>OZ010792.1:548141972-549536972 GCA_963932465.1 Maratus speciosus | reverse complement strand
TTTTGTCATATACAGACAGACAAACTCACAGGTAGAGTGACATACAGACATTTTCTAATAACCATCAAATCGTGTTCAGGACCTTCTAAAACGTATAAATCCATCGAAAACTGGAAGTTGAAATTTTTCACGAATCCAGTTCTTTCTGCTTGTAAAGATAGAAGAAAGTAAAAATGGATAAAAGGCTCAATTGACTTATACTTTCTGTACAAAATTTTACGTACACGACTTTTGCAACAAAAATTCACCTGCTCAACAGTCTCTAGCGATAATACTAGTGCTCTTTACGAAAAAAAAAATTCACCAGTATCTGTGGTTAAACTGTGAAACATGAAAAACTAGTCGGATGTACCAATCCCAAAACTTTCTTCTATATCATACATGTTAATACTTCAAAATTCGCTATCACACTGCCAAAATTAAATGGCAATCTATGCATCTCATGAGGATTCTAACGATATGAAATTCCGTGCATTAGTTCTTGAGGTATGACTATCGCTGAAATCGTCTAAATTCAGCAAAATGCTGCCTAGCAGCGCCACCTATTGGGTAATTTATACCAAATCCTAATCAGCAACAATTTATGTCAACGTCTGACTGAATCTGAAGTTTGGAGAAAATCCGTACATTAGTTTTTGAGATAGAGCAATAGCGAAAATCGTGAAAATTTCTGCATAGCAGCGCCACCTATTGGGTGATTAATACCAAAACCTAATTAACAACAACTTGTGTCAACATACAACTAAATCTGAAGTTAGATGAAAATTGGTTCATTAGTTCTATTGATAGAGCTATTGAGGCAATCGTGGAAAAGGCAGCAGAGAAGCGCCACCTGTTAGGCGATTTACACCAACACCTAATCAGTAGCAAGTCATATCAAGGACTAACTTAATCTGAAGTTTGATGAAAATCCGTGCGTTAGTTCTTAAGATAGAGCTATTGGGGAAATCGTGTAAATCCTGCAAAATTCATCATAACAGCGCCACCTGTTGGGCGATTTACACCAAAACGTAATCATCATCAATTCATATCAAGTACTAACTAAATCTGAAGTTTGATCAAAATCCGTGCATTAGTTCTTGAGATAGAGCTATTGCGAAAATCGTGAAAAATGCAGCATTGCAGCGCCACCTGTTGAGCGATTTACACCAAAAACTATTCAGAATCAATTTGTATTAGGCACTAACTGAATATCAATTTTTATTAAATTCCGTGCATTAGTTCTTGAGATAGAGCGCCCACAAAATTTGTGTCACATACACACAGACAGACAGACAGACAGACTCACAGAGTCACAGACAGACATTTTGTAAAAACATGTTTTTTGGAATCTCTGACCCCTAAAACGTGTAAATCCGTCGAAAACCGGAATTCGAAAATTTTCATGAATCCAATACTTTCTTCTTGTAAAGATAGAAGAAAGTAAAAATCAGCAGTCTTTCAGAGCCCTAACATCAGTTAAGGGTTAACATAACATCACTCATTTACAAATGTTTACGGTAATGACATCTGATATTCCCAGGACATTCTTTGATCAAAATCGGTTCAATAACTTGTTTTGGAACAAATTGAATTTGGGAATCCCAAAACTAACTCGAGATTAACGATCCGTTATTTAAGCATAATATAATGAAATTTAAGGTGTTAACAACAATAATATCTGTTGCTAATGTTACGAAAATATATTTAGTGAAAATAAGTCAGACACCTCAAAATACATTCATATACTGCAGAAAAAACAAAATTTGAGAGTTATCTATCTATTTATATAAAATCCAAGTCTCTGTGTGTCCCTCACGATTCCGGTAGGACCGCCTCATTGAAATGAGTAATTGTTCAAAAATATTAATGCATGGTTACTACAGTAGCGCCAAATGTTAGCCAACTTGGCGATAGCCGGCTAATTTGGCGAAATTCCCATTTATAACTATTAATCTTTCACAAAGGAGGTCACCAAAATTTAATTTAAACTCCGCTCTTTTAAGATATTTTTTCAAAATCTATGAGTGAGAATTTAAAGTACATCTTTACATCTTCCTCCCGATGCTGCTAATAAAATAACCGCCAATAGACGACGCTGTACTGTATGAGCTCCTAACTGCGCGATTTTAATGTGCTTTAGGTACTTTTCCAGTATAAGTGCCTTGGCGAAAAAAGAAATTTGGCAACATTTTCCCGGAACCTATCCACTGTTTCATTTTATATACACACGCATTTTTTTCGATATTTATACGATTTATTTAACATAAAAAAGCCGTTTCTCTAATTTTATACAGAAACCGATGTAATTTGTACATAAAAACATCAATAATATACATATAAAACAAACAAAAACGCTCATCAAATTTGTTTTCATAGCTATTTATATGATTTGACAACAAATTTCGATATTTTTCCGTTATACGGACACCATGCCAAAATGTATGCTAATGTGCCAATTATTTCAAAATGCTAAAAGATATTTGTAATTTTATGCTAGCAGTTTAATATGAGTTTTATTTTATTGCTTTATTTTATAGCTATTTGTTACTTATTTTAAGTATATATTTGTGATTTGATGAAATAGTTCGTTAAAATCTGGAATTTTCAAATGTTATATTTTTTTAAATGATCACTTTAGTATCGACAATGGTTTTTCTTTTATTTTTCAAATGCTTCAATTCACAATTTTGCGCCAACTATTACGCTTAGCGACAATGGTGTCCGCTTAACGGAAAAGTACCCAAATCTCACTTTCTGATGTCCAAATTACACCAAGCTTTTTTTAAAAAATGCCAAGGCCCCCTACAGTGGAAAAGTACCAAACTGTCTATTATTTTGCGCTATCCGTGTTATAGTTTGTACTATATGCAAGGGGAGTGGAGCGAAGAGTTTAAACATTAAATATTAAAGTTTCGGGAATATATTGGCGCGATTTTTTTCTGACGCCAATGTCATATACCCAACGGGTACTTAACTGGCGCCAAAGTGTCGTAATTTTTCTTGATATGGTAATCCGGATGTTGTTGTTTATGCTGTTGATATTTTCGCCAAATTGGCGTCGGGAAAAAATCGCGCCTATATATGATAACGTATATGACACCTGCGCCAAAGTTTCTATAAAGCAGTATAAGACTAAAAAAATTAAGAATAAAATAAATGCAAAATAAGACTAAAGAAGAAAGAAAAATCATGCGTTAAGCATAGAATATGAAACACTTTCCAACACATCCTGAATGATTTAACAAAACTTCGTTATTTAGGGAAATAAGGTAAAAAGATAACGTTACTTCTTAGATTTCCGTCGACCAATTTCGCCAAATTATACAAATCGCCAAATCAATAGTAAAACATTAACAAAAATACAAATAAAACATCGAATTAATGGTTTTATTGGCCATTATTGGCATTTAATCTTGCAATTAATTAATTAATGGCAACCATTATTGGCAATTAACCTTACAATTTGGCGACAGTAATTTGGTCGACGGGATAACTAAGAAGTACTAAGATAACTAAGTAAACATTTTAGAAAACGCATAAAAAAATTTAAAAATTGATTTCAGCAGTTACCGTCCATAGCCAATAGTACCGTTATTCCATGCCACTATTTAGCTAAAATTTAATTTAAACTACTCTTAAAACTACTGAAATCACATTTCCAGATATTATCATCCATAGACGGTTATGTATCTGTTATTCTTTGCGTGACCATGTATATCATTTTATCTATATTCTACAAACATTTCTTAGGAAACTAAATGCAGTTCAGCGTAAAAATACATAACTCCTTTAAAAACCACCTTTAAGCAATTTACTCTCATACTCAGTAACCCTTACGAATTCTTTTGTGTAGCCCTGCATATGAACTGTAGCATTTATACACACAGTATAGTATGCATAAATGTAGTGAAGCATAAAAGTGCATATCATACATTGTAAAAAAAGGGGGACTAAAAAACGGAAATACTACTGGCAATCTAGACGCCAGTACTATTTCCGTTTTTTACGGGAATTTTTACCCATAAATTACAGAAAATTTTCCGTTTTTCTGATTAAAAACGGAAATTTTTCTGTAATTTATGGGTAAAAATTCCCGTAAAAAACGGAAATAGTACTGGCGTCTAGATTGCCAGTAGTATTTCCGTTTTTTAGTCCCCCTTTTTTTACAGTGTAATTAAAAATGCATTTCTAGCAATCATTGCTTATGTACAATACTTCGGAGAAAAGTTTCTTGGCGAGAAAGAAGTTTGCCAACGTATTTTCTGGCAACCTATTTACTGCTTCATACTCACAAGCAATTTTTTCCATATGTATACAATTTGGCACAGATGTCATATACATATCCGACGCCAATTTGGCGAAAACATCAACAGCATAAACAACATTCGGGTTACCATTACAAGCAAAATAACGACACTTTGGCGCCAGTTAAGTACCCGGTGCTTATATGACATCGGCGTCAAAAAAAAAATCGCGCCAATATGGGCGTATATGACATCTCTGCCGACAATTTAATATAAAAAAAGCTATTTACCCATTTTTATAAAGAAACAGAAGTAATTTTTGCACAGATGTCATATACGCATGGGGGTTGGCGTTATTTTTATATGACGCCAATTTGGCAGTAATCTCGATTTCGAATACCAGTTACTTATATATTTTTCAATTTTTTGCTATCATTTTGAAAAGGAAATAACTATAAATAAATAAAAGTTTGAATAATAACTATAGAACAAAGCAGTTTATACAATTAAAAAACAGAAAATAAAAGTAAATAAACAATTTATTAATGAATAAAAAACAATAGCCGGGTTACCATAGCAGGCAAAATAACACCATTTTGGCGCCAGTTGGGTATCCCGGTTCATATCTGAAATCTGTGCCGTAATTTGTATATATAAAAAAATTATATATATTTAGAAACGATTTTTTTTATGTATATAAGTGCATATATAAACAAAGATAAAAGTTCATTAGATTTGTTTTCATAGCTGTTTATATATTTTCGCAACATATCTCACTTTCTGATGCCCGAATCGCGCCAAGCTTTTTTTAAAAATGCGCTATAATGGAAAAGTACTTAAATAATAAACAGAAATAACAAATTATACAAACTAAAACTTTTCATTTCGAGACCAAAGCATTGTTTTTAATTTCGATTAAAGATACATATATCCTTGGATAACTTCAATTGAAATTAGGTTCTCAGCTTAATATCTCATTCCATAAACCTAAACAAACACAAGTGATTCATTCATCGTGAAACGTCAAAAATATTAAACCAATGAGTTAATCATTCACAAAGTAAGTTCTCCAACAATCAATGGGCAATATTCTAATGACGTCATAGTAGGTAAAATGGTGGCGGTATCGTTTATTTATGGTTTGTAATCACAAAGATTTAATTTTTCAATGTCTCTTAGTTACATTATTTTATTGTCATATTTATGATCTCAAAACAAAAGCCTATTTTTTCATTATTTAGTTATTAAAGACGGAAAAAAATCATAAATGCATGATTTGAAAATTTTAAATAATTTTCTTTCTTAGTACTAAAAAATAACATCGGGAAGTAACAGCGGGTTTAAGTTAGATAAGTTTAACTGTTTAATTCTGTTGTAATATTTAAAATAACTGTATGTATTTATTAGATTTCAGTACTCAACATAAGGGCCCGATTAAACTTTAAAGTTAGAGGAATTACAATGTCATTTCAGGACCTTTCTTTTGGAGAAGCTTTTCTAAATTCCATATATACATGGAAAATCTTCAGTGTTAGAAATATTATTCCTAGGACTGACATAACACGAGAACGGCCTGCAATTTTACACAAGTTTTTGAAAGCTACTTTATATCAGAAATTTTACTAAAAACTGGTTACCTTTTTGTTATAGCGGCCCACACTATTAGGATTATGACAAGTTGCAGCCAAATTCGCCAACGTCGTAACCAAGATCGTGAAGCACACACATATAATACCATATAATACCATTTCATGAAATCGTATACGACAATTTAATAGTTTTTAACCTTACTTCAAGTGTGTTATTTATTTATTTTTAAGGCTCAACAATCTAAATTGTCCAATATATGAATTTTTAAAAAAATGTAAACAAAGATTGAATAGACATGACCGCAAAAAGCCTCAAATCTGCATAACACTTGGAACCCAACTGTGCAGATTAGTAGTCTTCTACTGTACACAGTTTTTCATAAATGTGTTTCGTTCTTAAAATGTGTTATTTTCATCTATCACTGCCGAAAAAGCGAGAAAACTCATATTCTTGCACATGAGTTGTATATATCTTTATATCTAAATTTCCGTCATTTTTGACGGGCTACCTTTCTAGTTATCTAGTCTATTTATATAAAATCCAAGTCTCTGTGTGTCCCTCACTATTCCGGTAGGACCGCCTCATTGAAATGAGTAATAGTTGAAAAATATTAATGCAGGGTTACCACAGTAGCGCCAAATGTTAGCCAACTTGGCGATAGCTGGCTAATTTGGCGAAATTCCCATTTAAAACCATTAATCTTTCATAATGGAGGTCACCGAAATTTAATTTAAACTCCACTCTTTTAAGATATTTTTTTCGAAATCTATGGGTGAGAATTTAAAGTACATCTTTACATCTTCCTCCCGATGCTACTAATAACATAACCGCCAATAGACAACGGTGTACTGTGTGCGCTCCTAACTGCGCGATTTTAATGTGCTTTAGGTACTTTTCCAGTATAGGTGTCTTGGCGAAAAAGGAAATTTGGTAACATGTTTTCCGGGAACCTATTCACTGTTTCATTTTATATACACACGCATTTTTTTCGATATTTATACGATTTATTTAACATAAAAAAGCCGTTTCTCTAATTTTATACAGAAACAGAGGTAATTTGTACATAAAAAACATCAATAATATACATATAAAACAAACAAAAACGCTCATCAAATTTGTTTTCATAGCTGTTTATATGATTTGACAACAAATCTCGATATTTTTCCGTTATACGGACACCATGCCAAAATGTATACTAATGCGCCAATTATTTCAAAATGCTAAAAGATATTTGTAATTTTATGCTAGCAGTTTAATATGAGTTTTATTTTATTGCTTTATTTTATAGCAGTTATTTGTTAACTTATTTTAAGTATATATTTGTGATTTGATGAAATAGTTCCTAAAAGTCTGGAATTTTCAAATGTTATATTTTTTAAATGCTCACTTTAGTTTCGACAATGGTTTTTCTTTTATTTTTCAAATGCTTCAATTCACGATTTTGCGCCAACTATTACGCTTCGTGACAATGGTGTCCGCATAACGGAAAAGTACCCAAATCTCACTTTCTGATGCCCAAATTACACCAAGCTTTTTTTAAAAAAATGCTAAAGCCCCTACAGTGGAAAAGTACCAAACTGTCTATAATTTTGCGCTATCCGTGTTATAGTTTGTACTATACGCAAGGGGAATAGAGCGAAGAGTTTAAACATTAAATGTTAAAGTTTCGGCAAAGATGTCATACACGCTCCATATTGGCACGATTTGTTTCTGACGCCAATGTCATATACACAACGTGTACTTAACTGTCGCCAAAGTGTCGTAATTTTGCTTGATATGGTAATCCGGATGTTGTTTATGCTGTTGATGTTTTCACCAAATTGGCGTCGGAAAAAAATCGCGCCAATATATGATAACGTATATGAAAACTGTGCCAAAGTTTCTATAAAGCAGTATAAGACTAAAAAATTAAGAATAAAATAAATGCAAAATAAGACTAAAGAAGAAAGAAAAATCATGCGTTAAGCATAGAATATGAAACACTTTCCAACACATCCTAAATGCTTTAACAAGACTTCGTTATTTAGGGAAATAAGGTAAATAAGATAATGTTACTTCTTAGATATCCCGGCGATCAATTTTGCCAAATTATATAAATCGCCAAATCAATAGTAAAACATAAATAAAAATACAAATAAAACGTCGAATTAATGGTTTTGTTGGCCATTATTGGCATTTAATTAATTAATGACAACCATTATTGGCAATTAATCATACAATTTGGCGACAGTAATTTGGTCGACGGGATAACTAAGAAGTACCAAGATAACTAAGTAAACATTTAGAAAACGCATAAAAAATTAATTGATTTCAGCAGTTACCGTCCATAGCCAATAGTACCGTTATTGCATGCCACTTTTTAGCTAAATTTTAATTTAAACTACTCTTAAAACTACTCAAATCACATTTCCAGATATTATCATCCATAGACGGTTATGTATCCAATTCTTTGCGTGATTATGTATATCATTTTAACGATATTCTACAAACATGTCTTATGAAACTAAATGCAGTTCAGCGTAAAAATGCATAACTCCTTTAAAAACCACCTTTAAGCAATTTAGGTACAGATGTCGGCACAGATGTCATATTTGCCCCATATTGGCGCGATTTTTTTCGGTTGCCAATTTGGCAAAAACATCAACAGCATAAACAACATAATCCGGGTTACCACATCAAGCAAAATAACGACACTTTGGCGCAAGTTAAGTACCCGTTGCCTATATGATATTGGCGACAGAAAAAAATCGCGCCAATATGGGGCGAATATGACATCTGTGCCGCAATTTACTCTCATACTCAGTAACCCTTACGAATTCTTTTGTGTAGCCCTGCATATAAACTGTAGCATTTATACACACAGTATAGTATGCATAAATGTAGTGAAACATAAAAGCGCATATCATAATTAAAAATGCATTTCTAGCAATCATTGCTTATGTACAATACTTCAGAGAAAAGTTTCGTGGCGAGAAAGAAGTTTGCCAACGTATTTTCTGGCAACCTATTTACTGCTTCATACTCACAAGCAATTTTTTCCATAGGTATACAATTTGGCACAGATGTCATATACACCCCATATTGGCGCGATTTTTTTCAGACGCCAATTTGGCGAAAACATCAACAGCATAAAGAACATTCGGGTTACCATTACAAGCAAAATAACGACACTTTGGCGCCAGTTAAGTACCCGGTGCGTATATGACATCGGCGTCAAAAAAAAAAAAAAAAAAAAAAAATCGCGCCAATATGGGCGTATATGACATCTGTATCGACAATTTAATATAAAAATAGCTATTTACCCATTTTTATAAAGAAACAGAAGTGATTTTTGCACAGATGTCATATACGCATGGGGGTTGGCGTGATTTTTCTATGACGCCAATTTGGCAGAAATCTCGCTTTCGAATACCAGTTACTTATATATTTTTCAATTATTTGCTATCATTTTGAAAAGGAAATAACTATAAATAAATAAAAGTTTGAATAATAACTATAGAATAAAGCAGTTTATATAATTAAAAAACAGAAAATAAAAGTAAATAAACAATTTATTAATAAATAAAAAACAATAGGCGGGTTACCATAGCAGGCAAAATAACACCATTTTGGCGCCAGTTAGGTATCCCGGTTCATATCTGAAATCTGTGCCGTAATTTGTATATAAAAAAATTATATATATTTAGAAACAATTTTTTATGCATATAAGTGCATATATAAACAAAGGGAACAGATGCCATATTCGCCCCATATTGTCGCGATTTTTTTCTGTCGCCAATATCATATAGGTAACAGGTACTTAACTTGCGCCAAAGTGCTTGATGTGGTAACCCGGATTATGTTGTTTATGCTGTTGATGTTTTCGCCAAATTGGCAACCGAGAAAAATCGCGCCAATATGGGGCGAATATGACATCTGTACCAAACAAAGATAAAAGTTCATTAGATTTGTTTTCATAGCTGTTTATATATTTTCGCAACATATCTCACTTTCTGATGCCCGAATCGCGCCAAGCTTTTTTTAAAAATGCGCTATAATGGAAAAGTACTTAAATAAATAATTAACAGAAATAACAAATTATACAAACTAAAACTTTTTATTTCGAGATCAAAGCATTGTTTTTAATTTCGATTAAAAATACATAAATCCTTGGATAACTTCAATTGAAATTAGTTTCACAGCTTAATATCTCATTCCATAAACCTAAACAAACACAAGTGATTCATTCATCGTGAAACGTCAAAAAAATTAAATCATTGAGGTAATCATTAACAAAGTAAGTTCTCCAACAATCAATGGGCAATATTCTAATGACGTCATAGTAGGTAAAATGGTGGCGGTATCGTTTGTTTATGGTTTGTAATCACAAAGATTTAATTTTGCAATGTCTCTTAGTTACATTATTTTATTGTCATATTTATGATCTCAGAACAAAAGCCTATTTTTTCATTATTTAGTTATTAAAGACGGAAAAAATTCATAAATGCATGATTTGAAAATTTTAAATAATTTTCTTTCTTAATACTAAAAAATAACATCGGGAAGTAACAGCGGGTTTAAGTTAAATAAGTTTAACTGTTTATTCTGTTGTAATATTCAAAATAACTGTATTTATTAGATTTCAGTACTCAACATCAGGGCCCGATTAAACTTTGAAGTTAGAGGAATTACAATGTCATTTCAGGAAATTCCTTTTGGAGAAGCTTTTCTAAATTAGATATATACATGGAATATCTTCTGTGTTAGAAATATTATTCCTAGGACTGACATAACACGAGAACGGCCTGCAATTTTACACAAGTTTTTGAAAGCTACTTTATATCAGAAATTTTACTAAAAGCTGGTTACTTTTTTGTTATAGCGGCCCACACTATTAGGATTATGACAAGTTGCAGCCAATTTCGCCAACGTCGTAACCAAGATCGTGAAGCACACACATATAATATCATATAATAACATTTCATGAAATCGTATACGATAATTTAATAGTTTTTAACATTACTTCAAGTGTGTTATTTATTTATTTTTAAGGCTCAACAATCTAAATTGTCCAATATATGAATTTTAAAAAATGTAAACAAAGATTGAATAGACATGACCGCAAAAAGCTTCAAATCTGCATAACACTTGGAACCAAACTGTGCAGATTAGTGGTCTTCTACTGTACACAGTTTTTCATAAATGTGTTTTGTTCTTAAAATGTGTTATTTTCATCGATCACTGCGGAACAAGCTAGAAAACACATATTCTTGCACATGAGTTGTATATATCTTTATATCTAAATTTCCGTCATTTTTGACGGGCTACCTTTCTTGTTATATATATAAAATACAAACGAAAATTTAGTTCTGAACTTCTGCACTGAAAAAAAAATGACATTTTTACAGTACAAAGTACTGATATCTCGCGCACAAACTCGATCACAGTCGAATGTGCTCTATCTTTCTTTGGTTTATGACTATATAAGCTTGAAAAATACAGTACAGCACATTCGACTGTGATCGAGTTTGTGCTGACAAATCGAAAGTGTTTTTTTTTTTTTTTATAGCATATATTTCAAGTTCTACTGCATGGATTTTGACGGAACTTATAATGTTAGATAGGTATCATTTCGGGAAGGTTTTAAGCTATAACACATCATTCTACGTAGATTAGTTATACAATTATGACGGAAAGTTCTGTTATTTTGGACGATAAGGTTACCATTTTATTTCTTGGCAAAATTTATCACTAATAAAAAAAATTGAAACTGCTATTACAAATCGAAAAATAAAAGAAAAAACTGTTACTAATTTTATTTAAAAGAAAAAAAAGAGAAAAAAATCCGTTTTAATGAGTGATAATATTAAAAAATAAGAATATTTAATTTAAACATGAAAGCGATTGTAATTCTCTCATTTTTAGCAGTGTGGTAGTTAGAGAACATTTTAATTTCTGATGATCGTAATGGCCGCATTTCCCTACCAAACTTTACATGATGTTGTAAAGAGTTGCTTCTGAATTGCCCGAATTTCGTCTAACGCATCAGATAATATAATAGTGCAATGGCGTCCGGTGCGTATTAAGAAAATGCGAAAGTACTTTCCAGGTGATGGTCCATGGCCATGTTAATTTAAAATACAGGGTCAAATTCTCCATTTCGTTTGATTGAAGGCGTATTTTAAAAATGGACCAGCGCAGCGGGCTCAGCCTGCTAGTTTCAGATATAATCTCTTCGGTAATGCGTTTCTCAAAAGACTGTTTTTCCCCACTCAATAACGCACTATTCTCGGACTCGTTTTTAAACGTAAAGATGTATAAATGGCTAGCATAACTACTTGAGTGATTTGAAATCGAATAACGTTTTTCATTTTTCGATAACTATATTAAATTTTAAGTTGTAAATAATTGCTACCTCATGACGACCTGTTTCGAGTTATCACGTACGGGAATTCAGCTCCAAATACCAAATTTGACGGCCTTTTTTTTGAAAGATTCTTTCTGCTTTATCTAAAAACGGAGAATGCTATTCGATTTCAAAATTTCTGCATAAGAACACCTGCCAGTTTTATGCGTAACTGAATAAAAATGAATCCATAAATGTATCAGAAATTTGGCAATTTGAAAACAGCCTGAAACAAAAGTGAAATGTTATTTCTTTAGAAATGAAAGCAATTTGATAGTTCAAAAATCATTAGTGGAATAAATCGAAATTGGATAATCCGAAGTCTTCGTATTCCCTTTTCAATTTTTATTCAGCTCATGTTAATCGGTTTAAGAAAAAGAAATCAAACTACATTCTGTTTTTCAATTCGATCTTTAACGATTGTTTGTGATAACTTAAAAGCTTTGGTCAAAGATCCCAGATTTAGGCAATTAAAATTTTAAAATTTTTTACGTCATTCTTGATGTTTGAATAAAATGAATATTTTGTTTGTGAAAATACATTGGATAAACGGAAGTAAATCTTATTTTTTTCATCTTATAATGGTTAAAAGAACACAACTATGGCTTCGAGGGCAATTCTTAATCAGCTCCCATCTTCAGATGAAAGTAGCAGAGAATAGTTATCCAAGCAACGATAAAACATATTCAGGAAAAAGATATTTTGTATCCTAGACAAGGTAAGTCCCAGGTATTTTCTATTCTCCTGAGATTGTATCATCACTTAATATATTTGCTGTTTTAAGGTTGTGGGGAAATTTCCCAAACTTATTTACCTATATAAGTGTACAGAGCAAAATTTTATTTTTATCTTGGCAGCAGGTAACAGATTCTCGCCGTATTTTAAATGAACTTTACCGTACACAGTAAAAAAAGACAAATGTTTCGTCATCTGCGAAAATATAATATAACCTCGAACTTAAATGTACAATAACCTCTTTCGAGTATCCCAAAATTTCGAAATGCGTCCTTTATCATTAGAAACCTCAGAAACAATAAAATTTTCGCGATTTAAAGAAACATGTTCAAAAACGAAGTTTCTTTTGCTGCTAGTGTTTTTCGGAAACATTTCCGAGTCGTTTATTTACAGAGAGCGCGTTCAGAGACAGATACATGAGTAACTCGGAAAATTGGGGAATGACGTCATACTGGTTTCTCGGTGTAATGCTGGGTTAAAACGGCTCTGAACGCTTTCGGGTAAAGTTGCGGGTTTTTTTTTTAATTTACATTTACAAACATGGCAGCAGCTGAATGCAAATAGTCGGCAATCAAACGAAACGACGAATCTTTTCTGAGTAATTTCTTCCGCTAATGTTACGCGAATTCCAGAAATTACTGAAAAATGGCTCGATATTTTAACTGTTTGCCTTCAAACGAATACTATCAATGGCGGCCTTGCATCGGAACAAACACACACAAAAAAGTAAAGCAGTGGTTGCTGTTTGCTATATAAAACTGCTGTTTTGTTGCTCTGTTATCGTAAGTAGGCAATTATTATTTATTTTTCCTAATTATATTGTGTGTCTTTATTTTTGCCTGTGTTTCTCTGCACCTGTTTACACAAAATTATATTTTTCGTGATAATACTTGGTATTAATGTTAACCTTTCACTGATTTTACCGGCCTCACAGACCGGTGTTTTTTTTCAATTTTCATAGCTTAACTTGCAAATTTCATTTTATCTACAAGCACTACTGAAATTTTGTTTCGTTTGGAACTTTTGTACTAACACCAGATACTTTTGAATAGGTGAATTTTAATTATAACACTCCTGTACAAAATGTTTAGTATAAAAACAACATCTTATGAGTTAATCGCTGCTTTTATTCATCTTCCGATGGAGCGGTCTCGCAGACCGCTTCGCACTAGTTATGTGACAATTTCTGCGACAACAGTTAAAGGTTAATTCTCGTCTAACAGAATTTACAGTAATGTTTTAGATTAAAATTTTCAAATATGTTAAACTTTTTATTTATACAGGACATGTTAAGTGTACCTTTTCTCCTAAACTGTCAAAAGGATTTGAATTTTTTTATATGCTTCAATCAAACCTATTCACAGATCATTACTTTATGTCTCTGTTTAATCTGCTGTGAATTGCTGTAGCTAATATAAGTGTTCTTAAGGCTTTTCTCAAATCCAAAAAGGCAACTTTCTGACATAAGTTTTACTTTATTTTTGTTCGAAAATGCATGAAACTAGCTGGTGTTGTTGCTTAGAAACTATGTCATCGAGCTGTTTTTTTCCATTTTTTTGCAAACGCAATAGATGTTTCAGAAAATAGTGTTAAAAAGGACGTTCTGAACCGAATTTTCGTGCGAAAGTAGAAAAATAACTCAAGAGCGGACGAAAAACGTATTTGTCACGTGACCGAAATCGCTTATAACTCAATGGGTAATTGATTGATCAAAAAATGGAAAAGTCAGTTCAATTCGAAATCGCTTCCATGGCCAGGCATTCGAATTTTATATATTTCCGTTAAAAAATGAATTTGTAAAATTGTGTCAGAATGTTTTGCGGTTGTTGAGCAGAGCAGTTAAGAACTGTCTTAAAAGAAAAAAAATAGAAAGATATAATGTTTTTTGCTATTTTATGTTGGTTTCTATTTGAGATTATTAAAAAGAGTACCTACATTAAAAAAGTTATGTACTATAGTAATTTTAGTAACTTCTGAAATTTTATTTTATGTCTATTTAAGTTTTTCATTTTACTTTTCTCCCCCCCCCCCCAAAAAAAAAAAAAAAAAAAATTGATTGTATCAAACTACTAAATTCATTTAGTCTGCATATCATATATGGCTGCTTTTTCTGTTTATATATGTTAGATCTTACTTTCCTACTTATTATTTTTCAGGATTTAGAAAGAACCGCAAACTGTTCAGAGCCTGCGTCGCAAATGTTTTGGGATGATTCAATTCTCTTTGATACCAGTACTTGGGATGATTGTCCTACAGCTTTCGTCAGCGGTTCAAAAGCCATGAAAAAAAAGAAAGGTAGGATATCTTTCCGACCTAATCCAATCTGTTTAACAGCCCCAGCAACTTCTAGCTCCAGAACTCTGGCAACCTCCAGCTACAGATATGCATTTAATCTGTCAATACCCATCTCAAGAGTGAAAAGGAATCTCGATACTACAAGAAAAAATTTTCTTGTCGTTCTTGTAAAGACTGTTTAGATTACAATCACGCACTAAAAAATATAAATTATAAATAAAGGCAAACGCCTGGAGAGTTTCTAGAGCGGGTAGCGCCTGGCATACTGTCTCGCCGCTCACTAGGGGAATTCCCCCTGGTTTTGCTATATTTACAAATTAAAAAAATATATATAAACAAGTACAAGAAAGAAAACAGGTAACAACCGTATTTTAAATAGAGATCGACTGAAAATTCAGTCTCGTTTTTGGCGAAAATGATGCCAAAAATTCGGCCTGACCGAAACAATCTTTAGTCTAAAAATCTTGTTTCCTTTTTCGGATATTTTTAACATTTTGCTCATTGATTTGAGCTGTATCGGCTCTAATGAAACACTCATTATTTATTTATATGAACTTCACTGTTTATAATTATCATTCCTGACTGACTCAGGACATGAGTGCAAATTATAAAGCAAGCAATGCATATAGGACTAAACTTTGAAGACGCTTTTCACGTCCGCATTAAGAGCTGTAGACTCAACAGTAATAGAAAATTTTGAAACCGCAGAATTCTTTCGAATACTCTCTGAGAAATCTCTACTACAACAGATGAGCATTTACAAAAATCATTATAAAAGCTAAACAGAGGTATTTATACCTAAAACCTTTTCACTTTCTTCTATCTTTACAAGAAAAAAGTATTAGATTCATGAAAATTTTCGAATTCTGGTTTTCGACTTATTTACACATTTTAGGGGTCAGAGAACCCGAGAAACATGTTTCTACAAAATGTCTGTGTGTGTGACACAAATTTTGTGGGTGCTCTATCTCAAGAACTAATGAACAGCATTTAATAAAAAATTATATTCAATTAGTCCCCGATATAAATTGGTGCTGATTAGTTTTTGGTGTAAATTGCTCAACAGGTGGCGCTGCTATCAGCATTTTTCACGATTTCCACAATAGCCCAATCTCCAGAATTAATGCACGGATTTTCATCAAACTTCAGATTGTTATTCCTTGACATGAATTGACGTTTTATACATTTTGGTGTAAATCGCTCAACAGGTGGCACTGCTATGCTGCATTTTTTTCAATTTCCGCAATATCTCATCTCAAGAACTAATGCTTGGATTTTCAACAAACTTTAGATTCATGTATAACTTGATATGAATTACTGCTGTTTATGTTTTGGTGGAAATCGCTCAGTAGGTGGCGCTGCTATGCTGCATTTTTCAGAATTTCCACTATAACTCTATCTCAAGAACTATGCATGAATTTGCATCAAACTTCAAATTCAGATATACTTAGATATGAATTGGTGCTAAATTAATGTAATTTCTTGTATTGTTTAAATGATTTAATTGGCGTGACTTACATAGAAGAAAGTTTTGTGATGGCCACAACATACCAGTTTAATTTGATTCAAAGAATTAAAAAATCATTTTGTGTCATTGAAGAATTAATTAAATTTTATTTTATATGAAAATAAAAAAGTTTTGGTCAGAAGTACAGACAGCCAACTTGGGCCACACGTATAATTAATTAATAACTATGAATATTTAATAAACACATATAATTAATTAATAATTATGTGTATTTATGTATGTATTAATTACTTAAAAATTTTTTGGAGATTTTCGTTTAAAAAAAAAAAAAGAGAAGCTTACCGAAATTCGTTTTAGGTTTCAATTTTGATCTTAAAAACCTCTTTTGGCCGATACATAATTTTAAATCCTACCAACTGTATCGTGTAACTGCTCTGATGACAATAAATATAATTAACATAAAAAGTATAAGAAATTAAGAAAAAAAAGCACTTTTTGTCATCTTAAAACTACATAAACTCTTCGTCTTTTAAAAATGCTTTTTATTTTTCATTTTACTTTTAAAAACACTTAGTCTCGTATGAATATAAACAACAAACCCTTTTTGCATCTTTTAAGAACACTTTTGTACTTTCAAAAAACATTAAAAAACTTTTATTATCTAAAAACATCATATCTCTACCCCCCCCCCCCATACACACTTTTTTTCATCTTTTAAAATAAAACGAAATAGTGTTATTGCTCTGGTAACAAACAAGATGGGGTTATATGTAAGGCATGTCAACACAGTTCACTGGTGTAGTCTGATCTCTAGACATCTAATGAGTCATAAAGCATGAAAATTTCCATGGTCAAGAAAAGTGATCTGTTTGGATCTGAAAGGTCCAAACAGACAATATCTCTTGACATAGTAAGCTTTTATGTTGCCAGGTAGTTCATTTAATGTTTTATGACTTTTTATCGGATGTCAGAGGTCCGGAGTGAACGTCGTTGACATGTCCATCTCCACCTCTCTTTTGTTGATGACCACAGAACCCTTGGAAAAGAAAGGTCAGTTGACATAGCGTCAGTTTTTTGTAGAGTAAACTAAATAAAATGACATTGAATGTACCTAAAGGACTTGATTGGGAGTTTGTGCCCACCCCACAAAATAGTTTTAGTAACGCCTATAATTTTCTGGCAACTTATTCACCATTTTCTTATGCACAAGAATATTATCAATATTTATACAATTAATCTGATGTACAGGAACTATTTATCTCGTTAATACAAACAGAAGTATTTTGTATGTAAAACCAATAATATGCTTAAATATGTAATATAACCAAGAATAAAAGTTCATCAGGTTTGTTTTCATAGCTGTTTATGTTATTTGACGCATAAATATAATTTTCTAAACCAAAATTGCACTGAGATTTTTAAAACAATGCCAAGTCCTTATTCTGGAAAAATACCGAAATGCATTAGTAATTTATCTGTAACAATCTAAAATGAATTTACGATTCAAGAATTTAATATTTTCATTGCTTAATAAATAAAGTACATAATATGTGAATTACCGATGCACTTAATAGTGATTTTGGCAGAATACCAAACATTTGGCCCACAGATAAACCGAATACCTTAAATTTCAGTGTTTTAAAGCACTAAAAAGTTAAATTTTTAAATGATTTTGCATAATATTTAACATCATATTGATAAACAAGATCGTTTTAAAAGTTAACTTTACACTAAAAAAAAAATCTATGCTTTGAATTGTTATTTAAGAAGAGGATAGTTTTAAAGGATTTTTCATTTCATGGATTCCTGTGTGGATTAAAACAAATGAATAAAATTTTCGGTACTTTTCGGTTATCCGGGCGCCAGTGTTATATATACATATTTATATACATACATATATGTAAATATACACATATATATACATATACACATATTGTATATATACACACATATATATATGTAAATATATATGTATACATACATACATGTATATGTGACATTTTGCTATCGACTTTTGAGACATTCCGGCGACACTAGTATATCTCGAAGTAAAACGTAGTAGAGTAATCAAGGCCATCCATCCGTTATCATGATAATATCGGAGTGCAGTCAGGGTGGCGAGTATAAGACAGGCTTCATAAACATTGAGACATTTCCCATCACATAATGAATAGAGTCATCCTAACTTTAAACTGGTTTATTTGACAAAAACATATCGAACATTTCCAGTAGCTTGTTCACCAACTCTCAATAATCGATCATCCACCTCATAAAACTTAAGATGTTACAAGATTAGGATCTACACATTAGAGTCGTTCACCCCAAGCGACGTAGATTATTTAAACAACCGGAAAAACGTAAATTCTCTCGCTCCTCGTCGATGTAATGATATATGCACTACAAGAAACAGCGCGCGGACGGATACAGAAAAGTGTAGAACCAACGCCAGCAGAGAGATGGGGTGGAACGGGACAGGAAACAGGCTATGATTCGATGGGAAGGGGATGATGTCGATAATGAACTCTTTATACGGCGTCAGTATTAAAGTGCAATTAAATGCTGGCGGGCGCATGGAATTGTGGGTAAAGAACATGATCGAACAAATGCTATTAAAAACATTAGAAAGAAAAATAATTTAGTGTTAGAAAAAAATGAAAAAGTAATTTAATGAGTTTTATAAGATTAGACGAATGGATTAAGGTTTTTAGAATAATAAAAGAATACGCAAGTTTAAATGCATGAAATAAAAGACAAAAGATATTAAGATATTATTAAAGATAGGTAAAAAAGGAAAAATATTATGAATTTGGAATAGTTTTACTAAGATAAAAGGACGAAAATTTTTATTATTACATATATATACATATATATGTATATATAACACTGGAGCCTGGCTAACCGAAAAGTACCAAATTTTCTGATATTCTAAAACAAATATTTTAAAATCAAAAAAAAAAAAATTGAAGGAACTGGAAGAAAAACTTTATATTGCATTATTCGATCTTAAAAATATTAGATAAAAAATGTATTCTTCATCCTGAAGCACCAAAATATCATCGTGGCTAAATAATAAAAACATACATATTTAAGGATGTTGGCGAGTAAGATCTCAAAATCCTGTGCTCATGTTAAATCTATAGGTCCATAATGCATTCATATTTTTAAAATATCTATGTTGGAAATTATTATTTTTAGTAACTTCTTTTTTTTTTAAGTATATCTCTGTTTTTTCGTTTTTTTTAATCAAAATATTCCAAAAATTTATACTTTATTGATAAGTTTGTGTTAAAATTATAATGAATCAAATAAAATTAAATATTTTGACAACTAAAGAAATATGGACAAGTAAAATTTCAAATAAATGGCACACACAATTGCAATTACAGCATATTTAATGAATTATTTCTGTTTTCTACCTTTGGTTTTTATTTATGTTAAACGTATTATTCTTGAGTAAATAAATTTCTTGCTCCTGAGCCTGAACTGATTTGCCATATGCAAAATTTACATTTATCTTCTAACTTATTTAAAAGCTAAACTTAGACCGGAAATGTTTTTATTATTATTTTTTTAATATGAAAAAACAAAAATAGTGTGCGATAAAAAAATTAATCAAAACAGAGATAGTCCGATTAACAGTTACAGTTAAGCTAAAAAATGATAAAGAAGTCAGATTTCCCAACTACGTGATCACTTTACCCAAGAAAATTTTGCCGGTAATGTGGGTTACACGAAATCTCGGTAATTTCCGGCCCTGAACGCTAAGGGAAAGGCCGAGAAAAAGTCACGTGATGCCGGCTCTAAACGCTTCGGTTTCCCACGGGTAAACCTGGGGAACCCAGAGTGCGGTCCGTGAACGCGCTCTGGGAGTGACAGTTTATGTTTACAAGCTCCGCGCACTTGTTCCCGCCTTTTCTCAGTAGTGGCGCTAAAATCGCGCCTGTACGGGTTTTTGCTCCTCTGTCATATCTGTGTAAAATATTTAATCTGTGGCGTGAGTCGACTATGTTGCCTATGAGCTTGTTGACAGACGCAGATCGGAGCGCCTGGGTGCAGGGAAATATCCCTCATGGAATAGGTCTGGAAAAAGTAAGAAATTTCGAAATAATTTAGTTATTTCGTAATTTTATGGTTATGGTTCCAAACAGGTGAAAGCAATGACTAACTCTTCTTATCTTTCCAAACAATGCCTCTGATAATCGAGGATATTCCATCTACGTTATGATCACGTGGTCAAGGTAAAAACTTCTAGCGTAATGAAGGGAAGGCTCCGCAGACGCAATGTAAATCTTCGCCAGCCAGTGAAACAGTTCATGTGGAAAGCAGTAATAGCTTCCCTTCTATCAGTTAGAAATTCTTTGGGTAAATTACCTGTATCATGTGACTTTTTTCAGCCTCGAACCTAGATTTGGAATACAGCCCATAGGAATACAAGTCTATATGTACTCACACAAAATTCAAAACATTCATGAAAAGCATCACGTGATCTGATATAAATCCGATCAGAAGCAAATTTTACGCCCGCTCTTCGCTCACTTGACCCACAAAAAATCTGTGGTCGTTATGATCACGTGCTTGGGCTTTTTTGTTTATATTTTCACTTGTTTTGGTAGATTGGCTGATTCGTTTGAACAGCTCGACAAAAAAACAAAATATACCATAAAATAAAAACAGTGGTGGGATTCAAATAACTTAACAAGCAGTTCTCTCCCTAATGACTTTTTCTCAAGTGTAAACAAGTTTCAAGAAAAATAATGTGCCACACATAGATAAAAAAATAATTTCCAGTTTTATTTTTAAATACAGTGAAAGAGAAAAATATGTTAACTGCCAAAATGACATAATTTATTTATCAAATATTCAACAATTACAAAGCATTCATCATCTGTAATCTAGCAGTCCTCAATGACTGCTTGAGTGTCGCTTTGATCAAGCTGGGGGCTCTCTCGGTCAACCATCGAGTACCGAACTTCAATTTGGATACAGCCCGTTAAATATGCTCGTTTTAAAATAATTAATTTCTCAGAAACTTATCGTATGAATGGCATAAAAATTTGTTTTTAGGCTAATGGAAGGGTGTAGAGTTCATTTATGCTGTCATAATGGAGGATATTCCAACTCCATTTTGATCACATGGTCAAGGTAAAAACTTCTAGCGTAAAGAAGGGAAGTCTCCGTAGACGTGTAATGTAAATCCCCGCTAGCCAATGAAACAGTTCATGAGGCAAAGCAGTAGTATCTTCCCTTCTTATCAGTTAGAAGTTCCTTGGGTAAATTACCGGTATCACGTGACTTTTTTCAGCCTCGAATCCATATTTGGAATATCCTCCATTGGGTACTATTGTTGTACTGCTATCGGAAAAAACAAAGTTATGGTTCGTTTTAATAGGTAGATGGCTCCCTAAGTAAATTTTATATACATCCTTTAAAAGTAGACTTTATTACCAATCGTGTGGTACCAATCACTTTCTTTTACGATAATTTTTTGCAGCGTTAGTAAGGGGTGCTTACTTTTTTTTCCACGACTGTACATATTATGTTTGAAAAACCGAAAAATTTTAATACAAACTCTCATAGTTACCCTCCCACACCCACCGCAAGGTTAATGAAGTTATTCGTCAAGCATCTGGACCACACTCCACTCAGATTTTGAGCTGGCTTACAAGAAATACCCATTACAAGCGAGAACAATAGCAGCAAATATTATATAGGTATGACTAAGAGGAAGTTTGTGGAAAGGTTAAAAGAACACCGTAATGATATAAAACATAAAAAATTCTCTACAGTCCTGTCAAGATTTTATCTCAATAATTGCTATGTTCATTTTGAGAGTGCGTTATTGTTCCAGGTAATGACACATATAAGGATTTAATGAGAGAATCAATAGAAATTTTATTAAGAAAATATTAAGTATGTCAATATATATCATATAATATTCCGCAACTTTGGTTAACCCTTTACTGTCCGACGGTACTTTAAAGTACCATAAAAAATAACGTGTTATAAAATTAATTTAATACGGCAATGAGCAGTAATACAGGTTTGAATGGCATTTGAAGGATACTTTACTTTATTTTGTTAAAATTCGCTTTTTTTTTCAGTTTTCTTGACGTTGAAAGAGTGTGTGTGTGGGGGGTGGGAGAGGAAGTTTGGACATATTTCTATTGTACGAGTATTGCAATATTTGTACATTTTCTAATTCTACAAAATACTAAAAAAAAAAATATTTTTAATAAAAGATTTGAGTGGAGTTAAAAGTATTGCATAAAAGCCCTATAAATTCAAATTTAATTAATTGGCAAAATCCTTCTAAAATTTGTTATTGTGTAAACTTTCTAGTATAGTTTCAAAAATTCACGAAAAATGCTTTAAAAAATGAAATTTTCATGAATTCATAATTTGGGACATAAAGGGTTAAATATCCTAAGAAACATTTAATTTTGAGTTATGTAGTTCATTGCTATTTTTACGTATAGATGACGACACGGTCTTTTGTAAGACTTGTATTATCATATCTCAACAGATGGCGCCAGTAAAATCGGATTTTCCTTCGTGTTCGGGCTCATTGTTTTTTTCTTTTTTTTTTTTTTCCAATGTGTACAATTTTCTGTCGGGTCAGGTTTTGACGTTGTTGAACCAGCTTGATTCATTTAGAGCTTGTTCAGAGATGACGACCACGTAGCCCGGGCGCGAAGGAGACTGAGGCATATGGAGTGAGGTTTATTTTAAATATACGGTTACAGTGAACTTGGGAGCTACATACTCAGCAACTTTGTATTACCCTCAGAATAAAGATAATAAGAGATTATATGAGAGGTCTGTGGTATTACCCAACACTTTTATTAGATAAATAAGGCGGTGTTCCCCAGTGTATTTTAAAAAGAGAATAGCGACATATGTACAGAACGAATGTTCAGTTCCAAATTTTTTGGCAGCCTATTACAGAACTTGTTGATAGCCTACATTGTTAAAAATATCGTAAAAAATTACCTCTGTTTTTAAAGGCTCTCTATTTTCTGACTAATGAGAACGCTACATTAAGGCCTATGAAGCGTTTTTATGGTCGGAAAATAGAGAGCCTTTAAAATCAGAGGTAATTTTTCACGATATTTTTAACAGTGTAGTCTCTTCCTTCGCTTGAAAAACAGTGTTTTCTTATAACTTTCATTTTGATGCATTTTCAGGTAGAATTTTGATGAGTGCTTTGTAATTGTTCAATATTTGCTAAATAAATGATGGTCCGTATGGCAGTAAACTGCATGTTAAAGCACGTATTTGTCTTTTTCAGATAAAACTTTTTTAATCATTATTTTACAATGTTGAAAATTATTTTTTTAATCTATGTGATGTGTGACATATTATTCTTCTTGAAACTTGTTTACACTTGAGAAAAAGTCATTAGGAAGGGAGCTGCTTGTTAAGTTATTTGAATACCACCACTCTTTTTTTATGGTATATATATATATATATATATTATTTATTTTTTTGGTCGAGTTGTTTAAGCGAATGAATCCACCTACCAAAACAAGTGAGGATGTAAACAAAAAAAGGGCCAAGCACGTGATCATAACGACCACAGATTTTTTGTGGGTCAAGTGAGCGAAGACCGGGCGTAAAATTTGCTGCTGATCGGATTTATATCAGATCACGCGATACTTTTCATGGATGTTTTGGATTTTGCCTGAGTGCATATAGACATGTATTACTATTACGAGAGACATTGTTTGGAAAGGTAAAAAGATTTAGTCATTGTTTTCACCTTTTTGAACCATACAATTACGAAATAATTAAATTACTTCTAAATATCTTACTTCTTTAAGACCTACTTCATGAGGGATATCTCCCTGCGACCGGGCGCTTCGATCTGCGTCCGTGAACAAGCTCTTACATTCTTGAGCATGGCCACGGAAGTGTGCTGATGCTGTAAAGTATTTTAATGTTTTTAATCTATATTAAATATTTGTACGCCAATGTTGCAGAGAATTTGGGGTTTATTCACATCTCATTTATTTAAATTTTTATCCAAAGTATACATTACAGAACTTGATTGAATGTTTGTTAATTAATCGAGTCCATAAAAGATGGATTCTCCAATAATGTAAGCATATATTTTTGTTGAATAATGTAGTTTTATTTTCGATTACGCACACGTGCTAACAGTGACATTTCGTAATACACGACGAAATGCCGAATTTGTATCCGGTATTTAAAGAATAACTCTAATGAAATAAAGTGTACTTTTTACTTGTTTTTTAATATTAATGCTTTAAATAGATTTTAATCTAACGATTTTTTTAAATCATAGATTTAAAAAAAAAATTAGAATGTAAAGTATTAACCCTTACCGGCGTGGAGTAATTCTCTTTATAAACTGATGAAATAATGGACTGACATCGCAATTTATAAATACGAAATTGCTTATTTTCTTGTACATTATAATAGGAAAATTTTAGTTGAATATTCTTGGTGCCGTTTGTCAGTTTTGGAATTAAAATTAGGTGTCCTTTTTTAAGATCATTGCGCCGGAAAAGGTTAAAACTGAGATGAACATAATTTGAAAAGTTTATATAGGTATTTTTCATAATGAATAAACAATAAAATCTTTAAAAAATTGTTTAAGCTTGATGCTTTTGGCATGTAAAAAATTAACCTTTTAACTGCTGTGGCAGAAATTTTCCCAACTACTGTGAAGCGCTCTATGAGACCGCTCTGTTGAAAGATGAATAAAAGCCGCTATTAACTCATAGGATTGTGTTTCTGTATTTAACATTTTGTACAGGACCATTAAAATTAAAATTCACCTCTTCAAAAGTCTGTAGCGATAATACTAAAGCCCCAAACGAAACAAAATTTCAGTAGTGTTTGTAATTAAACTGGAAGTTACGACTTAAACTATGAAAATTGAAAAATGCAACGGTCTGTGAGACAGATAATATCAGTTAAGAGTTAAGTATAGTAAGTTTGTAAAAAGCAAGTTTTTATCTGCCATAAAAAGTGTTTCATTTAAAAAATGTTACCAAAACACAATGGTGAATTAGGGGTATTATATGAAATGTTCTTCGACAGGCTTTTGACATATAGTACACTAATATTCCGTTAAAACAAGCTGTTGAAGTAAGAAAGTTGCAAAGAATTATAAAAGAATAAAAGATGTATCGGAAAATAAGCTCTAAGATTGCAGTGCGAAATCCTAGCACGAGTCTACTGGTATTTATGTATTTTATTAACCTTTAACTGAAGTGACAGAAATTATTAATTACTATGAAATGCTCTATCAGACCACTCCATCAAAAGATGAATGAAAGACTTGATTAACTCATAGAACTGTGTTTTTGTACTAAACTTTTTGTACAAAACTTAATTAAAATTCACCTCTTTAAAAGTCTTTGTTAATAGTACTAAAGTTTCAAACGAAATAAGTATTGGTAGCGTTTGTATTTAAACTCTAAGTTACAAGTTAAACTATAAAAACTGAAAAAAGTAGCTGTCTGTGAGACTGTAACATTAGTTAAAGGTTAAATGAGCATTTACATTGCAGTTTCAATATTTTTTTATTTAAATTAATTCAAACTACTCATACTCCACTTAAACCATACAGCACTCTTGAAACAGGATTGGTTGAGCATCCAAATGGCCTAATTGTTTGCTCTATATAAGAGGCTTTGTCACTTTTTAGGTAGTGCCACCAAAGACTTGGAAATAGTGTGTGGATTCAAAAAGGTTTAAATTCATTGAAAGGGGATGGTCTCTCCAAAATGCTTGTATTAGCATTGGTCTCTTAAATATAATATGGTAATCAATCTTGCAGTAAAATTTAATGTATAGAATGTTTGTACGGTCCCCTATAAATTGAAGCCACTGTTTCCTGATTATATTATTAGACTTAAGCCATTGAAGGGGGGGGGGGAAGGTAAAGAACAAATCGGGAAAAAATAAATCTATTCTTTGCATTTTATGAATTAATCTCTTGATGTCTTTAATTTTACCGAATACTGGGTGTTAAAACAGCTTTTTTCGCACCTAATTGTATTGTCATAAGGCATGCTCGTATTTAAAATTTTCTTTATGTCGTTCTTTCTCGTCTCCTATTATTCAATGGGATTGTTATTGTGTAACTGGAGTTTGTTAGAACTTAGTGTACTTTAGCAGCTTCCGAAACTGTCGAGTAACATACAAAAAGTTATACACAACTAATTATACAAGTAATGGGAAACCTTTTCAGCTTCCGAAAAAAAAAAAAAAAATCTGCTCTTGTTTTATTCTCGATCTTAAAACTTTCCTAAACAATACGCAAAAGAACACATTGAAAAATCTGCATTATTTCATGATTTTTAGAAATCTTTTGATGGCTTTATAAGCACCCGGTAAATGGATACTGAAACTTTAAACCTCGCAGTCCTAAGATGGGGTCTATTTGACCCCATTTGGACATTTTGCAGTTTTTTTTTCTTTTAGATTATACATGCTAAAGTTATTTTCTGGGAGTTATCCTATAAAGGTCTCTTTCACAATTTTGTCTACTTAGTAAGTTTCGCACAGTTATCTTTTCTTTATTTGTAGAAATTGCTAATAAGGTTACATCTTAGGCAATCGCAGAATAAATGAAAGTTTTCTATCATGACGCCCAATAGTCCCAGAAGTGCAACCAATGCAGACAGTTATGTGCAATAATCATATTTCATGTGTTGCTTAGTGTCTTGGTTACCAGGAAGAGGAGCAGCAGAACGGAAGGTAATTAAAATGCATTACTACTACTTATAAAATGTTATGGGGTTTTTTTTTAAACTTTTTTTCTACTTGTGTTTTTGTGCTCATTTAAATGTTTGTAATAGTATGGAAATGACATTTTCCTCTTTCTAATAAATCTTGATTGCCAGTATTATGTCCATATTTTATCTTTTGATCCGTTTTCCGTTTTAAACAGTGGAACTTCCCTTTAACAATTTTCTGCTGAACCTTGAGTATGAACACCATTAACATGTAAATTAATCTTCATATTACGAAAAATATATTCTGCATAACGAAGTAATTCCACTTATCGTCAGTAGGGTATTCAGTTGTGATGACATATTGCAAAGTGTAATATTGAAGACCTTCAAAAGAAAAAATGCTAAAAATGCCTTCGATACAATATGAAGGGATTTCTAATTTCACGAAAATGGTGCAGATGAATTCTTCGGATACTTAAAGTGCAAAAAATTTTATGAGCAGTGTATATTTTTTATAAGAAACCTGTACAAAGTAATATTGCAGATTTGCTTAAAGTTAAAGATTTGGTAAAGGAGACCGGTGGAATGGCGCAAACTCGGGGTTATGCCGCCAACCCGCCTAGTTTAAAAACTAACGGCAATTTGAGATCATGAATGCGCCTGCACTATAGCGGCCAACAATAGAAACAGTGCCTGAAGTGAGAATGATTTTGTTGTACTTAGTTCGCTTGTTCTAGTGAAAAATGTAGTTTTCATCTAGTTGCTTCTTATTTTGGAGCTTCAAATGAGTAGAGGTAAATACCTTTTTATTGTAACATTAGATACTTAAGATAATATTACCTGTAATCTACATGCATTCGCCGACATATTGATGCAATTTGTTGAACAAGGTCGGTTCTTCTTTTAGTTTTGATGGGCGATTTCCACTATATTGTCCTCTAGGGGTAATGCCGCCACCATGGCAAAGAGCGACTTTTCCAATTTAGTTAAATTGTAAGCATAGCACATTAATAAATCTAGTTTAAGGAACATTATAATTATTCATTATTTTGCTAAATTATTTCATTCTAAATACTTTCAGTAGGTTATGTGTCTCCTAGTATCCATTTTATGTATTTACTAGGTCATTAAAGAGTGGCGCCATTACCCCGATACAGTGGCGGAATTACCTCAGTGTCCTGGGTAATCCCGCCACTGTACAGAGGTTGAAATAAAAAATTTTGGTGTGTGCTTACTTTACAGTTATGATTACGGTTAAATTTATATAGATACTAAAGATAATGATTCAGCTTTGGAATTTTTACTATTAAAAAATAAATATTTTTTTGAGGTGAAAAAATGTAAATTCCCTTAAGGTGTCGCCATTCCCCCGGTCTTCCCTACACCGACAAAAAGAGAAAAGGTACGGCTAAGCTTCAGTTTTTGTTCACCTCTCTTTATTGTTATTATACAAATTTTATGAATTTAAGTTGATTTCTATTTAACGAATTTTCTTCATAACGAAGTATTTAAGTGTAGCGACGAGACATCGTTAAATGGAGGTTTCACTGTAATTACCTACGGGGTTAAAATGTGTCCCATCTTTGGCATTTAAGTAATATTTTTATCTTAATACTGAGAGGGTTAAAATGCGTTTTCTCAGAAGTAAATTTTGAGTTTGGGTGCATTGTTAATTTTCAACTGTATAAGCTACAGTTTAAAAAAAATAACTACATGCGCTTTTCTTAATACCCATGTAGCACACGGATACTGACCCGATGTTCCTACTATTATTGGCCAATATTTTGAATGTCAGTGAATGTAATACATCGAATTTACGACATTGGACGATATTTACTGACTTAACTTTAAATTGTTTAAAATAAAGCATCTAAAATAATTGTAACATTTAGAGTAGGTGGGGGTAAAGATACACACGGGCTGATTTAATATGAAGAAACATTTCTACAATCATGACCGCTAGGTGGTAGTTTGGTCTGAAGTGTAGCAGTTGTGAGTTCAAACATTGTGAAAAAAGTAGCACTCCGTGCCAAGAAAATGAGGTCAGCTTAAATTTTCGCAATTGGATCTAATATTTTTAAAATTTCGCTTTATTGTTTAGCTGACAATACTTCGCATTTTTACTAATCCAAAAATTCAGTGGAGAACGGAAACTCTATAGCTTCTAAATGCCGTATAGTTTACCTCGATCGCATTTATTTAAATTTGTCGGTAGCCGGTTAAGTAAATTCCTACAGAATGGGGTAAAAGTACGCATCCGTCTTGGGGCAAAGATACGCACAAGTTTAAGATTCAGGACTTTGTCCTATCGATTTAGCTAGATGCAAAGTGTTTCACAATTACGTTGTGGAAAGTTTTATTTTTAATTTTCTATAACATATAATAGCTACTTAACTAGTTAACTACCTTTCCCTTTTTCTAGTTAAGTTTGTTTTCACCATAGAACGTAGGTATCTACCTACTTACTTTTAAAAATCAATATTCTTGTTTCATAAAACGATCGTTTTAAGTCTTAGCCCTTAACTCCTGTTAAGTCTCACAGACCGCTGCTATATTTAGTTTTCATAGCTTAACTTGTAATTTTCAATTTAATTATTGATGTTAGTTTAACTTTGATTCGGTTAGAAACTTAGCAGTATCGCTAAAGACTTCTAAATGAAGAGAATTTTTATTATAATGGGCTTTACATAAAGTTTAGTGCAAAAACAGTATCTTATGAGCCAGTCAATCTTTTATTCATTCTACGCTCAAGGGGTCTTTGGGACCGCTCACAGTATTTATGCAACAATTTTTGTCACAGTGGTTAAAAGTTAACTATTATTTACGATCTCACAGACCGCTGTTTTTTTCTCTCATGGTTTAACTTACAATTTTCAGTTTAACTATAAATACTAGTGAAATTTACTAATGCTTTTGCATAACTCATTCGGTTTATTGGAAATGGGCAAAAACCTACAGTAATGGGGCAAAAATACGCACTGCGTATCTTTGCCCCACTACTGCGTACTTTTACCCCAATCGATGGGGCAAAGATACGCAGAGCAATGTTTTTTAAAAATTGCAATTTCTCACAGCATTATAATTTGACAGAATGTCGGTTGATGGTGACACTTGCCTAAGGCTCTAATCTAACATTTTAATCACTCATTATATAAATTTAGACCAACGTGTGCGTTAAAAATAAAAATGTATGGAAAGTGCGTATCTTTATCCCCACCTACTCTATAACACTGTAATTCAGAAATATGCTGAAAAAATAAAATTGAATAAGTTTGCCTTTTTTAAAGAAACACAATTCTTTAACACTTTATTTTGAGTATCTGGTTTACATTGGTCAATGTTGTAAAAGTGATATTGCTTTTACAACATACCGGCTGCGCTAATCGGTTCCGAAAGTGAAAGTATCTTTATTAAAAAAAAAAATCAAAGTACAACATGGCCCTATTAGAGATAAAGCTCAGCTAGCAAAAAAGAAAAAGAAATAGTTTGAAAATATTCAAATTAAATGAAATTCGAAAACAACCAGCCCATGGGTTTAACATTAGTGAACAGGTGTTTTCAAATGAGTGAAGAATCCCCTTAATCCGTTTCAGGTGTGCTTTGTCTATTGTTCAGTTCTCTTTACCTTTTGTCGAATAACTTTCATTTATTTATACGATAGGAGCGATGTGTAACTTTCTTTTTTGACAGACCTTTAAACGTAAATATCCGAAGCCCTTTAACAAGGATTGTAAAAGTTAGTAATATTATTTTTCTTTTTTAAATATAATGCATACATAAAGGTATGTTCTTTGCAACATACATGTTATGCAACATGTAATACTTTGTATGTATGAGATGGGTCGATGCAGGGTTTTTTCTTGGAACGCATTTTGTGAAATGTAAAGTTATTTTTGTGCTAGATATTATAATTTTGAGAGAACTGGTATTTTGTAACGAAAGATGAAAATCCAGTTATTAAAGTTCTAAGAAAGACTTCTTTTTAATGTCTTGCCGAAGTTTTATTTTCTTATGAACTTGTTTTATTTGCAAGTTACATTTTAGACCACAAAATTTTTTGTGAAGGAACCTGTTTATTAACAGAATTTCTGAACGGTCTTGTTTTATTAGAAAACTTCTGAAGGGACTTGTTTTTATATTAAAAGGAATTTATTTAAGGGTCTTGTTTTATATTACACGGAATTTAGTGAAGGGGCTTGTTTTATATTAAAAAGAATTTAGTGAATGGACTTGATTTATGTTGAAAGGAATTTACTGAAGAGAGTTGTTTTATATTAGAAATTTATTGAAACGACTTGTTTTATATTAGAAATTTATTGAAACGACTTGTTTTATATTAAAAGGAATTTATTGAAACGACTTGTTTTATATTAAAAGGAATTTATTGAAACGACTTGTTTTATATTAAAAGGAATTTATTGAAACGACTTGTTTTATATTAAAAGGAATTTATTGAAACGACTTGTTTTACATTAAAAGAAATTTATTGAAGGTACAGTCGTGGTAAAAAAAAGTAAACACCCCCTACTATCTCTGCAAAAAATTATCGTAGAAGAAAGTTACTGGTAACACACGATTGGTAATAAAGTCTACTTTTAAATGACGTATATAAAATTTGCTTAGGGGGGCATCTACATATTAAAACGAACCATAACTTTGATTTTTTTTTCAATAGCAGGACATAATTCTGACCGCATAAATGAACTCTACACCTTTCAATTAGCCTGAAAACGAATTTTTATGTAATTAGTACGATAAGTTTCCGAGAAATTATTTTAAAATGAGCATATTTTAGGGGCTGTATTTAAATTGAAGTTTCATACTCGATTGCTGACCGAGAGAGCCTCCTTCTTGATCAAAGCATCTTAAGCACTACTCAAGCAGACATTGGAGAGTGCTAGATTATAGGATAGCGTAAGAAATTTCAAAATATCTGATCACTTCTGTCATAGATGGCCCCTTAATCCATCATTTTGTCGTTTTTATGCATAATTTGAAAACTACTTGGAAGAAAAGTGTGAAATTTTGGATTTCCATAAAGCAGGGCTTAATAAATTTAAATCCATCAAAAAAATTGTAGGTTGCAATTCATAAATTTTTCGAATATTAATTTCATAATTCATATCATAAAATTATAAAAATTGCAAATTCAACTTATTTATGTTTGGGTATTTTAGTATTATTAGTAGACCAAAAATTAGCACATTTGGAGTATAATTTCAGGAGATATTAATAAAAAAATGAAAATGTAATTTAACATTAGAAGCACTAAATTTTGAATGTTTATAATTAAACTTATCATTCAAATGACTTTAAATTTGGTGTCTAGGCATAGTTTGAACCGAAGATTTGAAATATTTTGTTGAAATTGGGTATTACGATTGACAAAAATGAAGTTTGGGTTCGTTTTAATATGTATATAGCCCCCTAAGCAAATTTTATATACATCATTTAAAAGTAGACTTTATTTCCAATCGTTTGGTACCAGTAACTTTCTTCTACGATAATTTGTTGAGGAGTTAGTAGGGGGTGTTTACTTTTTTTTCCACGACTGTACAAGTACATGTTTAATTAAAAGAAATTTTCTGAAGGGTCTTGTTTAATTAAAAGAAATTTTCTGAAGGGTCTTGTTTAATTAAAAGAAATTTTCTGAAGGGTCTTGTTTAATTAAAAGAAATTTTCTGAAGGGTCTTGTTTAATTAAAAGAAATTTTCTGAAGGGTCTTGTTTAATTAAAAGAAATTTTCTGAAGGGTCTTGTTTAATTAAAAGAAATTTTCTGAAGGGTCTTGTTTAATTAAAAGAAATTTTCTGAAGGGTCTTGTTTAATTAAAAGAAATTTTCTGAAGGGTCTTGTTTAATTAAAAGAAATTTTCTGAAGGGTCTTGTTTAATTAAAAGAAATTTTCTGAAGGGTCTTGTTTAACTAAAAGAAATTTTCTAAAGGGTCTTGTTTTATATTAAAATGAATTTACTGAGGTGACTTGTTTTATATTAAAATGAATTTACTGAGGTGACTTGTTTTATATTAAAATGAATTTACTGAGGTGACTTGTTTTATATTAAAATGAATTTACTGAGGTGACTTGTTTTATATTAAAATGAATTTACTGAGGTGACTTGTTTTATATTAAAATGAATTTAATGGGGTGACTTGTTTTATATTAAAATGAATTTAATGGGGTGACTTGTTTTATATTAAAATGAATTTAATGGGGTGACTTGTTTTATATTAAAATGAATTTAATGGGGTGACTTGTTTTATATTAAAATGAATTTAATGGGGTGACTTGTTTTATATTAAAATGAATTTAATGGGGTGACTTGTTTTATATTAAAATGAATTTAATGGGGGTGACTTTTTATTTAAATAATTCTGTGGAAAGGTCCTAAAGGCTCCAAATTTTGCTTGGATCAATCCCAGGATATTCTAGCATGATGTACAGAATTAAATTACAAAATTTTTCAAAATGTTATCTTTTTTTAAAGACATGCAGCATTACCGGATTTTAAAAAAATCCAATTATTTTCATTAATATATCGGTAGCACTTGTATATAAAACTCAATGTTTCTAATCATAGTAATCTTACGCTACACAAATAATTTTAAAAGGAAAAGAAAAGACATTGAGAATATTTTTTTTAAGTCAAAACTTATAATCTCGGCTTTGCTAGTTTAATTTGGATTTTGGAAACTATATAATTTAAGTAAAAATATAATGTAGATGTGCCAGTAATGGACACCTTTAAGCAATTTCTTAAATTATTTTTTAAGTTCTTATAAATATTCCAGTTTTTTCAACATTGTATTAATCTATGAACAATATTTAACCATTTTTATAGTCTCATTTCCCAGTATGAATCAAAATTTAATTGCAAATAACAGAAATCCATCAAAACTTCCAAATTACAGTAATGGACACCCTCTGTGCCAGTAATGGACGCACTATAAACTAGTTGGGTGAGCCAATCCCAAAACTTTCTTCTATCTTATACATCTTAATATTTCAAAAACTAATTACACATGTTAATATTTCAATATTATTAGTTCAATACTATACCAACTTTGATTTTCATCTTAAATTTCTGCTTCAGTCAATTAAATGAACTAAAAACGAGTTAATCTATATCATGATATTTATTAAAATAATTAGTTTTTGTTTATTCTGTTGTTATCATATGTTTGCGAATAGCCGGCTTAGCAGGAAGCGAGTTCCCGCCTTTGCACGAGCCGTCGATGGACAATAGAACTACGAAAAATCAAAAGTATACAAAAATCGCTATCACAGAACCCCTTTACTGCGCAGCATTTCCAAATTCAAGGAGGACCTGTTGTCCAAAGCCAAAAACATGCACAAAAAATTAGGTTCAATTGTATGCATAACTTCATACACTTTTCGATTGTACCATAATGAAAATGGCACAGAGATCGCAATTATAGGCCCCGTTTTGGCGGAATTTTTTTAAGTTCAGGGATGACTTGCTTGCCATAGCCAGAAACATACACAAAAAATTTGGTTCAATTATATACATAACTTCATACACTTTTCGATGGTACAATAATGAAAATGGTACCGACATCGCAATTATAGCGCCCCCTTCAGGCGGAATTTTTCCAAATTCAGGGAGGATCTTTGTGCCATGACCAAGAACAAACACAAAGTTTGGCTCAATTGTATGCATAACTTCATACACTTTTCGATGGTACAATATTCAAAATGGCACAAAAATCGCTATTACAGCGCCCCCTACTGGCGAATTTTTTCCAAATTAAGGAGGGACCTGCTTGCCATAGGCAAGAACTTAAAATAAAAATTTGGTTCAATTCTATGCATAACTTCATACGCTTCTGGATGGTACAATATTCAAAATTGCACAAAAATCACTATTACATCGCCCCCTATCGGCGATTTTTTTCCAAATTGAGGGAGGACCTACTTGCCATATCCGAAAACTTAAAATAAAAATTTGGTTCAATTCGATGCATAACTTCATACACTTTTGGATTGTACCATAATGAAAATGGCACAGAGATCGCAATTATAGGTCCCCTTTTGGCGGAATTTTTTTAAGTTCAGGGATGACTTGCTTGCTATAGCCAGAAACATACACAAAAAATTTGGTTCAATTATATACATAACTTCATACACTTTTCGATGGTACGATAATGAAAATGGTACAGACATCGCAATTATAGCGCCCCCTTCAGGCGGAATTTTTCCAAATTCAGGGAGGACCTTCGTGCCATGACCAAGAACAAACACAAAAAATTTGGCTCAATTCTATGCATAACTTCATACTTTTCGATGGTACAATATTCAAAATGGCACAAAAATCGCTATTATAGCGCCCCCTAGCGGCAATTTTTTTCCAAATTAAGGAATGACCTACTTCCCATAGCCAAGAACTTAAAAAATGTTCAATTCTATGCATAACTTCATACACTTTTGGTTGGTACAATATTCAAAATCGCACAAAAATTGCTGTTACAGCGCCCCCTACCAGCGAATTTTTCTCAAATGCCGAGAGGACCTACTTGCCATATCCGAAAACTTAAAATAAAAATTTGGTTCAATTCGATGCATAACTTCATACACTTTTGGATGGTACAATATTCAAAATCGCTATTATAGCGCCCCCTATTGGCGAATTTTTCCAAATTCAGGGAGGATCTGCTTGCCATAGCCAAAAACTTAAAATAAAAATTTGGTTCAATTCTATGCATAAATTCATACTTTTTGATGGTACAATGGCGACGGACAGACAGACATTTTCTATAAACATGTTTTTGGGGATCTCTGACCCCTAAAACGTGTAAATCCGTCGAAAACCGGAAGTCTAAAAAAAAATTTCGATTACAATACTTTCTTCTATTGAAGATAGAAGAAAGTAAAAATAGATATAATTGTTTGACTGTATTTAGAACAATAATTTAATGAAACCCTACTAATAAAACAAGTTATTTTCAATTTGAACAAAATTAAGATATCATTATAAGTATTTATGAGAATTATTCACTATTTAAATTATGATTATCACAAGATCAATATTTCAATTATTTAGATTATTTTATCAATATTTAATTATATTCATCTTTAAAATACTAAATGTCAGTGAATTAGTTATGAAATTATTGAGACAGTAGGGACTTTATAGGCGGAATAGAAAAGAATTTGAAAAAAGGTTTCGGAATATTAGTGCATAAGATTCGTATATTTCCAGCTATTTTTAAGCTATTCTCCCCGCAGCTACTTGATATATTACTTGTAGTAGTTAGTATTACAAATATGAAAGAAATACTGCGGGTTGAATGTTTTAAATATATAAATAAAATAATTTCAAAATAAAACTGTGGAACTGGTGTTTGAGACCACTAATGTGCAGATTTACTAGTTTCATTACTACTATAAATTTAATTCAAATATACTTTTTTTAGGGGGGGGGGGAGGAGGGAATCAGAAATGAATAAGCAAACATTTAAGACAGAAAATAATAGATTTTTAAAAACTTCTGTAACGTGTTTTTATTTAAATGGGGGTGGGGGGATTGAGCCTTATGACCGTCTTTTTCCTATGGCCATAAACAATATTCTCTGCTTTCTTATTTGTTTTATTGCCATATTATAAAATATGCAAGACAGAGTTAATTTTTTTTAAATTAAACTTTTGGAAATTTTATTAACTACGCGAAATTACTTAAAAGCAGCTATTGATAAAAATTTCGGTGTTATTATATTTTGGTAAGTGCAATTTAAAAATTAAATTTAATTACTTAGCTTCTCAGCTAAGTCAAAAGATTTTATGCACTATGAACATTACTGAAATTTGCAATTTATACACGGGGTATCCATTACTAAAAACTGACTAAGCATTCCAGTAATGGACACAGGCCTTAAAACCTTAAAAACAAATAAGATTTTGTAAATGGCCATTAGTATATAAAATTTAAAATTTTATATAGAAAATACTGAATATGTAAATTTATTAAAGCCGGCTCTTTCATTAAGATTTTCACTGAAAAACAAGTGGAACTTCGAAACATTTTCTGCTTCTTGATTGTTTTAAGAATAACCCAGATTAGTGCTCCCGATGGGATACGTATATCAGTTATACCTTTAAACGATATACGTATAATACGTTTCTATGAAATACGAATACCTTAAAATGTACGTTTAAACGTATTCGGATACGTATAAGGGTACATCGGTTAAACGTATATTTAAGCATATGTACATTTAAAGTATACGTATATTTCAAGTATAGTATTTACTTTAAATAACAATAGGCCTCAACAGTCTTGCATCACTGAATGGAGAATAAGCTGAAAATTGGTGGCATGTTATGTTTCATGCATAAGATCTTATTTTCCTCTATAAATATTTTAATTAGTAATTTGTTTCTTCTAATTTCATCTTATGGTATTGAGATCGGATACCTTGTTATTTTTACTTTCTTCTATGTATACAAGAAGAAAGTATTGGATTCATGAAAATTTTCGAATCCCGGTTTTCGACGGATTTACACGTTTCAGGGGTCAAACCGAAAAACATGTTTTTACAATTCTTACGATCTTAAAACTTTCTTAAACAATACGCAAAAGAACACATTGAAAAATCTGCATTATTTCATGATTTTTAGTAATCTTTCGATGGCTTTATAAGCACCCGGTAAGTGGATACTGAAACTTTAACCCTCGCAGTCCTAAGATGGGGTTCATTGGATCCCATTTGGACATTTTGCAGTTTTTTTCTTTTAGATTATATATGCTAAAGTTATTTTCTGGGAATTATCCTATAAAGGTCTCTTTCACAATTTTGTCTACTTAGTAAGTTTCGCACAGCTATCTTTTCTTTATTTGTAGAAATTGCTAATAAGGTTAGGAAAAAGTAGGGGAATGGCGCTCACTTAGAGGGAAAAAACATGAATAGCTAGTCAAATTTGGACAAAAAAAAAATCAATATTTTATTAACGAAGTACAACTCCAAAGCATAAGGAACAGTTTGCAATCAACTAATTTTCATAACTTTCAGGATTTTTTTTTATCGTTTTATTTAAATGACCATCGATTGAGCGGTAATGCCCGACATGGTAGGGTAACTGCACTCAGAGTTTGAATACATCGTTTAAGTAAGACAACAGTAACATATGTAGTTGTGTGGGCTGTTCACACCACTGTAGGCTTTTTGCGACCACTTTACACATATTGTGTTACACATATAGTGGGCTACTTTTTTTACATTTAGGTTTTTTGATTTTCACCACTTTTTTTGAAATCGTAAAATTCTCCTTGTTTAATGACACATTAATTAAAGCGAAAACAGGGGAATTTTACCATTTCAAAAAAATGGTGTCAATCAACAAATTTGAAGTTCAAAAAAGTTGCCCACTCGCAACACCTCAACTGGAATTCCACGGGAGCGCCATTACCCGTTATCGCCATGTTGGGTTTTATTGCATTATAATTGGCGTAACAACGCACTACAAAAATAAATAAAAGCATAAAAGTACGTCTAAATGTATATATTTTGTAGACATAATGAGTAAATTAATGTTTGACAATAAGACTGTACACTTACCTTCAAGTTGGATGTTGTAGAATTTTATAATAAAGCAACTTCAAACTAATAACGTGAGGATACAAAAATACTTTCCTCTCGACGAGCACTAAATCCTTACTGAGAACTTAGGATGAAGTTCGCTATTTGCCGGTACCGATCGCACGATTTCAACTCTATTCTGTTTAAAGATATTGGGTGAGCGGGATTGCCCTTCTGAGCGTCATTACCCTATTTTCCCCTAATACTATTTCAAAAACATTTTTTTTCTATGTTGTTAAGAAAAAGAAAATTGTGTGATGTATTTTGCTTATGCATAATAATGTAATTGATAATGTAAATTTATTTTACGAACAAGCGCAAAACCTGTTTCAGTAATTCAACTTTTGAGTTTTCCATAATCTATGTGATTGTTAAATTGACAAGTTTTGGTACAATATTAATTTACAATCTTAAAGTGCAATAATATTGCTACCCCCTCCCTTTATCATTTGGTAATATTAGGTAAATTTCCATTAATTATATAATCTCTTAAAATGCATTAAATTTAATCTTTCTACAGTTTCAGCATGTATTTCTTTTTCATGTAAATACTGCTGTTTTTCTATGTTTATGTTACTGTTATTAAATATATAGAAAATTCTATATGCAAAGTAGGAACGTAGAATTCACCTTAGTATGTTAATCAAACCATGAAAACATTTCGAATGATTCATAATTTATTCATTATTAAAGCTTGGTGATCCAACCACGGCTTCCCGGTTAACGGAATATAGGTGACAACCCCACCCCCCCCCCTCCTTTTTTTACTAAATTGAAAATTCTAATAAACCAATTTTTTTGATTGCTTCACTAACACTCAAAACATGCAATTATGTATACAAATGAAGTTTAAAGTTTATTAAAAGAGTTACTTTCATGGAATATAAGCCAGAAACAAATGCTGAACTATATAATTTTAAGTGCGAACGGATTTATTTTTCATAATAGTCTGCACGTGATACAGATTTTTGAAAACATCATGCTTTTAAAATCATCAATGCAATCATGATTTAAAATAACTTAAAACATCATGCTTATTTTAAAAACCATAAAAAATGAGTAAATTGCGATGCAGTTTTCATTCCAATTACGATACCGTTTTTAAATATAGTGTGAATGAAAGTAAATTTTTTCCATATTCGATGATGTAAAAATTAAAAATGTGCGATGTTTAGCCTAATGTCAGACGTACGTCATTTTGCACGCTTGTTTCCTTGCGTACTATCCCTACACAATGCTGGCGGCATTGTGTAGGGATAATACGCAAGGAAAAAAGTGTGTAAAAAGACGGCCGTCGGACATTAGCCTTAGAAGTTTAAAATACGGCGTTAAAAGTGAGATTTAGTCTGTCAGACGGACGTCTTTTTGCACGCTTTTTTACTTATATATTATCCCTACACAATGCCGCTAGCATTGTGAAGGGATAATACGTAAGGAAAAAAGCGTGCAAAATGACGTAAGTCTGACATTGGCCTTAATCGTCTGCTGTTGCTAATTTCAAAATGACGTCAGCGTTACGCACAGACACGTTTGCCCTTTATAATATAGATAGGTGTAAAACAATATAAAAGGTATTAAAATAATTCAGATATTAAAAAGTTAATCGGAGTTCTCAAGCTCTTTCAACGATAAACTAGCCATCATCATGGGGATTAATATGAAAAATACAGTAACTTCCAGAATGCACACTGGTTAAATATCGGATGGTGAAACCAAACCTTTAAAAAGGGGAGGGGGTGAGTTAGTGCAGCGAGATGGGTTATTTAAAACCATTAACACAAAGTAGATGAAACCAAATATGTGGTATACGGCATAAAATATCATTGCAGGAGATTTTTCTTCTACGTAGTATCTCTACGGATTCCTGCAGTATTGCATGTATTGTAATCCTAACTTAGCTGAAAACGATATCAGTATGTGCTTTCAAATTTCAGAGATAACGCTGCAGATTGTTTTCTTCTTATGCTGTCGAATGTTCTTTCATTCTGTCTTGTAATTTCCTGGTTGTCATATGTAAATGTTTTAGTTTTATCTTTAAATAGGGTAATGCTTATGCCTGCTTTGTCATGCTTATCTACGGAATTTGTTTTCTGTGAAGCAGATTTTGTAATTTAGTTGGACGCTCAGCAATTAATGTTATAGCATTTCTTTAATGCGTATCTGATTCTTTCATAAATTTAAGGAATATATCCTATACTACAAAATATTAAAAGCTTCGTATCGCTCTTTGCTGTCCATTTCTTGTTCTCTATAACAATAATTAAATCCATTATTCACTTTAATAAATTTCCGCGAGTTTCCGTTTGAGTTGCAATTGCTTTAATCTTGGTTAACCCCTCGTTTAAATAAGCCTTTGTACATATTTCCAATGCTTCTAACAAATTTTTTTATAATCAAATGAAACTTCGCTGTTATTGGATACTGTATTATTGGAACGGCATGGTTTTCTGTAAATTTTGATGTCTATTATTCGTAATCAGCTCTACCTCCAAAAAGGGTCATAATTTACTTTTTCCGATTTCTAAGGTAAAGTATATTCTAAGGTTAAGTATATTCTATGGTCTATACCGGGATGCGCAAACTATTTTTCTCCTCGCCCCCCCCCCCCCCAATTTCGTATAAATTTTTTTCGCGGCTCCTGGATACGGATTTTTTTAAACGGACAACGTAGTTAAAGAGATTCTTTTTCAGATTTGCGTTTGTTTCTCTCTTACTTGAGTAAAACACATAATTTAATGAAGAAATGCTTTTATTTATGCACATGGGTATAAATATTTTTTTTAACCCGGGAATGCTCGCGCATATCCAGGATATGAACGATTAACATTTTTCCACCAATAAATTCAAACAAAATTCGTCATTTTTATTTAATCGTTGACAGTGCTCACAAATTCTGCGCTAAAATAATTTGAAGATTACTTTTCGAAAATTAGTGGTGAGAAATGTAATAACTGTGCGCACCCTGGGTATGACATACCCTGCGTGAGCAATCCCGGGTTAATGAAAAATTCTTAACATAGGAATTCAATGCGAAGTATGATCTTGCAAAGAGCTCATGATTGCTTTTTATGTTTGGATGTGTGTTGGAAATCGCAAGCCACAGGTCATTCTCTGGATCCGAACGAGATAGATGTTTTGTTTTAATGACCTAAATCAAAGTATAATTACCTTTTTCTTGAAATTAACCTATCAGTTTCCTATTTATAACCAACATTTTTTTGGCAAGTCAGAGACTTAAACTAAATGCGCATCTTTCGTCACTTGAAACATGAATTAACTGTTCTTTTAAACTTAAGGGAATAAATATTAACCTTTAACTGATGTTACCGGTCTCTCAGATCACGGCTTTTTTAAGTTTTATAGTTTAACTTGCAATTTTCAGTTTAACTACAAACACTACGAAATTTTGTTCCGTTTGGATCGTTAGTACTAGCACCAGAGACTTTTGAATAGGTGAATTTTAATTATAACATTCCTGTGATAAAAGTTTCGATGGTACAATATTGAAAATGGCACAAAATAGCTATTACAGCGCCCCCTTTCGGTGAAATTTTCCAAATGCAGGGTGGAACTTCTTGCCTTGGCGAAAAACATACACAAAAAATTTGGTTCAATTCTATGCATAACTTCACATACTTTTCAATTGTACAACATTCAAACTGCACAAAAATCGCTTTCAAACAAATTGCATTTAAAAGTACATTTTTTTCTCTATACGACGGTGTAAAAAGTAATATTGTGGAATGTTTAGAAGTTTAAGAATGAAATTTCATTTAAAGTGGGTATATTTAATAGGAATATTAATGTTTAATCCATGGCGTACGTAATATATGAAATTTCATTTAAAATTGGTCTAGGAATGTTAATGTTTAATTCATGGCGTCATAATGTTTAATTCAATGTTTAATTGAAAAAAGCACCGGTCTGCGAGACCAGTCTCGCAGACCGGTGCTTTTTTCAATTTTCATAGTTTAACTTGCAAATTTCACTTTATCTACAAACAGTAGGGGAGATGCGGGCACATGTGAACAGGGGGCAGATGTGAACATCGCAAATTTTCAATAGTTATTATAAGTTTTTTTATTTGAAAAAAATCACCAAAGATGACAGCACCTGTAGACATATGGTAAAAAATTTTTGAAGCTTTTTGGCATTTTGTTTGTCCTCTGTAGCCAAAACATTGTTTTTAGATCTCAAAAGTAAAATCTTTGTTCCAAGTTGATAAGCGTATAACTTTATTTATTCATTTATTTGAATTTGAGTGTTTTAATATATACTATGAATACTAATAAATATTTTTTGATAAAGTCCTTTTTCTTCTAAAATTGAGAAATGTTAATGATTTATCAATTTAAGGGAAGCAGGAATGTGGGGCACTTGTGAACGGACATGTTGGGGCAGATATAAACAGTACATAAGTGCCCCAATAATCATTCAGTGATTCTGTTCCTTTCTGTTAACTTAATGATAAATAATGTTAGTTCCATTATCTATAATTTTCCTGAAATAGAAGATATTTTCCTCACACAAAGTTGATTTTGCATTGAAACTTCATCAAACACATCTTTCAGCAAATACATAAAGAGCATCAAGCTCGTTTACGTTCAATTGTACTTTAAATAAATTTAATGTTTTCTAAAATGCAATAAGTGTTATACATTAGTTTACTAAACAGGTTACAACAATATTTTTTATGCATTTTTAATACAAAAGTATTACCTTGAACAACTTTGCAAATTTTTCTATTACATTTGTTCTAAACTTGCAATGATGGCTTACTTCCATATCTAAAACAGTTATGTATATGATGCTTTGAATGGAGATAGATATGAGTAATATTTTAAGAAAGTAAAATTTTTAAACTGATAACTACCGTAAAATCCTTATTGTAACCCCTCCCTCTTTCAAAAGCAAAAGAAGTTAGGTGAGGAGGGGGGTGGGGGGAGGTTATAGTCGAGATTTTTTAAAATCATTAAAAAAACCTTCTTTATCTATAATTTACAAGTAAATAAGGCAAATACAGCAGTGGGAATCTTTCGTATTTCGGCAGATTTGAGATAAATAGTATTTGAACAACCCCTCCCTAAAATTTTCCCCAAACTAAAACCCCTAAGCAAAATTTGATTTAATTTCCTTTTTAAAATTTCTTCTTTATTTTTTTTATTTTATTTCAGCAATACTTAATGAATCATCTAAGCCTCCACCCCAAAATCTACTTATTTTCATTTTATAATATTTTGCTTAAACATATCACCCAGAAACTAGAGAAATATATATGTATGTATATATATATATGTATATATATATATATTTCTTTATGATGAATTTCCCAGGTAATTAATGATTACGATGACAAATGAATAACAGAATAAAAAGCATTTCAAAGGATATTTTTTCCTTGTGTTCACATGTGCCCCACGTGTGTTCACAACTACCCCGTTGATGGGGCACATGTGAACAATTTTTCGAATTTATAAAACTATTAAAAAATGTAAGAAGAACTATACAGGTGATTTTTAAAAAATTACCATGTATAAAAGATAGTTCTATTTACTATATTGAGTAGGTTTTGTTTATAGAAATTAATCCAGTCATGAGTAAAAGCTATATTTATACGAACTGTTCACATGTGCCCCCATCTCCCCTACTGAAATTTTGTTTCGTTTGGAACTTTAGTACTAACACCAGAGACCTTTGAATAGGTGAATTTTAATTATAACACTCCTGTACAAAAAGTTTAGTACAAAAACACCATCCTATGAGTTAATCATGCCTTTTATTCATCTTTCGATGGAGTGGTCTACAGACCGCTTCACACTAGTTATGTGACAATTTCTGTGACATCAGTTAAAGATTAATTCTCCTAGCCAAAATGTCAGCTTATTCTTAAAACTTCAATTTTACTGCTAACTTAATTAAACATCATTTTACTATACTAAAATATATATTTGCTTGAAAGACGTTATAAAAACACATTAAAAGTAAATTAAATTTTTAATTTTTGATTTACTTTTAATGTGTTTTCATAATGTCTTTTAAGCAAATATATATTTTAATATTGTGATATGATTATTAGTGGACGTGATTTTGGCTTATTACTCTTACTTTTTTTCATTTTTACTGTTAAAATGTTTGCCCGCTCTCCCTTTAGGCTTAAATTCAAATCGTTTAGTTTTTAGAAAATGTTTGTTAATTTTTACTAGCATTAACAAATATAGCAGTAACATACATATAATAATTTCAGTAACATATTTTAGAAATTAAGAAAACAGTAGATGCGATTTCTCTGTTACTGCACCGTGGATGCCAAATATTTAATATGGGGTTCATACCTAAATACTTTTATAGGAATTCAAGTTGGATTTATATGGCAAGTGGTATCCATTTAAAATTTTCGTACCATTCATTTTTGAAAGTGATTCGTAGGAATAGATAAAGGAGTCAATTGTCAAGATTGTAAATTACATATCAATTCGTTATTATTCAATCATTCTCATTTTTACTTTCTTCTATCTTTTACAAGAAGAAAGTATTAGATTCGTAAAAAATTTCGAATTCCGGTTTTCGACGATAACCACGATTTAATCATGGTTTTAATCACGATTGGATGGTTTTTAGAAAATGTCTGTCTGTCACTCTGCGAGTCTGCATGTGACAAATTTTGTGGGTGTTCTATCTCAAGAACGAAAGCACAGAATTTCACAAAACCCGAGATTCAGTTAGACCTTGATATAAACTGGTCCTGATTAGGTTTTGGGGTAATTCACCCAACAGGTGGCGCTGCTATGCGGCATTTTTCACGATTTCTGCAATAGCTGTATTTCAGGAACTACTGCACGGGTTTTCATAACTTCAGATTCAGTTAGTCCAGGATATAGTTGGGTGCTAATTATTTGATGAAAATCAACCAACAGGTGGCGCTGCTGTACTGCATTTTTAACGATTTCTGCAATAGCTATATCTCAAGAACTAATGCATGAATTTTCATCAAGCTGCAGATTCAGTTGCTTCCTGGTATAAATGGGTCCTAATTAGTTTTTGGCGTAAATCGCCCAACAGGTGGCGCTGCTATGCAGAATTTTTTACAATTTCCGCAATAGCTCTGTCTAAAAAAGTAATGCACGAATTTTCATCAAACTTCAGATTCAGTTAGAAGTTGTCAAAGTTGTTGATAATTAGATTTTGGTGCAAATCATGTAACAAGTGGTGCCGATAGCTGCATTTTTCAGGAAATATTAACATGTATGAGATAGAAGAAAGTTTTGGGATTGCCACATCTGACTAGTTGTTCACAGTATCTGGTATTCTCAAAATCTTCTCTTGATTTGAAAAATGACTGAGTTCATATTGAAGTACATTGCGATTCAATAAGTTTTTTTTTTTTTAAATTTCAGGAAATAAAAGAAAATAGAAAAAAAAAAGTTTGTATGTATTCGTGTGCTTTAACCACTTCAACGTTTGTCCCAAGATAAGTCCGGTGAAAAAAAGTTTCCCTATACCTGATGCTGGTGAAGTGCTATTTTATTCTACTTTGTTTTAAAATCTGAATCAACCCTATGAAAGAGAAATTTTATCGCGTACCAATTACGGCACGCATCCCATAGATTCACCTCCCCTGGTTTAGACATATTTCAATGTATCAAGGCTTTGATATATAGCTAAAATATGTGTAGTATAAAGAATATTATTGTAGCTTGGCAGCTGGAAAGCTCGGCTCGGAAGCCACCGATCAGAATACGCTAATGGTAAAGTTTCGCGTTTTGTTTATCGTCACGTTGTCAAAGCCTCTTCGCTTGTTAATTGGTTGCTTTTGAGTTGAACTTCCTAGCTACTAATGTCTAGAAATTGCCTCTGCTGTGACCAATGATCATTCGTATGATCTTTATTTTTTCTGTTGTATTATTTGCAGAGTGGCTGTTTCTAGAGTGAATTTAATGTAGCCCATCTTGATGTTTCAGCTTTAAAATGAATATTGGGGGAAAGTAGGGTAACGACTCTCAGCGGCAATCCCGCTCACCCAAATATCTCTAAACAGAATAGAATTGAAAACGTGGAATAGGTACCGGCAGTTAGCGAACTTCATCGTAGGTTCCCAGTACGGATATAGTGACCGTCGGGAGGAAAGTATTTTTGTGTCATCACGTTATTAGTTTGAAGTTGTTTTATAATAAAATTCTACAGCATGTAACTTGAAGGTAAGTGTACACTGTTATTTTCAAATGTTAATTTACTCATTATTTCTACAAAATGTATACATTTAGCTGTACGTTCATGCTTATATTTATTTTTGTAGTGCTTTGTTACGCGAACTATAAATAACGCCAACTTAAATCTTGTATTCAAATTTTGAGCGCAATTACCCTACCATGTCGGGCATTGCCGCTCAATCCATTGTTAATTAAATAAAACAATAAAAACAATTCCTATGCAAATTAGTTGATTACAAACTGTTCCTTATGCTTTGGAGTTATGCTTCATTAATAAAATATTGATTTTTTGTGTAAATTTGACTAGCTATTCATGTTTTTCCTTGAGTGAGCGTCATTACTCTACTTTCCCTTACTCAAAGAAACAAAAATAACACAGGCCTGCGATGAAAAAAATACAAGGGAATTGATAGCTGATCTTTATATATTTTTTGGTGCTAATTTAAAAACAAATAATGAAAAAATTCTATCACGTCACGTTTTCTTGAAAAATTCGATTTTAGTTTGTCCCGTTCCTCATGGACCTGGTGTGCGAGTGTCTTTGCCTTCAATTGAATTGTAAAATCTTTTTTTCAGGGTCTTCAGACTCAGACCATCCAGAGGTTCAAGGCTCCGATAATGAATATAAGCCCTCTGGAAGCGATTCACCTCAGTCCATTTCACAGATTGAACTTAGTGATCTGACTGGAGATCTAGGCCTTTTGAGAGAGGCAGCAGTTGGGCTCCAGGTTGAAAGAAAAGAAACTTATTGGCCAAATAAACAGCTTTTTATTAGTACAGGAATCGAGAAATGGAATTTGTTAAAAAGTACTTTGAGGAGGGGAGAACCTGATCTATTGTTCTGATGTTCCCGGATTGATGAGTAATTTTAATATCGCCTACGATAAAAATGAATGGAGGCTGTTTATACATTCATCGAAAAGGAGCCTTAAATCTGTTCTTCTTTATCACGGAAGCTAGTATGCATCTGTACCAGTTGGATACTCGGTGAATTTAAAAGAACGCTATTAAAACCTGGCTTACATCCTCAACAAAATTAAATATGCCGACCTCGGTTGAACCGTTTGCGGTGATTTGGAAGTTACCTCCATGCTTGTTGGTCAATATGGCGGATACACAAAGTATCTGTTTCATTTGTGAGTGCGAGAGCCGTAATAAGACTCAACATTGGGTCAAACACGTATGGCTGAAAATACAAAATCTTAAACCAGGCACTAAGAATGTGATTCAAAACAGTTTAGTTGAGCTAAAAATTGTATTGTTTCAAATAATTGCGATTGTTTCAAATACCTGTGCAAAAAGTTTCAGGTTTATCCGAAGTCAAGTTAGAGGAAATCTTTGTTGGTCCAAATGTCCGCAAGTTTATGAAGGATAAAGAATTTGAGACTAGTATGACAACAAAGGAAAAAGAAGCTTGGGTTACCTTCAAAGATGTCATCAGCAAATTTCTGTGTAATTACAAGAATCCTGACTATAAACCAATTGTAATAAATATGATGGACAGATTTCAAGCGTTGGGTTGCTCCATAAGTGTCAAAATATATTTCCTTCACTCACATGTGCATTTTTTTACTCACAAATTTAGGATCAGTCAGCGAAAAACAAGGTGAAAGTCTCCATCAAGACATCAAATATATGAAACGCTCAAAAGAAAGATGGGATAACATCATGCTCGCCGACTACTGTTGGATGTTAATACGAACACGAGATAGACCTGGGATTGAACATAAAAGAACATCAAAAAGAAGTTTCATAGAAAAGAGTACGTACTTAAATAGAAACTTTTTTGTTTTGTTTTTTGCTCAGTTTAAAATTTGTTTGAAATTCTCATGTACACGTACATAATATTTGCTCCTCTTGATCAGTTGTCTATTTTATGTACGTTGCCTTAATAAAAACAAATTAAAATGGTTGTAGATGTTATTTTTCTAGAAACTGCACCATAATTTGATGTAAAAAGTTTAAACTCTATGGAACGTTTGTTTTATCCTCGACCAGAGGCGACACGTGCGTTATGGCAATAGTTGTTTTCATTCATTTAAACCTATTAAAAAGTAATAAATTACCAAAAAATCAATTTGCATCACCAAGAATCGATTATTTTACATACATTTACATAGATAAAAACCACTGTTGCTAGATAGTAGATGCAAAATTGTTCGAGAGAATTCCTTTTCAAATAGTATTTTAGCAAAAATATCGATATCGATTTACAAAAAATCCTGATGTGATGGGAGAAAATAGGTTATTTTCGAAATAAGCACACCAAAAAACATAAGAACCCGCGAAAACTTCTCTTGTATTTTTCAAGAACTTCAATTTCGCAAGCCTGTGTAATTAGTGTAAAACTATTTTCAAATGTGATTATTTATATTCAAAATGGTTTCAATGCTGTATTCACGTAGTAAACAGATAGGAAGGTATAAATACAGTGACTTTTTTAAAAATTTTCATTTTTGAAATAAGAATGCATTGGTACCTTAGAGAAATATTGAAACATTTTTGCTGCCTCTGCCTTCCATTAAAACCTATATAATTACAAGTATATACCATGACATGTGGCAATAAATCCATTTCAATTTTTGATTTTGCCTTATGTTAAACATATTAAAATCAGCAATGTCTTAAATTTAAAAACATTTTATTTAAATTTCTTTTATGCAATATTCTAAGTGATACACAAGAAAAATATTTAGTTAAAATGTTATTAATGAATAATGCGCAAAATGGGTAATGTGCAATTTTTAAAGAAAACACTATGGTATAAATGTAAATAGATATCGAACATTGGTTCCTTTTTTAAAATATTTCTTTTTTTGTATAAATATCTTCTACCTACCAATTATCTGTCGAAACTAGGATTTTTCTATTCCCACACTTTTTAAGGTAGTTATCGCAATATATCAGCAATATTAACTAGTTGATATATTGCGATATTTAATTTCTGATATTGTCCAACTCTAACAGTGACTACATCGTAAAATAACTTTGATGGTACTTGACTCCTGTTGTACTATTGTTATTCTCACTTGTCTATTTTACGCCCCTTCGAAAGTTGAAAATGTATTGGAAAACTTTTGTGTAGTTTTTAATTCTCATTTTCTTAGTAAAACGCCTACATTATACTAATTTGAAATTTTAATTTTTTTCTTTCTTAGGTGTGTGGTCTGTTCCAGTTGTACTAGGAGGCAACAGAGGATGTGTTATTACTCCTGTGTACCAGGTCATAGTAAAACGTCATTCCATTAAACGATATTATATTCAGAATTTGACCTAGAATTTCCATCTACTACGGCAGTAAGGCCTTTTGTTTGGTAGATCTTAACTCTTATTTTGCTGAAAATATGTTATAAAAATAACATGTGAATGGCGATATTTGTAAGTTATGTGGGCGCAAAAGTTTTATCCGTTTCGGGCATATGCAAATGAGTGGAGTACGGATGTTACAGTTGACATTTCGAGGACAGTAAAGTGGCCAATAATGCGCGGAGTAGTAGAGTATATATAGACACAACGTTTCGAAGAACTCATGCTGATAGGGGAACAACATGGCAAGCGATGAAGGCCACATTCCACATTGTTTACTGTACTAATATTATAAAGGCGTTACAGCACACCGCAGTACTTGTCAACTGCACGGGAGGATGCCGTGGACGATAGCAACTGCTGCCGTTAATTTAGGAAATTCCGCGACGGAGATGGGAGATGTAAAGATCATGCCCGTTCTCGACGCCCATCAGTTGCTTTCTGATGAAGATCTGGACAGAGTCATAACAAATTCCCCACATCCAATCGTCGAAGAATTAGCGGAAACTTTCTCGGTACACAAAACAACAGTCAAAAGACGGATGCATGCTCTTGGCTTCATCACAAAGTTGATCAGTGGGTACCACATCAACTTCAGCAATGCAACGAGAAGAGAGGATCAGCTCCTGTGTTTCTTTTCTTTCCCGTAACAGTAGCGAACTCTTTATGAACCAAATTGCAACGGGGTGATAAGTGGGTACTGTGCCGTAATGTGAAGCGTCGAAGGACCATGTACCGAGATGAAGAGGGTGCTCCATCGACCTCAACAGGACTCCATCCTGAAAACATTTTGCTCAGTGTATGGTGTGATGCCAAGGAAATAATCGACTGGGAGGTCTTCGCACCGAGCCAAATAATCAATACAGATCTGTACTGCCAAAAATTGGACAGACTGCGTGCACAACTCACGTGTAAGCGTTCAGCACTCATCCATCGCAGATAAGTTCTCTTTCATCACTCCAAGCCTTATGTTGCTCTAAAGACTCGGCAAAAATTAGTGGACCTTGGTTGGGAAGTTTACCTCCGCTGGCATATTAGGCCCGACCTTGCACCTTTGGACTATCCCCTTTTCCGATCGTCACACGTCTTCGCTCGCCGAAACTTTAATAATGCGGAGGCTGTAAAAACAGCGTTTCAACAGTTTTTTTTATTCTAAAACAGACGAGTTTTATCGGCGCGAGATTTACTTACTACCAGGCAGATGACACGAGGTCCTACATAATGATGGCACTTACGTGAATACTAAGGCGCTTAACTTTTTGTGCTCTCCACTTTTCTGTTTTCGCCAAAAACGGATAGAATTTTTTCGCACCAAATAGTGAATTTTGCTCTTTTACTAATATCGAAACATAATTCAATTTTATGCATGTATTCAATGTGTATAACTTCATTGATATATTACGCACCTATGTAACCTTCACATTCTTTAAGAAAAAACAAAAACTAAAAATGTATCAAGCACAGGTTATGAAACACTTTCCAACACTCCCGGAATACTTTAACAGATCTTCATTCTTTAATAAGACCTAATCAAACAATTTAAAACTGAATTACAGGAATGACCATCAAATATTCGAATTTCTTTTGTTCAGTCCTGAATGGAATCCATAGTACTAAAATTTAATTCAGGTAGGAAATTCATAACACAGTTGTAAATTCCCTTCAGCAAACTGAAATGTACTCGATCTTTTGTGCTGCCTGTGTATGATATATAAAATGTATACACACTCATTGATAGGCAAAAAATTAGTTTAAATAAAAACGCTCACCACAACTTAAAACTACCTTCCAACAATTATTGTTAATCTTCTGACTGCCGTGAATTCATATCCGTTCAGTAAGCTGCAGGTTCAACTGCAATAGTAGCATTTTTTACATTACTATAATTCTAGAGATATGGTTTAGAATACCGAGTCATGATTACTACTCTGAAGAATTATATACATATATGTAATTAAATTTTTAGCATTTAATTTTAGCATTTTTTTAGCATTTGAAAAAATTACAGAGAAAACATTACAAATTTTCCCTTTTGCTCGGCCGTCAGGGGATTAATAGACAGTACTGTAACCGCAATTTTTGTGTGTCCTTGTAAATGAACGATGAGTACTATGCACACTATATTCTACAGTAATCTTGATGTAGTGCACCATACTGAAAAATATAAATTTAAATATCTTTTAAACAGTGTGACATCATTAAAATACATTGCAAATGATTTTTTTCTTATTGATCATAATATAAGGAAATTATTTTGAGGGTACCTGTGATTTAACTATAAATGCCAAACATTTCATTTTCAAATACTAAACAAAATAGAGGCTGCTATCCAACGTATACCTTATCCATAAATTTAAATATGATGTAAAATAAAAACAAATGAATAAAATAAAACTATACGTTTCGGTTTAATCTTTTAAACCATCATCAATAGTAAGAAATTTCCAAAAACACAAATCGGCAAGAAATACTCTAGATGCTACATCTTCAAAAATTAAATTCAAACTGGGAGAAGCAACGGAAACATAAAAAATCCTTTAAAAATAACTCAGTGGCGTCATCTGTTATTCAAAGTGAATAAACGAAAGGAGGGCTGGAAAAACAGGGAAACATTAGGTTTTTCAAAATGCTGACCCAGGTTTTCGGAATGAGATTTGAAACACTAACGTTACAAAATTCTTGGTTCCTTAAAAATTTTTCGATAGATTCACGAATAACAGCTTTAAACGGAATATCTTGTATCGAAATAATCTTGGCTTAGTCGAAGTCGATAAACGAAATATGTCCTTTAAGGAAATTATTTGAGAGTGCTGATGAAAATCTATTAAACTCCAAATCATTTTTATGTTGATATTAATCTTTCAAAAAATCGACATTTAGTCATATCAATATATGAGGAAACTGTCCCGTCTGTAAACTTAAAGGGGGTCTCGTAAAACCTGGAGAAAAATCTATATGGCACTGGATGACTTTTCTTACTCATTAAATTAAATGAAGTCACTGAATTAGATGCCACCAGTTGAATGTTGTATTTCTTGAAATTCTTTATTCTTTCAAATAGGATTGGAAAATATGGAATATTTCTGTAAACATGATTTAATTTAGCGAAGTACTCATCAGAAACTTTGTATTTATCAATCAATTTAAGAATAACATTTGGTTTATAACCATGTTTCAAACCAATATTCACGATGAAATTAAGCAGTAGTTTCGATTCAATATTGTAAAATGGAAGAAATATATTTGCAAGACTTGTTTTCAGTCGCAGATATAACTAAATTGATATAACTAAAAATCGCAGATATAACTAAATCAAATTTTGTAAGGGGAGTCAGATTTATGAAACAATCGTATGGAGATCCAAATTCTTTAGCTTTGATTGAAGCATTTAGACTTCAATCAGTAACTTACGGCACAACAAGTGCACCCTTTTGGGCTAGTAGAACTTTAAGAGCATTACCAGAATAGGGAAAAGGGAATTTTCTTCAGCTGTTTTGTTTACTGATACATGGGTTGACATTTGTTCTTGTTGAGACAGTTTTGGAAAGCAGTCTTTACAATTAGAGCCAAAATGTTCATCAGATTGAGCAGTCATGGAGCTACACAAGTGAATGTCCGTACATCCAAGTTTATTAAAAAAACTGCCAAATTACTAAATATACCTTTTTAATTTGACACATGTGGTAGTGCTGTTTGTGGTAGCTTAATTTGGATAATTTAACATTCAAGTTTGAAATAGATTCACTCCACGGTATCAGTAAGAGGGGATTCCTCCTTCCCTCCATCGCTCGCGATTACGACTTTTAGAAGTGTTTATAAGGAATGTTTTGCCATTGCAAGGACAAGTTTATTGTGCAGCGAGTAGGGTCTTAAAACCTGAGATGGCCTGATGCCCATAATTTCACATGATCCAACAGAATGTAACATATACTTGACACATAGGATCAAAGAGACTGTAACAAATAATTTCGTTTCGTGTGAAAGAATTTTAATAAAATATGTTACGGATATCAGTGTCGTCAAAAGTCTATTTCTGTTATTTCTATTATAATTGAGTCGCATGGAGTGAGTTATGCATCGGAATTCGTCTGTGGTGTAATAGTTTACTTATGTTTAACAAATGTTTTAAGAATTAAAGACAAGAAGTTTGCTATGCACACTGAAGGCGTATTATTCCACTGAGGCATAAACTATGACCGCGTTTGAATTTTCAACAGCATTACTGTTGCCCGAAGTTCTGCTTCCACAATAGGTTTGGCATACATTAAGACCTCTCTCGTAAATCTAAATATCATTGTTGTCAGAGTAAGGGCACTTTATGTACCTATGTGAAGTAGAGGTATATTGCATCTTTTACGAACACTGGAAATCTAAGGTGCAGGAGTTAGTTACTTAAATGCTCTTTGTGGTCGTTTTCTGAACATACCTCTTCCAGTTCATCTTTCAAACTTTTCTAATAATGCATATTAGATTGAGAATCGAAATGGATGTGTGACAGATTTGAACTTTAATTTTATGGGCGATTTATCAGGATAGGAATGGCAGGCATGATTTCGTAATATCTTATTCAATTTAGTTTTATTTTGACTTTTATTTTTAGGCCTATAGGTAACCTCTAAATAAACAGAAAGGAAGGCGGATAACACTTTGGTTGGTAAAAGAAGAGCTGCATCTAATCTCATGGTAAGATCAGTTTATTTTTCTAAATTCTCTTAAGAAATTTTAAAAAATTGTCATAAAATAAAGAAAAAATCCCCCCGAAATTTATGTCCCTTTCTGGTCAAAGGTTCTTCCAGTGATGCATGCCTTCAAAATGCTAACTTAAGCGAAGATTCTTAGCACCCAAATCTCTTGCCTGCTGAACATAGACTTATTAAAATTGTAAGGTTTATTTACATGAAAAGAACATTCATGTCAAGGGCCGAATGTTACTTGTATTCTTGCAGGAGATTTAGTCTGTAAATGGTAGATATCTAGGTTGGTGAAACGTTAAGGAATGTATAAAAATAAACCTGTTATTCCATATTGGTTATTGGGATGTTTACCCAGAGAATAGGTCATAAAAATTCGTCTTTTTCTAATTAGTTTAATGATTTCTGTGGTCTCTTTGCCGTAAAGTGTAGGGTCCAGCACAAGAGTGTTTAAAAATATAGGTATAACAGTATTTTTATGTTATTTCATCAATAGCAATTCATCTCGAACAAGCTAGTGACTTCCGGCGCATTAATAGGTGCATTAAATCATTTTTTGCTAAGAGTGAAAAAGCTTATTTTCTTTTCGATACCGGTATAACTTTTTTGGAAACATCTGTGAGCTGAAAAACTTTACAACTTACGTGGTAGCCAGAGAAAAATATTGTAAATGATATATTAATTTTCAGAATGTGAGTTCAGAAATGTATTTCTCCGCGATCTCCTAATTTCGCAGGTTTATGGGAATCTGGAATGAGGTGAATTAAGCATAAATTAAAGAGGATTGTTGGTTCAAATAAACGAACTGTTATGGAATTTCTTAAAGCGATCATTGAAAGTGAAGGTGCATGAAATGGACCCAATGCGAAATCATCCTAGTGAGCATGCGGTCTGCTGGGCAAAAACTCATTAAAATTAGCCAGGTCTATTTGCATAAAAAAATTACTTGTGTTTTAACAGGCGATTTAGTCTGAGTGGTAGAAATCTAGCTAGATAAAACGTTAATGAATGTTAAAACCTTGTAATTCGAAATTGTTTATTGGGATACCCAGAGAAAAGTTCATCAAAATTCCCCTTTTTCTAATTTAATGATTTCTGTGGTCCCTTTGTCATAAAGTACATGGTCGAGAACAAGGGGTGTTTAAAAAGTATATAGGCATAATATTATCTTTATATGCTTCGCAACAATAGCGATTCATCTCGAACATGCTAGCGAGTTCCATTGTGCTAGTGCATTAAGTCAGGAGTGACGAGTTCTTTTATTTTATCCCATACCCGTATAAATTTTTGTATCTAACTCTGAGTTGAAAAACTTTACAACTTTTGTGGAAGACAGGTAAATGATATTAATTTACAGAATGTGTATTTCTGAAAATTATTTCTCCGCGATCTCCTAATTTTGGAGGTTTATGGGAAGCTGGAATTAAGGGAATTAAGCATCAATTAAAGTGGATTGTTGGTTCAAATAAACGAACCCTTATGGAATTTCTTCAAGCGATCATTCAAAGTGAAGGTACATCAAGCGGACCGAATGCGAGATCATCGTATTGAGTATGCGGCCTTGGCTCTTCGTTATTTTTTGATGGGTAGACCACGGAACCCAACTGCTAAGCCCCACTAATGGCATAAAGCAGATAATTATATATCTAGATGGCAAAGAACGACAAATTTAACCCAACATAGAGGGCAAAAGTGGTGATGACTATTGACGCATGACTATTCAAGCCATTTAAATTTGAGCCTAAATTGATATTTTAAAAGGATAATATAAAATAATGCGGTTCTAATTAAAGATGCGGACCTGTCATCGTGTAAGTGCAAGTTGAAGCTCGTAAGATAAAATTATAGAGGGTTCAGATAGGAATGCAAGAATAGTCTCAATAATAAAAAAAAAAGGCTAATGTAATCCGATGTGGTCTACCTCAAATACGCCTGATGGCTTTGATTAGCTAGTGTAGATAAAAAGCGAATTGAAGTGTTGCTAATTTATATAGTATATTTCTCATTATATGCAAATTTACATTATGGATGTACGAGTGTTTCGTCTAATCTTAATTTGTAATTTTATTTTAAATTTTATTTTAAATGTATTTAAATTTTAATAATCTTGATAATTAAATTTATAAGGGCGCTACACTTTTTTGAGGAGGCCATTAAAAGATTAAGAATTAAATAAATTCTCGTTTTGATTTTTGCCTACAGTTTAACCGAAAAAGAGTTACGTTTTTCGTTATTTTTTAATTTTAAATTTATTTCGAAAGAAAGAAAAGTACGAGCGAAAAAAAAAATAGCACTTCTTTGAAATTTCAGAACTTTAATCTCATATTGATGATGAAATTGTATAGATTGATGCAATAAAATGTTATAGAAAATTATATCAAAATTATTCTATAAGTTTCTAAACGCATAGTATAGTTTTCCTAGCTTCAAGATACTGAAAGTAAGAATAAGAAAAATTAATCCAATGTAAGTTTAAACAATGGTTTAAAAGTCAATCGCAATAAACTAATTTCTTCGTAATACTATTTAGTATTTTACGAAATGAGATTTAATTACCAAGTTTTAAAAAATGGTTTCAATAAAATAAATACCTCTGCAAAAAACAAAATGCATTTCTTAAAAAAAAAAAAAAAATTCTTCAAAAATATCAGTGTGATATATGCAACTACTCTTTAATCTGCAAAATTAATTTTTATGTACCGCTTAATAAATTATAAATTTGCAATATAAGAAACGGGAAAAAAATCAACTAAAGAATTGCTTTAAAAAAATAACTGGACATTTGTCAAAAAATACAGTATTAACATATCCTTGTTTTGAAAAAGCTTTAACCAAACCGAAAAAAGATTTATGCAATTTCTTGTAAATTTAAATTTCATTAAATCCATTATTAAAGTTATACTAATGTGAACATACAAATATTATATAAACTATATTCAGAAATCTATTTTAATGTAAATCCAAAGATTTATTTTGTACTTTTCAATGTATTTATTTTCAAAGATGTATTTCGGTGATCTTTTTTCTTGCGTAAATTCGAAACGCGTTCTTTCTAAGCATATTTCTTTATTATGCTATTAACTTATATGTTATTTTTACTTTCGTCTATCTTCAATAAAAGAAAGTATTGTAATCGAATTTTTTTTCGACTTTCAGTTTTCGACAGATTTACACGTTTTAGGGTTCAGAGATCCCAAAAAACATTTTTATAAAAAAGTGTCTGTCCGTTTGTCTGTTGCCATTGTACCATCTAAAAGCGTATGAAGTTATGCATAGAATTGAACCAGATTTTTTGTGTAGGTTTTTGGCTAAAGAAGGTCCTCCCTGCATTTGGAAAATTTCCACCGAAAGGGGGCTCTGTAATAGCGATTTTTGTGCAGTTTGAATGTTGTACAATTGAAAAGTATGTGAAGTTATGTATAGAATTGAACCAAATTTTTTGTGTATGTTTTTCGCCAAAGCAAAGAAGTTCCACCCTGCATTTGAAAAATTTCACCGAAAGGGGGAGCTGTAATAGCTATTTTGTGCCATTTTCAATATTATACCATCGAAACTTTTTGCACAGGAATGTTATAATTAAAATTCACCTATTCAAAAGTCTCTCGTGAAGGTACTAAAGCTCCAAACAGAACAAAATATCAGTAGTGTTTGTAGTTAAACTGAAAATTGCAAATTAGACTATAAAAATTGAAAAAAGCCGCGGTCTGAGAGACCGGTCACATCAGTTAAAGGTTAATTCGAAGGTTTTTCCCTTTTCCGTACAATTACATTATGAACCTTTATATGTCTGCAATGTCAACTATTAAATCTTTTTCTCACGAACTTCATGGAATCAACTCATCCCTGTGACACGTTTCGTCTAATAATTTGTGAGGAAATAAATCTAAACGGGCAAAACGGAATCAATAAAAGGAGTAAAGACCTACATATCGATTAAAATATACGAACACTGGCGATTTAAGAAGGTAAGCCCTTTTACTATTTAAAATTGTATACATGCGATTATGTTTCATGATTTATCAGAATGGTGGTTAGTAGATAAACAATTTTAATTGTTTAATAGGGCCATTCCGTGAGAAATGGACAAAATGTGCCGCACGTATCGCTTACATACATACTTATATCAATAATTTATAAGTTGTTAAAACATAAACTATACATTAAAATTAACAAACTAACCTTTATTTTCATATTAGCTTAGTTGTTTTAATTGGAGAATGCAATAGCGTTGTTAAAACAGCAGTCATAGGTAGAAAAGCTGTTCCACACTTGATATGGAATGGCCCTTTATTAGGTTTTAAAATCTCCCCATTTTAAACCCTAGACTTATTAAGCTGCCCGTTTTTAATAATAAATAAATAAAAACAAGTAGAATTTAAATTAAAAAAAAAAAAAAAAACCCGACTGCGTAAAAAGAAAACTAATTATTTCTCATCAATGTGAAACTATTTTTTATATTACTTACCTTTTTTCTTTTATTTACTTGTATTGATGACTTTTAAGTTGTGTTTAATTGTTCCTAATCTATAAAAACTGTTTTGATGAGGTGTGCACGGGCCGACATTTCCAGGCCCGGGCCCGGCCCGACTCAGAGAGAAATAAATTCGGCCCGGCCCGGCCTGATACAAAAATTAAATGTTCGGCCTGGCCCGGCCCGAATGAACTTCTACAAAACATTGATTTTTACGTCGAATTGGTTAAAAATTTGTCTCGTACGAGGAGTTCTGAGCAAAAATATTTATCTTGACTTTTTTTTTTCATGTTTATAATCTTCATTTTTATAGAAGTGCCGCAGGCAGCGATATTTATTTTTTTTAATGAATCTCTATTCCTTGTATGTAAATGTTTTAGTTATCATTAATATTGTTAATCCATATTCCATGTATAGAAGTATTACAAATCTGAAAAATGCTATACAGTAAAATCTTCTAAGACGGAATTGCATAGAAAAGAAAAAAAATGCGTTATAGATAAGTTCCCTTCTTAGCAAGTGTAAATGTATTATATATTCTTTTCTTACTTATTAGTATATTAATTTTGTATGGATCAACACGTTTTTCAGTTTAAAACAGGGTTCCGTCATAGGCAGGTTCCTTTTCACACATTTTACTATATTTTAATATGCGTAGAAGTCTACTATTCTTTAAAAATAATAAATTTTAATATTTAAGTGTAGAATAATGGCGATTCAAAAATGTATGCATTTTTTGCAAAAACTTTTGCGCCAGGCTTAATTTAACTGACCTTTAAATGGACCAGGCTACGCTGAGACAATGATTTTCAAACGGGCTGGCTCAAAACTAGGAGTGAAAATTTTGGACCGTGAAGACTAGGAATGAAACCAGGCCCGGCTCTGTACAGAAAAATTAAGTTAGGCCCGGCCCGAGCCTTCAGAAAAAAGTATGGCCCGGGCCCGAATAGAGTGGAGCCCGGCCCGGCCCGAGTGCCGTGAATGAAAATCAGCCCGGCCCGTGCAGATCTCTACTGTAGATGTCTATGATGGTTAGAGTTGCAGTAAAGCTAGAGATACTACCTACACAATTTCCAGATTGTGTAATATTTAAACGGAGCTTCTGACTGTAAAATAGTGAATGAAACATCGTCTTCATTTTGAAAGACCTATCCAATGATAGGCCACTTAATAAGGTGCGTAAAACATTTTTTCGTCTCTACCACCCTTTTTTATTTTACGGCCGCCATTTTCGATTTAAAAAAACAAAACCTACACTATAACCATCGGACGGTTAAGACGAATCGATAGAGATATTCATTAAAATCCATCCAGCCGTTGGGATATTTCGAGGGTATAAAGAAATCCACATACCCAGATACGCGTCAAACACATAACGCTTCTTGGCAGTCGGGTAATAATCGATAATAAAAATCTCCACATTTTAAATCCCAGACCTAAGAAATCTGCCCGTTTCAGGGACATTCCATGAAAAACTGACAAAATGTCCTGTGCAAGACACTTGCATAAATACCCATATCTATTGACTTATAAGTTGTTAAAACATAAACCATGCATTAAAAATAACACTCTAGATTGTCATATTAGCATGGCTGTTTTAATTTGAGGATATAACATTGTTAAAATAGCAGAAATAAGTAGAAAAGCTGTCCCACACTTGACATGGAAGTAATCCAATAACGGATTTTTAAGCTGCATAAATGTTTATGCTGCATTATGTTATTTTAGTGTTTATTGTACTTCGAAAACAGTCTCATCCGCTTTTAGAAGTGGTCAAACATCTACTTCTGAATGGGTTCTTTAAGAGTTTGAGGTTTTTATTATGCAATTTAAAAAATCAGTAGCAGATATTAAAATAAATTATTTTTTTATAGTTTCATAATATTCTATAGGAACTGGCGCCATCAACTGAATGATATCGAAAGAATATTTTACTGAGATAAGCATAAAATTTACAGAAAATGAGCTGAGAGGCCCTGTAGAGTATTTTTAATACTCATTAATGGGATATATATATTTTTTTTTTTATAAAAAAAAAAACAATGCGCATGTTCTTTCTAATTTGAGATTAGATGAAGTAGTAGAGGAAAAAGGGAACAAGTATTTCATCTTTAACTGCTGTTAGTAATCGTATAGACCTTTGCGTTCTCTAATTTTCACTTAGACACTGACACTTAAACTAGGAATCAGTGAAATTTGCTTCTTTTGAATCCCTGTTGCCTCCGATCAATCGTTTTATGGCTGAAAAATATCTTAGATTCAGGGCAGATTACTTTTTAGGTTCCATCGGTTTGACAAATATTTAGGCCTTCTTGATGCTGTTTCAAATAACCAAATGAATGTTAACACAATGCCGTCCACTGGCATCACGTTGGTGCCATGCGAAAACTATCGGTGGGTCTATTGTGGTGTTCAGAACTGTTGATTGAGAATTAGATAATCGATTGAAAATAGTACTAGATATTAGATCGAACTAGATATTTGATAATAGATTACTAGATAACTAGATAATAGATAACTAGAATAATATATATTAGATAACTAGATAATAGATAACTAGAATAATATATATTAGATAACTAGATAATAGATAACTAGAATAATATATATTAGATAACTAGATAATAGATAACTAGAATAATATATATTAGATAACTAGAATAATATATATTAGATAACTAGATAATAGATAACTAGAATAATATATATTAGATAACTAGATAATAGATAACTAGAATAATATATATTAGATAACTAGATAATAGATAACTAGAATAATATATATTAGATAACTAGATAATAGATAACTAGAATAATATATATTAGATAACTAGATAATAGATAACTAGAATAATATATACTAGATAACTAGATAATAGATAACTAGAATAATATATACTAGATAACTAGATAATAGATAACTAGAATAATATATACTAGATAACTAGATAATAGATAACTAGAATAATATATACTAGATAACTAGATAATAGATAACTAGAATAATATATACTAGATAACTAGATAATAGATAACTAGAATAATATATACTAGATAATAGATAACTAGAATAATATAAACTAGATAATACATAACTAGAATAATATATACTAGATAATAGATAACTAGAATAATATAAACTAGATAATACATAACTAGAATAATATAAACTAGATAATACATAACTAGAATAATATAAACTAGATAATACATAACTAGAATAATATAAACTAGATAATACATAACTAGAATAATATAAACTAGATAATACATAACTAGAATAATATAAACTAGATAATACATAACTAGAATAATATAAACTAGATAATACATAACTAGAATAATATAAACTAGATAATACATAACTAGAATAATATAAACTAGATAATACATAACTAGAGTAATATATACCAGATAACTAGATAATACATAACTAGAATAATATATACTAGATAACTAGATAATACATAACTAGAATAATATATACTAGATAATATATAACTAGAATAATATATACTAGATAATATATAACTAGAATAATATATACTAGATAATACATAACTAGAATAATATATACTAGATAATACATAACTAGAATAATATATACTAGATAACTAGAATACTAGATAACTAGAATACTAGATAACTAGATAACTGGAATAATAGACTGAAAATAGAGGAACATGATTGAGAACTTATGGTAACTGACGATAAGATTAGTAAACTTGACTATTTTTTGTCTCCCAAGAACCTCCAAAATTTGGCGGCGATAAGCGAAATGATGTCAGTTATACCGGCGTGACACAAAAGAATCTAGATTAGACGTGCAGACGGCATAGTGTTAACAACTTTAGTCATGCTCTATGTAATGTCAATTGCTTCTCAAGGACTTCCATCCTTCGCACTTCATCTATTCGTTCGTCGAAGACTCAAGTCCCAGGTTCCGTTTCCCAAACAGCCCATAATCTAGCAAAAGACGAAGTTACTTGTTGATCCCAAGTAGGAAGAAGAAAAACAGAGCGACTCGTCTGAAAATTACGGTGTTCTCATAGTTGTTGATCTAAGATAAAGAGGGGAAGGTAAACCAGAGAAGTCAAGTGAAATTACATATAGTTTTTATTATAAGGTATTGGTAAAACAATATTTTCTGCTCAACGAAATTCTTGTTTCTTTTGTGGGAGGAGACATGTTTGGATGTATGTATGTGTATTGTGTGATACGCATGATTCCAGTACTGAATGCCATGACACTATTAAAATCTTTACTCAACTTCTTATAACTTTCCGCAGAATGGATAATTTAACTCCCGCGAAAGGGACAGTTTTTGTTAATGTGTTTTAAGTAATGGCGCAGCACAAGTTCCAGATCCATTCTATAACAACGTAATTTAAAACTTTTAAAGAAGATTAAAATTTTTCAGTTTTTAGTTCTCTTGCAGGTGAATTTTCATAACTGAAAATTTGGCAGTTAAAATGGTCCCATTGAAATAAATTTCGCTGATACCTTGTTATAGTAAGTGTTCAGAAACGCGTTATCTCAAAATCACTAATACGACGTATGTGTATTTCGTATACACAAAACGCAAAAAAACACCGCTGGATTCAGGAACTTCGTGGTGTAGGGATCGCAAAAATTCGTGAAAGTTTAGAAAAAACAATCTCTAAAAACATTCATCCATCAACATCCGCCCTCGTTATCAATCATCATTAATAATCATCCTTCGTATGATGATTAATGATGATTCATCATCAATCATCTTCGGTTATTCATTATCATCAATCATCCATTATCATAAATCCTTGTCCATCATCCATCACCATTCATATTTCATTTATAATCACATTTCATAATCATCATTCTTCATAATCATAATCCTCATCATTGTCCATCTATCGCCATTCATATTTCATTCATAATAATCATTCTTCATAATTATTAATCATAACATCACCCATCATTAGAAACATCATCCATTATCACAATCTTCATCGAAATCAAATGTTTTAGTCAACTAAGAATCATCTCAATCATAAAAAAAAACATCACTGGTAGAATCGGCGATCTACCTTCCAGTTACGGAAAACTGGTTGAGGAGAACAGGCACTCTTTTGCTAAACGTTTTAGTTAATGTGACCGGCTGTTTCAAATGAGAAAAAAGCCAATGCCTGTCACGCCGCTAACAGCAGTTGAAGGCTAATTTTGCTAGTTTCCCTCTACTTCTTTCTCTAAGCTAAAACTTCAGAAAACGTATTTCCATTGTTATCCTAAGAAAATAACTTAATAAGAAATATTGAAAAGGCGCTACAAAAAATTTTCTTCGTTTAAGAATCTTGGATGTCATTTAGTTTGATTACGCGAATTAATATAGAATAGAAATGTGTGAAATTGTAATATATTAAACACAAATAGAATTTACTTACCTAATATCTGCCATTGATTTTTTATATAATTTATAAAAAGCTTGAAATCAAAGACGCCATTCAAAACTAAATGTTTATGAATTCAAAGAACGGCTCATTTTTTATATATTCGAAGTACATTAGATATTGAAGTATTCTAATAGGGTGTGAAATTGTCTAGTAAAAAATAATGCATAAGCATAAAATGTCCAGGTTCTTTCATACTGGTAAACTGTTAAACAAAATGACTTATATACAATTTTAAATATAAAAACGTCTTAAATTTAAATCGACGAAACTGTATTTTTTTAAGCTGTTCTTCAGTTCTTCTACTGAGTCGATTTTTCTCGTGTAGACTTCTATGTTCGTAAAGTATCGGACTAAATTTGCACAGAAGTGTGTCCCATCTAAGAATGCAGACACGCCGATCAATTATTCCAACATGAAGGAAGAAAAGGGATTTTTTTCATTTTTTGTAACCGATGGCCAGGCCTCTACCTGCCGGGTTGCCCCAGCTGAACGGGTTTCATGCCTAGTATTGGAGCGCAAGACCGAGCGCATAGTTCGCCTTCCTACAGGCAGTGCCTACTCCTTAGTTGTGAACTTTTTTTATGCCGATTACTTAACATTTTCGTATTGTTGTTGGCACCTGCTCATGGCTACTCAAGTTGATCTCGTAATTTAGAACCTTGATCAGATGACGAGACCTTCACCTGGCAAGGGAACTCCAGAGGTGTAGTTCACGTGTAACTTAGAAGACTTTGCACCCACGACGGATTTTACCTGTACCTGGAGTCCTTAAAGGGATCTCAAGACTCTCAAAGTTCCAAAATTTTCGAAATTTTTATTTTTTTTAGATGCTAAACTCTTATCTTTTCTGAACATTTTGATATAATTATTTCATTGAAATTCCCATTCGAACAGAAATTACGGCTTTTAGAATGATACCCACGCAATAGCTGAAGCGACATTTCCGAAACTTTGAAGTCATTTGTCTCCAATGACGTTTTTGGGCATAACGCGCACGATATCTCAAACTTCTAAATATTTTTTCATGAAATTTTCAAAACTTATATTTCATGTTAGTCTGTATAAACTGAACCAAAAATTTCCTTTTAATTGTTCAAAAAAATATGAAGTTTTTAAAATTTTGTATTAGTTAAATACAACTTTGTATTACAAGTATAAAAATACTTTAAATACAATTTTTTTAACGTTCAGGTTAATTATTACAATCTGAAGTATAATTAGGCACGTAAAATTTCATTTTAGTTGCAAAATTTATTTTGTAATCCCGCGCGTAAGCTGTCATACCAATTTTCTGCTTGACAAACATCTGACAGTTTGGAGCCCCCTATAAACGATAATTCTACATCTTTAAATTTTTTAAATACATGAAATGAAGGAACATACTTAGATATTTCATCCCAATAAAAATTGTGTTTTTAAACCATATACATTTTAAGATATTAAATGTTTAAAATGATCCTTTTTTTTTTTTTTTCATTTTTAAGAGTCCTGAAACCGTTTAATATTTGACTAAAACATTGGCAAAGCACCGATAAAAGGTCCCTAAAGTAAATTGAGGGGAAAAAATCTTCGAATTAAAAACTGAATTGTAAAGTTTCTTTTCTGTAGCAAAATATGTTCGCCTTTTTTGTCCACTTTGCTGAAACACAAATGAGGACACTAGTGTCAAAACTCGCTCTATCTAGAAAATAAAATTTTGGGAAATCGCGAAAATTTAAACGAATCTAATATTTTTCCCCTCATGCATACATAAAAAAGAGGTAAAAATAAGATTGAAAGCAAAGTAAATCAGGGAAGCACCTGCATAGAATGGAGCTGAGCGGGGGGAAAAAGAATAATTTTGATTTCGTCAAGCAGACGTGATAATTTCTTAATTAGAAATAAACGTTAATATGCATCGACAGTCATAATATATCTGCAACAGATCTGGTAAAAGTTGTTGGCTGTCAAAAACTACACCAACAGTGAGTCTTTCATTGTTATTGAAACTTGTATTTTTTTTTTTTAAATATTGTTCTAATCTGCTTTTAAACATCTTTTTGTAAAGATTCTTTTGTTTAATAACGAGGATTTTTAAAACAATGCAATATATTTCAAACGTCCGTCTTATGACAATTAAATATCGTACGTGCAGAACCACCAACTTTTTCCCGTGTTAACCATGGGGCGTTCCGGGTAAAATAAAATTTAATAAAATGGATGACGTTCACAGTAGAGAAGCTCAGTGCCATCGCACTGTAATTCAAGAAAATTATCAGGAAAAAAAGATGACGTTACTTTGAGAAAATCATAGTCAAATCCCTTACTCTTATGCATGGGAATACAGTTTTTCTATGTTGCGCGTAAGTGAAAAATGAGCTGCTTTTCTGGCAATAATATGGATAAAATGCAAAAAATTCAAGCAGATGGCGTAGTATTAGTAAAATTATAACTCTCATGGCGTCATTTAAAAAAAAAAAACTTGTATTTATTCTTAAAAACTAAAACAACAACGATTAGATGAAAATTGCGTCTTTTTCTAGTCTTTAAAGCTTGACGTCAATTATGAAGTTTTATTTAAGAAGAGACAGCATACTCTTTAAAATATTCTTCTATTTCATTTCAAATTTAACCTTTAACTGATGTCGCAGAAATTGTCACATAATTAGCATGAAGCGGTCTCTGAGACCGCTCCATCAAAAGATGAATAAAAGCCGCGATTCACTCTTAGGATGTTGTTTTAGTACTAAACTTTTTGTACAGGAGTGTTATAATTAAAATTCACCTATTCAAAAGTCTCTGGTGTTAGTACTAAAGTTCCAAACGAAACAAAATTTCAGTACTGTTTGTAGATAAAGTGAAATTTGCAAGTTAAACTATGAAAATTGAAAAAAGCACCGGTCTGCGAGACCGGTAACAACAGTTAACACCGGTCTCGCAGACCGGTACTTTTTTCAATTAAACATTGAATTAAACATTATGATGCCATGAATTAAACATTAACATTCCTAAACCAATTTTAAATGAAATTTCATATATTACGTACGCCATGGATTAAACATTAATATTCCTGGACCCATTTTAAATGAAATTGCATTCTTAAACTTCTAAACATCCCACAATATTACTTCTTACACAGTCGTATAGAGAAAAAAATGTACTTTTAAATGCAATTTGTTTGAAAGCTGTATCTCATTTTGTTTCTGAGTTATTAATTTGTTTTTGTAGTTTTTATTACTTTTTTGTCATAGTGGCAACAGACGTATCCATCTCTGTTGAAAGTAAAGGGAAAATACAGATTACTGTATAGACCCATCAGAAAACGAATAAAATGCGTATCCAACTAATAAAAAGCTTCAGACATGTTTTTGATTTCCTACCCTGACGAGGACAATAACCATTTTTCTAAATGGTTAATAAAAAAAACCCAAATAAGCAATGAATTAGCCTCATAATAGAAGCACGCTGAAAATTCCTTTTCCTTAAACTGTATAATGGTGCGAGGTTGTTATAAGAAGCATGTAATAAGTAATTATAGTATATATATATTTTTTGAGACATTTTTTATCACATTGCCCCTGCCTTTCATTAAGGCAAGATTTCTTTGATAATGGATATTTATTAAGCAGTTTCATATCTCGTAATGCAGGGAGAATTTTATAAAGTAATTGCTTCTTAAATGCTTTTCTATGTTTTTAATGAAGCATGATTTTTAAATTATTTTTTTATAGTATAGGATCGGTTGGCGATTTCTGTGTGTGCATGAATATTATAAATATTTAGCATAAATTGCAAGCTTCAAATGTCATTCTGTTTAGTACTCGTGGGTAGCAGTTTTGTAGTGAATTATAACATCCTCCAATGAATGAACTTGCTTCGAAATAGGATATTTCTCAATAATATACTTATACAGAAATTGTTCAATTGTGGAATGTTCACTCAACTAATTTCTTAATAGGCTATTTACTGGATATTTTTGACAAATGTTTCTACACCCATTTCTCCTTTGTTTACAAAAGTAGATTTTTCTTTTTTAAATTTCTAGTAAAATGGAAGTTATATGGCTTTAGAATTAAATCTAACGACTCTAGGCGATTCAAAAATGAGCTGTTTGTGAAGAAGACGATTAGTTTTCTTATTTTCACTCAAAAAAATTGCATTTAGAAATATTACCACTTAATTTCCATATTTTAGCTACATACAACTATGTCACGAAATGGCAATACGTAAGTACTCGAAACATATTTCTATGCTGCACAAAAAAAAAAAAAAAAAAAAAAAAATATGGGTAATTTTTTCGAAATTCATGCACCGACATTTATCACATCTGATTGGACGATAACTTTCTTTGAAGAATTATTTGTTTTGAATGACCTCACTAGAGAGATACCTTTTGACCCATTTATCGTAGACAAAGAAGTCTCTAAATCATCAATATGAACATACGAGAGGTATTATGCAAGGGATGCACAACCGGTGGGGTGGCCCGCTGGTCAAATGTGCCCACGATGGGTTAACTTGTGGCCCGCGAATTTCGTTAATTTATAACTGGAAAAAATAGCAATTTTTTGCCCATAGGTCGCAGGAAAAAATCGTGAATTTCTTCAGTTTTTTGCGGGGAAAAATTACAAATTTCATCAATCAGTTAAAAATAGTGAATTTCGTTTATAGGCCGGCCAATACCATAAATATCAACATAGAAATTACCAAGTTTCGAATTTCGTCATTCGCTAGTCGAAAAAAACTCTAATTTCATCGAACGAGCACGGGAAAATCGCAAAGTTCGTCGATCAGGCAAGAAATAATAGCGAATTTCATCGTTTGGGAACGGAATAATCGCGAATTTTGTCGATTAAGCTCGAGAAAAGCGCAAATTTCGTTGACTGGGCACGGAAAAATTGCGAATTTTGTCGATGAAGCACGGAAAAAGTTTCGTCGATCGAACAAAAAAAAATTGCAAATTTCGGCGTTCAGGCACGGGAATACGCGAATTTCGTCGATTGGACACGAAAAAACCGCGAATTTTGTCGATCTGGCGCGGAAAAATCGCAAATTTCATTGATTGGGAACGGAAAAATCGCAAATTTCATTGATTGGGAACGGAAAAATCGCAAATTTTGTCAATGATGTGCAAAAAATTGCAAATTTTGTTGATCGGCTGTGGAAAAATCGTGAGTTTCGCGATATCGCGAGAAAAAATCGCGAATTTCGTCGGAAAAATCGCGAAATTTTGTCGGTCACTCTCGGATAAAATGCATATTTCGTCGATCAGGTATGGAAAAATTGCAAATTTCGTCGATCAGGAGCGAAAAAAATCACAAATTACCTCGATCAGGTAAGGAAAAATCGCAAATTTCATTCGTTCATCGGTCACGGTAAAATCGTGAATTTTGTCGATGGTTCGCGGAAAAATTGCAAATTTTGTTGATCGGCTGCGGAAAAGTTGAGTTTCGTCAGTTTATCGCGAGAAAAAATTGCGAATTTCGTCAATTTGCCTCGGGAAAATTGTAAATTTCGTCAGTCAGCTGAGAATCGCGAATTTCGTTGATCGAGGGCGGAAAAATCGCAAATTTCGTGATCAGCCGCGGAAAATTTTAAAATTTCGTTGATCGAGTACGGCAAAATCGCGAATTTTGTGGATCAGGCGCGTAAGAGTCAGTTAAGAATAGCGTATAACGTTGATAGGGCGTGGAAAATTCGCGAATTTCGTTGATCGGGTGTGGAAAAATAGCTGTTTTCGATCAGGGCCGGAAAATCGTGAATTTCGTCTATCGGCATTGTAAAAATCGCGTGTTTTGTTGATGGGGCTTGGAAAAATCGTATGTTTTGTCGATCGGGCTAAAAGAAAATCGCGTTGACTATCAGGCGCGGAAAATCGCGTTTTTGTTGATCGGGGGTAAAAAATCGCGAATTTTGTCGATGGGTCCGGGACAAATCTCAAATTTTGACGATCAGGCGCGGAAAAATCTCAAATTTCGTGTGCCAGCTTCTGAAAAATTGCCAATTTTCTCTATAAGGCTCGGAAAAATTCCAAATTTTGTTGATGAGACGCGGAAAAATAGTGATTTTATTTGATCGGGTGCAGAAAAATCTCAAATTTCGTTGATCGGCTTCTGCTCCCCCCTTCGTTTATAAAGTTCCCATTTTTTTCGGTACTAGCCACTTTCATGCTCATGTTTGTTTTTTAGCACTTTTAATAAAGTAAATTTACTCCCCCGAATAAAGTCAAGGAATATCATCACTACTTGAAAATAATCCTTGCTATATATATCTGTTATATATACAAACGTAAACTGTTGATATATCCTTGCCAACTAAGTTGGATATGTTGACTGGGTAGGGGAACCTAGAGCGGTAAAACACCCACCCCCTCCCTCTTAAACCATGTTTTTATCCGATTATAGGCCTGACATCACCTCCCCGAAATAGAATTCTCTGTGTTACTGATGTGGCCCTCGACAACCCACACATTTTTGTAAGTGGCCCTTCTCTTAAAAAGGTTGTGCACCCCTACAATAGACTACTACAGACTCTACAGACAGACTACTAAAAACTGCGCAGTAGTTACTTTAAAAATCTAGAACTAAAAATCTACGATAAAAGCGTCGGGAATATTCGTGAAAATAAGGAAGACAACTGGTAACTCCCTTTTTAACTTTCGTGAACTATGTTAGAAAATCTCGTGAAAGAAAATGGATCATGCAGTTATTGAATCAACAAAGCCTATTTTCTATATTATTAAATTAAAAATAATACTAAACCCCATTTTACTTCATGTCTTAAATTTTCAAGAAAGACAAATTCTTAACACCATGTAACATCTACGACAAAAGTGACAAGGTTACCCTTGTCTTGTTTCCAAGTGAATTGCTCTTTAGCGACGATTTTTTTACGGCGAGATTTAAATGACTTTTTTTTTACGATTTATTCAGTTTATATTCATAGGAATTCAAACTAGTATGTTGTGGCCACCACAAAACTTTCTTCTATCTCATACTTGTCAATACTTCAAAATTCATTATCACAGTGCATCTATGCTCATCATGAGGATTCTAAAAAGATGAAATTCCGTACATTAGTTCTTGACATATTACTGTCCCTGAAATCGTGTAAATCCATAAAAATGCAGCATAGCAGCGCCACCTATTGGGTGATTTACACCAGAACCTAATTATCAACTTATGTCAATGTCTAACTGAATATGAAGTTTGGGGAAAATCCGTGCATTAGTTCTTGAGATAGAGCTATTGCGCAAATCATGACAAATGCAGCATAACAGCGCCACCTGTTGAGCAATTTACACAACCACATAATCAGCATCAACATTTATCAAGGTGTACCTGAATCTGAAGTTTGATGAAAATTCGTGCATTAGTTCTTGAGATAGAGCTATTGAGGAAATAGTGCAAAATGCAGCACAGCAGCGCCACCTATTGGGCGATATTCACCAACACGTAGTCAGCATCATTTCATATCAAAGAGTAACTGAATCTGAAGTTTGATGAAAATGTATCCATTAGTTCTTGAGAGAGAGCTATTGCAGAAATCATGAAAAATGCTGTATAGCAGCGCCACCTGTTGAGCTATTTACACCAAAATTTATAAAATGTCAATTCATATCAAGGATTAACTGATTCTGAAGTTTGCTGAAAATTGTTGCATTAGTTCTTGAGATACAGCTATAATGGAAATTCTGAAAAGTGCAGCATAGCAGCGCCACCTGTTGAGTGATTTTCACCAAAATGTATAAAACATCAATTCATGTCAAGGACTAACTGAATCTGAAGTTTGAAGAAAATTCGTGCATTAGTTCTGGAGATTGTGCTACTGCGGAAATCGTGAAAAAGGCTGCATAGCAACGCCACCTGTTGAGCGATTTACACCAAAAACTAATCAGCACCAATTTATATCAGTGACTAACTGAATATCATTTTTTATTAAATTCCGTGCATTAGTTCTTGAGGTAGAGCGCCCACAAAATTTGTGTCACATACAGACTAACATTCACAGACTCACACAGACATTTTGTAAAAACATGTTTTTCGGGTTCTCTGACCCCTAAAACGTGTAAATCCGTCGAAAACCGAAAGTTGAAAATTTTCACGAATCCAATACTTTCTTCTTGTAAAGATAGAAGAAAGTAAAAAGGGCGGAAAATAAAACATTCTCACACACACACACACACACAAAAAAAAAAAAAAACATTTGTTACTGTTGCTATTAACCCCTTAACCTATGATTTACTCTCAACAGCTCCACGGTTTGGCAAATCCATAGCTACCACTAAAATTTAATAGAGATTTTCGTCTTGTTTAATCATGGAATTTCGACGATTAAATTAAACTATATTTACTGTGAAATTTTAGTGGTAAGAAGAATTTACATTTGGCTCGATCATCGTACGCGTACGCGGGCTATGCCCGTCATTGTAGGTTAAGGGGTTAATGGTAATTTTTGAGTGAAATGATATAAGAAAAAAAACCAGTAAATTTCTTTCTTACATTTCTACAAATTATTAAAACTTAATATATTTAATAACTGATTATTTTTATCAAAAATAATCCAACAACACTGACTGCCGAAAAATTAGTTCACGCTTTTTAAAAAAATCTGTAACTGGTATCGGAAATAACACTATGAGTGCAGCCAAACCCTAAAATTGTTACTTCTCTTGTTAAGGGATTCTGTAGTGAATAAGTTATCTAATTTTTGTTCTTTTTTTATTACTGAAAGTCATTATAATTATAAAAAACTAAACATCCACCTATGTGGGCAAGGCCGTGAAGAGATTAAAAAGAAAGTTTTGTTTTAAAACCTTTTTATTTGTTCTGTTACCATTTGTTCCTTTTAATTATATTCTGAAAAAAAAAATCAATGCGAAATTTTGTTTTAAAATTTATTTTTTCATCATCTTTAAAGAACATCATATATTCAACTTTTATTCAATATATGATAACAATGAATTATGAGATGACTACCTTGCACCATAAAGACGAGGGTTTTTTTTCCCTCTTTGTGTTTGGTTGCGATTATTTATTTATTTTTTAACCATGGTATGTATTTAACCTTAATATGAAATGTGACTATAAAAAATTTTGTTACTTAGTGGCAGTTTTCCAATTAAATAGTTTTAAGTATTCCATCTTTTTACTTAATGGTAATAGAGAAATCTATTAAATAAACAACTGAGCAGGGGTGTTAGGCGAAATAATTGGGCACGATTTTCAAAACATTCTGTTTCTCGTGCGGAGCTAAGTTTCCTTTTATTTTTAAAAAAACTAATTTACAATATAAAAATTAATCATTTTTTATTAATATAAGAACACTGGTTTCAAAACTAAAAACACGTCATGCGCAGGTAAACTTGAAAGCAACTTTTGGCCCGATCTCATAGTGAAACAATTATGCAAAATTGAAACGATATAAAAAATAATTTTATATAACTTAATCAAGTAATATGCTTAGAAAAAATGGGTCTCGAATTTACGTAAGATTAAAAAAAGATCACCAAAATACATCTTTGAAAATAAATAGATTGAAAAGTGCAAATTAAATCTTTGGATTTATACAAAAGTAGATTTCTGAATATAATTTATATTAGGGATGCACAACATGTGGCCCGCAGGCTAAAAGTGGCCCGCGATGGGTAAACTTGTGGCCCGCGAAGTTCATAAATTTATAATTAGCAAAAATTGTAGTTTTTGATCATAGGTTGCAGGAAAAATCGTGAATTTCGTCAATTTGCAGCGGAAAACAATTGCAAATTTCGTTAGTAAGTTAAAAATCGCGAATTTCATTAATTTCCCTGTTATGTACCATTGTTATCAACACAGGAAATTCCCTAGTCGCTAATTCCATCAGTCGCTAGTCGAAAAATATCTTTAATTTCATCGATCAGGCGGCGAAAAATCGCGTGTTTCGTCGATAGCGCGCGAAAAAGTCGTGAATTTTGTTGGTCGAGCACGGGAAAATCGCGGGTTTTGTAAATTTATCGCGAGAAAAAGCCGCGAATTTCACCAATTTTCAGCGGGAAAACTGTAAATTTCATCAGCCAGTTAAGCATTGCGAATTTCGTTAACTGGGAGCGAAAAAAAAACGCGAGTTTCGTCGATCGGGTTTGTTAAAATCGCGAATTTCGTCGATCAGGCACGAACAAAATCGCTAGTTTCATTGATCGGGCTCAGAAGAATCAAGTGTTTCGCTGACGGAAAAGTCGCTTACTTTGTTGATAGAGCACGGGAAAATCGCGAATTTCGCCAATTTGCCTCGGGAAATTTTCAAATTTCGTTAGTAATTTAAGATATGTTAATTTCGTTGACGGCGCTTAAAATTTACGAAATTCGTCGATCGGGTGCGGAAACATCGCGGATTTTTCCCATCTGGAACTGAAAAATCGCGGATTTCGTTGGTCGGGAACGGGAAAATCGCGAATTTCGTTCATTGGCTGCGGGAAAATCGCAAGTTTTGTCAGTTTATCTCGAGAAAAAGTCTCAAATTTCACCAATTTGCCGAGGGGAAAAAAATTAAACTTCGTCAGTAAGTTAAGAATCGCGAATTTGTCGATCAAGCACGAAAAAAAACGCGAGTTCTGTTTATCGGTCGCGGAAAAATCGCGAATTTTGTTGATCGGAACGCAAAAATTGCGAATTCTGTCGATGAAGCTTGAAAAAATTGCAAACGTTGGTCGATTGCGGAAAAATCGCGAGTTTCGTGAGTTTATCGCGAGAAAAATTCGCGAATTTCGCCAATTTGCCAGGGAAAAAAATTTAAATTTTGTCAGTCAGTTAAGAATCGTGAATTTCGTTGTCTGGACGCAGAAAAATTGCGAATTTCATCGATGGGGCACGAAACAATCGGAAGTTCTGTTAATCGGGCGTGGAAAAATCGCAAATTTCGTCGATCGGCTTTTCAGCAATTTATCGCGAGTATAAGTCGTGAATTTCGACAATTCGTCGGTCAGTTAAGAATCACGAATTTCATTGACTGGGCGCAGAAAAATGGCGAATGCCGTTGACTAGGCGTGGAAAAATCTCAAATTTCGTTGATCGGCTGCAGAAAAATTGCGAGATTCGACAATTTAACTTCATTTATAAAGTTCACATTTTTTTCGGCACTAGCCACTTTCATGCGTTATGTTTGTTTTTTAGCGCTTTTAAATAAAGCAAAATTTACTCCCCCGAATAAAGTCAAGGAATATTTTCACTCCTTACAAATAATCCTTGCTATTGTTATAATATACAAACATAAACTGTTGAAGACCAATTGAATTGGGTATGTTGACTAGATAGGGGAACCTAAAGGGATAAAACTGCCACCCCTCTGAAACCATCTTTTATATAGGCCACAGATCCCCCCCCCCCCAAACCTCCCCGAAATAGAATTCTCTCTGTGCTACTGATGTGGCCCTCAACAACTCGGACATTTTTGTAAGTGGCCCTTCTCTTAAAAAGGTTGTACACCCCTAGTTTATATGATATTTGGAAGTTCATATTAATATAACTTTTTAATAAATTACTTAAAATTTTAATGAAATTTTAAATTCTTAAGAATTGCATAAATCAACTTTTTTTCCGGTTACGGCTTTTTCATATATTAATACTATATTTTTTGACAAATGCCCAATTCTTTTTTTTAAGGCAATCCTTTCGTTAATTTTTTTCCCGTTTTTCAACTTATCAATTAATATAATTTATTAAGCGGTACATAAAAATATGAATTTTCCCGATTAAAGAGTTGTAGTTTCAAATATGAACATTGACCATTTTTGTAGATTTTTTCAAGAAATGCATGATTTTTTTTTTTTATATATTTTGCTCAGGCATTTATTAAGCATGAGAAACTACTGCACTAGGCTTTTAAAAACTTATTGAAAATTAAATCAAAATTATTCTACAATATTTTATTGCATTAATCGATACGATTATCATAAATATGAAATTTAAAGTTCTTATATTTTAAAGAAGTGTCCTTTTTTAGGCCCAGACTCTTTGACGAAAACGTTTTTGTTATTTTTTAATTTGAAATTTAACTCTCATTTGGTTAAACTCTAGATGAAAATCGAAACGAGAATACATTTAATTCTACATATTTTAATGACCTTTTTGTCACAAAAGGGCGTACCTCACCGTGAAATTTAATTTTCATAATACTTAAAATTTGCATACATTTAAAATAAAATTACAAATTAAAATTAGAGGAAACGCTAAAATATACCAGTACCGTACATTCACGATGTAAATTCGCATGTAATGAAATTCTAAATCTTAACATATACAAATTAGACTTCATGAAGACCATATGCCCTAAATTATGAACAATTCAACTCGCACTTTATCTGCACTAATTAATCAAAATTCGCAGGCGTATTTGAGATAGACCCCATCTGATTAGCAGTTTTTATTGAGACTATTCTTACATTATCTGAACCCTTTATAATTTTGTCTTACGCGCTCCAACTTGCACTTACACGATGACAGATTCTCATCTTTAATTAGAACCACATTTTTTTTTTTTTGGTTTCACATTATCCTTTAAAAATATCAATTTGTGCTCAAACTTAAATGACTTAAATAGTCACCAGACCCCTTTTGCTCTCTTTGGTGGGTTAACAGGGTCGTTACCTGCTATCTAGATATATAATTATCTGTTTCATGCAATAAGTCGGGCTTAGGAGTTGGGTTCAGTGGTCTACCCATCAGAAAAATAATCAAGAATCAAAGCCGCATACTCGCTACGAGGATCTCGCATTGGGTCCATTTGATGTACCTTCACTTTTACGGATCGCTTTGAGAAATTCCCCAAGGGTTCGTTTGTTTGAGCAAACATTTTTCTTTAAACGATGCTTAACTCATTGATTCCCATAAGCGTCTAAATTTAGGAGATCACGGAAAAATAAATTTCCACATTCTGAAAATGAATATCATTTACAATATTTTTCCCTGGCTACCACATAAGTTGTAAAGTTTTTCAGCTCAAAGATGTTTCCAAAAAAGTTATGCCGGTATCGAAAAGAAAATTAAGGTTTTTCACTCCTAGCAAAAAAATGATTTAATGGACCTATTAATGCGCTGGAAGTCACTAGCTTGTTCGAGATGAATTGCTATTATTGAAAAAGCAAATAAAACTAACCTTGTATATCTTTTAAACTCACTTGTGCTGCATCATGGTTTTTATGACAAAGGGACCACAGAAATCATTAAAAGCAATTTTGACGCTTCCTCTGCGTAAACATGCCAAAAACCGATTTCGAATTACAGGTTTATTTTTAACGTTCATTAACGTTTCACTTATCTAGATTTCTATCACTTAGTCTAAATCTCTTGCTAAAACACAATAAGTAATGTTTTGGCGTTTGTTTGTTTTTTTAAATTTCAAATAGACCTTACTAATTTTAATAAGTAATGTTCAGCAGGCAAGAGCTTTTGGTGTTTAGCGTCTTCGAGTATGCTAGAAGTTTGAAGGCAAACACCAACTGGAAGAACATTTTCTTTGACCAGGGAAATCGATTTCGAATTTTCTCAAAGGTTTCTTTATTTTATGAATTTTTTTTTACGTTTCTTAAGAGAATTTAGAAAATTAAACTGTTCTTGCCATGAAATTAGATGCACATCTTCCTTTACCAAACAAAATGTTACCCGCCTTCCTTTATGTTTATTTTGAGGTTACCTATAAAGCTACAAATAAAAGTCAAAATACGACTAAATTGAGTGAGATATTACTAAATCATGACTGTCATTCCTGATAAGTCATCAACAAAATTAAAGTTCAAATCAGTCACTAAAACTCCAGTCTCCTTTGAATTCTTAAGTATAATCTAAGAGGTATTGTTAGATAAGTTTGAAAGATGAACTGACACTGCTATGTTCATAAAACGACATTGATAGACGCATTTAGTACTAACTCCTGCACTTCTACATAGATCTCCAGTAAAAGATGCAATATACCTCCACTCGACATATGGATATAAAGTGTTGTTTTCCCTTACTCTAACTACAATGATATTTAGACTTTCGAGAGAGATCTTATTAGAGGTCTTAAGGTATATTATGGAAGCAGAGCATAACTACATATTATCGAACTGCACTTAAAATCCACTCATCCCTTTAGGCACTAGGTGTGTCAACAGAGATGTTGTTGACAATTCTAAACGCGGTCGTAGTTAATGCATTCAATGAGGTAACACGCCTTCAGTGCATAACTTCATGTCTTTAACGTTTGTTGAACATAAGTAAACTTCTATACTACTAGCCCAAGAGCCGACAGCACAAAACCTATGTTATCAAGTACAAGAAAAAAAACCTTTATTTTATGGAAGAGTAGAAGTAGGGGAATCTAACGATCCATGTCTGCCGGAAGTGAAGTAGTGCATAAGCCAAAAATTAATACCACTAGTGGTTGTCTCGTAGGTTTATCATTGTGTTTGTCCTACAAACAAAGATATGAAAACATGGAGGACTGAGAGCAGGAAAACACAATGATAAACCTACGAGTCAACCACTGGTGATATTAATTTTTGGCTTATGCACCACTTCACTTCCGGCAGACATGGATCATTAGATTCCCCTACTTCTACTCTTCCATAAAATAAAGGTTTTTTCTTGTACTTGATAACATATGTTCTTGTGCTGTCGGCTCTTGGACTATACAGACGAGTTCCGATGCATAACCAACTCCATGCAACTCAATTATAACAGCATTATAAATCAAAACAAACCTTACATTCAGTTAGATCATGTGGAATTATGGGCATTAGGCCATCTCGGGTTTTAATACCATAATCACTGCAAAATAAATTTGTCCTTGCAATGACCGACACTTCTAAATGGTCGTAATCGCAAGCAATGGAGGAAAGGAGGATTCTTCTCTGAGTGACACCGTGGAGCTAATCTATTTCAAACTTAGTTGTTAAATTATCCGAATTAGGCCACCACAAACAACACTACCACAATTGTGTCAAATCAAAAGGTATATTTTGAAATCTGGCTGTTTTTTAACCCGGGAGAACTCGCTGCATGAGATTTTCTCTCACAGTCGTACTTTTTTAAGACTCTTATTTAAATCATTTTTCATTTTAATTAAAATTTCAAAATGTTTTTCAATTATTTTACCTGTTTTGTGAATAAAAGTACGAAGCCAACCAAAAAAAGTTATTATATGAATGTAAAGTAAAAGAAAAGCAATTGGGCATTCTCACTAGCGAGTTCTCCCGGGTTAATAAACTTGGACGTATGGACATTCACTTGTGTAGCTCCATGACTGCTCAATCTAATGAATATTTTGGCTCTAATTGTAAAATCTTTGTATTCCTAAACTGTCAGAGCAAGAACAAATGTCAGCATATGTATCAGTAAGCAAAACAGCTGAAGAATGGAGAAAATTCCCTTTTCCCCTCTTCTGGTAATGCTCTTAAAGTTCTACTAGACCAAAAGGGTGCACATGATGTGCCGTAAGTGACTGCTTTAAATCGAAATGCTCCAATCAAAGCTAAAATCAAACTCCCATATTTAAATCTGATTTGAATAGTAGTGGGGGGGGGGAGGGAGTAAACACCCCTACTAACCCTGCAACTATTATAATAGAAGAAAATGATTGGCACCAAACTATTGAAAATAAAGTCTTCTTTTAAATGATACTTATAAAATTTTCTTAGGGGGTCATCTACAAATCAAAACCAGACCAGACATTGTTTTTTGCCAATGGAAACACCCAATTTTGACACTATATTTTAAATCTTCTGTTCAAACTATGCTTTCCAAAAATGAGCGCATGGCACAGATTACTTCTCAAATGACCCCTTTTTTGCTACGAGAGTTACCCTATTGCCTTCTTTCCTCATTAAGGAATATAGAAAAGACACAATATATTTTACATTTTATACTTTGGATAAAAAAATTTGTACAAACGCCACCTAAGCAATTTATTCTGGTGGAAAAAGTGGGAAGGGAAAAAATTCAATTTCAATGAATGTATGAATTAGAAGAATTTATACTAAGAATTATGTAAAACACTTAGAAGTTATCATTCTTCTAAAACAGCTCAAGTAGCTGTCACCTAATACAAGTCCCTCCTGTAATATATTTTAAACATTATGCATAAATTGTACCTCTCTGAGCGCTATATTATTCGGATTAAACTTGACAGAATATTTGAAAAATTCTAGTTTTTAAGATCAATTTTTTTTAAATTAATTGAAGTTAGAAATTGCATGTTAAATATTTAGAATAAAAACAATAGCTTAAATGTTTACTCATGCTGCCTGACAATTTACTAAAGTGGTTTGAAATTTGTTTGAAAAAGTTACATTCTGAGTAAAATTTTGAGAAAATCTAAAGTATTAAGTGACTGCTCCTCCTAAATTCATGGAAATGTAGTCGCATTGTGTAATTTTGCTTGTAACCTATACTGATTCTTTTAGTATATAGCAATCGATAAATTATTCAAAGCATTCTTAGAATTTTAATTTCAATATTATTCCTGTTTAGATTTCAGCCGAAAAAAAAATTAGAAATTTCCACCACCTAAACCTAATTAGTGTTCAATTAGGGTCAAATGACGGTATAATTTTTCAAGAGTTGATCAACAACTTTTATTGGGACATCCTCCTTTTAAACAATGAAGTTATACCACAGTTGAAACTTTTTTTTTTCAATCGTATGTATTGTATAGTTTTAACTTTGCAAAATCTGTGATCTATAAATATTGAATGCACCTTATATTTTTAGAATATTCTGTGTTTGTAATGTTATTTTATTTCAAATGAGACTGAAATGTTTGAGTTTAAATGAGGGATGCACCGAATGTTCAATATATATTCGGCCATGCTACCGAAAATTCGGTTGGGCCGAATATGAAACTATTCGACCAAACCGAAAATCTAAATATTAGATTTTTTAACCTTGCACAACTTCTACTTTTAACTGTCATCTTACAGAAATATTCAGAATAATTAGAAGAAATGATGTACAAATGCAAGTTGCTGAACAATGGCTTGTAAATAAGTCTTTTGCTTTTTCGTAAAAAGAATGTTTCTAAAGAAAATAGGAAAAACATTCCGAGGTGATAGTAGATATCAAGACAGACAATTTTTGTCCAAAACACCCCTATCGTAATCCACTTATTCAGTCAAAAATACAGTGTATATCATCTCACTTAAGGTCAAACTTCGAGTTTTGTTTGCTACTGTAATTCTATTTTCAATAAAGTTATTGTTTGTTTTCGGATACCAAAACCCCCTGCGCTATTGCGCATGCGTCAGGTCTGCTTTGGTTTTATCAAAATAGGGGTGAGTGGCGATTCTTTAGCTGCATTTTTTAAGAATGAGCTTTTGAGTAAATAATATCGATTTATGTAAAAACTTTTTTGTAGTTAAGATTATAAAAAACGAAAACGCTTAAAAGTTTTAAGAAGTTATACAACACTTCTGCTTTTCGCAAGCAACTCTTTTTTTTTTTAATTATTATTATTATATTAAAAAAGCTTAACTTGGTACAGGATTACGCTAATCTCTTGCTTCTCGGTGAATCTTTTTAATGGTACTACTAGAAACGCCGCCAATTTGACTGGCCCGTTTTGTAGAATGAGCTATCGGAACGATTAATTCCACTTTTTCTGCTTCTTGATCACAAAATTGAATGACATTATATATAATTTTCTTACTACCACTCCTGAAAGATTTATTTCTACTCGAACTAGCCATTTCAGCACTAAATATAGAAGTTTTTATTTGAATTAAAACGAGATATTAATAGAATTTTAAACTTCGATCGGAAATAAAAAATAAAACATGCAAGCGCTAATCTTAGGGACAACGCAGACGAGAACACCGAAGTAGAACTTCGGAAAATGACCCATGTTAGCGTAACACCCCTTTAAATAGTAAAGAGTGCTATGCGCGGCTTTCGAAAACGAACAGTACTATGATTTCTGTGAAATAGGATATTATTAGAAGTGTTGGTAATTGTGTGTATAAAGTTTACTTGAAAAAGTTCTTGTGTATCAAAATGGAAGGATCTGTGTTAAAAAATAATGTAAAATTATTTTAAAATTTAGCATTTTAATAGCGTTAAACTTTGAAATAAACTTTAAATTCGGCTAGACGAATATTCGGCATATAACAATCACTATTCGGCCAGACGAATATTCGGCAATTGGTTCACATACATGTCGAATATTCGTCATTCTGACAAAATTCCTATTCGGTGCATCCCTAGTTCAAATAATTAAGAAAAAAAATGAATTGAATTTAAAAACAAGTGTGTTTATGTACATATTGATATAAAATGTAATGTTCATTTCGTTTTGTTCATTTAAAAATGATCTCGTAATAACTGGTCAATTTAGGTCCCAGTTTAATCAATTGGTTAGTGACATTAGGTAGTCTCCAGTAACGTAATGCCAACGTACTCAAACGTAACCAAACGTAAGGCACCGAATTCAAAATAATTCGAAACCGAATAATTCGAAAGAACGTTTCTTGATACATTGAAGCAAAAAAAAATAGGCGTACCCTGTTTCTGAATTCGATAAGGTCTTCTTTGATTCAAAAAGAGACTTGCAAACACCAGCTAGTAACAGTACCAGCTCAGATTTTTAAGGTACTTTTCAAATTCTTAAAGGCACTTTTGAGATTCTTAAGGACGCATCTCGGGTTATTAAGGGCACGTTTTAGGTTAGTGGCTGTTCTCAAGTGCTCTGCACAACAAGCGCAAAACGTTTTGACACATTTACAAATTCATTTTTTAATGGAAAGATATAAAATTGGAAAGCCTGACCATGGAAGCGATTTGGAATCGAACTGTGTTTTCCATTTTTCGATAAATAAATTACCTGTTGAGTTATAAGCGATTTTGATCACGTGACAAATACGTTTTTCACCCTTTCCTCAGTGGTCATTCTACTTCCGCCGGAAAATTTGACACTATTTTCTGAAAGATCTATTGCGTTTGCAGAAAAACTAAAACAAAAAGCTCGATGACATAGTTTCTGAACAGCACCAGCTAGTTTCATGCATTTCCGAACAAAAATAAATTAAAACTTATATCATAAAGTTGCCCTCTTGGATTTGAGAACAGCCTTAAGGGCACGTTTTAGATTTTTAAGAGAACTTTTCTGATCTTTAGAGTAAAAGGCCCTAGACAACATTGAGTCAGTTTTTATTATGGAGTTAAATTTAATATAGAGGAAAGTCACTTTTTTAACTGAGACAAGAAGGGTGCAAATTTTTTGGATGAGAGGCAAGAAGGGCACTAATTGTTTGAATGAGGGACAAGAGGGGTGCTGTTATGTAAAAAAAAAGGGCAGGTGGGGCGCAGCATCCCCGTGATTCCAGCATCCTACCTCTGGAAACTCTGTATCTGAATTTTATCCATGTGAATCTGTAGTTGCATGAAAACTGTCACCACTTGTATAATTTTCTTCTTTTGAAGCCAACCCGTCTGAATCAAACGCATTTAGCATTTTTTCCACATCGTCGTCGCAAGGATTACCTCCTTGTTGAGATGGCATAAGTACCAAAAAAACGCGATGATGAAGTATACGTCAATGAAAACAGAGGCACTATTTCGATCTCCAGCTCTTTAACAATGTTCTGACTTTCAACTTCATTTTCTCATTGTAGAATGAGTACAAATTTAAATCTATGCTTTTCGTTGGCCAATGAGCTTGCAAATCCGAAAAAGTTTGTCCGCTGGGAGGTCATGCGACATTTGAAATGGGTCATTTGTGTGAGTCATCCATGTTTCATGAGAGCGGATACTTTAGAATCGTGTCATGAGGATTTACAAGTGTTAACATTTTGATTTTACAATGCTCATTACAATAGCATTTATTTTTGAAGTTATAAGAATAACAGAATATTCCTAACTGTGAACTCATCCACTATTGAGCAAAAATAATTGAGTAAAAAGTTATGAGACATTAAAATTCACTTCGGCTCAAGGAGAACAGCAGACTTGGATAATCCGCAGAACTCACTCCTGTTTTTCTTTCGGGGGAAAAAAATCATTCCTAAAAGGACTTTATTCGATAATGCAAAATATAAAAAAACATTTCATCCATTTCAAATAGAAATTTTAAACCTGAATATTTAATGTAGCTTAAAACTCAGCGTCATTAAAAGTGTCACCAAAATCCGGTTTACGTTTCAAGCAATGCGTATTTTGACGCGAAATATCGTAATCTACACCAATATTATGAAGAATGAAAGTATGTGTGGTCGTTCAGAGGGATTATATGTCTAGAACTTCCCTACCGATTTTAATAATAATGGTGGCAAAATGATGGTGACTATTTCTGCTCCAACGCAGTTCCTATAGTAAGTCTGTACCACTACTTTTGTAAGGATGGGGAAAAAAATTCTAAAATTGATTTTCTGTGATAGCTGGAGCTACAAACTTGAAATTTGAAATGGAGATTAGTTTAAGATGCAGATGCTTCTAAGAAAAATTTCTAAAAAATTTGAAATTTACAGGAGAAAAAAAGTTCTAAAAATGTTCAAAATTACTATTTGTTTTTAATTGTTAGGGCTAGAAAATTGAAATTTGGTAAAGTTGGTATATTGGAGAGTAAATGATCGCACAGAACAGTTTCTTAAACATTCGAAATTTTAAGAAATGCAGGAGCCGGAAACGTTCTAAAATTTAGATTTCTGTGATGCAGTTCAAATAGAAGATTGAGGCTTAGCACGGTGAATACTTTTAAAATGTAAATGCTCGCTGAGAACAATTTTTTAAAAACTTCGAAATTTAAAATAGTTAAATAAGCGGAAATCATTCTAAAAACATTGCATATTACGATGTAGTTGGAATTTTTAAGTTTTTTAAGATGAAAATGTTCGGTATAAATAGTTTATGAAAATTTTGAAATTCATAGGTGTGAAACGAGCGAAAAACGTTTTAAATTACGATTTATATAGAATTGTTAGAAATAGAAACTTAAAATTTAACACGACTATTACTTTTAAGAAGCAAATGTTTACACACAGTTTTTACAAGATTCAAAATGTAAAAGGTTGCAGAAGTATTAAACGTTTTAAAATTGTGATTGCTGCGGTACTTTTTGAGCTGGACGCTTGAAATTTTGCTGGGAGGTTGCTTTTCAGATCTAAATGTTCGCTAAGAACGGTTTTATAAAAATATCATAATTTTAAAGATGTAAAATGAGGGGGAAAACATTCTGAAATCCTTCTAAATTTAGATTTATTTCGATTTGGTTAATAACAAACTTTAAATTCGACCTGTATTAGTTTGACGATGTCAATACTCGCACAGAGTAGTTTGAAAAGAATTTTAAATTTAAAACGGTGCAGGGGTTGTTCATTTATGCTTTAGTGATTATTGGGCGTTGCCGGTGATTGAACCAGGCATCTCATGAACAGTAGGTGAGAACGTGAGCATCAATGAAAATGTCAAGCTAGTTACTCTAAGATAGTAACTCGCTTTATACTGTTCAAGCGAGATCAGATAGCTCCAATAGCAAAGAAATGGGAGAGGTTACTGTAAAGTTGGAGTATGTAAGTACAATCAATTTCTTAGCCTATTTTGTTTACCCTTAGCAGCTTTTTTCTTTTATATAAATAGTCATTAACTTGTGTTTTTCTAAAGTATGTGATAAGAGGTTCCTCTTAGTGCAAAATGAGTGAATTTTTATTATAAAGTGAATTCAATGAAATATATTTTACAATGGTGTAAAATATATAAATATAACCCTTTATGCCCCGATGATGCTTTATATGACTTGTTATAAAAATAACTTGTTATGAAATTCATTTAATACATTGATTAGCAAACACAGTTTAGAATGAGTTTTCACACTTTACTTATCTTGTTCCAACGGCATGATGGGTTGCACAAAAAAATTATTTTTAAGAGGATTTCTTTTTTATTTGCATCTTTTCAGCTTTCTTGACGTTAAAAAGTTGTGGGGGAAAGGTTTCAGTTTGGAACTATTTCTATATTTCTATAGTAAGAGCATTATATTTGTATATTTCCTAATTCTATAATATACTAAAATATATTTTACATAAAAGATTTGAGTGGAGTTACAAATAGCGCACAAAATCCCTCTAAATTCAAATTTAATTGTAATTGGCAAAATCATTCTAAAACTTATTAAACGGTTGTGTTGATCTTCTAATGTAGTTTAAAGAATTCACGGAAAATACCTTAGAAGATGAAATTTTCATGAATTCATAACTTGGGACATAAAGGGTTAAAATGCTTACAGCGTTTAATTCGTACTGTATCTGTGGATGTATGCCAGCTTTTCGTGCAGCAATTTTTAACAATAATAGGAGGCTCGCCCGTCCCCCCCCCCCTACGAGCTACGATCGCCAACCCCCGTTCAGACACCGCAGTCTCTAAAAACACGCTAATTTGATCGGCTTTAAGAAGATTTTAGAAGATTGAATCATAATTTAAAAAACAGTGGCGATCTCGCTATAAACGGGTTTCTATTCATTTCTCTTTGATTAGGGAATTTTAAGGGAAAATCATCTGCTGTTAAAAGATACATTGGCTGTTTTCATCTTTGATTAAATAAAATCAGTTAAACATTTCGAAATAAGCTAATATAAAATGAATTAAGTGAACAGTCTTTTTCTCCCGGTATTTTTATCAAAGCGAAAAGAAAGTTTTTTTAAATAATGCATTTTAAATATATCGTTTTTAATCTGACGTAATTTTCACCAAACTTTTCTTTCTCTTTTTAATATTCACCTGAAAATACTTTTGTTAGAAATGAAACGTTATTTGCGCTGTCCTAACAAAAATAGTTGAAAAGATCATCTCAAAATATCAAATAAATGTCTCGTGCAATTTTGAAATTTAAACGGTTTTGCAATATTATTTTTTGTTCATTTTACGTAATAAGTGTAATGTGATGAAAATGTGACGTAATTTCTCTTATTTAAGACTTCTAACGCATGTTAATGAATTTATTATTTTACAATATCCTTTCTCTTTTAAAATTCACGTGTAAGTATTGTTTTTATGAAGCAATTTCCAATAAGTTCCTGCTTTTTATACGTAATTATTTAACTCTAATTTGAAAGGGTTTTTTTTCTGTTTATAATAGTTACGTGTAAATGAGTTTTAATTTGAAGTAAATTTTTAATTTGAAGCAAACATTATTGTTTGCGCTGTTTAAACAGTTGGCAACAGTTTAAATTAATACATTTTCTAAAATAAGTAAAAAATATCTCTCGAAATGCCGAAAATTTGAATTTAAAATAAATAAAACCTCAAAAAATGAGTCAAATTAAAAAAATAAAGGCAGTCTGCACACCGGGAAATTCTAACGTATAAAATGATCTAAAAATGAATTGAGTCCCATGTATAGTTTTTGCTCCTATAAAACTTTTTTAATGGAACGATTTTGACCAACTTTAGCATTAAATATCTCTTAAAATGATTCTTCGATTTGAAAACTGTCTGCATAAGCGTGTTTATCAAACATTTCTCTAAAATACTGCCGATTTTCATATTTTTGTATGCAATATTTTTTTTTAAATTAACGGAAAAAGACCTTCCGTCACAAAAAAATCAAAACCGGCGGTAGTGACAGCGTAAGTTACGTTTTTTAGAATAGAGAGATTTTCTCATACTTTTTGTCATTAAATTTTAGTTACCTATCAATTTTACTGAACGTGTTCTAGCTAAATGTGAGGGTATTATGTCAAAATTCTTTTCAACCAATCTTCGTAGGATATCATCGTTGTGTGTTTTGCTGTTCACTGAAACCCGGATGGTTAGCATCCAACATAACATACCGGAAAATGAACGCTCATTATTAAGAGCTCAAGAAAAAAAGTTGTATAGTACGATAGTGTATTGTCCATGTTTACACATAACGGTTGATATTCCGACTTGGATCATTCTTTACTTGTGACACGTTTCTGCTGATGGGTACCATCTCTGTCATAAATGTTAGCCTGTATCAATACAGGTCTAATACTCTTATATTACAATTAGCAGAGAAAAGGTAAACGTGCCTTGGAAGATACTTGCAGTAAAAATTGTGTGTTGATTTTATAAGAAGTCGAAAAGTCATATTGGTGACGACAGTTCTTTATTAAGTTTCATTTCAATCAATGTAAACTTCATTTAAAAAAACTTTCAAAACAGCTTTCAGTTGAATAAGATTCAGAGCAAACCTTGTTAAAAAGAATAAGTATGGGATTAAAATTATCTTGGATTGAAACAGGATTAAACATCATTACACATGGAGTTCTTCAAAACAACTTAAATTTAAGTCATAACTAAAAACCGTTCAAATAAAAATTAAACATCGTAAAACTAAAACAATACCTTATTTTTACTTCAGAAACTCAACCAAGCAAACTTAAGCGTATAAAAAGCCATAACAATAACGTTTAAAGAAACAAAAAGAAGAAGCGTTATGTTTCACTATCCAAAGGCATTTATATCTTTGAAGAAATTAAAATGGACGATTCAACTATATATATAAAAAGAAAAGTGCCCAGTTAAACTGATGGCATTGAGCTCACAGGCTATTCGCACTCATTATACTATATTATACTCTTATTGCAAAGTATAATGCCCCTCTTTAAATAAATGAACGGGATTAGACCCCGTTTCCCCCCTTTACATTTAACCCATGAACCTCCAACTCTAATCAGGAAAGATCCTTAGCATAATAAATTGGTATACCAAATTTGAAGCAAATCGGATAATTCTGCATGAAAAAATCCATTTCTCTAAATTAAAGAGAATCTTAGCTCCCTCATTTCTCCCTTTATGCTGAACCAATGAACCTTCAAATCTAAACAGAAAAGCTCCTTATCAGAATGAACCTAGAAAAAAAATTAAAGTAAATTGGATAATTCTGCATGAAAACCCACTTATCTAAATTAAGGGGAGGGGACTTGCCTCTTTTTTATACTTAACCAATGAATCTCCAAATCAAATGAAGGAAACGCCATATCGGAATAAACTGGTATATCCGATTTGAAGCAAATCGAATAATTTTTCATGAAAAACTAATGAATCTCCAAATCAGATGAAGGAAACACTATATCGAAATAAACTGGTATATCAAATTTGAAGCAAATCGAATAATTTTTCATGACAAACCAATCTAGCTAAATTAAGGGGGGGATAGCCACCGTTACTCATTTATACTTAACCAATAAATTTTCAAATCTGACCAAGGCAGCTCCTGAACATAATAAACCGGTATACTAAATTTGGAGCAAATAGAATAACTCTGCAGGAAAAACCCATTTATCTAACTTAAGGGGAAGGTAGTCCCCCTTCACCCCCTTTATACTTAAGTATTGAACTTTTAAATCTAATCCGGAAGCTCCTTAGCATAGTAAATCGGTATACCAAATTTGGAGCAAATCGAATATTTCTGCATGAAAAATCCATTTATCTAAATTAAGGTGGGGGACTAGCCCTCCTTTTTCCCCCTTTATATTTAAACAATGAACCCCCAAAACTAATCAGGGAAGCGCCGTATCAGAATGAAACTAGAAAAAAAAATTGAAGCAAATCGGATATTTCTATCAAGAGTAATCGCGTTACGTATGTACATACAGAACAGGCGGGCACATAAACTCTCAGGCTTTGATAGTCTGTGGTAGGTTTCAAAGGGTAGGTTTCAAAATGGTCAATTACGGAACTAACGCGATCTATGAAACGCAAATGTTTAATACCGTTTCTGTTAAGTTAATTTATGTTTCAGAAAACAATTAAGATTATATCCTAGGTAATGAAGTTTATATTTTCAAAAGAAAGAAGTCCTTTAAATATTAAATAGAAATGCCATTAAATCAGTATAAGTTTATGTAAGGTTTTAAACCCATATTATACATAAGTGACAAGTAAAACCGGCTGATTAGCTAACAATAACTTTCAGCAGAGTCGCCCTTTCCGTATACCGCTCAATAGCATTTTTTTTTTTTTTTTTTTTTTTTTTTTTTTTTTTTTTTTACTGCAGAAGTCATTTCGAAAAGTTTTGCGTCGGGTATAGATGTGTATAGATTTTTGTATCAGGTCAAGAATTAAATTTGTAGGTGAAAAAAAGGGCAAAGTTACTTGATAACTTAGAAATATAAGGAGTTATTTTATCCAAACTTTAACCATAATTCATCAGCAATCCAAGATGGGTCCTATTCAACGGTGACCTTGAGTTCATCATTATGGACCCTTGATTCTGGGCGATTGCGTGGCTCCTGTGTGAGGTAAGAATGACCTGTACGAAACGGGGCGAGTCCATTGTATACTGTCTGCTGCGTCGTAATACTACAGCCAAATACTACACTAGTAATGTTTCGCAAAGTTTGAGATGTCGCAGTTCGACGTAAGAACTCGTGCTTCATAATAGTGCGAATTTCCTATTTTATCCTATTTCTAAATTTATTTTAAAAAGAGTTAAATATTAGAGCTTACAATGATTTCTTTAAACAGGTTAGATGGGCAACTTTCCAAAAAACAGAGCGGTAAAATATCAAAGCCAATGTCAAATAATAAGCTGTTAAATTGAGCAATATTATAAACTACAAATTTCATCATGGACGACCTCATAAAATAATTTGAAGGCTGACCAGAACATGTTCATTCGAAGTTCAGTGTCAGTCGCCAGATAACTCGTAGCTAACATTCCGCCCCCTTCTGGCGGAATTTTCCCAAATTCAGAGAGGACCTTTTTGCTATAATCCAAAAAATTTGGTTGAATTCTATGCATAACTTCATACACTTTTTGATGGTGCGATTGCTACGGACACACGGACATACAGACATTTACTATAAACATGTTTTTAGGATCTCTGATCCCTAAAACGTGTAAATCCGTCGAAAACCGGATGTCGGAAAAAAATTCGATTATAATACTTTCTTCTATTGAAGAAAGTAAAAATTGTATGAGCGTACAAATCCCTCCATCCTAGTTCTTTCAATGAAGCGAGTGTACCGCAGAAATCTTACGTTGACTCACTTTAAAATTGTGATTTTTTCCCCCTTATACTAATTGTTGACATCATAAGTTTCTAACGATTAAAACGTTGCTTTTTGGGTGTCCTTTCAACAATCTCAGAATCAAAAACTTAGAATGGGGGTGAGGATCACCGGTTAGCGACTTTCTTGCTAGACAGATAGCACTTCACTTGATGAAAATTGTTGAAAATGAAACTTGCTTTTGTTTAATTTCGAAAAAAAAAAGCACTGAACCCATTTTGATGAAATGTAAATGGAACTCATGCGAAAGTATTCTCTCCCACCCACCCCCCCTCTCACCTTCCCACACACACACACATACACACACAAAAAAAAAACATGAATCAGTAGGATAGTTTCGAAGTAATATGTAGCCTATATATAATACATAAGCATCGAATGGAGAGAACCCTATTCTTTTTAGGTGCGTTCGTAATTATATAAATCCGTAACACCTGGAGTCGTATAGTGCAAAAATGATCGAAACGCAGGGTTTGAAATTTAATACTATATGGAATCGTTGCAGAATGGTATCGAGTCCTTTACTATTTTAAGAAAATCCAATCAAAACTTAAGAAGATATTAATAAGTTTTCATCATTCTATTGAATTTTATCCTCATGAATTCAATGATATCCCATGACAAGTAACGATTTTACCTCGCCATGGTGATGACGTTCTATTAATTCCGTATAGCTGAATTGAATCTATAGATAATCGTAATACATTTTGTATTCCTGCCTTTTTTGCGTAAGAGTGCACAGCTATGGCATCAGGATCTGATCTGGCTATTTATAAAACGAGTTTAGACTACGAACGCAACTCATGGTCCACGTACAATTTCCGACTTGTTTGTATTTAAGACTGTTAAAAAGGGATCGAAGCTTCATTTTCAAACTGAATCAGCAAAAGCAAAAATGATAACTTTTGAATTGCAAATTTCAACCCTTTGGCACTTATATCGTAGATCTGGAGGGAAGAGTTCCATATTGTGTGCTGGTTTTTTTGGCTAGCTTTTTTTGGCTAGATTTTTTTGGCGATAAATGTTTCTATGTGGTTGTTGCGATCTTAAACCTTTGCGGTTGCTTTCTTCATACTTACATGGATTTTATCTTCGTGACGTCAAATCTGCAGTGGCTCTTTGGCGCAATTTTGGATCTTTTCGGCAATCGCGCCAACCAGCTCACAATATGGAACTCTTCCCGATCTGGAAATAAAGGGGAGAGGGGGGCCTAGTTTTGCAATACATTTTCGGCGATATCTCTGAAAAAATATCTAAAATTGAAACAAATATATTTTTGACTATTCGGTATTACAAAATCGCTCGAATGATACGTAAAACACAATACATTAACCTTGAACTGATGTCACAGAAATTGTCACATAACTAGTGTGAAACGGTCTGTGAGACCGCTGCAACGAAAGATGAATAAAAGGCACGATTCACTTATAGGATGGTGTTTTTGTACTAAATTTTTTGCACAGGACTGTTATAATTAAAATTCACCCATTCAAAAGTTTCTGGTGATAGTACAGTCAATTCGGGTAACTTTGCCCCAAAAGAGAAAAAAGATTAAATCTGCTACATCACTTGAGTTATCGGCAAAGTTTTGGTCTCAAAATAAAGGTAGCAACTCTAGCGTGAGGTTGAAAGCTCATTGTAAATAATTCGCCAAGATTCTACCGTGGCAGCATGAACCAAAGTTAGTAAATGTGGTCCAAAGTAGCCCGAATTTGGGCCATAGTTACCCTAATTGACTGTACCTAAAGGAACTATGCCTGCTATAAATATATATATAAATTAATCCTTTATTTATGACCCATTCCTTTACTCTCTTAAATATTTCAATCAATAATCTTCATTAATAAAAAATACTGAACCATCTTGCGCTGTGTGTTTTCGCAACTCCAAGTTCCTTTTGAAGCCGCTGATGAAAAATGCTTAAATTAACTAGTATTAAAATTAAGCAGGCATATGAATCATTTAATTAGACATTTGCTCCGTTTTATACACAAACATGACATTTATTTATATACAGAAAACACAAATAGACAATACAAACATACAAACACATATACAGTCAATTAGGATAACTTTGGCCCACATTAACTGGACTTTGGTCATGCTGCCACGGTAGAACCTTGGCGAATTATTTACAATGATCTTTCAACCTCACGCTAGTGTTGCTACCTTTATTTTGAGACCAAAACATTGACGATAACTCAAGGGATGTAGCAGATTTAATCTTTTTTCTCTTTTGGGCCAAAGTTACCCTTATGAGTCAGTTACCCGAATTGACTGTACTAAAGCTCCAAACGGAACAAAATTTCGGTAGTGTTTGTAGTTAAATTGAAAATTGCAAGTTAAGCTATAAAAATTGAAAAAATCCGCGGTCTGAGAGACCGGTAACATCAGTTCAAGGTTTTAAATAAAAAAAATCAACTTAACGGATCCCTCTAATTTTTTTCTTAAAAATGTGCGATTGGCTCATAATCTACAAATTTGGGGGTGAATAGCATTTTATAACTCTGGCCAATTTGAACTTTTCACCGTTTTCGAGAAAAACTCCTGTGACAAATGGACAGACAGTCGCAGGAGTGATCTTGTAATGCTTTCGTTTTTGTTTTAAATATATAGTCCAAGAGCTGTTAAACATTTTAGGGAAGGTATTTGAGGCACCCTGAAAATTTGTGCAACACTTCTTTTGTAATGGCTGAATACAAAATCGAATGTCTGGCTGAAGGATCGTGGCCCAAAAACTGTGCCAGACACGTGTCAAGTGCCATTTTTTGACTACCCAAAAAAAGGGTATTTGAGGCAGGCTGAGATTGAGACAGAATAATATTTATACTTAGAAAAAATATTTTGAAAACGACAGACACTTTAGTCGGCCAAAAAACTGTGCCAGACACGTGTCAAGTGCCATTTTTTGACTACCCAAAAAAGGTATTTGAGGCACGCTGAGATTGAGGCAGAATAATATTTATGCTTAGAAAAAAATTTTAGTAACTTTAATTGTTACCTTTTTTCAACAATTAAAACCTAGATTTAAACATGACCTCCATTAAGAGACCACCTCTCGGAACGACCCATTTTTATTTGAACATAACGCGGTCGCTTTAGGAAGGTTTTACTGTATGTAAACGCATATTAAATAGTGACACTTTATCAAAAGCGATGCTACCGTGTTAGCCGCAGGCGAAGAGATAATAGCAGAAAAAAAATCTTAATATTTAGCTAATGACAGCGATCTTCTTGATTCAGGTAATTTCAGGCGTTTAAGCGCATAGGCCAATTATGTTTTATAAATTTGTTTTATGTACATTATTTTACTTATTGATGACGTTTGAATTTTGTTACGGAAAATTATCCGGAAAGAAATGCACGATTATTTATAATGTTTTACGGGCGAAGAGATTAATCTCTTGATATTGGACCGCACGCGATATTGACAGATCTTTTTTTTAAATGTTCTGTTAAAGATTATTTTAAAAGCCGTAAAAAATCAAATTGTATTGTACATTACAAATTTCATTTAAAAGATTTTTTTTTTTCGATGTATACGATGTAAAATTTGGAAATGTGCAATGTTTACAAATGAAAGAAATCGCACTAAAAGAGAAATTGAGTGGCCAGATGATTCCACCGTGAATAGGAAATCAGCGTGACTCGGTCATGTGTTTGCTTTATAATATAGATTTAAACATTCTTTTAATCTCATTCAAAGAATATATTTGATTCTCTAATTCTAATGTCTGAAATATAATGAAAAAAAATCGCAAAATTAAAAGTACAAATTGCTTAATAAAATTACAGGAAAATTGCACCAAAAAACATTCCAGAGTAAACTACACAAAAATCCTAAATGTAATGTAGAAATCCTATAACGAGGTGTCCCTTTAGATATAAGTGCATTATCTCTCTAGCCAGGGGTTCGTCTTTTTTCTCGATTTCTGTCATTTTCACAACTCATTCTTTTGCACGACCTCTATAAGTTTCAGCGGAATTGTGACCTGCGAGAGATGTTATAAGTACAATGTAATATAGAAATTTATATTATATATCAAAATCATGTTCCTGAGTAACGATGCCTTCATAGTACTCTAGCAACTGCTGACCTTTAAATGTTGCCTTTTCGCCATTTTTTCTCAATTTGGTAAATATCGCACAATTTGATTCTTTACACCGCTGAATACAGTAAGAAATGTGCTTTCATACACAATTTAAAAATGTACTTTAATTTATTGTTTTATGATTTTAGTGATAAATATGAAGCACGATTATACACAACTGAACAATACACAACTGAACACATCTAAACAATATACAACTGAACATAATAAAACTGAAAACAATAAATCTGAACACAATACAACTAAACACATCTAAAGACAATACAACTGAACACAATACATCTGAACACAGTTGAACACAATTGAACACAATACATCTGAACACAGTTGAACACAATTGAACACAATACATCTGAACACAGTTGAACACAATTGAACACAATACATCTGAACACAGTTGAACACAATACATCTGAACACAGTTGAACACAATACATCTGAACACAGTTGAACACAATACATCTGAACACAGTTGAACACAATACATCTGAACACAGTTGAACACAATACATCTGAACACAGTTGAACACAATACATCTGAACACAGTTGAACACAATACATCTGAACACAGTTGAACACAATACATCTGAACACAGTTGAACACAATACATCTGAACACAGTTGAACACAATACATCTGAACACAGTTGAACACAATACATCTGAACACAGTTGAACACAATACATCTGAACACAGTTGAACACAATACATCTGAACACAGTTGAACACAATACATCTGAACACAGTTGAACACAATACATCTGAACACAGTTGAACACAATACATCTGAACACAGTTGAACACAATACATCTGAACGCAATACATCTGAACGCAATTGAACGCAATACATCTGAACGCAATACATCTGAACGCAATTGAACGCAATACATCTGAACGCAATACATCTGAACGCAATTGAACGCAATACATCTGAACGCAATTGAACGCAATACATCTGAACGCAATTGAACGCAATACATCTGAACACTGTTGAACGCAATACATCTGAACACAATACATCTGACCGCACCTGAGAGCACCTGTGCACCATACATCTGAGAGCACCTGTGCACCATACATCTGAGAGCACCTGTACACAATACATCTGAGAGCACCTGTACACAATACATCTGAGAGCACCTGTACACAATACATCTGAGAGCACCTGTACACAATACATCTGAGAGCACCTGTACACAATACATCTGAGAGCACCTGTACACAATACATCTGAGAGCACCTGAACACAATACATCTGAGAGCACCTGAACACAATACAAATAGCACAACTGAACACATCTGAGCACAATACACCTGAACATAATTGAAGGTACCATAACATATCTGCACCTAACACAAATACACAGCACATAACTGAACATAAGTGAACATAACTGAACAGTATGTAACAGTTTCAGTTATGTTTAGTTATGTATAATCATGCTTCGTGTTTATTCATATTTATCACAAAAATCATAACAGTAAATTACGATACATTTTTTAATCAAATTGTGCTTAAAAGAACATTTCTTATTGTATTCGGCGGTGTAAAGGAATCGAATGGTTCGATATTTAGAAAATTTAAAAAAAAAAATCGTAAAAGCAACATTTAATGGCCAGTTGTTGCCGCAGTAATATAAAGTCATCGTGACTCAGGAACATGATTTTGCTTTATAATATAGATTTATATCATACCTTTCGCTTACACCTTGTCTCGCAGGGCGCCATTTATCTAAAAGTTATAGAAGTCGTGCAAAAGATTTAGTTTGGAAAATGACAGAAGTTGGGGGGAAAAAGACAAACTCTAGCTAGAGAGATTATAATGCACTTATCCCTAAACTGTTACCTAATTATGGAATCCATTCCATTTCAGATTTTCGTGTTACTTCGGAATTACTTTGGATTTTTTACTTATTAATTCTGAGGTGCAATTTTTCTTTAATTTTATTAACAATTTAATTATGTAATTTGTACTTTAAATTTTGTGATTTTTTTTCATTATATTTCGGACGTTGGTACTCGTATTGGAGAATCACAAATTTATTTCCTCGAATGCAATTGAAAGAATGTTCAAATCTATATTATAAAGCAAACACATGACTGAGTAACGCTGACGTCATATTCAGGTTGAAAATATCTGGCCACTCAATTTCGTTTTTATTGCGATTTTTTTAATTTCTAAACATTGCCCAATTTACCATTTTATATCGTCGAAAGAAAATGTTTAATAAAATCTGCAATACAATTTTTCTGTTTTTTTTTACAGCTTTTAAGATAACGTTAAACAGTAATTTTTTTTTAAGTTCTGTCAATATCGCGTGCAGTCAAATATCAAAAGATTAATTAATGTGTTTGCCCTTAAAACTTTATAAATTATCCTGCGTTTAGGTATAATTTTCTATAGCAAAATTTAAAAAGTCATCAATAAGTAAAATAATGTACATGGAACACAAATTGACAAAACGTGCAATCGATCTGTGTGCTTAAACATTTGAAATTACCTGAATCAAAAGGGTTGCTGTCATTAAACGAATTATTCGGCTATTATCTCCTCGCATGCGGCTAACACGAAAGTATCACTTTTAATAAATGCCACTATTTTATATTTTTATAATTGATATTTTTTTTTATATAGAAATGGCTTTGAGGTAGCTGGCGGACAATCTGAAACGAGTCGGATCTGACAATTCCCAAAACTTTCTTCTACCTCATATATGTTAATACTTCCTGAAAAATAAAGCATATCAGCACCACACGTTTGAAAATCAGTGCATTAGTTTTTGAATAGTTATTGCGGCAATCGTGATAAACGCAGCCTAGCAGTGCCACCTTTTGGGCGATTTACACCAAAAAGTAATCGGGACCAAGTTATATCAAGGACTAACGGAATCTGACATTTTATAAAAATCCGTACATTAGTTCTTGAGATAGAGCGCCCAGAAAATTTGTGTCGCATACATACAGACATTGCAGACTCGCAGATATTTTGTAAAACATGTTTTTCGTGTTCTCTGACCTCTAAAACGTGTCAATCCGTCGAAAACCGAAATTCGAAAATTTTCACGAATCCAATACTTTTCTGTAAAGACATAAAAGTAATCTATTAGAATTTCCAAATTTAAAAAAAAATGGCTTTGAGCTACGATCTATCACCTGATCAAAGCTGCCTTGGAACCCATCGTCTATATTAATAAGGACGCGTCCTTCCATAGCGCTGACGTCATTTTGACGTTGGCCAACGGCAGAAGTTTCAATTTCGCTTTTATTGTATCTTTGAAAAACTTCTGAACATCACACATTTTCTTTTTACCGTCGAATATGGGAAAAAATATACTTTCAAATGCAATTTGTGTGAAAATTGTATTGCAATTTACTGTTCGTTTTCGAAAGTCGCGCCTAGCACTCGGCGAAGATTCTGACTTCCCAAAGGGGTACGTTAAGATGGGCATTTTCCGAAGTCCTACTTCGGTGTACTCGTCTGCGCTGTTACTAAGATTGGTGCTTACTTGTTTGTTATTTTTTACTTCCGATCAAACTTTAAAATTCTATTAAAATATCTAGTTTTAATTCAAATTAAAATATCTGTATAGTGCTCAAATGGCTAGTTCGAGTAAAAATAAATCTTTCAGGAGGGGTAGTAAGAAAATTATATATGTCATTCAATTTTTTTGATCAAGAATCAGAAAAAGTGGAATTAATTGTTCCGATAGCTCATTCTACAAAACGGGCCAGTCAAATTGCCGGGGTTTCTAGTAGTACTAATAAAAGGATTCGCCGAGAAACGGGAGATGAGCGTAATCCTGTTTTTTGTCCATCTAAAAGAAGAGTTTAAAAAATGTCTTTGAAAAAACAGGTATAGATGAATTTGATTGCAGCGTTATTAGACAAACTGTACACCATTTTTATGTCAAGGAGAAAACAATCCTGTCTTTTAAAAAACTGCTTCCTGTTTTAAGAGAAGCGATCAGTTTAAAATATAAAAATTAATTTTGTTTCCGAAAAGCAAAAATGTTTAACTTTTTTAAACTTTTAAGCATTTTCGTTTTTACACATATTAACTACAAAAATGTTTTTACATAAATCGATATTTCCTCAAAAGTACATTCTTAAAAAAGGCGGCTAAAGAAACCCCGTTCACCCCTATTTTGATGAAATGAAAGCAGAGCTGACGCATGCCCAATAGCGCGAAGGGTTTTGCTATCTGAAAACAAACAGTTTAAAAAAATTTTATGTTTCTAAAATGAATTTCAAATATATTTTTTAACCTATCTGTGTCGTGTTCAGACAATGGATCGAAAGATAAAGCAGTTTGCACTTAAGATAATATAAATTGGTCAGTATTTGCTTCCGTCTTCCATACCATAACGAAATTAAAACTTCATCCATAAATTAAATAATAAATTCTAAATAAATAAAATACAAATTTAAGACACGTAATTGAACTACGCGCTTAAACCACTGAAATTATAACAATCAAATCCAATCGCGTTCTTGGGCGATTTCTCCTGGCACGAGAACTCTATCAAAGTATTGCTTTTAATAAATTCCAAAATTTTATTTGAATACATATTTGCTACTTTTTGTATGAAAATGAATATTGGTATTATTAATGGGCAATGGCAAAAATATAATAAATGTAATAACATATTAGAAGATGTTTTCACTTGCATTCTATAAACCGGGTTAGTATAAACGTCATTTAGATCCAAACAAATAAGCCGTTGTCTCCAGATTAAAAAAAAGATTTGTGTTTTATCCCTAGTCTGTTTTGACTAAAAGTCATATGTTTTTATGCTTGGGAATATGTCTAATTTATTACTAAAAAAGAACATTTTCTACGATTCGCCATTCTTCGAATAAGCATGTGACATTAGGGTGGTCACAAAATATATGGGAAAAATTTATTTTTATATTTTCTTATGGGGGTCCCCTCTAAAAGTTGCCAATTAGTTAGAAAATGAGATTGGCAAAGTTTCAGCTCAATTGAATAATATTAACTCGTGCCTCATTGAGGTTGAATTCATGAAAAATTGTGATTTTTGGTGAAAAATTGTAGTTTTTCTTACATTAACTGAAAACTATTTGTCTTAGAAACCCGATTCTTGTTTTATTTTATAGAAAATATTGTTGCCTTGAACTTCAACTCTCATCAAAACTTATATTTAATGAGATTTAGTATTTTTCAGGTCAACTCGTGAACCATACCCTCAAACTCTGCATTTTTGAAAAACAAGTAAAAAATGACAAATGAATAATTTTTATTACTTTTGATATCTTTTTTTTTTTGTATTATTTGCATTAAAAGGCAAAAGAAATTGAACAATTTTTGTAACATTAAAAATATTTCATGAATTATAGCTAATTATTAGTTATCTAGTTCTGCACCTGGAAAGAAAGAGCTCTTCAATTTGTATTGCAATTGAAGCGCATTTATAAGGAACATCCGAATTTCTCTTCTTATTACAGGGCATTGCAGGGCATTAATATTTCTTAGGCTGTTTTTGTTGCCCACTAGCGTTATCTAGTTTTATTCATTTCGCTCCCCCCCCCCCCCTTCGATATGATGGCAGAAATGCAAGATTTTTTTTAATTAGCCAGATGCCTCATGAAATCACCGATAGTAAGATACCAAGTAATTGTCAAGTTCTACGTATTTTATTTTATAAGATTTACCAAGTGAAACTGAACACCGGATAATTACAGTACACCCACCAGTTAACCACAGACTTTAATTTTAAGTAGAATTGTAATACGATTCCGCAAACAACTATATCGAAAACAAAGAACTGAGCTCATTAAAAAAAAAAAAAAACAGATTTAAAAATTCCGATTTAGAGGGAGCTGTTGTTCACTGGGATTGAAAACTGCTTCCTCATTTTTTTAATAAAGAAAATGTTGAGAGGATAGCAGTTTTGAATAGTTATGCAGATGAAGAACAGTTAATAGGAGTTCCTCAGTCTGAAAATAGTATCGAAATAATTCAAGCAAAAGCTGTATTTTCAGCAATTGAAGAGTAGGAGGAACTTAGTAAAATCCAGGCAATGCGATTTGATACCATTACAGTAAAAGCTGGTCGCCTCAGAGGAACCTGCATTTTGCTACAGCATTTATTAAAGAAAATATTTTCTATATTTACCATGTCGTTACCATAATTTAGAAATTACCCTAAAAGCTGTTTTTGATTGTGAAATGGGCACTGCCCCCAGATATTAAAAAAAATCAGATTGGGTGGTCTAAGTTATTTCAGACTAAGTATAAAAATGCTACTGAAGATGAAATATTACATACATACGGGAACTTCGTATCCTGCTATGCCAGCTATTCGCAAACAGCTGATGTACAGCAAAATAACGAAAAACCATTGATTATAATGAATATCATTATCGAAATTAACTCGTTTTTACTCCAATTAATTGATTGAAGCAGAGATTTAAGATGAAAGTCAAAGTTGGTATCGTATTGAACTATTAACATTTGTAACAACTTTTTGAAACAGTAAGATGTATGCGGTCAAAGAAAGTTTTGAGATTGGCACATCCAACTACGAGTATTTTCGAAAGAGATTCATAGCTGCCAACTTTTACGCATTTTTTCTACCACTATTTTTGATCAGAAAAAATTCTCTTATTTAATCCTGTGTTTTCGCTAATTGAACAAGACATATTTTTCTGTTAGAAAATAGTGGTAGGAAAAAAGCGTAAAACTTGGCAGCTATGGAGATTGCGACCACAGACATTATAATCTTTACTAGTCTGTGATTGCACCCTTGAATTCCAGGAAAGTCTATACTTTAGGTTGTAAACTGGTAGGCCTCATTCTCAGAATCTGTGTAATGTATTCAACCATCAGGAGAAGGCGGTTGTGATGAATGAATCACGAGTGGTCAGAAAAGTTTATTTGAGCAATTTAGCGAACAGAGGAATAAAAAAAGAACTTTTCGACAAAGCTCTTTGATTTTGGATTATCTTATTTGGTTAGTTGTCGCCTTTTAATGTAGAATGAAAATAAAATTGTGTTATGCTTGCAAGATTTCGATTGAAGGAAAATATAAATACGTATATTTTAAATGATGTTAGCGATAACACTTGTCTTAAAAATATTTTTATTTTGTTGACATTAAAAAAGAAATTGCTTTTAGAAAGGAAAAACTTAGTATAAAAGAATGTGGTCTAAATATTCTCGGAGACCTATCTTGTTTATAATAGAAACATTTATTAACTAGTTGGATGCGCCAATCCCAAAACTTTCTTCTGTCTCATACATGTTAATACTTAAAAATGCGCTAGCACAGTGCCAAAATTAAACGACAATCTATGCCCATCATGAGGATTCTAAAGATACCAAATTCCGTGCATTAGTTCTTGAGATATGACTATCGCTAAAATCCTGCAAATCAGGCAAAATGCAGCATATATGCGCCACCTGTTGGTGGTTTACACCAAAACCTAATCAGCAACAACTTATGCCAACAACTGAATCCGAAGTTTGATGAAAATCGACGCATTAGTTCTTGAGATAGAGCTATTGCGAAAAACGTGAAAGATGCAGCATAGCTACGCCACCTGTTGGATGATTTACACCAAAAACGTAATCGGCACCAATTCATATCAAGGACTAACTGAATCTAAAGTTTTATGAAATTCCGTCCATTAATTCTTGAGATAGAGCGCCCACAAAATTTTTGGTTACACTCAGACACAGACATTTTCTAAAAATCATCAAATCGTGTTGAGGATCTTCTAAAACGTATAAATCCATCGAAAACCGGAAGTCGAAATTTTTCACGAATCCAGTACTCTCTTCTTGTAAAAGTAGAAGAGAATAAAAATGAAATATAAAGTAAAGAACTTTTCATTCGTTAAATTTTCATGCTTTTTTACTTTCTTCTATCTTTTCAAGAATAAAGTGTTAGATTAGTTAAAAAATTCGACTTTCGGTTTTTTAGAAGGTTCTGAACACGATTCGACTGTTTTTAGAAAATGCCTGTCTGTCTGTATGTGACATAAATTTTGTGGGCGCTCTATCTCAAGAACTAATGCACATTCACGACATTTAATAAAACTTCAGATTAAGTTATACCTTGATATAAATAGGTGCTGGTTAGTTTTGGGTGTAAATAGCTCTACAGGTGGCGCTGCTATGCTGCATTTTTCACGATTTCTACAATAGCTCTATGAAAGGAATTAAAACATGGATTTTCATCAGATTCAGTTATACCTTGATATAAATTGGTACTGATTCGTTTTTGCTGTAAATCGTACAACAGGTCATGCTGCATTTTTCCCGATTTCCGCAATAGCTGTATCTCAAGACCTAATGCACGGAATTTTATCAAACTTCAGATTCGCTTAGACGTTGACATACGATGGTGCTGATTAGGTTTTCATGTAAATCATATAATAGTTGCCGCTGCTATGCGGCTTTTTTTTTACGCTATATCGCAAAAACTAATGAACGGCATTTAATCAAACTTCATATTCTGCTGTTACACCTTCACATAAATAGTTGGATGTGTACTTCCCAACTGGTGTCGCTTTTATGCTTTTTGGGTTGTGAATTTTGGTCGCAGGCATCTAAGAGTGTGGGGTGCCGAAATTCAATGACTTGTTTGAAAGATGCGATGCTTATATCGCCTTTTTAAATACACACACTTCAACGAACATATACCTTTTAGAATCCTCATGTGGGCCTAGATTGTCACTTAGTTTTGGCACTGTGATAGCGAATTTTCAAGTACTAATATGTATGAGATAGAAGAAAGTTTTGGGATTGATACATCCGACTAGTTTATTTTATTTAAATATTTTGAACTTAAAATCGTATTTTATTCCATTACTTTCTAATGATAAAATATTTGCTTATACGACACAAATAAATTCTTAATTCCATTTATATGTTTGTTCGAAGGATACTTCCAAATAGATTGACTATAGCAGAGTTGGCGAACATTTTTTCATCCACATGCCAACTTTTTGCCACAAAATATAATTCGTAGCCATGACGTGCCATCTACAAAACGAATTTAACGTATAAAAATTCAAGAAATAAATCAAAAATTATTTAGTGGGATTTTAAAAATATAGGCAACATACATGTATTATTACACTGTAGTATTTTTAGAGGTAAATATATTTTAGAAAATAACAAAAATTTAATGCGATTAAATGCAATTTCTATTGTTGCATCTTTGATGAAAAATAATATGAGATTCATTCTTAAGTTCATTCAGTAGAATGCAAGATGAACTGGTTTAATTAATCTGAGAAGTGGTTTATATTTTAGTTTTAACATTATTCACTTGTAAAAATAATTATACGTAGTCGTAGATAGATGGAAAAGTTTTTAAAATGGCAAATACCAATTTCTTAAAATAACTCTGTAATTAAATTCCAAGCTGCTGTAATTTTCCAATCAGCATTTTTACTTAGATTTATGAAAAATCTGTTCGATATTTTCCATATTTCGTCTTTGTTTGATATAATTTTCAGCCCATATTCAACTAGATTTGAATTTAATAAGCTGCAATTTAAATTACTCAATTTCCAAATGATCGAATGTAAACAAGCTCAACACATCTATATCTGTATATTTTATGTAATGTCACTATATCTTGATTGAAGAACCTCAAGTAAACGATGTGCCAAAAATGTTTTTGGTGTGCCATTTCTACGTGTTCCACACGTGCCATACGTTCGCCGACCCTGGACAATGCATCAAAATGTAATAGTATAGTGCTGGTATAGTGCATCAAAAATGTAAAATTTTAGTTTTCTTACAATAATAACTAAAAAAAAAATTTGTTTTGTTAATATAATGTTCATAAAAGTTCTCCGAAAAAAATGTTAAAATTTTATTTATCATAACGTAGAATTGCAGTTGAAAAAATATGACGGGAGGGTTTGTGTGCGTGTGTGTGTGTGGGGGGGGGGGGGGCACCATTTACATCCGCCCCGGGTGTCACCCATCCTAGCTACGCCACTGCTTGGTACTATTCATCATGCCAGATAAGATGGTACTGGTCATTTATTCTCTCAAAATATACCTTTTCAGGGTTCAGCTCTTATTATCAAATTTAGAAAAAGAAGGTATTAGAGACATTTGCTTATTTATAAGAAATATTTATTGTCAAATCATAGTTCAATGCTCCCAATCAAGACTTGCAATTATTAAAATCATTTCTTGACTACAGAAAAATTCATAAATAGGTTACAGACAAAGCATTCACTAAAATGGTAATCTGCCTTTGGTATCTTAATGAGGATCAAGTTCCATTTTCATTTTTAGATGATACTTTGGGAAAAAAGTTAAAATAAGCATAGCTGTAAAATTAAAATCATTCGAAGAAGAAAATGATGATGATGATATGAATGTAAGAACAACAAAAGGTTTTAACGGAGTGGATTATTTATTGAACAAAGAAGTTGATGTTTTTGTTTCATCTCAAACTGTAAATTTTAAGAGATTTTTTATTAATATGCAATTTTTAAATACCGATCCCCAGGGGTAGGGAAATGCATCATTTTACTCGCCACTGGCAAGTGAATTTTCTAACACGGCGAGTGAATTTTTAGGTAGTTTTTGAAAACTGCAAACTATAGAGATATGCCAAAAAATTTTTTTTAGTAGTTAGCTATATTTTTCAACTTTCCTAATTATTGCGATGTAAACATGGTACTAAGTTCTATTTTATATTAAACTTTCATCTCTTCTTTATATTTTTTAAATTATAGGGAAGAAAAATATGAAAATGCGTTATAGTAATAGTAACCAACTATTTTTGAGTTGTGTAATTTTGTCATAAAAATTTTCAACTGTACATTGCATTTTACTGGCTGGTGAAATAAATCCTTGGCTGGTAAGATTTTCTAGAAATTCCCCACCCCTGCCGATCCCAATGTATGATGTGAAAATAAACATTATTTGAAAGCAGAAAAAATAGGGAATGGTTTTAAGGTTGTCAATGACACAGCTGAGAGGGGATAAAATTAATCTGTAATTTCAATTCCTGCTTAACAAAAGACGAAGAACAAAAACAGTTTCTGCTAAAAGTTGTATCTGAATGTAGAAAAACTTTTCAAGACACTTCAAAAGCAAACTTATCTCAGCCATTACCATCTTACTGTGAAAATTGTAAGGGATAATATTTTTTTTTATAATGCATCCTTTCTTGTAACGCAACTTTAATAATTTGAACATTATTTATTCTCATTTTTATTCTTTTTTTTCTTTTAATTCTTTAAGTTTAGATTTCGATTTCTTTCATTTACATTTCATTTTTTTTAATTAAACCCTTTATGTACACAATGAAAACAGAAAGGTGAAAAGCAGATGAAATGAAATGTTGCAATGTTTTTTCGCATTTTCATAAAAAGTCAATTTTTAGGATTCAGATCGAATCTGATCCTGAAAAATACGCATATGTTTAAATATATAATTTTTTACAAAAAAGTGGTGTGTGGTTCTTCAAGGCAAAAACATTTTTTATGAAATGAGACCAGCATTATATTTCTAGGCTCAAGTATATTCACTTCGTGAGGTAAAAACAGCATTCTTTTGCGAAAAATTACGTTTTTTTCAAACTTTGACCTCAATGAGGCACGGGTTAACATTATCCAAATGAGCTGAAACTTTGCCAATCTCATTTTCTAGCCAATTGGCAACTTTTTTGGGGAGTCCCCCCCCCCAAAAAAAAAAAAAAAATCGAAAATGGATTTCTTGTGACCACCCTAATGTGACATGCAGAAAAAAGGGATAATCCGGGAGCCGGCAGCACAGGCTATCGCCTCATCGAGTTCACGGATGAAATTCTACGATTAGTTAAATCTTGATTTGCATATTAAAACGCAATCGGTCTGTCAAGTCCTATCTTGGTGGAAAACACCTGAAAATCCGATTGTAGCTGCAGATTCGTTGATTTACCATTGTGTTTTCCTGCACCCAAAGGTATGAAAACAGGGAGGATTGGGAGGAGGAAAACACAATGGTAAACCTACGAGTCAGCCGCTAAAATCAGGTTTTCAGGTGTTTTCCACCAAGATAGAACTTGTCAGACCGATTGCGTTTTAATATGCGAATCAAGATTTAACTAATCGTAGAATTTCATCCGTGAACTCGATGAGGTGATTGTCTGTGCTGCCGGCTCCCGGTCTAGGAGGAAGGTATTTTACAAAACGATAAAATTTCGAATTTTTGAAAAGAACGCCCTGGTAATATGAATTTAAATATTGGAACAAGGTAGTTCTAATCCTGTGTTATATTTTAGGGCTCCGTACTTAAAAAGTTAAAACGGAAGCATTGAAAGTTCACTCATGTGAATGTCTGTCCACTTGTCACAGAAGTTTTTCTCGAAAACTGTGGAATGCGGAAAATTCAAACTTGCCAGACTTATAAAAAGCTATAGGCCCACATTTTTAGAGATCATTAGCCAATCGCACATTTTTAAGAAATTTAGAGGGGTCCAATAAGTTACTTGATTTTTTTTTCTTTATTTTTATGTATCGTATGTGTGTGTGTGTGTGGGGGGGGGATATCATTCGAATGATTTCGTAACAGTGAGAGTACTCAAATATATTTGTTTTTATATATGAAGGGAACGAATATTTTTTCAAACTGGATTAAATCATATTCAAGGCTGCAGTAGCACAGTTGACGTTTATTCCAAGAGAGTAAACAAGGATCCAGGTTCAATTCCTGGTCTGGACATTTTTCACTCTGTTGGAATAAACGTCAACTGTGCTACTCGAGCCTTGAATATAAATATGAATAAATATTTCTTTTAATTTTAGGTATTTTTTCAGAGGTATCGTCGTAAATGTACAGCAAAAATAGTCCCCCCCCCCTTCTATTTCCCGATCTACAGTATAAGAGCCAAATTGTTGAAATCTGCAATGCAAAATTATTGTAGATAGTTTTTTATTTTTGCTGATTTCCTTTGAAAAGGATGTTTCGATAACAGACTTAAAAAGAACAAGTGGGTAAGTGTGATCGCACATCGCACAGACGGCTTCATTTAATCTCTTTTAAAACACTTTATCCTTAAATTAATAAATCAAAATTAACTTATAATTGTCAACTTATAACTGTTAAATCCTTACATAAATGGCAGCACCATTACATTTAATTTAAAAATAATTAGAACAATATTTTTAAATCACATTTAAAACATTCAAGAAAAATTATTTAAATAAAATTAAAAAATATGAATATTTTTAAATGCAGCTTTTTCAAAAATTTAGCGCAAATAAAATATAAATTTTTCAAAGCAAAAAATTGTTTAAAACATATTTAAAATGCTTTAATAAACTCATAAAAACAAAAAATCCACTTTGTTTCATTTCCAAACACTCACTGATGGCGTCAAAAAAAAAGGATTTTTTTGTGATGAAAGGATGAAAACATTTACTAAAATTCGAAAAGAAAAAAAAAACCCTTTCATTGCTTTAATAGGATAACGGATTTCATCTTATTAGAAAAATTATTATTTCAAAAAATGGACCGTAGGTGGCAGCAGTAAACAAAAAAATATTGGTTCTAGATTGAAATTTCAGATTTTCTGTGTCTGAAAAAAAGATATTTTAGAAATTATCGCTGAGCAAAAAAAATAAACCTTTAAAATTGCCCGAAAGAAAGGAATATTCTTTTAATGAAATCCATCTGAAAATGAAGTGTAATAAAAAAATCTAAATTTAAAAGTTCCGCCCGACAGATACGAACCCACGATCTACTGCGTGGGAGACATTTACGTTACCACGGCTCCATCGGTGCTCGGCGATATTTGATGAAATTAAGATTATGTTTTGAAATTGAAAAGGACCAAATTCGTTTAATTAAAATAAGTGTTTTTCAAAATTTTGATTTTGGCAAGGTCAGGGAGTATTCAGCTATATGTAAAAAAAAAAAATTAAGTCTAACTTAAATAGTTTCCGAGTACGAGCCTGTGACGGACGGACAGAGAAGCGAGACTATAAGGGTTTCGTGAGATGAACGAAACCCTAAAAAATCACTCTCCCACTCCCACCTTCTTCCTAAGTTTATGTTTCAAAGGATGTTGAAAGGAAACCCCAAAAGAAATGTTTTATTCGTTAGAAACTTTTATGACGTAAACAATCAGTAAAAGGAAAAAGAAAATCAAAATTGTAAAGTGAATCAACTTAAGATTTCGGCGGTACACTTGCTTCATTAGAAGAACTACGATGGAGGGATTTCTACCCTCATTACAGAATGATTCAAAAGTTCATGACCAATTACATTTAACATAAAATCAAGCAATTGAAGTCTGTTTTTTTATTATTAAAAAGTTTATTTATATAAATTATTTGAATGTGTCTGAAAATAAGACGCCACTGCATTCATTTCGCATGTTAGTATTTATACTAATAAAAGAAAGTTTCGCTCTAAATATATGCGATGGCCAGAAAAATCTACGACACGTACGAGGCCGAAAACTTTTGTGAGGCTAGTCCAAAGTGTCTCCTGATCATCTTAGACTCAGAATTTAAAATTTCTAATAATTAGTTGAGTTGTTAACAATCGCAACGCACTGCCATTAAAACCTCGACTCCGTCAAAGCGAGAAGGGATACAGCGCTGGCGCCTGCGCAAAAGCCTTATTTACGCATCTGAAGAAAATAACGGTCAAAAAGAAGCAATTTCAGGGGATTTTGTCATTATTTTTTAACTTATATCGGCCAAACCGTTTAGAAAAGTTGAAAACGGAAGACTTATTCTGTAATATCGTACTCTTACGTGTCAAATGCCACAATGAATTAAAAGAAAAAAAAAAAAAAAAAAAAAAAAAAAAAAACATCGTAGTTAACGCTTTGAAAAAAAAATAATTTAAGAAGGGTCATTTTTCCGAAAAACATATTTCTCCTTTATTGCAACGGCTTTTCAGGGCGCAATTTTAGAAGTACTAATAAACCAACCACATGTTCTTAAAGCTGAAACTTTATTCTAATCGATAGTGCAATCGGTTTTTAAAAATATGAATTTTAACCCTTTCAAATAGACCCACAAACGCAGGTTATTTTGCTCCACACGGAGACAATATTTTTTCTACTCTAAAAATAACAAAGCATCCGTAATTTAACAGTCTTTTTAGAGAAACTCAATAGACCAGATTTATATCACGTACAAAAATTTTGAAATGTTGGAATGGCTAGAAATATTTTTTACAGAATGTTTGAAAATTTTGACGAAATCAGTAAAAACTGAGTGTTTCTTCGTGGTTTCGCGCGCTTTCGATAAGCAGACACTAAAATACCAAACAATATACTTTCAATTCAATATTTTTTCGCGATTTTTTTCATTTAAAAATATAATGTCACAAAAATAGAGTTAAAGATACAGAATCGTACAAATTTGAGGTTCATTTAAGTGTCATTCATCACGGGCCCGGGCAACTCCGTGCGGGTCAGGTAGTTATACATAAAAATAAGTCCTCCCAAAACGAAAGATCGTGAACTGAAATGAGTCTCGCTGTGAGGTTATAAAAGGGGACACAGTGTTAAGGGGAATGGAGATGAGGGTGAAGAATGAATTTCGGGATTCTGGTCAGCCTTCAAATCATTTTATGAGGTCGTCCAGGATGAAATTTGTAGTTAATAATATTGCCCACTTTAACAGATTATCATTTGACATTGACATTAATATTTTACCGCTCTGTTTTTTGGAAAGTTGCCCATCTCGCCTGTTTAAAGAAACCATTGGAAGCTCTAATATTTTATTTTTTATTTTTTTAAATAAATTTGTTGAAAATGGAATGATCGGAAATTCGCCCGATTATGAACTACGAGTTCTTACGTGGAAGTGCGGCATGGCAGACTGCGCGAAACATTAATAGTGTAGTATTTGGCTGTACGACGCAGCGGACAGTATACAATGGATTCACCCTATTTCGTACTGGTCACTCTTACCTCACACAGGAGTCACGCAGGAGTTCGCCCAGAATCAAGGGTCCATAATGATGAACTCAAAGTCACCGTTGAATAGGACCCATCGAAGGGTGCTGATGAATTATGGTTGAAGTTTGGATAAAATAATTCCTTATATTTCTAAGTTATGAACTAACTTTGACTTTTTTTTTTTACAAATTTCATCCTTGACGACCCGATACAAAAATCTATACAAATCTATCTTGTGCAAATGCTGTAAAACTTTTCGAAAGGTAAAAAGAATCCTTATTGAGCGCAAGCAGTTAACGGAAAGGGCGACTCTGCTGGAAATTGTTAGCTAATCAACCTTTTTTACTTAATATTTATGGCCAATATGGGTTTTAAACCTTACATAGACTTATATTGATTTAATAGCTTTTCTTTCTATTTTTTTAATGTTTAAAAGACTTCTTTGTTTTAAAAGTAATACCTTCATTACCAAGGATACAATGTTAATTGTCTTCTAAAACATAAAGTACCTTAACCCTCTGACAAGCTTGCAAAAAGGCAAAATTGTAATGTTGTTTTCTCCGCATTTTGTTTTAAATGCTAAAAAAATACGATTCTTTCAACATTCCATAAAAAAACTTAATTAAAAATATGAATGTAATCCTTGAGAGTATTAATTATTGTTCAATGTATTAAAAATCCATCAAATCAACAGAATTATATTATTTTAAATATTGCTGATAGATACTGCTGTGAAACCTGGAGCTTGCGAATGGATCAACACGGGCTTGTCAGTGAGGGGGAAAGAACAGACACTAAACATTTGCGTTTCACAGATGGCATTAGTCGTTCCGCTATCAACCATTCTGAAACCTACCTTTATAAATTTAAAAAGTCAGCTTAATTTCTTCAAAGGTATAAATGCCTTTCGATAGTGAAACGTAACGCTTCTTATTTTCGTTTTCTTTGAAAGTTATTATCGTTATGATTTTAATATGCTTAAGTTTGTTTGGTTGAGTTTCTGAAGTTCAAATAAGATATTGTTTTACAGTTTTATGATGTTTAAATTTTATATGAGCTGTTTTTAGTTATGATTTAAAGGAGCTGGATTGATAAGGGCCTTTATTCATCCATCAGCCCCTTGATGTGGCATACATTATTTTCATTAGTATACGTCATGACAAATAAGAACAAAAAAATTTTTTTGAATGAAATTTCTATAATTGGTGTGAAAAATATAATACATAATTAAGTAAATATTATGTACATTAATAAACATAAACACTATTGTCATTAGTTTTAATCCTTATAATCAATAGTAAATACAACGCTGAATGCAAAATTAAGGTAAATGGGAGCTTATTACGACTATTATTTCAGTATATGAATTACCGGAATTAATCTATAACAGAAAATAAGTACAGTTTCATGCACTTTCGGCAGTGTTCTTCCTCCTTGTTTTCTTCACCCAAATCACTACTGGACCCTCCAGCGTCGGCGTTTTGTAATGCATGAGCATATTCAAGACTTGTTTTTTTAACTTCGGTTGTGGCGGCAGTAAGCCAGAAACCATGATACGTAAGCAACACGCGCACAGCATTCTACGACCCTTGCGCCTACTTTACATTGGCAATACCACTGTGTGATGTTGCTTCGCTCTGTTTTTATATAATAGTTTTTCGCATTTGTGTGTCGTGATCGTAACAGAAATTGAAGGACAGAATCATCTTCACGATGTATGTAAAGAGAGCAAATAACTTCTTAATTTAAGTGCTTTTGGATGTAAGTTTGGCTTTCTTTAAGTTGGTATATTCTGGAAAATCGTGAAGATCTGTATCAATTAGTTTAGTCCAGATCTCCTTTTGCGTGCACACTGCACAGATGTTATTAATCTTTTTCTTACATTGAATTATGTGGGCAGAACAGCATTAAAGAGACCAGTTCTAAGTTTTACAAGTAAAATCGCCAAGCAAGTCGGGATGACCTTTTTTTCCGAGGAACGGATTTTGGACTTTAGTAGTTCAAAAATATAGTTCAAATCACACTTGGATATACCCATGAGAGTAAAATAATCGGACTCGGAAAGCTGTTACGGTGAGTTAAAATCGAGAGCTCTCTTCCTTGCTACTACTCAGATATTGTTTAAAAGACTTTCGATATATTTTTCATACATTGATAAATTCTCACTTACAGGGCATAAAGCTTCCAGAGCCAACTCACTGAATACCAATCCCGTAATATGAGTTTTACAGCATCGTTTTCCCGACGAAATATAGATTCCAGTTTCTATAAAGGCTTGAGTTTGAGCTGCTTTTGGTGCAGTCACGAAGAAGTTTTTACACTTACATATTATACAATATGTGTTAGAGTTGTGGCAACGAGGTAGTGATAAATTTATATTAGGTTGCTTATTTGTGGTGTCGTCGGCAGTAGTCGTTGACGCACGATTTCTTATTGTTACCACAGAAGAAGAAATAGGAGTGTTTGGAGCATGAAGCACACGAAATGCATATATGATCTGCAATTACAGCACAACTTAGAATCACTCTGTAGATTGCAGTTTTTAGAACTTTTAAGTATCGACGTAACTTTTGTGTTTAAAAAGATACGAAAATCACTATTTGTTTTTCGCCACGTTTTACAAAAATCACACTGACTTCCAATTATTTATTATTAAATTTTTCAATAAATATTTACAACATATTTAGAACACAACGTTGACATCTGAACTACGTATATACTTTTTGAGCGTAGCAAAACATATCTGAATACGCTCCGATAGCAGTGCAACTGATACTCTCATGGGCGAAAAACAGCCCTTATCAACCCACCTCCTTTAAGTTGTTTTGAAGAACTCCAAGTGTAATGTTGAAAAGACTTTTGACATAGAACTCCCACATTTAGTTCAATAAAATGGATAGTTAACTAAAATTTAACGACAAAAAGTATCAGAAAAAAATGTTAAAAATTGCAGCACGAAAAGTTCGCACAACTCCACTGTTGCCAGACACTGGTGCACCACTGGTGCAGTCCGCATTAAACGATGTAAGCATTTTAATGGTGTAAAATATCTTCCATTGAATTCAATTTATAATAGAAATTAAGTCTCTCACTTTGCGTTACGAGGAACTATCCTATATTTTGGTAAAAACATAAGACCATGACAATTTGTTTATACAAAAGAAAAAAGCTGCTAAGGCTAAACAAAATAGGTCAAGAAATTGATTGTACTTATGCTTTACGATTAGTCATTTCTCCCATTTCTTTGCTATTGTAGCTAACTCATCTCACTTGAACAATATAAAGCGAGTTACTAGCTGAGAGTAACCTGCTTGGCATTTTGATCGATGCTAACGTTCGCACCTACTGTTCATGAGAGGCCTGGTTCAATCCCGGCAGAGCTCATCACTAAACTATAAATGAACAAAACTAATGATTTTACCACGACATTTTCCAGTTTTGCAACCCGCTGTAAAGTTCGGCCTGCTCCCATTGGCTTTTTGAATGGTACTATATGAGTAAACAGCCCTATTATATTTTTGCTTTATATCCCATCATTAATGCACTGACTATTTCTTATCAAACTTCTTCTTGAATCTTAAATTCTCTCTTTCCATAACCAAAGTTATCCCCAAGTTGCTTTTGTAAAAATACTTTACAAAAAAAATTTTAGTTGGTAAAGAGAAGAAACTGTTCGCATTATTCGACGAGGTTCACGCATAAGCCGATTTCCTTAACATTAACTGAAAATAAAAAGTTAGTACGAAAATGAAATTTTCCTTATTAACAAGTCTCATTCGGACAGTCCACTATGTTTGTAAAATTTAATAAATTGCACACTCTTAGATACTGTCAAAAAAGGAATCTGGTTTAGCAGAAATTCTAAAATTTTGAATTAAAAAAAAATCTTGTCTTTAGGCTCGCACAAATATAAGATGTTGTTCGTATCCTAGCGCCATCCCAGATGAAACACACAGCAATTTTCCCCCTTCAAAATAATGAAAAAAATTATGACAAATATTGTAGAAAAATAAATTGCAATAGAATTCACGAACGCATTTATTTAAATAATTAAAATATGCATCAAGCACAAGTAATTGTACAAATTACTTTCAGGTGCATAAATATAATATAAAGGTATTTAAAATATCTCAAAATACATCCGAAAAACCTAGAACATTTTCAACTTTTACAAGACCGCCTTCAGTAGGATTTAATGTCATTTTCTTTGCGTTTATTCGAGAATTGTCCAAAAGAAAACATTGTATTTTTGTAATCTGGACAGTTCTCGAATAAGCCCAAAGAAAATAACATTAAATCCTACTGAAGACGGCCTTGTAAAAGTTGAAAACGTTCTAGGTTTTTCTGATGTATTTTGAGATATTTTAAATATCTTTATATTATATTTATGCACCTGAAAGTAATTTGTACAATTACTTGTGCTTGATGTATATTTTAATTATTTAACTCAAGGTGAATACAGCACTACAATTTTAATTTTCATTTATTACATTTATTTAAAGTCATAGAGCTCACTACGCTAGAACAATAAAGAGGAAAAAATAAGTAAGGATCGACTAAAACAGGTTTTTAAGACCAAAACCGAATTGCGGTCATCTTCCAACTTTCGGCCGAAATCGAAGTAGTTAATACGTACATAAATATACAGACTTATTAATTAATTATATTTGTGGCCTAAGTTGGCTCTCCGTGTTGCTGACCGAAACTTTTTATTTTCATATAAAATAAAATGTAATTAATTCAACAGCGACAAGGAATGATTTTCTAATTGTGCTAATTTAGTCTAATTAAAAATGTTTTAGGTACACACAGCTCGATTTGTCTTTTATCATGATTTTCGTATTTGATCATCTGTTTTATTAGAACTTTCTCAAAGAGTATTTGATACACTTCTACGATTTCAAACTAAAAAATTTCTATTACTAAGACTGCAGATTTTAATGAGCACGTGAAAAGCGTCTTCAAAGTTGAGTCCTATAGGCATTGCTTGTTTTATAGTTTGCATTCACGTCTTGAGTGAGTCATTATAAAGAGTCAAGTTCATAACGATAAACAAGTGTCTCATTTGAACCGATAAAACTCAAATCAATAAAGAAATGTTGAAAATTTTCGAAGGAATAAACGAGATTGTTGGAATACAGTTAGTTTCGATCGAGTTTTGGTCCGGCCGAATCTTCCGCAACATTTTCGCCGAAAATTGAGTTTCGGTGAAACTCAGATTTTGAGCCGAAAACGAAATCGAATTTTCGGCCGATCTCTAAAAATAAGTAAATGTTGTGAATAGATTAACCGATTTGTATTATATTGATATATAGAAATAACTAGCAAAAGCCATGGCTTTGAACGAGGTTTTTTAAATATACCAACTGGTAGCACTGTGTGTGTGCATTAGAGAAAATTGTACGTACTGCTACGGACAATTTAAAAATAGTAATTAAGCTAGAATTTGACTCATCTTCATTTTTATGCTGTATTAGGCGAACAGGACACTTAAATTAATGAGATAATCTAAAATAAATTTCAAATAAATCGTCATTTGGATTTTTTTTTTTTTTTTTTTTTTTTTTTTTTTTTTTGTTTTGTTTTTGCATTTGAAATTCCGAGTTAGTTAGGGAAACCGTTCTAAGCCAATATTTACACCTATAAAGGAAGCCCCATCCAAGCTTCCATAGCAATCTTAATTTTAGCACGCTTTTCCCCCCTCTGCACCATTTCAATTTAGAATTCTTTTTTAAAACTAGTCTGTGCGAACACTTCACAGGTCGAAATATAAGACAGGCCGAATTTAAAGTTTCATTAACAATTCTAAATAAATGGAAATTTAAAATGTTTTCAGAACGTTTTTCCCCTTTTAAATTACGATATTTTTTAGAAACTGCATTTAGATCTGAAAAATATCTTCCATTCATAATTTAAAATTTCTAGCCCCAGAAGTATCGCAGCAATCACAATTTTAAAACGTTTAATGCTCCTCCACCTTTTTACCCGACTGCCAAGAAGTGTTATGTGTTTCACGCGTATCTGGGTATGTGGATTTCTTTATACCCTCGAAACATACCAACGGCTGGATGGATTTTAATGAATGAGGAGGTCTATCGATTCGTCTTAACAGCCCGATGGTTGTAGGCTAGGTTTTGTTTTTATAAATACAAAATGGGGGTAGACACGAAAAACAAAATTTACGCACCCTATTGAGTCCCATATCATTGGATAGGTCTTTCAAAATGAAGACTATGTTTCATTGACTATTTCACAGTCAGAAGCTCACACAACCTGGAAGTTGTGTATGTAGAAACTCTAGCTTTACTGCAACTCTGACCATCATAGACAAACTATAGACCTCATCAAAACAGTGTTTATAGTTAGGAACTAACAATGAAACACAACTTAAAAGTCATCAATACAAGTAAATAAAAAAAAATAGCTAAGTAATATAAAAAAAAATATTTTAAGTCAATTCCTACTTAGGTCGATAAAAGAATTTTTTTTCTCCCATTCTTCTTTCCCCTTGAGTGGCGCTTAAAATGCCTTGATCAAGAAGAGGGCTCTCTCGGTCTTAAAATACCTTGATCAAGAAGATGGCTCTTTTGATTATTGAAAATTAATTAAATTTAATTAATGAATTAATATTTGAATAAAACTGGATTAACATCAAGTGTCATCCACTACAAGTTTAAAAAAATTATTTGAGCTTGATTGAATGAATAATATATATTTTATTAATGATTGAAAATTTGAACAGGATATATATAGCGAGAGTGTGAGCTAATAGTAGCAATTGAAAAAAAAAATAGTTTCAGATTGATGAGAAATAATTAATTAGTTCGCTTTTTACGCAGTCGCCTTAATTGATTTTTTAAATTTGTTTATTAGATTTTGAATCTTGTAAAACCTGTGCGTGTAAGCATATTTACGACTTATAAGTAAGTCATGTTAAATTTCACGTTCTTATCTCTAACAGCTCTTTATAAATCGCAATTTCAAACGTTTTTCGCTCATTTCTAAACTTCTGAATTTCAAAATTTTCATAAACACTTTATACATACCGAGCATTTACATCTTAAAAGTAAATCCCTACTAAATTTCAAGTTTCTAACCCTTAACAATTCTAATTAAATGGTAATATGTAATGTTTTTTAAATGTTTCCCGCTTATTTCCCCTTTTAAATTTCGAAGTTTTTGAGTAATTTTTCTCATCGAGCATTTACATTTTAAAGGTAATTACGATGCCGAATGACAAGCTTCTATTTCAACTGTATCACAGAAAACCAAATTTTAGAATGTTTTCTGCACCTGCGGGCTTTAAAATTTCGAATATTTAAAAAGCCGTTCTGTGCGATCATGTAACTAACAATTAAAAACAAATAGTAATCTACATAAATAAAAAATGTAAATGTTCGTGTGTACAAAGTCTTTAATGTCCGAAAGTTCTTAACCGATTGCTTTGAAATTTGCTGATTGCGTTCCATTCAAATACGCGTGTGATTTTTCTATACCTTTTATGAGCCTCGCTTCACACCTCCTCCAAACTTGCCAACCGGGCACTTTTTTATTTACTTTTCCAACACCCATCATGTGGTACATCATTAGAAAGCTCTTTGATCACTCTTTCATATTATGTACCTTCCATCCCTCCCCCCCCCCACTTTGCCCCCGGGGAGAACATTACGGAAATATTTCGTTAGAATTTTCTTATTTTTTTTTCTTTGTTTTTTAGTTCGTGTTTTGGTTATAACATTATTTCTTCTTTTCTAGTGTTTAGTCCTATACGCATTGCTTGCTTTATAATTTGCACTTACGTCTTGAGTCAGTCATGAGTGGTTATTATAAACAGAACTTTATGTTCATAGCAATAAACAAAAAATGTCTCATTTGAACCGATAAAGGTCCAAATCAATGAATCATGTTGAAAATTTCCGAAGGACCGAACGAGATTTTTGGAATACAGATAGTTTCGGCAACATTTTCGCCGAAAATTCGTTTTCAGTGAAACTCTGATTTTTTGGCGGAAAACGAAATCGAATTTTCGGTCGATCTCTACTTTTCATTTTCAGGTAACCATTAAAACTCTTAGAAATTATGTTGCAGACTAATATTGAGGGGGGAAAAGTGTAGGGTGATAAATGGAATGAAATAGGTGAAATTACTTTCGAGGTATACATTGGTGTACTAGTCCCTTTGTGAATCAAAGAAGAGCTTATCGGAGACTGAAACAAGTACACCTTTTTTTTTCTGCTTCAATGCCACAAAAAACGTTCTGCCGAATCTCAGGACTTAAAATATCTTGAAAGATATATTTCGCAAATTCGTTTAACCCTTTATATGCCAAATTATGAATTTAAAAATCTTTCTCCACGAATCTTTTTTCCCTTGCTTTACTATGTTACGTTAGAAGTTATATGCATTAAAATAAGATTAATTTATTTTTTGTTAATTACGGCTAATTACTTGATGGGGTTCTCACTGAAACCTCCCTGTGTGACCACCTCCCTTAACGACCATTTTTGCATGGAACGAAATGTGTTTCCATAAGCTCAATACTCATTTTACCTCCATTCAGAGACCATTCCAGTTGAATTCCCTCCATGAGCGACCCATTTCTTTAAGAAAGTGAAACAAATTCCGTTTTTTCCTGGTCACTTGAAAAAGGTTTTATTAGAAAAATAATTCCGGAGAGCGCATTATTCATCAAACTTCTAAACTAAGTTTAGATTTTTTTTATTCCGGTAACTTTTAAGTGTTTAAACCCCTTTGTGCCTTTTTAGACAATGAATTTTACTCTGATGACAAGTTAAGAATGACGGCCAATAAACTCCCCTGCACTATTCTGTCAAGAAACTCTCAAAAAATAAATTAATGAAATCGTCATTATTTGTTCACCTCCAGAAAATATTGCATTTATTTACTGAACTTCTAAAGGACTTGGTATTGAGTATTGTTTCTTAAAAGTACCATTGCGAATGCATTCAATGAGTGTGTTTTAATTAGAATTGAAAACTGTGGTACACTTTAAAGATAAGGATTAAAGAACTTGCTAGAAAAAAATATATTAAATTTAAGAATTTAAAATTTGAATAAATTACAAGTGCAAACAATTGCATCAACAATTAAGTATAGTCAATTTTCTTATATATATATTTCTTTCTTTATTTATTTATTTATTTATTTATTTACTGACAGTTAGAAATTCCCGATTTATAATATGAATGCCATAATTTGTTTTATCAGCATAATTAACTTAAATTATATTTTTTCGTATGCAGCTGCGAATATTAATATGCCATTACATTGTAATTATAAATAAATTAAGTTATAATAATCATAAAATCTTTTTAAAAAAATTCAATGTTTTGAAAACTATTTTTACTTATTACAAAATATATTTTGTTTTGCGAAAAATTTTCCTACAGCATTGCAAAACTGGCTATGTATTTTATCGTTTATTTATTTGAATATTATGTTTCTTTTATATTTAGATACTCTAACAGTCAAATTAGCACAGTGAAATCTATTTTGTTCCATTTAAATTGCGAAGTACTAATGTAATTAATATCAATATTGCATGCCTTTATATGTAGTTTTGGTTTAATTTGTATTGCACAAAAAGTAAGTTAATGTACAACAAATATATTATGGTACATCTGTATTGTACAGTTTTTTCTTTTTTATATATTTAAAAACTGTAACAATGTTATTAATTCAGCAAACACATGTATTGCATTCGAAAGGTAATATATTATTTATTGGATATTTAGAGCAATATAGCATTCCATAAGTTTGCATACAGTTTTTTTCTTTGACTGTTTTGAAGTAAATGGAATTCTGTAGATAAAGTATTGAGAATCAATTATTTAATTGAATTTGTACTGTAAAACTGCAATTAAGTCTAATATTATCCAATTTTGTATTTAGTATTGATTCATTTGTATAGCATAATAAAATAAGTCAATATGCAAGGAGCACTGGTATTTCTGTATGAATAAGGAACTTATTGTATACTGTTTGAAAACTATAAAAATGTCGTGAATTTAGTAAATCTCGTACTGCATTTGTATGATATAATATTATGGGACTTATACAATAAGACATTGTATAAATACATATATAATATTTCTTTTAATCTTTCCGAACGTAAATTGGCTTATCCAGTAAGTTTGACAAAATATTAAACATTAGTTATGTATTATGTTATTTTTTTTCTGCTAAACTGTACTACTGAATTAAAATTTGTGAAATGAAATGTTAAATTACCTTGTATAATTTTAAATTTTGCATTTACTGAAAGTTATTAATTGAACATATAAAAATGAAAATTTGCCTGTCTGTAATTCTATATAAATCCACAGGTGAAATGTTACGTACATGTGTATTAAAACACGGCCTTGCCAACTAAAGTAACCCGGAATCGAAATAATTTATAGTTAACTTTTAATTAATAAAAAAAAAAACATCAATATAACAGAAATTTCCTATAAAATTTAAACATTTTTCGTTACATCAGTTGCCAACAATTAAAAATACACAATAAATGTCTTACACAACAATTACTTTTCTATTGCAAGATTTCCACGTGAAAAATGAAAATTAAATAAATACTTTGACGAATTTTTTTTTAAATTGAATATTACGTCATAACTTTTCTATTGCAAGATTTCCACGTGAAAAATGAAATAGTTTGACGAATTTTAAAAACAAAAGCTGAATATCACTTCATATTGGAAATATAAGGGACGTCAACAGGTGAATATATACCGATATGATTTTGAAAAAACGTATTGAAACATGATAAAACCCGATTATGGAAATATTGCCATGTTTTAACATTTTGAGGTTATCCGAATTTGTTTTCGCCATTTTTAAATCTATTCCATATATATACGTGTGTGTACGCGTGTATATTAAAATTATTTCCACGAAAGTTTAGGTCCCTAGAGCTCATTCTTAGTGAAGAACTGGAATAAACATCGCTCTACTGCTTTTTTTGTTTGTTTTATACTGTATGTTTATTTTTAAAATTGATTTTTCAAAACAAACGTTCTTAAAATTCCAGGCAACGCCGGGTACTTCAGCTAGTATTATAATAAAGTACATTTTCTTTTGATATTGGAATTTGTAATGTTGAAAGTAGAATGAAACTTAATGCAAAATGTAATATGGCTTATATTAAAGTAGAATGCATTGCAGATATTTTGTATAATAATATAAAAAAAAAGCTGGCTTAATTCTAAGTGAAAATATAATTGTATGAAACTTTAATGATACTTTCAGTACTATTTAAAATATGGTATTTTTATGAAATATATAAATGTAGCCAAATTAAAAATTCTATTCTATGTTGAATAATTTGGTTTGTAATTTATGTATATATGATATGCAGTTTTTTTTAATCAAAAAGTTGTTTTATGTTGTATAACGTAACAGAACACTAAATTTATATACAGTGGGCGATCGGTTAACAAACTTAATCCATTGCAAAACAATATTCGCTAACCGAATTGTTCCTTAACCAATCATAGATTTAGTATAGATTTGTATGGAAATTCAATTAATTCGTTCTTAACAGCTAAATAATAAATAAAAAATAATATAAATCTTCCCTTTATAATAGGGTTAATATACTTCCTTATTTAATATGGACAAATCGTATTTGGATGCCTTTGTCCGTGTCGTATTGTATTTAAAAAAAAAGTGGCATGCTCTTTGAAAAACTTTTAGGATTACATTCATTGACTGCCGAATTAAATCATATCCATTTGTCATTTTGACATTTCAAAAACTACTTCGATCTCCAAAAGATCGTGTTTACTGCAGGGCCCGATAAAGCTCACGTGGAACCTAGAGCCTGTTAATAATCTGTGTGCTAAATTTCAATTAAAATAATTAATTGCCATTAAAAATATTTCTTTATAAAGAGACACAAAATATAAAAATTAATGTTTCTAATCTGTTCATCCTAATTCGCAGACCCTAAAACCCCCGGTAGTCCACGAATTAATTAGGCCATACGTATGCAACTGTTAAAATGTTCTCTACATCGACAATAGATACAACTAATTACAGCTCGGCAAATCGGAAACACACCATTGCTTCTCCTTGGCTTTTGTTTTGTGACATGTTCGTTAACCGAACATGTGTTCATTATCCGAACATAAAAATTTATCACGAAAGTGTTCGTAAACCGAACACCCACTGTATACATTAAAATAAAATTGTAAAGTTTTTCAATATTTCAGTTTATGTAAAGAAAAGTTGTAAGATGACTGCTGAAATGTAAGCATTATGTAATACCTTTTCATCGAAACAGCTGCTGAATAGGTAAATTTTAGGAAATTTAATAACTGCATCCCTTCCAGTGACAGCTAGAAGGCAGTTGCAGGAATTCCGTTAAAAGTGTATGGTTGGAGATTTTACAGTGTGGATTTTACAGAACCATTTTCATAGAAGTAAAATTATTATAATCTTAACACTTTGAGGTCTAAGCCCGAGTGTCACTCGGGTTGCCGTTTTCGCTGAAACGAACTAACCCCGAGAGTCTTTCGGGGTCCACTTTTAACTCTATGAGCTATAAAAGTTACCAATATATACGTTCGCAATCTTTTCCGATATTATCTGCGAACCTTTTTATTTTGAAAAAAATATAGGTGGCAGCGCTCAGCAGGATCAGAGTTTAACTCGAACTTATGAACCTTGTGGTGTTGCTCTTTGTGCTATGAAATGTCCTACACAAAAGCAAATTTTACTAAATGTTTATATACAAATTAAAATATCAAAATTATATGTTATAAAATGAGTTTTTCTTATGCGGAACTTTTTTTTTAAATATAAGACATGCCTTTTTCAATAATTTTTCATTAAATATTAAGTTTTAGTACATTTAAATAGTTTCTTAATTATGAATTAAAACAGTTTCAAGTTTAATATAAAACACATATCTTCCAAGTATTTTTTAAAAAATCATGAAAAGTACCAAATACCATCATTCCAGAAGGAGATATGTGGTTGAAAGCTCGGACCTCAAATTGTTAATAATTTCTTTCCAAGAAATCCAAACAATGCCATCGGGTTTCCTCTAGGTCCACACAACTTTGAAGAAATCTTTTACTATTTATATGCTGCCACCACCGCTATGATTACGTGATATCGGTCACGCTATGAGAGGATTGTTGAAAAGAAAACCAATTCTTTCGATTAAACTGAACTAACAATTTATTTACACATTATTTACAGATAACAATACACTATTTACAATTAAGAAATCGGATATAGGTGATCCGGTCCAACATTAAATTAAATACAGTAAATACTTGATGTGTACCGTTAAACTACTTTATGTCCGTCTCACCCTACGCTAGTTAAATTAGATTTATCGGATATCTCAATTAATCTCCCAACACATTAGCTCTATACTCCAACAGCTTCACCGCCTAATCACGCTCAATCCAAGAGCTACTCTCGAACAATTCACGCCTTGAGTTCCAGGTATCAACTGTGCTTTGCGAGAAAGTGAACACCAGCTATAAGCCTTAACTGATCTCCCTCAGCTATATCACTCCTCTCCCAAAAACATAACCGGATTTCTCCTCTGACACCAGGTCCACTCCCCTTCATCCAACCTCAAATGTCACCTTCCCATGACGTCCATTATCTCCGTATATGGTGAAACCCTTTTGTCCGCCATATCTGAGGTATGCATTTGAATAGCAGGGAAAGTCCGCTCTATTGATAAACTACATTCCTTCAACTAATCTATCAAACTCACGAACTCGGGTTAAATTCCAGATTAGAAAAGAATGTTGCTTTAAAATTCCCAGTACACAGACAATATACAAGAAAGAAAATAATATATAACCATAGTTCTAATAGTATATGTTCCACAGAACCTGACAAATGCTATATTTCTGTATCGTACTAAACTACCTGTAAAAAATACCTTTTGTACAGTTTTAAATACTAAGCCATTCAAGAATTCCTTACAATCAGATTTAACTTGCAGCTTTTCATCGATAGATGTGCTTAAAATTCCCTAAGGAATTTCAACTTAGTTTCACCTTTACAATAGAAGTAGCATCTTATGCGTTTAATTACTGAATTTGGAAAATTTGCCTATTCAAACTGCAACTGTAAATTTTGTTTTTTTCCCTACTATTTTAAAAAGCCAAACGTTAAATAAAGAAGTTCTAAAACATTTGAAAATGTGTTTATTTTATTAACTGAAATATTACATACATTTATTGTTGACGCATATTCTATTAAATCCGTATTCATTATCTATATATATAAAAGAAAGTCTGGATTTTGTATTAATCAACGAGCAGCCAAAACTACTGAACCTAAAATCTTGAAAATCGGGGTAAAAATACTTCTTATGATATAGAGTGCCGCTAAGAAAGGATTTTACAAAATTCCACCCCTAAGGGGGGTAAAAAAGAGAACGAACTTTAAAAAAATTCCTTAAAAATCTGATTTTATAGTTATTTTTCAACTGATAACATATTTTGGTGTATTTTTGTATGCTGAATCGAATGGTACTAACTAAATTCTTTTAAGCCTAATAGTTCGAGAGATATTTTATATTTTTCTAATTTGGCGTCAACTTCTAATTTTCTACCTTTGGCGCCAAAACCTGAATTTTTCAAGTGATATTTTCTAGAAACTCATTCTTTTCATTCTGTTACTATAGCAAGGGAAAAAATTCAAATTGAATAATTTTTTAACCAATCCTTTTGGTTAAATAAAAACAACTTCGTCAATTAGAAAAAAAAATAAATAAACGCCTCAGAAACTAAAACTAAAAAAAAAAAAAAAAACTGTGGTACTTTTTTCGTCTAATTTTCCATGCCAAAATGTATGGTTTCACGCCATTTATTTCAACCCTAATCGTGCAAACGATTTTTATGGCAAACCGTGCCACACGTTAACATTTGCTAATTATTGAACGTGAATATTTTTATGCAGGAATTTTTTATGATGGAATTTATTTTATTCCATCATAATCTCGCAAAACTTTTTAATTTGTTATTTTTTTTAATAGAAAATATTTATTACTGATACTGATATAGATTTTACCATTTCGCAGTTATCTGATGATGAGGAAGCTACAATAAAATTATTTCAGAAGTTAGGAATTGTACATATAAAAATGTTTTGTTCAAAAAACCATGAATGTCTTCATTGAAAAAATGAAATGTTTACTTCAATGTGTGACATACATATTAAGTATGCCATGCTTCAGTAGTAAAAGGTATTTACAGTTTCAAGACTGCAGTTTAAATTGACAACAAATTTTCAAAAGTTATATTTTTTAAATGCTCATTTTTTTTTATCAACAAAATTATTTTTTTTTCAAATGTTATTTCATTTTTGTGCCAACTATTACGCTTGGTGACAATGGTGTTGGCATAACAGGGAAATACCAAAACAGTTACTGATTTTATTTCAAATGTAAAGAAAAAATGTTTAATGAGCAATAAATATTGTAAATATGACTATAACTCAGATTCTACTGAACAGAATTTTGTAGAACTTACACTGTTAAATAGTAAATTTGGTTTATAAATGGTTTAATGTAAAAACCATCATTCTAAGTTGCTACGGGAGTTCTAAAATTAGGTGAACTCGATTATGAAAGATTTCAAGTGAACTAATTAATGCACAGTAAGTTAGATAATATTTCAAGGATTTTTTTCAATATTTATCATATCATTCTGTGTTGTTTAGTTAGGAGCTATGGAGTTAAAAAGTTCTCAGTGGTACAGTAAAGAAAATTGGAAGCTATACGCTACAGAGATAGGGTATACTAGAGACTATATATGCTATAGTTATGGAAGTTGAGCTGAGTTCCTTAAAAAATTCAGAAGTGATGCAGTATATACCTACCTCTACCTCCCAGAGAGTTCTATAATCAGGTTAACGCGATTATTAAAGTTATATTTAACTACCTCAATATATATATAATGCAAAGAGAAATTTCATTCCGGCCGCTTATATCTTGAGTTCTGCTGAATAGATTTTGAAGGGATTTACATTGTTAGTTAGACAATTTTTCAGAAAAGATGTTAGTATAAAACATAACGTTCTACGTTGCTTGGTTAAATAATTATGGGGAAAGTTCTAAATCAGATGAACCCAATTTTGAAAGATTTGTTTTTTTTAAAGGTTCCACTGAATGAATTTTTATGGGATTTAAACTGTTAATTAGATCATTTTTAGGGAAGGTTTCTGTATATTTTACAGTTTAAAAGATTCTGCTAAGTGGATTTCGGTGCAACTTGATCGGTTAGTTAATTTTTCAGTGAATGTTTTAGTATAAAGCACATATCATTTGCTGTTGCTGGGTTGTTAGGTTGCTTGATTGTAGAATTATAGATGAAAGTTCTCGAATCAGGCAAACCTAATTATTATGAACGATCAGCCTTTTTAATAAGTCCAATTAACAGATTCTGATGACACTTGCAGTGATAATTTTTCATGAACGCTTTTAGTATATTACATATTGTTCTACTGTTCTTTACCGAATCCTACACTAAAAGTTCAACTAATGAAATTGGTCCTTAACAGTCTAAATTTTGTATGACTCAATAAAAAATATAATAGCGTAATGACATTCATATTGCTTTCAGCAATTCGGTTGGATGCACCAGGTAAATGTCCATATTGCTTTAAAACGCATGATCAAATTCACTGATATATTTTGTTTCATTCAAGATTTCTTTAGAAAAACCGACCAGCGTAGCGGGCGAAGGCGGCTAGTGCTTATATATATGCAAGAATTAAAAATTCAGAAGATGTGCAAATCACATTTAGTCCAGTCATTTGGTAGAAAATAGGGGAAAGTTTTGGTGTAGTTTTGATATTTGGTGACTTTATGTTTTTTGGGTCGCTGAACACGAATCTGAAGTTTGCCAACAAAATTTATCCCGGGAAACACGTTTTTTTGGCAAAAAACTGAAAAAAAAACGGGATTTTCTTTGTTTTTTCAAAATAACTTCAAAATTATGCATTTTACGCAAAAGTCCTCAATACATAAATTAAAGAGGATAAAGTTTCCTACATTTTACGTATTAAAAGTTTTTTCTCTGATCAATGGTTTAGCCGTGACAACGCCACAAAAATGGATGTGAAAATAAAAAAATTCTGAAAAAACGGGAATTACGGCAGCGCACGGTGGGTGATTTACCGATTCTAGTTGGCCAAAATTATTTCTGGCGTCAATATAGTCGCATCGCCATGAAATTGAAAAATGTTATTGATATTCACTATTGAATGTTAGGTATTGTAAAATGTTGCGTGTAGCAGTCATAATCTCGTTAAGGGACATTCAAAAGTATTTCATTATATTACGGCCTATGGGGAAAAATCGTTTATGGTGGTTTTTAATAATGTTTCATAATTTCATACACTTTGAAATTTATATACATATCTATGAAGTGCACTACAAGATGATTTCTTATAGAATATGGTATGGGTAGTATTTATCGATCATTTACAGGGACACTAAAAAGAATTATGTTACATTACGGTCTATGGAGAAAAATTGTTTGTGGTGTGTTTTGTTCATGTTACACCTTTTCAAAAGTATTTAAATTGATATATATCTCCAACGTGCTCTATATGATGCTTACTATTGAATATGATGTGCCATTGATCTTTCATATACAGGGGCACACAAAATAAATCGGTTATATTTTTCTCTGTATGAACAATAATTGATTGAATTGCGTTTTCAGTTGTGGAACACTTTTTAAAATTGCATACTATTTAGCGTGTACAAATTCTATAAATCATATATAGGGCTGCACAAGACATCTATATACCCGCTTATTGCCGGAAATTTGCTAACGAGGAATTTTCAACTGTGCTATGCGTTCACTAACAGTTCTAAATTTTAGCATATTGTGAATTATATGATAAAGCTATAGTTCATATATAGGGATGTACAAAATTTTCAGCTATTTTTTCGATTTTGGTTGAAATTGTGTTTTCAAACGTGTTATATGTTTGACAAATTATTGCTTAGACATCGTTTTTCACGTTATTAAACTATGAAGTTTTATTATAGTAGCCCGAATGCGTTCAAAAATGTTCCATAATCTGATTGATGCATGATTTTACGTTCTTCTTGATAATTTTAATGATACTTTCTTAACGGTATGGAAGCTAAAGTGATAAAACTATTTTTGTATTAGTATAACAAATTCTAAAATTTCTTTTTCTAAAATTTAAGGTACGGGACAAACATTCGATAGCATTAATGAAAATTGCTGTGTTGCATATTCTGTTGTATATTCATATTTATTTCTGCACAAACCTTACAGGAAACCTAACAGGAACCTTATGTAAAGATAGGGAATCATAAGATATCATGATTAATTTATCATGAGAAAATGCCTACATTATGTTTTGCATTGTATCAAATCTGAATTTGGAGAATTTGTCTGGATCAATTTTGTAACCACTCAGAATTTGCAGCCAAGTAATATATTTTAAATGATTTTGTCCCGATATATCTACATACAACTGGCAATTTTTGTCCAAATTTGATCATAAATTTAAACATTTCGCTCTTGCTTCATGTGCTCTTCATTGTAGTTTTCCTCAATAAACAAAATATTTTCAACCAAATTCACATTTTCGTTACATTTTAAATCTTGTTGCCGTTGCATAATGATGCAAAAGTTTATTTATGTGACTAACTTAAATTCTGCTGTCTTTGATTTAAAAAAAAAAAAAAATGGTACTTGAACTAAAATGTCAGGAAAAAGTCATGCCAGAAAGTATCAAATATTTTTTATTGAAAAAACATTTATTTTATACTGTTGGTAGTAATAAAAACACCCACTAATTCCATACGTCTATTTTCTATGCTGTAGATGTCGGTGAAAAGCAGGGACTCTCAAGTAAAAGAAAGCGGAAATAATATTTTTTTTTGTTTTTTAAATAAATGTACTTTCTAATGTACATGTTTATTTATAATTAAAGAATGATTCATAATGAGTCGTCTTGTTTATTACCAGCAACTTCCTTGTAAAATGTAGTCTTCATATAATCTTTAGTATAATTTGTAGTCAATGCTTGTGTAAAATGGTCAGTTTCCATGTTAAATCTACGTACAGCGGCGTAATTCCCGTTTTCTCTGAATTTTTTGATTTTCACTCCCATTTTTGTGGCGTTGTCACGGCTAAACCATTGATCAGAGAAAAAAACTTTTAGTACCTAAAATGTAGGAAATTTTATCCTCTTTAATTTGCGTATTGAGGATTTTTACGTAAAATGTATAGTTTTGGAGTTATTTGGAAAGAAGCAAAGAAAATCCCGTTTTTTGCCAAAATGACGTGTTTCCCGGGATAAATTTTGTTGGCAAACTTCAGATTCGTGTTCAGCGACCCACAAAACATAAAGGCACCAAATATCAAAACTACACCAAAACTTTCCCCTATTTGTCCTTTTTGAGCACCTAATGCCTGGACTAATTGGTAAATATCTAAAATGTAAGATTTCTTCACTTGTTTTATATTACTATAACTTATAATTTAAATCGAGATAAATATATTCATATAGCATTTACACTAAAATAGATATTAGATAAAATTTATTTGATTCTCTTCGTAATCGTGAGATTTCTGAATATTTAAGACAAAGAAATTGAAGATCTGAGATTTAATCATATAATACTGAATTTTAGGAATGAAAGATGTTGAAATTGACATGGGGTCATTCTTCACTTAAGAGATGGCAGAGCCCCTTGAAATGAAAAATATTTCACATGTATTAAATATTTTCACAGAATTGTATAGCCCTGGGGTATTCGAGCTCGTACTTGTATTTTGTTATTTCTAAGAGTTAAATCTACCATAACTACGTGAAATATTACACGCAATAGCTGTCATACCATTTAAATAAACATAATTGAAAACCAAATAAAGAAAATAAACTACAGGATAAAGGCTAGAAACATAAAAAAAAAACTTAAAATCTGACGTTGAGGTCCCTGATCTGTATATTTTAGCTCTAAATGCTCTCTCTTTAACCCTTAAATGCCTGGTGTTGCTTTTCGGCAACATACCCAATTTAGGCTCTAAAATACTATTAGAATAATATTGAAGCTATAATGCCTAATGTTGCCAATAAAATACATTCTGAAAATATTATTAAATCAATTTTCAACATGTAGATGGCAACACTTGTGCTGTTTAAGAATAAAGACAGATTTATTTTTTCAATTGTTGGTACTTGAGCTTTTTGTTTTGTTTGGAAGCTTGCGAAATACCCTATCTTGACCTGCAGTGAGCAAGTAAAGTTTATTTCTTATTATGATTCCTAAATTTCTTGTGTGATTAATATTATAAAATTGTATCAAGGGAAATTATTTTTTAAATTAAACACCAGTATTGCCGATTAGTAACAACCTGTTTTTTAGCCGTAAACTATACTTAAAACAAAATATGATTTTTTTAAGTATTTTTCCCATGATTTATTTAAAAAATGAAAGCCGAAAAACATTATCACAATGATTTTTGAAAAATCAGGCATTTAAGGGTTAATATTAAAAATGTTATAGTTTAAAAACTTTGTCATATTTTCAGCGCATTTTAAAAGTTTGAAGACATGGAAGCTCTATTTAATTTAAAAAATAATAAATAAAAAAACAGTAAAATATTACTAAACAAGGCTGAAGCTTAAACTAAAAAAAAAAAAAAAAATCATGCGTCAAGCATAGATTATGAAACTCTTTCCAACACATTCAGAATAATGATACAAAACGGCATCGTTTAATAAGTTAAAATAGTATGTCTCATTCACCCCTACGGAAACGCATAACACAATGGAAAACCAAATTTCAGCTGTTCCCATCCACAATCAGTCAATGATCCGAATCCTTGGAGCAGCTCTGTGTAGGATATATAGATTTGTATCTATTAACTACAGGCATGCCAATATCGAGTTCAGTTAAGAAATACATATACGTCCGTTGAAAATTTAGCTTCGAAATGATTCGTGAATTATTATATTTTTGTATAGGAGGTATAGAATTTATATACAACAGTAACGTGCAAAAAAATAGTTATATTTAAAAGCGCATATCTAATTTTAAAACGCACTTCCAGCCATTATGATCAGAGACAGTACTGTCTTTTGTGTGTCCCTGTCAATGAATGAGAAATGCTATGAATACCCTATTCTATCCTTATCATCTTGTAGTAAAATTCAGTGACTTATCAGTTTCAATACATTTGAAATAGCGTCATGCCATTAAGATGTTCTGCAAACAATTTCCCCTCACCCCTATACCCTAATGTAATGGAATACTTTTGAGTGCCTCTGTAAGTGAACTTTGAATCCCACTTACTTCCTATACATTACCAAGCATGCCTAGGTAACCCTCAATAAGGCTTATCCATTGCATGAAAATCCGAATGTATTGACGGGAGTGAGAGAGTGGGACAATAAGAGCTTTCAAACTTTGTTGAAAAGTGTTAAAAACGGGATCTCGTTTGGTCTCTTCTCCGCATTTATAAAACAACATCCTTATCGATCATCTGCATCCTGAAACTTCCTTCTATGGCAAATGAAAAATTTCTAAATCATGATTTTAAAAATAATATTTTTCCTATATTTTATATACAGGCTGTTTCAAATGTGTCTTGACATTTTCCTGAAAAGTGCTTTTAATAAAGTACTTGTTAGTACAAATAAGAAGTGCAAGATATGAAAGGCTCACAACCATAATAGACAAAGTCCATTAAAAAATAAACGGTCAAGTGCGAGTATAACTCGCGCACACAGTGTTCCGTACAATAATATATGAATTAGTAAATGTATTATTAAAAAAAAAAAACCGTTGCTAAAAGAATACTAAGACTTTGTAAAAACTATACAACGTAGGTTTGGGTATAACTGCACATGTACATACCAGAAAAGTATAATGCCACGATATGCCACGAAAGTTCAAAGAGATATGGAAACTAAATAATATCAAATATAGCTATTCTGTATAACACTTTTTTAATCTTATCCTAATCTGTTTAAAATGAACTTCATTCGGTGCTGACAATAAAAGTAGTGCACATTTAAACTTCATTTGGCATTTCATAAACCTAAATTCAGCGTAGTAATAATATTTTCTTTTTAAAGTGCACCTAAGGCAAAGCACTTGTTTAAAATTAAAACTTAGCCCTGTGCTAAGCGCGCTTCGAAAGGACGTCGCAAAGCTGCAATGCCGCTTTGGTTCGTGCCGCGTTTTTCCATATAGGGTTTTATTTAACCTTTAAAGACACAGTAGGTGTATTGAGAGAGCCACTCAATTCAAACTAGTCGCGAATCCCAAGTATTTATGTGATTAATTCACATTAAATTAGTCTGTTTTAAACAATTTGACGTTTATCGCTTTTATACTGCTACTAGGCATTGCATTACACAAATATATCCTTAAAATTTGTTATCTAGGCTTTAAAAGCCGATGCGGCATTGAGTACGCCGTCCCTGTCATTATGTATGTCCAAACCGTCCGTGTCTTTAAGGGCTAATAACTCGTCTAATTACCGACAATTTTTTCCGCAATTCATGATCAACAATACTTTTGTACTTTTGCTACGATAGGTACCTCTAGAGCTGCTCAACACTTTTGCTGAATGCCCGTAAATCGAGATTTGTGTGTAACGGAAAAATGCGTTTTCCTCAAAAACTATGTGACCTAGGGTAATCGCTATAATTTTCCTGCAAGGTTTAAGTTAACGTCTACTATCTCTAATGTTCTCATAATTTTAGTTTCAGTAGATTCGGAATTAGGTGGGGGGGGGGGGGGGACATATTTTTGCACTGCATTTTCGACCATAATTTTAAAAATATAATACCTAAAATTAAATGAAATATTTTTTTGAGGTCAGTATTACGAAAGCTTTCACACGATACCCCACACGATATACAAAGAAAATATTTTTTTTTTTTCAAGTAACTTAATTAGCTCCTCTACATTTTTCCTAAATATATTTAAAAATATTTATTAATCTGAAAATATGTGGGTCAATAGTCTTTATTACTTACCCCAATTTGAACTTTCCACGTTCCATAGTTTCCAAGTAAAAGGGCTGCGACAGACAGACTGACAGGCACAGGAGTGATCTTATGATGGTTCCGTTTTTACTTTTTAAGTACGGAACCCTAACAATTGCGATAGTCCATTTCGAAGGTGCCTAAAATCTGTTTTTATACACTCCCACAGTGAACAATCTGTTTGCACGTACTTTTAAATGTAGCGTCTGTTTACAAACTTGGTTCACTGTGAGAGTGAATAAAAGTTTTTGTGCACCTTCTAAATGGACTGTACCATTTATTTCAAAATGGTACAAATAACTTGGTCTACTAAGGCTGTGGGACCTCATATGTTCAGTGCATTTCAATGTAATTGCCCTGAAAGTCTAAGCATAGGCCCCACCTTCCTTGGGTGGCGGGAAAGGCATCTGCTAGTGTTATTTGTGCTGCTGCATCCGTTATTTGTTGGCTCAGTTGTTCAATTTGGGTGATCTTCACTGCTTACATCTTCGACTTCATGAACCACCCACGCGAAAAGTGTACGAATTCCTCGACGAACAATTCCCGGTAGGTCACGGTTCATGTGTTCACGGTGTTCTGTGGGCGCCGCGCTCTCCTGACTTAACATCCCTAGATTTTTTGTTGTTGTTTGTTTGTTTGTTTGTATTAAGCCTACGAAATTTTGTTTCTAAAAGCTTTCGAAATAAGCCCGTAGATGTTAGAAATAATGTGCAGTCGTGAAAAAAAGTAAACGCGCCCCCTACTAACTCGGCAACAAATTATAATAGAAACTAGTATGTTGTGGCCATCACAAAACTTTCTTCTATATAAATATATCAATTAAATCATTTAAATAGTACAAGAAATAACATCGATTTAGTACCAATTCATATCAAAGTATATCTGAATTTGAAGTTTGATGAAAATTCGTGCATTAGTTCTTGAGATAGAGCTATAGTGGAAATTCTGAAAAATATAGCATAACAGCGCCACCTGTTGAGCAATTTACACGAAAACATAAACATCACTAATTGATATCAAGGTATACTTGAATCTGAAGTTTGTTGAATATCCAAGCATTAGTTCTTGAGATAAAGCTATTGCGGAAATCGCAAAAAATGCAGCATAGCAGCGCCACCTGTTGAGCGATTTACACCAAAATGCAGAAAACGTCAGTTCATGTCAAGGACTAACTAAATCTGAAGTTCTTGAGATGCTCTTGCGAAAATCGTCAAAAATGCAGTACAGCAGCGCCACCTGTTGGGCGATCAACACCAAAAATTAAACGGCACTAATTTATATTGGGGACTAACTGAATCTGAAGTTTGATGAAAATTCGTGTATTTTTTCTTGAGTTAGAGATATTACGATAATCATGAATAATGCAGCATAGCAGTGCCACCTGTTGGGCGATTTTCACCAAATAGCACTCAGCACCAACCTATATCTTGGATTAACTGAATCTGAAGTTTTATGAAAATACGTGCAGTAGTTCTTGAGATATAGCCATTGCAGAAATCGTAAAAAATGCCACATAGCAGCGCCACCTGTAGGGCGATTTTCACCAAAAACCAATCAGGTTCAGATTATATCAAGGTCTAACTGTATATGAAGTTTTGTGAAATTCCGTGCATTAGTTCTTGAGATAGAGCGCCCACAAAATTTTTGTCACATACAGACTCACAGAGTGACAGACAGACATTTTCTAAAAATCATCAAATCGCGTTCAGGACATTCTAAAAAGTATATAAATCCGTCAAAAACCGGAAGTCGAAAATTTACACGAATCCAATACTTTCTTCTTGTAAAGATAGAAGAAAGTAAAAAGTGACTTATTCCGAACGATTGGAAATAAAATCTACTTTTAAATGACGTATATAAACTTTGCTTAGGGTCTACAAATCAAAAGTGGACCAAACGTTGTTTTTTTAAAGGCAACACACAATTTTGACAGCATATTTAAAATATTCGGTTCAAACTATGCCTAGAAACGAAATTTCAAGTCATTTTGATAAGTTTTTGAACTATAAAAATTCAAAATGTTAAATTACATTTTCATATTTTTATCAATATTTCCTGAAATTATAATCCTAATATGATACTTTTTTGTAAACATAAATATGTTGAATTTGCAATTAAAAATATTTTATAATACTAATTATGAAATTAATATTCGAAGAAAAATATGAATGGCAACCTACCATTTTTTCGATAGATTTATATTCATTATGTCCTGCTTTATTCAAATTCTGAATTTCATATTTTTATTCCAAGTAGTTTTCGAATTATGATTAAAAAACGTCAAAATGTTGTTTTAAAGGGCTGTCCATGATATGCAGGAAAAGCGTCATTTGAAACAATATAATGTACGCATTTTATTGAAACATTTGGGTTGACAATAGTCAAAACGTATTTAGCAAGTGAAAGGTACCTATTGGTAAGAAATCTGTCTCTCTACTGACTGTAAAAGTTAAATGTCTTTAAATTAATAAGTTTTGAAACTGAAAAAAGAAAAGAAAATATTGAAAATCCACTTTAGGAGAATGTCAACGTAATCGTTATACTGCCTAAGCATGTAGCATTTTAAAAACACTCCTCGAAACATCAACAGATGCATTATATTTTTAATTCTGATTCTGTTTCAGTAATTACGCAGAAATTTTGGTATTGCTTAGTTATCCCGTCGACCAATTTCGCCAAATTATATAAATCGCCAAACCGCTCGCCAAATTATACAAATTGACATAATTTTTATTTTAAATAACGAAAGAACAAATCAATTAGTATAACATTAATAAAAATACAAAGAAAACGTCGAAATGAAAATCACTTGATGACGTAAACACGTGTAACTTCCTTAAAGTCAAGTGAATGTGACATTTACGATCAACCATTATTGGTATTTAATCTTATAGTTCGGCGATAGATTTTTGGTCGACGGGATAATTAAGTAGTACCGAAATTTTATATTTTTGTAGAAGGCATTTTATTTGTGTATAACCAGCATTTTATCACCGAAACGTTACACATAATATAACGATAATATATATACATAACATAACCAAAATTCCTAACCCAAAGAGCAAAAAAGCGATACCTGTTGAGCAATATACAGCCAAACCCAATACGAAATTGTTTATGGAAAAGTGTAACAGCAAATGAAGTTTGATTGAATTCCGTGCGTTAGTTTTTGAGGTATAGCTGTCTAGAAATTCACGAAAAACGCAGTACGGCATCGCGACCTGTTATATGGTTTACACGAAAATCAATCATTACCAACTTATGTCAAGGTCTAACAGGATATGAAATTGGGGAAATTCCGTGCATTCGTCCTTAAAATATGAGTATCTGTAAAATCGTGTAAATCCTGAAAAAATTAGCATAACAGTGCTACCTGTTCTATGATTTATACCAAAACCTAAGCAGTAACAAGATATGTCAACGTCTAACTGAATGTGAAGTTTTATGAATATCCGTCCATTAGTTCTTGAGATACATCGATTGCTCAAATCATGAAAAATGCAGCTTAGAAGCACCATCTGTTGCGCGATTTACACAAAATTTAATCAGCGGTAACTTATGTCAAGATCTGACTGAATCTAAAGTTTTTTTAATTAAAATTCGTGCATTAGTTCTTGAGCAGATAGAGTGCCCACAAAATTTTTGTCGATTAATGACAAACATTTTCTAAAAACAGTGAAATCATGTTTAAGTCCTTCTAAATCGTATAAATCCGTGGAAAACCGGAAATCGAAATTTTTCAAGACATTGTTTTTGTAAAAGCAGAAGAAAGTAAGAATAAGAATGGTGGCTTTCGTAGACATCTGCCCGTGGCTGCATGTAAACAACAAATCTCCTATTTTAAACAGATTTTCGGATACATGAAAATCACAGAACGTTATCAGGAGGGGGCATTTAGGGTTAGTTCTTGTTACTATGTAAGAAGAGATTTTTTTAAATGAGTAAATTAATCCTGAAAAAGGTTTAAATATTAGTAACAATGGTACTACTTAGTATCCCGTCGACCAGAAATCTATCGCCAAACTATAAGATTAAATGCCAATAATAGTTGATCGTGAATGTCACATTCACTTGACATTAAGCAAGTGTGTAAATTTACGTCATCAAGTGATTTTTATTTCGACGTTTTATTTGTATTTTTTATTAATGTTATACTAATTTATTTGACCTTTCGTTATTTAAAATAAAAATTATGTCAATTTGTATAATTTGGCCAGTGATTTGTCGATTTATATAATTTCACAAAATTGGTCGACGTGATAACTAAGTAGTACCATAACAATTTTCTATTGTGCGCTTTCAGCATCGGGCTCGGGATCTGATGACACAAAATATTTCGGCCTCGGATTTCAAATCATCTGGCTCAGACTCCGAACCTCGGGAACTACTAACGCGTTTTCAGTATATTTTAGAGAGTTTTGGCAGTCACGTAAACTATAAATGGCTCGTTGCAAAAAATAAAAATATAAAATACAGTAGTTACGCGATTTCGCAAATAAAAAATGAAATGAAAAATAGCTGACATTGATATACTTTATTCTCCAGAAGTACTGAAGCGATTCCCATACTGTTTTAAAAATAACCTTGGCAATAAACAAACTATATATCGATCGTCCGGCAGGAGATAAAGATAAAATTATGCACATTTTCGCAAACAAAAAAATCTCGGGTTTTGTGTTTTTATGTTAATTAACGGAACTATTGCATTGTTTATTTTTATTTTTCGCCGAACGTTTAATGTATAGTTTGTTTACTGACAAATCTACGTATGTATTGAAATAATCGTTTCAACAGTTCCGGAGAAAAGGGTTATCTAATCAACACTTGCTGGTATAATCAGATGATTTTTGTGACTTTCCAAACTTCCCCGTCATACTTCAATGTTGCCTCAGCTTTTTGTTTAACATGAATTGTACGCAGTGTGTGTTACTATAACAACCAAAGAAAAACACTAAAGTTGCGCATAGAGTAGATTTTTATTGGACTAAACAGTTCTGTGCGAATAATGCGGCTGTCCCAATTATCAGAAGTCCATTTAATGACTTGTTTCTGTTTTCTTCTTTACGATTTTTGCCAAGTAACTGGAATCTACTCTATTTGTCTTGTTTAGGAGCTAAACAACGAAATACAAATGAAAAAAATCTGGAGTGGCTCTTGACTTTCCAAACACATGTGTACGTTGTTCAATTTGTATTAAATGTGACGTACTGCGTTAAATTAAATATACATATTAAAAAAGCATTCTCCGACTAACTTTTACCCCTACTGCCCTAACCTTCCGACTGAGCCATAAGGGCTTGCTTATTGTTGTTGTTCTTCAAAATTTCTTGAATGAATGAAAGTTAATACATACTTCGTACTTTGAACCAGAAATTTTTATTAATTAATGGTATCAAATAAGTAGATCTTAGAGACAATGTCTTAGAAACAAGGCAAATTAATATTATATTTTAATAAATAAATGTTCTGGTTTCAGAAACTTTTTTGAGTTGAAAAATACCAGGAGGTTGGCAACTAGGCTGATTTAATATTCATTGACCATTTTGCTAAGTTTGCAAGATCATTTAGTTGACAACTTTCGACATCACATGAAATCAGCTGCTATTTCACTGGTGAAGATTGTCCGTAAAATTCTAGGAGGGTAAAACTAGTAAAAAAACCAAAAAGCTAACCAGCCGAAAATCAGAGAAATATTTATCCCAGTTATCCCCAATAATTTTTTTTTATATGAGACTCTCTTAGTTCAAGTGCCACTTCGTTTCTACTCATATAATTTTTCAAAGAATTGCCTGAATTGCGGGTTAGCCATCCAGATAGCAATATCAGAAATACCTGGAAGCTATTTAATGATACAAAAGTTAATTTTCATGATTGATTTTTTTGCATTATACGGGTGCTTTTCAGAATTTTTGTTAAGTGATTCAATAAATGATTAAATGCCTACACTATTCAAGACATTTTTAAGAAATTTCCTTTTAACACAACATTCCTTAGATAATCCCCCACATTTTTCAGAGTTGCTAATCTTGGTGTATATAATTGATTAAATGACATACGTAAAAAAACTGTCAGTCAACGGAGATGTTGGCACCATCAATATCGCACAGCTCAATGCAAAGTGAAATGAATGGTGTCCCGATTATAGATATTTCCCAGAATTGGTAGTAGTCTTTCTTAATCAAGATATTATTCATTTCATTTTACGTCCGGTTATGTGATATTGCTATGTAAACAACTTCGCTAGAGCGTAATCTGACTGACAGCTTCGTTATCTGTATCATCTAATCTATCTTATACAGGAAAATCAACGTCGTTAAAAGTGATTGCGAAAATACGTATTACATGCACATACTGCTTACTAGACTAGTATGTTACGGGAAAAATATCTTGAAAATGTATTGAATAATGAAAGTATTTTGTCATTTATTGAGGCATCAGACATGTCCATTTTATATGGAATATCAAAATGCAATAATATTTTTTATAACTTTTCGGATTTCGCTGAGATATATAATTTGAAGTGGCACTCCTAAGCCTCCCTACCACGTCAAGGTGGAGTCTCGTCAGGGAGGCCCCCCACCCCCCTACAGCAGAACTGACCAATTAATTAACTGTCCAAAGCTTCGACATATATCGAATGGTGATGCAACAAAAACCATGTAAAAATCCTGAAAATAAATCAACACTATTTTGGAGAACACTTAAAATATATTATATCAATAGTTCGATTTAGTGTACGATGCAAAATATACTAAAAATATTACCAATTCAACTCTTTTTTGTGTATTAAGCTGTTTTACATTGTTGATATATAATAATAAATACTAATAATAGACATATTTTTGATATTATGCCCATGATTGCTATTCAAGTTGTTTAAAAAAGAAAATAACTGTCGTATAGAACTTTTACAGAATAGGAGTACGAATAAAATTTACCTTTAGATTATCGTGCAAGTTCATGCAAAAATTTTCTTGAAAAATCCACTTCTATGTGTTACAATGTCTTACAAAATCTTGTAATTTAAAATCATAAACCTGGTTTTTTTTCGGTTTTTCATGAACAACTGAAGAGTTTTATTTAAACGCAAAATACATATTTGGCATTGAATTATCTGACTGAGGTTGCCATATTACCAAAGTAGCTGCTATTTAGAGCTGTTTATTTTTCTTTCTTTTTTTGAGAAATTAAAAAATATAGTGAAGAAATTTGGTAAATTGGCCAGCTATGCTTTTTTCACGCGCGCGAAGCTAAATATAGCAATATAACTTCCCCTTAAAGAAAAAAAAACTTGACAATTACTATAATTTGTAAATAATTATATGTATCGATCTCTCATAAATGCAAACGAACTATTAGAAATTTATTTACCTCTTTACCCCTTCTAACATCCCCCCCCCCCCCAAAAAAAAAATCGATACTTCAACGATATCGAACAGAGGAGTAGTACCTAGCCCATGAGTAAAGAATATTGATGCTGCCAAACTGAAGCCTAATGTTCGTGGGTTGTGTGATGTTTAGTGGAGAAAGATCGGTTTTTAATTGTCCCGGGGCCAAAAACCGCAGAAAAAGCAACGAAGAATCGGTTTTTAATTCTCCCGAGGCCAAAAACCGTAGAAAAAGCAACACAGTGATCGGTTTTTAATTGTACTAATGCCAAAAACCGTAGAAAAAGCAACACAGTGATCGGTTTTTAATTGTCCAAAGGCCAAAAACCGTAGAAAAAGCAACAGAGTGATCGGTTTTTAATTGTCCAAAGGCCAAAAACCGAAGAAAAAGCAACACAGTGATCGGTTTTTAATTGTCCCAAGGCCAAAAACCGTAAAAAAAGCAATACAGAAATCGGTTTTTAATTTCTCGCGGCCAAAAACCTCAAAAAAAGCAACAAAGAAAGAAAGGTGCATCTGCCATAACCATTGCCAGATAACCCTTTTTTATGCACATTAAAATATCAGTTAATACTTTCGCGTTTTTATTATTTATTTAGCGGTAAGATATAGCTGGAATTGTGAATGCTGGAAAAAAAAACTACGCTCATTAAAACAACAGTTGATATTTTTCTGTAAAGATCTAAGAATTGGTATTTTGATGCTATTGCAATCTATTAAACCGTGGGGGAAATTTCGATTAATAAGCCAAAGTAAAAAAAAAAAAAAAAAAATTAAGGGATAAAACAAGATAATTTTGAAGTAGTAAGCCAAACATGATGATTAAATGCTTTAATTACATAAAACTGGGCACATAATAATAATAATTTAGATATTTACAGAACAATGACCGAAATTGATATCTTAAAATTTAACTTAAAACTAAATACAGAATAAAAATAGATAAATTAAACTTATACATACTAAATTCAGAATACACTGTCAATCCCATTTCTCATTTATTTTTTTTTCTTTTAAGGGGTCAGGTACCTTTTTAAAGTGTCGAAAAATCGAGTTTTTTGAAAAATAGCTTACAATTAAATATGTTATTGTAGGAACATTTTAAAAGAAACCCCATTCAAAGACTTGCATTAGAAGAGAAATTATGTCTAAAATAATTTGGGCTCTTTCTATAGTATCAAGGGGGGGGGGGATGTACTTTTAGAGTCAATTTCCTCAAAAAACGCGAATTTTGGTCGTTGCGAGCACGATTTCTGAAAAATGGTTGCCTAGAATTTCACAAAAATTTAACTGAATGTATTAAATGTATAAAGACGCAAAATGAACGATTATTATGTATCTAAAGTAATAAGTTTAGAATTCACGACTACTTTTTTGTAAAAAAAAAGATTTTCATATTTCGAGTTTCTTTGAAAACGATTTTTTTTCTCGGGAACTACACATTATATATTTTATATTATAGGTCATTTTGAGAACACATTACATGTGTAATCATTGAAAAATCTTGGCTAGATTTAGCATTTCAAGTGTGAAAAATCATGCGCACAATACATGCAAGAATAATTATTTCGTAAAAATTGTATTATCTATAAAAATTAATTAAAAAACTTTAAATGTGTGTACTTCTTTTGAGAACTTTAATTAATAATATAAGTCTTTCTTAGTATGTGTTTTAAATTTTATAATTAAAAGTCAATTGGTTACACAGTGATTGTAATTCTTATAGAGCTCACTTTTTCACGCATTCTGTTAGTTCAAAAGATACCAACACCCTTAAGGGGTCAAGTACCTTTAAATCAAAAAGTTATTTTTCTTTTTCTATTATAAAATGCTGTTTATTTGTGATATTTTTAGTAAAATTGAATTCAAAATTTTGTGTTAAAACGAAAGTTGTGAAAAAAAAGATCTTCAACTATCGTTTTTTTTAGGCCTAAGAAAGGTTTATATTTTCAAATTCATTTCATTAAGAATGGATATTTAGAGGTTCAATTTTGCCAAAATGGCTAGCCAGATTTTCACAAAACTTTTTGACATTTTGCATAACTAATAAGTGTACTCGGAATATCTTAAAATTTTCATTATTCAGTTAATTCATATAAAATGATGCTTTCTAATGTATTGGAAAGGTTTCCGAACTCCCAAATTTTAATAAATTATTTACTTGTGGTATTTAAAAAATACAAGCCCTGTTATAATAGCATATCATTTTAGATTCTATTATTCTAGATATTAATCAAAAATAGCTTATATGATTAAGTTATGTGAGTGCAATCCTCTGCACGTTATATACATTTTCTTAAATATATAAAATAAATGTAGTTGATTTCTTAAAAAAGAAAAATAAATAAAGAATACAGGGCTACCACAAGCGACTATTTTTTTAATTCTACCTCACACCACTTTCTCAAAACAAAAATTACTGACAAACTGTTCGAGAACATTTGCAAGAGAAATATACTACAAAATCTGTTTTTTTTTAAAAAATAGTGGTGCGAATAGAATAGAAATATGGTTGCCTGTGGTAGACCTGGAATACGGTCGTTTAAATATTTCTATTAAGTTAGTTCTACAAGTGCGTCTAACTATTTTTAAAAAGTACTTAAACATTTTTGACATTTAAAAAGTACGTGGTCTTCAAATTGAGTCGCCCTCTATTGTTTATAATAGATTCATGCTCATAGAGACATATACAGGGTGTTCCAAATTTCGACCAAGGAATTAAAAGGGTGATTGGAGGCAACAAGAGGATGAAAAGTTACAATAGAACATGGGGTCGCAAACCACCCATTTAATCAAACATACAGAGTGTCCTATCCTAACCCAATTTTTGTTGACGGAAATAACTTTTTAAAAAATTAAGTATATTATAATGAAACTTTTAATAGACCTGTTCACCTTTGGTGTAAATACGGTAATATAAAAAAAAAGTGGTAGAAGTTTCCATTGTACGCGCCAGCAGTATGCACTGGACGCTCCACATTTTAGACTGTAAATATCAGTTCATACGATATCATCGATTGCGTCTGCACCCTGTTTTTTTCATAACTTTTCGTGATAGTATCACATTTCATATAAACCAAGGTACATAACGTTACATTTTTATTGCAACATTTTTATTTTTCGAAAAATTAATACCGTCAAGCCGACTTCCGTTAGGGTGAAACACCTGTATTTGTGACTCAATAAGTTATTTGTGCGACCCTATGTTCTATGGCCATTTTTTTTTTCATTTTCTTTATCCCTACTATCAACCCTCTTAATTTGTCGGTCGAATTTTGAAACACCCTGTATATATATCTATACAGCAGCTGTTAACCGTAACTTTGTTTTCTTAAGTTTTAAAGACGAATTAATCCGTTAATTAGCGAAAGAGTTCCCTCCCCAATAATTAAAACTTATGCAATTAAGCAATTCATAAATCATTTTATAGAAGACAATACTTTTGATGATTCCATTTTGCTCCTTTTTTTTTTTTTTATATGTTTATTTCCAGTTCTTTCATGTGCTTGATATTTTCTCTAAAATTAATTTTTAGTAAATTTACTTCCTTGTTGATATATAATCATCCTATTTATTTTGTTTTACATTTACTGCTCTCATAGGTATGGATTTGTCTATATATATATTTCATTATCAGAGATTATTGTTTAAGGGAACTCTGTATCTGTCATTTTGATAAAAAAAAGACAAAAATGTCGAATTTCAGATTTTTATTTTAAAATGTGCCTTAGTATTCTTAGAACATTCTGTCCAAATTTCCGGAACGATTCGATAATCAATAAAGGAGATATACTTAATTTAAAAAAAAGTTATTGCTATATTAAAAAGTTAACGCTTTTTGTGATCTATTATCACTATGAAGCATTATTCAAACATGAATCTAAAAATATGATATAGATTACAGTTACAAAATGAACTTTTTTGGTACCGAGTCCCCTTAAAGTGATGATTAAAGAACAATAACAGTACTTACATTATCAATAATACATGACTTTAGTGAAAAAGGAACTAAATCTATTGTTTCAAAGATACCTGACCCCTAACGTATTCATTAATAAAATTTAATTTAATGCATGCTCAAACCGATCTATTCCTATCCCCGTAATATCACCCCTTTACAACCCCCCTTCCTAACTGGGATATGGATCTGCGGTCCTGAACTTGGCCGACCTACCGAATAAGAGAGCGAGCCTGCTCAAACGTGCTCTCTGTTTGGAAACTGAGGAAACCTTTATTCCTGACAAATCACATTCACTTTCCAGGACCCGCAGCATACTGTCCGAATATCCCAAGTTGCGGTGAACACGTCCAACCGCAACTTCGCGATCCTCAACACCCATTTTTGGCCCATCTGATTGCTGTGTACACATCTCCTCAAGAGGACGATATGGTACACAGGCTTCTATACCTACGCCTGAAATTCCCCTTCCCCCCTGCGGTGAAGAATAATCACCGGCACCTACTTCTAACCCCATCTGCAAAGCCCTAGCCTGGGCAGTTGCCCTATGTTTCCTCGACAAAGCCTCACTAGCTGTCTTCAAAGACAGGAGCATGCGCATACGGAGAAAAACAAAATCATTTACCTTTATGTTTTCCGCTTCTCTGTCATACTTACATGCAACGGGAACACGGCGAGATCCGCCAAACAAGCCGGAACTGAAAATAAATAAATAAATAAAAATGGGACATTTAGATGAACACATAATATTTACATTTTGGTTTTGATAGTTTTACAATATTTGATCATTTTATAATATCTAATAGTTTTATAATATTTATCTATCTACGATATAATGCAAATGGGAATTCTTTTCCACCCGCTTATAATTTGAGTTCTATTGAATGGATTACGATGGGACTCATTGTTCATTAAATAATATTTCAGGGAAGGTTTTAGTATATGGCATAACTTTCTACGTTTCTTAGTTATAAAATTATGAGGGAAATTCGCATAATTAGAGGAATCCGATTATGAAAGATTAGCCTTTTTAAAAAGTTCTGCGATTTCGACGAGACTTGCGCTGTTAGTTAAATAAGCTTTCCAGGACTGGTTTTAGTATATTAAATATCCTTCTACGTTGTTTAATTACCGAGCTATGAATGAAATTTTAATAATTAGATTAAAAATTGATTATGAAACAGAATTCCAATTTGGACGGGTATAACTCCACGTTCTGCTTAACGGATTTTTATAGGCTTTACATAGTCAGTTAGGTAGTTTTTAAGGAACAACACATCTTTCTACGTTGCTCATTTACAGAGTTACGGGAGAAAGCATTTAAAATGTAAAGGAAATTTCATTTCGCAGCTTATATCTCACTTTATGCTAAACATATTTTTATGTGGTTTACACTGTTAGTTGGGTAATTGTAGGAGAGGGAGGTTTTAATGTATAACACTTCATTCAACATTGCTTAATTATAAAGCTATGGGAGAAATATTTTATAATTTCATCAACCCGAATATGAGATATTTTCTTTTTAAAAAGTCCTTCTGGACGGATTTTGATGGGCGATACACTGTTTGTTAGATAAATACATGACATGGTATTTTATATTTTGTTAAAACAAGTTGTTTGATTGAATTAAATTAATGACAAGTATATCAGAAAATAAACTCGAAGATTTCAGTGCAAAAGAATCGCACTGTATATTTAAAAAAAAAAAAAAAACAGCACCTTTCTGCAAAGTCAGTTGAAATAGGCAATTTACTCTGATAAAACTCAATTGCTTTCGCTATTTTCCCACCGTAATAACTTAAGAGAACAAAAAAAAGTTACTCTACAGGAAATAAGTCACTTAAATCGCAATAGACAACACGGTGATAAAGTTAAAAATTGTCACTTCGCCTTTTCCGTGAGTTAGAGAAATTACGTTAAAGAAACGAAAATAAACCCAATTTCAAGGGATTATTTATATTTGTGTTTTCGTGGCAAATCTAACCGTTTCCACATCAAAGTCCTAAACGTGTCGGTAAAATCAGACCCGAACCAAAATTCTATTTAATTTCTACCCAAATCTAGTGTACTTCAACATGAAACCGAAAATGAAATCGAAATAACTTCCCGTGTTGGTACTTTTTTAGTATAGAGTCCTTGGCGTTTTTTAAAAAAGCTTGGCGGGATTCGAGCTTCAGAAAGTGAGATTCGTTGCCAAATAATTAACAGTTATGAAAGCAAACCTCTTGGACTTTTATGCTTGTTTACTGTATACCTATTTATACATATGTAACCAATTTTTTTTATATGTGTTATACTATTAATTCTTCCTTCGGGATATTTCCTTTTATTATGCTAAATTACCTGCTATTCACTAATTTCTAATTCTTTAATAATATCTATCATTAATCCTATTGAATTCTCCTTAAATTAATTATTATCTTACTCAAGTAACTTAAATATGAAGTTTTTAGTTTATTCCTAAATTGATCTTTATTTCTGACCATTTCTATTATTTAGTGTGAATTCGAATGTTTTAAGAGAGCCATTTCTTTTTTACTTATTTTATTTCGAGAATCTTTCGCGCGCTGGGGTATTTTTTACTTCCAATTTCACCCGCTCCCGAAACGACAGGATTCTTTACAAAATCTCTCCCATTGGACGTGACGGTAGGATGCACGTGTGTCTTTAATGCAATCATTGGCCAGAGCGCGCAACGTCATCATTTTGTGTTAACGCGAGCTATGAAAAAAAGCGGACGCATAAAACAATTCCTCAAAATTTCTTCGATTTTTCACCTGCCAACATCCTGCTGACTGGCAGTTCTTTGACAGTAGTTTATTATTCTAATTTAGGTCACGATCATAACGATGATTTTATTTACATCTTAAGACCTGAACTTATCCATGGAAATGTGGGAATGGTTTTTGATGATGTGCTGTTAATAAAGATATGAAACCCTAAGCTGACTCATTATTTCGTAATGGAGAAACTTCATCCTTTTTCATTCCAATGCCTGTGTAATTTCACCCCACGACCTCCACCAACGTCATCACAATGCATATTGGCTATTTATCGAATCATAATGATTCGATTCACGACTGCTATACTGCAATAAATCTGTAGGAGTTACCTAACTTCTAGCAATGTATTATTCTTCGATTTAGTGCTTCGCAGTAAGCACGCCAGAATTTCTACAATTTTACACACATATGTATATTACTATTTTTTATACACACTATACTTCTGTTTGTAAGTAAAAAATCGATAAATGGCTTATTTATATTAAATAAATTGTATAAATATTGAAAAAAATTGCATTAGTAATATGAAACAATGAATAGGTTGCCAGAAAATATGTCGCCAAATTTCCTTCTCTCGCCAAGGTTATTTTCTCTATCACCATAACTAAAATGATTATATATGTATAAATACTTAGATATATATTGAACAAGCATAAAAATTCACGAGGTTTGTTTTCATAGTTGTTTATTATTTGGCAACAAATCTCACTTTCTGGAGCCTGAATTGCGCCAAGCTTCTTTAAAAAAACGTCAAAACCCTTACACTAGAAAAGTACCCGCTGTTCAAATGAGTCGGAAAAGTCACATCACATACTTAACTGAATCTGGCGTTTGATGAAAATCCGTGCATCAGTTCTTGAGATAGAGCTATTGCAAAAATCGCGAAAAATGCAGCCAGCAGCGCCACCTGTTAGGCGATTTACACCAAAAAGTAATCAGCACCCATTAACATTAGGGACTAACTGAATATAATTTTTTATTAAATTCGGTGCATTAGTTCTCCTCGAGATAGAGAGCCCACACAGAATTTGTGTCACATACAGACAGAAAGACGGACCGACAGAGTCAGAGACTCACAGACGGAAATTTTATAAAAGCATGTTTTTCCGGATCTCTGACCCCTAAAACCGGTAAATCCGATGAAAACCGGAGATGGAAATTTTTCACGAATCCAATACTTTCTTCTTGTAAAGATAGAAGAAAGTAAAAATATGCTTCTTTTTGTGTAACCCTGATCGATATATTTGTATACACACCACATAGTATCCTAAAATTAGGTTCAATTGGGAAACAAATAACACAGTTAAAAATTCCCCATCAGTCAGTAAACGGAAATTTACTCTAGATTGTTTGTGCTGACCTATATATCATCTGTAGAATTTATATACACCAAGTAATCTGCAAAAACTCACTTTAATTAAAACAAGAAAAAAAATCATGCGTCAGGCATAGATTATGAAATACTTTCCAACACATTCAGAACAATGTTACAAAACTGTATGTCTAATTGGAAACGCATTAACACATTTGAAAACCCAATTTCAGCTGTTCCGATCTACAGTCGGAAAATTATCCGAATTCTTTGATCAGCCCTGTATATGTTGTATTGCCCTATTGTATATTAATAATCTTGTAGTGAAATTCAGTGATTTATATTAATTTCAATATATTTGAAATAGCGTAATGTCATTAAAATACACTGCAAACGTGAACTATTAATCTCACATACTTCATATACAATACCAAACATGTTTTGGTGACCTTAAATAACGTTTATCAATTGCATGAAAATTTGAAAATCCGAGTATAGTTATGGGAGTTAGAGCGTAGACAGACGGACAGACAAACCGAATGCATAAACACTTTTCAACTTTGTTGGGAAGTGTTAAAAAGTTTACCACAATTTAAAACGCACTTCAGCAATTATTGTTCTTCAATAGTTCTGTAACCAAACTATTTTGTCGATCCCTTTAAAATGAACGATGAACTATGGACTCTATATTCTTTATTATGCATCTTGTAATGCAGTTCAATGGCATACAGAGTGTTTCATAAAAGATAGGCAAAATTTTAATAGGTGATAGTACACATCCAAACAAAAAACAATCATCAAATAATGCATGGTCGGAAACAAAACGCAAAGGCTCTAGCGCATTTGGAAACTTGGTACATCCAGACGTTAAAACTCCATACCTGTTGCGAGTGATCGGGAGAAGATCGAAACCAATAGCATGCAAATGTGACATGGGGAAGAAGAACACATATGCAAAATTCTCTTCGATTAATACATAAAAGCCAATATCCGAGTGTGCAAGTGTCAATCGCGGTAGAAACGTATCGGAAGATATTGTACTTCACTAATAGGGAAAAGGCTGATGTGCATTTTGTCTACGGAAGTGCAAATGGAACTGGCTCAGAGGCTCGACGGTTGTATGGAGAGTGTTTTCCGAACTTGGTTTTGCCAGTCAATCGTTCTTTAGGTATTTTTGCCTGGTATGACAACATCACCTTCGGCGCCCTTTTGCATCTTTGCGTTTTAATTCTTTGCATGCATTCTTTCATGTAAGATATTTCTTTGGATGTGTACTATCACCTCTTAAAGTTTTGCCTATCTTTTATAAAACACCCTGTATATTATTTTCAACATGTTTAAAATACCGTAACATCATTAAAATATGCTGCAAATGTTTTTTCTACATAGACCATCATGTCTGGGATGCTTTTGAGTGTCCTTGTAAACGAACTATCACGCTATACACTATTTTTTAATACCAAACGTGCTATAGTAAACCTCATAGACATATATCAATTGCATGGCAATCCGAGCCTATTTACGCGAGTTAGAGCCATGTACTGACAAATAGAATTCATAAAGACTTTTCAACTTTGTTGGAAAGTGCTAATGAATAGTATACCGATTACGAATGACTATTAGTTTATTTGGTTTAACATCCGTAATCGTGATTCCATCGATTTCGTTTTGCAGCGGATTGTCCAATGTTGCTAATTGTGCATTTAAATCACTCTAGCAAACTGCCAAATCAATCCAGATGAAATAAATATCACTGCATCAAACTCGCAAGCAATTTCTTTAACATTTATACATTAATATAATGCAGCATAGGGGACACATGGCTACATGAATAAACCCTTTAGGATTATATTAAATGTATGTGTGTACATATGTAAATAAAATAAATAAATGATATGTATGTATATGTAGAATATAATGTAACACTGGAGCCCGGCTAACCGAAAGGTACCGAAAAAAAATGGGAATTTCAAGGAAGCAATTACATCAAAATGTTCAGAAAAGATAGGAGTTTAACATGTAAAAAAATATAAAATTTCGAAGCTTTAAGAGTCCCGAGACCCCTTGTATAACATTTTACGATGAGACAGGTCTTTAATAATTTTAACTCTGAAAAAAAAACGACCACCTGCCCTTCTTTTCTGAGCCGAACTCCAACCTATGTAAATATCAAATCGACCCCTACCTGTAGAACCTCGCGTGTAATTACTAAACCTCAAGTACCTGCAAGCGGGTAATTTCTCAAATCCCTTCCTTTTTCCAATTCCACTTTAATAACGCGTCAGGTAACAGGGTGTTACTAGGGGTAGGGCTACTATAACAATTACAGGCGACCAGGAAGAGAATGCGCTAAGTTACATTTACACTAAATATACCGGGTGTCCCAAAAATAACTGATGAAATTTAAAATTCAATAACTTGCAAACGGTGACAGATATTAAAAAAATTCTTGCAGGAGTATTAGACAAGATGTCAGGAGTTTTTATGCTGCGATTCTCAGTTTTAGTTACAAATAACATAGATAGAGGGCGCTGCAAGCAATAACCGCTCAATCCAGGCTCGATTTTACGGCTTCTCTCTTCTTCCATACGGAAAAAGGACGTTAAAATGTATTGAATGGAAGTACCAAAAATCGGGTCTAGATAGAGCACCTATTGCTCTCAGCGCCATCTATTGTTTGAAATTCGAACTAAAATCAAGAATCGCTGTAAAAAACTCCTGACCTCATACATAACCCTCCTGCAAGAATATTTTTAATATCTGTCATCGTTTGCAAATTATTGAATTTTAAAATCCATCACTCATTTTTGGGACACTTATAGCATTGCATCTATGTAAACGGGAGAAACATAGCAACCGTTTGACGTCACATAGAAAATATCTGTATGATTCTGTAACCTCTCATTATAATGAACAAGTCGAAAAGCAAGAAAAAAAGCACGATATAACCGAAGGTATAAAAATTTTTGAGCACAGTAAACTTCAAGAAAATTTTGTATCCAAAACGTTATTTGTACCTGCATGTTACAATTTTACTTAAGAAAATTATTGTAGTGACGCTTTTCTAATCAAAATATAAATACAATTATTTAAAAATAAGTTTAAGATATTTTTTTCTTTCTGAATACACAAAAAGGGAGCCCTATGTGAGGGGCTCACAACCATAGTAGACCAAGTCCATAAAAAAAAAAAAAAAAGATCTAGTCCATTTAGAAAGCGGACAAGATCCGTTTTATTCACTCCCAAGGTGAACCAAGTCTATAAATAGATGCCATATGTATAAGAAAGTATGTGAAACCTGACTTGGTTGAGTGTGGGAGTAGATAAAATAGATTTTACGCGCCTTCTAAATCGACTCTATCAGGGGTGTCCAACTGTGACCCGCCAGATACCACTAAAATTTTAAAGAAATAGTCGACAAGTTGAATCGCAGCCATTCAACGATTAGATAAGGCAAAGATATCTGTAAAATTTTAGTGGTATCCGGCAGGCCACAGTTGGACACCCGTGGACTATCTCAATTTTTTTCAAAATGGACTTGGACTACTAGGGTTGTGAGCCCCTCCTATACGAACAAGTGATTTAACTAGGCATGAAATAACTGGTATTTAGAGATATACATCCATCGAACAAGCTCCAATTCGTCGCAAATGCTACAAAAAATGGAACAGAAAAATTTCAACAAACTCATTCGTACCATCCTACTTTGATTTGAAAATAATGTGGACAAGCAGGTCGTATTCTTGTTCATTTTGCAGAACGCGTATAAAACAGTATCAATATAATAGGATTACGAGTACGGAATGGGGCTGTAAAACACCTAATATAATACCAGGGTTCGTACGCATCAGGGAATTCAGGGGATTTTACGTTCTTTAGCGCCAGAAATTTTTTAAAGTACTGGTCGCTATATCAGAAGATAGAATTTTTTTTTAATTATATAAGGCAAATATTACTTTAAGAAATTTCTGGTTAAACGTCCTTCAAGCGTACGAACCCTGAATATACAAAATAAAAGTTCTGACAGAGGGCACTCCGAATGAGGACACCACACTCTGATTAATATACTTCGGGACCCTATGTGAAGTCTCTTTTCCCAGTCCCGACTAAGCGAAATCATTTCTTCTAGATACAACTAGTTAAGTTGACTTCAATAAAGTAAGTCTTGCACGTAACAATCAAAATACAGTAAAATAATGAATAGAACAGTAAAGAAAGAAATTGTAATATAAAGAAAAATAATTATTTTATTGAAATAAGGGAAAAACATGTATTTTATATGTATTTTAACACGTTGAGTGCCACGCTGACTGACACGGAAGCTGAAAAATTTACAATGTTTTGAGTAATTTTTAAGAAAGTATAATACTGTAACAAATAAAAGGTAAGTAAATTTTAAATACATTTTCAGTATTTACTTAAAACAATATAGATATATATTTAGTTTTATATCCTATTTTAGACCGTCAGTCATCGGTGAATCACGCGTTCTAAACCGAAAGTTCAGTTTCAGTCACCGGTGACCGACGTGGCGCTTAACGTGTTAAATGTATGTTACATATGCATTTTAAATGAAATGAGTTAACAGTTTGTATTTAAATTGTTATGAATGCGATGCAAATGATGGCGTATGGAATACTATTTGGCAATTCATGACCTGCGCCCGGCTAGCATAAATGAACCTATTTGTATAGTAAACTTTATGTACACATCGGTTATAATTAAAATTCGCCTATTCAAAAGTGCTAGGACTCCAATCTAAGAAAGCAGCCAAAGAGCGATTTTGTCAAAATATTTACACTTAAAAGATAACGTTTTTGAGAAAAATGAAACAGTGACTACATTTGCCAATTGCGTTTAAAATGTTAAATAGTGAAATATCGAGTGTTGTGTTCCAAATATCACGCATCGGCAGTATAAATATAGCGTCCGAACAACTTAACATTGGATATCCACTCAGTTACTTAAAATATACTTCAATATAACTTGCGTACGGAAAAATTAATGATCAGGGTAAGAGGATTTTATATTTTTTATTATCCATTCCAGTAAAAAAACGAGGTTTAAGGAAATCAAATTTTAGATTCTGTGATGCAATCTTTCTAAATATGTTACAATATAACAGATTAATTATGTTTTTATAGGATAGAATGGTAATAGGTGCAAATATTTCACAAACATTGATGTCTGACGCATTTTAAATGCATAACAAAATAGTTTCATTTATTTTAAGATTTCTAAAATGAAAACTTTCATCTTTTAGTGAATCTTAGAGGAAGTTTAACTAAATTTTATTCCAGTTTCGTTGCGAAAAGTAACTTTACTATTTAAATATCAATTATATTAGCATTCATTTTTTGTTAGCAAGAAATGTATTTACTGCAATACATAAATATGTTTGCTAAAAATGTCATTTAATAAGTAAACATTTCTTAGAAATTAAATTTTCTCGTGGATTGATATAATCGCATACAACTATTAATATTATAACGGCCTCGAGATAAAATATTAAATTACAGTAAAATAAATAAAAATATTCAAATATCTATAGTATATACTTACAAACACGAAAAGAAACCCATCATAATTATCTCAAATTGATAAAGATTTGTCACTAAATGCAATTTAATTTCACAATTTGTAAAATATATCAAATATGAGAGCGACCAAAGTCAAATAGCTATTTAAAATGGAGTAAATAAAATTTTCTTTAGTTTTTTCAAATATTGCTTTCAACAATGGATCTCGTGCGCTGATGTTTTACAACAATGGGACTCGTACGCTATTTTTAACATTCAATTCTCATATTTTGATCTTCATTTTTGTACGGCAAAATATTTTCAGTATAGCGTTGCCACTCATTTTCTAATTTTTAAATAATTTTCTTGCAGAAATGAGAAATCTTGCGACTGGTTATATATTTAAAATACAAACCGGGTTTTTCTCGTCAGTTGCTCTGGGGTTTCTACTGACCGAATTTAATAATTATTTTCTTAAGTGGACGCTTTTAATCTATAGATGAGCCAACACTAAATATATTTTTTAAATATTTCAATTTTTACATTTATTTTTCGTTTTTAAAAAATTAATAACATTTCTTCAAAATTGTATTAATAGGGCCATTTTCTTTGTTTGTGAGAAAAAGGAAATAATGTGGGTTGATATTTATTATATTTTTATTGACGTCATTTTCTCAATTCAATTGTTATTTTTAATTTGAATAGATGACGATCCTTAAAACCTTCAAAAAGTCCAATGGCCATAAAAGTTAAAACAATTTTTTTTAAAAAAGCATTCATTTAAAAGCTTGAAACGGCAACATTTTCCTTTAATTGCGTCAGAATTACATTCATCTTTAACAACTTTTTATTCCAATAGTTCTGTCATAAGAGGTCAAATCTTCAGTGGAAGAAAATGCTTTCACCTGTGGAAACGACGTCATTTTTAAAGGACGTTCAAATTATCCCGCCCACATTCTTCGATCGCGGAAAGGAACGAAATATGAAAGTGACATAATGTTTTAATAAGGAAGGGGTATTTTCACTGGCAAAGCGGAAATATTTTACTACGAATATGTCTAAATGACGGAAATTCAACGTATACTCTGCCGGTACTGAGATTAGGAAGTCAAGAGCTTCAAAACTCTTAATCTCAGAATCGACTGGTTGTAAAACACTTGAAAATGACATCATTTTAACGCAATTGATATGAAATATTTCCGTTTTATGAATGAAAGTGCGCATTGTGAAACGCACACATTCATTCATAGTGCAGAGTAAACATGACGTCATTTTCACCGCCGCCTATTCTAAGATTAACGGCCTTATAAGTAGCAATTCTATTTGGCGCCTGATGCGAAAATTTTTGTTTCGTTTTCTAGCGATACCTGCGCATCAGCAGTAATAACTGACAGTGCCAATCAAGTGCCTATCTGGCTCGGCTCCTGGTGCTCTTCCTACCAGAACCATTCACACAAAAACAAAGTCAGAAGCAAAGTCAGTGAAAATTACATACGCAATCGAAATAAAATATTTTAATTTTGTGAATAAAAGTTAGCGTTTACTTTTCTTTTTGATATAATATTCCAGATGTCTAAGATAGTAGATTATTCGGTACTCACGTATGATTCGGGCCAGATCCTATTCACCGCGCCAACAATGGCACCGAAAACATTAATTACAGTAACCCTTTTATTTACTTATTTATTTATTTATTTTTGCTATCATCATTTTAAGTGCATAGTTAATATTGGCCAGGGTCCAGATAGATTTTGCATTGCTAGCAATACGAGATTGATCAATCAGAAAATTTGCTTCCTTAAAACAAGGAAAAGTTCGCAAAAATGCAGGCTTTCTGATTAGTCAATCTCGTTTGCTAACAGCACGAAATCTATTTAAATCCACGCCATAATGTAGTTGCCATATTAAAGACAGTGACAGAGGTACTATTTATATACGTATAACTACATAATATGATATAGCATAGTTATAGATATAACATGTTATATTCATTTATATAATGTACTTATATTACATATCCTGATGGGCATAAGAAACCGCTGGAAATAAAATTATCATCGTTAATATCGTTTAACCCGTTCACGCCGGCGCTGTGGGTCACATTCGACTGTCTCAGAGTTGTCAAGTCTCCGGCTTTTTGCACACCACTGTTATTTTAGAGAAAATGTTGTTCCTTCAAATCGCCCAATTGTTCTAAGTAAATAAAACAGCATTTTCTGTATTAAAACACTGGTATGCAAACAGCCGGAGGCTTTGCAGCTCTGAGACAGTCGAGTGTGACCCATCGTGCCGGCGTGAACGTGTTAATTTCAAAAGACCTCAATTCAATGTTACGTATTTAATAATTGCGTACTAAATTACTGTTTTGTATTATCTTAGTTTGCTCTTATATAAAACTTTTTTAAGGATTTTGTGTATTTATTAAATACACTGTAAAAAAATACGACATTTTTACAGTACAAAGTACTGTTTATCTCGCGCACAAACTCGATCACAGTGAATGTGCTGTATCTTTCTTTGGTTTCCTGACTATATTAACATGGAAAATACAGTAGTTGCGTAAAATTAACAGTACAATGTGCTGGCAATTTGGACGCCAGCAGTTTGTGCTGTAAAAAAATGCGTCCAAATTTCCAACACATTGTGCTGTTAATTTTACGCAACTACTGTATTTTCCATGTTAATATAGTCGGGAAACCAAAGAAAGATACAGCACATTCACTGTGATCGAGTTCGTTCTGGCAAATTTACAGTGGTTTTTTTTACAGTGTACACATAAAATTATCACTTTAAACACTATTGGAAATTGGTAACGATAAACCAAATTGACAGCGAGTTTTTGAGATTTATTCACCTGGGCTGGACAATACACAAGTACCGATTATTCCTAGTTATTAAAAGCAGAAAAGTTACAAGCTATTTTTTTTTCATTCCACGAGCAGGCTTGCCGAATTTGGGCTTTTTTAAATTCTGAAATTTTTCATTCACACCAGAAACTCTGTATAGTATTGTTTTCATTATTTAATGACAGATGTCTCGTGATTGATTACCTAAAGTAAAAATTCTTTTCAGAATTTCTGATGTAAATTCGAAGTTTTTAAATTGAAAGTAGAGGCCATACTGGCAACCCCATCTATGAGTAGCAACATACCGAAGAAAAGAAAAGCAATAACCTATAAAATTATATCTTATGATATTTTAAATGAAGAATTCTTTTTGAAAATCTACATATGTATAAAAATATTAATTTTCGCCAAAAAAAAGATGCACATAAAACGTTAGCTTCTGTGAAAGCTGTTCCTAAGTCGGCTTGCCAGAAAAAAGGTCGCTAGTTGATAGCATGAGAGGCTTGTATAAAGGCTAATGCAAAAATCAGAATCGATACAGAAAGACAAACATCAAATCTTGAAACTCGTAGAAAAGCAACACAATTTTGGATAGGAGACTCAAAGAAAAGGATGGAGAAATACGAAGATTGAATAAGTTTTGCTCCTACTTCACGAATTATTAATTTGAATGAAAATAATAGAACAGGAAATATGTGACGAAATGCAAAGAGAACTTTCCAAGTCCCAGTCATTACCAACAAGAGAAAACTGAACCTAGCGAATAATGCGATATATGATCATAAGTACAGTGGGTGATCGGGTAACGAACTTAGCCCGCTCCAAAACAGTGTTCGCTAACCGAATTGTTCGTTAACCGATCATAAGATTTTGTATCGATTTGTATGGGAATCCAGTTAATTCGTTCTTAAAAGCTAAATAATGTATAATACAAATCTGCGCATTACAATAGGGTCTTTATTTAATATGGACAGATCGTATTTTGATAGTGTTGTCTGTGTCGCGGCGTATTAAAATAAATAAATAAATAAATAAATGACATGCCCTTTGTAAAAACTTTTAGGATTACATTCATTGACAGACATTAAATCATATCAATTTGTCACTTCGACCTTTCAAAAACTCGTCACTTCTCTAAAAGATCGTGTTTACAGCAGAGCTCAAGTGGAGCCTAGAGCCTGTTAATAATTTGTGAACTAAATTTCAGTTAAAATTATCATTTTGAAATTAAAATTATTTCTTTAAAAAGGGACACAAAATATACTGGCAGCAGTGCTATAGATAATGTTATTGGTGGTGTTTAATATGGCCAATTATCTGCGCGCGGAATATGATCCGCGGGGATTGTCCTCCATGGGGGGCCTTCTAAGGGAACCTAACACGTATTTACGCAGAGTTACACAGGTTCGAATAAAACCACAGAAACCCCGAATGGTCAGTCCTAATAGCGTGATATGCGTGCAAACCCAGCACTTTCCGAACACAATCGCAAAGAAAAATCGGAGGTATCCCGATTAGTGAGTATTGCCAACGTAATCTCGTTAATATCCGTAATCTTGGTAACATTTATACATCATGATATTGGGTTTTAATTCTCATTCAAAAAAAACGATTTATATTCGCGAAGTTTTATTTTTAATTTACAACACACCACTGCACTCATATAACCTCCTCAACAGCTTTTCAATGTACCTTATATATAATGTCAGCGACAGCAGAAAGTAATTATATTTTTAATAATTTTTAAATTTGTTATTTTAAAATTTCAAAATTAATTTAAGAAGCAGCATGTCAAAATGCCTCTTTAATTTCTTGATCTACATACAGAAGCTTCGGATATCACCGTAAAACTGGTCGCTCGGAGTGCGTAAAAATTTATCCATACCTCTAAAACGTGTAGTTTACGAGAAAAATGCGAAGGGAAAAAAATATATGACTTCACATCCAAAGCACCGAAAATAAGCTCCTTTGAGTCTCCTGAAACTGCAAAGCATATAAGAAACAAAGATTTAAAAAATAAAAGATTAAAACAAAAAAAAATAAAATTTGTACCCCAAAAGCTTGCGAAAAAATAACATTTTAAAAAGAAATGCACTTTAGGTGAGAGTTTAATAGGCAAAACGCAAATGAACAGACATTGTTCCGTTCACTTTAAAAGGAGGCAGCTTGAAAGTGTCGGCAATCTTCACATAGTAATAATACGTTCCTTCATGAGTAATTATGATATGTGCTTTAGCTTCGGTCAGTGTAGCGAGTTACAAACTGTTATGTGACTCATACTATTACTTTTCCATTTTTCTCGAAAACCATGCGACGTCGGGGTATGGTTCTTTGGCCAAATTTTACGTATTCAGAGCAAGGATTCTTGTTCTGTACAATTTGGGCGCTAGTATCCGAACCCTCTGTATTTATTGGAAAAAAATAGAACGAAAAATTATGCGTCCAGCATAGATTATGAAACACGTTCCAATACATTCCAAATACTGTAAAAAAAACTTTACAGTTTGTTAAGGCTGTTCTCAACTGCTCTGCTCAACAAGTGCAAAACGTTTTGACACATCTACAAATTCATTTTTTAACAGAAAGATATCAAATTGGAAGACCTGACTATGGAAGCAATTTGGAATCGAACTGTATTTTCCATTTTTTTATCAATCAATTATCTATGGAGTTATAAGCGATTTTGATCACGTGACAAAACAGTTTTCTCCCTTCGCTGACTGGTTATTCTTCTTTCTTCGGGATCTTCGGTTCAAAATGTCAACTTTGACAGTATTTTCTGAAAGATCTATTGCGTTTTCAAAAAAAACGGAAAAAACAGTTCGATTACATAGTTTCTAAACAGCAACACCTGCTAGTTTCATGCATTTCCAAAGAAAATGAAATTAAAACTTATGTCATAAAGTTGCCCTTTTGGATTTGGGAACAGCCTCTAAATAAACAAAGGATGACCGCCCTGGAAACCCAGCTTCCGCTTTAGAGTATAAGTGTAAACCTGGGGGAAAGATGCCTAAAAATCAGTTTGAAAACGCATAATGCATTTTTAAAAACCCAATTCCATAAATAGTCGTAAAAGTTTCCGAATTATTTTGTACCGCCCTGAATAGGGTCTATAAATTTGTATGTATACTACATAGTATGCTAAATGCTAGTTCAGTGAACGCATAGTACAGTTTAAAATTCCCATTCAGGAATTTCCGTCAATAAACAAAAATGTACTTGAGAAATTTTCTGCAATCCTGCACAGGATCTGTAGAATTTATACACTCTAAGTAATATGCAAAAAAGAAAAAAAAGTGAAATTTAAAATCGTATACCCCAACTCTGAAAACGCGCTTCCAGCAATTATTGTTCATAGCCAGTTTGAAATAGTGTAATATCATTAAAATACACTGCAAACTCTTTTTTCCTCATAGACCGTAATGTAACGAAATTCTTTTGAGAGTTCCTGTAAACGAATTATTAATGCTACACACTTTGTTTTCAATACCGAACATGCCATAGTAAACCCGAAGGACGTATACCAATTTCATGGCAATCTGACTCAATTTACATGATCTAGAGCACCGGACAGACAGGCAAACTGAATTCATAAACACGTTTTAATCATGTTGGAAAGAGTTAAAAAAGGATCCAGTCCCTATCTGTCATAAATTCTAGTATGAAAGAGTTCATACACTGAGAGGGAAGACTTGTAGAAAGGCCATGCAGTGAAATCACAATTTGGAATAAAAATCTAAAATATTCTGGAAGAAAAATATTCTGAATTATTTTGAAAAAGTTCTTCAACATTTCGATTTATATGTATAATAAAAAGAGACCGCGACTACAGAAGTGCCAGAAAAGGAAGATCTATTTGTCTGTATTTTAAATGCTGTGTACAGTGCGAAGGTACAGAACGAACTGGAAGCAAAATTCTCATTCAGTACAGCCTTCGATGTTTGAGAACAGTTTAATTTTTTTTCGCTAAACATGCCCTCTAAAATAAACAAATTTGGCTTCGACCGATCGACCTGGATGATGGAAGATTCTACACAATTTTAATAGTATACTTTAACACCAACACAAGTAACATAAAAGAAATTTTACGCTGATTATTTTGTTAAATTTGCTTTAAATTTTTTTTTAACAAAAGATAAAGACGGGGGGGGGGGGGGGTAATTGTAAGTAGCCGAGTTTTTCTTTTTTATATACCTTATAACTTGTAACAAAATGTACGCAGTTTTGTATGTTATAAGCTGTTTCGGTTCATATTATTTTACGAACAACTGTTACAGATATCGATCCATCTTGTCGCTAACATTGAACCGACTGTGCGCGATTTATCCAACATTAGACATTTTTTTGATAGTCTACCTGGTAGAATAACACCCTATCTCTTTTTAAGTCCTTCGATTTCCTTTGCGAATTTAATAGCAAACTATTTAAGTAATATATTAGCCAATGTAAGATAAGTAGCATTGTTCATCTGAATTTTAATTTGACTAATTTATTTATCTTAGTTTTATTTGATCAGACCATTAGTTTTGGAATATATGTAATGGAGATATGTTTTAAAAGAAAAATCTATGAAAGCAATATACTAGTGCAGCAGATAGCTAACAAAAATATTTCATACGTTTACATTACATACATGATAAATAAGTATACGTTTATATTACATACATGATAAATAAATATATCTGAAATAACTGCTTTGCTGTTGCGTATATTTCTTTGAATAGCATTGTGCATATTCATAAGAAATTGATTCGGAGATATAACTTGTGTATCTAAAATTTCAATGAATTGCAAAACGCTGAACTCAAATTCAAACAGGCACCGATTTCATGCAACTTTAAAATTCATTAGAATTGCATGCATTGAAGATACATATTCACACAATTTAAACTTTGGTACAATTTTGCATTTCGAGACGGACTGAATATTTTAGATGTATGTATGGCTCTGAATAAATGTTTTATTAATATGCAAAATGCTACTGAAAGAAATGTACTTAGTAGTATGCTAGCAGTAAAGCAGATAATAACGGTCAATTCGATTTTTTACATTTAACGCTAAATGGATTTTATCTCCGTTCATATTCGTTTAGATGTCATAAAATATGCAGATATCGTTTAAAATATGAATAAAAATGCAAACATATGCTACTGAGCGTGATTTTATTTTGATCGCAATCATTTCATGCACGTAACAGTCGCGAGTTGAAATGAAAATGTTATCATAATGTGTAAAATACATTGAAATATTAGAAAAATTTCTTACAACCAAGAGAAACAGCCCATATTTTATGAGTTTTCAGATCCCAATACAATTATTTAGCTTTAATATGAATGAATAAAAATTCACTTTACAATAGCACAAGTTGATTAGCACAGCTAAATCGAAAGAGCAAATATTTGAAATCTCAAGTTATAACTTTCAAATGATGTAATATTTAAATATTTGCACAGACCAAGGAGATTAGGGTCGCAAGCTTTTAATTGTTTAGATTTTCATCGTTGGAATTTTCTGACGTCAGTTTCACACCATAGCTGCAATTTGCGTTTAGTTTATGTAGAAAATGCGTATTAAAAGTATAACTCTATTCTGATTATATACAAAAAAAGAAATAAATAAAAACAAATGAAACGGTGTTCTATTTGGCATAAAATGCGCATTTTAACTCAAAACTGGAATATTTACCTCGATTATATATAAATTGCGACATTTGTTTATGATTGGAAAAATCTCATAACATCTATATATAACAAGAAAGAAAAAAAATCATGCGTCAAGCATAGATTATGAAACACTTTCCAACACATTCAGAATAATGATACAAAACTGCACTGTTTAATAAGTTAAAATATTCTGTCTAATTCAACCCTATGGAAACGCATAGCACATTTGAAAGCCCAATTTCAGCTGTTACCATCTACAATCAAGAAATTATCGGAATTCTTTGATCAGCCCTGTATACATTGTATAGTAATCATCTTGTAGTGAAATTCAGTGATTTATATCAATTCCAATGCATTTGAAATAGCGTAATGTCATTAAAATACACTGCAAATGATTTTTCCCCATTGACTATAATGTAACGGAATTCTTTTGAGTGTCCCTGTAAATGAACTATTAATCCCACATACTTCATATACAATTCGTAACATGCCTTGGTGACCCTAAATAAGGTTTATCAATTGCATGAAAATCCGAGTATATTTACGGGAGTTAGAGCGTGGACAGACGGACAGACAAACCGAATGCAGTGTTAAAAAGTCCTTCCGGCCAGTGCCGAGAGGAAGAGGTAGCTTTCAAATTCCTTATTTTTAAAAAGCTAGCTGATGTTATTCAAACACACGAAGCTCAATTTAGTGGAAACCGATTATAGAACATTCAATACTAATTTTTATCAATACTAAATCCTTATGAATGAGAATTTCTCGAAATTAGTCAGCTTTATCCAAGCTGATTTTATTTAAAGTTATATTTGGTTTCCAAATTCGGCGATATGTGAAGTGCCTGCCATTTTAAGAGAACATGGTGGATGAGGCTAACCAGTGAACTTGGTCGAGACCTTAGTAATTCCTGTGCACACGCTCGCTCACATCGGAATCGGTCTATATATATGAGTGCTGTCGCAGGCAAAAATCAGATTTTTCAAAATGTCACCCACATAATGAAATTCAAACTACTGTATCTGAGCCATTTTTTAAGATAAAGACAAACCAAAAAATGCTCCGGAATCCTTATATCAAAGTCAAATACTTAAGAAAGAAACCTTTTTCGATTTCTAAATTTTTTGCACTTCACTTTAAATATAATTTTTTTTAATTTAATGGCCGCCATTTTGATTCAAGATGGCGGATGAAGCTGGCCAGTGAACTTAGTCGAGACATTGCTATATACTATCCAAATGCCTTCTTACATCCAAATAGGTCAATAAATACGTGTGTTATCGCGTGACAACTATCAGATCGCTTCAAAATGTCAGCCATGCTAGAAATTTCAAAGTGCTATAACTCAAACTTTTTTTAAGATGTAGACGAAAAAAAAACTGCTCTGAAATCTTTGTATCAAGATCAAACACATAAAAAAACCTTTTTCATTTTCCAATTTTTTCATACCTCATTTTAAATTTTAAATAATTTTTTTAAATGTTCCCTTTTGAATCAAAATGGCTAATGAAGTTTGCCTACGAACTCGGTCGAGACATTGGTATGCACTATATACACACCAAGTTACATCCAAATCGGTTCATAAATACGCCTGTTATCGCGTGACAAAAAGCAGGTCGTTTCAAAATGTCAGCCACAATAGAAATTAAAAATGCTATAACTCAGCCATTTTTCTAGATATAGATGAAACAAAAACTGTTCCGGAATCTTTATATTAAGGTCAAACACATAAGTAAAAAATCTTTTTCAATTTTTTGATACCTCATTTTAAATTTTAAATTTTTAAATTTTTTTTTAAATGGCCGCCATTTTGAAACAAGATGGCAGATGAAGCTGGCCAACGAACTCGGTCGAGACATTGGTATGTTCTTTGTACGCACCAAGGTACATCCATATCGGTTCATGAATAGGCCTGTTATCGGGTGACAAAAATCAGGACGTTTCAAAATGTCAGTCACGCTAGAAATTCAAAGTGCTATAATTCAACCATTTTATAAGATATAGACGAAACAAAAACTGCTCCGAAATCTTTGTATCAAGGTCAAACACATAAGAAAAAAATATTTTTCAATCTTCAATTTTTTGGTATCACATTTCAAATTTTAATTTTTTAAAAAAAATTTAAATGGCCGCCATTTTGAAACAAGATGGCGGATGAAGCTGGCCAACGAACTCGGTCGAGACTTTGGTATGTACTATGTACACACCGAGTTTCATCTAAATCGATTCATAAATACGCCTGTTATCGCGTGACAAATATCAGGTCGTTTCAAATTGTCAGCCACGCTAGAAATTGAAAGTGCTATAACTCAGCCATTTTTTAAGATATAGACAAAACAAAAACTGCTCCGTAATCTTTGTATCAAGGTCAAATACATAAGAAAAAAATATTTTTCAATTTTTAATTTTTTGGTACCACATTACAAATTTTAAATTTTTTTTAAAATTATAAATGGCCGCCATTTTTAAACAAGATGGCCGATGAAGCTGGCCAACGAACTCGGTCGAGACATTGGTGTCTACTATGTACACACCGAGTTTCATCCAAATCGGTTCATAAATACGAGAGTTACAGTATGACAAAGATCAGATATATATATATATATATATATATATATATATATATATATATATATATATATATATATATATCAACTTTTGAACGGAGGGTGGTTTCGGGGTCTGGAGGTCATGATCGATGAAAATATACCAAAATTTTTTGAAATCGCTTTCCTCCGAACGGCTGCAATAGGTAGCTTTTTGTAATGAAAGCTACATAAAAAAGACGTCATTTTCACTGGCTTATAGCTAGAAAAAAGATGCACTGATGGGTCTAAAGTTTAGGGTAGTAGTTAAATAAAAAAGGACTAAAAACTGTGTCAATTAGACATTATCTTAGTAAAATGTTTCAGTTTTACGAATGAAACTGTGCATATTCTGTATCTCTATGTCTTTTCACCAGCCGAAGATTTTGGGACAAATTTGGACTACAGCCCAAAGTATCATGTCTTTTTTGGATGCGAAAATATTTTTAAATGACGTCATTTTCATCGATGTAAAATAAATGTGGACTTTTATATTATAGGGGCCTTGGCGTTTTTTTTTTAAAAAAAAAGCTTGGCGCAATTCGGAATGTTTTTAGATGCAATTTATTTTTGTCTGTATATAAAAATAGATAAATGACTTCTTTATAATTAATAAGCTGGACATTTACACCATGGAAAAGTTACGATAATAGCGTGAAAAAAAAAATGGGTTCTTTATATTAAAAAAAATGTATTAAAAAAATTTGGCTGTTAAGGATCAAACCTTTTAGTTGATCATTTATAATAAAATTTGTCACAGAACGATAGAACAATATGCAGTATCGTTCCAAAACCAAACCTGAAAAATCGGTTAATTAACATACAAGTCTCATGAAAATCCGCCCTGTAGAACATTTTAAAATGGCGAATCTTTCATAATCGGATTCATCTGATTATAGAATTTTTCTTCATAGTTCCATAACTAAGCAATATAGAAGGATATATTATACGTATGTTAAAACCTTCCCTGAAAAAATATCTAACAGTGCAAGTCCCATTAAAATCCATTCTGCAGAATTCAAGTTATTGACAGCCGGAAGGAAATTTCGATTTATATTTTATATATATTATTATTTTTATTATTATTATTAGTAGTAGGAGTAGTATAGTAATAGTAGTAGTAGTATAGTAACGGAAAAAGGTATTTTAATGCAGGAAAATGCTGATACTTCATAAAACTAGAAACCTCATTGCTTAGAAAATTTTTCGCGAACGATTACTTTTTTTTTTGAGGAGGAGAGTTGTTCGTTGAATAATTTTATATATAATCTGTAAAAATTGGGGACCACATAAAAATTTAATTTAATTTTTTACAAAATAACTAATTTTATGTAAATGACTTTCACTACGATAGAGACCAACATTTAAATATCATTATGTAACTATGTGCAAAGATACATACAATCAGATTAATTCAGTAATATAGCCATACTACAGGAACAATTTTGCATTATTAGGATTTAAATGCAATTCACTGAAAAATCTTCATTAAAAAAAACTTTACCTAAACTTCTTTCCTTTTTTTTTTTTTTTAAATCGGGCCCTTTGTATTTTACTTAAATTATTAAGACATGTGAAACTTAATGATTGATTTCCGTTGACATAGAGAAACACAGACTTGTGAATAGTTTGTTGGAGAAAATTTTTAGATTTATTTCCGAATCGCATTCAGAATTTTCAAGTGTTCTTTATTATGCATATCCTCAATCGTATTTGTATTTATTACTAATATCGCGCGATCATTGCGGAAAGAAGTGGCTATTTTTCTCCGAAAAGTTCTTTCGTTGTTTGAGATATATGAAAATTAATATTCCACTTCATAGTAATACTCTAATGTGATAATAGAGGGAAGCACCAAATATGGTATCAGTATCAGGAGTTGATTAAAACGTACGGAAGTTAAAGTATAGATGGCAGCACTGCAAAAGAATATATCGCAGACTACACAAGCGTTCCAAGACAAAATTTTGTTTATTAATTTTTTTAAACATTTTTTACGTGTTTTTTTCTTGAATTATATATATTTATACATATTTTTTGCGTTCGAATGCAAATTTTTAAGATATTAGTAATTTCTACACATTTCGAAAATTGATATATCTTCTGAAAGAATAATGCTTTTTGTATATTTTTTTCATTTTTGAGGGTTCGACCTTCTTTCCTCGTAAAGGAAGGTTGCTCCATTGGATTTTCCCAAAGTTTTTTGCATGTATTAGAGTACTAGTGTTTTTTGGAACACGGTTTTATTATATCATTTTGTTGATAAGTTATTCTTCAAAATTAAAAAGTATTTATATTATGGAATTTACGAACTATGGAAACTAAATTATATTTTTTCTTCGGCAAACCGCGTTTTTGCATGATATCGAAGACTCTAGAAAGATGGCTGCGACTATATACTGAGAAGTTCGCGAGTTATCTTGGAACAATATTATAGTAGTGCTACGACGTTGTTGCGTTATTCTTTTAAAACTTATTTGCATTGTGGAAACTATATACTGTTTTTTACCCAAGATAAAGTGCTTTAACTAGTTGTCGAATATCCCAGCCATTATGGTGGCGTATGTCTAGTATGGAGACCGCTTTATTTTTTGGAACGCTTTCTTACGCATGATACGACAGAGATGTGCTATGTGAGAATTAAGTACACTATGACCGTTTCAAATTTGAAATCAAAAGTTATTTTACCTTGACAAGTTTTCCTGTTTACAAGTTTGCCTGTGTGTTTGTGACTATAATTAGAACACTGGTCTTTTGACCTGGTTTTTCGTGACATAAGCTATCCTTAAGGATGTAGAAAAAGTCTCAATATCAAGAAACCCAACTGAACCCAAATTCATTTTTGAGTACAGAGAAGGATAAATATTAATTTGTCATCTGGAATACAATTCAGTACATATATACATAAAAATAATTTTATAACCAAGTGAACCTGATTAAGGCTGTTCTCAAATCCAAAAGGGTAACTTTATGACATAAATTTTAATTCATTTTTGTTCAGAAGTGCATGAAACTAGCAGGTGTTGTTTCAGAAACCATGTAATCGAGCTGTAATTTCCATTTTTTTTTAATGCAATAGATCTTTCCCAAAATAGTGTCAAAGTGGGCGTTTTGAACCGAATTTCCGCGCGAAAGAAGAATAACCACTCAAGGAAGGGTGAAAGAAGTCTCTGTCACGTGACCAAAATCGCTTCTAACTCAATAGGTAATTTATTTATCAAAAAATGGAAAACACAGCTCGATTCCAAATCGCTTCCCTAGTCAGGCCTTCCAGTTTTATATCTTTCCGTTAAAAAATGAATTTGTAAATGTGTCAAAACGTTTTGTGCTTGTTGAGCAGAGCAGTTGAGAACAGCCTTAAAGCCTGACTACGGAAGCGATTTGGAATCGAACTGTGTTTTCCATTTCTTTTTTAACAATAAATTACCTATTGAGTTATAAACAATTTTGATCACGTGACAAAGACGTTTTTCAACCTTTCTTGAGTGGGTTTTCTCCTTTTGCGCGGAAATTAGGTCCAAAACTACCACTTTGACAACATTTTCTGAAAGATCTATCGCGTTTGCAAAAAAAAACAGAAAAAACTTTCGATTACATAGTTTCTGAACAACAACACCTGCTAGTTTTATGCATTTCCGAACAAAAATAAATTTAAACTTATGTCATAAAGTTGCCCTTTTGGATTTGAGTACAGCCTTAATGAAAAATGGGGACTGGCACCCTGAAAATGGCGATGTCTGGACACCTACATCTTACTCTAGAACGAATGTGACTCATGAATGAATTATGACGAGTTTGTTTGATTGTCATTTTTTGATGTGTGAATGTTTTGATTTGTAAAAAGTACTAGTAGAAAAAAAAAAATGGATGGGTTAAAGGAAATATTTATTTTCAAATATTTCCTTTTTTTATTTACTTATGTCATAGGATGTGTAAAACAAAAATGCCCGCAATGGGTCGTCATTAATGGTTTTAATTTGTCTCGTTACGAAGAAAATGTCAATAATGAATTTCGGTACTTTTCGGTTAGCCGGGCGCCAGTGTTATATGCATGTATATACATATACATATATTGTATATATTAATATACATATACATGTATATATAACACTGGCGCCTGGCTAACCGAAAAGTACCCGAATTTCTTTTGAAAATAATGGACTACTAACAAGTAGAGTTGCAAAGGGTGGAATAAACTGGGTATTTTGGGAAGGAAATTTTAAAAATTCCCGGGATTTTTCAGAAAGTCTTAGGCATGGAAATTTTTAATGAAATTTTTAATGTATGTAATTTGTAATTATTTTTTAACGATCTTAATTTTTGTCAATGTGAACAATTTTTTTTTTTTTTTTTTTTTTTTTTTTTTTTACAAATGTTAACAATATAAATAACATAAATATAGAAAAATAACACAATTTGCCTGAGAACTAACGAAATACATGGTTAAGTTTCTGAAATATTAAATAAGAGAATTTAAGATATCGTAAGTAATTTTATATTTTAAACATCGTAAATAAAATGTGATAAAGGCAGATGATAGATTCCTCTTGCCTGTTATCTGAATCAGCAAATCTAAAGAACAACAAACAAAATTTTATAAAATTAAAAGAAATCAAGCAAAAAATACCAACTCGCTAGAATATAAGAGTCGCTCTATATATTAATATAGAGTACGTCTGAATAGAAGATATGGCAGCTAACATAAATTAAACAATTTTAATTTCTAAAGAAACATTCAAATCCTCACCAATTCACAGTCGCCATTGTCGTAAAATTAACGAGCTTTAATAAATTATAAAAACTTAGAGCGCGAAATCATAAGATTTGTGAATTTATATAGAAAAACTACCTTAAACTTTTCAGAACAGTATTTGACATTTCTTAAAAATAAAATTTTAAATTAAAAAGTAGCTGATTTTGTTTAACTTCAAAACTCCTTCAAAATTTCCAATATTCCCCAAAATTCCGGGTTTATTCCCCAAAATTCCCGGGTTTATTCCCGTCTCCCAAAAACTGCGGGTTTTTTGCAACTCTACTAACAAGGGAACCACTTTTGGTGCTGCTCGCATTTAGCATTCAGGCCTGGTGCATTTTAAAGTCCTATATTACGAAGTTTGAGAATCGATAAAATTTTTCTGTTAAAATGATATTCTTGATTTTACAGCAGCCTGCTGAAATTTTACAGCTGCTTTTTACAACTTGCTGAAAATGCTATTTTCGATGCCACTTATCGGACTACTAACATAGATTTTTTTTTTTTTTAAGACAAGCATTTAAAAATGTAAATTAGTCAATAATAAATATAAAATGTTGAAAAAAAAGTTTAAAAATTATTTCAAAAACCTACGAATTGGATTTTGAAAAATTAAAACATTATATTCACATTTTTGGCGGGTAAAAAGTTTTATGCGTAAAGTTATGCGTTTTTTTTCAAAAGTAGAGTTTTCCGGCAACCCTAGCCGAATGTCATAGCTGCTTGTGTCGTGTGTTAAGTGAATAATGTTTTGGACTTCAGTAGAACTTGTAATGTCTGACCTAATGAGGCACAGAATATTTTCTAAACTGTATAAAAATATTAATTTTCTTTATGACTATTTTTATCAAAAGATACAACAATATTTCATTTTAAAATTTCGAATCTTTATTCCATCCGGCTTCAAAAGAAAATAAGATTGCTTATTTTGTATTTCACTAAAAAAATAATTTGAAATGATCTTGAAAGCTTTTAACAGAAAAAAAATTACTGTTTATACATTTATCGTTTGCATAGAAAAAAAAACAATCTAGTCTTTGTTTCTTATGCTATCAGTTATCAAAGAAATCGCAATCTGATTTAATTCTAATGCGTAACTTTACATATGCTCCCGGGATAAAGCGAGCGAAAAATTCGTAGCGCGCCATTTTGGCGACTAACTCACTTTTGGCGTGAAATAAACAAATAAAAATTCAATAACAAAAAATTAAAAGTATAAAAAAGTATATAAAATATTATTTTAACAGAGAATTTTTACGGGTTCTCTAACTTTTATGTATAGGGCTACAAAATGCACCAAGTCTCGATGCTAGGTGCGATCGGCACCAACAGTGGTTCTTAGTACGTTGTTATGTTAAAATTTTAGTCTCCTGATAATGTAGTTCATCCCTGTTTGTTTTTTTTTTTTTTTGGGGGGGGGGGGGGACTGAGGTACGGGATGCAGAGAAGAAGAAAGATGAGCTGCACTCTCTTCATAAATCTTTGAAAGTGGAAAAATTTTAGTCACTTTTGGCCAATTTTAACCACTTGGAACCTTTTGAACAAAAATCCTGACTACACCCATTGGGGACTATCTCAAAGGGGGGGGGGGGAGTCGCTGCACCGCATGCCCCTGCATTTGTCAGGCTGCTTTATATTACTAACATTGAACGTGCAAAGGAATATTTGTCATTCTATCCCCTCACTAGCTATTCAAACTGATTTTAAAGGATTGTAAAATACATTAAGTAACTTAGACTGCATCCGCGTCTCTTAAACAGCAAGCTTTAAGTTTTTTTCAAATTTGTGAATAAATAAAATTTTTACTTTTAACACGAACCCATGAATAAAAATCAACTCCGAGCCTGGTCAGTTGCCGGGTCATCTCTACAAGACAAGAGGGCAGTAAAAAGAGATAGACGAAAAGCACAAGTAAAAAATAGAGTAAATATGCACTCAGTCTTGCTCATTGGTGCAAAAAATACGAACTTTAATAAACTAACATTTAAAATCTACGTTTCGAGCTGTTTCTACAGCCGTCTTCAGGAAAATAGTATGGTAAAATGGCTCAAAGTTCAGAGACGAAAGCTTCCTGTGCAAGAGATAATTAGTCGAAACTTGACCAATGATTTGAATACAATCAATTATATACAATATTGATCAATTGAATACAATAGTATTCAAATCAATGGTCAAGTTTCGATTAATTATCTCTTGCACAGGAAGCTTTCGTCTCTGAACTTTGAATCATTTTACCATCATATTTTTCCTGAAGACGTCTGTAGAAACAGCTCGAAACGTAGATTTTAAATGTTAGTTTATTAAAGTTCGTATTTTGTGCGCCATTGAGCAAGATTGTATGTTTATTTATTATATTTTATGGTGCATTTGTCCAATATGTGTTAATAAAAAATGGAGTTTCCCATGTATGCGCTCTAAGTATAAAATAAACTACACTGGAAAAAAAAAATACGACCAGTTTTCCTGTAGGAATCGGAAAAATAGTTGCCCTTATCGAACCGGAAAAATTTCCGATCTAGCTCGGAATAAAATCCATAAAATAACATTTTATTGACTATTTCCTTTTTTTACGGATTTTATTCCGAGCTGGGTCAGAAAATTTTCCGGTATGATAAGGGCAACTATTTATCCGATTCCTACAGGAAAACTGATCGTATTTTTTTTTACAGTGTAAGGTAAAATCAGCCAATGTATATCTTTATATTAGGCATCATAATATTTTCAACATGTGCTATAGTAAAGATCCGTACTTCAGAATTCTTGTAGATCGTAAATTATTACCAGGTTCAGTTTGTTTGCATTCGCAGGAGTTTTATAAAATAGCTGTAGGCTGTGATCATTAGAGAAATAAATGCCTTTAAGTTGCTTTTTGTACGAATCTGTTTATTTGGAGTAGATATATAAAATTAAAGCATTTCATACAGAAATGGATAGGGATGGTGCCTGACAGAACTTCTAAAGACGTTTTTCTACATGACTGAGCTCATTAAGCGAGAGAGAGCAATTGCCAATTATTCTGTAATATACACATTGGCATGAAACAATTGGCAAAAAGAGCACATGAAAAATGAATGATATTATAGGAGTAAAATTTATCTGTTACGCCTTGGACAATTAGGAGAATTTTGAATTACGTGGCAGGGCCACCAGCATAGCAGCCTAAAAAATAAGCCAAAAAGAATTTGAACGCCAATTCGTATGTTAGAAGCAAAGTTTTGGGAACCTCGCGTGAAAGACAAAACAGACGGCATGTAATGGAAATGCTTATGATTTAACAAAGAAGTTAAACTCAAAAAATAAGCAGCGAGCAAAGAGTTATTTCTACTGACCGAAATCAAAGTCGATCTTTATTCTTTTTTTTTTATCTAGTCAGCGTGAATAATCATCCAAATGAATTCTATTTATGTGAGAGCCATTTTAGTGATAAAGGCATATGTTAAATTTCTTTTCTTTCTTTTCTTTTGGAGCGAAAATATAATGGGAACTGAAATAAAAGTTAGGATAAAATGAATAAGTTATGAGACTAGTTTTAATTGAAATTTGGAGAAAAGGAGTAATTTAAGAAAAATATGTGTGATTCGACATCACATGTGCAATCATCACATGTGCAACTCATCACAATTTTTTTTTCTAGTGTCATGACTATTCTGGGATTATTATTCGGGAGTTAATTGCTTTATTTAATCTATTTCTTTGCATCTTTTAGCTTGTTATGACTCATACAAAAATGAAACCACAGATGTGTTTGTGGAATTTAAGGTTATTGGTTCCGGGTGATTCTGACTTAATTCCATAAATATTTCACTATTTTTTTATGTTTCACTAATTTTCAATGTTTCATTATCTTCTATTTCTTAGCTCGATTATTATTATAATTTATCTTGGAATATTTTCATAAGAGATTCATATTTTATTTTCATCTTTCCATTTGTGTATGATGAAATTATGTTGACTAATAACGGTTTTATGTACAGAGATTAATAATGATCTTGAAGCCGCAGCGGTCGTCGACGCGTTACGTCCCCGCCAATCCGCACCTGTTGGTCGATGCATTAAACTTCTTGCCTCTTAAATTTTTTCGGTGGGATCTTATCTTCCGTGATCGGGCCTGCTGCTAACTCTCCAATCAGTGGTCAGAAAGAAAAAGGACCTCCGATGAGCCCACCCCACCTTTTTCATGGAGAAGTGACAGTCGGATTACATATTTAAAAAAAAAAATCTAAGAAAATAAAGTGATTTTTTATGAGTACTACGAGAAAAATATTTGTAAACATTTCTCTTTCTCTCTCCTAAAAAAGAAAAAAGAAAACAAGTGAAAATAATTGAACGAATTCTCATATTTTTATCTTTTATAGAAATTTACACATATGAATCTAATTACGACGAATCTTGCAAAAATAGATTTTCGTCTAAATGGATTTAAAGTTTTAAGGGGGCTGATCACTCGGCTTCGGAATTCTCCTCCGTAATGTTAAGTCTATGAACTTTTGATGCATTAGTATATTTAAAATGTCTTCTCGGGAAATTCATATTTTTAACATCTTTTTTCTGTGTACTCTTCTTAAAGTATATCTCTTTTTTTTCTTAGTTTTCAAAATATTTCTAAAATCTATGCTGAATTTAATATTTTATATGTTAAAAGCAGGCGAACTGTGAGTAAGATTTTAACGCTTCTTATAAAATTAAGTCTATAATTTAGAAATATTTTGAGAACTAAGAAAAAAAGAGACATCTTTTAGGAAGTGTGCAAAAAAAATATAAGTTAAAAAAATTAGTTTCCCGAGGAAATATCTTAAATATACGAATGCATCAGATACCCATAGACTTGACACTAGTGAGGGTAGCTGAGTGATCAGCCCCCTTAAGTATGCCTAAGACAACCACAGATAAAACAATAAGTAAAATGTATATTTTGATATAATGTATTTCAGAGCATCATTTTATTCTAAAAACTCTATAAACCCGGAAAAAAAGTAAAAATTTGATGATTTGAGGATTTTTGTGTGGTTATTTTCTGACACAGACCTGAATCCACTGAATCCATTTTTTTTTTATTGGTACAGGCAGGTGACCTTATTCATAAACTATAAATTGAATAGTTTTTTTAACATTTTGTAAAAGATGATTTTTCAGAAAGAGCTGTCGAAGTTGGCAGTCAAACACTTGTCAAAGTTTACGGGCGCGAGAGCACTATAAATATCGGCATGAGGCAACAATCGCTATAACACAACATATATGTCGTTTATCGAAAAATGAAAAGAAAAATCGATTCTAAATCACTTCAGTAGTAGACTCCATTAAGGCTGTTCTTTAACATACAGGGGCTACTTTCTGGCGTATTTTTTAACTCATTTTTGTTCGATAACGCATGAAACTGCAGGTATTATTATGTAGAAACTATGTAGTCGAAAGCCGCTTTCCATTTTTTGTTAAACGCAAAAGATCATTAAGAAACAACTATCTCAAAATTGGTATTTTTAACCTAATTTAGGGCATGACAACGCGAGAAAGAAGAGAAACAGGTCGTCACGCAACCAAAATCGCTTATAATTCGATAAGTGACTTATTTATTTTTTAAAAAGTTGCAAAAATCATTTGTATTACATGTGATGTAATAATAGGATAGGACAAATTAACACCTCGTAATAGATACGCTTCTTTTAATTGCTAAAAGGTTTAATATGAAAACATAAAAACAGTTACAGTCACCGTGTCTGAAGGGATTGATTCAAAATCGCGCATAACTGAGAGGATGTTGTATGTATAGTAATGCTTTATACACATTATGGAAAAGAAAAACATTTTGAAATATAAGAATTATGATTAATAAAATTTTATAAAATAAAAGAAGGGGGTGATATTAGTATAGCGTACTAAAAAAAAAAAAAAATACACTTTCACTATAAAATGTAGTTTCAAAAAATGCAATAAGCGTTAAATTTCATTTTAGATAAAAGAAGATATACTATACTTATATTTAAAAAATGTCAATTAGTCCTCTTTTAAGGCTGTTCTCAAATCGAAAGGGGCAACTTTCTGACATGAGTTTTAATTTATTTTTGTTCGAAAATGCAGGAAACTAGCTGGTGTTGTTGTTCAGAAACTATGTCATTGAGCTGTTTTTTCCATTTCTTTTTGCAAACGCACTAGATCTTTCAGAAAATAGTGTCAAAGTGGGCGTTTTGAACCGAATTTCCGCGGGAAGGAAGAAAGAGCAACCAAGAGAGGGCGAAAAACGTGTTTGTCACGTGATCAAAATTGCTTATAACTCAATAGGTAATGGATTGATCAAAAATGGAAAACACAGTTCGATTCCAAATCGCTTCCCTAGTCAGGCTTTCCAGTTTTATACCTTTCCATTAAAAAATGAATTTGTAAATGTGTCAAAACGTTTTGCGCTTGTTGAGCAGAGCAGTTAAGAACAGCCTTAAGAAGTCATCAATGCTAGATTGCTTTTGCTTAGTCTGCCGTGTTTGTGCAACAAATTTTTTCTAATGCATCAAAGTGCTTCATTGTATTTGATGCTACATCAGCATTTTGAAGGTAATATCTCAAAGTGTACTAGACTTCTAAAGCAGTAGCGTAAGATGGGACAATTACAGTGCGTCTCAAAAGTTTGTAGACAGCCATTTTCTTGGATTTAAGAGCTAACTAATCCAGTAAAAAATACGAAATAAATTATGAAAATATATAATGATGAAATAAAAATATTAAAATACTCAAACAACTTTTAGCCGTCATAGATTTAATATAAAAAATTAAAACCATAAAAATGCTGTCCCAAAAATATATAGACAACCGGTATTAAAAGCTAATTTAAGTAGTGATATCCAAAATTTGCATACTCCAAGGTCATGTACTTGTGGTGCAATAGTTTTCTGAGATAAAATCGAATCTGTCTTTCCCTTTCCGACTGATTGCAAAGATGCCTCGCAATGTGCAGTTTTCCAAAAGGCAAATTTTGGAAATCTATTGTTTAAAATCTCGTGGATGGAAAGTTCTGGAGATTTCAAGAAAACCTAGGCACAGCAGCGTTGGTATTTAGTGAATTCTGTCAAAAGGAGACAATCTGAAACAAAATCCAGTTCTAGACGACCAAGGAAAACAACTAAATGGTAAGACAGAGAAATTTTGACATTAATTTCAACCCAGAACCTGTGTGTACAGTCTGTTTCTATAGAAGTAAACGTTCCAATACCAATATCCACGGTCCATCGACGGCTTCCGGCAGTTACATTTCATTATTTTTGCAAAATGCGTCATTAGCCAAAGTTTACAGAACGGAATAAAGACACTTCAGTGGACCCGTAATCACAGGAATTGGTAAGATGAAGGGTTGAGTGTTCTTGTCAGTGATGAAAAGAAATTTAATTTAGATGACCCCGATGGTTGTGCATATTCCTTGCACGATATTTGCAAGGAGCCACGAACTTTTTTTAGTAGACAACATCAGGAGGGGTTCACTCATGGTGTGGGCAGCATTTTCTTATAATGGAACAACCCATGTTTTTTTTTTTTTTTTTTTTTTTTTTTTTTTTTTTTTTTTTTAAAGGTCAACAATGTTCCGAAGATTACCAGAAAAGGCTTGAAGTACAGTTACTTCTACTAAAATGGCATTTCGTGGAATCTTTAGGATAGCTCAGACATTCATTTCGCATTTCTTATGAAAATAAAAAAAAAAAGTACTCCAGGATGCAGCAAGAATGCACACTTGTGGCCTACCTATCCATTTTCTCAAACCGCAGAAGGCTTTATTAATCAAAATGTGTCAATACTCATTTTGAACTTAAAGATAGCAAATTCTGTTATGGTGGAAAGAAATGGGAGATTCTCGGCCTGTTGAGATTTTCCCTAAATAATATATGTTATGGACAAAATACTAATAGCTAAAAAAATTAATGTAAAACAGCTAGAGCAATATCCTGGAGTCACATTGAAACAAACCTCGTGTTTCCTTAGTGCTTAGGAATAATGGTGTCTCAATTTAGCACGATTCGGTATAGATAATATGTGACAGTTTTCATTTTTTCTTTGCCTTTTTTTTGTGACGCAATTTTTTTTTTTTATACATAAACAGACAAAACAAATACAGTGAAACTCGTTTAAGATACGAATCAAGGGACCGAGAGCATTTCGTATCTTAAGCGGGATCATATCTTATCCGGATTTCATAGATTCTCGAGTAATAATGCATATAAAGCCAGTGCACATTGTTATTAATGTATTATAGCCATTTACAACTCTTATTTTACCCATTTCTAACAATTTTGAGATATTCTAGAAAATCTGAATTTAAGATTTTATAATAAAGAATGATTTTATTTTTCTCCAAAATTTTATTGAGTCACCGTTTGTACAATAACAAAAGTAAAATGACTTTATGCAAAGTATCTCCCAAATTAAAAAAAGACAGTAAATCGAAATTTTTGTTAATCTTTAGAAAACAGCAACTAAAATACACTACATACTTAAAAGGGAAAATAATAAATTTTCATAATTATTTTTAGAAATACAAACTAAATGTATGCAAGGAACAATAATTATTCGATACATTATCAAAATTAAAGTACGTGAAGTAATTTTAGTTTGTTGAAGAAAAGTCGTTTACTTTGGTTTGGGGCAACGTAGGGCGAGATTTTATCACCAAGTTTTCTGCCTTGTTGATGTGGTAGAAAAAATCTTTGACGGAGTGACCAGCATCCATCGAAGAGGCGTACAGTCGAAGTAAGCTGAACGAGCTCATTACAGATGCGAATGATGGCATGGCTAGCACATCCATTTCTTCATCCGCATCGTCTTCTGCTTCTTCTGAAGGCCTAGGTTGATCGGAACTTTTGACGTCCGCAATTATATCCGAGATAGAACGAATTTCCCTTGTTACAACCTGATCGTCAATTTTGACAAAAAAGTCCCAATCTTTGCATTCTTCTTGATGCTGCTCCTTTTCTGCGATGTCAACTGTTTTGCAAAGTGCCGTCGACGTCAAAGGCTTTACAGAAATAGTTCTCAATGGTAGTTGGTGTTGCGTCTTCCCAGGACACCCTCCGGAAATGCATGGCATCCGAGAGGTTAATAGGCTTACAGGTTGGGCGGGACAGATCCTTTTCGCGATGATCCATGTGGTGTAGATGACGTACAATAACACAACTTTTGCATTTCATTTTGGGAACATGAATTATGCCCTGCTCCGTGGGTTGAACCACGCTTGTCGCATTGGGTGGTAAAAAGACTGGTTCTTTGTTTTCTAAGCCGGGGATATCCATGGGATGGGTGGGACAGTTGTCGGCGAGACACAATACTTTTTCTGGACTACTCTTTTTCACACGTTCATCGAACTTGCGGATCCACTTAACGAATATATCGCTTATCATCCATGTTTGGCTTGACTTTCATAATCGCTGGGTAGATTTCTAGCATTTTTAAAGTAGCGAGCATTCCTTGACCTGCCGATAACGAGGGGTTTTAATTTATCCGTTCCGCTCATATTTGATCCAACGAGAACAGTGATTCGTTCTTTGCTCAGTTTGCCTCCAGAACATTTCTTACCCTTAAACGCCATTGTTTTATCACGCATTAATTTAAAAAAAGGCCCATCTTGTCGACATTGTAAATATCGCATCTGGAATACTTTTTCAATAGCGGCGCGAGCACATTATTTTTCCAACATTTGACATCATCTACATTCACAGCTGTCGACTCTCCGCATACCTTTCTATAAACTATGCCGTATCTTTGTCTGAAGTGGTCTAGTCAACCATTGCTCGGCGTGAAATCCGCTTCAAGACATGTAGTAATTTCGCAGTCCTTTTCCTTAATCAATGATCCGTTAGTTCGGATTTGAGACAACCATTCAAATAAAAATCTTCTCCAATTCTTTCAAATTTGCCACCTTAATTTTCTTTCTGAGCTGATGCACTACAGCTGATGCACTGTTTTCCAGTTTCTATCTATTTTTTAACAGAGCTCGAAGTGTTGACTCGTGTATTCCCACAGATTTGGTAAAGGCTGTGTTGCTTATCAAATTCTCGGCGTCATATTTCCTTAAGATATTCAATTTTTCAGTCAAAGAAAGTGCTTTTCTCTTTACTTTAAGCTGCTCATCCATTATTTACTCCTATCACTATTCAGCGGCTAAACAAAAGACTAGATTTAGGCAATATCCTTTTGATAGTTTTACCGGTACTGAGGTTTCGAAGGCACGGTATGGAGTTCCATCACGTTCCGTGATTGTGAAGTAAAGGAGAACTTTCCAGAACCTTCCGTAGGAACTGAGAACTACCGATACCGCGTTAATACGAATGAAAGAGAAAGAAGAAACTGGAGGGGTAAAGGCGGCAAGAGAGACTCTAGCGCAATTCATTTGCTCTTTTACCTATTCTATCCTAAATACACGTGGTAAATGGATTACATAAGCACCATTTCGTATATTAAGCGGGTTTTTTGACATCAACTGACAAATTTTCTTCGTATATTAAACGGGATCGTATCTTATGCGTACGTATATTAAGCGGGTAATTTTACACAGGTTTAATAGGCATTTTTCAAGGGACCGAAGATAATTCGTATCTTAAGCGGGCGTATCTTAAACGAGTTTCACTGTACATATATTCCAAGAGATTTTTTTTTCATTGTCTTTGAGCATGAATCTTACCCTGTCATCAGGGTATTGGTCAGCAAAACATTAGTCAAGAGGTGCAAATTTCAAACCTTGTTCCTAAACTCAAAAAAAAAAAAAAAATCGCCTATCTAGTGATTCATATGCCTTCATTTAATGGTAACATTAATATGAATACTTAAATTTAAATATAGCTTATAATAGCTCTATGTTTCCTCAGAAATCATTCATTTATATATTTTTTTTTTCAAAAAGCACGAATTTTAATTACAATTTTCTTCAGTTCTTATGAAAAAATAGCAACAAAAAGACATAGTAATCTACTATTTTACTTTTACTTTCTACAGAAATGGAGTACTTCAGTTGGCATTAAAAAGTACAAAAAAAATGAATATCTCAAAAATAAATTGAGATGCAGTTTTCAAACAAATTGCATTTAAAGGTACTTTATCCCCCTATACGAAGGTGTAAAACTTGAAAATCTGCGATACTTAGAAGTTTAAAATTTTTCAGTAGAGATTATCAGTATTTCCCCGTAGAATGATATGATACATCTGCTTCGTTTTACGGCTGGCTTTGCTTATGTAACGAACGTTATTTTTAGGTAGAATTCGTAAGAAATACTAACTATTGTAGTCGTTACCATAGTGCGACTTTTGAAAAATTCCATCAGAACTTTTCATTATATGACCCCAGGAACCCAAAACCACCCCGCCTAAAAAGTTTATAAGTATGTATGTATGTATGTACTAAATTTTGCCCGCACGATAAAAGTCACAATTATGCACGGATCGTCTTCAAACTCGCCAAACACATTGAGATGGCTAATATCTCGCCGGGAATTGCAAATGAGAAAAATCGGCCCAAGGCAGTAGAAATGGGGGAGGTTTAAAATTTTGAACACCGCCTTAACATGATTCTGATAAAACCATCTCTTACAGAAAAATGAAAAAAATTTTCGTTATAGCAGTTGCCAACAATAAAAAAAAAAAAAAACAATAAAATTCTTACCACAACAATTACTTTTCTATTGCAAGATTCCCACGTGAAAAATAAAAATCTGTATATATATATTACCCTATCGTATCTCCATACATATAAGGGGGTTTACGTAAGGGGGGGTCCCTGTTCTGTCGCATAATGCCACAAAGTTTGTAGCCAACTTGGCGCTATCTCTAATATTTCGCCAAATTCCCATAGATTTCCATTGTAAACCAATAGGGTTTACTTGCTTAGAGAAAATCAACAAATTGAGATATTTTAATGCAACAAAAACTAATATTGGTACTACTTGCTTATTCCGTCGACCAAAAATCTATCGCCAAACTATAAGATTAAATGCCAATATAGGTTGATCGTAAATGTTACATTCACTTGACTTTAAGCAAATTACACGTTATGTTTACGTCATCAGGTGATTTTTATTTCGACGTTTTATTTGCATTTTTATTAATATTGTACTAATTTATTTGTTCTTTCGTTATTTAAAATAAAAATAACTTTTAACTTCGAAATCTACCTGCGCCTGTAGGCCGAGCCGGCAGGGATTTTTTTTTTTTTTGGGGGGGATGACACTTTCATTAGGGCAGAAAGAAATAGCGTATAGGGGGCTAATAAAAATATTTTCAGAACTGGATGTCACGGTGATTTTATGATTTTGTCGGCTCTTAATTTAAAAGTAAAGTCAGTTTTCCTCCATCACGCACCTCATTTTCTTTCTTCAACATTGAGCTTAAGGTGCCATTTCTATATTGAAATGTTCAATGCGAACACACGATTTTAAGATAGTTTGACTCTTCGGTGCAGTTTATCTCCATCAGATACCGAACGGGAAGTCGTGTTCGATAGAGTAGCTTATGAATTCTGCAGATGTAAAGTTTGAAACTCCTAATGTTGAATTCGTTTTAGGCGCCTTCGTAATTATATAAATACGTAGCACCTATAGTCGTCATTCAGTCCGTCTGTCCGTCCGCATATAACAGCGCAAAAACTACCCGACCGAATCGTTTGAAATTTAAAATATATAAATATTGCATAATTTTGTCGAGTCATTGAAATTTTATAAAAATGTATAGTTTAATGACAGGGGCAGTCAAAAGTTTTCCGTTACATGACGGCCAGTGAGAAGAAATCATTTCAAGTGCATTCTAATGATGTTACAGCCTTCCGAATGGTCTGAAATTTTAAATATATAATTGTTGAAAAATTTTATGGAGTCATTTCAAATTTTATGAAAATCGGATGTATAGTTTAATGACAGGGACAGTCAAAAGTTTTCCGTTGCATTAAGTCTTATGGGGAAAAAATTATTTCAAGTGCATTTTAATGATGTTACAGACTTTCGAATAGAATGAAATGGATATGCAGTTATGAAGTGCACTAAACTATACATTCAGTACAATATGCGGTGCAAAAAATATTTATAAAACTAGTTATAGCACGAACGCACCTTATTTGCCATGTTTGACGAGCAATTTCCAACTTGTTTAATAATTTCAAAGCTGAAAACAATACGGGCAGTATTTTAAGTATGACTCAAAAGCTACTTAGCAGTGGTCACAAGTTCCTCAGTAGGTATCAGCACTACGCTTTACACACAAGCGAAACGACAGATTGGAAAAAGTAGTTCATATTTATGATACGAGATAGTAGCACTAAAACTAAGTAAAGAGAAACTTTTGAATAAATATCTGCTCTCAAAGCTAGTACACGGGTAGACATTCATTGAATAAGGAACATACACTTCTTCCATGAATGTTACATGAATTCTTCCATCACTTTCCAACTTCTTTGAAGACATTTTAAGGGCACAACAACACTTGCAGGTTATTGATGACATATCGCTCACCCACAGGAAAATTGACACATCTCTCAAAAATTCATTTCGCGTTTTATTCCATTAATAGGTCTGTCGAAGATGAGTCTTGCTGCACAAAAAGTTTCATAATTATAGTTATACAGAAAATCACTTTATTACGCTATAGTCCTTTCGTGATCACAAAAGAGGGGTGGATTATGTAGGGAGGTAAACTTATCGTACCCTCCAAAACGCATCCTACGTCTTCATTCTTAAAGGCTTTATGCTTTTATGCACTTTTTTACTCCTGCATGCAGAGCTAAGTGTTATAATTTGACGTTACAGTAAAATCATGCAAATTCCCCCTTTTGCCTCGCCTGTGAAATTTACTTTTATCGAGATGTGTCACTTTTCTTGCTGTTCGATAGCTGGCGATATGCTATCGAACAGATTTTTTTTTCTATTTTCGATAAATGATTTACTTGCTGAGTTATAAGCGCTGGTACTACCAGGGTTCGAAGGAGGGTAATCCGTTTCATTTTTTGATAAATGAATTACATGATGAGTTATAAGCGTTTGTCGGCTCACAATGGTAATGAAATTTTTATTTTTACATACTGTCGTCTGGAAATTTGGTTCAAAATGCCAACTTTGACAGCACTTTCTAAAAGGTGTTCTGCTTTTGATGAAAAAATGTAAAAAATTGCTAGATTACGTAGTCCTTCATAAAGTGCTGGTCATTTTCATGCACTTGGGAACAAAAATGAATTCAGCAATAAGTCAGGAAATCGCCTGTTGAGAACAGCCTGAAGAGCTTTCAATACGAGTAAAAAAAAATATATCACTTCTTTATTTTCTTTTAAATTGTTGATTAGCTCTATTCTATAAACTTACTTGTTTTGATATACTATTTAAAAAATCAGGTCTGGTTGGTGACAAGATTTTAAAACTGATAGATAAAAATCAGTCTCTGCATATAAGAGGCCTTCACTAAACTTTAACATTAAAATTAGGCTATCTGTGAACATGAGAACTTTTTGGAGTTTATATTTTCACATTTCATTGATTAAAAAGCTTGCAAATCTTCCTAATTCTATTTTTTGCAAGTTACGCTAAAAAATATGATTAAATAAGTAAAAAACTGCAAAGCTATTTCTAAGTTTGCTTTATTTTAATTCTAGTGTAAACAAACTTGTGGATTGAATAGAGTAAATTGGCAGATTACCTATCTATAAAACAGGTTTTGCCCGTCACAGATTTCAATCCTGGTACATCTCCAGTACTTTTTAACTTGGCGTTTTTTGAAATACTTGGCAAAATTCGAGATTAAGAAAGAGAGGTTTGTTGCCAAATGATATAAACAGCCATGAAAACAAACCAGGCAAACTTGCACAAGCTCTTATATTTTCTTCCCAGACCAATATTCTCATATTTTTATTGGGGCCCTAGTGCCCTTTTTTAAGCGTCTACCCACTTTTTGTGCATTTCTTTAAAATATTATTTTTACGAAAAATTCATATTATTCCCTATGCTTAATTTTGACTAATTGAAGATCTAAAGTGCTAAATACTAAGACATTTTAACATGTTTCCATATTAGGGCCTGTTTTTAACTATCAGTTGGCCCCTGTTGGGTTCCATGCTGTAGCTCCCTTAAAAATGGCGGCCCGATTCAGAAGCTTTTTTTTTTCTAACAACTTCTTACGTCTGTCAGCTACTACATGAACGACAAAACACAAAAATCAGACTTCAGCTACCAACAGTTTTGAATATTAATCGCCTCCTTGCGGCCCTTGGTGCAGCTTCTTTAAAAATGATCGGAATTGCTTTCAATTTTCTTTAACACATTTCTAGCATCCTCTGACTACATTTAAAACTATTAAAAAGTATCTTTATATGCAACTACATACCACTTAACTCCCTGACCTCTTGGGGCCCGGTACAAGTCCCCTTAAAGTTCTTGCACCATAAATTGTTAATAAATTGCCTCCTCCTAATCCGATTTTTATTTTTGGAACCCTTTTTCCATTTAGTTATTCTCCCGTTTTTTTATTCCAGTTAAAATCCTTTCACATCCTAGGGTTCCATAAGACCCAATCCGGAGCCCCTTAACTTTTTGAGCGGCATGCATTTTTCATCACATAATTTTCTCGCATTATCAATGCAAAATTTTAAAATTGAGTCTTGCACTGTTCTCCCCGCACCAACACCCTTTTATTTTTACTGGGTCCGAGGGCCCTGCTTTAAGCATTTCCCCCCTATTTTTTGCGCATTTCTTTAAAATCTTATTCTAATGATTAATTCATACCGTATGCTTAATTTTGACTAATCGAAGATTTAAAGTGCTAGAACTTAGACCTTTTAACAAGTTTTCATGTTAGGGCCCTGCTCTTTACTATCAGTCAGCCGTCTTTGGGCCCTTTGTTATAGCTCCCTTAAAATGGTCCTATTCACTAGCATTTTTTAACAACTTTTTAAGTTCTCCTGCTACTACATCAATGACAAAAAAAAAATTTCTGCTACCACCAATTTTGAATATTAATCTCCTTCTTGGGTCCTTTGCTGCAGCTTCTTTAAAAACAATCCGATTCTATTACATTTTTCTTTAACATAGTTTCAACGTCCTCCAGCTACTTTAAAACTACTAAAAAAATTTCTTATACCCAACTACATTCCAGTTAAGACGGTTTTCAAATGATTGAGCTCAAGATCAAAAAAAAAAAAAAAAGACCGAATTCATATTCAGACTCTCTAGCACCTTTTTCTCGGGAACCACTGAAGCGATTTCAATAGTTTTTTGGATTGTTTTAGCAGTACCTAAGCTATAAATGGATTGTAGCAAAAAATAAAAATATAAGATACAATAGTTACGCGATTTCGCAAACAACAAAATATGACATGTAAAATAGCTAATAGCTGACATTGATATACTTTATTCTCGAGAACTACTAGAGCGATTCCAATATCGTTTAAAAAAATAATTTTTGCAGTAGAAAAACTATAAATTTGGTCTTTTGTCAGGAAATAATAAAAAAATATAATCTTTACACATTTTTGCAAATAAAAGAAATCTTTGTTTCGGTGCTTTTATGTGAATTAACAGAGCTATTGCATTTTTTATTTTTATTTTTTGCCGAAAGTTCAATTTATAATTTGTTTACTGCAAAAACTATATAAGTATTGAAATCGTTTCAACAGTTCCTGAGAAAAAGAGTTATCTAATCAAAGCTTGCTATTAAAACCAGATGCTGTTTGTAATTTTCAAATTTTTTCGTGGCACTTTAGTGTTGACTCAGGTTTTTGTTTAACATGACTTGTATGCAGTGTGTGGTTAATTTAATACACATGTGAAATAAAAATGGCCTTTGTGAGGGGTAAGTGAGTCCCCTAATAGGGGTAAATTTAACATTATATCTATGGGAAAATTTTTCATTCTTTAAAATATTGGCCCTTAATAGAGGTAACCCTTGAATAGGGGTGGCCTTTAAAAGAAGTTTCACTATACTTAGTAAATTCATCCAATCAGTCGACTTTTAGTACAGTCAAAGTCTACATTATCTTGCTTAGATTAGACTTAACTGTTTATTTAAATCTGAAATATATTGCGGATTATAGACGTTTGCAGATTATAGAGTTGCAGATTAGAGGGAGTGGATTGTATACAGTATAACCTCGAAAATCTCACATCGTCGGGATCGAGACTAAGCCGGATTTTTGAAAATTCAGGATTTCTGAAATAATATCAAAAGTACTTCCGATATTCTTAATATTCATAGTTTAATTCATAGCCAAGTAATATTTCTATGAGAAAAAAGGTTAGAATTAAATATTTTAAAAAAAAACTGATTGACATTTTCTATGTTACAAAAAAAAAAAAAAATAATAATAATAAACAGGGAAGTAATTTCTTATTGTGTAATTTCTGAAACGTCGGTGTCAATTTTATTTGCTTCAACTTTTTTGACCGTTCTTTAACAAGCTTTTCTTAGATTTTATATAAGTAAAAAATATTGATTTTGGTAATACAGTCTTGTTTCTCAAAAGCAGACATTAATTTTCCAGTTCTAGTGACGCCTTCCAGGAACCACGTCCTCGTTACTCTAGTACAGTATCAATGATCTCGCTGTCCGCTAATCCATCGCTTACTATCTCAAAGTTTTTAATTCGTAAACAATTGCTATTTTCTTTTCTCTTGTAAATTTGAAGTCTAAAAAAAGAAAAAAAAAAATAGGGGTGGGGTCTGACTTTGAAGCAGTATTTTTGAAGTTGCCGGATTTTTGAAGTCACACTGTATTTTAAAAAAAAATCATGCTTGAAAATTATTTTTAAATCCTTAAAAAGTCCATAAATTACGTTAGTTTTCAAACAAATTGCATTTGAAAGTACACTTTTTTTTTCCCTTATTTGAAATGTAAGAACAAAAATATGTGATTTTCAAAAATTACACTAAAAGTGAAATATGACCGTCCGCGTTACTCGTGGACATGTTTTTGCTTTATAATATAGATTTCAGTTCAACAGTGTCAACTCTTTTCTCTGCTTTAATAAGTTTGCTGAATTCATAATTATTCGCTATTTCAAATCTATCTGCTATTTCCTTTAGCTCCATTTCTCCCATTCTTTAAATCCATTAATATTTGCTGTTTCGATTGAGTTGAGTAATGAATTATGAAACAAATGAGACTTTTTAAATTAATTTATGGCATTAAGTATTCAAAATATTTTACTAAACTAAGAGACCCAGTAGCAAAAAGTTCTCCAAGTGTCTGTGTACTTCCGGGGCAGAAAATAATCTGCAGGTAAAATATTTTACATTTGAAGTGTTAATTAATCAAACAATCACTTACCTGTAATGTTTTTTAGCATTTTATTCATTTTTATTAATAATAATTCTAAGTTTCTGTATTAAGTAATACAGTATACTTCCTTAAATCCGCAACCCTAAAATCCACACATCATCACAGATGTTAATAATGAAACTTTCAGTTCAAATATAATAACAAAATTATAGAATTTTTTAGTTTTATATCATTCTGTATGTATTTTAATATGTAATTCTTGATAATATGAATGAACTCATGGTTTTTCATGAAGGAAGTATACATTTATTTCTGAAACAATCACTGGTAATCACAATCTTTTTACTTAATATATTTATGCATTAATCAAGCTTTTTTGGTTATTAAGACTGACTAAACCTAAAATAAAGCTTCCTTACTTTTTGATTTTGATGTGAATTAACAGAGTACCTTTAAGAAGAAAGTTTCATTGAATAATTTAGAAAAAATGTATCTCATCTTTATTATGCATATTTAATTATACACAATTATTTACTTGACCTATACTTTTAATAATTTTTTTAATTATCTTACCGTTTATTGTTTTAGTTTATTACTTTACTTAATTATTTTAATATTTTACTATATTGCAAGAATTCTTTATAGTTTCAATTACATTCAAATTACTGTTTAAAAAATGTAAACAAAACAATGACCAGAAATCCACAAAATTCTAAAATCTCCACAACCTCTGATTCCAAACTGTGCGGATTTGAGGGAGTCTACTGTAAAGACCTAAACATTATATAAAGAGAAATAAAGGTTCAATGGAAAAAGAATCTGCAAAAGAGAAAAGAAAATCTTCGATGCCCGTCTCCCATCTTGAACTTTTTGGTACCGGCTGAGAGAAAATACTTTAACTGAAAGTATGTTTCCCTATTCCTTACTAAGTTTAGTTTCCAACCATAAATAATACACGAAAATTTATCCTACGTGGCGATTTTACTGCTCTCACTTTTCTCAAAAAAATTCTTTAATTTTATTTTTCCAAATTTTTCTTCGAGATATTTTACTCTTTTCCAGTAATGATGCTGCATTGCTATGTTTTATTTTCTTTGATGATTAACGTCTTTATAGACCAGGAGCCGGCAGCACAGACAGTCACCTCATCGAGTTCACGGATGAAATTCTAGGATTAGTTAAATCTTGATTTGCATATTAAACGTAATCGGTCTGCCAAATCATATCTTGGTGGAAAGCACCGGAAAAACCCGATTTTACCGGCTGACTCGTAGGTTTACCATTGTGTTTTCCTGCTGCCAGTCCTCCATGTTTTCATACCTTTGGGTGCAGGAAAACACAATGGTACACCTACGAGTCAGCCGCTAAAATCGGTTTTTCCGGTGTTTTCCACCAAGATACCACCAAGTTTTCCACCAAGCATTCGCCTTGTAATCCAAGGATCTGGGTTCGATTCCTAGCCTGGGCATTTTTTTCGCTCAGTTGGAAATATTCAATTCGTATGATAACTTTACCAATTAGTTTGATTGTGTTAAAATAATAGTTCATCTACGTATCCATCGTTTATATGGAGTTCCATTATCTGCGGTTTATTCTGTTGAGCTGTCTACATGACAGAGCAGATGTTACTACCAATAAGGTTATTTGAGCAAAATATGCTATCTGGTTGTCGGCCCAGTTAGCTATAACGGTAAAGCATTGGCCTTGTAAGCCAAGGATCTGGGTTCGATTCCCAGCCTGGGCATTTTTTCGCTCAGTTGGAAATATTCAATTCATATGATAACTTTACCAATCAGTTTGATTGTGTTAAAATAATAGTTCAAAACTTAATAGCAAATTTTGTTACTTTCAACATTAGAAATTAGATAACGTTGTGTTATTGTAATATAGGCTGTAGGATATCCTAAATGATGACTGCAGAATACTCAAATTGAATTTTTTTCACACTAGGCCTTGAACTTATTAATAGATATTCAACAGTATAGTATTATTTGGCATGTCTAAATAGAACGAATAATGTAGCTTATAAAAAGTGTCAGAAAATACAAGAGGAAGGCTTGTGATTTCAGAGCTCTAAAAAATATTTTGAACTATAGAAATTGATTTGTACTATAAAAAAAATTATAAAAAAATTCAAGGATTTTTTTGGGGGGGAGGGGGGGGGAGGGGGGGGAGCAGTACAGTATTGTTATCCACATTAGCACTCTGCACGGGTCAGGTTAAACTAACAAGAAAAGAAACCCAAAATTGTATTTGAAGTCAACCCGAACCCAATACACTTGAACCTTATATTTTGATGCCATTGTGAAAAAATACTCTGTAATTATAGTTCCAATATCAATTTTATCTTTTATGTAGAAAAATAAAAACATATATTCATTTATATTCAAATGTATAATTATTTTCTTCTTAAATAATATTGTCGGTCTTTTAAACAAACGATTTACCAAACACACCCATAAGAGTCAAATCCTAACACAAATGCGAAACATTTTGAACCAACTCGACCTGCAACGAAAGAACTAGAGCATATTACTTTCTTCTATCATTACAATAAGAAAATATTGGGTTCGTAAAAAATGTTGACTTCCTGTTTTCGACAGACTTATACGTTTTAGAAGGTCCTGAACTCGTTAGACGTTGACATAAGTTGTTTCTGATTAGTTTTGGTGTAAATCTACCAACAGGTAACGCTGCTGTGCTGCATTTTTCATGCTTTCCGCAATAGCTCTATAACTTATTAGGTTTTGTTGTAAATCGCCCAATTGGTGGCGCTACTATGCTACAATTTTCAGGATTTATATTTTTTAGTGATGATCATATCTCAAGAATTAGTGCACGCAATTTCAGCAAACTTCATATTCTGTTATACCTCGACATAATTTGGTGCTGGTTAGGTTTTCATGTAAATCATATAAACAGGTGCGCTGCTATACTACATTTTTCACCATTTCTGCGATAGCTCTATCTCAAAAACGAATGCACATAATTTAACCAAACTTCATATTCTGTTACACTTTCACATAAATAGATCCTTATTAGGCTTGGGTGTATACTGCCTAACAGGTGTCGCTTTTATGCTCTTTGGGCTGGAAATTCTTGGTTGCAGACATCAAGAGGATGGGGCTCGGAAATTCAGTGATTTGTTTGAAAAATGAGATGCTTCTATCTCCTTTTTAAATACACACAATTCAACGAATCTATACCTTTAAAATTCTCATGATGGACATAGATTGCCATTTAATTTTGTCACTGTGATAGTGAATTGATTATTATTTAATTTTGGCACTGTGATAGAAAATTTTGAAGTGTTAACATGTATGGGATAGAAGAAACTCTTTCTATTGGCACATGAGTCTAGTTTTATCAAAATGCACGAAAACAGTGCTGTATATCTAAACCAGCGATATAACAAGGGGCAATTATTGTATATAACTTTCATACGTTAATGTTACAGAAAAACAACTCTAAATGCAAATAATGAAAAAAATCTGTAAATAAAGCAATTCCAGATGAAGAAATTTGCCATAAACAAGTTGGAAAATGCTTGTCAAACGTGGCAAATGAGGTGCGTTCGTACTATAACTAGTCTTATAAATATTTTTTGCACCGCATATTGTAATGAATGTATATTTTAATGCACTTCATAAGTGCATATCGATTTCATTCTTTTCGAAAGGCTGTAACATCCTTAAAATGCACTTGCAATAATTTTTTCACATTGGCCGTCATGTAACGGGAAACTTTTGACTGTCCCTGTCATTAAACTATACATCCGATTTCATAAAATTTGAAAGGACTCGACAAAATTTTTCAACAATGATATATTTAAAATTTCAGACCATTCGAGTGAGTTGTTTTTGCTCTATTATATGCGGACAGACGGACTGAACAACGACTATAGGTGCTACGTATTTATATAATTACGAACGCACCTAAAAATGGAGACCTGGTAATGAGTAAGTAATCAAGTCTTTCCACAAAGAAAATTAATTTATTTGGTTGGTCAGCACTTGGTTTTACCCACATGTGATACTTATCACCACATGTTTATGCTTAGTAACACATGTGGGTCTTGGTCTTACCATCATGTAACAATTTAAAATGCACTGCAAAAAAAATAGGATCAGATTTCCTGTAGGAATCGGAAAAATAAATGTCCTTATCGTACCGGAAGAATTTCCGACCCAGCTCGGAATAAAATCAGTAAAATCGGAATAAAATCCGTAAAATTGGAATAAAATCCGTAAAGTACCGTTTTAATGAATGTTTCCTTTTTTTTACGGATTTTATTCCGAGCTGAGTCGGAAAATTTTCTGGTACGATAAGGGCAACTATTTTTCCGATTCCTACAGGAATACTGTTCGGATTTTTTCACAGTGTGTGACTTCAAGCGATATGTTGTTAAACACTACATTTGAGATTAGATTTGACATCAGATTAGCAAATACATATTGCACAAAAGAAACAACCTACGATCACGTGATTTGTAGAAAGACGCATTCTCCCCCTCCCCCTCCCGAGGTAGGGTCAGTGCCCTGCTCTCTACAAACTAATGATTTTTTGTAACACTCTACTCGCTGCATTACACTGTTTAAAATATAATGGGCTAACACTACAAGCTACTATAAAAAGTAGTAACTACTGTAATTTCTCTACTTGTACTACTTCCGACCACTAACCTGCTTTAACATTACATTAAAATTTCATGACGATTGGTCAATTTTTACAAAAGTTAAAGCCTATAAAGACAAAAAAAAGGGCATGAAAACAGACAGACAGACATGTCATTTTATATCCTAATGATATTAAAATGGGAACATTGTAGACCAAGATATTTAGACAACAGCAAAAAGAAAAATTTGAAAATTGGGCAATCTGTTCAAGAGCATAGGATAGGTGTTGATATGCATAGAAAAAAAAAAGGAGGTACAAACTAATTGTAGAACCTCTTTCGTTGACAGCCGGTTAAAGAGTGTTTCCCCTTTACTTTTCATAATCCTATAAGCATTAAAGGTTCGGCGTCATGGTAAATATTTCTGCGTTTACATAACTGTAACAAAGATGCTGTTACTGTTAATCTTTACAATTTAATCATGCTATGTTAACTGTAACATACATATCAACAGCATTGGAAAATCCAAAATGAAAATTTCGAAACACACAAATTCAATTTTCTGCTCAACTAGCTGTCGTTTGAGTGTCGTTTATTTTTTTTTAACAGCAATAACATATGTCACTACTATTAGCATCTGTTATTGGATTGTATGATATTATGTTAACAAAGCATAGATCCCACATAGCATTTTTAATTTGTAGAAAATTTATTGCAGTTTTGCTTTGAAAACCTGCAAAGTTGCAGCAAGCTCAGCATGACAAGACTGAAGCCAGATAACGCAAACGCCGAAGTCACCACACTTTGAACTTGCAGCTAACTTGTCGTGCAAGTTAAATTCATGCTGTATCAAATTTATTGCAAATTAACGGCACACAAGTAATGAAATGTACTGTAAAGTAGTAATCTTTCCATGCCACATTATCTGTTTACAAATGTTGCACTATAAGTTTAAACCCTCCGAAGGGGTCCATAGACCTGAACTTGTCTATTGATGCGAACGCACCTTCAGAAGGTGCATGCATCGTTTTTATCACCAGAAACAATTTAAGGTGATATTTGTACTTTTCAATTCAAGCCTTTTCGGAATTTGATAAGCATAGCGTTTAGAAAAAGTGTTGCCAACCGAATAAAATTTCTGCGTATGTGCTGATTGTCTATTCTCCCAACAGAGAGATTTTTTATTTTCGTCACTTTCGTGAATTAAAGGCAGTCTTGCCATCAGTTTCACAACAAACTACTCATGCAAGTTGTTGATGGCATACCTTCCGGGAGATTTGCTGCGAATTTCTTCTCAATTCAAATTTGTCACGGCAAGATAATGTCAGAAAAAATCAAACTTGCTGCTAATGTTCATGCTATCTGGGATCATACCAAATAGAGGAAAATCTTAAATTAAGGATAAGGGGACCAACCAAATTCGATTTGTTCCACAATTGATTACGTTTATGAAGCTAGCAACTGTAAATGAATGATGTCGTGTTAATTCTTACATAGAAAAATAGAAATTTTAGAAAACTAATCAGAAAGTGGGCATGGTGTGCTCATATTGCTATCTTTTACACTAGTTTTTGAACAAGCTAAAACATTTTCTCCAATGGAATAGCATTTGATTTGTCTAAACAACACGAATAATAAAGGTTGAAATATTTTGTTTTTGCAAAAGAAGTACTATTTAACTTTTCTTACAAACTTGATTGCATTCACACCAACATTGACATTCAGTATTTTCTTATAATTCATTATGAACTATCTAACTGATTTGCACTAAAAAAGAATTTTCCTTAACAGCAGCAGTGCACTGTGATGGCAACTGTTATTACTGGTAACAAGCGAAATTTGCTGATGTTATGTTAATATAAAATTGACTTACAAAAAATATAGGAAACACAAAATTAAGGTTTTCGGCCATCCATATTTAATATTTTTCACAAGTTATGAACTATGGTACTGACTTTCACCAAAAGTGTTAAGTTACCAATAACAGCAGATTTCATTACCGTTAACATCTGCAGCTGTACAAGATATTGGAAATCGCCGAATGACTGCGAGATGCTGAAATGGATTTTTTTTTTCCGTACTAACTTTTGATTAAGCTAACAAAGTTTCACCACCAAAGTATTTCCTTTTTTGTAATGATGAAAGCAGATTTCTTTACCGTTAAAATCTGTTAAATACATGATGTAACGTTAATATACCATTGACATACAAAATTTCTGGAAATATCCAAATGCTGCTCATGGAATTATAATAAAATTGAGTTTCTTTCGTGCTAGTTTTTAAACTTGTTGACACAATTTCACAAATGAAATATCGTTTGATTTGCCCAAAATAATGCAAATAAAACAAGCTTTAAGAAGTTTCGAAAAATTCAAGATGGTGGCCATGGGAAATTCGAATTCCACATACATTGAAATAACTCTTAACGTTTTAACTAATTTATTAAACCAACTTTTACAAATAGGGTTCTGAGTTTAAGTTGATCAGGTTTTAACTGTATTGTCAAAACTTGGTTTTACTGTTTTTCTTTTAATACAATTGTGTGAAATTAAATTAATAAGCAAGTAGTTGAGGAAGATTGCAATACAAACTAAAATTTAGCATGAAAATCACAATGACAAATGTTTATTTACATTAATTATTATTATTTATCAATGCCAGAATCTTCTTTAAATAATTTAGTTAAATCTACTAGAACAAACATATCGCGAGATAAAAAATGTTACATTATCTTTTTCGATTTCAGGTTTTAGCGGAATTCAAATATGGCGCTCGAGAAACATTAAGATGATTTTGATTTTGAATCTGGAACTATTTTTATGTTATTTACAGAATTCACAGCATAATATTTCAGGAAAAGCGATATTTTTGCATTTTAGGGCAAAATTCATCGATATATTGTCAATTTTTTACACATTTTGCATTTGAATTTTTGGTAATTAGTTATCCCTTCGACCAATTTCGCCAAATTATATAAATCGCCAAAACCACTCGCCAAATTATACACATTGACAATTTTTATTTTAAATAACGAAAGAACAAATAAATTAGTAAAACATTAATAAAAATACGAATAAAACGTCGAATGAATGGTTTTATTGGCCATTATTGGCATTTAATCTTACAATTAATTAATTAATGGCAACCATTATTGGCATTTAATCTTACAATTTGGCGACAGTAATTTGGTCGACGGGATAACTAAGAAGTACCGAATTTTTCTGGCATACTTTGTAACGATCGATAATCAGTTGTACATGTGAATTAATCAATAATTTCATATTTTAAAGTTATAATGGTGCTTTAAAAAATGAAACTGTCAAAAGTTAATACTTCATAGCGTAAAAAGTCTTAAGTTTAGTACAAAATTTAGTTTAGTAGTAAATTTAGTACAAAAAATTTCAGTCCTGTGTGTTCATACAATGTGAGAAAAAAGTCCGTTACATAATTAACTAAAAGCTATACTCGTATTTTTTATAATGTGTTAATCATGAAGAAAGTAAATTTATATCTCAAAAGCATTGAATTATTTTGACATATATGCTTCGATTAAATATCTATATAATTAAAGTATGCATCATTAAGCACTTGATAAGTTTTTATTTAGAGATTTTTCAAGCTAAGAAATCGATAATCGCAGAAAAAAAATGAGCAAATGAAATGCGTAACTTGATTTTTAAGTATAAGAAATGGCTTAAATTAATACATTTTGTAACTGAAAAAAAGATTAGAAAAGCTACTTTAAGAGAATGTCAACCTACTCGTTATACTGCCTATACATGTCGCATTAAAGAAAAGAAAAAAAAACCTTTGAAACAACAACGGATGCGTTATGTGTTTAATGCTGCTTCTATTTAAGTAATTGTGAGGAAATTTTACATTTTTCTCGAAGACATTTTATTTGTGTCCAGCATTTTTATTCCGAAACGGTACACATATTAAAAATTGTGTAATATTAGGGACAAACAAAAGGTTTTTATGTAAGTAAATTTCGTCCCATAGAATTTATATAAATCTACATATATAAGGAGAAATATTTCATGGGATTCTGAAGACTTTGCACGTAAGTGTTAGTAATTAAAAGAAGCCGTGGGAAATCCCTTGTCAATCCTCGCTCTCTGTTTGAAGCCTTTTTTCAGAATGACTGGAAAACAGAACTCATGTCTGACTGTCATCGTTATACAATGGTGTTTAAAAACTAGTCTGATGTACCAATCCCAAAACTTCCTTCTATCTCATGCAAGTTAATACTTGAAAAGTCGCCACCGCAGTGAAAAGTTAAATGGCAATCTATGCTCATGATGAGGATTCTAAAGATATGAAATTCCGTGCATTAGTTCTTGAGACATGATTATCGCTGAAATCGTGTAAATGCAGCATAGCAGCGCCACCTATTGGGTAATTTACACCAAAACTTAATCAGAAACAACTTATGTCAATGTCTAACTGAATCTGAAGTTTGGTGAAAATCCGTGCATTAGTTTTTGAGATAGAGCTGTAGCGAAAATCGTGAAAAATGCAGCATAACAGCGCCACCTGTCGAGCGATTTACACCAAAACATAATCAGCAGCAATATTAATGAAGGTATACTTGAATCGGAAGTTTGATGAAAATTCGTGCATTAGTTCTTTAGATAGAGCTATTGAGGGAAACGTGAAAAATGCAGCACCAGCTATTAGGCGATTTACACCAATACGTAATCAGCACCAATTCATATCAAGGATTACCTGAGTCTGAAGTTTGATGAAAATCTACGTATTAGTTCTTGAGATAGAGCTATTGTGGAAATTTTGTAAAGCCTACAAAATGCAGCATAGCAGCGTCACCTGTTGGGCGATTTACACCAAAAAGGAACCAGCACCAAATATCAAGGACTAACTGAATCTAAAGTTTTGTGAAATTCCGTGCATTAGTTCTTGAGATAGAACGCCCAGAACATTTTTGTCACATACAGACATTTTCTAAAAACCATCAAATCGTGTTCAGGACCTTATAAAACGTATAAATCCATCGAAAACCGGAAGTCGAAATTTTTCACGAATCTAATATTTTCTTGTAAAGATAGAAGAAAGTAAAAAATGTAAAAGAATCTTCCTCTTGACTTTTCAAGCGCTTGTATACGTTGTTCAATTTGTATTAAATCTGACGTACGTACGTGAAATTAAATATATATATATATATATATATATATATATATATACATGAAAAAAGAACTCTGCAACTAAATTTTACCCCTTACTGCCCTACTCTTCCGACTGAACAAAAGGGATTATTTATTCAAATTGTAACAAAATTTTGTTTGTTCAAATTTGTTGAATGAATGAAAATACCTACTTCTTGCTTTGAACCAGAAATTTTAATTAATGAAATCAAATAAGTAGCACATAGAAACAAGGCAAATTAATATTATATTCTAATAAATAAATGTTCTGATTACAGAAATGTTTTTTGAGTTGAAAAATAACCGAAAGTTGGCAGCTAAGCTAATTTAATGTTCACTGGCCATTTTGCTATGTTTGCATAAAATCATTTAGTTCAGAACACAACTTTCGATATCGCATGGAATTATTTGCCTTTTCACTTGAAGCTTTTTGAAAATTCCACAAAGGTAAAAACTGTTTAAAAAAACTAACCAGCCGAAAATCAGAGAAATATTTATCCCAGTTATCCCAATATTTTTTTGTTTTATGAGACTCTCTTAGTTCAAGTGCCACTTCGTTTCTACTCATATAATTATTCCATGGAATCGCCTGAATGGCATACTTGATATCCACCCAGTTAGCAGTCTCAGAAATACCTGGAAGCTATTTAATGCTATAAAAGCTCATTTTAAGGACTGATAAAATACCATCACTATTCAATCCATTTTTAATAATTTTCCTTATAACACTATACTCAAGAGGCAACCCCCTATTTTTAAACTCCATTTTAGCATTGCTGATCTTGGCGTACATAATGGATTAGATTATATCTGCAAAGGAACTGCTAATCAGTGGGGCTGTTGGTACATTCAAAATTTCGCACAGTCCAATCAAAGTGAAATGAATGGCATCCCAATTACAAATGTTTTCCGGAATTGGTAGTAATCTTTCTTAATCAGGATCACATTCATTTCATTTTGCAGCGGGTTATTCGATGTTTCTATGTAAAAGGAAAACCCGCTCGAACGTTAGGTGACTGACAGTTTCGTTTTCTATATCATCTAATCTATCATATACAGGAAAATCAACGTCGCTAAAAGTGGTTTCAAAAATATGTATTGCATGCACATGCCGCTTACAAGACTATTATGTTAAGCGGAAAAATGTATTGAATAATGGATGTATTTCGTCATTTATTGAGGCATGAGACATGCCCGTTTTATATGGAATATCAAAATGCAATAATATTTTTTTTTATAACTTTTCGGATTTTACTGTAGATATATAATTTGAAGTGGCACTCCTAAGCCTCCCTACCATCGTCAAGGTGGAGTCTCGTCAGGGAGGCCCCCCACCCCCCCTACAGCAGAACTGACCAATTAATTAACTGTCTAAATCTTCGATATGTGTCTAATGGTGGTGCAACAAAAAACATGTAAAAATCCAGAAAATAAATCAACACTATTTTGGAAAACACTTAAAATATATTACATCAATAGCACGATTTAGTATATAATGCAAAATGTACTAAAAATATTACCAATTGGATCTGTTTTGTTTATTAAGCTATTTTATATTATTGCCATAATAATTTAAAAAAACATATTTTTGATAATTTGCCCATGACTGATATTCAAGTTGTCTAAATAAAGAATAACTATCGTAGCGAACTTTATTAGAATAGAAATATAATTAATAAAATTTACCTTTAGATGACCGTTCATAATCATACTAAAATTTTCTTTAAAAATCACCTCTATGTGATAAGATGTTTTACAAAATCTTATAACTTAATATCATAAACCTTGTTTTTTTAGCTTTTTCATTTCAACAACTGAAGATTTTGTTTTAAACGCAAAATATATATTTGGCTTTAAATCATCTGACTGAGATTGCCATATTAGTTCTGATCAACAAAGTAGCTACTATTTAGCGCTGTTTTCTTCTGTTTTTTTTTTTTTTTTTTTTTTTTGAGAAATTAAAAATATAGTGAAGAAACTTGGTAAATTGGCCAGCTGTGCTTTCTTTCACGCGCGAAGCTAACTATAGCAATATAAGTTCCCCTTAAAGAAAAAAAAAACTTTAACAATTGCTATAATTTGTAAATAATTGTAAGTATCGATTTCTAATAAATGCAAGCAAACTATGAGAAATTGATTTACTTCTTTACCCCTTCTACTTCCCCCCCCCCCACCCAAAAAAAAAAAAAAAATCTATACTTCATCGCTATTGAACATGATGAGGAGAAGTTGCCATGATTGAACCCGCGGGTAGTATGATCAATCCAGAAATCCTAAAATGATAGACTGTGTGTTTTTTACTTAAGAAGTTATTTCGAGGTCATTCAGCAGTTGTGGCACTTTTAGTGCAAAGCCCATCCACCGCGACATGTTTCTGCCACATCGGATAGAATCGGTTTTTAATTGTCCCGGAGCCAAAAACCGCAGAAAAAGCAACGAAGAATCGGTTTTTAATTGTCCTAAGGCCAAAAACCGTAGAAAAAGCAACACAGTGATCGGTTTTTAATTGTCCCGGAGCCAAAAACCGCAGAAAAAGCATCGAAGAATCGGTTTTTAATTGTCCTAAGGCCAAAAACCGTAGAAAAAGCAACACAGTGATCGGTTTTTAATTGTCCTAAGGCCAAAAACCGTAGAAAAAGCAACACAAATCGGTTTTTAATTGTCCCGAGGCCAAAAACCGTAGAAAAAGCAACACAGTGATCGGTTTTTAATTGTCCTAAGGCCAAAAACCGTAGAAAAAGCAACACAAATCGGTTTTTAATTGTCCCGAGGCCAAAAACCGTAGAAAAAGCAACACAAATCGGTTTTTAATACTCCCGAGGCCAAAAACCGTAGGAAAAGCAACATAAATCGGTTTTAAGACGTTTTAAATTCTAACCCTTTTTAATTGTTTTTTGTCTTATTTTCGTTTTGTTTTGACTTTTATTTGTTTGTTTTTTTTTTGCCTATTTTCGTTTTGTTTTATCTTTGTCTTTTGTTTCGTTTAGTTTTATTTTGATCTGTTTTTTATATGTTTTTTGACTATTTTTGTTTTGTTTCTTAAGTTTATACACGTGTACTTAAAAGACTACGTACATACAAAGAAAAAGTAATTTATATATATGTAGAATGGCCAGATGAAGTAAGTTAAAAATGAATATTTCAAAACTGTTACAAAAAATTTTGATATTTACAGAAAAGGCCGCTCAAATAATGAAACATATATATAAATTAAATCACAAGATAATAAATATAAACTACATAAAGATAAAATAAATAAGAAAAATATGCTACGAAGCCGACATAAAAATTTTGAACCTGAGAAAAGTGTTTTTGCTTGATTCATTCAGAAAATTTATAAAAGGATACATAAAAGATTTAGATTTTAAAATTTTGAGAGTTACATTTAAAAATTCATAGCTCAAATGAATTAAAATCAATTGCTAAATACAGTTGTAAAAAATTGCAACCTTTGATACGATATGAGATAATGATTGCAATCTTTAGATTATACTGTATTAGGATTCGGCTTCGTAGCAACAGCAGCAAAAGGCCAAGGCCTTTCGCCACCAAGTTACCTTGGATTTTTTCCACCAAGACCGCTTCCGAGGCTGCGGAGAAGGAGCTTCATCTGCTTCTTCCGTCCATCCTCGCACTGGGGCCAGGCGTTTCCAAGTGTCCTGTCCGCCATCCAAAGAGGAAGCTACTCCCAAATAAAAATTCACATTAGGGCACTGAATCCAGACTCGGTGTCTTCTGGCGTCAGTGAATCCATCTGTAAAATAAGAAGAAAAAGACATACAACGGTTAGTATCCATTTTTTTCAAGAGCAATTAATAATTCAACCTTCAAACCTGAAAAAATTTTTGGAACTGAATTTGAAACCTAATTCTATTCTTTATTAAATTTATTGCTGCACGCGATAATGATTCAAACAATTAAACATTGTTACATAATAATTTTTTTAAAAAAAAATTGAGCAATAACTTTTTGCGTTAATAACTCCAACAATGCTTAATTGTTTGAACGTCAAATTTTGAGTTTTGAGATATGTATTTTACATATGTTTTGATTTTGTTGCCAGTTCAGGAAACTAAATTTCAACGAAAACAGAGACAACAATGAGAATAAATAAAAACAATTTCAAGGGTGATAAGCAGTTGATCAAAATAGCGTCATTTTCCAGCAATCTTAGTAAAATGTTTTAATAAATAAAAACACGCGTTTTTTTTTTTTTTTTTTTTTTTTTTTTTCACTACGTCAGTTTCATCAGCTGGAGCATTATTATTCCGTTGTTTTAAGGTTGAGAAATAATGAATGTAATTTATGAAACATGTTTTACTTAATTTACATGTATCATATCAACTGTAATTCTGGAAAAATCTCGATTCGGATTATTTTTTATTACAATTTTGTTTGTTTTTTAACGTAATAAGATCTTACGGATAGTTCTTTCTTTTCTTTTTCTCCTTTTTTTTCTTTTACGAATTTTCATTGACTCTGCATATTTCAAGTACTGGCACTTACTCAGTTTTAAGGAGAATACAAATTGCTTAAAAAAACAAAACAGGACAAACTTTACTTTCTTTGGGTCACATTTTCTGATAAAAAATTCTCTCAGATCGGACATACGCTGTTCTCACATTAACGATAATTGCTAGGTAAAAATTTTATTTTTGAAATTTTTGTACTACATTTGTACTAGAAAGACGCTAAAATTTGAGAAGAAGGTGAATCAAAACATGATAGACTGGACTCTAGTGACTGCGCTATTGTTTTGCAAACAGAGTTAGCGTCAACGATTTTTACATTTGTATTTTGCAGATAGTGACATTGGCGCGGCAGCAGGAAGGGAAACTTTGCAATAGCAACATCACACAGCCTTACTGCAAGCCGAAATGAAAGGTGTACTGATTACGGATGTTACCTGACTGGGGTGACAGTCATCCATAATCGGAATACCATTCATTTTACTTTGCAACTGATTGCGCGACGTTGTTATGGCAACACTTCCCACTTGTTCGCCAGCTGGCTGCGAGTTCCATTATACGTATTATTTAATCAATCATGTATTACAAAAATCGCACCCCTATTAACTGTGCCGCAAATAATTGAAAGTTATAGACATTGGTACCAATCGATTAGTAGTAACATCTTTTAATTAATATTGTGTGTAGTTTTGCTTAGTGGGTCGTTTACCTGTACATTTTATAACAAACTTTAAAATTTTCAAGAGAAACACCTATTTTAACAAACTGTTAGGATTATTCGATCAATTTCGCCTTCAGATACTAAACGGGAAGTCATTCGGTGACGAAATCTATAAAATGCTCATTTTTAACGTTTGGAATTCCTAACTTTTATTCAATTTTAATCGTGTTAAAAAGGAGCTGCAACGCAGGCGGTTTTATAAGCATCTCTCAAGAACTACTGAGCGGAATGATGAGCTGTCATTTTGGATTCGCCTATTGGAAGCTTCTTCAAATCGATTTCTCTCAAAAATTTATAGGTTACGATTCATATTTTTTTTCAAAAATTAATAAGTAGAAAAAATAATCAACTGTTGCAATTTCAACTGGTGCAAAATTTTGTCGAGTCATTTCAAATTTTATGAAAATCGGATGTATAGTTTAATTACAGGGACAATCTAAAGTTTTCCCGCTACGTTACGGCCAATCGGGAAAAAATATTTCAAGTGCATTTTAAGGATGCTACAGCCTTTCGAACAGAATGAAATGGATATGCACTTATGAAGTGCACTAAAACAGGGCCGGCGCCAGGGGTGAGGCAGCGAGGCGGCCGCCTCAGGGCGCACGCATAAAGGGCGGCATTTGCCTCACATATATTGAACATAAAATTCCTTACCATTATATGCATCAAAACTTTTTTTTTAAGTGTGATTTTTTTTTCTCTCATTTTAGAATAAAAATACGGAGTACATTTCAGATAATTACAGCCGAATGATAATCGAAACGTTCATAATCTTTATTATGGAAAATGGATTAAATCGACACGAACAAAACTAACGAAGAGAATTTCATGTTTTTTCTTTTCTTTTCAAAGATTGTCTTGTACTGAAATCAGCAGAATTCACAAAGGGTAGACTGCGCCAGACGCATGCAAATCACAAATTCTCATAATGTTGTAGCGTCACGTGCTTTTAGTATTTCATTATTTTACTTGCATAGTCTTTCGATCGTGAAATTATTTTCATTAATTGCCTGTAGTGAGTCGGATACTAGGATTACACTGATGTTGTACCAGTTAAAAGAAAAAAAAATATTTCTTACTTCAGGTAAATATAATGCTAGTATTTTTATTTAGTTTTTAAGTTAAGATAATGATTTTAGGTAATTTTGAAAAAAGTATTCTTTAAAACATATTTCATTTGCTTAAAAAATCAGCCTGCATAAATAATTAACTTCTCAATGTCCTGGATCTTTATCCAAATAAAAGAATAACTATATAATATCTTAATAAACCGTCTTCCAAAAATATGAGACCCTGATAAAACGCCCCTTTCGACTAATAATTTTCCTTTCTTTCTATAATTTCTAGCGGGAAAACGATAAAAGAAACAAAAACTCTTGATGAGACCAACCACTGATCGTAGTAATATATTTCAATCTTTCTTAATCAGGTAATCTTTTTAAAACATAGCAAATTAGTGTTGTTTGTAGAACCAGTAGGATTTGGACGGGTTTGGTGAACTTAGCTCGTAGGGACAATGCCTCCTAGTATAGAATATGAGAGCAAATTGTTTCAAAATAATATAAATTTCCAAAATTTTTTGTTTATTCCTTTTTTTTCTGTACTAGTTTATTATTTTTTTTTCGTTTTCTTTTTAGCTTTTAATCAAGGAATTTATTGCAAAATATTGAAGCATGATTTCAAGCATGGTAATATTCTATATGAAAAAGGGTGAACTGAAAAAAAAAGGAATGTCTGGTGAAATTGTGCTGGATTGCAAGATACGAAAATGTACTATAATCACGAACGAAAATATTAAAATCCCGCAAAGCGCTTCTTTATCTTTATAAAAATCCGAAAACAATTTATTTTTGAAATTTAACCCTGCTAAGGTGTTCGGGTCGTTTTTGACCCAAAAGTTGGCCCAGCGTTCTTTGCACACCACTATTATTTTAGAGAAATTGTTGTTCTCATGAATCGCTCAAATGCTCCAATTAAAAAAAAGAACATTTTCTGAATTAAAATAATGGTAGGAAACTTGGAAGCTCTGCATATTTGAAATAATGTTCATTCAAATCAACACCGTATTAGGATTAAAAAAGAATTTATATAAATAATTTTTTATTAGCTGTCCATCATTTTCGGAAACGTTTCCGAGTGGCTTCAACAATGCATCATTAATCAGTTCTCCCTTTACGGAAAATCGGTTTTCTGGATGTTAGCCACTCAAGTAAGTATTTTCACGTACAACAAACATGTTTAACAGACAAACATGCAAAATCACCAGTAACATCACCATTATTTTGCGACAACTGCATCTACAAATTCAGTTATGAGTTACGCAACTGAAAGTGCTTACTTGAGAATGGATAACATCCGAAAAACCGATTTTTATTTATTAGTGATTAATTAAACTGTTCGTTGCAGTTTCTTACATAATTTTCGACTATTCCCGCTGAGAACGGAGAAGAATTTCCGTCGAGTGCAGTGAAAATATTATTTTGTAGATCATTTATTTGCAGTTCGCTCCCCCCCCCTCTTTCCCATTTTGATACTTTTATCAGATTTTCAATTTTTTGCAATTTTTAGTGTTTTCTAACGTTATATATATGTATTTATCATTTGCACTATCTTAGCTGTTTCCAATATCTTTAGAAAAAAACAAAAGCCTGGTTGAGAAAAGATCATATAGTGGGTGATCGGTTAATGAACTTAATCCGTTCCAAAACAATGTTCGTTAAACGAATTGTTCATCAACCGATCATAGATTTTGTATACATTTGTGTGGGCGTTGAATTAATTCGTTCTTAAAAACTAACAAATATATAAAAATTAATATAAATTCTCCCTAAATTTATTTAAATGTAATAACAATGATACATACATTAATAACAATCGAAAAAGTTTTCAAACTTCCTTTTTAAGGGTGTATTCCAATCCAAACTGCTTATTTTGTGATTTATTTTTAAATTCATTTTTGCTCTTAAACGCATCAAACTGCCAAATTCTCTTATTTAGAAACTGCATAATGTGCCGTGCTTGTCGAGTTCTTGATAAATGCAGAAAACGTTGTAAAAAAATGCTGTCAAAGTTGGCGTTTTGAACCGAATTTTCAGAAGCGGGAGATCTAGGGATGAGAAAAATGGTCATACTGAGAAAATAATTGTTTAAAATCAAATTCTAATGAATTGAGCGAAAAATGAAATTACACGGCTTCTTATACATCTCTTCAAAAATTACCTCAGCAAGTTTCATGTTTTTACTTTGAGAAGTGAGTCTGAAAATGTCTCAGAAAATTTCGAGCTGTTGAGTTTGGAAAAATATTTTTTCGTATACACCCTTAAATAAGGTTAATAATACGTCCATATTTAATATGTATAGATCGTATTTTGATGGCTTTATACGTGTCGTTTGCATTAAAAAAATAAATGACATACATTTAATACATGTTTTACCACATTGCTAACTAAGCGTAGAACCAACAGAGTGAAAAATGTCCAAGTCGAGAATCGAATTCGGAACCCTTGGAATAGTGCTCAAGTATTCTACCCTTCAAGCTACTAGGACGATACCCATCTTAGCATCTCTCACTAAATAAGTTGTTAAGGTTGCAACTGCAGCATACGATGAAATAGTCTTCATGAACACAGAGTCCTGCGGCGAAACATGAGATACAAATAAACAAAGCATCGGTGAACGCAACTATAATTTTTTATTAATTTTTCAATTAATTTTCAGCAGTGGTAGAGCACTTGGAGCGCTATTCCAAGGATTCCGGGTTCGATTCCCGGCTTGGACATTTTTCACTCTGTTGGTTCTACGCTTAGTTAGCAATGTGGTAAATCACGTATTAAATATTCAATAATATCGAGCGTAATTTCACTGCTGAAAATAAATTGAAAAATTAATTAAGTTATATAAATGACATTTGTTTTGTAAAAACTTTTAGGATCACATTCGTTGACTGCAGCATTAAACCATATCACTCCATATCACTTTGACCTATCAAAAGTTCCATTTGTTCTCTAAAAATTATATTTATAGCAGGGCCCGATAAAGGCCAAGTGGAGCTTAGAGCTTGCTTATAATTTAGGAACTCCATTTCAATTAAAATGAAAAATTTCCAATTAAAAATATTTCTTTAAAAAAGGACAAGATATATAATTTAACATTTTTAATCTGTTCATTCAAATTTGGGGGTCCTAAAATGTAGGACCGGAACTCTCGATAACCCATAAACTAATTAGGCCATAAATATACAACTGTTAAAGTATTTTCTAAGTCGATAATAGATACAATTAAATACAATTAAATACAATTAAATACGCTCTGGAAAACTGAAACATGGCATTGCTTCTACTTGCTTTGTTTCATGAGGTGTTCGTAACGGAACAGAAAATTCTTCGCGAGAGTGTTCGTTAACTGATATGTTCATTAACCGATCATCCACTGTATATCCAAATAATCAAACTTACATTTCCTTAAAATCTAAAAATTTCTAACAAAGATGAAAAATCAATTTCACAAATATTGTGTTTTCGCCATGAAAAAAGAATGCGAAAAAAGCCGTATTACAGCTATCTGGAAATATATCTCTTGTTTTGAATCAATTGGTCACAATTTTAATTTCCCGTCGATCACAACTTTCCTTTTAAAATGATTTTAGGTAAACTAGCTTTCAAACAAGTGGGTAAGTGTGATCACATATCGCACAAAGGGTTTCGTTTAATATTCCTTTCAAAACACTTTATCCTTTTGCAAAATCTGTTAGTTCCACATTTCGCAACCAGAGGGCGCACTCTATTCTACACAAACCTCTATCCGAACGACACTCCGTTTTATAACCTATCCGTAGATACATTAGTCGAGGGAATCGGGCCCATAGCACCCGAGATAGTTAGGCACCCCCTGGCGGTAAAAAATGGAAATACAATATGTAAGTCTATGGTTCAGAATATGAAAGAGTGATCAAAGGGGTGTCAGCAAAAGTTTAAAAAGTGACCCCCAGGGGAAGAGGGGGGGGGGGGATAAAAAATTGCTTAAAATACACAAGTTAGAGCACAGAGGGTTAAATATAAGATTTTTTTCGAAATTTTATGATTTGTCGTTTGATCGCAAGTGTTTAGCTATAATTATGCAAAATTTCAAGCCTTCAACTTAATTAGGGGCTGAGTTAGAAAAAGCTTAAAATACACAAGTTAGAACCCAGCAGGGATGTAGTGGAGGGTATACGGGGGTATACGCCGTATACCCTCTGGATTTTTTTAAGGAACACCGTATACCCTCTGTTTCTCAAGAAAGCTATAGTATATATATACTAGGGTATACCCTCTGCCTTGAGCGTATACCCTCTGCTTAGAACGTATACCCTCTGTTTTTTTACGACTACACCACTGGAACCCAGAGGGTTAAATATAAGATTTTGTCGAAATTTTATGATTTGTCGTTTGATCGCAATTGCTTAGCTATAATTTTGCAAAATTTCAAGTCTTCAACTTAATTTGGGGCTGAGTTAGAAAAAAAAGCTTAAAATACACAAGTTAGAGCCCAGAGGGTTAAATATACGATTTTTTCGAAATTTTAGGATTTGCGTTTGATGTGAGGTGTTCAGCTATAAGTATGCAAAATTTCAAGTCTCTAACATACATAGTTTCTGAGAACGGGCTCTGTGACGGACAGACAGACAGAGGGGCGAGACGAATAGGGTTTCGTCAGATGAAAGAAACCCTAAAAATGATGCTTATCGTAAATAAATAAATAAAAAAAAATACTTTAATTTATAATCAATTTTTAGTGTTTTTTTAAAATGCAAAAATCATAACTTTTTTTTTTCCCTTTGCTTATGCATTTATCATTTTCAAGTAATTATTTTATTTTAGCGATCTTCCTAGATAAGTATGAAATAAAACTATACTTTCTGTACTCGAATTTGTTGACTGATTCATAGACAATTTAATTTATTCAGATGATGATAATAATAAAAGTTACAATTTTAATTTTGCGTACGGTATTATTCAAACATAAAACAAAAAGAGTACTTTTTCAGTACGGGCAAAATAGAGAAATCTGCCTTGGCGAGAGAAGGAAATTTTTCATACATATTTTGTTTCATATATACTAGCAATTTTTTAAATCTTTATAGCTATAAGTGCAGATTCACGGTCACCAGTCGCCATGTGGGGACTAAATTTTTTGCTTTGGCGACTAATTTTCGGCGTTTAAATCGCCACCCTTTGGCGAATTTCGCGTTTTTTCCGGTAATATTTAGACGTAAATCGCGATTTTTTCGCGATCCTCTGACAAAAATCGCGTTTCTTTCCGCGAACCTTTGAAGAAATTCAGGTTTTATAGCGAACGTTTTATAAATGTCTTTTTTTTTTTTTTTTTTTTTTGCAATGCTTTGACGAAATTTGCGATTTTTTGATAAAATTCTTTTTTTTTCTGTAATCTGTTGACGAAATCCGCGTTTTTTCTGCGATCATTTGATAAAATAAGTGTGCTTTTTCTTGATTACACTTTGACGACGTTGACGTTTTTCTGCGGAGATTGACGAAATTCGCAATTTCCCCTCGATTCTTTGACGAAATACGCGTTTTTTCACGATTCTTTGACGAAATTCGTATTTTTTTGTTTGACTTTTTGACGAAATTCGTGTTTTTTGGAATTCTTTGACGAAATTAACTTTTTTTCCTGGATCCTTTGACGAAATTTGCTGGGTTTTTTGCGATCCTTTGACGAGATTCACGCTCTGAATTTTTCTCATATAAACGCTATTGCTTTTATGGGTTCTTCCACAACTTGGGTTTAGGAGCCACTGGCTCCTTAAAAATTTTGGGAATCTGCACCTATACTTTATACAATTTTTTTAATATAAAGAAGCCATTTATATATTTTTTATTAGAAACAAATGAAAATTTACACAAAACAATTTATACTTTGCATATAAATTGTATATATGAAAGGATAAAACCCTTTAAAATTTCAAAAATTTAAATTAAAATCAGAATTTTCTTTCTCCTAACTTTAAATCTATTTGTAAAACCAGTTTCTCCCCTTGTAACTTTGTTTCCCAGCAATACATCTTATTACTTTCAGATATCATTTTCGGACGATCTTTAAGAGTAAAAATGCTGACGTTCGGAATATTCTCATTCAGTTGTGGTTAGCCGATTCCCGGGCCGGCCAAACCTAGGTCTAGCATCTGAACCTGGGCAATCAGTCAAAAGCTAATCAACCAATTAAAGAAATGTTCCTCCCAATTTTGCAACTCTGCCTTCTGCTGTAAAATATGACAAGCCCCAAGATATTAACTAAAACCTGCGCCAAAAACGAGAGAATTTGCACTTTTAAGATGCCGGCAAAACCTATGACGATGTAGCTCCTAAAATCAGCGACATAAGTGGCTCGAGGGGCCCCCGGCCGAACTCGCGATCGCACTGTAAGATGAGCGGCGAAATAAATGAGTTCGGTCTACCAAAAGGTTCCCGAGTCTAATTATTATACAAGTATGACACCCCAAAATTGACTTACATCTCTGTACGGACACATGCCGCGAAGTGAACGGGCCGCGACTACCCTTTACATGTCCGGAATGCTCGCGATATCATTACACACATATATATATATATATATATATATAGTATCTACCCTATATATATAATATATGTATAAAATGCTTACATACAGGGCCCGATTAGCAAGTTTCTGTGTCCAGGACATTTTCGATTTTTCGTGCTCTCTTAAATTGGTTAATTTACTGATATCAGTTCATTTTTATACATATTGCACACTTATTCAAAAAGTTTCAACTCTAAATATTAAGTTTTCCAGAAAATTAAAAATATGGTCCCAGGAATAAAAATAGAATATGTTTTCTGTTATTTATTGAAATGTGTTTTTAGCCATACATTGAGACATATTTTTACCATTTCATCATATTAATATCTCAAACATCACAATTTTTTTTTTTTTTTTTTTTACAATTAACTGTAAAAAAAAAAAAAAAAAAAAAAAAAAAAAAATGTACGATATGTAATTTGTACATTTCTGTACATTTTTAAATTGTACATTGAAAATTGTAAATTGTTGCGCTCACAAACCCCCATTCAGATTTCACATTCTCTAAACATGGTAATGTGCCCTTTTTTAAAATATCACCAAGTTACGGAATATTGAATGGTATTATTACGAATGGTGTTTTGTAATCGGGTTGCCATGCATTTCCGTTTGAATAGATCATTTTACGATTACCATACAGATAGTTTCGGTCCGGCCGAATTTTTGACAGCATTTTCGCTGAAAACGAATTTTCAATGAAATTCAGATTTTAGGCCGATAACGAAAACGAAACCGAATTTTCGGTCGATCTCTAGTTAGCATATTAATTTTCTATTCTTAAAAACATTTGAGTAATGAAGAAAAACAATTGCGTCATAAGGGCGGCAAAATGATGCTCGCCTCAGGCGGCAAAATGTCCAGCGCCGGCCCTGTACGTTATGTATAATTGGATTAACTACATGTATATGTAGTATTAAGAGACTAATTCAATTACGCGAAAACACGCCGTTCGCTAATGTTAATCCAATGGGAGAATTTTTTAAAGATATTTTCGTTTGCATTTTAATATTTTTATTTTATTTTTTGCATTTAAAAGCTGAGGTGGATCTGTACAAAGGTCCTTTTGCACTTTTTTTATTTAGTTTACAGGTTTTTTTAATTAAGGCACTTTCACTTTCGGAATCGGTTTCGAAAGTGAAAGCATCCTCATAAAAAAAATCCTGCAAACAAAATTGAAAAAGTAAAAAACGGTCTTTTTTTAGATCGACCTCAGTTGTCATATGAGAAAAAAAATTCATTTAAAAATAATCAAATGAAAACGAGATATCTTTAAAAATTTCTCCCACTGGATTAACATTAGCGAACAAGTGTTTTCACGTGACTGAAATAGCCTCTTGCACTAGTCATGTGGAGAAATTCGAACGCTAATATTAATCCTATGGGAGGATTGTTTACAGATTTCCCGCTTGCATTTTAATATTTTAAAAGGATTTTTTGCTTAGGGTATCCAATCCAAGGTCGATAACTTTTATCGTGCATTTGTACTTTTTCGATTTTAGTTGCAGTTTTTTTATATAAGTATAGTTTCATTTTCAGAACCGATTCTAACCGGTTTCAAAAGTGAAACTATCTTGATATGAAAAACTGTAACCAAAATCGAAAAAGTAAAAACGCACGATAAAAGTTATCGACCTCACGTACCCTATGCAAAAATCTTTTAAAAATATTAAAATGCAAGCGAAAAATCTTAAAAGATTTTTCCCACAGGTTTAACATTAGCGTTAAAATTCCTTCGCGTTACTAGTTTTAACCCTTTACGCGGAAAAACTCGAACGCTAACGTTAAACCTATGGGACGAATCTTTACAGATTTCTTGCTCACATTTTAATATATTTTGAAGTGATTTTTTTTTTTTTTTTTTTTTTTTGGATAGAATACCCGAGGTCGAAATATGTTGTTGTGGGTTTGTTCGTTTTTGATTTTGGTAACAGTTTTTCAATATGCGGACACTTTCAATTTCGAAAGCGGTTGGAACCTGTTCTGAAAGTGAAGCTACACTGCTGTCTATCCAAAATGCAACACCAAGAAAGACAAGAGATATCAAATCCAAATTTTTTTTAAAGATTACACGTAGTATCAGTGTTAATTGATTCCAAAGACAACCTTCTTTGAAGTGAGGTAGACGGGAAAATCAGTAAGAACTGTTACATCCACGTCTGTCAATAACCGCTGCTACTCGCTGCGGCATAGAGTGAAAAAGGCTTTGGATGTGTTGTTGGGGATTGTCATCTCACGCTTCCTCCACACGTAGCCAAAGTTCATCTTGTGTACTCGCGGGTGCGGCGTTCTGGGCAAGGCGTTCTCCAATCATTGACTAGACATGCATGATGGGTGATAGATCTGGAGAACAGGCAGGACAGGGTAACAATGGAATATGGTGAGCTAAGAAGAAAGCTTAAACATTACGTGGAACATGTGGCTGCAGGCAAGCCCTGAGTATAAGGGAGGAGAACAGGCTGCAAAACCTCAGAGATATAGCGGTGACTGGTAAGTGTACTGTTAATGCGTACTAGTCCTCTGAGCGCGAGTAATACTCGCACTTGACCTTTTTTTTTTTAATTCTGTGATTGCTGACTCGGTTTTTCGGGTAATTCTGTGATTACTGCATGCACTTATTAGAATTTTATTTTGGGCTTAATGGTTATGGAATTCCAACTTATTTCTAAAATACCGATGTGTTTAATATTTATAACAGTATAGTTAACACTATTAATTTTATATACAGACACCCACCAGTGTGCCGCGACCCATAGGTTGGGAACCGCTGATCTAATACATTCAATTTTACAAAATTTTTGTAATTTGTTTTTGCCATTTTAAGTTCGAAAGTTGAAATTTTGGATTCCCCCCCCCCCCCCATTGACTATACATTTCTCTTGTTTGATGGATTGAATAAAAGAACTTTCATATATTTTAGCTATTTTAAGGGTTTCATTTTTTTTAGCTAAAATTAAATCGTGCAATAAAATACGCTTTTAAGATATACAAACATATGCTGTTACAATTAGCTAAATAGGAGTTCAGGATTTGTTGTTGTTTATGACGGCCAATTATGAACGCGAGGGATATGGGCCCAAAGGTGGGGGGTTCCCCTCGTGAGGAGGTCTTTCTAAGGGAACCTAACCCGTATTTAGGCAAGGAAATCCAAGGTTCGAAGAAAACCACGGAAAACTCCGAACGATTAGGCCGATGGGCGCGATTGGGTTTGAACCCAGCACCTCCCGTCTACCAGCTTCGTGAGCAGAACCTCTCGGCCACTGGTAGGGCAGAAGGTCGTGAATATTTTTAATTTGATAAATAAAAAGCTTAAAATTATTTTTAAATTAAATTTATGATGGTGCTCCCATCTACGTTCTTATTTATAAGGAATAAAGTATTTTGAAAGGAATATTAAAACAAAACCCCTTATACGATCTTACACTTACCCACTACTATACACTTACCCACTTGCTCAGCAATTACAGGTTTTTTTTTTCTTTCTTTTCTTTCTTTCTTTTTTTTTTTTTTTTTTTTTTTTTTACTTTAAGGAAACTAAATTTCGTGCAAACTATACTTGACAAACAAATCAACAAACATTTTTTTCTTTTCAAATTATAATGAAAAATACGATCAATTTTTATAGATTTTGAATTATTTTATCATTAAGTTTTTTTTTTTTTTACAATTGCATTTCAAGTATAATCGAGAGTTAACGTGAAAATCAATATAAAGGAGAAAGGACAAAACTAAAAAAAATATAGCCTAGACACTGTAAATCGTGGAAAATCTATTTTTGTAAGATTAATTTTGTCATACAATGTTAAAACTTTAATTATTATTTTTAACAGTTTAACAAGAATTTTTTATATCTATGAAACATGAATAAATAAATTCAAAAAGAAGTAATAGTCTAAATTAATTAGAGGGTTCGTAATCCACGATCAAACTTCGGTCAGTTTACGTCTTTTTAAACCTTTATGGTCCCTTTAACCCTTTAATGCGTGATTTTTTATTTTGTCCGGAAAATATTATAGGTGAGTCTATTTTTGTTAATTATCCATGAGAAAAATAGTGAAAAAATTTAGTGATGTTTCTGTTGGACATAATATCATAATGCCATTCCTGAATTACGTAGTAAAAGTTGCTCAGAAAATGATAATTTTAAATATACCGTTGAAAGCGGAAAGATAATGCAAATATTTTTATGTTTTTTTTTTCCTTGTAACTTTACGGTTGCCCCGCCGATTGCGATGTCAAAATGCAGAAAAATCCAAAAGCTTTCATTTTTGTCTTTGTGAAAAACCTCTAAACATCAAGAGATGCACAGACACAATCGGCGGAATGAAGGAAGCTAGCCATTTCGGGATGTTCATTAAGATTTTAATTAATATCTCGGCTAATTATCAAGAGATGAAAAATCTGAGCCGGCGGTGCATTTTGTCCTGTTTTTTGTCTATCTTCATCAAGATTCTTAGACCTCTATGTGCGATAGATTTCCCTAGGTATCTTGAACAGACTGGTACACTAACAAACATCATTATTTTTTAATATAGATACTATGTTTTAAAGTTCTCCAAGTGTCATATCAAAAATATTAATTTGAAAATTTTAATAGATGCTTTTTGGATTTTTTTTAGTTCCTCATGAGCTTGTCACATTCAAATTTTGCTAAGTATTTGCAGAAAAAAAACTTTGAATATTTGATGTCAAAATAATGATAAAATAATCCTAATAGACATCTTTCAATACAAGTCAAAACTGGCAAAAATAAACCGTTATTATATATACTGTTTTAAATTTCTCCTCTTATGGATTCTATAAATATGAACAAAAATAACTCAAAATTACCACAAAGAAGCGCATTTCATATTCAAAACTTCACTGAAACATTTCATTTGTCATATATTTCTTGAAATAGTTTGGAACTTTGTGATAACAAGAGCAAAGAATCTGCATATTTCCAAAAGATGTCATTTATTTTTGCAAAACTTGGATAATGATTCGATATTTTCAAAAAATTTTATTAGTAATATACTAAAAATAACTTGAGTTTGTCGGCTAAAGGACCATATTCTATGATTATTAATTTAGAAATACATTTCAGACAATCCGACCAAAAATATAACTTTATCATAAGAATAGAAATATTTTTCTTTTTTGAATCGCGTTTTAACCCTTTATCTACTGCATTATGATCTACTGCAATTTTTTTCATGTAATATTTTATTTTCAGTTTCTACAATGAAAATTAAAGGATAAACACAAAACAAATACTCACTCGTCAGAAATTTAATATCTTAGAGGTAATTAATTAAAGTGGTAAAAGTTCCGTCAGTACACTATATCTAAAATATCGTAACAGAAAACCCACAAGATACTTCAAATAGCACCAGATTCTGATAAAATATTTTCGATTTAATAAGTACAGTAGAAATCCAATTATCCGAACTCCGACTATCCGAATCGGTCAGAAGTTAGTGCTGAAGACACAGGAGAGTGGATGGTGTGTGATTCGTCAGACTGGGTAACTTTAAGTTAAAAATAATTTCTTTTGCCGAAATTCGACGGGTTTCATCTCGTTATTAATTAAAACATTAGCTCCATTGTTGTAAATTACGCATTTTATCTTCATTCGGATCGTTGTGGGGTCGTCAACATTTGTTACCTGAGCTATAGATTGACTTTCAGAAACTTTACTCACTATGTACGTAACGACCACGTGTGTTTATTTTTAGTGCGAACCTTTCATTCTCCGTAACCTCCCAAATCGACGCAATTTATTTTGAATTTTAAGTTAAGAGAAATGAATTGAAATCGAATACAGAAAATACGATTTTGGGTATTAACCACATGGTAACGGATTTCGTATTAGCCGCATGGCTACAAATGATAATCAAAGAAATCGAGGAAAATATAATGTCATGTATGTATTACTTATATGTATGTATGTTTGTATTCAAACGTATATATGTTTGTATTGGGAAATTTCTGTAATCGGGTTTGAAAAGAATTTCATAATTTAGTGAGCGTTGTTTGATGCGCAAATTTAACCATTTCGTAGCGGTCCCAATTGCAGAAGTTGCTCTTTTTTTTTTTTTTTTTTTTTTTTTTTTTAATTCACAGTAAGTGAATGTGTTGCAACTGAAATGCATGTGAACATTCTGAAGTGAATGAGATAAACATTTTTTGTCAAGATGTACACTTTTTGAATGTAATTGCATTTTGAATGTGTAGATGCAAATTTTTTGAAATTTTGATCTTCGAAATTTAAAAAAAAATGGAAAATATTTTTTCTTCTTACCTTTATATTTAAATATATAAAATTCGATGCACAGTTTTATTTATATATATAAACCAAACTTGTAAAAAAAAATATTGGGGATTTTCATTGATATGCAGTTCGCATGGGGCATTTTGAAAAGTGTTAAAATATTACAAAAAATTCCTTTTTTCTCATATTTTTTTTCCCTTGTGATAAATGTATGCCATAATGCATATAATGTACTCTTGAATAATATTTAAAGTGAAATTTACAAAAAATAAAAAATTGATTTTAAAGATCCCTCGTACCCTTAAATTGAAGATTTGTCGATTGTTATTTCTAACTTAGCTTTATACTATTAAACAGTAATCATGAAATTAAAACACTTAAAAAAAAATATTATCATTCAAGTTTATGCGTCTCTATGCTCTGACATTTCGGCCTGACGGATGCCAGAATTGTGGTAAAGCATTTTCAATTTAATAAGTACAGTAGAAATTAAACTATCCGAGCTCCGACTATCCGAATCGCTGATTATCCGAATCGGTCAGAAGTTAGTGCTGAAGATATAGGAGAGTGGGTGGTGTGTGATTCGTCAGACCCTGGGTTTCAAGTTTTAAATGATGATGGATTTATTGAAAGTGTGAGTGAAGAAAGTGTCGAGCAAGAAGATGATCTTAATGTCGGAGTTGAAGCAGACACGGGACCATCAACTAGTAAAGCATTTGCCAGCTTTGGAACTGTGTTGAAGTGGATGGAGCGTCAGTCCCCGAGTGTGACCACATGCAGCATGTCACTGTCAAGCGAATGCTTGAATGGCTGCCCGAAAACGGATGAAGACTGTCAAGCAGCTTATTTTAACCGAGATTTTCAGCAAGCAACGACTTTCATTTGCAGTACGGTACGTACATACTGTACTAATGTACAGCCCTTGTAAGCACGCTTAACATGTAAAAATTTGCCTTTTCATTTCATTAATTAAAAACACTTTTCTTTAAAAATAGTTTTTTTCTCCCATTTTCAACATGCATACAGTAATTAATTAAAATAGACCCTTTTTCGAAAAAAAAAAATCCAATTATCCGAATTTTTGATTATCCGAATGGATTCCGGTCTCAATTGATTCGGATAATTGGAGTTCTTCTGTATGTGAAATATTTTCATATTTACAAATAAATGTTTTGGCGAATTCCGGTGCCAATCATTTATTTCAACACTTTAGCATTGAAAATGTTTTGCCCCTGAAAGGGTTAAAAAACTAATTTTTCTTTTAGGTTTCGATCTTGATAGCAGTCCTTTAGTTATGCAACGTCTATATTCCAGGGACAGTATGTTCTTTCGCATCTCCACATAAGCAATATATAAATTTACATATGCCATTTCTAGCATAGCAAAAAAGAGCCGGTGCCACAACTTTTTCGATTTCCTATAAAAAATAATAATGAAACAGAAAAGAAATACTAGGAAAATTATTACTACACTACATTTTAGTAATTACATTATAAAATAGATGAAAACGATGGATAACTACACAGACGAAAAGTAAACAAGAAGTTTTTCTCCAACACCCAGTGTACTGACGGTACTTATCAGTATCACCGAGTAATTCAACTGTTAAATCAAATACATACACTGTTCACCTAATATAGCTAGTCTAATTGTTTTCTAAGATCATAATGAATACATAAAAAAATCCAACACTTATCTTATATCTTTTACTGTGTTTGCAGCAATAAAAAACAAGCGTGACAATCTCTACAAAATGTCGGCACAAAACACATCGGCTGCTTCAAAGATGCCTTCTTCCTCGCTAAAATAACAAACCTAGAACTACAGCTGCCATGTATCCGGATAAAGTGGAGTTAAAGGAGTGTTTTTGCAAAGTACAGTCGTGGAAAAAAAAAAGTAAACACCCCCTACTAATTCCTCAACAAATCATCATAGAAGAAAGTTACTGGTACCGAACGATTGGAAATAAAGTCTACCTTTAAATGATGTATATAAAATTTTCTTAGTGGGTCATCTACATATTAAAACGAATCCTAACTTAATTTTTTTCAATGGCAATACCCAATTTTAACGAGATATTTCAAATCATCGGTTCAAACTATGCCTAGACACCAAATTTCAAGTCATTTGAATGATAAGTTTTTGAATTATAAACATTCAAAATTGAGTGCTTCTAATGTTAAATTATATTTTCATATTTTTATTTATATCTCCCGAAATTATGCTCCTAATGTGCTAATTTTTTTGTGGTAATAATACTAATATACCCAAACATAAATAAGCTGAATTTGCAATTTTTATAATTTTATGATATGAATTATGAATTATGAAATTAATATTCGAAAAAATTATGAATTGCAACCTACATTTTTTTTTATGGATTTAGATTTATTAAGTCCTGCTTTATGGAAATTCAAAAATTTCACATTTTTCTTCCAAGTAGTTTTCAAATTATGCTTAAAAAACGGCAAAATGATGGTTTAAGGGGCCGTCTATGATGGAAGTGAGGAGACATTTTGAAATTTATTCTGCCGTACTGTAATCTAACACGCTTCATTGACTCCTCGAGTGGCGTTTAAAGTGCCTTGATCAAGGAAGCGGCTCTCTCGGTTAACAATCCAGTACGGAACTTCAATTTGGATACAGCCCTTAAAATACGATCGTTTTAAAATAATTAATTTCTCGGAAACTTATGGTACGAATTGCATAAAAATTCGTTTTTAGGCTAATTGAAGGGTGTAGAGTTCATTTATGCTGTCAGAATTGGGTACTGCTATTTAAAAAAACAAAGTTATGGTTCGTTTTAATATCTAGATGGCCCCCTAAGCAAATTTTATATACATCATTTAAAAGTAGACTTTATTTCCAATCGTTCAGTACCAGTAACTTTCTTCTACGATAATTTGTTGAGGATTTAGTAGGGGGTGTTTACTTTTTTTTTTTCCACGACTGTACCATTAAAATATTAGTAATACTCACTGTGTGATGAAAGTTTAAAGGGACTCTAAAGTACCGTCAGTAGATAAAGGGCTAAGGACACGACTGCTTATATTTGACTGAAAAATAGTTCGAATTTGGGATTTCTTTTGAGACAGTGGACAAGACTTATAAACATTCTGTTTTTACGTGAATGTTTATTAATCTTTTAAGAATTACATTATGCTTTTTTATTTAAAAAAAAAAAAAAATCAAGATAGCGTTCAATATGACGGTCTGAAGAATCTGCGGTTTGACAAACACGGCCGATGTGCGTAAGTTCAAAACATGGTCTTAAATTAGAGGAAAGCGCACACTGTAAAAAAAATCACTGTATCTTAACAGCAAAAAATGCTGGCAATATGGGTGCCAGCAAATTTTGCTGTCAATTTACAGCAGTTTTGTTTTTCTCGGGTAAACAGCAAACTTGTAAATTTACAGCACTTTTACAATTAATTTTACAGTAATTTTGTTTTTTAGATTTTACAAAAAATTGTATTTTTTCAGCATATTTTGCTGTTAATTTTACAGCACTTTTAACAAGATAACAGTAATTTTTTAAGCCTTTATTATTATTTATTTTATATCGAAATAAAATTAAAACTTGCTAAAAAGTGCATTTAATGTCACAAATATAAAAAGATGTTAATAAGATGTTGTTACATAATAAAATAGTTTTTAAAAACTTAAAAACCTCCAAGATTTCATGCCGAGCGCTTTCGATCACTATCGCTATTCGATTATTAGGTGATCGAATGCGCTCGGCATGAAATCTTGGAAGTTTTTAAAAACTATTTTATTATGTAACAACATCTTATTAACATCTTTTTATATTTGTGACATTAAATGCACCTTTTTAGCAAGTTTTAATTTTATTTCGATATAGTTTTCAAGGTGAATGCCACATTCCAACGGTATGTTTTTTGTTTTTTTTTTTCATATTTCGGTATTTGATATTTTTCGGTATGTTTTCATTTTGTATTCATTTTATTTTATTTATTATTATTTTTATTTGTAGAAATGCGTTTGCATCCCCCCCCCCCCCCCCGCCGCCAGCCCTGCAATGTTTGTTTACTTTGAATATTTCTTTTTTGTCTACTATGAGACATCTTTTAAAAACTAAAAGCACTATAAGTGTTATCTTTATGTCTACTTATATCATTGTTTTAATAACATTGTTATATAATAAATTCTGTTATACATGTGTAAGATACAAATTTAGCATCACCATAAAGCAAAATAAGAAATAAAATAAGAAAATACACCGAAAAAAGCAATAAATCGGAAATTTCAATCTATTGTAACTCATTGTAAAGAATTTTCCTTATGTGAATTTCAAATATACTGCGTATAACATACATGGAGAACATTCAAAATATCGAATTTCAGCAACTAGTGCTAATTACTTTTTATTGTTCGATAATTATCAAAAGCAAAATGCGATCTGCTGCTTTTGAATGCTGCGATAATAGTAAGCAAACTCTTGAAATATTTTATGGATTAATAAAGAAGTGTATCCAGCTTACACATAATAAATGATTTCAAAATTACATATAAAAAATGAAAAGAAATGCACGTAAAAAACTAGCATCTATAAAATCTGAATAACTCCGACGGAAAATAGGACCATAGGTCGTAAGATTTTTTTGAAATTTTAATAAACTATAATAATACATTAAATAAATAAAAATATTTAAATTAGTACAAAAAGCGTACTTAAAGCTTTTAGACAACTAAAAAATATTGTATAATTTAGGTTAGTAAGGTATATTAAAATACAAATAATGGAAAAATTGGAATTGCGAAAAATATATAATAGCAAAGCAAAACATATCTAAAAAATAAGGATTTTTTTTTTTTTAATCTGTACTTTGACACATAAGTAAATAATAACTAAGTCCTATGATGAAAAGAAAAAGAAAAATGATTTCTTTCAAATCTAAATTGGAAATATTTTCTTTTGTTATAATTTAAGACAAAATAATTAATCCTTATACAAATGATTCAAAAGCTACTGTCTCAACGTTTATATCTATATATTATGTGCTTAAATACAAAATTTGTATCTTACATTATATAAGAGAACTGCCCTATTTGATACAGTTATTAAATCAATGATACGAATAAACATAAAAATAAAACTTACCCTGAATTTTTAAAATATATTAATCCAGAACTGTATTTCAGTATCCAAAATCGCCATTTTGAATTCAATAATAAGCACACATTAAGACCGTAGACCGACTCTAACACTCGTACGACACAACTAGCGGTAATAATAACCTGCTTTGGCTTTACACTGTGCCTGTATCTCATCTGGAATGTTGTCGGGGCGGTTTTGGCGTTGTTGAAATAACAGCAGTTTACTGTAAATCGATAGTGAAGTTAATAAAACGCTGTTTTTTAGCGATTCACAGCCAAATCAGCTGTAATTTTTCCCGTTTTTTTTTACTGTGCAGGTGACGTCACACGTAAACAAACTCTATGAACAGCAAGCTACTCAGGGCAAAACAATGGGAAATCATTTTGCTCATATTAGTAAGTCCATTTCAATTTAATATAGGACATTTGTTTTAGAATTTATTTTTTTATTTTTTATTTATTTATGTTTTTTTTTACATCCTCATGCTCAAGAATAATTTATTTTTCATTCAATTTACTATAATTAGTGTGGTAAGTCCAGAATAATAATTATTATTCCGATTTAAATAATCCATGGATTGTTTTGGAGATACATGAGTCTGAAGTTGTTTAACATTCTATTGTATTGTAAAGTTTAGAATTAATTGTTTACATGTTTTTTATGAATATTTTAATAAAATAAATTATGTTTGAAAATTTTGTTATTTTTACTTACTAACAAAGCTTAACCTCTTCGGTCCCTGTGTCCCCATACGGAGACCTCTGTTCTTTTCCATATAAAAACTAAGATGTCCAATTTTTTTACATTTTCCCATCACTTCTTAATAGCTGAATGTTTTTTGTGTTCAAAGCAAACGAATAAATGGCAGCATCTAAGCTTATACTCACATAAAATAAATGTTATTTTCATCTGAGTTTGCAAAATGCCTAAAAATGCCGAAAGTCAGTATGACCAAGAAAGTGAGAAATTTTCATATTTAACTTAAATCTTTTTCAATAAAAATTTTTGAGGATTTGTAGATTATTTACTTGTTTAAAGCTCTTAAATTTGTGATTGCGTTAATTTAGGTTAATGTTTATTAAAATGATGTTTTTAAGGAATTTGTAGTTTTAGATCCATATTTTTTAACCTAAATTACTAAGCGCCTAAAAGATATTTTTTCTGTCATTTACAGTGTCATTTTGTTTGGAAAAAACCAATGAATAAGCATTTGTATTATTGTTTTAGCTTCGGAACTGAAGAGGTTAATGGTTCTTTTAGTATGTTTAAAAATATTTAGTTCCATATAAATGCGATTGAAACCGGAAAGTATTGCAGTGTTTAATTATGGAAAAAAAAATATCAAGATTGTAATTATATAGCTTTCTTCAGTGGCGTATCATTTCGGAAGGAGGTTCAGGGAAATGAGATTTCTAAAACTTGCTAAGACGTAATCGAAAAGAATGGGAAATTTTTCGTTTTAAACAGGTTTTTATAACAGCTGATACTACATCCTTTATACGACCAAACCTGTTAAGATGGAATCGGATAAGACTGGGGAAAATTCCGCTTTAGACAAATTTTTGTCTTAACAGGTTAAATTATACTGCATTTTTTTCATAGCAACCATAAAAATTTACCTTTTAAGGAATAATTTCGTTACAGACAGGTTCCGTTTTCACAGGTAAAAGATAAAATTCACAGAATATGATCTAAAATCTTGTTATATTAAAAGAGTTCTATGCAGCAAATAAAAATTCGCACATACATTGTGTTACAACAAACTGCATATCTTGTTAACAATAATATAATTTAATTTTAGTATTCTAATATCAGGATTAAATAGCTGTACTCAAAATCTCAAAGTGTATATTAAAATGTCAATGACCCAGGCCAAAATAAAAACCAAGCATTTGATACTGTTCTAAAATGTTCATCGTGCTGTTCTTTCTAATATAAGAAAGAGCAACTGAAAATCAACCACAAAGGAGAATTTTAAATTCAAAACTTCATTCAGGTGTATCATTAGTCATACTTCTTGAAACATTTAGAAACTTTATACTGGCGAACGTAACTCATATACATCTTCGTATAGTCAAGAGATGTTATGCATTTATGGAAAATATGGAAAAGTTTCTTACAATCTGAATTTAATATTTCAGCTGCAGATAAAGTATATTTGACGTTACGTAAAAGATTTTTGAAATTCTGAATCTATATTTCGTAATCTCCGTAGAATTTTATTAATCTTATTTTATGAATATAACTGAACTGGCTGTTTAAAGACGCGCACAGTATTTTGAGCGTCTATTACTTTCCAAATAAAATGCATGCTGTACGTCCAAAGAATGATGACCTTTTCTATTCCATGTTTTGCTCTGTTACTCTTACTTTGCATATTTCTATACAGTAAATAAATATTTAAGCTCAGTGTTTCAATATGGAGTGAATAACTTGTTAATAATTACATAATTTGAACCTTTGAATGATAACTGTTTAATCTGGAAATTAATTTTCAATAACTTAAATCAAAGTTAAGAAACAAACCAACACTGTTTTATTCACCAGCACCTCACAAATTAAACACCAGATCGGCTAAGATTAATAAATGCTTTTTAACACTTTCCAACAAAGTTGCAAAGTGTTTATGCATTCGGTTTGTCTGGCCGTCAGTCCGTCTGTTCGTCTGGCCGTCTGTCCGTCTGTCCACGCTCTAACTCCCGTAAATATACTCGGATTTTCATGAAATTGATAAAGGTTATTTAGTGGTCACCAAAGCATGTTTGGTATTGTATATGAAGTATGTAGGATTAATCGTTCATTTACAGGGGCACTCAAAAGTATTTCGTTACATTATGGTATACGGGGAATAACTCCCGTAAATAGACTGGGATTTTCATGAAATTGATAAAGGTTATTTAGGGTCACCAGAGCATGTTTGGTGTTGTATATGAAGTATGTAGGATTAATCGTTCATTTACAGGGGCACTCAAAATTATTCCATTACATTTTGGTATACGGGGAATAACTCCGGTAAATATACTCGGATTTTCATGAAATTGATAAAGGTTATTTAGGGTCACAAAAGCATGTTTGGTATTGTATATGAAGTATGTAGGATTAATCGTTCATTTACAGGGGCACTTAAAAGTATCCCATTACATTATGGTATATGGGGAAAAATCGTTTGCAGAGTATTTTAATGACATTATGCTATTTCAAATGTATTGAAACTGATATAAATCACTGAATTTCACTACGACCACGTTAGAACAGGACATTCATAGCATTTTTTATTTATTTACAGGGACACACAAGACAGGGAAACACGGTTACAGTACAGTCTTTGAGTAATAATGGCTGGAGTGTACGGTTTAAAATTCGGTATGCGCTGTTAAACTTAATTAATTTTTTGCATCTTACTCGTTATATATAAATTCCATACCTCAAATACAAGGCTGCACAAAAGTATTCACGCACCGTTCTCCTTATTAGAGGAAATTGCTGAAGGTAAATTTTCAACTGAAGTATATGTATATCTTAAGTGAACTAAATTTTGGCTTTTTGTGGCTAATAGATTCAAATCTATAAATCATATACAGGGCTGCTGAAAAAATTCGAATAATTTTCCGATTGTGGATGGGAACAACTGAAATTGGGTTTTGAAATGTATTATGCGTTTCCATATGGTTGAATGAGACGTAATATTTTAATTTTTTAAACAGTGCAGTTTTGTTACATTATTCTGAATGTGTTGGAAAGTGTTTGATAATCTATGCATGATTTTTTCTTACTTGTTAATTTTTTATTTTAACCGGGTGCAAATAGGCGCTTAGGTTAGACTGCCAAAATTTATCAGTAGTAGTCGTCTCTTTACTATATCTCCATTGAAGAAAACTGCTAGTATTTTTTTAAGAACGTACATTTTAAAAGTTAATAAAAGTACGGTAATATATTTGTTTGTCTCTTTCAAAGGTATATTTCTGTCCTTGAAGTGTCGTTCACTATTGTGCTACAATTTTGCTTTCCTTCTGGATCATCGATTGAAAATGAGAACTTGTGATCGATTTAAAAAACAAACCAGAATTCTTTTATTAGGCACAACCTCACACATAAAACACGATAGCGGCTAAGAGCAATAGCCACTTTTTAGGTTTTATTTTAACAGGGAGCACAGAAGGGTTCGCATAGTAGATTGCAACTATTTACCAATAGTAATTTTCGCTTTATTACAGCGTGGTTCAGGATAAATGTCAGTACTCTTTAATTACGTCTGTTTTAAAAGTTAATAAAAGTACGACGATATAATTTTTTGTTTATTTCGGGGTATCTTTCTGTCTTTGAAGTATCATACAATATTATGTTTTGAATTGCTTTTGTTTTGTTCTGCATTAACAGTGGGAAAAGAGAATTTGTAATTAGGCTATTTTTGCAAAAACTATCACTAAGTATTATCTTAAAACAGCTACTACTACTAGGAATCAATGAAAGATTCATATTTAGTACCATAAAACGTTACATGAAGTCGGGTACATGGTAAATTTGCCATAAAGGAGGACCAGCAAGAAATGAATGGCGCAAAGTAGTACATCAAAGAATTTGCTGGAGTCCTGCACAATCTGGACACTAGATTTCAAATCAGCTTCAGATATCACAACATTCGGTGCAACAGATCTTAAAAAATCCTTTGAAGGGGAAAGAGTCTGAAAAAAACCCAGTAAATTAACAGCTTGATGAAAAAGCAGAAGAAAGCATGAGTTGAACGTAGAAGACAGTTGTTGAAGCGGCATGCACGGTGTGAAATCACATTTCCAGATGAGAAGTTATCCCTCCTACAAGAATCCCACAACCAGCATAATAACCGCGTGTATTCACCATGCAATCCAAATATGATTTCCACATAAAAGGAACTGACACTACCAGAACTCTCAGAAAGGATAACAGAAATTCCCCTGATAAGTTAGTAATTTGCTTTGACTTAAAAAATGTATAACATGCCCCAAAAGTGATGTGAGCAACTTTTTCTGTAAAAGAAAATTAAACGTGTATAACATTACGGCACATGCAACATTCATCAGAGAAAAGAAAGCGTATTGTTGCTTGTGGACAGAAGACATGTCGGACAGAGATGGGAATGATATAAGTTTAGTTCTATCGACAACTGTTGAGAAGATACTGACAGATTTTCCTCATGCTGATACTGTAACTTTGTGGAGTGATAGTTGTGTGCCTCAGAATAGAAACCAAATGATATCTTATGCAATTGCAATACTTATGTAATCTCATCCACATATTGGGGACATTACTCTAAGATACTGCACACCTGGGCATTCATGCGTGCAAGAAGTGGATGACATTCACAGCCAAGTAGAAAGAGAAATGGATGTAGCAGAATTTTTTTCACCACTTTCATTTATACATTGTAAAAAAAAAATCTGTAAAGTTACTAAAGTTTTTATAGGAAACTGGGATTCCTAGAACATTTATGTAACGGCAACTACAAAAAATCATGTAACAGACACACTTTTGCGCCAAAAATCAAAAAATCTGTAAGGTTACTAAGAATGTTTTTGGAAACTCGGATGCTTAGAACTTTTCATGTAACTGCAACCAGAGTTACAGATAAAATTTTAGCAGATTCATTTGTAAAGTTACAGGTTTCTGTAGCTTTACAAAAACTAGTTTTTTAGATTTGCAGCTTTTTTTGTACAGTTACGGATGAAAGTTTTGTAAGCATGCATCTTTACATCTATGGAACTACAGATTTTTTTTACAGTGTACGTCTGTTGCTGAGAGTCGTCAGTCGCAATAATCCATTTATAGTCCTGAGAATGAAATCAGAACAGTTCTTAGAGTTCCACTCGTGTAGCAAAAATTATGCCTACAATCTCGCTCCGCATACCAACACCAACGCGACACAGTTAAGATTCACGCAACTTCTTTACCAGGGTGAGTTTAAGAGAAACAACTGTAGTGACCAGAAATTCACAGCGATGAATTTGCAAAGAAGCACCTTCAAACGACGAGGAGTACTAACACCATCTCCATAAAGCACTTTACCATATCCTGAAGTTGCTCAGAAAAAGAGGGACTGCATTAACATAGCCAAAATAAAGGACCTGCTGAGTATGCTAAAGTGGTTTCTGAGAGATGACTGGTTGTATTTTTAAAATATCTTTAAAAGAAATTAGCCCAACTGTAATATAAAATAAAGCATGGTTTACGTAACATTTCAAAATTAGAAGTAAAAAGTAGTATAAAAGTTCTTTTGCCCTTGGGGATATTAAGTCTTTTCTTTTGAGCCAGAGATTACCAGACTGTAATGGGAAAAACATTATTTAATTTCAATATAACCATTAATTTTGTGTCTTAATTTTCATCCCCCCCCCCTTTAAAATAATACATTAAAAAGGGAAAGTTGTAGGGTTTATATTTAACATAATTAAATATTTAAGATAGTTTGTGTTGAATAATATTCAACTTATGTAAATTCATTAATTTTGGGAAGATGCTATTATTTAGTATAAATAAGTGGAAGCAGCAATTTTCTGTTATTATGTTAAAATATAGTTAGTAATAAATAGGGGAGAGTAGCCTAATTTGGACCACTTCACTTATTTTCAGGTGTAACTCCCTTAATTTTTGGAATATCTGCAAAAGATCATTACACAGGGTCAATCTATTCATCTACTAACTAAATAAATATTTAGATCAATTTCTTTTTGAAAATCTGAAATTTTATTTTAATTTGAAAATTTTGACAAAAGTGGTCCAAATTCAGCAACTGGTCGCCTAAGTTGGACTCCCAGTCTCCAAAATTGGACCAAATAATATCAGGTTGTTTTAATGACTAGGGAATGTAACTAATTTTATTAAAAGCAAAGTTTGAGATTAATGAAACAACCAAACAAAATAACAGCAATGAAATATAAAGAAATCAAATATCTGAAAATAAGAGTAATTGTTTTAAATCAAAATGTATTCAAAATATAAATCAAAGTTACCAGTAATTAAGAATAGAAATTATGGAACTAATTGTCAGTTACTTGAATATCATGTAAGCAGTCATGCAAAGCTTATACATGAATTTTCTTTATTGTTTTTGTTTTCCAGCGCACACAACATGGAACCGTATATGGCAATCTGAACAGTGAGTCATTTTTGCTATTTTATTTTTCTTACAAATTGGGCAAATCCAATCATCACTGTCTAGATTTTTCTATTTAGATTCGGAATTATCAGACTTTTTTTTGCAACAGAAGTTTTCTTTACATTATGTTTGTAGTTCTTCTCTTCCATCATTTTCTTGCTAATTGCATAACGCCTATTTTTCAAAACTCCATGTTCCAATTGCTTTTGTGCTGTGAAAGCTTCCTTTTTGTCTTTTTTTTTTTCATTCCAAGGTTGAGTTTATATGGCGATGTTGTTAACACAACTGTTTTTTGGCTCCCTCTGTACTTTGATTTAACTGAATTTAGCAAGGGAAATAACATTTCTAATGATTTTTTTTGCTTTTGGGGAAGAATTGTAACTGCAGCCTTGTTGCAGGTCAATTTCTTCACAACTTACTGTCTGCTTTTTGTTTCCTATATCTTTAACAGTTTTGCTGTCACGGGTATGTTTCTTCCAGACAGTTTGTCTATGTCTTTTTCAACATTTTTAGTAAGGTTCGAGATTTTATGCGTTTTAATGGCAAAAATGTATAATTCCACCCTCCAGAACTGTAAAAAGTCTTCCATCGCAAATATCCTGCAGGAGGAAAATGTTTGAATTCAATTCTGTAAATCAAATATGCCGTAGGAATAAAGAATTCAAAGAAAATAAATACAATTACATACAAGATAAAAGACATTGCAAACAAAATTTATTGCAGAGACATGTAAAAATATTTTTATGTTTATATAGGCCTAAACTGTATAAAAAAAATTAATCCAGATATACAAAAAAAATTGCATGGAGATAGTATTCCACTATAAAATATGAAAAAATATAGTACAAAGCGTACCGTCCTCGAAATTCATTATTTACTTTTCAAATTTATTATAGCATATCTGGTCCAATTTAAGCAACTGAAATTGGCCCAATTACGGCAACTGCGCCATTTTTTAAAACAGTTAATTTCAAGACTGAGAACAAAAACGAAATCAAACAAATCGCGTGAAAAATATGCGCAATAAACAGACGAATTCATATATGTAAATGAAAACATAACAACTTACTTTAGTTTTTAAATATTCACTTACGTTTAGTAGGAAAAAATTAGATCAAAACAGCTAACTTTAGTTTTTTTTTAAATTGCCTAAAAACAGCACGTGGTAGGCGGTTGCTTCTTATAATCATGAGTGACGTCATTCCGATGTTTAGGATTTCAGCGGTAAATGGAGTCTCTTCCTGTAATTAACGGCAGAATGGCAACGGTCCAATTAAAGCGGCGGTCCAAATATGGCTACTCTCCCTTATTTTACTATCCACTGATGCTTATTCAAATTAACTAACCAAATTTCACTTTGTTAAGCTGTAAAAAGTTACACAAATTAAGGATAACAGGGTTCTTCCATGATAGAACCATATTATTCTAAGCAAGACACGACCGACGTTTGAGAATAATGTGATTCTATCAGATTTTTTAAATGTAAACAAATCCATGAAAATAATATTTACGAACTTTGGCATTGTAGAATTGCTGTCTGTACCTACATATGAACTTATTAAGGCCAGGGCTTAATTTCTAACAATAAAAGTACCGGAGCCCTAATATTCTGTGGTACCCGTACTAACAACTGTACAGTTTCCCCCTACACCCCCACCCCTTTCACTCCAATCTGCATATTTGTATTTCGTACATTATTTGCAAAATTTAAAGAAATTTTTATTTCTTTAGCAAAATAAAAATTTTAAATATATCTATCAGAATATACTTAGCTGAATGAAAAATATGAATATCAAATTCACAATATATCTTTACTTAATAGGTGCTAAAAATACAAAAATATAGTTTTTCTATATTTATTTAATATACTTAGCTGTCAACTATTCCAATCTTTTTAGTTATCACTCCTTCCAAATAGTAATCTTTGTTTAGTTTTAGTGTTAATTAATTTCAGAATTCTGCGATGAAATATGGTAAGGATTAGGATTCGGAAATAGTGTTAGCACAAAAAAGGGATAGTTCGCAACTATGCAAATTTATGAAAAAATGCATAAAATTTACAAAAATTAATATTTATATGCTGAAGAATAGAACAATGTTTTTAGTTTTTTCGGAAGCGCTATTGCACTGGGCTCCGGAGCCCTATATTTATGAGCTCCGGTGAATTCCGACCAATATTTAAGTATTTACTAAACACAGAGAAGTACCGGAGCCGGGCTCCGGTGGGCTCCGTCGCAAATTAAGCCCTGATTAAGGCTAAAAGTTTTTTGCAAACTTTAATAACTTCATGTACGGAACAAGCTGATTTTTAAAGTGTTTACCTTGAAAAATGAGTTTGGGCGAGATAGAATCGTCTTATTCTCAGTTGACGAGATGTCTTCAGTTCGACTCTCGACCTAGACACTTTTTCATTCAGGATGAAAATAAAGCAATATTTTGTATGATATCTTTAGTAGATACTATTACCTAAAAGGCGATCTGAATGCATTGTGTCGGTTGTTTGCCGCTGCGTGGCTCAATAGGCAGAGCGTTGGCAATCTAATCCAGAGGTCTAGGTTTCAATTCTCTATCTGAACACCTCTTCGCTTATTTGGAAAGAATAATATTTTGTATAATGTCTTTACCAATCAGTATGATTGAGTTAAAAACAATAAAAAGTGTATTATGATAATGCTAGACTAACTCTAAATGTTGGAAATCTATGTTTTAATAAACACATATGTATGTTTAATCCTGGAATATCACCAATGTTTCATCTGTTCCTTTTAATCCTTTAATATGATGAAAATTTCATCTGTGTTGTAAATGACTTATCGACAAATTTGTCGTAAGACGTATTAATGCGAAGTGTGCGTGGTCGATACTGACCATCAAACGGGGCGTTATCACTGACTCCGGAAGTTGCGATAGAACCATAGTCAACACATAAAAGTGTGGTCCAAACAGGTCCAGTTTAGATCCACCGTCACCAACTCCATCACCGACTCCACCGACCTCGTCACATCACCGACTCCAAACGCGGGACCTTACAGTAGAATCACCTCTGCCAAAGTACTAGTGAGGGTGACGATAAATTACTCTACCGCCTGCCAAGAACGAAGGTCCATTATAAAGGCTACCTCTGATATCCCAGCGGACGGATAGGACAATAGAAACACATAAATAACATAAACATATATGTTAATAGTTAATACATAAAAAGATAGAATTAAAAAAATAGGAAACTTAGCCTCCCCGTGTCGTGCATACCCCAGCCAACTACCTCTCTGGATGTCAGAGCCATGGGAGTAGAAAATGAAAGCAGAAAGGTATTCCGTTTGGTAGCCGTCAGTCGTTCGCCTATTGCCAGGGCATTCACCTGCTTTGAACCACCGAATGAAGACTGCGCCTCACAGCCTTTCAAGCCCCGAGTGAGCAACCCTGCGCCAGGCTTCCGGACATCCCCCTGAGTCCACTACAGGTTGATTCCGAAACACCCAGCACTTGCAGTGGTTATTCCGCACAATAATGCCTCAGCGACAGACTATTCAGGTGTACGTTGACCGGAAACGCAGTCTCCGAGCTGGACATGAGACTCCGTCGACAGTCTGCACACTCGAAGTCTCCGCTTTCGTCTTCTTTCGAAAAGGAAGGGACCTCTACTGCGTCCTCGGCCGGGATCTCTGTCATTCTCCTGCGCCGAAGCCAGGTTTGATTCGGGATGACCCGGAGGTGCCCGCCCCTAATTTGTTGTAAAATACTACTAATTGGCTGACATTTTTTAATACTGTTTTACAACTATTGTAGTATATGGAGCTCCTGAAGACTTATAAGGAGAGCTGTAACAGTTTCAGTCACATGATCCATTTGAATGTTTGAATATTTTACTTCTCTCCTTAGTATAATGGAGTGCTGTTTCGAGTTTAGGACCTTACATATACTAGAATAAAGACTTTCTCTAACTGCATAAATAGAAAAAAAATTTCTTATAGCTCTATGAAAATAAAACTGCGCAAAACGTTTTGAAAGAACTTAAATCTCTCTTACATGGAAATTATTCCAAAGAGAAACATTCGCGTTGCATACAATATTTCAAATGAAAATCAAATTTCAAAGTAATTGCTTAAGAGGCGCAAAGGCTAACATAGTGAAAAAGATTCCATGCCGGGGCTCGAAGCCGGGCCATCAGTATAGCGCAATGACGTTCTACCGACTAAACCACATGGAACGATACCCAGCCTGGAAAATTTCTCACTACTATATGTTGGCAAGGCTACAAACGCAGCACAAGATGGAACATTTATCGTGAGCCACCGACCTGGGTCGAACACGAATTACTTTGAAATTTGATTTTCATTTGAAAAACTTAAATCTCTCTTCATCGAATGCATAAAGATGTACTAAGCCCTGCTCTGTGGTTTCGGATCTTAAATTTTAGAATTTCTATGCAAAAAATAAATATATATGTATGTATATATATAATTTAAAAATAGATATATTTAAAACCAATCTAACCTAAATTCAAGATGAAGCGGTGCAATCTCTATATTGGTATTGAATAGCTTTCTAATCTGAATGGGAATTTTTTATTACTATGATTACTATGTAGAGTGAAACACCCAGTTATTGACATCTAGTCAGTAATTAACATTTCAGCAAAAAATATAACTCAAATAAGTATTTTCTTGAAAAATTCTGCAAAGTAATGTGATCTAGTGGCAATTTATTTGTCTTAACTGTTATAACTTATGTGTCAGCTACTGATTTTTCAAAATAGAGATTGTGTCAGTTACTGGAATTATTGGCCATATGTATGAAAAAATAATAATTTTTAGTAATAAAAAGTATAATTTTTCAAAATTTTGCCAACAATATTTTTTTACGTATCTCTATTATACTTTCAAGAAAAACGATAAGTTCAAAATAGATTTATATAGTCAGGAGGGGTAATTATAACCACTTTTTACATTTTCAACATTGCTATTTTTCTTTTTTTTTTGCTTATTTCTATTTGGAAAAGTGGTACTTTTAGTACATAGGAAGTAACTTTTATTCTTTAAGAACACCTTTTAAAAGTTTTAATTCTTAAGCTGTTTTTTTTATATATAAAGTTAAAAGGATGGTTATAATTACCCCACCAAAAACTCGAAATCACATAAGTTTGGAGTAATTAAGACCACTAGTGGGGAAATTATGACCACTATATCTTCTCTTTATACTTGCAAATACACATTTGTTTGGGGCAATTGAGACCACTTTGAACTACAAAGTGACAAATCCGTTTATCAAATATTGTATAGACTTAGTTTCAAATTGCTATTCGGATATCAAAAAGGCTTCAGACAAGAAATAAAGAATATCTAAGATGAAATATATATTATGTGGTCAATATCTAACCGTCAAACAAAATTTTACCATACACAGTTTTATCCAATATGGCGGCGGTCATAATTACCCCACCTGACCCTAACTTTGTAACAGTGCTTTGAACAAAGAAGAATCTTTAAGGTGTCAGTTACTGAGGGTTTTACCGCATTCATTTCTCCAAGACCAATTTTTCAAGAATAAAAGAAAAAAAACTTTCATTAATCAAGAAAAGTTATTAATGAATTTTCATTCATGTATCTTCCGACTTGCTGAAAAGTTTACTAATTCATTACTAATTGAAGCTGTACACATCAGCAAAACTCATTTCACATCTCATATAAAATGAAAGAAATTAAAATACCATTTCCATTTAAATTTACTGTAGTTTGGTTAGATATCAAAAGACTTTTCCTAGAAATTAAAGGAAGCCAGTTCGTACATGTATTTGGAATTAATTATAATATATCTTTATTCATCAGTCGTTAATGAAAAATGTCCTGCAATTTAATTAAAGTGACGTATGAGATTTATTTTAATCCCTTTGAACTCTTTTATAATACTCTTTCTGAGCTTTTAGAATCCTAATTATTCACATACATTATCTTCAGTAAAAATAATCTTGCATTAATTAATTTGAAATTTGTCCAAAGTCATTTCATCATAAAATATATGAATTTATACTTTCAGAATGCTATTTATTTTTAACTAATAAAGGAATATAAATATTGAAGTTTGAAGTTATAGTATTACACTACCTATAGAACTTTAATAAAAATGTATCTAAATCTTCATCTCGTGGCAAAAATTTCCATTAAATATTGTTTTCATAAATAACATCATACAAAGCAAAATATGTGATAAGTACTGTATATTTTAGAAAATTTATAATTTTTCAAGTAAATTGATCAAGTACTGTAATTACTCATGTATAACACGCCCTTGTCTATAATGCGCACCAACGTTTCGAAAATATTGTCTCGTGTATAATGTGCGCTGTATTATTTCAATGTCCTGAAATCTGAAAATTTGAAACAAATAAAATTCAATACGCACCCTGACTGAAAAAAAAAAAAACATAAATAAAAATAAAATTAAATAAAATTAAATAAAGTAAAATTAAATAAAATTAAAGTAAATTAATTAATTAACAAAATGAAGGCGGAGTGCGATATTACTCGCGCACAGAGGGTGCCGCGCAATAAATATATAAATTAGTAACTATATTATTATAAAAAAATTGTTGCTAAAAGAATAATAAAATTTTGTAAAAAACTATAAAGCGTAGCGTTTGGTATATCTGTATATACTAGAAAAGTTTAAATCGATAGACCGTGAAATTTCCTAGCGATATGAAGCCTAAATAGCGTCAAATATTGCTATTCTGTATAATTCTTTTTTAATCTTATCCTTATCTGTTTATGATGAACTTAATTCTGTGCTGACAATAAAAGTAGTGTATATTTAAACGTCATTTGGCATTTCATAAAACTTTTCAGCGTAGTAATAATCTTTTCCTTTTACAGTGCACGTAAAACAAAACCCTTGTTCAAAGTTTAAACGGCATTGTGCTAAACGCGCTTCGAAAGGAAGCCGCAAAGTTGCAACGCCGCCTTGGTCTGTACCGCGATTTTACAGATAAATATTTAATTAACCTTTAAAAACGTGGTTGACATATTGAGAGAGTCAATGAAAACTAGTCGCGAATCTCATACTAATTATGTGATTAATTCTAATTAAATTAGTCTGTTCTTAACAGTTTGATGTTTATTGCTTTTATACTACTACTGGGCATTGCATTACACAAATATATCATTAAAAGTTGTTATCTAGCCTTTAAAATCCCATATCTTTATGTACGTCTAAACCGTCCGTGACTTTGAGGGTTAATATCTCGGTTAATCACCGACAATGTTTTTCGAATATCATTATCAACAATCCTTTTATATTTCTACGACGACAGATACCTCCAGAGATCCCCAACTTCTTTGCTGAAAGCCCGCAAATAGAAATTTGTGTGTATCGGAAAAAATGTTATTTCTCTAAAATTATGTGACTTAAGATAGTCGCTAGAGTTTTCCTAGAAGGTTTAAATTAACTTCTACTACCCCTATTTTTTTCATAATTTTAGTTTCAGTAGATTCGGAAATAGAGGAAGGTGGGTCATATTTTTGCATTACATTTTCGACGATAACTCTGAAAATATAATACCTAAAATTAAAAGTAATGTATTTTTGAGTTCGGTTTTACGAAAGCTTTCACACGATACCGCACAGGATATAAAAAGAATTTTTTTTTTCAAGTAACTTAATTAGCCCCTCTGCATTTCTCCTAAATAAATTTGTGGATTGTTAATAATCTGTAAATATTTGGGTAAATATAGCCTTTATTACTTCAGCCAATTAGAACTTTACACGTTCCATAGTTTATGAGTAAAATAGTTCTGACAGACGGGCAGACAGGTGCTGTTGTTTATGAAGGCCGATTATCTACACGAATCGATAAGGGCCCAAAGAGGGGGTTCCCTCCTTTGGGGGAGGGGGGTATTTTTTAGAGAACCTTAACCGTATTTACGCGAGGATATCACCACAGAAAACTCCGAACGATTAGTCTGACGGGCGCGATTGGCGAACGGCTGTTCGACGGGAGCGAACGGCAGGTGCTGGGTTCGAACCCAGCACCTGCAGTCTACCAGCTTTGAGAGCCGAACCTCTCGGCCAATGGTGGGGCCGTGTAGACAGACACGGAGCGATCTTATAATGGTTCCGTTTTTACTTTTTGAGTACGGAGCCCTAAAAATAAAGAGATTGCGTTAAAAGGTTCAATGTAACAAGAATATTAATACGGTGAATGAAGGGAAAATGATACAATATACGAAGATACAGACTGTGTTATTGGACGATTCCAGCAACCGTGTGACAATAATCGATATGTTACTGACAAATCGATTGTGTTGGTATGTAGGAAATTTCGGAAATATGCATATTTTTATTTTTATACTATGGTTGTGCAACACTTATTCATTTTACGATATGTATAGTGTATTTTTACTTGGGTAAGCTTTAGATTTATTTATTTTTCAGTTAACGTAAATTAAGATCGGGGAATATCATCGCTTTTTCATTTTATTTGGGCAGAAAAAATGAAATGAATAATCACTGTATAATTAATTGCTCACAACAAACTACCACAGCATGCCAAAAATTCAATTACTAAGCTTATTATTTTATTTTCGTGCAATTGTATCGCATTATCTACGAGTTGTGTTCAAGGACTTTATGAAAGCATGTGCAGCTCCACACACTTGACGGACGTACTCCGTATATGATGAGCACCTTTTCATCATAGTCCTAAAATTTTGAAAAGAAACTTGTGCATTATACTCGTAAATACTGTAATCCCATTCCAATTAATATACTTTTGAAGAAAAAGAGCAGTGGTTTCATGTTATGCATAAAACCCAAATGAAATTTTAAGAATGAAATTGCATATAAATTCAGAAATAATTCATACCCAATATGAGCCATAATCAATTAATTTTTATTAAAATACAAAAATTCTACATATTAGATTAAAGTAACATAATTGTTAAACTTACTAAAAGTTGTTAAGAAAACCTCTTTCGAAAGTAGATCTAATTTACATTAAAAAAAAAGTTTTGTGGTCACATCCGCTGCAATATCATAATATAGTCACAAATATTTACTCATTAACCGGTTACCGACATCAATCATAGTTTATGACTTCTGCTTTGGAGTAATAAGAGAATTATGAGTTACAAGAAGTATCTTAATTTTGAAATCTGTCAATCATAACCTTAACCCTTAAATGCCTGGTGTTGCTTTTCGGCAACATACCCAATTTAGGCTCTAAAATACTATTAGAATAATATTGAAGCTATAATGCCTAATGTTGCCAATAAAATACATTCTGAAAATATTATTAAATCGATTTTCAACATGTAGATTAGCAACACTTGTGCCGTTTAACAATAAAGATAGATTTATTTTTTCAATTGTTGCTACTTGTTCTTTTGTTTTGTTTGGAAGCTTGCGAAATACCCTATTTTGACCTGCAGTGAGCAAGTAAAATTTATTTCTTATTATACTTCCTAAAGTTCTTGTGTGTTTAATATTACAGAATTTTATCAAGGAAAATTATTTTTTCAATTAAACACCAGTATTGCCGATGAGTAACAAACTGTTTTTTAGCCGTAAACCATAACTTAAAACAAAATAGGATTTTTTTCAGTATTTTTTCCATGATTTATTTAAAAAATGGAAGCCGAAAAACATTATGACAATGATTTTTGAAAAATCAGGCATTTAAGGGTTAATCCGCAGGAATTGATACTAAATCTTTTGTTTTATAGTATGAAACAATACAGTATTTGCCCGACTGTTTCAGTGCTATACATATTAGTATAAATACAAAGCTTCTCAGACAAATTTTATGAAACAAATATTTCATCCGGCGCTTTTGAATCTAAATAAGAATTGTTGTAACAACAAGAATAATAATCACTTATAAACAGATTAAGTTAAATAATGCTATAAAAAGTGATAAAAATATTTTTATTAAGATTGACGATCGTTATCCATCAAGATTTTATTTACCATCCATAATCCGTGAATCAATAGAGATATTTTTACGCAACGGGAACATATAAAATGATTCAGTGTCCCTTGATTTACCTAAAATTTGGAAAGAGATACTATGTAATTTTTGAAACAATAGTAAAAAATTAACCCACGCTGGCAAATAGCCAAGTTAATTTTATTTTTATTTTATGTTTTGCAATTTCTTTCATTCGCATGATGTCTTGTGACATTGTTTACCATGTTATAGTTCTTTAAATTATGTAAAAATTAATCCACGTTCGCAAATAGCTAATTTAATTTTAATTTTATTTTATGTTTGCAATGTTTTTCAGTATGCCTCATGTCTCGTGGCATTGTTTACTATGTTTATTGTTTTTAAATTATGTAAAAATATTTTCCTATCATGAATGATTTTAAAAATGTCGCCGTATGTGCGATGAAACGATCGTCAATCTTAATAAAGATATTTTATCACTTTTTATAGTATTATTTAGCTTAAGAATTGTTGTCTTTTTAAAAGTAAATCTGGTCTAGTGAGTTACTATTCCGCAATCATAATATTTAAAATTTGTGATACACCAATAAAAATGTTTCTCTTACGCTATTTATCATTCTTTTTACTTTTTTTTTTTTTTTTTTTTGGTAAGTTAAAAAAAATTCCTTTTAATACCTATATCATGAAGAAAAACATGAATTTAATCAAAAAACAAACCGCAACATACAGAAAGCAATAAAAAGCAAGTCGGAAATTGTACGTCAAACGTGGCAAATGAGGTGCATTCGTACTATAACTAGTTTTATAAATATTCAGATCTTGGTGCAACAGCTGTTGCATTCTTGTGCAAAAATGCATGAATACAAAATTTATTACGATTAGGGGAGACTAGGGAAGGTTGACCATTTGGTAGGCTTAGCCCACCCATCAGTTTTCCTATTTAAAAGAATTTCAGAGTTTTATCAGTAGGTGTCAACCAAAGCTACTGGAATGCTCAAACAACAGTCTTAGTTTCATACAGATAATCGAAATAGATGTGGAAAAATCAATTATGAAGCATTTTCAACTTAAATATTGTGTTTTTTAGAAATATTTTGTAAGCTTTTTTCAGACAAAATATAGCCTAGAAATTTAAGGAAGCAGGTTTTAAGTAATGCAGAAATATCGAGCTTTCATTCCAGGCATAAAGATTGTACAATAAATTAGGCTTAACATAAGAATGCGCTATACTTTAGAAAAGGGCTATGTGGGGAGGCTTGACCCAGTCAATGTGAGGGAGGGTTGAGCAGATACTCAAGGCTCCCTTAATTAAGTGGTTCTTGAAATCTTTTTATTATACACTGTGCATGATGAAAGGTTGATGTCTATACATAAAAAAGAACGTAAATTTATTCTGTAAAGCTACAATAAAATAGGATGATGGAAAAGAAAATGTTTAAAACGGATTAAAGAAAGATGTGAAAAATTGCTATAGTATCCACTGCAAGAAAAAAATTAATGAAATATAAATGGGAAAGTTGACAGGAACTTTTTTCAATTAAATATTACTTACAATAGGAAAATAGAAGCAGTGGAAAAAGACTAGAAAGGACTAGTAAGTATGAAAGCGTCAGTCTTAACCCTTTCATTGTCAGTGGTGTGTTTATGAAACCACTTAATTTTAATTCCCAAATGCAACAATGGCACCAGAATTTTGCTAAAATCTTTTTCATTTAATATGTATGTGAAATATAGCCTTTTTCTTATTTCCAAATAGCTTTGTTCGTTAATTCCGGTGCCAGTCATTTACTTCAACATTTTAGCACAGAAAGTACTTTGGCCCTAAAAGGTTTAAAAATGTTAATGATAAGTTAAGTGCTCATGTGGTTGCAAAAGAATATAGCATTAATCGAAAAACATTACGAAGGTATGTAGACAAATCTCACCAGGATGAATACAGTGAGATGAAGCCAAACTGTGTGACAACTACAGTTGTCAGGTCGAGTGTCACAAAAAGTAGGACAAAGAGACAAAAAAAGCGGGACAGTCGTTCCTAAATACGGACATAATAATACCTGAAACCCTATGAAAACGGAACCTGTCTCTCACGGAATACTGTCTTAAATGTTAAAATTTCATTTTCCCTGCTGTACAATTATACGTGCTCTGACAAAATCCTATTTTAAGCAAATATTTCCTCCTCTGACTTGCGATTGCGTCTAAACAGGTTTGTTCAAGCATCAAATTTACAAAAATATTTTTTTTTATAATAATTAAAGCATATAGCATAAAGTTAGTTTGCTTTTTTTAAACTCATTTTATTTCTCTTCACAAATATTTCAATATAAAACAAAGTGGGTCAAGCCTCCCATAGAGTGGGTCAACCCTCCCATATGTGGGGAGTCTTGACCTATTATTTTCTCCTCATTAAAATCAATCATTTTTCAAATTTCTTACATATTACACTTACATAGCAATTTTATTTTTATTACTGATTATATAACGAATAAAATGATATATAAAACTTTATTCTACGTTCAATATTTAAAAAATAAAAAATCATTTTGTAAAAAGAGGGTCAACCCTCCCTAAATTCCCCTATGTCTATTAAATTCAGTCATATGGAAATAATACGACTCCATCCTAAATAGGACCTCATCACCATGGCAACCTAGAATCATTACCTATGATGGGATGTCAATGAATTTAATTACGTGTGGTATAGGATTTAATAGAATGATGAAAACTTTTATTAATATGTATCTTTTTAATTTTTGATTCGATTTTCATAAAATTTGAAATAACTCGACAAAATTCTGCAACGATTACATATATTAAATTCCAAACCCTTCTGTTAGGTAGCTTTTGCCGTGTTATATGCAGACAGACTGACGGACGGACCAGACGGCGACTATTGGTGCTACGTATTTATATAATTTCGAACGTACCTAAAAAAACAGCAATGTATACGAAAGCATAATACAGTTTAACAAAGCTTGATTTAAAAAAAAAAATCAGCTCCGTTGAAATAACAGTACCAGGAATTGCTTCTTAATCTTATCTTTGATTTTAAAACACAAAATATTTTCTTACGAAAATATTGATTTCTTTCTTATTGCTTTACTGAAAATATTCATTCAAGCGTTGAACAAACAGCGTTTAAAATGAGAAAATAAACAGTGAAATATAAAGTAGAATTCTTAACGTGTATGAAGAACCGAAAAAGAAGTGAAGTAATTTTTTTCCGCTGAAATTAATTTATCTAAAGAAAACTAGAAATAAAAATTTAATGTTTTTTCTTCTGTATTAGAACTGGTAGTGAAATATTTTCATTATATAAAGAATACAGTTGTTGCATTAGGGATGTGAGTTTTTTTTTTTTTTTTTTTTTTCAGTATGTAACATTTTTAACACATTTTACACACATTAACTTATTTTTTCGCCCAGTTGGAAAAATACTACAATTATTTTAACACTGGTTTGGTAGATTTACCGTAAATTATTAAATGTCTTAAACTTTTAAAATCTAATTTTAAAACTTACACAAAAAGCGTATTTAAAAAAAAATAAATACACATTACGCACGTTAGTCATGTTTAACACGTTCACGCCGGCACGGTGGGTCACATACGACTGTCTCAGAGCTGCCAAGCCTCCGGCTTTTGGGATACCAGTATTTTAATACAGAAAATGTTGTTTTATTTAATTAGAACAATTGGGCGATTTTAAGGAACAACATTTTCTCTAAAATAACAGCGGTGTGCAAAAAGCCGGAGACTTGACAACTCTGAGATAGTCGAGTGTGAACCACCGCGCCGGCGTGAACGTGTTAATAAATATTTTAATAAATTCTTCAAATAATTTTCAGGTAAGAAATTTTATATAAAATTTATACAAAAAACACTGACTGATAAAAGTATCTTATTATATAAACCAAAATAAACACTTGTTTTACCTATTAAAACTGCACATATACTTATACTGCACATAATATATAAAACTGTACAGCATTCTTTAGATACCGACCATATCCCAGATTTCGCAAATATGACAGTTATCAGATCCGGTTGCAATAATGCTAAAAGTAGAGTTTTTCTGGAAGGTGTGTTCACCCGTAAGCAAACTTCGCCGATTAATGAATCATGTGCACTTCCACCTGGATACACAGCATTTGGTATTTTTTTATACTTTCTTTAATTTTAACTGCTAATAATTTTTAACTGTAAACATGATATATAGTTTTCTAGTCCTTTGAATGTTATTTATTGCACTGATGAGGGGCTAAAATTTAGCTCGAAACGTTTGCTTTTTAATTGTTTTAAATGTATGTAATTTTTACTTGTATGTCTGATGAATTGTAATATATTTTTTATTTTTAAATCGTATATCAGACGTTAAACAATGATTATATGAACAGGCTTATTTTGGGTTTATGAAATGCCAAATGAGGTTTAAATATTCACTGCTTTTGGTGTTAGCACTAAATTAAGTGTCATCGTACACTCGTAATGTTACATTACACTCGGAATGGTGTAACTTTATTCTTTAATAGAAACTTTGGAAGCCAAATACTAATTTCGGTGTACATTTTACTTGAAATACACTTCGTGTTGGAATAGGAATCGGTCACGTCAGCAAACGACGGTAGCCATTTTATTCCTAGCTATTTAATCTCCCCTGGAACTTAGGATTTTCTGTTAAAACAACAAACATAAGGTAAGCAAAGTAATTATTCTTCATAGATTTAAGAGATGGGACTAAATAGTGTTTTTGTATACAAGTATAAGTATTTTAAAAATAAGGTCATGCTTTAAATAACATATAAATCTAAAAACAATGGCCACATGTTTGAATTTAACGTGAGGTAATGCCTTTTGTATACTGTTGCAGTCAATTTTTTTTATGCATCTTTGTTTGTTTGTTAGCTACTTTTTGTTATGCATTAAATAGATTTTTCAGAAAAATTTTAATATCATGATGCACCATAATTTTTCAATAAGGTTATTCTGCTAATCTTTTTATTTAAATCGTTCTCTTTTAAAAATTAGAGCTTTCAAAAGCTTATGCTATTAAGAAAACACGATTATTTATCATTGATCCAAGTGTGAAACTTTTCCTGGAAAGTGTCATTTGTGTCACAAAATAATAGGCTTAAAAAGATGCTACATATATAATTTATATTAACAAATTTGATAAAAGGAAAATATTTTTGTTCTTTGAAGCTTATCGGGTCAATATAACACGTACTTAGAGCTTTGTGTGTTATAAAAATTTATTATAATTAAAATATAATTATATCATGAAAAATATTATAATTACTAAGAATTTTTAATGATTTAAAACTATAGTAATTTACTCGGATAAATTTTACTTTTAGTTTATTTCATTTTCATTTTGTTAAAACCCTTTCGCTAATGGCGTCTTTCATCAAGGACATACTTTTTAGATTTTTTTTAAAGACTTTTTATTTAATTTAAAAGAATTTTACGAATTTTGTCTGTATTTTCAAACATTTCCCTGTCAGAAGCACAAATATTAAGAAAACAAACCAATATATGACAGAATATTTTTGAAGACAATCTTCATCGAGAAATTTTTGAATCAAAATGGACACTCTCGTCCAGGAAATAGTAAATAAAATCATATAATTCTGATGTAATTCAACATCAGAATTAGCTAATTATATTTGTTATTTTGTTAGTAAAAATAGAAACTTTGATATAAACTTATCGTGATAGCTTAAGTAGTTGTAATTTTATTACAGATCTAGCTGTTTAATCGTTTTATGCACGGGAGTTCATGAATTTAATTCCAAAGCCACAATTAAAAATAACTATTCGATTTAGTAAAGTATTTTTCTACTACTGTGCCCTCTTTTTAAAAAATTTAATTTATCATGTTACTACAGCAGCAGACGATAAAACGATATCTTTGGAATAAGGGAATAAAAAAATTTGTTGATGTTTGTGATAAAATGTGTTTCTTTATTTTTAAAAATTTGTAATACTTAAGCACAATTAAATAATCTCTAATTATTTGCATGTGAGGTAAAAGAATTATTGTAATACCCGTTAAAGCTTCTTAGTATTGCAGCGTGGCGTACGTAATATATATATCTCTAATTATTTGCATGTGAGGTAAAAGAATTATCGTAATACCCGCTATAGCTTTTTAGTATTGCAGAGTGGCGTACGCAATGCAATGCGTCTTGCAATAGAAAGGTAATTGTAGTGGTAAGAATTTTATTGTGAATTTTTAATTGTTGGCAGCTGCTATAACGAAAAATGTTTAAATTTGATAGGAAATTGCTGAAAAATTTGTGTTTTTTTATTAATTAAAAATTAAAAATTAAATATAAATTATTTCGATTTCGGATTGCTTTAGATGCCTCGGCCAAGTTTTTATACACATGTACATAACATTTCACAATTCTAGCTTCCGAACTGTGGATTTGTATCGCATTACACACAGATAAATTTTCATTTTTATACATTAGATTATTTTAAAACGTGTGTCCATAACTTTTGTCCTTTCTCTAACAAAAAAAAATTTCATCAAGAATTTTTTATTAGGCGATTTTTAGCTTACTCTGAGCCTTATTAACAACGCGTGAAAATTTCATAATTTTTATAAATACTGGGATTGAAAGGGATAAAATATGAGATTGCCATAATCCTATTCTGTGTTTATTAAATTGGTAAAACATAATTAAAAAGATCATAGGCGCACATTTGATTACATTTAGTGGGAAAGCTAATCACTTCCAGAAGGGGGGGGGGGGGGAAGAGGTGCTAAGTAATTATCTTTCAAGTACATCAGAAAAAGGCTTAATCTTAATGCTAAAAATATATTAAAAAGTTGGCTATACCAAAATGTTGGTTGTGGTCTAGATCCACCCTGTCCTTCCCTCGCTATATCGGCCCCCATGAAAATAATATATTTAAATATCTTAATATATAAAATTTCTTTGTTTTTTTGGTTGTTATAGTTCGTGCCCTATTTAATAGATGACAGAAATTTGCAATTTTGACTATGCTGATCTTTCTTTTATAACCCTATTATTGGTCTTGCAGCTACCCAATATATCCGTGATTAAAAAAAAAAACATTTATAAAAACAAAGTTTGTTTGCGGCGACTGATTTTCGGAAGCGTTTCCTAGTAGTTTTACAGCGTATTAATTGGATTTAAAATGTGGCGTTTTAATGGGCTGATCTTTCTTTTACAACCCTATTATTGGTTTTTGCAGTTACCCAATATATTCGTGATTATAAAAAGAATTTATAAAAACAAAGTTTGTTTGCGGCGACTGATTTTCGGAAACGTTTCCTAGTAGTTTTACAGCGTATTAATTGGATTTAGAATGTGGCGTTTTAATGGGCTGATCTTTCTTTTACAACCCTATTATTGGTTTTTGCAGTTACCCAATATATTCGTGATTATAAAAAGCATTTATAAAAACAAAGTTTGTTTGCGGCGACTGATTTTCGGAAACGTTTCCTAGTAGTTTTACAGCGTATTAATTGGATTTAGAATGTGGCGTTTTAATGGGCTGATCTTTCTTTTACAACCCTATTATTGGTATTGCAGTTACCCAATATATTCGTGATTGAAAAAAAAAACATTTATAAAAACAAAGTTTGTTTGCGGCGACTGATTTTCGGAAACGTTTCCTAGTAGTTTTACAGCGTATTAATTGGATTTAGAATGTGGCGTTTTAATGGGCTGATCTTTCTTTTACAACCCTATTATTGGTTTTTGCAGTTACCCAATATATTCGTGATTATAAAAAGCATTTATAAAAACGAAGTTTGTTTGCGGCGACTGATTTTCGGAAACGTTTCCTACACTGTAAAAAAAAAAACCGGACTAAAGTACGGGAATATTACTGGCAATATAGACGCCAGTACTATTTCCGTATTTTAACGGAACATTTTCCCGGTAAATTACAGACAAATTTCCGTTAAATTTTTTAAAAAAAAGGAAATTTTTCTGTAATTTACCGAAAAAAAGTTACGTTAAAATACGGAAATAGTACTGGCGTCTAGATTGGCAGTAGTATTTCCGTATTTTAGTCCAGTTTTTTTTTTTTTTTTACAGTTATAACGATTATCTCGTTATATATGTTTACATTCTATTCCCCCCCCCCCCCACCCCAGACAGTTTCAATTAAAATTCTGTTTAATAACTTATTTATTTTGCGCACTATAGTCAAACAGTGCAGCCCCTAAATTAAATGCAACATTTAAAAACTAAATCGAGTGTATTAACAGCCCTTCACACTTAAATTAAATTATTCTAGGTACTCATCTCTTTAATAAAATCAGTGAATCACTCTCTATTTTCACTTTCTGATTCTTTCACACATACGCTTTAACCTTGTACAAAATTCGTTACGGCTGACTGTTAGTTTCAAACGCATTTTAACTTCGGTCATTTCCTTATTTGGGCATGAATATAACTCATCATTTAAAATCACTTTACATGCAATCTACTTATTAGAATTATTTTCGCTTCACACCCTTTTGTTCAGATGTATGGCAATTCTACATTTTTGTGGTAAAGCGGTGGATCTTTGATCTAACATCTGGTCTAGAAAAATACAGTCTCATGCTTTTTAGCCTAACGAACTCGGTCTGTTACTATGCCCTTTCCAGATAACACTTTTTATTTTTACATTTAACCGCAGCTGTATCAATGTACTGATGAGTCTCCATCTATCATGACACAGGAATGTATGCAGCCCACAATCTGCCGCCCCCCCTACACAATTAATATGGTAGAAGCCTACCGTACATTTTTTTTGGCGAACATACCAGCCAATGGTTCTCTTAGCCCCTGTGCATGGCGCAAAATATACTTTTAGATTGGCGATATTGTAGTCCGCCAGGCAAGAAAGTTGTAACTGTATATTCTTCTCATTGCTGCTTTCTCTCTAGCCTCGTGATGACGTCTTAAAAGAGGCTCCTTATTGCTTTTCCCCTGTACCTCTCCCTTCGACTTTCATCATGAAAATAAAATAAGTCTTCGTTTACCGAATTGGAGTTTTTTTAATAGGACCTGGTGTTTTTTTTAATTCTCGCAATCTTATAAACGCAAACGGCCATCTCTTCTAGCAAAAAAGTCTTCATATAAATTTGGTCTCCGTGACCAGCTTTTTTTCTCCATTAACAAAAAAAAATGTAAGGGAGAGGTACTTGCTTCTAAGCCTTTTTTTTCTGCATGGACTTCTGGCAGCGATGGATTTCTCCCGGCTGTCGCACCGTGCCCGCTACGTGGATTTCATCATGGAGTGAACCTTTCGCCCTGGACGACTGCTCTTCGCCGTAAAGTATCTGTGCCTGCCTGCTCGTCTGCTTTTCCCCTTTGCCAACCCCCGGAGTTGTGGAATCAGCTGCTCGCTTCCCGTCGCCTAAGAAATCTGCCAGCCTTACATCCTCCCCTGCCGAAGAATTCTGCCCGCGTGCATACTTATCTCTCGGAACATTCCCCCCTGCCCTTTTTGTTGCATCGACTTTACGTTCGCTTATACACCGGACAGTACATTAATCGGCTGATAAATCATCCCTACTAAGGAAACAGATCTCTACTCAATCACATAAAGGTGATTCTTCAAATAATTGTGTGCTCTTTTGTCTACTGGGGTGTGCGCGTGTGTTTTGTGCAATCATACGACTGAGTCTACAAGTTTCCAACAAAAATGATGTGCAATTAGTTTCTTTTTTATAATCTTCTGTTTTCACAAGTCCTACAAATTCTACAATCCTACGGCGCGTTGAGAAACCTTTCGAATCTGTGTGAAAAATACTACAAATTATTCATCAGTTAAGTGCAGTGAAACACTGATTTCAAAGCAAAACACACAAAAAAAAAAAAACCTGAAAATACAGGTGTTCGTTGAAAAGAACGTCCGAGCGAGTCAGCGATTGAATCACGTCACGACTCTCGCTCTCATTTCTATTTATTCAGCCAGCCTCCTCAAAATTCTCAAAAGTGTGTTGATTTTTGTTTCTTTCCTCCATACTACAACCAGTTTGTGAAATAATTTTGTGAAGTGCTCAATTATCCAGTAACGTTCTGTTGTGAGGTTTTATAAGTTGTTCATCTTTATTCAAGAGGCAGTTTGTGATAAAAAAAATCTCTCCAAAAAGTCATTTGCTGCCAAAGAATCGTTTTAGTGATTCACTCTCACGCATACATAAATTTCTAGCAAATGTTTATGATATTGACAAAGAGGTCATGAAGGTGCAAAAAAAGTGAAAATAAATACTGCACCAGTCCCTTAAAATAGCACATTTTTAGAGTACGAAAGCATATTTTAATTCCCCATTTAATTGCTTTCCTTTCACCTAATTTTCTTTTCAGTTAATTCTGGAAACCTTGTTTTAAAATTTTTAAAGTTGTTTCATTCCATTTGTATGCTTTCTTACTCCATAAGTACTCACAAGTACTTCTAAAGTGATTTTATTAATATTATTGTGTCTTTGTACAGGATACGAAAACACAGTGATATTGCTATTTTTGATATTTTGTGTTGTCTACTATAATATTTATAAATATAAGTAGTTTTTTTTCCCATTGCATTGAATGTTCCAATATCTTTAGTTATTAAGATACACAGTCACCTTTGCTTAACTTTTAATGCATATTAAAATATATTAATTTTTTTTTTCTCTCTCAAAAAGAGTTAACGAAGATTATATTTAGTGCCATATATTTTTCTGGTTCGCCTTTCGACTTGAAAATATTTTAATTTGAGAAATATTTTTAATTTCTGTCCTTTTAGAGAAACAAGGACAGATAGCAAGTTTTTTTTTTTTTTCTCTGTTAAAAAGGATAAAATAAGTTTTTATTTCAGTTGCTTGCTCCTACCAGCTTTATTTTGAAAGACTTACATGTTTCATTCATTTAAAAAAATAAAATAAAATAAAATAAAATAGGAGCTATTGCGAAATATTTTTCTGTTTCTCTTTTGCTTAAAATAAGCAACGGTATTATTTTTACTTTGGGAAACACAATTTTGTCCCTGGATAAGTTTTCTTTCTCTCTATTTTTTTATATAAGGTTTAAAAAAAAATAAGACCTTTTGTTTATTTTTAAGTTGTGTATTAGTTTTTTTTAATGTGATTATTTATGTGATTATTTTATTTCATTATTTTAGTTGCTTTGCATTTTATCTGTTTATGTGTGTTATATTTAGATATGTATGCAGAATTTCAGTAACAATTTTTGATTAGAGAATTTGTGTTAGGTAAACCGTTGACCATGTCCGCTAAACAAGTTCAAATCAACATTAACCAATTTGACGGAGATCCGGATTTGCTTAAATTCTTTTTTAACCAAATTAGGTCGGTCGCTGAAATTAACAAATACAGCCCTCAGACTACCATTGCTGTACTTGTAGGCAAGTTAATTGGTCCCGCTCAAAAATTTTATGCTCTGAATCCGGAAATTCAAAAAATTAATAATCTAGATACGCTTGAAAAAGAATTTGCCGCATTTTTCTCACCCCCCAGCAAGTGCGTGGCTGGCGTTGAACTTTCGAGCTTATCTCTTCTGCCAGCGGAGTCAATTAAAAACTTGGCACATCGGTTAAACGTGTTAGCCGCAACTGTCTATTCAGATATTAAAGACGAAAATGCCCGTAACACCATTAAACTTATGAAATTTATGGAGGCTGTGCCAGCTAACATACGAATAAAGTTACAAGAAGAAGGCGTGAATGAATATCGTGCTGCTGTTGAAAGAGCACAGATATTACACGAAATTCTGCATAACGAAAAGATTCTACATTCCTTACCCTCTGTCAGTAAATCTCAAAATAACATTGAAGAGCAATTGAAGGAACTCTCGGAAAAAATAAATGCATTAACACTCGCACCGCCTGGACCCAAAACTGAAACTAAAAAAAATGACATGCAAGGTAGCCCAAAGTATAACGCAAATGCGATGCGCTATAGGAAAAATTTCAAAACGCGAAATTTCCCAAAACGTTTTTCCCCTCACAATCTTCCACAAAGAAAAGTTGTGACTTGTCAACTCTGTTTCCGCAATGGCCACCAGGCACATCAGTGTTTTAAATGGAAAAGAGTTAATACACAGAGAAGTGAAAATTTTAACAGACGCAACAATTACCAGGTTCAGGAAAACTAGAACAGAAACACAATTTTTATGCTGATGATTTTGTGTCTCAACCATGTGACTTAACATCAGCAACATTTCCTATTGACCCTACATTACCAAAGATCTCTAAAGAAAGATTAGTCAATTCAACCGGGTTACAAACTTCAGATCACATTAAAATTGCAAGAAATATCACTACTCAAACAGAAAATGAAGGCGATAAAATTGTTCACATCATTTGTAGTGTTAATACGCATTCTCCATCACTCCCTCTTGTAAAGGCCACTATTGCAAACCATAAAAATCACCCTATTGGCTGACTCTGGAAGTAGCATTTCGCTACTTTCACAAAATTAATTTAATGAACTTAAACCTGTATTAAAATACAAGAGACTATCAACAGCCATAAATATTAAAACCGTCAATTCGGATGTTTCTTTTTCTTCATGTATTAGAGCATCCATTAGATTAGAAAAAAAATCCTTCTCGCACCACTTTTATATAGTGGATATTCCTGAATCCTCCAGTTTTGCATCCATTCTTGGTTTTGATTTCATTAGTAAATTTAACATTATCATTGATACTTTCAATAAATGCATTCACATTAACAACAACTTGACTATTCTACTAGAAACATCACACACTAAGTCTAAAGTCAGTGAGAGTAATCAATGTAACACCTTATGTGATGTAGTGACAAATCAAAAAGTTTTCTTAACCCGTAAAGTCATTCTAGAACCCCAAGAGCAAACATGGTGCTCAGTTTACACAAACAATAATATCAAACATGACATAAACTATCTATTTGAATATTTGGCAGATAAAAAAGAATTAGTAGGTCATGATGCCATTATTCAAATGGATAATAAAACTAAACGCAAAAAGAAGCCTGTACAATTAAATCATTTCTTTTCTATTTCACTTAAAAATAAATCTGACACTACCATTCATCTCCCTAAACGCACAAAAATTGGACATTTATCTGAAGTTGAGGAAATTCTTGACTACCCCTCTGACAATTTGGACAAGCATCATAACTCAGAACAACACTTCCTAAATTTTATTCAGGCATCTAATGAAACATTAAAAAAGAGGAAAGAGGATTTGGCAGCTACCGATTTTGATCTTACACATTTAAGTTCTAATGAAGCAAATACAATGACTAAATTATTACTTAATTACTACCCGGCCTTTTCAAAATCATTAAATACACTTGGACATACTGATAAGATTGTACCTGATTTGAAATTTATTAATGACTACCCTATAAAGATTCTTCCATTCCCCCTTCCCCAATCTTTGCAAAAAGGTACTTTAGAACAAATTAAAGATCTGCTTGATGCCAAAATTATTGAACGCCACTGTTCAGAATGGGCTTGCCCCATGCTTTTAGTCAAAAAGAAACCAGACGGAACTGGTAAACAAAAATTTCGTCTCGCCTTAGATCTTCGAATGGTAAATACTGTAATTCAAGGATCATCTTACCCTCTACCTAAAATTCAAACCATCATTTCAAATCTTTCTCAGTATCGATATTTTTCTTCTCTTGACTTTCATCAGGCATATCATCAAATTGATTTGCCAGAAAAATTCCAAAATCAGTTGACATTTACTACTATGTTTGGTTCTTTTAGATACAAGAGATTAGTGTTCGGATTAAAAAACAGTGCTTCTATTTTCCAAGCTTTAATGGACTCTTTGCTTGATGAGTTACAATTAGATGGTGTATATACATATCAGGATGATTTCATTGTAGGTGCAAACTCTTTTGATGAAATGTGTAATAAATTAAAAAAAATTCTTTCTATCTTAACCAAATATAACTTGACCCTGTCTCCTAGCAAGTGTACTTTTCATAAATCTAGTATTGACTATTTGGGATTTCATGTAGAAAATCAGTCCGTTTCCCCGATTCAGTCAAATATCATAAAAATAACATCTTTTCCCACACCTACAACTAAACGTCAACTAAAAAGACTCATTGGTGTCATTACATTTTATAAGAGTCTAATTCCATCCTTTTCTGAGTTAGTACAACCACTGATAAACCTAACTACTCCAAAAGTTAAATTTAAATGGACAGTTAAACATCAAGAAATCATGGACACAATACAGAAAATTTTCTTTAATTCTCCCATGGTTAGATTACCTGATTGGAACAAGACATTTTATTTAAACACAGATGCGTCAAATGTTGCTATTTCTGGTGTTTTATTACAAGAACATGATCAACAACTTTTACCAGTTGCATATTTTTCTAAATCTCTTAAGCCATCAGAAAAAAATACCCTGCACTTAAATTAGAACTCATGGCAATTTATAAATCTGTAACCGCTTTCAAATATTATTTATATAACAGACAATTTGTAATTCTTTCTGACAGTAAACCCTTAGAAAAATATAACAAGACTACTAATCCAGCTGATATTATCTCTCGTTGGCTCATGGAGCTTTCAGAGTACTCATACACTTTCAAACATATTCCTGGTAAGAAAAATGTTCTTGCTGACTATTTATCTCGCTGTAATTTTGAAAACAATCAACAAACTCTGGATACTAACCCTGAACTGATCCATGACCCTCAACCATTACCTATTATTGACTATGATACACCAGACAGTAATAATTCGTGTTCATGTGCCACTAAGAAATATGTAAACTATCTTGTATCTGGTAAACAAACAAATCCAGATCCTTTATTAGAAATTTCAAATGAAACTTTCTGCACTGAACAAAAAAATGACACCACCTTGTCCACTGTTTACAAAGATATTCTAAAGAAAGGACCTTCTCAAAAATATCCTAATTACTTCATACACCCTGATTCGAAAGTTTTAATGTTAAAAAAAGAAAATAATCTTAACAACACTTTTTCATATCACATTGTTGTTCCTAACTCTCTTAAAAGCAAAGTTTTAACAATCTCTCATTTATCTCACTTTGGTTTTAATAAAACTTATGAGTTTCTATCATCAAGATACTTTTGGAAAGGCATGTATGTTGACACCTTAAACTTTGTAGCTTCATGTGTCAAATTTCTTCAATGTAAACATCATCAAACCCCTCCTGCACCCTTACAACCCACCTACACGCCCAGATATCCTGGCCATACTATTAGTACAGATCTCGTTGGACCTTTTTCTAATGGTAAACATATTTTAACTATTACAGATCACTTTTCAAGACATGTTGAACTTTTTCCACTTAATGATACATCTGCAACTAAAGTCGTTAAATGTTTATTCTCTTACATAACCACCTTTGGGAGACCTTCTGTTGTCTTATCAGACTTAGGACCCCAATATACATCTCAAATATACAACATTTTTAATGATACTCTAGGTATTAAGGTACTTCACAGCTCTGTTTCGAGACCACAAAGCAATGCTCTTTCGGAGAGAATAAATAAATCTATCAAATACTCTGTTAATATACTTTTGCAAGAAGGTCACTCATTTGAAAATGCAATATTTATACACAAGTCGCTCTATAATGGTTCAAAACATTCAACTACATTATTCACTCCTAATCTTCTCCACTTTGGACGTGAACTTTCATTAATTTTTGACACTTTTGATCAGAATAGCAATCATCCTTTTCTAGACAAACATACTGAAATACATAAACTACTTAAAGATTTACACAAAATATATGACAAGGCTTACAATAACATTAAAACAGCACAGGATAAAAGATATAAACATTACGGTCAGAAAGCTAAATTAAGAACCATTTGTCTCAAAGATATTGTGTACTTAAAGTCTGTTGATAAATTCAAACCTAAATACACTGGACCATATATTGTAACTTTCAAACATTCACCTGTGTCATTCTCGATCAAGAGATTGTATGCTGCTGATAATACAGCATTTCGGGTGCACATTGATAGGTTACTTCTTGCACCACCTCGATATGGACATTTATTCGATGCTACGAGTCACTTAAACAATCACAACTTCCCTAATGTTTATCAACCACATACATATAATTTAAGAAACAGAAAATAATATACTTCTGTTTACATTTTTTTCTTATAACATGTATTGTGAAGCTAAGTGTACAACCAGAGGCCTAGGTTGTATGTATGTTGTTTACAACAGAACTTTGACAACATTATGGCTGGCCCATGACTGTTTTCTTCGAAGATCTCTTGTGAACAATATTTTGAATCACCTTACACTCATCTCATTTTACTGTACACTTTTTATGTTATTTACATACACTTAACTATTATTTACAGTTTAACATTTATTTTACATTTCATTCTTTTACGATTACATTTCAGCTAAAACTGATAACTAACACATTTAATAATTGCAGTTATTTAAAAAAAAAAAAAGAAATTTTTTTTTTCACATGTAATTTGATAACATTTTCTGTAAGGCAACCAGTTAGTTACCTTCTAATTATACGACTTGTGCATTATTTAACCTGATTATGACTTTTTCATTTTTTTTATGTCTCTCTTCACTCTAGGATTGTCTACCCCTTTTTGATTTGATATATATGTGACATATATCTATTTTTTTTTATTTTTAATTCTCCCTTTCGAATGTTTTGTTCCCGTTCAAAATTATTGCCCTTAGGGTCCAAAACTTCATTGTGTTGAGAGACAACCCCTTGGAATTGGTGTTCCAATTCACAAAAAATCAATTTTTGCTTGTAAACCGACGTGTGCTCCTTTAGAGGACCGCTAGTGTCTTCGGAGGAGCAGGGACTCATATAAGCGGGCGCTGTATGAGTCTCAAAACTCCCTCCTCACATAAGGCTGAAGCCCTAAGCTGACGCCATAATACTTGTGGTCTACACAAGATTCAGGGTGACACCTTTTTCATGGGCGTGCTTCAGGCACCTCTTTTTTTTGTCATCCTATGCTGCATGCATGAACATTACATTTTTTTTAAACCATGTCCAATTTCTTTTAAATCATATTACAATTGATTATTAGTTTACAATTACACATTTCACTTATTATTATTTACTCTTTACTTCTAGTGTTGCATTTGTGTTTATATATTATATTTTTATTGTTACTACTTGTGTTTTTTTTCATAAAAATGATCCGAATCGGGATCAATATTTTTGATGATGTGCAGCCAAGGGTCTAGTTACATGCTGCTTAAATATTTGCTGTCAGAGTCGACTCAGTTAAAAAAAAATATACCATGGTATACAATTTTGAAGAAAATTTTACTGAAGGTGGAGATCCATAAACTTAATTTAGAAAATATTAATTCATAAAATCTCTTAGGACTGTTGAACTATTGATGAAAGAGATTTTTTTTTTGTTTTCATGACAGCAACTTGTTTTTTTTTTTTTTTTTTTTTTAACTTTTATGTTTTGAAGATATATTTATATGTGTAACTATTTTTCTTGCTGTTTTGCCCATGCACACGGGTCAACAAAAGTTTTTTTTTGGGGGGTGTCCCAGGTGATATATATAACGATTATCTCGTTATATATGTTTACATTCTATTCCCCCCCCCCCAGACAGTTTCAATTAAAATTCTGTTTAATAACTTATTTATTTTGCGCACTATAGTCAAACAGTGCAGCCCCTAAATTAAATGCAACATTTAAAAACTAAATCGAGTGTATTAACAGCCCTTCACACTTAAATTAAATTATTCTAGGTACTCATCTCTTTAATAAAATCAGTGAATCACTCTCTATTTTCACTTTCTTATTCTTTCACACATACGCTTTAACCTTGTACAAAATTCGTTACGGCTGACTGTTAGTTTCAAACGCATTTTAACTTCGGTCATTTCCTTATTTGGGCATGAATATAACTCATCATTTAAAATCACTTTACATGCAATCTACTTATTAGAATTATTTTCGCTTCACACCCTTTTGTTCAGATGTATGGCAATTCTACATTTTTGTGGTAAAGCGGTGGATCTTTGATCTAACATCTGGTCTAGAAAAATACAGTCTCATGCTTTTTAGCCTAACGAACTCGGTTTGTTACTATGCCCTTTCCAGATAACACTTTTTATTTTTACATTTAACCGCAGTTGTATCAATGTACTGATGAGTCTCCATCTATCATGACTCAGGAATGTATGCAGCCCACAATCTGCCCACCCCTACACAATTAATATGGTAGAAGCCTACCGTACATTTTTTTGGCGAACATACCAGCCAATGGTTCTCTTAGCCCCTGTGCATGGCGCAAAATATACTTTTAGATTGGCGATATTGTAGTCCGCCAAGCAAGAAAGTTGTAACTGTATATTCTTCTCATTGCTGCTTTCTCTCTAGCCTCGTGATGACGTCTTAAAAGAGGCTCCTTATTGCTTTTCCCCTGTACCTCTCCCTTCGACTTTCATCATGAAAATAAAATAAGTCTTCGTTTACCGAATTGGAGTTTTTTTAATAGGACCTGGTGTTTTTTAATTCTCGCAACCTTATAAACGCAAGCGGCCATCTCTTCTAGCGAAAAAAGTCTTCATATACAGTGTAGTAGCTTTTACAGCGTATTAATTGGATTTAGAATGTGGCGTTTTAATGTGCTGATCTTTCTTTTACAACCCTATTATTGGTTTTTGCAGTTACCCCAATATATTCGTGATTAAAAAAAAGCATTTATAACAACAAAGTTTGTTTGCAGCGACTCATTTTCGGAAACGTTTCCTAGTAGCTTTTACAGCGCATTAATTGGATTTAGAATGTGGAGTTTTAACACCATTCAGTTAATTTACATTTGAACCAGATAAGTTCACAAGTGTCATGAGTAAACATAACGTTAAAAGAAAAGTTTTTGAAATGAATTTGTATGCAATGTTACATCCAAAATGGAAAAATGAAAAGTTACATTTTCGTCATGTTATGTTATATGAGTTTAAAAAAGAAGTGAGTGTTGGACGTGCTACAAAAAATATTCAAGATGGTTATTTGGATGTTTATCTCACTATTAGGACAGTTAAAATGTGGTTTTGAAGATTTCAAAATGGTGATTTCAATCTAAAGCATAAAATTCGCTCTAAACCTTCTGTCATCGGTAGTGACTTAATCCGTGATTTGGATAATAATAATTCACGGATTTCTACTGGAAAGATTACTGAGAGACTAAATGTTGACAATTCACCATTTGCCACCATCTGTGGTGAATTGTTCGCATTTCACCATTTAAAACAACGTCACTGTAAAAAAAAAAAAAAAAAAAAAAAAAAAAAAAAAAAAAACTGACTAAAACACGGAAATACTACTGACAATCTAGATGCCAGTAGTATTTCCGTATTTTAACGGAACTTTTTCCCGGTAAATTACAGAAATTTTTCCATTTTTTTGGAATTTAATGGAAATTTTTTGTAATTTACCGGGAAAAGTTCCGTTAAAATACGGAAATAGTACTGGCGTCTAGATTGCCAGTAGTATTTCCGTGTTTTAATCCCTTTGTTTTCTGTTTTTTTACAGTGTTGGGCACGCTTCGAAACTCGATGTATCGGAAATCGGGCACGAATTTTTGCAACCACCTAATATATTCGTGATTAAAAAAAAGCATTTATAAAAGCAAAGTTTGTTTGTGGCGACTTATTTTTGGAAACGTTTCCTAGTAGTTTTTACAGCGTATTAATTGGATTCAGAATGTGGCGTTTTAACACCATGCAATTAATTTATATTTGAACTAGAAAAATGTAACCAGTGTTGCTGCATTCCCATTTAGTAGGACCAATATTAATCGAGTTCCTCTAAAGCACTAATAATATATTGAAGAAAACACTTCCTAGAAAAAAAAAATATGCTTCCAATTTGATTTTGTCACTCTTGTGTTCGGAATCTAAACGAATATTTACATGTTTTAAAGTAAGTGTGCTTTTTCAGTGTGAACAACCACGACATTAAGTTTTTAAAGATAACATTTTCTTCCAAATCGTATAAAATAAGTAAAATAATTAATATAAACAAAAAAATTAATTATGTGTATAAAATTATTAAAGTTTAAATACATTAATTATTAAATTTCAACTCTAGGCAAGCTATGATGCAATACTTTTAAAAATTTCACTATATATAAAATTTTTAAAGAGCTGTAAATTAATCAGACTAAGAGGTTTAAAAAAAAAAAAAAAAAAAAAAAAAAAAAAAAACGGAGAAGGAATTTAAAAAAACTGAACCTAAAATCAGTATAATGCCTTTCCAGAGATGTATATTAAGGGTGTATTCCGATCCAAACTGCTTGTTTTCTGATTCATTTTAAAATTCATTTTTGCTCTCAAACGCATCAAACTGGAAAATTCTCTTATTTAGAAACTACATTATGTGCCGTGCTTAATAATTTTTTGATAAATGCAGAAAATACTGTAAAAAACGCTGTCAAAGTTGGCGTTTTGAACCGATTTTTCCGAAGCGGGCGATCTGGGAATGAAAAAAATGGTCATACTGAAAAAATAATTGTTTAAAAATCAAATTCTAATTAATTCAGCTGAAAATGAAATCACACGGCATGTTAAACATGTCTTCAGAAATCACCCCAGCAAGTTTCATGTTTTTACTTTTAAAAATGAGCCTGAAAATGTATCAGAAAATTTCGAGCTGTTGAGGGTGGAAAAATATTTTTTCGAATACACCCTTAATTTACTAAATTGGTAGTGAATAACTTTATAATCTTAGAATGAAACTTTTTATTATGTATGCAGTTCTCTCAAAATAACTTATTCGCCTCGTTCCTCAAGAATAAAAAAACCATTTAATGAGATGAGAAAAGTTGTTAATGAGATTGGAATCATTTTTCTACTTGGTAAAAACGTAACTAATTCATTACCAATTGAATTTGGATACATCAGAAAAACTGAATTTACTTCTTATATAAAATAAAATAAAGTAATTATTATTTCAACCACCGCGGCCTTTCGACCGCAGACCTTTATTCTTCCACTTATTCCGACTCTTTTGCGGAAGCAAGTTTCATAGGTCCCCAGCCACGTCCCGAGTAAGAGACTCTCTAGCAAAAGCGAGATTGATAAAAAAAAAAAAAAAAAAAAAAAAAAATCCATTTCCATTTGCAATTACTGTTTTTTAGTTAAATATCCAAAGACTTTTGCGGAAATTAAAAGAAGTCTGATTGTGCATATATTTTGAATTGATCATAACCTATCGCTATTTCTCGCAATTTAACGAAAATTTAGTTAAAGTAATGTATGATACTTATTTGCATCACTTTGAACCGGCACAATTTTCTTCAGGAAAATATTTTGAATGAATTTCAAATTTGTGCAAATCAATCATAAATTACATTAGCTTTTACTTTTAGAATGTTATTTTTCTTTAATTAATAAAGAAATCCAAATACAGGAGTTTAAAGTTATACTACATCCTGTGAAACGTTGATAAAATTTATCTAAATCTTCATTTCATGACAAACGTTTCTACTAAATAATATTGTCATAAATGGGACCTTATTAATCAAAGTATGTAGTAACTCATATTAATAATTATTTGAATAAATTGATCGTATTATCTCTTTCCAATTCATGTACTTTTGAAGTAAAAGGGGAATTGGTTTGATTTTTATGTTAATTATAAAACCCAAATTGTAAGTTATAATGATAAAAGGTAATATAAATGCAGAAGTAATTCGTACCCAAATCAACTATAATCAATTTCTTTAAAAATTGTGACAAGTACAGTAAAATCTTTGGACGGAATTGCAAGAGACTGAAAAATTTGCGATTGAGACAGGTTTCCGTCTTAGTAGGTTAAGGTCTCTTGCAACATTATGGTATCCCTTTCGTTCAGACAATAAAATGTTTCATTTAAGGCTGTTCTCAAATCCAAAGGGTCAATTTTCTGACATAAGTTTTAATTCATTTTTGTTCGGAAACGCATGAAACTAGAAGGTGTTGTTATTCAGAAACTATACCATCGAACTGTTTTTTCCGTTTTCTTGTAAACACAATAGATCTTTCAGAAAATACTGTCAAAGTTCGCATTTTGAACTGAACTTCCGAACGAAAGAAGAGAATCCAGTCAGAAAGGGGAGAAAAATGTCGTGTCAGGTAATCAAAATCGCTTATAACTCAATAGGTAATAGATTGAACAGAAAATGGAAAAAACAGTTCGATTCCAAATCGCTTCCATGGTCAGGCTTTCCAATTTTATATCTTTCCGTTAAAAAATGAATTTGTAAATGTGTCAAAACGTTTTGCGCTTGTTGAGTAGAGCAGTTGGGAATAGACTTAAGAGAGTATTTCGTCATACAGAGGTTGTGTTCACACAGATTTTACTGAATTTAGGAAAATGCTGCATTTTGGCGCAAAATATCACAAACTGTAAGGCGTATTAACAACAGTATGAAAAATCAGTTTCAAAGACGGTTCTGGTGGAATTTAACTAACACCATTTCTACCTGTATCATACACCGCAGTCTAGCATTATAACTCTTCAATTTCAACCACGTGATCTCTGGTAAAAAATACCTATAATTCGTTACAATTTAGTCTAATATTTATTATACTCTTGCAAGTATTTGAGTTTTATACATAAAACTTAAATATTATTTACTCATGGAATATATCAGGTTGTAACGTAAGTTTCTCGCCACAGCTAATACGGTCTGTGCAAACAGTTAATACGGTCTGTGCAAACAGTTCGCGTTGACGTGTTTGTTCATATTTTGTCAAACGATTTTTGGCATTTGAAAGAAAGGTACTTGTTTTATAACACTGTGTAGTGAAAATTAAAATAATATATTGTTATCACTAAGTACAAGGTGCCTGAAATGGAACTATCACGCTACGAGATTAGAACCATCTTCCAGTTCTGTTGCAAAAAAATCAGCTACCGAATGTCACCGAATAATGTGTACAGTTTTAGGTACTAGTGTTGTATCATATGACACTGTCAAGGTTTGGTGGAATGATGGTTATATATAAAATTACAGTTAATTATATATATTATAAATAGTATTATGCTATGGGGATTTGGCGAAAAACTTTCGTTACAACCTAATATCTACAGGTTTTCTCCAAAAATGTATACACACTTTATTATCTAATAACTGGCATGTTCTTCTTTTCCTTTCAGGTTTAACACTATTTCTACCAGGAGGTGTCAAAAGACACCTTTCGGACTTTAAGTTAAAATTATTCTCTAAGTTTAATCATTTCTCCACAATTAATTTTTTGACTTTTCATAAAGTAGTTGTTAAATTAATTCAGCGATATCATTTTCCTCCAGCTCATCCTTTGTATAAAAATATGCATATGATATACCTATTTCTATCTTGAGGTGTCTTCTGACACCTTAAGGATCTCATAATTTCCATTTTTTAAGGATTTCATAATTTCTAATTTTAAATCATTTTACGTATAAATAACAACACAATTTTACAGCATCATACCAATTATAATCAGATTAGAGAATCCTGATTTCAGTTGTAACGGAAAATACACGAGTTGCTGCATAACTTTAATATTCACGTGTTTTCCGCCATTTTGCATTTTGGAGTAGATCATTGCAGTGACGGGTTCTAAAAAAGTAAATTAATGTGTTTTGTTCTCCAATTTTGGTAGTGAGTTCAATACATTTGAATTTTGTTTTCACTCATATAAAAACTGTGGTATTGTATAAGGAAAGAATTTTATTACAATGCTGTTTTTATGATTACTGTTGTTGTTACAAAGATTGAATTTTTATGCATAAGACTGAAAGTTTGTTGAGTTAATAATATTAAAATGTTTGATTTTCTGATAAAAATGCAAAAAATGAAGGTAATATTTTTTTATTGTTGTTCCTGTTGACGTAAATCATGTTTGATTACATTTATGTATATTTATATTTTGTAGACTGCTGAATTAAGTTAGAATCTATAACCTGATTAAGCAATCTCTAATAATGCGCATCAATGTATTAATAAATATATTGCACAAATTATATGCATTTAACTGATAATTTGAAATCGGCAATACAACCGAGCCTCTTTTCGTCGGCGAGCGGCCTCTTTTCTCCATAGGTCCCTAGCCACTACCCGAGTGAAAAGCACTCTATCGAAAGCCAAATTGAAAAAAAAAAATTAAAAGGGAAATTACACAAATTAAAGACACCGAAAAGCGGGAAGGATGGCTCGGGGCGATGAAGCTACCGAACGAGTCCTGCTGTTTCTAGCTCATTATTAGTCTCAAATTATATTAGTTTTGGCAATTATTAACATTCAAACGCAAAGGTGTCAAAAGACACCTTTTGGTAGAAATAGGTATAGGCAAAATGGTGGTAGAAATAGTGTTAATTAGCACATATACAGAGGGTGTTCATAAATTTTTGTAAGGATTTGGACGTTCTCTATGATTTAAATTTCAATGAAAAAATTAAAAAACCATGCGGCATCAATTTGAAATAGGGTTTAATTATCGTCTGCATCATTAAAAATATTGTTTGCTTTAACCCCTTGAGCTTCGGTGGGATATATTATATCCCACCAAATTTAAACAAGACTTACCAGAATCTTTTAACTAAATTTTATATTTTTAACTTTGGGTGCGAAATGTTGAAAAATTGCTTTTCTTTATTTTAAAATAAAAATTTTCGATTATTCCTGTGAAAATTATTCAGTATTACAAATACATTATTGCTTGCCCCTTAAAGAGTTAAAATGTTGCTGGAAAATCAATATTGAATCGAAGGCAATATATTTGAGGTTTTCGAAGAAGAATACTCTTATTCGATTATTAAAAATTGTGAAAAGCGTGGTTTTAATGTTTATATACGTAACATAGATGAAATATTTAATAAAAAAAAAAAGAAACGTCACTATTTATATTTGACTGGGAAAAAGGTAAAAATGCACAACCAACAACGGTACGTTTACGCTTTTTTATATCTGAAATCGCATCTAACTTTTTTAAAGAAAATCCAACCCTCCTCAAAGATTTATTTTAAAACCTTTAACCCTTTATGTACTGAATTATGAATTCATGAAAATTTTATCTTCTGAAGCATTTTTCGTGATTTTTTGAAACTACATTAGAAGATTTATATAATCATTTAATCAATTTTAGAAAGATTTTAGAAGGACTGAAGGCTTTAGAAGGATTCATTAAATTTGAATTTATAGGGATTTTGTGCACTATTTATAACCCCACTCAAACCTTTTATTTTAAATATTTTTCTTAGTATTTTGTAAAATTAGGAAATGTACAAATATAATGTTCTTACAAAAGAAATATAGAAATATTTCCGAATTAAAAAATCCCCCCCCCCCCCCCCCCCAAGGCCAAGAAAGCTGAAAAGATGCAAAGGCAAAATAAATCATCCTTTTAAAAATAATTTTGTTTTGTGTAACCAATAGTGTTTTTGAGACAAGATAAAGTAATGCATCTATATCTCATTCTAAACCGTATTACTACTAATCGATGTATTAAATGAATTTTATAACAAATTACTTTATTGGTACTTTTAAGTACCGCCAGTAGGTAAAGGGTTAAAGAGCTCTATAGGAACTAAAAAAAATTATAAAATATGATTTACAGCTGATGAATACAAAAAAACATGATGTTCGCCTTTTTTTTTTGTTTTCTACCAACACAAAATATCGCTAAATCTATTGCTATAATTTTAAACATAACGGTAAATAGAACCGGAATTGAGGCTATTCCATTTAAATCCATCCTCCCTACACCAAGTCTCCCGTCGCATCGTGTCGCCTATGGATTACTGTGCATTTAGAGTTTTAAAACAAGTGCTTTATAAGCTGCATCCAAAAATATTGGATGGACTCTGAGAGAGTGTGGTTAAGGATTGCCACAGAATCAGCCTTGATGTTTAAAAAAAAAAGCCCTTTATCTTGGAAATCAAGATGTAATATTGCCCACCCGAAAGAAAAGTGACACATCTCCACAAAAGTAAATTTCATAGGAGAGGCAAAAGGGGGAAAATTTGCATGATTTTACTGTAGCATGAAATTATAGCGCTAAGTTCTGCATGAAGGGTTAAAAACGTGCATAAAAGAGTAAAACCCTTAAGGCTGTTCTCAAATCCAAAAGGACAACTTCCTGACATAAGTTTTAATTTATTTTTGTTCGAAAATGCATGAAACTAGCTGCTGTTGTTGCTCAGAAACTATGTCATCGAGTTGTTTTTTCCATTTTTTTTTTTGCAAACGCATTAGATCTTCCAGAAAATAATGTCAAAGTGGGCCTTTTGAACCGAATTTCCGCGCGAAAGTAGAAAAATCACTCAAGAGCGGGCGAAAAACGGGTTTGTCACGTGATCGATATCGCTTATAACTCAATGGGTCATTGATTGATCAAAAAATGAAAAAAACAGCTCAATTCCAAACCGCTTCCATGGCCAGGCTTTCCAATTTTATATCTTTCCATTAAAAAATGAATTTGTAAATGTGTCAGAACTTTTTGCGCTTGTTCAGCGGGGCAGATAAGAACAGCCTTAAGAACGAAGACGTAGGATGAAGTTTGTAGGGTTGGGTAATTTTACCTCCCCACACTATCCACCCCTGTTGTGTGGTCACAAATGGACATATATCGTAATAAAGGGATTTTCCGTATACCTACGCTTATGAATCTTTTTGTGTCGCAAGACGTACTTATGACAGACTTTTAACTCTAATAAAACGCAAAATGAATTTTTGCGAGATGTGTCACTTTCCTTGTTGGTGAGCGTTATGATAGTTCATCTAAAGGGCTATCAGATCAAACATATTAGAAAATATGTTCGTTTCGATATTTTTTCTTCCAAAATTTTAACAAAACTGTGTACATGTATAATTTTTAACAATAATTTTTATGTAGTGCATGCTGATATATTAGCCTTTTAACTGTTCAAACATTAAAATCAATATTAACGTTTAAAACACATTCACATTTAAAACTGAGATAGAGCCTCAATAAAAGATAATAGTGTTACGCTTTTAATTTTATTGTAAGTTTTTAACGTTTCGTTTTAATTCCTCATAAAATAACAGGAAATTAATTAAAGCAATTTGAAGTATACAGAATAAAACATAAATAATATATACGAAAATTAATACTACGTAACGAAGTTTGCTTAAAAAAAATCAGCTATCTTAAAATAACAGTAGCATTAATTATTTCTTAATTTTACATTGTTTTAAGAATTACTAAATATTTTCTTTCAAAAATATTCATTTCTTTCGTATGATTTTACTGAAGAAAATCATTTAAGCTTTGAATAAACAGCTTTAAGGAGAATTTAGAATAAATAATGAAACAAAACAGCATTCTTAACAGAAAAAAAAAATGAAAAAAAATAACATTTTCTTTCCATTAGAATTATTTTGTTTAAAAAAAAAAAAAAAAAAAAAAAAAAAAGATTATCCGAACCAGTCGGACCGACCCTAGTTCGGATAAGCAAAAGTTCGGATAAACGGACAGACAATTTAAGGGATGTTTCTGACTATACTAAAACCTTCACACGTTATCTAAGCTTAGGACTGGCAGTACCAGTTAGTGCTGGCATGTTTAAAAATTGTTTTTTTTTTTTTTTTTTTTTTTTTTTTTTTTTTTTTTTTTTTTTTTGTCTTTTTAAATTTAAAAAAAAATTTTTAATTGTTATTTACATTTTTATCATTATTTTTTTTTCTCTTTTTATCATTTTCTGAACTACAGTTATTATAATTTAAAAAAAAAAGCTTTAGTTTGTTGCTTGGTTCAACGAAGACATTCTTTTCAATGATGCCATATCTCTAATTCTCTATAAATACCGTTAGTTGAATAGGATTCATCAGTGTTCTTCTGCCGTTCGAGCCATTTCATAGCTGTTTCCAAACATTCAAAGGCTTCGTTATGTGAGGGACCTGGGCTATTTTCAGAGCATTCGTTTTCATTTTCTTCAATTTCTTTTTCATCATGAATCCACAATCTCATCGTCATTTAAAATCTGATATCCAGGGTCATGTATACTTCACTATTTAACCACTCGTTAATTTCATTTTGTTCATAGCTTAGGATTCTTTTCTTTCCATCTCCTGTATTGTTTTTACATTTCTTATTTTCTGATCCACAATAAGTTTTTTCTTTATTTAAAATTTTATTCAAAGCCAATGGATGGGAGAAATAGGCTGTTCGGATAACTGAAAGTTTGGTTGAAAAAAATTTTTTGAGAGAAATGTGCTGTTCGGATAATTGGAAGTTCGGTTAATTGGAGTTCGGATAATTGGCGCTCTACTGTATATTATTTAACCCATTCGGGTCTGGCGTGCTATTAATAGTACATGTCTTTTCGTTGCGTATTATTTTTTCTTAACAATTGCATTTGTTACTACTTATAGATCTGTGCATTTCTTATTATAACTTTATTTATGTTTTGGCATTTAGTAATAATAATAATAGGAAGAAAAGTTTGCTTGATTCTGTTTGTACCGTTGGCTATTCTCTTATTTTAAACATATATTTTACTCTTTAAATTTAAAATATAGCTCACTTTTCTGAATGAATTATGTGTGATAAAACGCAAAAAATATTAGAATGATGCAATATTTGTTATTTCCTGTTATAAAACAATATTTTCCAAACGTCTAACAAAACTATTCCGTAGCATATTTTCAAATAAATATGAATTGAATATTATGCAAAATTACTGCATTCGTTAGATTTCTAGCAATGACACATTGGTTAAACTTCAGTAAACCTATTTGGATAGCTATTATTAACATTATTACTTTAAAAGTAATTTTTTCTCTGAAAATTGAAAAAAACCCGACACGGAATTGTTAAATAAAAGTACGTCACGCAAGTTCGCTTTTTAAAAATAATTATATAATTTAAATTTTCACATAATTCAAATAAAAAGAATCCATGCATAAAAAATAGAATGAACATATTTTATTATAATCCAAAATAAATGTATTTGAGTGCAATAAAAACAAAAAATGTGTCTATTAAAACAGCATAAATATATGTTATGAATGTGTCTAGGTGTGTAAATTTCAAATCATATGTAATATTGTATTTATTTTAAAGATAATGAATTAAAATTGCAGAGTGTTCATAAATTATTGTAGGGGTTTCCTTACTTTATAACTTTTGATTTAAGAAGATAACAAAAAATATTATTACATTTTCGTAAAGTACAACAGATTTTTTTTATATATATATAACTCAAACAAAGTTGCATATGCATGAAGTTGCGACTCAAAACGTTATTAATCAAATAATAATTTAATAATTGATATTAAGTTTTTATCATATTTAACATAAAGTTATTAAATAATTAGTTAATATCTACTCTATATAATCTATCTAAATTTGTGCTCATAATTCATTAATAACTTTTTCATAAATTTTTGCAGTTAAATATTTGTACAAATTATTAACAGCAATGTTGCAGCTGTGTGATTAGTAAGTGTTTAAATTCTTATAAAAATAACATTATAACAGTGTTCCATTTCTTTCAGTTAAAAATGTATGTTAAATCGAAAATATATAGCATATTTTCTGAAACGTGATCTTTACAATCTTTAATATTCTTAAACTAACATCTCCCTTTTTTGACCGAAAAGCTCCTGTTTGTTCATTTATCTCCAGAACAGATCATTAACGTGATATGTAAATCCATTAATGTAGTTATTAAAAAAAATGCAATCTTTGCACAATTTTATGAAGTAAATTTCTTTTTTAATTTATTACGATGTTAAAAATAAAAAAAATGCACAAGATGTTAAGCATTTTAAAATTTATTAAGAAAAATTGTTAGATAAACATTATCTTTTATTAATTTTCCTCATGTTTCAACTATGTCTATTCACTTTGATCTAAGACAGGAAAGCACATTGCAATTTCAAAGGAACGCAAATTAATTATTTATTTGCGCATAAAATTTAATGATTTAACATAAAAATGTCATAATATTTAAATTAAAAGATTATAAATACATCGATACCAGACTAAGATTATGCTTTGCAAAACTGTATAAAATATGTCTCACACTATAGCTGGATACTCTGAAAAATATTAATACTATTCTTTGTGAAAAATATTGTCTTATATTTTATGCAAAAATTTTGTTCTGTAAGTATACACTGTATTAATCATAAAATTTGGTTTAATATAAAGTTAAAACTTTCAATATACATATAAGTATAAAAAAGAAGTGTTTTTAAAGGATACATGTTTTTTCTGCTTTATCAAATCCAATAATCCAGGTATAGCGAAACTATGGCACGCGTGCCAAAAGTGGCACGCGAAAGAATAATTTTGGAACAGTGTTGCTTGCGGCTTTAAATCAGTATACGCTGATATTGTGCAAAATACACGAATATATGATTATTAAAGAAGATCTGATCTTGTCTAAATTCGATTAATTGGAAATTAAAAAATTTAACAATCTTAGTAATTTTAATAATTAAAAATCTGATCTTATTTAAATTCGATTAATTGGAAATTAAAGAATTTAACAATTTTAAAAATTTTAAAAATTAAAAAATTTTAATAACATGTTTTTTCTGCTTTATCAAATCCAATAGTCCAGGTATAGCGAACCTATGGCACGCGTGCCAAAAGTGGCACGTGAAAGAATAATTTTGGCACGGTGTTGCCTGTGGCTCTAAATCAATATACGCTGATATTGCGCAAAAGACACGAATATATGCTTACTAAAGAAGATCTGATTTTGTTTAAATTCGATTAATTGGAAATTAAAGAATTTTAATTGCGGCTTTTTAAAATACCAATGGTAAAATTGTAGCAACCTGGAAATTAATTTCCAAGCTATTTAAAGAAAGTGACGTTTACCCTTTTATTAACTTTTTTCTCCTATTTATGTCCGCAAGGTCATTATTTTCGCAAATCAGTTATACGAAAAATCAAATAAAGAGCATCTGTCAGGTCTATCCTGTTGAATTCTGTTGAAATTAACTAAATATAAACTTGATATTAAGTATTTTTTATCCAAGATGCAATAACAAAATTAATCACATAATTGTTTTAAAATAATTTCTAAAATATAATTGTTTTTACAATTATTGTAATGTAATACCTACATGTATGTTGCAAATGTTTTAAAAATCTTAATGTGTAATTTTTATTTATGATTTTTCAATCCACTAAACTTTTTCATTAGTTGGCACGTCAAGGTCATATAAAATATTTTTTTTGGTGTGGGGGGGAGGGGGGGGGAATGGCACGCGTCTATAAAAAGGTTCGCCAACCCTGCAATAGTCTATTTTGTTGCACATACATGTATTTAAGGTCCCCAAAAGAAATTTCGAAGTTTAAAATTTAATGATGTATTAACTATACCCCATTTAAATAACAAAGTGACATATTTAATAAGGTAGCTCATAAATTTTGAATACATTATTTTTCAGCATAATACAATATTTGGCTCTTCTTAACCCCACTTTGTAAGGAAAAATATTAAGCTGGGTTAAAAAATTCAAAATTCAATTTATTTTCTCATATTTTTCGCGTTTCAATAACTAAACAGAATGAAGAACAAAAATTGAGATAGCATTTATCCAATTTTATATTACGTCGGTCGTTTTGTTAGATTTAAATTAGCATACAATAAAACCTCCCTTAAAGTGACCACGTTCCGTTCCAATACAAATTGGTCGCTCCGAGAGGTGGTCTCCTAATCAAGGTTATGTTTAAATCTAGATTTTAATTGTTGAAAAAAGGTAATAATTAACGCTACTAAAATTTATTTTTCACATTAGGAAAGAATATGAAAATTTAAGTGTCAAAACAAAAGTTAATTACATAAGGTAATTACTGCAGAGTTTTAAAAATGAATACATTGGCGTTTTCTTTGATTTTACGGTTTTATCTTTTGTAACTTTTATTTCCAAGTCCTTTCGTAAATAAATGCAATTTTTTTTGGACGGGAACAAATAATGACGATTTCATTAATTTATCTATTTCTTTGAGAGTTTCCTAACAGAATAGGGCAGGGGACCGTTATTCTTAATGTGCCATCAGAGTTAAATTCACTGCCTAAAAAGGCACAAAGCGGTTTAAACACTTAAAAGTTATCGGAATAAATAAAAATTCTAAACTTAGTTTAGAAGTTTGATGAATAATGCGCTCTCAGGAATTATTTGTCTAATAAAACCTTCTTCAAGCGACCAGGAAAAAACCAGAATTTGTTTCACTTTCTTCAAAGAAATTGGTCGTTCATGAAGGGAGTTCAATTGGGATGGCCTCTGAATAGAGGTAAAATTAGTATTGAGCCTATAAATGTCGTTCCATGAAAAAATGGGCGTTGAGGGAGGGGGTCGCACAGGAAGGTTTCGCTGTAATTAGAAGTTAAGATTGAAAAGTAATATGTATTACAGTCAACAATGTTCTTTCATTTAAAAATTAACCCCAACTAAATCTGTACCAACAAGTTACCTGTACTTTAATGCCAGATAGATAGAAATAATATATGCAGAAATGATGATAGCTGGATAGAAATAGTGATAGACAACAGAAATAACAGGTGCAATAAAATTTTAAAAGGAATTTTTGTATTTTCTAGATTTCTGAATGTTGTTTTCCTTTAGATAACTGGTTAGATAACATATATGCAATCATTATACGCTAAGTCTGGCGAGTGATTTTCTAAAAAGTACCAAACTGTCAAAAGTGTTTTGAAATCGTTGATGTTGAAACACTAAGTTTTTGGTGAGTTCCCTGACTGTGACTCGGGGATATTCTTCCTCATTTGCTCGCCCGCCTATGCTTACCTAGTGGTTAAAGATCTGGATGCGTGACAAAGGATGCCTTGTTTGAATCCCGAGTCAGGCATGGATGTTTGAAATGAATCAAATTCCAATTTAAATGGAAGTCCTGGTCTGTTTAGGCCTCGTTTGCAAAAGATGACTGCAACGCCTGCAAACAACCGACAAACCAACCATCCACATTTTTTTCTTCAACACCTCGTTATCAAGAGAAAATATCGTCCTCTGCTTTTCTTCTCTTGAAGATTTGTGTCGGAAGAGTGAAATTTTTCAAACCATCAAATTATGGTATGTTTTGATGTTGCCTCCTTCCCCCATGCATTCGCGATAAGTTTTCGTCTCAAATTGTACACATGCATCAAATTTAAAAGAGTACTTTTTATTCAACATACTTATTGTAGCATTCTCAAACAGGGTTCGTAAATAGCACGATATTTTCGAAAACATCAAACATAGCTCACGTTTTGACTAATATCAGATATTTTTTTATTACTGTAAATTCTTATTTCAATCTCAAAAACCTATTGGTTTCCGAAGTTTCTGACGATAGCGGAATACTTTTTGGAATCCTGGATTACTCTAAGATGTTATATTACATTTTCGTTCATGGGTATGTTATATTTTCGTAGATTAAAAAACAACTGCTTTTTTTACAGCGTAGTTTTTATACAATAATTATTTTCTAAAGTAAAATGCACACTTTTTGACTCTTAAATTATTTAAAAACTTGCATCATTTATGTAAATAATAATAACAAATTTCCAAATCATAACAACCCTTATTAACAAAAATATTTTCCACTTTCTTATTTTCGTATTATTGTGCAAATGCTGAAATGAAAAGATTGTCTAATAACATTTATTTATAATTGAATATTTTGTATTTAAGTGTAGAAATAACTTTTCAAGTAACGTCTTGCTAAGTATCTCCATAGTAACATCCAATTTTGAAATTTATTAACCTTTATGGGATGCTATACATGATTCTATATCGGATGCTATACATTTTTATACATGATTCTATTTTTATGTGAAGCAAACCCGGTAATCATTTACTCATTTTAGCGACCCTGAAGGGACGAAACCTTGCCCAGCGATTAGCCGAGGATTGAATTGGCGACCTGTATCATGATATACAGACGTGCTGACTACTAGGCTACCGGGTTTCAAGATAGTTAACAAGCATATTTTAATTACTCCTCCTGTGACGTTTGTAACTAATTCTAAGTGAAGCATACCTACACTATATAGCCATTATTCATCGGACACTTTCAATTTTAGACATTTTGTCGAATATTTAAAGATATACGTGTCGGAATCTTCTGGAACTTCAGGATTATAAATAAAATGTTTGACGTCATATTTATCAACTTCGATTTGATCAGAAGGACAATTAGGGGTCCAACAAAAAATCAAAGAAAAATAATAACATTTGGGATCATCCTGTAAAATAAAATGCATGAAATGATCTATCGCTACAGCAAACAAATATATGGATATTGTATAATATGCATTTTTTTTTGTGTAATTTAGCACTTATATTCCTGGAGATGTAGCGATTTTTTTTAAAGCTCAAAACATTCTTGCATGTTTTTAGCGATTTTTTTTAAAGCTCAAAACATTCTTGCATGTTTTTAGCGATTTTTTTTAAAGCTCAAAACGTTCTTGCATGTTTTTTGCTTATATCATGCAGGGTTTTCAACCAAATTTAACGTCAGGTTTAGAAAATTTGGAAAAATGTAGTGGAAACAATATAGTACAATTGGAATATAAATATATTAAATATTTGATGAAATATGAGCAGTTGTATGATATATTTTTATCTGCGCATGCGCGAACGATAACAAAGATTTTTTTTGACTTAACAGTCAACTCTATAGAGCAACTCGTATAAAATACCCAGTCAAATATCGCGAAAATTCAGAAAGATATCGGCGTTAGAGGGAGCTTAATTTTAGTTTTTCTCTAAAAGCAGCTGAAAAGTAATGTGTTTTCCATACATTGTCATTTTTAACATTTTTTTTTTTTAATTTTTTATTGCTGCTTTAGTTCTATGGTTCGCAACAGGTGGACCGTGGTCTACATCTGGACTGCCAAAAATTTTCAATTTGAATAAATAATTTATTAATATTTACATATAATAAATATGTTTGAGCAATAGCCTTATCAATGTTTGTTATATTTTACAAGTAATAGCGCGATTAATTTAATTTTTTAATAGTGATGCATAGTTGCTATGATATGAAACGCAAAATACGCGTTAGAGTGCAGGCGCGACAATGGAAAGGCCGGTTGCATTGGTACGCATGCGCGGCGATGGAACTGGCCGGCTGCGTTGAAGCGCATTTGCGAGGATTAGTCTGAGAGGGATTGGACTCGTCTTGTTAGTCGTAGATTGCGATCTTGTGCGGAGCTTTCATTCACTTTTGTTGCTATTGTCACGTGCTAAAATAATGTTTTGAGAATCAATATGTATCCAAAAAAGCGTAAAGTTGACAGTGAAAGTAGGAAGTTTCTGACTGAATGGACAGAACAATATTGTTTCAAGCTGCCTGATGGACCTGAAACTGTTCCAATTTGCCTCATACGCAACAAACTGTCGCTATTGTTAAAAGTTCCAATTTAAAGCGACACTACGAAACAACTCACCAGCAGTTCCATAAAAACTTTCCTCTTCGCTGTGAAGTTCGTCAAGAAAAAATCTAGGCATATCCTACTTCTTACAAAAAAGCACAGTCTTACTAGTTCGCTGAATGAGCGAACATGAAAAAACAGCAGAATGACCCCATCTGGACCCCATCTGGACATTTTGCAGTTTTTTTCTCGTTTAGAATACGTATGATAAAATTATTTTCTTGGAATTATCCTATAAAGGTCTCCTTCACGATTTATCTACTTAGTAAGTTTCGACACAGTTAAATTTGTTTTGTTTATTTGTAGAAATTGCTAATGGAGTCGCATGGACTCCATCTTAGAAAATCAGGGAATAAATGAAAACTTTCTATCATTTATCACATTTCAAGAGAAAGAAAGATAATTTTTGGCATCCAGCCAAATGTAGTTCGCTATGGGTACAGCGTTACCATGCGAGCAAGTGTACGCCCCTCCCTCATTTCGTTATTTCTTTTTTCTTGTGTTCAGTTCTCTGTAAATTTCTCTATTCAATGAAATCAATCGTCGCATCGTATGAACATTATAATTACTTATGGGGAGGGGAGGGGGGGTAAATTACCTATAAGGTCAGCCTTTTTTAAATCTCAGGCATTTAAGCAATATTTTGTTCTTTGTACTGCGAAGATTAATAGACACCAGAAGCCATTTTGAGACTCTGAGATAGTAAAAGAATCTATGATGGAAGTAGCCACGTCCCTTTTTGAAGAGAAGAAGGACGTTGTAGCCGCAATTCAAGGTATTCCTTTGTCGGCAAGAAGCAATACAAGAAGAACCGAAATTTTGGCTGCTGACAACAAAACAGTTTACTTGAACTTCTGCAGAAAGCACCTTGCTACTTTATAGAAGTTTATGAATCATGTGAAAAATTGCTGGCAATATTGTCGTGTAAGGCAAGATTTATTCAAGACTATTGACGATTTCATGACAAAATCAAGCATCAGTTATGATAAAATGGTGTACCTAACAACTGACGGGGCCCCGGCGATGATTGTCAAAGAAAAAGGATTAGTAAACAGAATCGGAGATAAAAGTGCTGGGTATCTATCTTATAAATGCATAATTCACCAGGCAGCCCTTTGTGGAAAACTTAGTGCTACTCTGAAAGAAGTGATGAACAACTTGGTCAAGTTGATCAATTTTTATGAGGTCTCGTTCTGCTCTTCAGCACCGATAGTTCACAAAAATTTCTATCTGAATGTGATTCATCGTATTCTGACTTACTGCAACACAACAATGTTCGTTATTAACTAAGTAAAGGTCAAGTTATTAGACATTTCAGGCAAATAAAAGAACAAGTAACCTCCTTCTTAGTCAACTTGGATACACAGGGCAAGGAGCACTTGGAGTTTTTATCAAACGAGGGCAATATGGTAGCCGTGGCTTTCCTGAAGGACATTCTGAAATATTTAAATGTGTTCAACGTCGAGTTCCAAGCAAATGGGAAATTAATATGTGATCTGATACAAATAGTGTCTGTTTTTCGTCGCAAACTGGATATCTTTGAAAAAGATATTGCAAATGAAGAATTTATTCATTTTCCAAAACTTCTTGAATATAAAAGAAGAATATTAGATGTAAATTTCCAACTGGGCGAAAAATGTCCGGACCAGGATTCGAACCCGGGACCTCCCTGGCTGAAGCCGCCAGTGCTCTGCCATCTGAGCTATCCCGGACGATTCTGGACGACCAGAATCGTCCGGGATAGCTCAGATGGCCCAGAATCCTGGTCCGGACATTTTTCGCCCAGTTGGAAATTTACATCTAATATGTTTTGTTTACCAATTAGAATAATTGTGTTAATATTAATCTAGTGTAATTTCGTATCCAGCGATTTCTGGAGTTCCATTACCTGAGATTTATTCTGTTGAGCTGAACCAGATTTCAGACCAGATGCTGTAATCATCAAGGTTAGCTGGGTGAAAAAGTTCGACCAGAATCGTCCGGGATAGCTCAGATGGCAGAGCACTGGCGGCTTCAGCCAGGGAGGTCCCGGGTTCGAATCCTGGTCCGGACATTTTTCGCCCAGTTGGAAATTTACATCTAATATGATTTGTTTACCAATTAGAATAATTGTGTTAATATTAATCTAGTATAAAAGAAGAATTCCGAAATACACACTGCAGTATTCCTAAGTTTTATGGCAGGTTTTGTGAAGGAATTTGAAGCAAGATTTCAAGACTTTGCAGACATAGATAAGTTGTCCCAATTTGCTCCAGCTGCAGAATGGACTGAAGTGATTGTGAAGTTGTTCAGTCTAGAAAAACTTTTACTTCAAATGGACATAATTGATTTGCAAGAGGATATTTCCTTATAAATGTATATAACTGCATCACTTGAAGAATTTTGGGGTAAACCATGTCTCAGAAAAGTATGAAAATTGCAAAAAACAACTATTAACCTGGCTACAATGTTTGGCTCCACATATGTATGTGAAGCAACGTTCCCCAAAAGGAATTTTCTTTAAGAACAAATATCGTTCGAGATTAACGGACGCCCACCTTGAAGACAGTTTTGCATTAGCTGTTCATCACGTGAACCGAACTATAAAAACTCACTCAAAACCGCAGGTGTAATTTTTCACCGAATACGTGCTCTTTCTATTTTATTATGTGTATGTAAAAATTTTCATAATGTATACCTGTGTATGCATTAATTTACGAGTACCTAACTTTTTATTCTATATTATATGTATATGCATGTAAAAATATCAATATAAAAGCAATAAGCACTTTTATTACTTGTGTGTTTTTTTTTTCTCTGGACCTCGATAAAATTTTTCCGAAGTATTCGGGCCTCACTTAAAATTACTTGCCGACCCCTGCTTTAGTTCTTATTGGAAAACTACCAGAACGAGCCTATTCCAAGAAAAAAAGATGTATCAAAATTGAAGCATTTATTCCAAATCTACTAGCTGACATTCATTGAATACTAACTCCTTTGCTGAAAGTCAGTTAATAAAAAATGACAATTTGTGGAAAATCCCTTATTATTCAGCTTCTTTTAAAGAAGAACTAAAAATCAGCTCACTCTATCGCCAATATCTTTATGAAACTTCGCGACATTAAACTGGCTTTTTTATACCGTGGATCTAAAGCATCAATAAAAAATGACAAAAAAAAAATGCAAAATGACAATTCGTGGAAAATCGCTTATCATTCAGCTGCTTTTAGAGAGCAACTAATAATAAGCTCACTCTATTGCCGATATCTTTCTGAATTTTCGCGATACTTGACTAGATTTTCTATATGAGTTACTATATAGAGATGACTAAGTCATAACAAAAATCTTTGTTATCGTTCGCGCATGCGCAAATAAAAAAATGTTTCCTACAATTGCTCATAATCATCAAATATTTAATATATTTATATTGTAATTGTACTATACTGTTTTTACTACATTTTGTTGAATTTTCTGAAACTGGCGTTAAATTTGGTTGAAAACCCTGCATGACATAAGCAAAAAACATGTAAGAATTTTTTGAACTTAGAAAAAAATCGCTATATCTCTCTGATTATACGTGCTATTCTTACACAAATGAATACCCATATTGTACAATATCCACATATTTGTACGCTATAGCGATAGATCATTTCGTGCATTTTATTTTGAAGGGTGATCCTAAATATTGTTATTTTTCTTTGATTTTTTGTCGGCCCCCTAATTGTCCTCCTTATCAAATCGACGTTGGTAAATATGAGGTCAAACATATTCTTTATAATCCTGAAGTTCCAGAAAATTCTGACAAGTATATCTTTAAATATTCGACAGAATGTCTAAAATTGAAAGTGTCCGGTGATTAATGGCTATATAGTGTATATATCATGCATTATTTTCCCACTTCACGTTTGCTTGTTAGCAGAATTATGTAAAGAGAATATAAATGCAGTCACCTTCATTTTCTCAATCATTGTCTTTTCTCATCCCATAAAGCACAATCATTTTCTCAAACAAGAACATGCCATCCCGTGGAGGAGAGCATATATATCGAAATAAAATGATTCTAATATCATAGACGTTTCTTAAGACTGTTCTCAAATCCAAATGGGCAACTTTATGACATAAGTTTTAATTTATTTTTATTCGGAAATGCATGAAAGTATCAGGTGTTTTTGTTCAGAAACTATGTTGACTCGAACTGTTTTTTCCGTTTTTTTGCAAACGCAAAATATTAGTGTGAATTTTGTGAAAATTTTTAGTGATTTTTCAGAAAAGTGTTAAAGTGGGCATTTTGAGCCGAATTTCTGCGCGAAAGAAGAATATCCACTGAAGAAAGGGTGAAAAACGTGTGTGTCCCGTGATCAAAATCGCTTATAACTCAATAGGTAATTAATTGATTGACAAAAAAATGGAAAGTACAGTTCGATTCCAAATCGCTTTTATGGTCAGGCTTTCCAATTTTATATCTTTCCACTAAAAATGAATTTGTAAATGTGTCAAAACGTGTTGCGCTTGTTGAGCAGAGCAATTGAAAACAGCCTTAAGAAATAGTTGGACACTTTGAAACATCAATATAACAACACGTGGTCGAACTTGAAGCTAATGCTTCAGTTAAAAGGAAATATGTTAGCTGAAACTAACACTCCAGCTGCTAATGAACATTTTTAGATTAGGGAGAATCACATTTTTACTTTACGATATAGTGCAAGCGATCCTTAATATATGTTTTATATTATGCCGTTTTCAATAAATCCTAAACATCAAAATAACTTGTTATTAAACATTTTTATACAACTAACAGAAAAAGGAGTCAAAACTTTTTATTTCGAAATGAGTATAAATTTATAGATCATTACAGATTGCATCTTAGCATTATGCGAAAGAAACATTCATGATCTTCTGTATAATACTGTGAAAAAAAAAAAAAGAGTCGTTTTTCAAACTCAAAACTTCGTCTAGCGCTTTATTACTTCAATTTTGAATACGAACTCTTTGATAAAAATGTAAAGCAATTTGTCCTAATATGGGTCACAATCTTTTAAAGTTTTCCCAGTCTTTATGACAAAATCCCCCCTCCCCCCCCCCCCCCCACTCTGGAAAGTCCAACTTTTAGATTAATTTTAATTGCGAGTAATATCGGCTTCTCTTGAAATTGAAGAGTTTTAAAATATGGGGCACGAATAAGTTCTATTTTTATCTGAACATTTCAATTAATTTCAGCAGGCAATTTGAACGACTGTTGTAATTTTAATTAAGATTGTAAGATCACGAGTCCAGACAAAAGCTCACAGGTTTTATTAAAAGTATTATGTCCTATAGCATTATCTATAGTTATCGAGAATGTTTGTCAATGCACATGAAAGTAACAAATAAATAAATAATAAATAAATAAATAAACGTTTAAATTCGATGTATTTTTAAGTGTTATTTGAAATCATAGTGTAAACTTATTAATGTACGTAAAAGTAACAAATATAACACAATATTAAATAAAATAAAAAAAACATATTTAGCTGAAACAAATATAATCTGTTAAACAAAAAGTATATCTTGTAGCTCTTGTTTAATCGAAATTATTTTAGCCTTTCCTTTCTACACATTTTTGAATAAAAACATCAAATATTAAAAATCACAATTAATGCTTTTAACTAATTTCAAATGATGTTTCAGTTCAATTGCGTTTTAATACTAATTTTGAGAAATCACAGTGGAAATTTATTAATGTACGTAAAAGTAACAAATATAACACAATATTAAATAAAATAAAAAAACATATTTATCTGAAACAAATATAATCTGTTAAACAAAAAGTATATCTTGTAAGTCGAAATTATTTTAGCCTTTCCTTTCTACACGTTTTTGAATAAAAACATCAAATATTAAAAATCACAAAATGCTTGTAACTAATTTTAAATGATGTTTGAGTTCAAATGCGTTTAAATACTAATTTTGAGAAACTTTTATTGTATCCTTTTAGCATGAAAATGAAATAATAATAATAAATATTTCCTTTACTTGTTACAACTTTCGCAAACTCCAATTCAGCCTTTTATTAAATCTCACAACATGTTAATAAATTAATAATTCCGCTTAAAAATATCTCCTATGATCGATCGACATCTCGGAAATTTACTTTGAAATCTTATTTAATCGTAATTATCATCATAAATCAGATTGTTTTTTTTTTTGTTTTTTTTTTTCAGTTTTTTCTTAAACTGTGAAAGTTTTTCATCTGTTTTTTTTTTCTTTTAAAATTTAATGATTATCTACTAGCGCAGTGAATTAAGAAAAAATATATTGATTATCGATCGATTAATAAGAGCTTACAGGAGTTTAAGAAACGCGGAAGAAAATGAGATTTCTGATTTTTTTCCACCATGCAAAGCATCAGCGATCATATTTATTTTTACAATCTATACGAAAAATAAATTTGCAAGATTTTTTTTTTAAGTTTATTAGTGTATAATTCGTCCCACGATATATGCTTGTCAATGCACATGAAAGTAACAAATAAATAAATAATAAATAAATAAATAAATAAGTAAACGTTTAAATTCGATGTATTTTAAAGTGTTATTTGAAATCATGATACGAAAACTTGTAAATGTACGTAAAAGTAACAAATATAACATAATATTAAATAAAATAAAGTATATTTAGTTGAAACAAACAAAATCGGTTAAACAAAAAGTATATCTTGTAGCTCTTGTTTAATCCAAATTATTTAACACTTTCCTTTCTACACGTTTTTAAATAAAAACATCAAAAATTATAAATCACAAAAATGCTTGTAACTAATTTTAAATGATGTTTCAGTTCAAATGCCTTTTGATACTAATTTTTAGAATTTTTTATCGTATCCTTTTTGCATGAAAATAAAATAATATTAAATATTTCCTTTACTTGTTCCAACTTTCCCAAACTTCGATTCAACATTTTATTAAATCTCATAACATGTTGATTAATTAATAATTCCGCTTAAAAATATTTCCTATGATAGATCGACATCTAGGAAATTTACTTTGAAACCTTATTTAATCGTAATTATCATCATAAATCAGATCTTTTTTTTTTTCAGTTTTTCCTTAAACTGTGAAATGTTTTTCTTTTTTCTTTTAAACTTTAATTACTACTAGCGAAGTGAATTAAGAAAAAATATATTGATTATCGATCGATTAATAAGAGCTTATAAGAGTTTAAAAAGCGAGGGAGAAAATGAGATTTCTGATTTCCCCCCCCCCCCCCCATGCAAAGCAGCAGCAATCCTATTTATTTTTACAATCTATATAAGAAAAATAAATTTACTCCCCCTTTAAAAAAAAAAAAAGTTTATGAGTGTATTCGTCCCACGATATATACTGATCGTATACATCGATCATATATATGATCAAATAGACAATTTTCTCCCTTTTAATCGTTGGAAACGTGGTGTACAATACTAACCTATTCAGTTCCGAAGCTAAAATAATAATACAAATGCTTATTCATTGTTTTTTTTTTTAAACAAAATGACATCGTAAATGACAGAAAAATATCTTTTCTGAAATGGATCCTTTAGGCACTTAGTAATTTAGGTTCAAAAATATGGATCTAAAGCTACAAACCACCAATTTAATAACCATTAACCTAAATTAATGCTATCACAAATTTCAGAGCTTTACACAAGTAAATAATATACAAATGATCAAAATTTTTTATTGAAAAAGATTTAAGTTAAATACTTATGAAAATTTCTCACTTTGTTGGTCATGCTGTCTTTTGGGCATTTTTAGGCATTTTCCAAACTCAGATGAAAATAACATTTATTTTATGTGGGAATCAGCTTAGATGCTGCCATTCATTCTTTTGCTTTGAACACAAAACAAGTAATATAAAAATTTTGTTTTAAAAGTCATTTCCTACTGAGGTCATCAAAGAAAAATTTAATATAATCCCTTAAGCTAATATTAGTTTTTGTTGCATTAAAATATCTCAATTTGTTGATTTTCTATAAGTAAGTAGGTTAACAATGGAAGTCTATGGGAATTTGGCGAAATATTAGAGATATCGCCAAGTTGACGTCACTTTTGGCGACTCATTTTGGTCGACAAATCTGTCGATATATCGCCAAGTTGGCGACAAACTTGGCGGAATTTGGTGACAGAACAGGGTCCCCCCTATGGTAACTCCCCTTATAGATATGAAGATGCATTAAATGCTTATATAACCAATGGCCGCCATTTTGTCTCCCATGTAAAACTAAAATTAATTAATTAAAATTTAATTAATGAATTAATATTTGAAAAATCTGTATTAACATCAATTGTCATCCAGTACAAGTTTTTAAAAAATTATTTCAACTTGATAGGATGAATAATAAGAATTTTATTAACGATTGAAAATTTGAACAAGATATATAAATAAATAAATAAATAAATATAGGGAAAGTGTGAACTAATAGTAGGAATTGAAAAACATTCAGCTATTAAGAAGTGATATGAAAATGTAAAAAAATCGAACACTTTAGTTTTTATAAGGAAATGAACAGAGGTCCCGTTTGGGGACCCAAGGTCTGAAGAGGTTAAATAACAACGTTTTATTCAATTTAACAAACAATTTACCTTATCACAAAATACACATTATGAACTTTAAAAAGCTCACTGTTTTACTTAAAAGGCGATAAAATGATAATAATATAAATGTTACATGTTAAAAAATATACGTTTTACTTACAATGTCTTAGTACTTTCGGCCTGCAATACCCGCGGCTATCGCCAGAGAATAATTTTATTATTAATTTCTGTTACATTCATACAAATACGGCGAAACCTCCCTGTGTGACCACCTCAATTAAGCGATCACCTCCCTGAACCCCATTTTCCCATGGAACGAAATTTATTCCCATAGGCTCAATACTAATTTTACCTCCATTCAGAGACCATCCCAATTGAACTCCTTCAATAAGCGACCCATTTCTTTGAAGAAAATTAACGTTTTTTTTGGTCACTTGATGATGTTTTTATAAGAAAAATAATTCCGGAGAGAACATTATTCATCAAACTTCTAAACTAAGTTTAGTTTTTTTTTGTTTTTTTTTTTTATCCCGGTAACTTTTAAGTGTTTAAACCCCTTTGTGCCTTTTTAGGCAATGAATTTAACTCTGATGACAAATTAAGAATGACGGTCAATAAATCCCCCCTGCCCTATTCTGTCAAGAAACTCTCAAGGAAATAGATAAATTAAAGAAATCGTCATTATTTGTTCCCGTCTAAAAAAAAATGCATTTATTTCTGAATTTCGAAAGGACTGGGAAATAAAAGCTATAAAAGATAAACCGTAAAATCAAAGCAAACGTCAATGTATTCATTTTTTAAACTCTGCAGCAATTAACTTATGTAATTAACTTTTGATTTCATACTTACACTTTGTATATTTTTTCCTAATGTGAAAAATAAATTTTAGTAAATTTAATTGCTACCTTTTTTCAACAATTAAAATCTAGATTTAAACATGACCGAGACCACCTCTCGGAGCGACCAATTTTTATTTGAACGGAACGTGGTCGCTTTAGAGAGGTTTTACTGTACGTCACTTCGTTTGAAATGGGAGAGTCTATAACTATTAATGTAGATGAAAGTAGAAGTAGCAATGCCTTGGATTGAACTTATGTAGAGAGAAATATATTTAACTGCCGTTCCAATTTTTTTTATTTTATTTTATTTTATTATTTTTTTAACGCGTCACTTTGTTCACATACCTCACTCACCTTATATTTATTGAAAATATCAATAAACTGATTTTTATGCAAACTATTATTTTTTTACAGTTTTTTTTTTTAATATACGATTTAAAAATTGACAACAGGATTTTTTTGATAAAAACTTTTTGCTCTATAAAAAGAATACAGCGAAACCACGTTAAGGCTCCTGTCCCTGCCGACGAAGACACTCACGAGCTAATACTAATCCTATGGGGAGGGATTTATCTAATATCTCGTTTACATTTCAACATTTTTAATTTTTTTTTTTTGCATTGTATAGCCGAGGAGCATAACTTAGAGTAGAAGCTACAAAATCTAATAAAAAAAATTCTTGTGTATACCTTAAGATATGTACAAAAAACTGTCAAAATTTCAAAAAGATCCATCATGCAGTTTTCTTACAAAAAAAAATCATAAAAAAGTGCTTTTTTTTTCTCCTAATGTAGAAGGTTCCCTTAATTCCTTATGAAACATTTTTCCTTTTCCTATCATTTTGCAGCAGCTATTATTTATAGAAACAAGGAAGAAAAACTCTTGCGTCAAACATAGATTATGAAACACTTTCCAACACATTCAGAATAATGTAACAAAACTGTACCGTTTAATAAGTTAAAATATCATGTCTAATTCAATCATATGGAAACGTATAACACATTTGATAACCCAATATCAGCTGTTTCCATCAACAATCGGAAAATTATACGAATTCTTTGAGTATATGATATATGGATTTGTATCTATTAATAACTACATGCATGCCAAAATTTAGTTCAGTTAAGTAATACATATATACTTTAGTTGAAAATTCCCTTTCAGCAATTTCCGTTCATAAAGGGATTGATACGTGAATTCTTTTGTGCTGCCCTGTATATGACGTATAAAATTTATATGCAACGAGTAAAATGAAAAAAAAAAACCGTCAAATTTAAAAGCGCTTGCAGAAATTGAAAACGTGCTTCTAGCAATTATTACTCAAAGACAGTACTATAATCGATCTCTTTTGTGTGTCCCTGTAAATGAAGAAATGCTATGAATGGCCTGCCCTATCCAACCGTAATCATCTTGTAGTGAATTCAGTGATTTATATCAATTTCAATAGATTTGAAATAGTGTAAACCCATTAAAATACTCTGCAAATGATTTTTACCCATATACCATAATGCAATAGAATTCTTTTGAGTGCTCCTGTAAATGAACTATTAATCCCACATACTTCATATACAATACCAAAACTTACTTGATGACCCTAAATAAGATTAATGAATTGCATGAAAATCCGAGTACATTTGCGGGAGTTAGAGCGTGGCCAGACGGACAGACAAACCTAATATATAAGGTAAAGTGAGGAGAGTCTGTGCACATTTCAAAAGAATAATAATAAAAAATCTAAATATTAATATTTTGCTAAACTGTGCATGAATAATTTTGACTTCCTTTGTTTTTTATGCATTTCCATTGTTATTTTGTTGTTATACTGTAATTTAATAGAACAGCAGTAATAAAACCAAGAAAACTATTTTGCGCAATCTCTCCTTACAGGGTAGGAGAGAATGCGCACATGGGTAGGAGAGATTGTTATTAATAATAACTACAATTAAATTGTTAACAATAATAATTGCACTTAATCGACATTGTTGAAAGGTTTTTGTGAGTAAATATTATTATATTAGGAGTGAATATTTCAACCAAATGTTTAAATAATAAATAAAAGAAAAAATTTTAACAACAGTTAAAATTTTTAATTTAAGAAGATTAAAATATCAGAAAAAGCAAGCCCTACGAAGATTACCAAATAACATTAATCTAGTTGATAACATGTTTAACTTGAAAATTACTTCATTTCCATATCCACAGTTTCATTGTATTTTGTTTGCTAAACGAAGTTGTCTTCGTTCACAATCGAATCACTTATTGTGGTAAATCGTGCATCTTTCGTGCAATCACCTGCAACAAGCAATACATTGAATCCAGTCAGTTGTCGAAGTTGTGTCCTGGTACAGTTCCAGACATTCAGTGCACTCATCCCCACTGACCTTCGGGTTTTTTCCCTTTAGTTTTTTTTTTTATCCCACTCTTTGTGGAAACACCTTATCTTCAGCAGTTTGTTTTTTTTTTTTTTTTTTTTTTTTTTTTTTTTTTTTTTTTTTTTTTTTGTAGCGGCATCCTTTTTAAGTCTTTTTTCATGCATATTTTGTGGATCAGTAACATTAGTTGAACTTTGTTTCCTTTTGATTTCGATGGCATGACACTACTTGGGATGGGTGAAAGCTTTTCCAAAACACTGTATTAGAAAATTTCTTTTAGTTAACAAAATTAATTTATTAGCAAATTAATTGTCCATAAATTAAAAAAAATATATAAATATTTAATTAAATTATTAACAAGTATATTATTAATTTATTAGCAAAAATAATAACATAAAATTAATTTAATAACAACTGTATTATTAATTTATTAATGAAATTTTTATCTGCAAAAGTATATTATTGCAAATTAATTTGTTGCCAAATTTAGTTTTGATAATTATGTGTTTTTCCGAAAATATTTCAAAATTGATTCATTCATACGTTTTACACGTAATTTGTAATTTATACAAATTTATCAATAAGCTGTGTAATCTCTCCTAGCACTTAAACTTATGGGGAAATGCGCCATCTCTCCTAAGTAGCAGATGCGTAAACTCACCTATTTTGGTAGGAGAGATTGCGCGGCCTTTTATTTAAATATGACCACTTCTAAAATGAATTGTTGGTGTTCGCATACTTAGTCCAGGTTAGTCGTTTATAAGAAATCGTTTAAGTTCAAAATATTTTGTATTACTGACGTTCTATAAAAATTCTAACGAACAGTTATGAAAATTCAAGCACTTACTTTGGAAATACAAAACAAAATAGCACTGCTTTATGCAAGACGCTTGGAACAATCAATATGCACATTCATGTAGACACTGCACTAATGCTGCTGTACAACTATCTGGAGTCGCTGCGCGCGCACTCTAGTCCTTCCCGTCGAATCTCTTTGTGCGCAATCTCTCCTACCGCGCGAATTCTCCTAGCTTTACTATATGTTCAGGAAAAGTAAAATAGAACTTCGAAAAAGAGTAAAAATGTGAATAAACTTAAAAAATAGTAATAAAAAAATTAAAAAAGCTGGCAAAATTGGTACAAATATATGTTTTCAGTAAAACTTAAATAGAATTTTGAAAAAAGTAGGAAAAATATAAGCTTTTCAAAAAAGAATAAAGGGAGGGAAAGAAGGAATGCAGGAATGAAGGAAAAAGAAAAAAAGAAGAGGAAGACGAATAAAAGAAAGGAAAATTATTACGATTTATGTTCACACAAACTTAAATAAAACTTTTAAAAGAGTTTGAAATTCTTATAATAATCTAAATAATCTTATAAGTCGGTGTCAGAAAAAATTAATAGTTCAATATACGTCCAGGCAAACTTAAATAGCATTATTTTAGAATACATATACAATTTTTTATTTACAAACCATTTTATGAATGATTTACAGATACGTTTTAGTTGTATGTTACAATGTATAATATTTCATTCATTCAGTTTTGTTTAATTATTTCCTTTGAATAACGAAATCCTCTCCGGTTCTTTTCAGAAAAATTAAAAAAATCTAGTCAGTGCGTAATGCAGCTATAGCGTGTTCCAGTTTGGGTATCGCTAGTTTCTCTTCATGGCTTCGTTGTAGCTTTCACTCAAATCCTTATGAAGTGTTTTTCATTTTCTGACATTTTTTAACAGCTATTATTTGTAGAGAAAAAAAAAAAGGAAAATCATAAATCAAAAGGTCCCACAATCAGGTTCCATATTTTCGAGTGATGATTTATTAGGATCTATTACTATTCTTTCCTCGTCGCTTTGGCCGCGACTTTAACAAACTGACATTATATGCGTCTGAGGTTTTAAGCGGGTGATGGTCTTACTATTTATATGAAAACTTTTATGAAGGTTTTTAGTGCCTGAATTGGAAGCAAAGTACATAACATTTGTATAGACTACACGGAAGCTGAGAAACTTATAAGTTCTTGAATTTATTTTAATATATGTCTAGAATACTTTGACAAGACTTTGAAAAAGAGTACAATCACTAAATAAGCTTTCGAAAAAAAAAGGCAGAATTAATATAAATTTCTTCAAGAGGCATAATAATACAAAAATTTTTCAAGCAAAGTTAAAAAGCACTTTGAAAAAGAGTCTGAAAATGTGATTAAGCTTTTCAAGAAAAAAAGAGGCAGAATTAATACAAAATTAATTTCAAGCAAAGTTAAAAAGAACTTTGAAAAAGAGTATGAAAATGTGATTAATCATTTCAAGAAAAAAAAAGAGGCAGAATTACTACAAAATTTCTTCAAGCAAAGTTAGAAAGAACTTTGAAAAAGAGTCTGAAAACGTGATTAAGATTTTCAAGAAAAAAAAAAAAAAAAAGGTAGAAATAATACAAAATTTCTTTAAGCAAAGTTAGAAAGAACTTTGAAAAAGAATCTGAAAATGTGATTAAGCTTTTCAAGAAAAACAAAGAGGTTGAATTAATACAAAATTTCTTCAAACAAAGTTAGAAAGAACTTTGAAAAAGAGTCTAAAAATGTGATTAAGCTTTTCAAGAAAAAAAAGAGGTAGAATTAATACAAAATTTCTTCAAACAAAGTAAAAAAGAACTTTGAAAAAAGTCTGAAAATGTGATTAATTAAAAAAAAAAGAGACACAATTAATACAAAATTCCTTCAAACAAATATAAAAAGAACTTTGAAAAAGAGTCTGAAAATGTGATTAAAATTTAAAAAAAAATCGTGGGTTAGAATTAGTGCAATATGTTCAAGCAAACTTAAATAGTTCTTTGCTAAAGATTTTGAAAATCCGAATAAGCTTTTACTGAAAAAGGGGGGGGGGCAAAAAGGGGGCAGTACTTTTTGGGCAATTACATCAACATTCATAATGCATGAAGAGAAACTCTTACTCAGATGTGTAACTAATTGTTTTACAGCAGGCATAAATCGTCGTGGTGTAGGAGGAAGGATCTACCAACTACCAACAGAACAATATTGAATAATACAACTGAGAATGTTTTTGATTTTTAAATAATATTTTGCTAAAGGACTAAATACTTTTGTACTTTTCATTCACTCGTGGTCCACATCAAACTAAGTAACCAACTTCAAAATAATTTTTTTCTAAAGAATTCTTGAAAATTTCTAAATTTGTAAATTTAATTTTTTTCTTAAAAGTTGCGACTTGTTTTTAAACGAAGCTTTTACATATCGAAACAGAAAGCCGAAGGTAAACAGAGTTGTAAAGAACCAATTCTCATTCAAACACAGAAAGGAAGCAGGATAGAACGTGTATACTACTTAGAAGAACGGCCTCGTGGGCCCAATGCATCACTGTTGGCTTCTTGAGATTGCCACTTACCCGCACGTAAAAGCGGTGGTGCGAAAAGTCTTTTTCTTCGGAAAGAGCAGTTTGGTATGTACCAAGCCGGGCGATTCATCTCTTCTCTTTCAGTATACATAAACATTGTAGAAACTTGATGTACCTTCTAGGTTGCTAGGGGATATTAGAAATAACAAAAACAACATAAAAAAAAGATTTTTAAAAGATACAATACCTTAAAAAAAAACTAATTCAAAAAATATCGAACCGAAAAATAAATGGTGGCCGGAAATCCCATCTTATACTGAATGCTTAATAGCTAGCAGCCCAGTCACTTGACAAGATAAGCTATTTTTTTTTTCAATTACATTTATTATTTGTATTTTCGACATACTGTAAAATATGTTAATCAGTGAAGAGTTGTTTTAAAAGTGGGATTTGAATAGAAAATTTAAAAAATATGTAACTTTTATTACATTCAGCCTTTCTAATTTATCCAATAAATAATTGCCTCTAAAAGAGACTGCAAATTTATTTTGCTGCAACTATAGTATATTGAAGTGAACTTTCGATTCATCTCATGGCTTACTATCATAAAAAAGTCTTAATTATTTACCTGTTCACAATATTTCAATTTTCCTTCTTTTACCATGACCTTGTTTGAATGTAATCCGTTTCCCTTCATATCTGGTGACATTCCATACTCATCATCGTGACATTCCATGAAGTGAACTTTCGATTCATCTCAACTTATTTGCTTTTAAAATTTTCTGATGTAGGGGAGACCGGGGTACAGTGGTCCACTTTTGCAGTTAACATTTTTTTTTCTCTTTAACGGAGAGACCAGTATACCTGAAAATATTTTTGAATATTCTTTAAGCCTTTCTACATGCCTCATAATTTTTGCAAAACATAGTTCCCAAAACATTTTTCAAAATAAAATTTTTTTATATACATCCGTAAAGTGGGCCAGTGTGCCCCGGAAGCGGGATACACTGGTCCACCCACTGGGGCACAGTGGTCCACTTTTAGTTATTGTCTAAAATACAATATAAGTCTATTTATAATTAATATAATTCTTTTTTATTTCTCTTTTACCTCCAAAATAGTATAGTAATACAAATTTGCAAGTAGCCTTTTGAAACAAAAGACATAAAACTAAGGAATTACGAAAAAATTTATTATGTTTTGAAAAAAAAAAAACAATATAAGATGCAGGAATGATTGCAAATAAATTATTAATTAAGTACAAAAAAATCAGCAAACATTAAGACAAATATGATGATGAAAAATTTATTAGAAGCTCAAAATAGTCAGGATAAAATAGTTCATTATGAGCTAACCATGCGCTCTGAAACTATAAATAACCATTCCAGTGAAATCGTCTATTACTTATTAGGCTACAGTTATATTTTTCAAAAGCAATAAATACAAAACAAAATATTTCTGAATATGTTAACTCTACAATGCATGATTTTCATTTCTCTCCTTCTCCCCCCCCCCTTTCCCTCCGCCCCCCCCCCCAAAAAAAAAACTGCTATATTGAACAAGAAAACTTATTTTAAAATTCACACGTGAACCGTTATCCATAATTTAGGAGAAAACTAAAGTGTCATATGGCTACATTATAATCTGAACAACATATAACATGAAATTTAAAGTGTGCCGAATGGCTACTCTGTGCATTGTATGGTTAAATGAATTGTCATTTTTCTTTATCTACTTTATTTTATAGTTAAATAACTCTTTTAAAACTATTTATTTATAGAGAATAAGCAATTATTAAATATTTTGAAAATTCTTCTTTACAGGAGCAGTATTCATTGCGGACCACTGTACCCCAGCAGTGAGCGGTCCACTGTGCCCCATGTTCAAGTTCAATACATACTCATAAAAATATTATTTAAAGTTTTCTTTTAAGCATATAAACTTTTAAATTAAATAAAAACTATTGTTTTACCTTTTCAAAAAAGTTGTTTTATCTTATTTATCCATAACCTTTAATTACTCAATAAAGAAAAGTATGATGATGAAAAATTTAACTTTTAGGAGCACAAAACAACCAGTCAGGATAAAAGGGTTCATTCTGAGCTAACGAAGTGTTCTGAAGGCTACAAGTAATCAATCTAGTGCTGTTATCAATAAGCCTAAAAGATAAGCTTTAAAAATTTAAAAATAAGTAAAATATAAGGGGTGGTCCACTGTATCCCGCTCTCCCCTACTCACTACAGTTTTCCATTCATATGATTAATAAAAACTCGAAAGGAATCTTTCGTCTCTAGACTTTTAAGCATTTCAGCATTATCGCAAAACACCGACCTCCATGGACATTTTCTCCCGACCTCCATGGACATTTTCCCTTCGAATGAGAACCTTTTATTTTTGCCGTTTGGCAACAGAAACTTTTGTTTTTTAGAACGAACGAAAGAAGAATGATTTTGAGATGTGGGTTTTTTTTTTCCCCCATCAAACCGAATTCGATATTAATTCATCTTATGTACATATGTAAATATATTTTGTATAAGTTAGCCAAATAAATAATCTAAAATGGCAAGAGATCTTTTCTTCATTTCCGACTGTTTCGTGTGAATTATTCTAATTGCCGAATCTATCCTGGAATGAATAAGTTCTGATTCTAAAGAAGGCGGCCTACCTTGGATCGGTAAGCATTTTTTACTTACCTTTATAGATTTGTATCACATTGTTTTATTGTGTATCCGACAAGCATCATATGTATCCTGAAGACGGCTGCAGAAGCAGTTCGAAACGTCGATATTATGTTTTACCGTTAATTTTATTTGTACAAGTTCAAATCAAAGATCTTGTTTATGTGCAGCATTGAGCAAGTTTGTGTGTTTTAACGTATACATCTTACTTATTATATTTTATGGTGCAATTGTCCTACATATGTTAATGATAATTCTATCCCCCCTTCTCCTTTTACATACACAGGGCCAAAACTAGCCTTTCTTTTGCTCCTGGGGCAAACATGGATTTTAGCGCCCCCCCCCCTCTTCTCACGTACAATAAAAGTTATCGACCGCAGGTATCCTATGCAAAAAAAATAAAAAATAATCCTTAAAAAATATAAATCATTTAATAATTAAAATGCTAGCAAGAAATATGTAAACAATGCTCCCATAGGATTAACATCAGCTTGAGCGTTAAGAGCCTAAACTAGTCACGCGAAGAAATTGGATCGCTAATGGTGCGTTCTTTTAAATTTTCGCACTTACATATTAATAGTTTCAAATGATTATTTTTTCTTGCATTTTTTCTTGCTTAGAACAGTTGAAATTGAATTGTAACCGAGTTAGAGTTTACTATTTTAATTTTGGTTGCCGTTTAGTTAGATTATTCTAACATTGGAAGGTTTTACTAGTGAACGAAATAACTGGTTGTTATGCTACCAGTAGTGCAATGTTGAAAATAATAGAAACACAGGTAGAGTTGAATTCTCGTCGACAAATATAACGAATTTTGAATTTTAACGAAGAGAATGTTTCGTAGTAAATCAACATGGATATTGGAAAGTAGTTGCAGTCATCGAGTGGTAGGCCAGGTAACACATTTATCCAGTGTAGGTTTCTCCGGAATAATTGAGACAATGCATAATTTAACTCAGGATTTTATTGAAAGAGCTTTCGGCGGTGCAGTTTCCACCAATTCATTTTAATCAAGCCATCGCTACGTAGTATTTAATTATGGGTAAGCAAATTATAGATAATGGAAAATATCAAACGGCGACCAGGGGAAGTTATCAAAGTAGAAATACGACAAATTCTGCTGAAACACAGAGAGTATCGACTTTTTGTTCCTCAAGTGTAAGAATACAAATATGACGTAGATCGCGCTCTCAACCAATGAATAATTAAGAAAATCACTCATGAAAAAAGTGCGGACAGAGCAAGCGGATGAATTTGAAGGGAAAAGGGATAACCTCAGAAATGCGCGGGAAAGTAAAAATGGAAGCTAAAAGAATATTCTAGAAAGAAAAAAGCGCGGAAATGGAACATTTAATTTAAGAATACTAAAAGCGTAATATTTAAGCAATTTAGACAAGTGAGACATTAAATTAAAGGGAATTTAACAGAGTTAACGATAGAGATTATTTAAGGATAAGGATTTAGTGAATATAAAGTAGTAATTTAGAATAAGATAAGGAAATCGCGGAATTAGATCTAATAATGAAACATATATATATAAAGTTACTTTAACTTTCACGCTAGAACAATAGAGCGCTCCCATATTTTTAACATTAGCTTGCGATTTTCTTTCTATTTCATATATATATATATATATATATATATATATATATATATATATATATATATATATATATATTTGTATGAAACGAGAAACAAAATGTTCATTTGGCGCCCTCCTTTGTCTTTCGTTCTGGCGCCCGGGGCACATGCCCCCTCTGCACCCCCCTAGTTTCGGCCCTGTACATACATTTCCCAACTTGTCACGCGCAATTATCAGCCAAATTTGTTTTACTGAGACTAAAGCCCATCAATGCAACTTTAAGAGAAAAAAATCTATCTTCGGTGTTATCTGACAAAACACTAAATTTTTGGAAACAAATAAAATTTCTGGAATCATTTGAAATTCATTTCAAACATTGTTTGATATATCTTGAACTTTCTGAAAAGTTCTTGTGCTCTTCGTTTTTAAGCAGAAATGTCTTTTAAAATGAAATTACAAATGGCATGAATCAAATAATATTTAACGAAAATTCCTTGAAATGAAATTTATTTTATGAGATATTTTTGACTAAATGTCATTAATGTATCAATCAATATAAAGATTTTCTTGATTTTCTTTGAAATTTTGATGATGAATTTTTGAATAAGTATATTCTAACGTAACTCATATCAACATGCGTTTAAGGGTGTATTCGAAAAAATGTTTTTCCACCCTCAACAGATCGAAATTTTCTGAGACATTTTCAGACTCATTCTTAAAAGTAAAAAGATGAAACTTGCTGGGGGTGATTTTTGAAGACATGTTTAACATGCCGTGTGATTTCATTTTCAGCTCAATCAATTAGAATTTGATTTTTAAACAATTATTTTCTCAGTATGACCATTTTTTTCATTCCCAGATCGCCCGCTTCGGAAAATTCGGTTCAAAACGCCAACTTTGACAGCGTTTAATACAGTATTTTCTGCATTTATCAAAAAATCGAGAAACACGGCACATTATGTAGTTTCTAAATAAGAGAATTTCCCAGTTTGATGCGTTTGAGAGCAAAAACGAATTTTAAAATGAATCAGAAAATAAGCAGTTTGGATCGGAATACCCCCTTAACACACATTGTAAATTATTGAAACATAAAATATTATGTATTGTAAAAATTGTTGATATAAAAAGTAGATTTATTTATATTAAGCGAAATCCTGATATTTAGTTTAAGTAATCCTAAATGTCATTAGGTGGGAGTTGGTTGTTATTACAATTCCTACAGCCTTCTGCAGCTACTTTTCTTCTTAACTTAAAAAGTCTGCATTTTGAATTGTATGAGGTAAAAGGAGTAAATAATGTAGGACGTTGTTAATAATGATAATTTTGTAGCTAATATAGTGTTTTTCAACAGCCCCCATATAGTATAGATTATATACTGCACTTTCCCGTGTACCGTGTCCTCGTGTATAACACGCGCATAACAGTTTTTTAAACACTTCATTTAGAATTTTTTTTAAACATAAAATAAGAGAAAATGTGCTACGCACTTTATTCTATTAAAAGCTTACACTAGTTATACTCGAAGATTCAAAAGATAATATTAAAACAATTGCAGTTTTCGTTTCGAATTTCTTGTTTGCATTTCAATATTTTGAGGATTATTTTTTTACTATATCTATTTTTTTGCAGTTTTTTTTTTTTATGAAGATAGTTTCACTTTCGGAACCGATACCGTAATAGAAAGTTGCTGTCAGATATCGGCCTCAGGTATCCTATTCAAGTAATAATAATAATAATAATAATAATAATAATAATAGTAAAACTCAAACGGAAATATGGAAAGAGCGCTACCATTTTGTTTAACATTAGCTTGCGAATATCTTCGCATGACTGGTGTAGGCTTTTAAAACCAGACAGTTAATTCTAAAATTGCCTAATATTCGTAATATATTCCTTTATTATTTCACAAACTTTTATTCAACGATTTTGTTCATGGACATCTGGTCATATATACAAAGACTATTCAAATATGAAATAATGGAGAGGGGTTTAACCCTTTATCTACTGACGGTACTTATGAGTACCATTAAAATAACTTGCTATAAAATTCATTTAATACATCGATTAGTTGCAATACAGTTTCGAATGAATTACACATGCATTACTTTATCTTGTTCCAAAAGCATTATGGGTTAAACAAAACAAAAATATTTTTAAATGGATGATTTCTTTTGACTTTGCCACATTTTCAGCTTTCTTGGCGTTGAGGAGAGAGGAAGAATTTTTCGATTCGGAAATATTTCTATATTTCTATTGTAAGAACATTATATTTGTACATTTCCTAATTCTACAAAATACTAAGAAAAAGATTTACAATAAAAAATTTGAGTGGGGTGATAAATATTGCACAAAATCCCTAAAAATTTAAATTTAATGAATCCTTCTAAATCCTTCAATGCTTCTAAAATCCTTCTAAAATTTATTAAATGATTATGTAAATCTTTTAATGTAGTTTAAAAAATTCACGAAAAATGCTTTAGAAAATAAAATTTTCATGAATTCCTAATTCAGTACATAAATGATTAAAAGGGGATATTTTTTATTAGTTGCTCTTTGAACCCATGGTTTCCAACAGAATTTAATAGCGCTTTGAATAAATATTATTTACTTATATTTGTACAAAAATATAATAATGCACAATAATAATTTATAAAGTAATTTGTACAATATTTATCGCATTTTTATTAATAAATGCTTTTCTTGAAAAAGTTAAACGATTGGGATTTATTCCACCAGTCTGGATATATTAATCTTGTAGAAACTAAAAATATTCAAAATTTGTTTCGAAAACAAACAAAATATTTTAATAAAACTTTTTAACTCATAGACATAACTAACACAATTTCAATTATAAGTCTAAGTATTTAATATTCAAAGGCAAAGGGATAATTATATTCTTTAAAATTAAAAAAAAATGTAAAAAAAAAATCACCATTTAATTGAAGCTCACCTCCTTATCAGCTTTATGAAAATCATAACTCATATTGTCTAAGCAGTTTTGGCTAGCTTTTCTTCATGAATTGTTCGTCGGCTTTTCAAGCATTGTTTTCGAATATCTGGTTTTATTTCAAGTAGTATATCCAGTCTTACGTCAAAAGAGTGATTATCGCAAGGGAAGATTTAAAAATGCACGCACAGATGCAATTAACAATTTATCTAAGGGAAATAAATCTTTATTAAATATTCTACAAACAATAATGTAAAAACTTTGTTTAACTTGAAATGTATTCACATTTCAGGATTTTGAAAAGCAAACTGTAAAAGAAAAAAAATGATAAAATACACTGTTCAACACAAAAACTACATAAATTATAACTTCTTCCTCTTGCCCAGAGCTACCATTACAATGTAGAGAGCTATCTATAATGAGATGAAACTGAAATGTCCAGTTTCACTATATTTTTTACATTATTTTTTCCTGCACGTCTATGACGATTTTAATTAAATTTTGAAGAAAAAATATCTCGCGACGTACACAATCAAGAAAGAAAAAATCATGCGTCAAGCATAGATTACGAAACACTTTCCAACACATTCAGAATAATGTAACAAAACTGCACCGTTTAATAAGTGAAAATATTATGTATAAACATTTACAGTAGAGCGCCGATTATCAGAACTCCAATTAACCGAACTTTAAACTATCCGAACAGCCTATTTCTCTCAAAACATTTTTTTTTTTTTTTTTTTAAACCGAAGTTCCATTTATCCGAGCAGCCATCTCAAAATATTTTTGTAATGATTCTGAGATTGTGGATGAGATTTAAAATGTAAAAGAAATTGAAGAAATGAAAACAAATGCCCTAAAAATGACCCATGTCCATCACACAACAAAGCCTTTGAATGCTTGGAAACAGCTATGAAATGGCTCGAAAGGCAGAAGAACTGTGATCCCATTCAACTAACATATTTAAGAAGAATTCGAGATATGGCAGCATTGGAAAGAACGTCTTCTTTGAAGCAAGCAACAATCGAAAGCTTTTTTGCTTAAATTATAATCTTTGGCATTCAGAAAATTATAAAAAGAGAGAGAGAAAAAAAAAAAAAGTTTTTAAACACGCTAGCATTAATTGGTGCTGCCAGTCCTAAGCCTGGATAAAGTGTGAAGGTTTTAGTATAGTCAGGAACATCCCTTAAACTGTCTGTCCATTTATCCGAATTTTTGCTTATCCGAACTAGGGTCGGTCCGGACTTCTTCAGATAATCGGCGCTCTACTGTATACCTATTAACTACATGCATGCCAAAATTTAATTCGGTTACGAAAGACATATACCTCAGTTGAAAATACCCCTTCAGCAATTTCCTCTAATAAGGAGAATGGTACGTGAATTCTTTTGTGCAGCCCTGTATATGAGGTATAGAACTTATAGAACGAGTAATATGCAAAAAAGTGTTTAAATTTTAAAACGCACTTCCAACCGTCATTACTCAAAGACAGGACTGTAACCGATTTCTTTTGTGTGTCCTTGTAAATGAACGACAAATGCCATGAATGCCCTATTCTATCGTAAATTCAGTGGTTTGTACCAGTTCCAATACATTTAAAATAGCGTAATCTCATTAAAATACTCTGCAAACGATTTTTCCGCATATATTACCTTAATGTATTGAAATCCTTTTGAGTGCCCTGTAAATGAACTATTTGTGCTACAGACTTCCTATTCAATACCGAACAAGCCATGGTAAACATCATTAACATATATCAGTTGCATGAGAATAAGAGTATATGTACGTGGGTTAGAGCGTGGACAGACGGACAGACAAACCGAATGCATAAACACTTTTCAACTTTGTTGGAAAGTGTTAAAAAATTGCGGTATTTGCGAGAGAAAAAATGCATTATTATACAGCTTGTCAGAACTTCAGTTATCAGCAAAAACTATCTTTAACGGCAAATATGTGTATTTAAGCAACAAATTTTCCATGTCCATTGTTTACACAGAAAATTTCGCAGTAAAAATACAAGGCGTTTTAAAATATACTGGTGGTTTTTAAAAGGATATAACTTGCAAACTTCTAAGATTTAAGGCTGTTTGTGCGATTACTTGTTTGGCTTTCAGTTTAGTTTTTACTTTAACTCCCAGGTTCGAGAGTCGGATGTATAAAATAAATAGGTTCTGGGAACATTGAAGATGAAACACTAATTTATTAATTAATCAAAATAACAAAGGCATTAACAACATGCCTGGAGTAAATTTTCCCTATGTACATATAAATATTAATATTAAAGAATATGCATGAATAAGGTTATTTAGATTGTGAATTTAACACTCATAGAGACTAGGGTGCCAAAGATGCCTAACTTTCATTTGTTTAATTAATTGCATCTTTTAAATTTTATTGGTTGCCAGAATTATTCGTAAAACGCTCCCACTCACCTCTTAATTTCCTTAGTCAGAAGCATCGTCATCCATAATCCTTGGGTTTAATCCATCGCACTATATAGGAAACTGTCTGTCACTAAAATATATCAGTTACTCATATGCGGTTCCACGGAAGCAAAACCCGCATTCTTTTTTAAGAGTCCGGAGAATACAAAATTCTCCCTTCTTAAAACATCTTAAAGAAAAGGGGATCTTTTCTCTGCCGAGTCTAAACTCCCTCTCTGTTTACTTCCTCAAATTCTCATCCCTTCCTTAATTTTTATCTGCTTAAATCCCGCCTAAAATGATCTCGTCCTATAAAAATTTCTAAGGGGCGCGAGTTCGTTCTATATTTTTCTAAACCGAACCACTGACGCTTGCATAACATTATAATATTATAACAAGTTGGAAATTGCTCGTCAAACGTGACAAATGAGGTGCGTTCGTACTATAACTAGTTTTATAATTATTTTTTGCACCCCATATTGTACTGAATGTGTATTTATTTGCAATTCATAAGTGCATAGGCTGTAACATCATTAAAATGCACTTGCAATAATTTTTTCCCATTCCCCTTAATGTAACGGAAAACTTTTGACTGTCCCTGTAATTAAGCTATACATCAGATTTTCATGAAATTTGAAATGGCTCGACAAAATTTTGCAGCAATTATATATTTAAAATTTCAGCCCATTCGGAAAGCTGTAACATCATTAAAATGCACTTGCAATAATTTTTCCCATTGTATTTAATGTAAAGAAAAACTTTTGACTGTCCCTGTAATTAAACTATACATCCGATTTTCATAAAATTTGAAATGGCTCGACAAAATGTCGCAATAATTATATGTTTAAAATTTGAGACCATTCGGAAAGCTTTAACATCATTAAAATGCACGTGCAATAATTTTTCCCATTGGCCGTAATGTAAAGAAAAACTTTTGACTGTCCCTGTAATTTAACTATACATCCGATTTTCATAAAATTTGAAATGGCTCGACAAAATGTCGCAATAATTATATGTTTAAAATTTGAGACCATTCGGAAAGCTTTAACATCATTAAAATGCACGTGCAATAATTTTTCCCATTGGCCGTAATGTAAAGAAAAACTTTTGACTGTCCCTGTAATTTAACTATACATCCGATTTTCATAAAATTTGAAATGGCTCGACAAAATTTTACAACAATCATATATTTAAAATTTCAGACCATTCGGTTGGGTAGTTTTTGCTCTATTATATGCGGACGGACGGACAGATAGACGGACGGACAGACGGACAGACAGACGGACTGAACGACGACTATAGGTGCTACGTATTTATATAATTACGAACGCACCTAATAACGCTCACCATGGTGGTCCCTTAATACCTTAATCTCTTTTTATGGCGTAATCTGAAACTCGTGTTACTAACATGGGACATATTTATAGCTGCTCACTAATCTCACTAGAAATATATTGATTAGAGTCCCCAGATGTTCAAAACTTCAATCCCCTTATTTAGAAATACTATATTCTGTAGCTTAACACTGAGACACATTTATTTCTTAAACGAAATATTTTCTTTTACGACCCCCGCTATACACGAATGCCTACCAACATATCCCGGTGGTCTACATTCTTATATTATGTTTTTGTGTCTTTTTTATCTTCCTTACCGAGCACGTGAAAAGTGGCGGGCTTATCCCGACATGTTTTCAAATCCAAACTGGGCTGCTTTCTGACACAGTTTTTAATTCTCTTTTGTTTACAAACGCATCAAATTGGCAGGTGATTTTTTTAAAAAAGGTATATAATCGATCTGTTTTCTTCCGATTTTAGTCTAAAGCGCGGATTTTTGAGAAAATGCTGTGAAAGTTGGCATTTTGAAACAAATTTCCAAAAAAAAGCTGCAGGTTTGGGGAAAAAATATTGCACATCTCCCCCCCCCCCCCCCCACACACACACCTCTTTTAACATGCCAATTCGCAAAAATGTGATTGCATGTACATTCTGCGAATCACTGACATACAAAAATAGCTTGCGCCTACCTTTGTTCCTATAAATGAACTGATGTACCAACCACTTGCGATATCAGAAAAAAAGTAACATTTTTTGTGAGGCAATGTAAGAAATGACAGATACATTCTAAAAAATAAATGTGTAAATTTGTCACTTTTACATAGATATATGTGTAAATTGGTAAGATTGCACTTTTGTCTACACTCTTCTCGTAAAAATTTACGTCTATTTTTGTATGTTTATCGGCTTAACGGAAGCGGGTAATTTATCACCACTTCAAAATCTGAAACACGTGCGTAAACACAGGAAATTGTACGGATTTACCCGAATTGTTGTGTTAATGTAACTTTACAAATTACACAATTATCTATGTATTTTTGCATATTACACCGAAATATGTGCAAGAATATTACACAGATATATGCGTAAAAACAGAATATTACACGAAAATATGCGTAGGAATTTTACACAGCTTTTGTCTAAGAACAGACAATTGCACAGGATAACGTTTGATGTGAACATATCGCTCATCCACAAGAAAAGTGACACATCTCACAAAAATTCTTTTTCCGTTTTATTCCACTAATAGGATTGTCATAAGTGCATGTTACTACACAAACAGTTTCATAAGTGTAGTTATACTGGAAATCACTTTATTACGTTGTATGTCCATATGTGACCACAAAAGAGGTTGTGTGGAGAAGTAAAATTACCCAACGCTCTAAACCTCATCCTATATTTTCATTCTTAAAGTCCGTATACTTTTATGCACGTTTTTACTTCTGTTTGCTGTGCTAAGTGCTTTAATTTTATGTTACAGTAAAATCATGCAAACTTTCTTTTGCCTCTCCTGTGAAATTTACTTTTGTCGAGATGTGTCACTTTTCTTTCGGGTGAGCGATATTAAGTATCGATATTTCAAACTTGGCTTGTGCAATAGTAGCTGAAAGGTCAAGGTGTTGTTTTGGAAAGTTGCAGTTCCTCAGTCCGTATCCCGTTTCGGTAAGTATTGCTTGTTTACTGTAGATAAAATTAAATAGAGAATTCCTCCTCTTGAAGTAGATGTATCTTTGAAAACTTGTGACTGAAATTGATCGAAAAAAAAATCTGACAAAAGGCGGAAATAGTAATGGGGTCACATTTTCTGCATCTTAACGAAATTTTATTTTACAGTATATTTATTTAGATTATACAGGTTCTGTGCATAAATTGTGCATACGACTTTAGGACTTCAAAATAACTCTAACAGACAGATAGCATGCAGTAAACATAATTTCAGACGATCCTGTTTCTTGTAAATTAAGGTTTCACTATTCTGTGATCTTAAAACAAATTTCCTGGAAAGAGAACGAACACACCAAGTACATAAGTTTGTTTTGCATGCAAATTTGTTTTATATTATATAATGCATGTTTGTTTTATTTGTTACCATAAAAATATTTAGTTCAAAACGTTATCAATATCAAAATATCAAAGTATAAGGTTATGTACTATGTATTAGATGTAAATACTATGTATTAGATGTACTATGCATTAGATGTCTCTATGTACTATGTACACAAAATCCATCATTGTTTTATGGCATATGTGTATGCTAAATGTGTAATTCATTAAAAAATGCCCTCTGGTGGCGAAACTTTAAACATTTTTTTTTTTTTTTTTTTTTGCTTAAACAAATTGCCATCCATTTAATATGTCCTTCAAAAAATTTCACAGCTTTATGAACAATAATTTTGTCTGTAGACAACTTTAAAATAGGGTCGTTTAATTAATGACAACCTGTATATAAACGTTTTGTTTACCAAAATTTATGAATAAAATTAATTTGAAGAAATTCGAAATTCATATATTGTTGTTGGTATGAATGATGAGAATTCACACGTGTATAATGCATGAGCCTTTTCAACTATAAAAGAATAGGAGAACTTTTACCTTGAATTACAATAGAAATAATAAAGATTATAAATTGATACACATAATAGAAATGATAAATAAACGTAAACATATACTTCCTTTTCGAAGCATATCATATTGTTAGAAAGCTACTTGCATTGTTCCTCTAAGATAAAAGCAGAAATTAATCAACTTGTTTGTTTGCTTTTATAGAGTTTTACAGTTTAATTTTTTTTTTTCGAAGTGCAAAGATACAAGAGAATCCTTTCTTTTCTGAATAAATGAATAAACATCTATTTCTGAATTTTTAAACAATAAATCCATTTTGGAAAATGTAAAGTTATACATGAACATTTATTATACACGATAGATAATGCGAAACTTCTTTGTGGGTTTTTAAATAAGTGTCTTTAAGTTTTTATTCTCATGCAAAGCGCAATCTTTATATCAAAAAAATAATGGAACTTGTCTTTTCTTAGATAGGTTGTCATTGAATTAATAGGTATGACCGTTTTTTCTGGTAATTTTTTAACAATAACTTTTTAAATCATTTATTATGAAAAGAAAAAAAAATGTCATTGCATCTCATTGTCGTTTAATGTACAACTTATTTAATTTTAAACAATTAAAATATTTCCGTACACGCGGAATAAATGAAAAAAAAAAGTTTACGTAGTAAAAATTTACAAACGAAGGGAAACCTAATGTCCTTTGATTCGCCATTAAGGGGTCCGGGGGTGGGGAGGGGGTAAAAATTAAAAAAAAATACGTTTTCTATTTTGCTTACTAATAAAATATTACAAAGCTAATTAAATTAAATAAAGCAAACCGCGTTTTCTACAATGTTTACATTAGCGGATATAACAATTTTTGTGTTAACTAACAGTTCTGCCCTGTATGTAACTGAAACTTTAAATCTATCTATCTTACAATAGATTTGTCGTAATTTGTCATGTTAAAAACTATATATCTAAACTTTCTTGCAAGATATAGAGGAAGTTCAGTTATTATAGAATGATCGAACAATATGGAATACTTCAGTATCTGGCGCATACGGTGTTGCAGCCAAGTATAAATCTACCATACGACTTCCTAGTACTTCCATGAGGCACTGTGCTCAGTTTTGTTTGAATACCTGTTGTTGGAGCGACACGGTGAAATAAAACCTTATTCTCAATTTTTGTAGTTTTTTGCAGGTAAACTTTATAAAATTCGTATTAATTATAAAATCTCATTGTCAGTGATGTAGTTTTGTTGTTGTAGTGATGTGACACATTGTAGTGACATGTCCGTCCAACGTCCCTGCCTGCACCTGTTTAGCCGAGACTCTTGCGGAAGACAGGTTGAAAAGAAAAAAAACGAAAAATTGAAACCGGACAAATTTAAAAGGAAAATTGACTAAATTAAAGACATCGAAATGAGGGAAGTGAGAGCTCGGGGCTCTGAAGCTATCGCACGACTGCTGCTGCTCCGAGCTTCTTATTAGTCTGGAGTGGCGGTCGGGAACGTACCAAGTTCTGTATAAAGTTCAACACTTATATTTATTGCTGTGTTAGTTAGTTTTCATCTATTCTAACTTGTTGACGAGTGAGCAAGTTATGTTTTTCAAGTTGGTGTTTCTGGTAATATGAATATCAGGTAGGCAACTGTTTCAAGATGAGTCTAAAAATGAAAACATTTAAAAAAAAAAATCTGATGATTGACAAATGATGTACTAAAAGGTTTATTCATTAAATAATTTTGATTATTCTTTTAAAGAGTGTTTTTTCTTGCAATTTTAATATTCCTTATGAGGTTATTCCATATTATCCGACTGGTTGCCATTACCAGAAAAATGTAACTTTTTTTAAAAGTAATATTGGCATGTATTTTTTTCTACCAACTTAAACACATTAAAAATGTGGTAAGAAACAGTCAAAGTTTTTTGCCTACCAACTTTCAATGTATCTCTTTTTTTTTTTTTTTGACTTACAAATAAATATAAAATGGTATTCCTTAAAACCCGAACTTCCTTTATCTATGAAATTTTGTACGGAGTTCTTATATTATGCTTTCAATAAATCGTCTTTAGGATTTTTAATTTCATATGAAAAATTTTAAAATATACTCTTCAAATGAAAATCGCCCTCAAAACTCCTATTTTTTTAACTTTTAAATTTATTATAAATTTTGCAAGTACAGTGAAACCTTCTGCGCGACCACCTCCATTAAACGACAACCTCCCTGAACGATCATTTTTTCATGGAACGAAATTTATTCCACAGGCTCAATACTAATTTTACTTCCATTCAGAGACCATCCCAGTTGAACTACCTCCATGAGCGACCAATTTCTTTGAAGAAAATTCCATTTTTTCCTGGTCACTTGAAGAAGGTTTTATTAGAAAAATAATTCCGGAGAGCGCATTATTTATCAAACTTCTAAACTAGTTTTAGATTTTTATTTCTGGTAACTTTTAAATTTTTAAACCCCTTTGTGCCTTTTTAGGCAATGAATTTAACTCTGACATCAAATTAAGAATGACGGTCAATAAACTCTCCTGCCCTATTCTGTCAGGAGACTCTCAAAGAAATAGATAAATGAAGGAAATTGCCATTTTTTGTTCCCGTCCAAAAAAAAAAAAAAAAAAAAAAAAAAAAAAGAGAAAAATTCCATTTGTTTACTGAACTTCGGCTGGACATGGAAATAAAGATTATAAAAGACAAAACCGTAAAATCAAAGCAAACATCAATGTATTCATATTTTAAACTCTGGAGTATTAACTTATGTAAATAACTTTTGTTTTGATACACAAATTTTCATATATTTTCCTAATGTGAAAAATAAATTTTAGTGACGTTAATTATTACCTTTTTTCAACAATTAAAATCTAGATTTAAACATGACCTCCATTAAGAGACCATCTCTCGGAGCGACCCATTTTTATTCGAACGGAACGTGGTCGCTTTAGGGAGGTTTTACTGTATTCTTTTTTATATAAATCCTGAAGACAACATAACAAGAAACCTTTCAACTCACAATAGTGCAGAGAGTAATAAAATCGGGCTAGGGATTCATGAGTTACATAAAAAATTAAATGATTTTTAAAAAATTTACTTTTTTTAAATGAAATTTCAAAGTTTTCAAAAACATTTTCTCTGAAAAGTAATCTTTATAGAAAAATAGTTTGGAGGAAAAAGCTCCATTAAAATATGCCTAAAAAATAAAGAATTTTTTAAACTGACTGAAAGCGAGAGGATCTCCTTTATCGGTATCTGTCAACCACTTACTTTCGAAAATATCACTGATTTTTTGTGCAGGTAGGTATCGTTCACACGGAGCCAACATCAGCGCAGCATTTCTTAGAATTTATCGTTCCCACTCTCGCACGATGATGGTTCACTTTGGTACATGTAAAAAAAGCAATAGTGTGCAAGGTGGCTTGTCTTTGTTCGTTTCGTTTAAGGGTGTATTCCGATCCAAACTGCTTATTTTCTGATTCATTTTAAAATTCATTTTTGCCCTCAAACGCATCAAACTGGGAAATTCTCTTATTTAGAAACTATATAATGTGCCGTGCTTCTTAATTTTTTGATAAATTCAGAAAATACTGTAAAAAACGCTGTCAAAGTTGACGTTTTGAACCGAATTTTCCGACGCGGGCGATCTGGGAATGAAAAAAATGGTCATACTGAGAAAATAATTGTTTAAAAATCAAATTCTAATTAATTGAGCTGAAAATAAAATCGCACGGCATGTTAAACATGTCTTGAGAAATCACCCCAGCAAGTTTCATGTTTTTACTTTTAAAAATGAGTCTGAAAATGTCTCAGAAAATTTCGAGCTGTTGAGGGTGGAAAAATATTTTTTCGAATACACCCTTAAGGCTGTTCTCAACTGCTCTGCTCCACAAGCGGAAAACGTTTTGACACGTTTACAAATTCATTTTTAACAAAAAGATATAAAATTGGAAAGCCTGTCCATGGAAGCGATTTAGAATCGAACTGTGTTTTCCATTTTTTGATCAATCAATTACATATTGCGTCATAAGCGATTTTGATCACGTGACAAACAAGTTTTTCACCCTTTCTTCAGTATTTATTCTTCTTTCGCGCGGAAATTCGGTTCAAAACACCCACTTTGACATTATTTTTTGAAAGATCTATTGCGTTTGTAAAAAAAAAAAAAAAAAAAATGGAAAAAACAGCTCGATTACGCATAGTTTCTGAACAACAACACTTACTAGTTTCATGCATTTCCGAAGAAAAATAAATTAAAACTTATGTCATAAAGTTTCCCTTTTGGATTTGAGAACAGCCTTAAGAAAATTCCTTGGTACTATTATTAAATATGTATTTTTGTTAGTGCGCGTATCAGTGTTCTTCTTAACCTCGTCAGACCGGAAGCTAAAATAATGCTACTAATTCTCATTCGTTGGTTTTTTACAAATGAAATGACGCCATAGATGACAGAAAAAAAGAAATTTTCTGAAGTTGGTTCTTTCAGAGACTAATAATTTAGATTCAAAAACATGGATCTAAAACTACAACCCCCCTTAAAATATCAATTTAGTTGTCACTAACCCAAATTCACACAATCACAAATTTAAGGGATTTAAACAAGTGAATAATACACAAATCCTCGAAATTTTTTATTGTAAAGATATAAGTTAAATTCTTATGAACATTTCTCACTTTCTTGGCCACATTGTCTTAAGGGTGCTGGTCACCCAGCTTCCGATTTTCCCTCACTAGTGTAAAGTCTATGGGCATTTGATGCATTCGTATATTTAAAATACCTCCTCGGGAATTTAACATTTTTAACTACTATTTTTTGTGTACACTTCCTAAAAGATGTCTCTTTTTTCCTTAGTTCTCAAAATATTTCTAAAATATAGACTTAATTTTATAGGAAGTGTTAAAATCTTACTCACAGTTCGCCCACTTTTAACATATAAAATATTAAATTCAGCGTAGATTTTAGAAATATTTTGAAAACTAAGAAAAAAAGATATATCCTTTAAGAAGAGTACACAGAAAAAACATGTTAAAAATATGAACTTCCTGAGAAGATATTTTAAATATACGAATGCATCAAAAGTCCACAGACTTCACATTACGGAGGAGAATTCCGAATCTGAGTGACCAGCCCCCTTAAAGGCCTTTCACAAACTCAAATGAAAATAACATTTGTTGTATGAGAAAATCAGGATAGACGTTGCCATTTATTAGTTTGCTTTTAAAGAAAACAAAACAAAAACGTTGAGCTGTTAAGAAGTGAAGACAAAATGAAAAAAAAAAATCAACCAGTGTAGTTTTTATGATGAAAAGAATAGATGTCCACATATGTATCTGCACATATGTGATGGACCCAGGTAGCGAAGAGGATATAAATTTTTAAAATATACTTTTTAACCAAAATAAATGTTAACATCTAAAATGAGACATACAATAGCATTATTATTTTAAACATATGAGTATTTATTTAACTTACCTTAATTAAAAGGTGTAAATAATCCATTATATAACTTAAGGCTGTTCTCAACTGCTCTGCTCAACGAGCGCAAAACTTTCTGACACATTTACGAATTAATTTTTTTAAGGGAAATATATAAAATTGAAAGGCCTGACTATGAAAGCGATTTGGAATCGAACTGTGTTTTCCATTTTTTGATCAATGAATTACCCATCGTGTTATAAGCGTTTTTTATCACGTGACAAGGCGTTTTTCTCCGTTCGCTGACTGGTTTTTCTGCTTTGGTCAAGAAATTAGGTTCAAAACGCCCACTTTGACACTATTTTCTGAAAGATCTATTGCGTTTTCAAAAAAAAAAAACCGGAAAAAACAGCTTGATTACATAGTTTCTGAACAACAGCACCTGCTAGTTTCATGCATTTCCGAAGAAAAATAAATTAAAACTATGTCATAACGTTGCCCTTTTGGATTTGAGAAGCAGTCTGAAGAATAAATCTACATTATTTACATTATTCATAAATCTACATTTATCACTTTAGCTTTTTCCGTACAATGTTCTTCCTTTCGTAAAATGTGAGTGAAATCGGATTACGAGTATTTATGTTAGACCATAAAAACGTAGTAAAAAAGGCATAAAATAAATTATACTTTATTTTTATTGGCATAGTGATGCAAAGGAACAAAATGGCCACTTATACCTTAAACTAAGGAGACATCACGCACTTGTACTATTTAAGCATTGTTTCTGATTCGTTAGTCAATTTTTAATTATAATGCTCTGATTGCATTTGATATGTATGCATTTATGCGATATATACATACGAGGGTGTCTCAATAAGTTTTTGCCATGACATAGAAATAATTGAGTGAAATTTATGAAATTGCTACATTTTATGAGTTCTTTTCTATATAGTCAGTGTGCACAGTAACACATTTGTGCAATTGGTATTTCAAAGAGAAGGGGGAGGATGTATTCCCGGAGGCGCAATAGTTGACCCAAAGGGGGGCATTTTTCTAACTTTTACCGACCCCCCACACGTGGCATGTTGTTGAAAAGACCTGTGATCACTTATTTATGCTATTATGCACCTCCCGAGCCCCTCCCCTCAAATTTGCCATCCGGGGGCACTTTTCTAAATTTTGCAGACACCATTCATGTCCCCCGGGGGGGGGCAAATTTGGGGGGAGGGGCTCGGGAGGTACATAGCATTAATAAGTGGTCACAGGCCTTTCCACCAATATGTCACATGTGGGGGTTGGCAAAAGTTAGAAAAATGATCACCTTTGGGTCTACTATTGCGCCTCCTGGAATACATCCTCCGTCCTCTCTTTGAAATATCGGTTGCAGAAATGTGTCACTGTCAGGGATGTAGTGGAGGGAATACGGGAGTGTACGCCGGATACCCTCTGGATTTTTTTAAGGAACACCGTATACCCTATGTTTCTCAAGAAAGCCATAGTACATATGCACTAGGGTATACCCTCTGCCTTGAGCGTATACCCTCTGCTTAAAACGTATACCCTCTGTTTTTTTTAACGACTACATCACTGGTCACTGTGCACGGTGACTATATTGAAAAGGACTAACACAATGTAGCAATTTCATAAATTTCACTCAATTATTTCTATGTGACGGCAAAAACTTATTGAAACACCCTCTTATATTATTAGAAATGCATATGGTGTAGTAAATTTATCAATTTGAAATGGGGAGTTTTTGCACCAAGCCAGGAAATCGTACATATTTGATGTAGTGTCACATTTTGCGTCCGCAAAGGCTCCAATCCTGAAATGAGAGAATTCTGAAAATCAATTACTCAATAATTAGAGTTGGATTCCATGGAAAAACTTTATTTGATGAGTAAGATGAGGTGCCCCGCCAGCATTGCTACATACAACCTCTCAGAAGCAAGAATAGAGGAATACTGACACTTACAAAGCCAAAAAAACATTTTTCAAATCGAGTCATGGTGCGCCAACTGAAATTTACGTTACGGAGAAATGCATTCTAAAATTTAAAATAAAAACTGCCAAGGGTCAACCAGAATTGGCGCCGTCATCTTTAACCAACATACAGGGCAGTGATAGGCAACCCTAAATTAAAGCAGTTGAAAACATCGCAGATATGTCATAATAACCTTATTTATTGCTTTTGTTGTTATGATAAACGCAGTACGTTAAGCAGGCATTATAAGTGAAACTGAAGGTAATATAGAAAGTTATTTTCTTTTATGATTGCAAAACCCATAAATCTATGAAATTGATTTTCCAAAATGAGTTAAATTAACACATCTGCCTGAAAGAATAAATGGCCTTTTTAACTGGGATAAAATAGAGTAAAAGATATTGAATTTTGAGAGTTTTCGTTTAAAATAAAAAGACTGAATGAATAAACAATAAAAGAGAGGAGAATTACTTACATTTGAATACATTTAAATTAATAAATTAGGTCTAATATATGATTACATCATAATGCATTTTAACTACACTGTAAGAAAAAACGACGTTTTTACAGTACAAAGTACTGTTCATCTCGCGCACAAACTCGATCACAGTGAATGTGCTGTATCTTTCTTTGGTTTCCTGACTATATTGACATGGAAAATACAGTAGTTGCGTAAAATTAACAGCACAATGTGCTGGCAATTTGGACGCCAGCAGTTTGTGCTGTAAAAAAAGGCGTCCAAATTGCCAGCACATTGTGCTGTTAATTTTACGCAACTACTGTATTTTCCATGTTAATATAATCAGGAAACCAAAGAAAGATACAGCCCATTCACTGTGATCGAGTTTGTTCTGGCAAATCTACAGTAGTTTTTTTACAGTGTATTTGAAGCATTTTGGTTACAAGTAAAACGAGTAATTCAAAACTGGTATGAAAAAGCATTTCTACAGTCCTTTATTTATCTTAACTTGATTTTTGTATATAAGATGGAATTTTATAGAAGATTATTCACTTACCAATGGATGAATAGGATAGAATGATAAAAAATACAAAAACAAAATGACTGCCTTCCCCTATTTTTATAGCATATAGATGGCGCTGTTGCAACTGTCGGTAAAATATCCTGAGATATTTTACCAAACATGAAGTGAAGTGAATGTATGTAATTATAATTGTTCGGGTTTAAGTAGAGTTTCGGCGTATGTTCGAAATGTATCTCATCTAGAGATGTTTTTATGGAAATATGTATGTTTCAAAGTTGTTTTGCGCTTTTCGCGAATCTGTATATAGTTTGTGTGTTATCCTTATTAAAAATGTGTTTCTTTAAGTGTCGAATGAGTTTATCCTAACCCACAACGACACATACCTACAAAGGTGCTTTTTTGATGGGAATACAACATTGTAATATCTTTAAAATCTTAATTACAAGTTAATAACTTAATTTTAACTCATTTTTCCGCTAGCCCGCCTCAGGTGATAAATCGCCAAATATGCTTTATAGTTACACTTGTATACAAGTTACAACGAGAATGAATTTAACTATGCGAAGTGTTGAATTTATTTTTCAAAATAACTTTTGAATAAAATAAGCCAATTGGTAAATCAAATTCCGTAATCAAATGCCAAATGTGGTAACTTTGCATTTGCACAAGTATTCACCGATTTGATAGAATTAAAAAAATATTCATTGGAAATTATTTAAGAAAGTGGTAAAAATTCACAAAATTGAACTACAATTGTCAAACTAATTTCATACGAAAGTACATTTTTCCGTTATTCGATGATGTAAAAGTCGAAATTATGTTATATATAGAAGTCATGTAGAAGCAGTAAAAGCAGAACTCTAAAGCAGGTCGCTAACAAAAATGAAAAGAAAAGAAAAGGAAAAAAAAAAAAAGAAAGTTAAATACATTTTTCTTATAAATAAACCATTGTATGTGCCTGTTATATGACTAAAATATATAGCATAGGTATGATAGAGAGATGATTTCTTTGAGGTTTTATTGTGTTTTAAAATTCTGAAGATTATTCTTATTCACACAGCATAATAATCAAAGAAACAAAATTTTCTTAATCTTTTTATAAACTACCATCACAAAACTTTCTTCTATATAAATCGCGTCAATTAAATCATTTAAATAGTACAAGAAATTACATCCATTTAGCACCCATTCATATCGAAGTATATCTGAGTTTGAAGTTTGATGTAAATTCGTGCATTAGTGCTTGAGATAGAGCTACAGCGAAAATTCTGAAAAATGTAGCATAGCAGCCCCACCTGTTGAGCGATTTGCACCAAAACAGAAACAGCACTAATTCATATCAAGGTATACCTGAATCTGAAGTTTGTTGAAAATCCAAGCATTAGTTCTTGAGATAGAGCTATTACGGAAATCGTAAATAATGCAGTATAGCGGCTCCACCTATTGAGCGATTTACACCAAAATGTACAAAACTTCAATTGATGTCAAGGAATAACTGAATCTGAAGTTTGATGAAAATCCGTGCATTAGTTCGGGAGATTGAGCTATTGCGGAAATCATAAAAAATGCTGCATAGCAGCGCCACCTGTTGAGCGATTTACACCAAAAACTAATCAGGTCCAGTTTATATCAAGGTCTAACTGAATCTGAAGTTATGTGAAATTCCGTGCATTAGTTCTTGAGATAGAGTGTCCACAAATTTTTTGTCACATACAGACTGACAGAGTGACGGAGTGAGACAGAGTGACAGACTCACAGCCAGACATTTTCTGAAAACCATCAAATCGTGTTCAGGACATTCTAAAACGTATAAATCCGTCGAAAACCGGAAGTCGAAAATTTTCACGAATCCGATACTTTCTTCTTGTAAAGATAGAAGAAAGTAAAAATACCGAAAACTTCTTATAAAAACAAACACGTAATTAACATTGAACAACAAACTACACTACTGTAATAAAATTTTACCACTTTGATCATTCTTAATAAACCAAATGCATGAACATATTTAAACAAATGATTAATATTTATCTCATACTTTCTTTCTAAGTACGAGTTTCGACATCAGTAAAACGAACGATCAATAATGGATATTAGCAATGTTTTCTTTCTTTATTTTTTTTCTCCATAGGAAACATAAAAAGGTTAAGTAAGTAACACAAAAAATGAAGTAGTACCATCCTGGGATCAAAGTAGAGAAAATCTGAAACTTTTTCTTTTTGTTTTTGAAGAAAAAGTAATGTAAAAGCCATCAAACTATTTTTTTTTAGCTTAAACATACTAGTATACATTTTTTAGTGGGAAATGAAGAGTATATTTTTTGTACATTTTTATCTTTTTACAATTCAAAGAGTTCAGATTTTTTGAAAAATTTTTTTAGCGTGATCTTAATGCTTTATGTTAGTGCAATCAGTGAAAAGTTATGTTTGAAATAAACAGTGCATTTGATGAAGCATTTTTAAGGACTGTCAGCTTGCTTTCGACAAGAAAAAGACAAAATAAACTACTAATGAATGGTGTTTATGTTATATTTTGTGCAGCAATAACTCATTTCAGCTTTACATGTCACTTTTTTTCAGTCAAACTTTTTTTTTATTATTATTTTCTAGGTTTCAGTAGCATAACGGAAAAAAGTAAGTGCCCAATTTTTTTTCTGAATACATTCATAATTCAAATGCTGTTGTGAAGTTGAAAAAAAATGAGGTAATAATTAAAAAAAAATAGCAGTTCAATATCTAAATTAGTAAAAAGACCTTTAATTTTAGTGAGAGATTATTTCTTTCTTTGTTTAAATATAAAGAAATTCATAAGCCATGTCTATCTAATGATGGATTGAGTAACAAGAATAGCGACGGACAAAAAAACTGCATCACCAGTAAAACGTGTACATGAATAATGTGTTTTATGTTTAAGTTTAATGTATAGATAATGTTCTTACAAATAAAAGGGTAGTATTAATTTGTCATAGAAATTTGTTTACTGAACGACATGATTGGATGAAATGCTAAAATTTCTCTTCCTGATTTACTCATTGTAACTTTTAATAATGTAAAAATTAAAGGAAATTAAAATTCTATTTCATGAATTTTCTTTCCTGCTTACTGAAATATATTAACTGAAGGAAATTAAATCACTTTTTCCAAACGAGTAAATTACAGAACGAAAAGGATTTTTATTCTAGATAATATTCCTCTTTTGTTGTTTTATTATTGCTGACATTTTATTTTTTAAATAATAATTTTATTAGTACTATGTCGTAGTATTAAATAATAATCAAATATAATTCAACACCAGGAACAAACTTCACAGGCATCTGAAACAAATAGGGTAAGTCGGGGATATTTGCTCCCCTGAAGCTCAAATAATTTTTCTTTTTATAGTAATGATTTTTAATCATATCAAAATATTTATTTGCTTAAAAGACGTTATAAAAACACATTAAAAGTAAATTAAAAATGTATATTTACATGTTTCAACTCATTTTCTGAGTCGTCATCAAAATGTATAACATAAAATTACAAATGCACATGAAAAATGGAAAAAATCATCGAATATAAACAAGTAATCATATAACGCGCTCTACATTTTCGTGATTGCTCGTGTTCCCTCTAAGTCGCGACGCCGTAAGTTGTCCAACCATTTAACCCATAAATTCGGGATACGAAAAGATAATGCATCGTTACAAACTCCTGAACCTCTTAAATAAATTTCAATGGACTCTCTTATGAATAATTGTAAATAAAAATTAGAACTGTAGATTATTTTACTCTCATTAAAAAGTATGTTAATGTTCTCTATTTGATTTAGCCGGGATAAAGCAGTATTACCTCTATTATATTTTATATCTGCTATATGTTCTTTACATCTGATATTGAATTTCCGTTGGGTTATACCTGTATAATGATTTTTGATTCCTTCCTCCCTAATAAATGGGATTATGATTAGTAGTGGACGTAATTTTGACTTACTACTCCCACTTATTTATATTTGATTTTTAATCATTTAAATTTTAATCATTTTATTAAATTTTGATCATTTCTCTTTTAAATTTGTCCCGTTTTAATTTTTGATTTTTTTTTCAACCTGGCTTCCGCTAAAGTGTCTTATACTCGGGACGTGGCTGGAGACTATGAACCTGGCTTCCGCAAAAGAGTCGGAATAAGAGAAGAAAAGCTTAAAAGATCGCAGACGGAAAGAGGCCGCTCGCCGCGGCGGTTCTTTTCATCAAGTGGGGTTAAACGCACCACTTGATCTCAATAGATGCTCCAGCCAGGAGCTCTGGTAGTAGTAAGAAATATGGCTGCTGTCTATAAACTAACACATTATCTGCAACATTCATTATCATTATCAACAACATTCATTAAACATTTCATGAAAAATCTCTAATAAATACATTATATTTCATCTGCAAACTTAATCAATGATTTTGGCCATCTATCCTGGGTTCCCAAATGGTCCGCCAACGAACACCAATATTTTATTAGAAAATTTTTCATTTTACATTTTTCTTGCAAAATTGCACAGAAAGCACCTTCGGAGGTTAATTCCAGCGCAAATGCTGTAGAAAACTACCATGAAATTTTCTGTTAAAAATTATTGGTGTTCAGTTCGCGGACCTTTTGGGAGTCCTGTATCCCGGATCGCAGTGTTAGATGCCCCACTTGATCGAAATAGATGCTCCAGCCGGTAGTTCTGGAAGTAGGAAGAAACATGGCTGCTACCTATAAACTAACACATTATTTGATACCTGTTTCAACAACATTCACTAAATATTTCATGAAAAATCTTATTATATTTCATCTGATACTGATAGTATCTCTATCTTATGAGAACATACAACAAAAGCGGAACTTCCACTTTTTGATGAATATAACTTTTATTTGAAGAAATAAATCGATGTAACTTCGTCTACTACTCTTTTTTATAGCTATTGAGAGTAGAAGAACATCACTAGCTCCGTCACATGTCCAATAGCTGAAATCCAGTGACTGGGGCAACTAACCCGATGGGTCATATAATCCAGATCCACCATGTCGCAGTTGTTACTTACATTCATGCCCAAACGTTAAATGTGCTTTATAATCGATTTTTCACTTTCTGATATGCTGGAATTATAAAAAGTAGATACACAGGAGTATTTCCTATGACAATACATAATTTAATATTTTAGAACTTAATTATAAAATAATAAAATAAGGCATTTTTCCGTTAGGCGGGCGCAGGTAATAAATCTTTATATATTCTTTAGGGTTATAACGGTTTACACGCTTTAAAAACAATAGAATTAATTATGCACCAATTAAGATCAACTGTCTGCGAAAATCAGTTTTTTAAGTCAACTATGCAAATGCTTCATTTTCTTTTCCATGGATGAAAATGAATAAAATTTTTTTAATCTTCTAAATTCTCATAGAAAAGCATTATGAGCAGGGTTCTCGTTGCCGTTCGCCACTGCGCCAAATCGCGACAAAATGCTTCATTTTGCGAATAAACAAACAATCAGACTCTCCAAATTGCGAATGCTCAATTTGTGATCTTTTAGTGGATGTGTTTGTATGTACCAATACAGTCGAGATCTTATCCACGTTTACTGAACGATTGATGTAGCTTTACATGTTCAATCGAACCGTACACTGTACCATTTACATTACTCAATTTATAAAGATACTGACTCAACATCAATTCAGTTTAGCAGCAGTCAAAGACACAGAAAGGATTATGGGATAGGTATTTCTCTATTGTCAGTTAATCACTATCTACGCGCCAGCATCGCGCCTGTAAAATCACAAACAAAATTACTCGCATCAAGCGCCAAATAGAGAAAAGTTTTGCTGGAATACGTCGTTTAAATTAGTCATTTGTCAAACTATGTATTTGTTGTATGCAAAGCATCATTGTCCGGTCAAATTTTTTATCGCTGGGAGTCATAGCGATTTTTAGTTTTATATTTTCATAATGGCAAATAAAAGATAGCTGCTTTGAATTTTAATTTATACTGCTAAAAATATGTCTGAAACATTTTCACATTTAGGAGATATTTAGAATGTACTTATTTTCAATAGTTTCTGTAGCGGATAGACGAATTTCTATTTTATAAGCAATTACAAAAAATTAGGTTATTTTAGAACATATTGAAAAAAAAAGGGCACAATAGGCTTTAAGTGCTTCAGGCCGAATCCATTTTTCTAACTTTTTTTTCATTTGGTTACTGTTTTTTATTTCTTATTCGCCAAATCGCTAATGCTAGTCAAAAGCCAGCGAGATCTCTGGTTATGAGTTAAAAGAAAATGTTCATTATTTTCCAAACGAATCAACCAAATGAGGACGTGAGTTTCAAAACTCGTCTTATCCAAAATTTAAAAAATCGAGTTTCCTGTATCAGTCTATTGGTGCACCAGCATCGAAAAAAACACTGCAATCTGAAAAAAACAAAACAAAACAAAACAAAAAACTAGTTTTATCGTGTATTCAGGGTTGCTACGCTACCTGGAAAATCTGGAGAACCTGGAAAAGTCAGGGAATTCAGAAATTTGTCTAATAAGTCAGGGAAATGTCAGGGAAATTCTATATTTTATCCAAAATCCTGGAAAAGTCAGGGAATTTAATAAAATTTCATGAAGGTTGCCAAATAAGTACAACCTTTGTCCCATGGCAAATGAAAAAAATCTTCCACGTTTTTGCAAATTCCAATTTTTAGAAGTTTTATTTAATCACCTCTTAAAATTTCCTCTTCCCTTTTTCTTTCTCTTTTCTTTTTTCCAACTGTCATCTCCACACATACTTTAAAATTTTTAACTGTTTAATATAAATTTTTGAAAATTTTCTGCAATATTTATTTTATTGACATTTAATGTAACTAATAAATAACTTCAAATCTGCTTAACTTCCAACCTGAAATGTTTGCTTCTCAATCCCCTTTGCCTAAAATTGAACTTAAGTGAGATTGTGATAGATGGTGAAGTAAATTATCATTCAATGCAAAAAATATTGTATATGTACATATATTTTTTCCATTTTACAGGACACTTGCTTTGAAATACTCAGAAATTATTCAGGAAAGCAATTTCTATTGCAGTCCTAAGAGCATTTTTTTTTGTGTGTGAGGGGAAGGGAGGTGCATATGTGAAAATTTTAATTGTGATATATAGTTGAAAATTTTTATATTTTCACGTGATACAATATTTATTTTACTGTTGTCTTGTCCAGTTCACATTACACCGCTAGACTGAAATTTTCATAAAATGCACCTGGAAAGTCAGGGAATTTCATTCTCCTACATGAGTAGCAACCCTGGTATTTCTCGCATTGTAAAATATTGGTTTACAATGAAAACCAATGGACGCAATCAGAGGTTTTTCGAGATTTCCCAAGATTTGATTTTATAGATAACGCGAGTTTTGAAACTCACGTCCTTAAATTTAACATAAAACAATACAGTTAGATCAAACTACCTCATCAACATATCTACTAATCGTAAGACTTTTGCGGCAGATATCCCGAGACAGGCATGCATTTATACAGATAGACAGATAGGCACCAAAACTTTTTCGTGTCTCCACGGTATAACGCCTCAACTGACGTTTCGTATATTACACATTTTAGGAGGTCTTAATTAGGATACGACTATCTTCATTAACGAGACAAATCTTTTACATTAAAAATGTAATCTTTGAAGCGACAGAACCGCTTCCCTCCAATACTTTCTCGAACTGTATTCGCTCTGCAGACAGTACAATTATTTAATGTCGCCCTCAGGTATTTTTGCATATTTATTAAACTAAAATTGTAGAATATGTCAGAAGGATTCACTTTCTGGGGTTTCTTTACCACTTACAGTCTTTTTGAGATCGAAATATACCAAATTTCTTCAAAGATGCAAATCTTTATTTACAAACCCATTTATAAACACACAAGTGCTCCAAAAATTGAATGATAGATGACAAACGATTGACTAATTCGTAACCCCGCAGTGCTACTGAACCGATGAAAATGCTAATAACTTTTGCATCAACACAACACATTAACTTGATCCATTTCACTTTTACCTTTCATTGGTTCTATTTAATTTTCCCCATTTATTTATTCCTTTCATGATATTTTACATTAAATCATAAATCCTATATAAAGATGCCATTTTTCGAAGTATGAATTTCAGAATTTGTCAGCTGTTGACTAATTCACATAAAACTCAGAAATTTAACTTATAAGGATAATATTAAGTATGAAGTATGGTTAAAAAATGAACGGCAGTTTTTTTGGGGGGGAGCGGGGGGGAAGTTGATTATTATATTAAAATGAGTCACTATTAGTGTTTATTTTTCTTTCTTTATGGTAAAATAATCCAAAGTTTTACGTAGTATATTGCACTGTTGAATTCCCCCGGAGTGGCCTGAGGGAGTAAACACTTCCAAAGTATTGAAATGCCGCACCCCCTTAGAAAATTTGGAGTTTAATGCTTGTTAATGGTCTAGAAGTGCAATCCCTTTCCTCTAGGGAATTTCAGTGTACTTCCCCTCCCCCCCCCCCCCCTCCCCAACACACACCGAGAAAAATGTCTTAATTCAACGTCGTTATAGTGTTCAAAATTATTACCATTCTTTTTTAAATAAACAAAATGTGTAATATTCATATTAGAAAAATAATTTATACCATTGCATTTATGATGTGTTTTATATTAAAAGGAAAAAACAAAGAAAAACATTAAGTTCTTATTTTTATTTAATGCATCCTCTTACCTAAATTGACCATCACTACCATTTCGACGTAAAACACTCATTTATCTAATATCGCATTTCCCTTTAATGTTTTTCAAAAGAAACATTTTACTTTGTTGTATATATATATATATATATATATATATATATATATATATATATATATATATATATATATATATTAGTATTAAAATTGAACGGTTCCCTAATACTGTATTTTATCAAACATCATAATATTTCTTCAAATAGGTTTCTCTTGATACTTTAGGGAAAAAATTTTTTTGCATGATAATTAAAAAAAAAAAAAGGTATTACAAATAATGTAATGCAATTCTAGAAACCAAAAAGAAAAACAAAACAAATGTCATGCTTTGGTAAAAGAAAATGGAACACAGAGTATTAAATTGTACCACTTAAAAAAAAAATGGGGCAGAAAGAAAATATTTTTAATATATTTTACTTTTTTTTTTTCAGAATTGTTAAGTGAGATTTCCAACGATAAATTTCACTTTTCTGTCTTTTTTCTTTTTAATGGATGAGTATATCAATTCACAAGCTGTGAAGTAAAGCACCATAATGAAAGTAGCAAAGAAAAATTTCTTTTTTTATAACATCAAAGAGTAAACTAATAAAATGACAATCTCGTTTTCTAACTCAGTACAAAATCTAGAACAAAAAATAAATATGTATAAAGCATGAAATATATATTTTTTTCTTTTTCTCTTATTCGTTTCTTTCATATACTTTTGGAATGTAGGATTAGGGTAATACATAAAAAAATAGAATTTCTTCTTATATGATGAGAGTGTGATTTACATGATTGTTTTCTTTTATCGCCAAGAAATACAGCTCAAGTATTATTTCAAAATGTTGTATGGGTCATTATGACTTTTCCTCCAATCATGTGTACGATATTTATTTTTTAAAATAGTACAGAATGTCTGACACACAGTCTTGTACAGACTGATATCAACAGCTATGTTCTTGTCATTCTGAATAAAAAGCTTCGCTGAAAACAGCTGCGTTTTTTATATCAGTATTGTTCAGCACACTATAAAAAATCGACACACCTCGTAAAATGTAATGGCCAAATGGATCCAGAAAAAAAACGAAAATAGGTATTCGATTAGGAATTGTGTCCTCATTTAATTCATGTTGAAAAAATAAACTTAGGGGCAATCTTCCTACAGTAATTGCACCAAACTCTGAAATTTTTAATACCAACACCTAATTTTGGCAGCATATTTGGATATTTCTACGTATTTTACTTGTTAAAAACTCTATCAGGGCCATCACGTTGTAATTGAGATTTTAAGTCAGATTTTAGCTTTAAAAGAGAGTTTATTTAAATGAAAATCCAGAAAGACTGCGAAGAAGCTTTTCAATTTAACCTACACTACTCTGCATTGAAATCTAGTCCTTATATCTGCACTAAATAATACAAAAAATTCAAGGTTGCTAAGTCTGAAACTGACTGTACAAAACTGGCTGCTGAAACGATATCAAAAGTGGCTTCGAGGTCGAACACGCATATCGCTGAAAATAATTGATTAGCTCTGAAAATATAGGAACTCGAAATGTTAAATTTCTTTTTTAATCGTTATAAAACAGATTTCAATACATGTAGTTTTTGAAATACAGTGGAACCCGCTTAAGACGCTCACGGTTAATACTCGATCCCGCTTAATAGGCGGATTTTTTCCGGTCCCTTGAATATCGCCCATAAGGTTAATGCTACAATATCACGTTTAATATGCGAATGGTTAATACGCGATCCCGCTTAATACGCGAGAGATTTTCGGTCCTTTGAAGCAAAAAAATCACGCTTAAGACGCGAATTCATTGATCAAGATGCGAATTCCTTGTCTCTTCTTCAATGTTGTCCATTTAACAGATTTTTTTTTTTTTTTCGAATAAAACACATTGCTTACGAATAGTAATACTTACTTTATTTAATAACAGATTAATTAAGGCGAACATTACTAATCGGAAATAGTGCCAGATATTTGAATTTAAAAAAAACCCCTAAATTAGCAACACTACAATTCTTGTTTGATCCCGCTTCCTAACATTTTTTGTCTCTCGCTTCGTGTATGTTTTTACTGTAGAGAAATAGACGAATTCAGGATACTCAGCTATGTCATGAAATTATTATGATTAAAGATTAGTATACCTATTGTTAGTGAGATTTTAAATCGACGTTATATCCCTACTATGTTTCATGATACATATTATAGGCAAAGAATTAAACTCGTAAAGATGAAATAAATACGACTGCGGTTGTTTACTTCTTTTATGTTTTCTTTGCTTACGTTTTTCTATGCTAACAGTGTTTTTTACACAAATACTGTATGTGAATACTGTGTGTAACTTTAAGATTGAAGACAAATAGTTTCCTTTTTCACATTTTTATATCACACAGCACACAAATGTTACAAACAATCACAAACACTGAAGAACATATAGAATGATGAGGTGACTTTGGGGTAATAACCCGCTGTTAGAACAAGTGACGTTCGTAAAACATATTATGGGGAATACTCCCGCTATAAGCAACAGAATAATTGGGGATAAGACCCGCTATAACATACGTGCCACAATGGCAGCTAAAGAACAACTACTCTATACTTGGGGATAAGACCCGCTCGAATACACAACGTGCCGCAATGGCAGCTAAAGAACAACTGCTATATACTTGGGGATAAGACCCGCTAGAATACACAACGTGCCGCAATGGCAGCTAAGCCACAACTGAACTGGGTCACATGACCGCAAAGCTACGGAGCTCGTTCGGCATGCGCACAAGGTCCGAACATGCCGCCCCGCGTTGCAATGTGCGTAGCACATTCAAAATATTAAAAATACACTATAAATACAAGAACTAAATAAAATACCAATACCATAAAATAATATTACAATACAAATACAATAATAATAAGTAGCAACAATAAGGACTATACAATACAATAAAATTAAATTCTTTGTTACAAAATTTAAGCTATTTTCTAAAAATAGTTCTATATTGTTCTTAAGAAAAGTTGAATGTAAAATAACATGTAAATCTTAGGTGCACCTTAAAATACATAAACAATGAGAAATAAGTATATACATTAGATTTCATTAAATTTCTGAAGAAATATTTTGTTACTAAGCTAACGAAAATCGCGATATAAACCTTATGAAAAATCCCTTTTCTTTGATTTTTATATTTAATCTCAAAAGGGCCGCAAAATCGGCTCCTGTATGGTTAAACGTAAAATTTGGAGTTACTCTTTCCGATGGGAGGTCACCCATGATTTGTTTAGCAGTAACTGGGTTGTTCCTAAAACAGACAATGCAATCATGCACTACTTTTCGCGCTAAATTTTTTCCACTTACGGGCCAAAACCGCATTCGTACGTAATGGATTAAAGTTTGGGGACCAATATGAAAATACTTCCTGTGAAAATGCTCAAATATGAGTTTTGTGAGCTTATGGCCTTTCGGCAAAATGATTTGATGCTTCTTATCAAAGTTTAAATCTGAATTTTCCAACCTACCGCCAACTCTTAAGATATTATCTTGATCCAAAAAGGGGGATAACCATTTAATTTTACTGGAAGGGGGAACCCTTGATTCCCGTTTTAAACCCTTAATCTCTTCCTGAAATTCTGCATTTTGTACTAATCTAATTAGAGAAACTTCTGAATTTTTTATTTCTGGGGTTATGAGGCTGCCTCTGCGCCGGTCTGCTAACTTACATTTGCAATTGTGAAAAAACCTATAAACATATGCCAGTATGCGAAGAATACTATAGTATTTACCACTTATGTTGAGAAAAAAATTTACTTCTTCAGGATTCCTGAAAAGAGAAAGAGAAATATTAGAATTGAAATCATTACAGTTATTTTTATATTTTGATTTAGTCTCGGGAAAATAATCTGTTTCTGGCACAGAAATAGTTTCTTGCTCAGTCACTAAGTCATCAGCTGCTAGGAATTTTGGTCCCCTAAACCACATTGGATTCTCTACAACAGAATTAACACTCGCACCTCTGGTCAAGAGATCGGCAGGATTGTCCTTGCTAGAGCAGTGATACCAAGAGTTCGAATCTGAAAGTGCATTAATCTCTATGACACGGTTTGCCACAAACTGCTTCCATCGCTTTGATGATCCTTTGATCCAGAATAAGGTTATTTTGGAATCTGTACAATAGTACACCTTCGATGTGATTTTTTGATCTAGGATGGGTTTTACTTTATTGGTCAGTCTTGCACTTAGTAAGGCTCCGAGAAGTTCTAGCCGAGGCAGAGTTATCTCCTTTATCGGTGCAACACGACTCTTTGAAGTCACGAGATGGACTTCCACACCACTCTCTCTTTTTATTCTCAGATAAATTGCAGATCCATACGCTATTTTACTAGCATCAGAAAAGGCATGTATGTCTACAGCTATTACTTGATTCAAGCTACCAAGAATTTTCCTCGGAATTTTTAATTCTGCTAAATTTGGAAGTTCTTCGAGCCACTTTAACCATTTTTCGTGCACATTAGTTGGTAACTGTTCATCCCATGCTGTCTTCTTTAGCCATAGTTCTTGGAACAGGCATTTTATTCTAATGGTGAATGGCGTCAGCATGCCTAACGGATCGAAGATTTTACCAACTGCTTGCAATAGTAGACGTTTTGAGCTTTTTTGCGATGACAAGAATTCTATTAAACTTTTGACTTCGAATGTCAGACAATCTTCTTCTGTTTTCCAGGACATTCCTAATACCTTGCTTAGATTGCTTCCTAGGCTTATTGCAGCATGTTCTGCTTGAATATTTAAACCTTCCTTTTGCCAGCACTGCAGTAACGCTTCATCATTGGTTATCCATTTTCGAAGAATCATTCCTGCTTCAGACATTATTTTGTTAGCATTCAGGGAAACATCAAGAGCTTCTTGCAGCGTATCTTCGCCAGATATAAAATCGTCCACATAAATATATTTATCGAGTAGGTGAACAGTTCTTGGGTGTAGGTTCATAAACCGCTTAATGTGCTCCTTTATTGTAGCAGATAGGAGGAATGGAGAGGCATTGACTCCAAAAATAACACGTTTGAATCTGAAGACCTTGAAAGATTTTAAACCATCATCATACCACAGAAAACGGACAGAATCCCGATCTTTTTCAGCTAGTGAGATTTGAAGGAACGCCTTCTCGATATCAGAAGAAAAGGCAATTTCGTATAATCTAAAGTGGATTAAAATATCAAATAGAAGTGGATTTAAGTTGGTGCCGGGCCATAAAAAATCATTAAGGGACAAATCATTGTTATCATGAGAGCTGGCATCGAAGACGATTCGGACCTTTGTAGTAAGTTTATCTTCTTTACAGACCGCATGATGGGGCAAATAATAAACTACCCTGTCTAAAACAGGTTCATTTTCTTGCACCTGCTCTATAATTCCTTGCTTTAAATATTCCGTGATTATTTCAGAATATTGTCGAAAAAGCTCTGGGTTTCGATAAAATTTTCTTTTTAGACCTTCCAAACGCTGTTTCGCAACATTAAAATTATCATTTAAATCCTTCCAGTCCTTTTTCCACGGTAACTGAACTTCATAACGATCGCCTACAAATTTGACAGTTTTATCGAATATTTGTTGTGCTTGATCAGTTTCCAATATTTTCGGATTATCATGTTTAATGCCTATAGACTCAAGCTCCCAAAATTGTTTTAAATTATCATTTATTTCATCGAAATCTCTAACGAAACTGCACATAGTAATATTGTTTGTTTGCGTGTTCTCCTCTAGCGCCCCAGTTGGGATCCATCCAAAAACAGTGTCTTGCAGAAAAAGTTTATCATTTATCTTAACTGAATTATGCTTTAAAATTCTATAAAATAATTCAGCGCCAACCAATGCGTGAACTTTTCCCGGTTTGAAAAATGTGGGGTCTGCCAATTCCACAATATTCGGTAAATTAATGTCCGATACATTTAATTGCTTTGATGGAATTACATCCGTGATTTTGGGAACAATTAAGAAATCTATATTCTCCCTGAAAGAGCCATCTTCGTTTGTAATTACACTCGAAATTTTATTTTTTTACATTATAAGTATAACCGTTTAATCCTGTAACGGGTACATTAATTATCCTTTTTTTAAATTTCAGCATGTCAGCGCAATCCTTAGTTAAAATATTGACATTGCTAGCATTATCCAAAATGACTCTAAACCTTCGTTTATTTCCGAAATTATCTTCTATAAAAACAAAGCATGTACTCAATAAAATTGATTTTCTTTCTTTACTTATATTATTCAAGGTCTTTAAAGATTCGTCATTATTTACCGAAATGTTTTTCATTTCTCTATTTACCGCACCTGCAAGAGGGGAGGAAATTTGGGGGGAAGCCAATTCATTTTTGGATTTATTTTCTTTTTCTCGATGAAGCCATGAGCTGTGTCGCAATCCACAGGTATTACAATTATATTTTGAAATGCAAGAATTTACGCAATGAGAATTATTCAAACAATTAATACACAGCTTATTTTTCTTCACAAAATCGTATCGTTCAGAAACATTCATTTTTCGAAACTGAGAACATTTGTTCAAATTATGAAAAGCCAATTTACACAGAATACAAGTTTTTCCATTCGATTTATCATTCGAATTTAGCATGAAATTTTTTTGTTTGTTCGAAAGAGGAATGTTTTTGTTTAAGGGTTTTGAAGCAGAGTATCTATTTACGCTTTCTAACGTAGAACTGCGGTTTTCCAAAAATGACATTAATTCATTAAATTGCGGGTATTCTGATTTTTTAATCGAATATTCAAATAATTTTCGAGATTCCTTATCTACCTTTTGCAATATAATATTGATAAGGATAGCATCAGACAGATTGTTTTGTTCATATTGTAATACTTTTAAGGCCCTCAAATTTTTATTTACACAATCAATAAAGGATCTCAATTCTTTAGAAGACTCGTAATGTATTTTTTCATAATTAATTATAGCTGATAAATGAGTGTCAATGAGCAAACGTTGATTTTCGAATCTTTCAGTAAGTGCTGTAAACAATGACTCTAAGGAATCGTCTGGGCTCTCTAGTTGTTTTGCTTCATTTTTTAGCGATGCTCGCAAATAAAACAGCTTCTGAGCGTCATTTAACTGAGCATTATTTATAATTAAATTTGTAAATTGTACTTTAAAGATTGACCACTCTTCATATTTACCATTGAATGTTGGTAGTGGGATTTCAGGTAACTTAACTTTAATATTATTCGAACTTATAGATTCAATACTATCAGCATGCACATTTATTTCAGAAACTTTAAGATTTTTAAGAAATATGTTGAGACTTACCTCAAGTTTCTCGAGACGATCTTCGAGTTCATCTAACTCGTTTTCGATTTCTGGTAAGTCCTTAATCTCAGGGATATCATAATATTTATCCCGTATTTCCGATACTTTTGCTTGAAGCTCGGGTAATTTTCGAATCTTTATTTCGAGCTCGGTACTCGAGTAATTAATTTCGTCTGTATTATCTTTTACGAAATTTTCTAATTTCGTTATAGCACCTTTTAGAGCACCTTTTGTTCTATTTAATTTTTCCATAGCAGCTATTTCGCTGCGAAATCGACGGACCACAAAAATGTATGTGAATACTGTGTGTAACTTTAAGATTGAAGACAAATAGTTTCCTTTTTCACATTTTTATATCACACAGCACACAAATGTTACAAACAATCACAAACACTGAAGAACATATAGAATGATGAGGTGACTTTGGGGTAATAACCCGCTGTTAGAACAAGTGACGTTCGTAAAACATATTATGGGGAATACTCCCGCTATAAGCAACAGAATAATTGGGGATAAGACCCGCTATAACATACGTGCCACAATGGCAGCTAAAGAACAACTACTCTATACTTGGGGATAAGACCCGCTCGAATACACAACGTGCCGCAATGGCAGCTAAAGAACAACTGCTATATACTTGGGGATAAGACCCGCTAGAATACACAACGTGCCGCAATGGCAGCTAAGCCACAACTGAACTGGGTCACATGACCGCTAAGCTACGGAGCTCGTTCGGCATGCGCACAAGGTCCGAACAAATACTATTAAAAAGGACAGTTTTTTTCTTATAATGAAAAGAAGGACAGATTATAATTGTACTCATTATTACAAGTACTAAATATGATTTTAACAAGTGCTTCAAATGTTTAATGTATTTTTTAGCTCTGTTAAAAAAATTAGTCTAGCAGGAAATTATTATTCTTATTCTTAGTTGCAGCATATTAATCCATAATAAAGCCGTTTGAATTCACTTTTTATTTTCAGTTATTATTACATTTGGTTCTATAAAAAAAACAATGAGTTAAATTGAATTAATTTAAATTTTAATCTAACTATACCTAAAAGATACAATTTTCTACCGTAAACATATAAATGAAAATTATCCAGTTCATTTAGACGATTATATCTTGTAAATAAGCCCATTTCCTGCAACATTATACAAATTACGTTTAATACGCGATCCCGCTTAATACGCGACTTTTGCCCACTCCCTTGAAACGCTTCTTAACCGGGTTCGACTTATAACTTAAAAATTACTTTTTAGAATGAGCTGCAAAATGTTTTATAATTTTGGAAATTCACATACTTTAAAAGTAATTTAAAAAAAATACAAATTGTTTATCATTGTGACTGTATTCGACAAATTATTAAATTCTTTAATTTAATTTTATTTATTTTTGAATTTTCTGTGATATCCTGTGATGTTTTTAAACTTAGCTCGTTTTTAGTGTATTCATGGTGGGTATAAATTTTAAATTCTATAAGTCATTCACAGGGCTGTACAAAAGATTTCGTATACTCATCGCTGTATATGGGCACAGCAATTGCTGAAAATGTATTTAACTGCTTTATGCGTTTTTTAAATTGTTTGCTGGAATATTTCGTTTCATTGTATGAAAAGTGATATTTCTTAACAATATTTTGCTAGTGTTGCAAAATGTTTCATAACAATCTTTGCCTGATTCAAGATTTTTCGTTCTTGTACTATATTTTTACTATTGAATTAACGTTTAACTAATGTTACCGGTCTCACAGACCGATGCTTTTTTCAATTTTTGTAGTTTAACTTGTAACTTTCAGTTTAACTACAAACGCTAACGAAATTTTGTTTCGTTTGGAAATTTAGTACTATCGCCAGAGACTTTTGAATAGGTGAATTTTTTATAACTATGGAAAAAAGATGAAGACGATGAGTTCGAAGTTTTATGGCTTACGCCAAATACCCAGTGGTGCACTAAACTTAAAATGTTAAAAACAATAATAAAACATAAAAGGAATTCTCTTACCTTTTCTGGTAAGCACACGAAGAATCTTCTTTCGTGATCATGTAATCAGCTGAAATATTTAAAACATTTTATTTGAAGATAAAGCTATGTTTCGCTATTTTTGTGAGGTAGATATCCCGTCACTGATAAGACAGGTTTTTTTCACACTAAATTTTTATTGGCAAAAATATTCTTGGTTAATTGTTGACACACTGCAAAAAAACAACAACAAAAGAAGAAATTAATTAACATAGTTATAAAGAGCTGTATACTGCCAGGGGAGGACAGGTTTTAAAGCAAAAGATTCGCACAGCGAATTCTTGCGTACTTGCTTGGTTTAAAACCAGCACACACACTGAAGCTATTCGGAACTGCAGAAGTTCATGAAAAGTTTAAAACAAAGCAGAAAATGCAACGTTTACGTAATTTCTTTCTTTTCATAGCTGTCCTGTTAAAAGCAGGATAGAGTGGTAAATTTTAGTGCTGCCATCTGTTGGCACTTTCCGCTAACATCTGGTGGGCTGCTGTGGGAATACTGAATGAGTTCCTGGTTATTATTCACTAGAATGTTAACACGTTTAAATTGAAGCACTGATTAAAACATATTTCACAAACAAATAATTATGTAGGGCCTCACAAAAAAATGGTTGTTTCACAAGCGAGTGGGTGTAGGCACAAAACACGCACATTTGAAGAGGAATTCCATCAATAACAGCCCTGTACAAAATGTTTAGTACAAAAACACTATCCTATGAGTTAATGGCGCCTTTTATTCATCTTTCGATGGAGCGGTCTGACAGACCTCTTCACAGTAGTTATGTGACAATTTCTGTCGCATGAATTAAAGGTTAATAGTAGACAATAAAAAAAATTCGATAAAGATGTTAGGATAATATTTTGTTTGAATGCAAGTAATAAAAGTTATGGGGATAGAAAATGAAAGTTCTCTTTCTATAGTATAACAAATATGTTTCCTTCTTACTATTTCGTTTTAACTTAAATCATAAATGAACCTTTTTAGAAATTTGTAAAAGAGTAACAGTTTTCCACCAAGAAATAGTTAAAACCACAGTCTTTGTTCCAGGAGTGAGTCTTATCTATTTTACGTTTGCCAGGATAACTCATAGAAGATATACTATACTTCTGGTAAATAGAGCAGCTAATTATTATCTTTCAAAACTAAAGTCTCTGAATTACTCTAGATCAGGGCTGTCCAACGCAGCGCTCGCGGGCGCTACAGGAGTAATTCAGAGACTGTAGTTTTGAAAGATAATAATTAGCGGCTCTATTTACCAGAAGTATAGTATATCTTCTATGAATTATCCTGGCAAACGTAAAATAGATAAGACTCACTCCTGGAACAAAGACTGTGAATTTAACTATTTCTTGGTGGAAAAGAGTTACTCTTTTATAAATTTCTATGAAATAAAAAGGTTCATTTATGAGTAAGTGAAAACGAAATAGACTGTGAAATGAACAAAGACTGTGAATTTAACAATTTCTTGGTAGAAAAGAAACACTCTTTTAAAAATTTCTATGAAATAAAAAGGTTCATTTATGAGTAAGTGAAAACAAAATAGTAAGAAGGAAACATATTCGTTATGCTGTAGAAACCGACTGCGTACCGACTCGAATGCATTTTTGAAGGTTTCTTGTTAGTAGAAGTTTTTGTTTTTAAATACAAATCCATTTTTAAAAATGCTTCTTTAAAATCATTAGTGTTCTATATGATTTTTTTAGCATAGGCGTCGTTAAATTTTAGGCTCTTTTCTTTAATGTTTTGTTCTTTTTGAGATAGGTCTCTTTCAGAAATATGTAATTCAAAATTTATAATAATTATTTATGCTTTTCATCAATTATTTTTCACATTTATTCCGGCATAGTAGGAGACCTTTTTGCTCACACTGTGAGGTGTCTGTGCATCTTATTAGACGTCTGGATATCGCTTATCTCCTACCAGGTTGCCAGTTTCGTCTTTTTGTTTATTCAGAAATTCCGAATTCGTATCTGAAATTACGAATAGTAATTTTTGGCTTTATTCAATGACAGACGTTTCCTGATTATTTAAAGTGAAAGCATCTTTTGGAATTTCTCAATAAAAAACGAGGCTAGGCTGGCTTCCCTGCATCCTCCTATAATGAGGTAATATTCAGACCTGCCAACCTTTGAAAATGAGAAATCGTAGCACCCAAAATTCAAATTAATCTACAGATTGGTTGATTGACGAAATTTATGTTTTTCAGTGATCCTTTGACCAAATCCGCAATTCTTTGACCAAATTTGCGTTTTTTTTTTCACGATCCTTTGGAGAAACATGGTTTTTTTTCTACGATCCTTTGACAAATTCCCGTTTTTTTTGGCAATCCTTTGACGAAATTCGGATTTTTCCCCCTCGATTCTTTACGAAATTCGCGTTTTTTTACGATCCTTTGACGAAATTCGCATTTTGTTCGCGATCCCTTGACGAAATTTGCGTCTTTTCCGCGATCTTTTGACGAGATTTGCGGATTTTCGCGATCCCTTGAACAAATTTGCACTTTTTCCGCGATCCTTTCACGAAATTCGTGCTTTTTCGCGATCCTTTGACGATGAAATTGACTTTTTTTCTGCGAGTAATTGAAGAAATTGATTTTTTTCGGTGTGTGTGTTTTTAGCAAAAAAATCGTAGTTTTAGACCGATTTTCGTAGCATCGTAGTTTTTAACTCCAAAGCGTAGAAACTACGATTTTTTCGTAGCAGTTGGCAGGTCTGAATATTGTATGTTTCCATGTTTCCAGTCACGTGAATAATGGCGCCCTTCAATGTTTGTCACTAGATGAAATACGCTCGCGCGTAGTGAAAGATAGGCAGCCCTGCTCTAGATTACTTTCAACACAATTATTCTAATTGGTAAATAATTCATATAAGTTGTTTCCCAACTGGGCGAAAAATGTCCGAGCCAGGATTCGAACCAAGGATGTCTTGGCTAAAGCTGTCAATGATCTCTTAATTGAGATATTCCGGACGAATCTGGAGGACCCAATTCACCCAGCAAATCCTATTGATCGTAGCATCTGGTCTGATATATGAATCAGTTCAACAGGATAAATCGCAGGTTATATTAAACAGAATAAGGTTGTGGAACTCCAGTCAATGCTGGATACGTAATTATACTAGATTCATTTTAACGCAAATATTCTATAGTATTAATTAATTTTTGAATTAATTTTCAGCAGTGAAATTACGCTCAAAATTACTGAATACATAATACCTGAATTATCACATTGCTAACGAAGCGAAGAACCAACAATGTGAAAAATGTCCAAGTCGGGAATCGAACCCGGAACTCTTTGAATAGCGCTCAAAGTACTCTACCATTTAAGTTACGAGGACGATGACCAGCTTAGAATGGTTCTGCGCTTCGTTAGCAATGTGATAATTCACGTATTGTATATTCAATAATTTCGAGCGAAATTTCACTGCTGAAAATAAATTGAAAATTAATTAATGTTATATATAAGTTCACCGATGCTGGGTTTGTTTGTATCTCATGTTTCGCCTCAGGATTTTGTTCTCATAAAGACTATTCCATCTTGTGCAGCTGTTGCAGCCGTACCAACATATGTGGGAAATGCTAAGCTGGTCATCGTCCTCATAACTTAAATTGTAGAGCTCTTGGAGCGCTATTCCAAGGGTTCCAGGTTCGATTCCTGGCTTAGACATTTTTCACATTGTTGGTTCTACGCTTCGTTAGCAATATGATAATTCACGTAGTATTATATATGCAATTAATCTAACTGTTAAATAATTCATATTTTTCTAACTGGGCGAAAAATTAATCTAGTATATTTACGTACCAAGCGTTTACTTGAGTTTAATAACCTGCGATTTTTTCTGTTGGGCTGATTCATATATTAGGCCAGATGCTATGATCAATAAGGTTAGGTGGGTGAATTGGGTCCTCCAGATTCGTCCGGGATAGCTCAGTTGGCAGAGCATTGCGAGCTTCAACCAGGATGTCCCTGGTTCGAATCCTGGCCCGGACATTTTTCGCCCAGTTGAAAAATTACAACTTCTATAGCCTCTTAGTTTACTAATTCTCTGGGGAAAATAAAAGAAATTTCATCAGCAAATAAATATACAATATATACAATATATTATACAAGAATACAGAATATATAAATTAATTTTCTGGAATAAGTAAAGTTTCTGGAGTATATGTAATTCCACTGAAGACAGAAAATATTTATCTCGAATACGTAGGAATGACTTCTCGTAAACTCAAAGATCGTATCGATCGTTTGAAGTACAACCGACCAACAACAGCTCTGTCAAGACTTAACCAGAAGCAGAATATACAAGTTAATTTCGAAGATACAAAAATTATATACCCCTTAAATCATGATTTAATTATCCGTGAATCAATAGAAATTATTACTAAAGAAAATACTCTTTGTAATGACGTTTTATCCTTACAACATACCCAGAATTTGGGTCAGTTTGCTTAAAGAATCATAAAACACGTAATATTCCACTTCCCTATATATCCATATTTTTATTTTCCCAATGTTTTCCGGATCTAAAAATTGACTTTCACTTTCACTCCTTTCGATATCAACTACGTGAAATTTGAAAATAAGACGTTAATAACTATTTTTCTATTATCGGACGAAGGCTATGTATATAGTTGAAAGTACTAAGTATTATTAAAGTAATTTAACACTTTTGTAAATATTGTATTATCTTTTAAGTAATTTGTACATAGTGTAATTTTAAGTTTAAAAATTTTCCTTGTATATTTTCTATTCTGAATTTTCAGTATGTTTTACTATTACAAGAAAATTTGACTTTCTATGTTTCTTCAGAATTTTGTTTAACAAAGTTTGCGTTAAAAGTGTGCTATTACTTCTTTTTAATATTACAGGACTTTATTCTTATAGTCTAAGAATATCCCTTTCTAATTCTTATAATAATGAGAACTTATATAAAAATATCCATTCTAAAGCTGGACGAGTTGAATATAATATGATTTGACAACTATATACGTCCTTAAAAGAATTACTAATTAATTCATCTTTTAGGTATCCTAAGAACATTTTAACAAAATATCTAAATGTAAAAAGAAAAAAAAAATGTTTCCGCATTTTTTCAGAGACAGCAGAAGGGAGATTTATTTGAAACATTTTTCATTTTTGTAGCGTGTGTAAAATAAGATATTTATGAGGTTTTTTCTATGAATTTTTGAATAAATTTAAAATGACATTGTGGTTCTTATAATTTATCACAGAGAAGCGGTACGTTTGACATTTCAAACGAAATATGTTGAAGCTTAGAAAAAAATGTCTTTTATTATTTATATATATAAAAAAATATATCTTCTATTATTTTTATAAAAAATATCTTTATCGAAATGAAACGATCTTGCATTTTATATTTGCAATGTTTTGTTTAAATTTTTAGATTAATATCTCTCATTTCTTATCTTTTGATGGATACCTATTTTGATGGATACACTGTAAAAATATTGTGTAGGGGAGACTAGGGATGGTTGACCATACGGGAGGCTTAACCCACCCATCAATTTTCATATTTAAAAGAATTTCAGAGTTTTATCAATTGGTGTAAACCACAGCTACTTGAATGCTCAAACAACAGTCTTTGTTTCATACAGATGATCGAAATAGGTGTGATAAAATGAACTGTGAGGCGTTTTCAACCTAAAAGTTGTGTTTTTGAGAAATATTTTGCAAGCTTTTTCCAAATAAATTATGTCATAGAAATTTAAGTAAGTAGGTTTAAAGTAATGCAGAAATGTCGAGCTTTCATTTCAGGCATAAAGACTGTACAGTAAGTTAGGCTTAACAAAACAATGTGGTATTCTTTAGAAAAAGTCTATGTAGGGAGACTTGATCTAGTCAATGTGAGGGAAAGTTGACCAGATGCTCAAGGCTCCCTTAATTAAGTAGTTTTGAAAATGCACTGTGCATAAAGAAAAGTTAATGGCATATACATAAAATAATGTAAATTTATTCTGTAAAGCTTCAGTAAAATCGGGTGATGGAAAATGAAATGTTTAAAACTCGCTATAGAAAAATGTGGAAAATTGCCACAAAATGAGAAAGTTGATAGGAACTATTTTCCATTTTTAAATATTGCTTACAATAGGTAAATAGAAACAGTGGGAAAGACTAGAAAGTATAAAAGCAGCAGTCTTAACCCTTTGAAAGGCAGTGGTATGTTTATAAAATCACTTAATTTTAATTCCGAAGCATAACAATGGCACCAGAATTTTGCTAAAATCTTTTCCATTTAACATATATGGGAAATATAGCCTTTTTCATATTTCCAAATAAATTTGTTCGTAAATCTCAGTGCCAGTCATTTATGTCAACATTTTAGTACTGAATGTACTTTACCCCTTAACGTTTTAAATCATGTTAATGATAAGTTATGTGCTCATGCAGCTGCAAAAGAACATAGCATCAATCAAAAAACTTTAGGAAGGTATGTAAGCCTCATATTAAAAAAAAATACTTTTTTTATAATAATTAAAGCATGTAAAATAAAGTCATTTTGCTGCTTTTAAACCGATTTTATTTCTCTTCACAAATAGTGCAATATAAAACAAAGTGGGTCAAAGTCAACCCTCCCATATGTGGGGAGCCTTGACCCATTATTTTTTTATGATTATAATCAATCGTTTTTCAAATTTCTTATATGTTACGCTTATGTAGCAATTTTATTTTGATAACTGATTGTATAAAAAATAAAATGAAATATAAAACTTTATTCCACGCTCAATATTTAAAAAATAAAAATCATTTTGTAAAAAGAGGGTCAACCCTCCCTAGTCTCCCCTATATATATATGAGTGATTGCATGTGAAACTACTGTCTTTTAACGGAATTTTTTTCTATTTTGAGAGGAAATCGTATATTTTCCTGTAGAAAAATGAAAAATATGTGTATATACTCGTATATGTAAAAAAAAAAAAAAAAAAAAAAAAACGTCGCGCCATAGACAATTCAATTCTGAATGTCTGTACTGAAATTTAAAGGAAATAGATAGAGCGGTTTTGGGGCAATAAAAGAAGCGAGATAAAAAAAAAATTAATTAAAAAAATTAGTTTAAAATTTAAATTTTGCTTTATTGATAATTGGTTACAGCGGTATATTTTTAGGCGTAACTTTTGTAAAAACTTAGAATTTCAAAAAGTCTCTTTTGGGTTACATTTTAGACACTATAAGCTGTAAGAAATTGCAAAAGAATTTGTTTCTATAAACTAATTTTCATACTCTAGACAGGCTTGACTACATTAAACAGAGAAATTAAATTAAAAAAATATATTAAAACATTTAATTAAAAACAAAAATCTATACAAAATTAGACGTTTCGCTGTGCAACGCACAGCCTCATCAGTACACATATCAGCAACAGCTGAATATCGAAACATGTCCTGGACACAGTCAAAGTTAAATTTACTCTTTCAAAAACACAAAATATTCCATCGGGATCGTACCAGATTCGTTGAACGTGTACGGGTATAGTCTAGTAAACCAGTTTTCCATGAATAATCTATAATGATAAGTGTTGCAATTATTTTTCAAAATCAATGAATTTTGAAGGCTGTGTCCGTTTCAAAGGCATGCTGTACTAATTTAGAGTTTAATCTTCCATTTTTAAAGGCTCCGACATTTTCTTTAAGTCTGATATCCATCGATCTGCTAGTTTCACCTATATATACGTTGTCACAGGCGCTACATGGAATCAAACAACACCGGTTAATTTTGTTACGTCATATTTATGTTTGTGGCTATTTAAAAAAGACTGGCTATTTAAAAGTAAAGCTGTGGCTATTTAAAAGTTGTTTACATGATTCCATATAGCGAATGTGACAACGTATATACTGTTTATTTTCGGATAGCAAAACCATTAGTGCTTTTGCGCATGCGTCAGGTCTAGGTGGGATCGGTGTTTATTTAGCTGCATTTAGCTGAGTTGACAACCAATAAATGAACAACTTCGGAAAATATCCAGCTCAGCATAACACCCCTTTGGTTAGTGGAATCGTAACAAAGTGCTAGGCGCTGCTTTCGAAAACGAACAGTAAATCTGTAAAACATGATTGTTCAACATCAAAATATTCACTTGAGAATGAATAGCATACTAAAAACCGAAATTCTCGTTTTACAAAACGAATTAATACACCATAAAAAATAGTGGGAAACGTTTCTGAAAATCAGTGGCAGCAAAAGAGGGTCTTTTTATAAATGCTTATGTAAAACTCAGAAAATACATCAATTTCGGAGATTTCTAAAAATAAAAGACTTTTTTTGGAATAGTGAGTAAATTGGAAAACATTATTATATATATCAGCAGAATATATATTATTCTCTATTGGAAAGCACTATCACACTTTCGATCGTGACTATATATTATCATATATTTAGAAACATCGGTTTTTTTTATACAGTTATAGCAGCAGCTATTCTTTGGATCGACGCCAGTGGCGCAGATATCTAAAGATAAGTTAAATCGATTTGTAAGATTCTTCTATGGAATTTCTCATGTCAAGGCGTCTCATAACCCATGAGTCGCATGAGATACATAAGAGTCTCATCACTCATGGGGCGCATGAGGCACATCCGGGATTGATTTCAAGAATCGGATGACGAACTTTTTAAATACACATTTTTGTAAAGTTTTTGAGTTCCATACTTAAAATGTACACTGTAAAACAAAATTCCGTTAGAATACGGAAATTGTACTGGCAATCGAGATGTCAGTACTAGTTTCGTATTTTAACAAAATTTTTTCCCGCAAATTTTGTGAAAAAACGGAATTGTTTCTGGAATTTACAGAAAAAAAAATTCATTAAAATACGGAAATAGTACTGGCGTCTCGATTGCCAGTACAATTTCCGTATTTTAACGGAATTTTTTTTAACAGTTTAAAAACGGAATCATTATATGATCACGCCTATCTCTGTCTGTTCGTCTATCACAGCCATATTACTCGTAAACTATGGAACGTGGAAAGTTCAAATAGGCTATTAATCAACATATTTATAGATTATTAACCCTTCATAAATATATTTAGGAAAAATGTAGGAGGGCTAAATAAATTACTTGAAAGATTTTTTTTTTTTTTTTTTTTTTCGTGGAGTATCGAGTGAAATCTTTCGTAACGCTGAACTCAAAAATACATTTCTTTTAATTTTTACGAATTATATTTGCAGAGATATCGTCGAAAATGTAATGCAAAAATATGCTCCACCCCGCCTCCCTCTATTTCCGAATCTACTAAAACTAAAATTATGAAAAAGATAGAGGTAGTAGAAATTAATTTAAACCTTGCAAGTAAACTATAGCGATTAACCTAGGTCACAAAGTTTTTGAAAAATCGCATTTTTCCGTTATACACACATTTCGATTTGCGGGAGTTCAGCAAAGGAGTTGAGGAGCAGTGGAGGTACTTATCGTCGCAGAGGTATAAAAGCATTGTTGATAATGATTTTCGAAAAAAAATTGTTGGCAATTAGCCAAGATATTAACCCTTAAAGACACGGACGATTTGGACATACATAAAGACACGAGCGGACTACTCTATGCGACATCGGCTTTTTGATTCTAGATAACAACCTTTAATGATATACGAGGGGGTATCAATAAGTTTTTGCCCTCACATAGAAATAATTGAGTAACATTTATGAATTTGCAGCATTGTATTAGTCCTCTTCTATATAGTCACCGTGCACAGTAACAGATTTCTGCAAACGGTATTTCAAAAAGAGGGGGGAGAATGTATTCCAGGAGGTGCGATAGTACACCCAAAGGGGGCCTTTTTAAAACTTTTACCGACCCCCACATGTGACAAATTGTTGGAAAAGGCCGGTGACTACTTTTTCATGTTATGCACATCCTGAGCCCCTACCTCCAATTTGCCCTCCGGGAAGGGGCACTTTTCTAAATTTCGGGGAGGGGCTCAGGGGCTGCATAACATGAATATATGGTCACAGGCCTTTCCAACAATATGTCACATCTAGGGGTCGGTAAAATTTAGAAAAATGCCCCCCTTTGGGTCTACTATCGCGCTTTCTGGAATACATCCTCCCCTCTCTTTTTGAAATACCGTTTGCAGAAATGTGTTACTGTGCATGGTGACTATATAGAAAAGGAGTAATACAATGTAGCAACTTCATAAATTTTACTCAATTATTTCTATGTGAGGGCAAAAACGCATTGATACACCGTCGTATTTGTGTAATGTAATGCCCAGTTTACTAATTCATACATTTTTTCTACGGAACCCTCTCTGCGCGAGTAATACTCGAACTTGACCGGTTATTTATATTAAAATTATTATCTAGGTTTTATGTTAAAATTTACAGTTATTTTACCATAAATAAACTTGCTACTAATTTTGTTACAAATAGCATAATAATTCAAAATCTGCTAATTAAAGTAAAATAACTAATTCGTCATGTTCTGAAACTTTGCTTATTCGTGTTATCGCCAAGGAAATGAATCTATTGCAATGCTTAATGGTGCACTTTGGAAGTCCATTAGCAGATTATTTAAGAGTAGTTAGAAAGTCAGTTTGATTTATTTTTAAGTTTCTAGCATATGTGTTGTTAGAATGGATAATTAAGAGTGATTAAAATTCCAGTTTTATTAAACTCTCTAGTAACTGTACAGGTTTCCGTAGAATAGTTGTATTAATTAATCTCTCTCTTGAAGTGCATAAACAAAATAGCACTAAACCGCACTTGGATATACAATAAAATCTCCCTAAAGCGACCACGTTCCCTTCCTATAAAAATTGGTCGCTCCGAGAGGTAGTCTGTTAATGGAGGTCATGTTTCAATCTAGGTTTTAATTGTTGAAGAAAAGTAGCAATAAATGTTACTAAAATGTAAGTTTCAGATTAGGAAAAGATGTGAAAATTTAAGTATCAAAACAAAAGTTAATTGTACATAAGTTAATTACTGCAGAGTTTAAAAAATGAATACATTGATGTTTGCTTTGATTTTACGGTTTTATCTTTTATAACTTTTATTTCAAATTTCAGCAAATAAATGCAATTTTTTTTTTTTTTTTTTTTTTTTGACGAGAACAAATAAGGACGATTTCATAAATTTATCTATTTATTTAAGAGTTTCCTGACAGAATAGCGCAGGGGAGTTTATTGACCGTCATTCTTAATTTGTCATCAAATTTAAATTCATTGCCTAAAAAGGCACAAAAGGGTTTAAACACTTAAAAGTTACCGGAATGAAAAAAAAGGAAAATTTAGTTTAGAAATTTGATGAATAATGCGCGCTCCGGGATTATTTTTCTAACAAAATTTTCTCTAAGCGACCAGGAAAAAACGGAGTTTGTTTCATTTTCTTCAAAGAAATATTTCGCTCATGGAGGGAGTGCAATTGGGATGGTCTCTGAATGGAGGTAAAATTAGTATTGAGCCTATGGGAATAAATTTCGTTCTATGAAAGAAGGTTCGCTCAAGGAGGTGGCCGCACAGGGAGGTTTCACTGAATTTTTTTAGATTTCTGATATTGTAATAATTATAGTGTCCCTTGTACAGTCGTGGGAAAAAAAAAGTAAACACCCCTTCTACACCCGTACTAACTCCTCAACAAATTATTGTGACGAAAGCTACTGGTACCGAACGATTGGTAATAAAGTTTACTTTTAAATGACATAGATAAAATTTGCTTAGGGGGCCATCTACATATTAAAACGAGCGCAATCTTCATTTTTTTCAATAGCAATACCCAATTTTAACAATATATTTCAAAGCTTCGGTTCAAACTATGCCTAGACACCAAATTTCAAGTCATTTGAATGATAAGTTTTTGAATTATAAGAATTCAAAATTGAGTGCTTCTAATGTTAAACTACATTTTCGTATTTTTTTTAATATCTCCTGAAATTATATTCCTAATGTGCTATTTTTTTGTGTAGCAATAATACTAAAATAACCAAACATAAATACATTGAATTTGTAATTTTTATAATTTTATGACATGAATTATGAATTATAAAATTAATATTCGTAAAAATTATGAATTGCAACCTACAATTTTTTTTTTATGGATTCAGATTTTTTAAGTCTTGCTTTATGGAAATCCAAAATTTCAGATTTTTCTTCCAAGTAGTTTTCAAATTATGCTTAAAATACGGCAAAATGATGGTTTAAGGGGCCGTCCATGATAGAAGTGACTAGATATTTTGAAATTTCTTACGCTATCCTGTAATCTAGCAGTCTTCAATCACTGTTTCAGTGGTGCCTTGATCAAGAAGCTGGCTCTCTCGGTCAACAATTGAGTACCCAACTTCAATCAGGATACAGCCCCTAAAATATGCTCGTTTTAAAATAATTAATTTCTCGGAAACTTATCGTACAAATTGCATAAAAATTTGTTTTTAGGCTAACTGAAGGGTATAGAATTCATTTATGCTGTCAGAATTGTGTACTGCTATTGAAAAAAAACAAAGTTATGGTTCGTTTTCATATGTAGATGGCCCGCTAAGCAAAATTTATATACATTGTTTAAAAGTAGACATTATTACCAATCATGTGGTACCAGAAACTTTCTTCTACGATAATTTTTTGCAGAGTTAGTAAGGGGTGTTTACTTTTTTTTTTTTTTTTTTTTTTTTTTTCCACGACTGTCCATCCAATGGGTAACAAAAAATCAAACCTTTTCTACGTCCTCTGCGCCTTTCGTAAAATAAGTTTCGTATGTACATAAAGTAAATGAGATATTTACAACTGTTTTCAGGCGCATTTCGTTATTGTTTGTTTAATTATAAATACCCTGTGTATATATTTTTAGGTGCGTTCGTAATTATATAAATACATAGCACCTATTCAGCCCGTCTCGCCTTCCGTTCGTCCGCGTAAAACAGCGCAAAAACTACCCAACCAAATCCTTTGAAATTTAAAATATATAATTGTTGCATAATTTTGTCGAGTCATTTCAAATTTTATTAAAATCGGATGTATAGTTTAATGACATTGACAGTCAAAAGTTTCCCGTTACATTACGGCCAATGGGAAAAAATTATTTCAATTGGATTTTAATGATGTTACAGCCTTTCGGACAGAATGAAATGGATAGGCACTTATGAAGTGCACTAAAATACACATTCAGTACAATAGGCAGTGCAAAAAATATTTATAAAACTAGTTACAGTACGAACGCACCTCACGTTTGACGTGCAATTTCCAACTTGTTTATATAAGTAACCAAGGAATAATTATGGTTTTGCTGAATTATTTAAAACAAAATTGCTTCATACACACTGTAAAAAAGTTAAACGTTTTATAATCTAGGAAAATACAATGTAACAACGAGCAAAAATATACCATATGTATTTCTGAGTTACCCACGATTCAAAAAGTGTTTTTTGTTTGTAGAAACCTCAGAAGTGACCTCATTTACTTGTTTATCAAACCTTATTTACTGTCTCTTCGCCATTCGCATAATATGACTCGCATGTGCACAAAACGCACGTTATTTATGGATGTTCTCAGAAGTCTCTCATTATTGTTTGCTTAGGTATGAAACTTTTAAGTACAGTAGAACCTCTTTTATCCGAATCTCTTTTAACCGAAACTCTTTGTTAACCAAAATTCATTTTAAAGCTTTTTTTTTTTTATTATTATCTAACATAAACTCAACTTCTCATCAATCTCTATTAAAATTTTCAAGTATGAATATTTTCGATCCACTTTCTTAGAATTTCTTTGAATTTAACTTGAACTCCCGTACGAGATTTTTACTAGATAAAAAAAAGCGTTAGTTTAAGTATAGAAGAAAAAATTCACATTATAAATAATGTAGAACAGGGCAAGAATATGACAAAATAAGCTCAAGAATACGGCACTGGTATTGCAGCGGTTAGTGCTATGAAGAGTGATGCTGCAAAAATGAAAAAGTTTCATGCAGAAAGCAGCAGAATGACTGTGATACTGGTGAACCAATAGTATTAAAAAAAAACTTCATGATAGAGCTGCAAAGCAGACGCAATCGAAACTCCAACAAACAAAACTTTATTTCAAACCCTTGTGAAAAATGTAAAAGGTACTTAATTTCAAAATTAAAATTCAGGTAGTTATTCTTGCTTCTATTTTGCTAGTGATGTTTTTTTATTAAGCACTTGTTACCAAAATAAGAAATGGCGCACATATTTGCCCTTAATCTTAAAATTGAAGCATTCTCGATTATCCGAAAATTTCGATTTTCCGAAAGGTGGTCGTCCAAAATTGCTTCGGATAATCGAGGTTCTACAGTAAATTCTTCTTTTAATATCGAAAATGTATTAGTTTCTGGGATTTTTTTTAGGATGGAGAATGGTTTTATGTTATTTCGCCATAAATTAACATGCTACTAATTTTGTTACAAAAAGCATAATAACTCAAAATTTGTTAATTAAAGTAAAATAACTAATTCGTCATGTTCTGAAACTTGGCTTATTCATGTTATTTCCAAGGAAATGATCTATTGTAATGCTTAATGAAGCGCTTTGGAAACCCATTAGCAGATTATTTAAGAGTAGTTAGAAAGTCAGTTTGATTTATTTTAAAGTTTCTAACATATGTGTTGTTAGAATAGATAATTAAGAAGGATTAAAATTCCAGTTTTATTTGGTTTTTGCTAGTTTTCTTCAAATAAATTGCATAGACAGCGTTTGAGATTCAAATGCTGTAATGAAGAAAGTACAAATTATTATTAATCTTATGAGAAAAATAAAACATTCGTACAACAAACATTTGTACTTATTCGCTGTGTTTAAATTCTATTGATCACATTACGTAATTCCTTTCCATATATTGATGGAAATTTCAACTGTGTTATGTGTTTCATAATTGAATTGCATTTTAACATAATTTGTAATATATATATACAAATCTGACAGCAATATTTAAACTTTGCTATCAGTACTTGCGTGATGTTCGGTTTTATCCTCAAAAATAAACTATTTATTTCTCAATATAAAACAAAACATAGGTAAGATAAATTGGGCTTACCTTGTATTTATGTATATCCGTTTATCATCTGGTAATCTGCGTCAGGAAGGGTAATTATGTCTTCATCTTCTCATATCTCTGATTTAATCCACATTTTATGAACGTGTGATCATCCAGGTCATTTAAAAGACACATGTTTTTTGTGTGACTTGTAAAAGTTAAATTTGTGCGGAAAGTTATAAATAGAAAGAAAAATTAATATTTAATAAAGCTTTAGAAGTTACATCTCTCCTTTGGAGAGTCAAGATTACAAGTGAAAATAGAAAACATGTATAAAATATTTTCAGCAATAAAAAAACAGGAAATTAGTGACGTAATTCTTAATAACAAATTATTTGTATCAATATTTATATTAATAGTAATTTAAAATAAGTGTTTATCAATGTGCATAGTTATTAAGTATCGTGAAATGTTTATAATAAAATGTCTGTTTACGATTGTGCAATCACTTTTCAGTTTCACTTCCTTCCTTTAGATCATAATCACTTTTGATGATTGCTTTTATAAATCACATTTGACATATGAAAAACAATTTACTTAGCTTAATTATTTTAATGTCCTTGTTTGGAGATTATATTTCGCAATATCTGTCAACAATTTCCCCTTAATCTCCTAACGAGGATTGTTCTGTAATTTCAGTTTGTTTCTATTATTTAGAAATTCAGGCTTGGGCTCTGTTTTCGTAAGTATGTCCGCCGTCATTGACTTGCTTGGGCAATAACGCATTTCAATAATTTTATCTTCTTTCAGCTGTTTAATCACATTATATTTGATATCAATATGTTTCGTTTTATTGGAAAACTTTTCGGATTCTATCATTTTTATGCAAGATTTATTGTCTTAATAAATTACTATGGGCAATTTTTGCGGTATATCAAGATCTTCTAACAGTTTTAGCAGCCATATTAATTCTTGTGTTGCGCTCGCCGCTTCTACGAACTCTGCCTCTGCAGATGATTGTGCAACACATGTTTGTCGTTTCGTTATCCACTGTATTGGATTCTTTCCTAAAAGGAATAAATTGCCTGTTTTCGATCTTCTTGTCTTTAGATCTCCACCCCAATCTGCATCAGTATATACTTCCAGGATGGGTGGTTCTTCCGTGCTAATTACTAAATTTAAGTCTTTTGTTGAATAGAGATATCTTATTAATCTTTTAACACCTTTCCAATCTCTTTCAGACGGCGTTTCGTTTTTTCTACTCAAAATGTTTACACCTACTAAAATATCGGGCCTACTTATTGTAGCAACATGTAACAGCGCACCTATTGCTTATCGGTACTTAGTGTTGTTTGGCATTTGTGTTTCCTCATTGTCTAATCGTTGAAAGCCTGTTTCCATTGGAGTGCCATATTGCTTAGAATCTTCTAAATTAAATTTTTTTGCAATTTCTATTATTTTTGCTGTTTGATTTAGTTTAAAGCCGTTGTATGTCTTTTGTATTTTTATCCCGAGGTAATTGGAAATTTGACCTAAATCTTCAAGTGCGTACTTAGATTTTAGTTTATCTATTATGTCATTTATATTTTCATCTTTTCCTGCGATTAGTATATCGTCCACGTATACCGCTATGTAAACCGTGTTTTCCCCTTCTTTTCTTATAAATAAGCAATTATCAGCATTGCTCTGCTTAAATTTTAATTATTTTAGTGTTTCACTAATATTTGAATACCATGTTCTTGCAGCTTGTTTTAGACCATATAGGGCCTTTTTTAACTTACAAACCTTATTGGGTTCTCTAGTGTTTATATACCCCTTAGGTTCTGATACATAAACATTTTCTTCCAATTCACCATGTAAAAATGCCGTTTTGATGTCAATCTGCCTAATATTGAGATTGTGGTATGCTGCGGCAGTTATGAAGACTCTTAAACTTGTATGGGAAACTACTGGCCCATAAGTTTCATCGAAATCTACTCCGTATTTTTGTCTAAATCCTTGTGCGACCAATCTCGCTTTGTAACGCTTGATTTTTCAGAATTCGTCATATTTCGCTTTAAAAGTCCATTTCGACCCAATTACTCTTGCTCCTTGTGGGGGATCAACTAAACACCAGGTTTCATTTTTATTAAGGGAATTCATTTCCTCTTCTGTCGCTTTTATCCAGTTCTGTTTTTCTATAGGATTTTCTATACTCATCATATCTTCCCAACTGTTAGGTACATATACTGGATCGTGCCGGACTGCATAAGCAAACCTGTCCGGCGGCACACCTCTATTGGTTCTTTCTGATCTTCTCACTTGTGTAATTTGTTGTTGTGACGCAGGTGGTGGAATTAGTTCATTTTGTGTTGGTGTCAGATCTATTTCCATTTCATTCGTGTCTTTCTGGTGTGTTTGTTTGTTTGTTTCCGCGATTAATTCTCTTCTATCTAGATTTTCGTTAGTATCTGGATTATTTTTATTTTCTATAAATTTTACGCTTCTGGCCAATATTACTCTTCCGTCACTTGTTTAGATTCTGTACGCCTTAGAGCGACTGTCGTATCCGACAAAAGTGCCCTTTTCCGCTCTATTGTCTAAATTTCCTCTTTTTGATTTGTGTATGTAGGCGTATGCAGTACAGCCAAAAACTTTGAGATATTTCAGATTTGGTCTCCTATTCATCCATAATTTATAGGGTGTGGTGCTTAACGATTTTGAAGGTAGCCGGTTCTGTAAGTGATTCGCTGTACATATTGCTTTCCTCCATAATTTGTGCGGGAGATTTGCTTCATTTAACATACTTCTAACCATATCTAGTAGCGACTTATTCTTACACTCTGCGACACCGTTTTGGCTTGGGTTAAATGGTACGGTGAGCTGATGAAGAATCCCATTTTCTTTTAGATATTTTTCTATTTCGTTACCCGTATATTCACCACCGTTGTTCGATCTTATCTCAGTAGGCATTTTTCCAAATTTGTTTTTCACCATTGAGATGTATTCTTTCAATTTTTCTGAAGCCTCACTTTTATTTGCAATTAAATAAATTACACAAAATCGCGTATAATCATCGATAAAAGGGACGAAGTATTTTTCCCCCTAATTGTCCTTTATTGTGTCGTAGCTCCTATGCCCCATTCGCCTATGCCACAAATCTATGCAATTTGCATTTGAGCAGTTGTAGGTCACATTTGCATAGTGCTTGTGATTTTCATCTTTACAAACATGTATTTCATACAGATTGTTTTTAAATGTACCTTGAAGTATAATCTTACCTTCATGAATTATGTTACATTTATCTTTTTCAAATTTGACTTTGCAATCGTTTCTAGTTGTCCTACTCACTGACAGCAGGTTAGTTTCTATGTCAGGGACGTATAGTACGTCACGCAATATAACTTGTTTGTTTTTATTTTCGGTATGAATTATTACCTCTCCAGATCCATATGAAATCAGTTTATTACCATTAGCGACTGTGACGTTTGTTTCAGTATTATTTATAATTTTGGTAAAAAAATCTTTTGAATTTACTATGTGACTGGAACTGCCACTGTCCACTATAAAAGTCCCTTTATTTTCGAACTCTTCGGTTAGTAAAGCGACACTGTTGTTTTCATTTACTGTGTGTTTTCTTTCTTCAGGTTCCGCATTTTTATGTAAATTATTTCTCATTTTCCATTGCAAATTATTTCTCATTATTTCTCTAGTTTCTTCATAAACTAGTGATGTTGAATTGTTTTTATTTTTATAGTGTCTGTTATTAGTGTAACTGTTGTTGGTTTTCGTTTTTAGAAACCAGCAGTTTTTATTTGAGTGGTTTTTCATTTTACAGTGTGAGCAGTACTTATTGCTGCCTCTTTTCTGTTCTGAATGATTAAATTTACCTTGTGTTTTATAGGCTTTATTGCTGTTTTCGGAATTTTCACTATTATCTACTCTGCGAGTATATTCATCCGTAAGCTTGCTTTTTATAAATTGTACGGTTAACTCAGCTTCATCTCTGGCCTCCAGGACAGTAACTAGAGTATCGTAGAACGGTACGGTGGCAACGAGCACAACAATAGTGCTGAAATGTGCGAGTCAGTTATGTTTTCCCCAATGGCTGACAGTTTATCCACTATCTCTAAAATTTTTGTTATGTGGGCTGTCATATTGCCACCTTCAATTAATTTTGTACTGTACAATTTTCGAAGCAAGTACAGCTTACTAGCGAGATTAGATCTCTCATGGATTTGTTTAAGTGCGTCCCATGTTTGCCTAGCTGTATTTAAATTTTTGACATGCACTATTTGACTATCGTCAATGGACAAATTTATTAAAGCCCTTGCTTTTTTGTGTTTCTTGGTCCAAGCATCGTTCAATGGAGTAGGGGCCTCTTCCGTAATAACTTCAATAAGTTCATCTCGAATCAATAGCATTTCGACCTTGAACCGCCAATTTGTATAATTGTTAGCGTTCAATTTTTCAATGGTCGTGCTATCTTTTGTAGAAGACATAATGTTGTTAAGATTCGTTTTATTTTTTTTTAAATAAATTACCCTATCGGATTACCAGATTTTATTTTTATCATTTAGTGACGACGTTTTTATGGAGAATTTTTTTTCAGTCTCATAATCAATTTGATAGCAATATTTAAACTTTGCTATCAGTACTTGCGTGATGTTCGGTTTTATCCTCAAAAATAAACTATTTATTTTTCAATATAAAACAAAACATAGGTAAGATAAATTGGGCTTACCTTGTATTTATGTATATCCGTTTATCATCTGGTAATCTGCGTCCGGAAGGGTAATTATGTCTTCATCTTCTCATATCTCTGATTTAATCCACATTTTATGAACGTGTGATCATCCAGGTCATTTAAAAGACACATGTTTTTTGTGTGACTTGTAAAAGTTAAATTTGTGCGGAAACTTATAAATAGAAAGAAAAATTAATATTTAATAAAGCTTTAGAAGTTTTACATCTCTCCTTTGGAGAGTCAAGATTACAAGTGAAAATAGAAAACATGTATAAAATATTATCAGCAATAAAAAAAACAGGAAATTAGTGACGTAATTCTTAATAATAAATTATTTGTATCAATATTTATATTAATAGTAATTTAAAATAAGAGTTTATCAATGTGCATAGTTCTTAAGTATCGTGAAATGTTTATAATAAAATGTCTGTTTACGATTGTGCAATTACTTTCACTTCCTTCCTTTAGATCAGCGGTTCCCAACCTTTTTATTTGTGCGGACCACCAATTTTGTAAAAATGACTTTGAGAACCACTAACTACTTAATATACAAGTTAAAAATATGACAAATAGACACCTATATAGTTATAGTATATACACATGACGAATATATATATATATATATATTATGTAAGTAACTAGTAAAAGATGCTGTACATGAAGAAAAAAATATTTTTTATAAAAGAAAATAACTTTATTTATTGTATTCATTAAGCTATCACAATTATATAAAAACTCAAAAAAAAAAAATGATAAAAAAAAAAAAAAAAAATTAATGGGATTTTTGACACTGTTTGTCCTCGACGAGAGTGTCAATATCTGGGTTGAAACTGGATAGTTTTAGTCTCAAATCATTATCTGCATTCATTTTATTTCTATATTTATTTTTTTTTAAACTAAAGTTGAAAAGGCTCGTTCACATAGATAGGTTGTAGAAAAGACCATCAAGTGTCTCAGTGCAATTTTGGCAATAGCTAGATAGTCTTGCCGAACTGTTATCCAAAATGAGACCAGTGGTGTTGTCTTAAAAATCGATTTTAATGTCTGGTCACATGATAGTTCAATTAACGAGTCTCCTTCATTTGAAGATAATTTTAATTTTTTAAGTAATTTTCTTCAAACGGGTTTCTGATCCATTGTATTTCATCTTCAATTTCAGGGAAGAAGTTCCTAAAAAATATGAAAAGGCTTAATTACTGCTTCAGTTAGTGTTGGTAGATTTCTCATTCATATGAATGACTATTGAAAGTAAAGATAAGTAACTAAAATTTATTAATAATTTTAAAAAGGTACTAGTTGGAAAATTTACTAATTTTAAAAAAAGTTACTGTTTTAGGAAAATAAATGTTTTTAATTACGCTTATTAAAAATAGAATAAAATTAAGAAAAATAAATAAGTTTAAATTACCTGAGGCTAGAGACCAAAGATTCGAGGTGTTCTTTTATAGTTGTAGCTGCTGTTTTATCAATTTTGACTTCGCTGGTTTCAAGAAAATCATGTAGGACTGGAAATGCGTCGAAGGAATCTTGCTCCAATTTTTGAGCCCATCGTTGAAGTTTCTTTATCATTACTTCTATTTTGTCTTGCACAAAAAACTTATGAGCGTCCTTGCCCTGCAGAGTTAAGTTAAGAACATTGAGAGAACCAAAAATATCTGCCAAATATGCCAACCGTTTCAACCAGTTTTCATTGGTCGCACAGTCTAAGTAGGAATTTGCAAGTTTTCCATCATAATCTCCCTCCCTCAAGAAAACCGAGTTCATCACGGAGTTCGAACAATCTTGTCAACACTTTGCCTCTCGACAGCCACCGAACTTCGCAGTGAAGTAGAAGCTGTTTGTGTTCACTGCCCATTTCATCACACAAAACACCAAACAGTCTGGAGTTTTTAGGTCATGCTTTGATAAAGTTAACTATTTTTACTGCATCGTGAAGAGTTTTTCTTAAACTCTCGTCCAAACCTTTAACTGCAAGAGCTTCTCTATGTATGCCACAATGTGTCCATTGAACCAAGGGAGCGACTGATTTAACTTTGGCGAATAAACCAATATGAATTCCAGACAGGCCCTGATTATCACAGGAGCACATGGGGCATGCGCCCCGAACCCACATTTTCAGGGGGCCCTAAAATGCATTTTGTACACTCTTTGAGTATACAAATTAATGCAAATTTCCATTTATAGATCATAAAAAAATTAATTTTTCCAATTAATGTAAACTAAACTATCTCCCTCTTGTGTACTAACGATTATGAAATAAATGTAACCTTCAAAACTCAGATATAAACAGCTATTACAACAAAGATATTTTATTCAATATTTGAGGTTTAGAGTTTTGCTTACTCTAAATAGCATATAGAGCAGAAGATTTTACCTTCCTATAATTTTTTAATGCATTTTTACATGTGTCTATAATATATTGTTCTTCTCATAAAATGTTTAAAAATTTTAAACTGCTCACAAAGTTGTTTATCATATTTTTAATACAATTTTCTTGAGAAAGGGGGCCCAGAAATTACCTGTGTGACCCGGGTCTCACATAAAGTTGATCCGGCCCTGATTCCAGACATAGCACGTGCCCCACCCGTTGTCAAACCTAAACACTTAGTCCAATTTATTTCATTTTCTTTTGTAAAATTGTCAATAGATTTGAAAATCTCTTCGCCAGTTGTTTTTGTCGGCAAAGATCGACAAAACAGCATTTCTTCTTCGATATTGCCATTCAACTCAAAACGACTAAAAGCTAATAAATTAGCTTGTCCAGCAACGTCTGTACTCTCATCAAATTGCAGCGAAAAATATTCACTTTGTTTCAAAAAAGTAATGACAGCTTTTTCACATTTTTCGACATTTCATCAATTCTTTCAACGGTTGTATTTGATAATGGAATTTCGTTTATTTTTTTGTACATTTTTCATCAAACAAAGCATTACTTATTATTTTTGCTGCGGGAATGATAAGTTCCTCTCCCACGGTGTGAGCTGAACCCTTCTTTGGGATTAACAAAGCTCATAAGAAATTCTGGTGCGTAGTTTGTTCTGTTTTGAAGATTTTTCCATGGTAGATTTAGACATACAAAAATTTCTTTTCTTGATTTCAAAGAAATCCAAACACTTTCCTACACATTCAGGATATTTAGTTGATAGATGTCTTTCAAGTTTTGAAAATTTCATACATTCGTTGGATAGCATTTCGAAACGAATCACACACTGAGGCATAGGCACTTCCTCAGAACTAGAAAACACAAACCCACATTTAAAAAAATCAGGGTTATATTTACGAAAATATATTTTAGTTTTCCTTGCTATTTTTTTACAACTTAGAGTGGATTTCGCCTTCATTTCAAACTCACTATTTGTAGAAACAGATGTAGAAGTCCCTCCATCACTTGCCAACTTCGTCTTACGACAAGATCCCGTCCGAAACCAAGCATCCATATTGACGTGAAGTGATATTAGCTCACAGTACACATAACGATATGATACATCAACAGAAAACCTGACAGTAGAGTGACACCACCACTAACTACACTGACAAAGGAGTCAATAATAAAAGTGCGGAATGCGGACGTGGTGAGGAGAAGGGTGAAGAATGTCGGAGGTAGGAGAGCGTTGACTTTGATGACTGACGAATGTAAGCCCAGCGATCAACAGCCAGCGCTTCTGTAGTGAATTGTCCCGAAAAACCGGTATTAGACCCCAATATTCTACGGCCCAGTACCACGGTGCTCGCGGCCCACAGGTTGGGAAACGCTGCTTTAGATCATAATCACTTTTGATGATTGCTTTTATAAATCACATTTGACACATGAAAAACAATTTACTTAGATTAATTATTTTAATGTCCTTGTTTGGAGATTATATTTCACAATATCTGTCAACAAAATCTATACATCATGTATACAGAATTGTACAAAATAATTCGGATATGTCTTCATGTACCAAGCAAATTTTGATTTTTAAAAATAGATTTTTGAGAAAAAATCCGAGAAACACGCACGAAAATTATTGTATATTTACAGATCATCACTGGTTGATTAAAAGTTATTTAAGAACAATTTTTATTAAGAAAAAACCCCATTAATAAACTGGGAATTCATATTGTATTTCAATTATTTATATCCTATTATTATATCGATTTTGGACCATAATTATTTTGTAAAGGAAAAAGGCTTAACAGGTTCGCAAAATTATATTTAGGTTAAAAATGTGTAATTTTTTATTCATAAATCAAATTGCATCTCTATACTATATAACGATTAATGGCATAATGCTTTCTAGCTGAATTTCTCTTATAGAGACTTAGTTAAATTAAAAAAGAAAAAAATATCATTCAATAGGAAAAGTACCTAAGTTTAAAAAGAATTAAGTGCGCCACAAATAAGTACAGATACTTTTTATCGATATTGAAAATTAATATTCAGATAATTGAAACGAAATTCTGATTAAATTATATTAAGTTGTCAATATTTTAATGAAATTTGTGTCCAATTGTAACAAATTGAATATCGAAGTATAATTGTGATCTTACCCTAAGTGACATGTACAAGGATCCGTCCCTGATTCTACAGAAAGCACATTAAAGAGCGCTTCTGCAGTTCATATTAATTTTATTGTGATCGAAGTAGGGTAACAGCATAAAAGTGCTCTATATAGTCCATTTTTCCACAGAGCAAAGAGCCTAACGTAAACGAATTTTTTTTTTTTTTTTTTTTTTTGCCCCTGTATGCAGTGCATAATCCATTTTCAATTGGAAATGCCTGTTCGAAACACTGATTTGGATTTGGCTTTATGCGTGGCCACATCCTCCAAATCCTATATCCATATACTGCACAAATAAGATAATTATCACTTACATTTCTTAAGGGGTCTCAGGACTCTTATGGGGACCGGGAAAGCGAAATTCATCCAAAAAATCGATGTTTACTTTTTTATATCATTAAATAGTTTAAACTTTTATCTTTCCAACGATGTGTCACACATGTTTATATATAAAAAAATAAGTGTTAAAATTATTCATTCTTTCTAAGAGTACTTCACAGCTTAATGTCCATTTAAATCTTTAATTCACTTTTTCTCAAAACTTGGATTTTTCATGTTTATATTCCTTTTATTAAATAGCCATTAAACTTAAGAACTCAGATTTTTTTAATACTTATATTATGTTATACTGTATACTTGAACACAGGGATTTAATGATTTTCTGAGAATTATTTATTTTAGGCAGTGAAATCTTACCAAAAATGCTAATTTAAAAATGATTTTCAATAAATAATTTATTATTAATTTTGGGTTTCACTTAGAATGAAAACGGTCTGTTAAAATACGCAAATCATGTTATTCTAACTACTCTAAAAAACCTAGACCTTTATCTTTCACCATTTCTGAGAAAAAGGTACATAAAGCTGGTGAATTTAACATGGCGGAGATAGGGCTTTCCCGGTCCCCTTAAAGCTTCAAAATTTTCGCAATTTTAATTTTTTTAGATGTTAAACTCATATTTTTTCTGAACATTTCATATAATTGTTTCCTTGAAATTCCCATTAGAAAAGAAGTTATGGCATTTAGAATTATACCCTCTCAATAGCTGAAGCGGTGTTTCCGAAACCTTGAAGTCATTTTTCTCCAAATGACGTTTTTGGTCATAACGCCCACGATATCTCAAAAACTTACGAATCTTTTTTCATGAAATTTTCAAAACATACGTTATATGTCAGTCTGTATAAGGTGAATCAAAAATTTCCTTTTTATTGTTCAAAAAAATATATTTTTTAGGTGATTATACTGTTTAAATTAGAAAAAAAAATTGTATTAGCTGAATACAACTTTATATTAAAAATATAAAAATTCTTTAAATACAAATTTATTTAGGTTCAGGTTAATTATTACAATCTGAAGTATAAGTAGGCACCAAAATTTTCATTCTATTTGCAATATTTATTTTGTAATCCTGCGCATAAGCTGTTATACCAATTTCTAGCTCGCGAAACGTCTGACAGTTTGGAACCCCTTTAAATGCTGATTCTGCATCTCGCAATTTTTAAATACCTGAAATGAAAGAACATACTTATATCTTTTATCACAATAAAAATTTTGTATTGAAATCGTATACATTTTAAGATATTAAATGTTGAAAATAGTCTTTCTTTTTCTTTTTTTCCAATTTTAAGAGTCCTGAGACTTCTTAATAACATTGAAAAATATTTTTTTTTTCTTTCTATGTATTTCGGTTAGGAATTGTTTAAAAATACAGCAGAATTTGAATTCATTCAAAACTAATTCAACAGAAAGAAATATATAATATGTGATATTTTCGAAATTTTAAAGCAGAAAGATAGTATTTAGTATTTACTAATCATTTTACATCGAAAAAGAAAATCTCATATAACTAAAATGAAACTAAAATGAAATTATAAATTTCGTCTAATGTACTTAAGTCCGCATTTAAAAGAATTTGAAGTCTTTGAAAGAATGAGAACTTACCGCTCTTCTTTCAATAAATGTTGATAAATTGTATCTTGTTTTAGAATCGCATAAATATCTGTCAGAATTTTTATGATTGATGAAACGTTTGATATTTTTCATTTGATAAATTATACTCTCTCTCTCTATATATATATATATTTGTAGAACAAATAGTCTGCCAATGAATTATATAAATATTGTTTTGGTTTCACAAAGACATCAATACAATTTCTAAATTTAATACAATTTAATGCTTCTAGATTTGTATAATATCACGCCAGTAATGCACTCAATAGTAACTATACAGGTTTCACTCGATTAGTGTTGTTAATTAATTTCTCGCTGTTATTGCACTAATCAAAATCACACTTGGCTACATATCTTTAGGTGCGTTCGTAATTACATAAATGCGTAGCACCTATAGTCGTCGTTCGGTCCGTCTGTCTGTTAGTCCGTCCGCATATAACAGAGCAAAAACTACCCAACCGAATGGTCTGAAATTTTAAATATATAATTATTGCAAATTTTTGTCGAGTCATTCCAAATTTTATGAAAATCGGATGTATAGTTTAATTGTAGGGACAGTCAAATTTTTCCGTTTACATTACGGCCAATGGGAAAAAATCATTTCAAGTGCATTTTAATTATGTTAAAGCCTTTCGAATAGAATGAAATTGATATGCACTTATGAAGTACACTAAAATATACCTTCAGTGTTTATGCGGTGCAGAAAATATTTATAAAACTAGTTATAGTACGAACGCACCTCATTTGCCACGTTTGACTTGAAATTTCCAACTTGTTCAGATTTCTAACATTATTGTAGTAATTATAGCGTCCTATGTTCTCCAATGGTTAAAAAAGAAAAAAGGAAAAAAAAATCGAACTCTACCTATCCTCTTATTGCATGCCGCGCCATATGACTATCATGTACACAAAATATCATATGTATAAGTTATTTACAAATGCTTTCAGAAGCCTCTAATTGATGTTTGGTTAGTTATAAACACCTTGTATAATAATTATGTTCTCGTTCAATTCTTTAGAACTAGGTGTCTCAGCTCTCTACAAGGTGCACTCTCTAACATCAATCCAGGCACCTAAAACACGGTAATTTGCTCTGTTAAAAAAAGGCCTATTATAGAAGATCCAATGAATAATTATGTTCTAGTTCAATTTTTTAGAACTAGGGGTCTCTGCTCCCTACAAGGTGCACTCTCTAACACCAGTCCAGGTACCTAAAACACGGTAATTTGCTCTGTTAAAAAAAGGCCTATTATAAAAGATCCAATGAATAATTATGTTCTAATTCAATTCTTTAGAATTAGGGATCTCTGTTCCCTACAAGCTACGCTCGCCAACACCAATCCAGACATCTAAAACACGGTAATTTTCTCTGTTAAAAAAAAGGTCTATTATAGAAGATCCAATAAATAATTATGTTCTAGTTCAATTCTTTAGAACTAGGGGTCTCTGCTCCCTACAAGCTGTGCTCGCCAACACCAATCCAGACACCTAAAAGGCGGTAATTTGCTCAGTTAAAAAAAAAAGAAGGTCTATTATAGAAGATTGGATGCTATCATCACGATAAGTGGCGATCTCCTGTAATCGGGTTGCAATGAATTTTCCTTTCACTGGGGGATATTTTCGGTCTCCGAGGCCACATCCACCCACTGTCGTGGCACCCTACGACTATTTTCGGGATTGATTAAGTAACATAAATTACTCATTCGAAAATAAGCTTGTGTAAAATTATTAAGTAAAAAAATATTTCTTCATCTTGCAATTTTACACATACTCTATAGTTAATATACTTTCTTTGGACTCGTCTGCTTGTTAATAACATACAGAACCGGACCATTGAACAGCACTGCGTTTAGTAAATTTACGCTTATAATTTATCCTTATCTCAAGTTTTAGATCTTTTCAAGAACAAGTATAGGCTATACAAGAATTCATTTCTCTATTTCAATGAAACTTCCTGCATATTATTCATTTTATTTACAAAACTAGGGGGCTCGGCCCCCTATGAGCTACGCTCGCCATCCCCCCGTTCAGACACTGCAGTCTCTAAAAGCAAGCTAATTTGATCGGCTTTAAAAAGATTTTGGAAGATTGAATTATAATTAAAAAAATCCCTGCCGGCCCGGCCTACAGGCAGAGGTAGATTTCGAAGTTAAGTATACTAATTTCACCAACAAAAACTAAATCATTATTAGATAAAATTCAATTTAACAGTTTTGTCTGTCTGCTTTTGACGAGTTTTTATTTCCTTTTTATATAATATCTGATTTTATCAGAATCATGTTAAGGCGGTATTAAAAAAAAATACTTTTCCATGCTCAACAACTCGAAATTTTCTGGCACATTTTCAGATTCATTTTTAATTTAAAAAAATATATATATATGAAACATGCTGATGTGATTTTTTAAAAGATTTATAAGCGACCTGTGTTTTTATTTTTCTTTCAATTAATTAAAACTTGATTAATAAACTATTATTTTCTCAGTAGGGCAATATTTTTCGTTTCTAACACAATCGCTTCGGGAAATTCTGTTCAAAATGCCCACTTTGACATCATTTTTTGAAATATATTCTGCCTCTATCAAAAAATTGATCATTACTGTAACATTATATAGTTTCTGAATAAGGGAATCTAGCAATTAGATGCGTTTGAGAGCAAAAAGGAATTTAAAAATGAGAAAGAAAATACACAGTTTGGATTTGAATGCACCCTTAATAAGATTTTTTTTTCTTCAACCGCTATGTATTTTTAATTTGTTTTTGCTGTAAGAATTGGCCCTATCAAAAACTTGCCTATATAAATGTTAAAGACAATATTAAGAAGATATATGATAAATTCATGGAGATTTTATATCTTGTGAATTGACGGAGTTATGAAAATTCTTCTTCTTCAACCCCCGCTTTTTTGTTTTCGTTTTTAATTTTTTTTTGCGGTACGAATTGGTCCTATCAAAAACTTGTGAATATAAAAGTTGTAGATAATATTAGGGTGATGTATAATAAAATTAATCGGATTTGATATCTTAAGAATTGACGAAGTAAGGAATTTTTTTCTCCCCAAAACCCTATTTTTTGCGTTCCTTGAGCCTATTTTAAATTTTATCAAAAATCTGTGATGCATGAATTTTTGGCGCTATTTTTAGAAGTAATAAAAACTTTAAACTGATTTGATATGTACAAAAATAAAGAAGTTATGGGGTTTTTTCGGTTTTCACAAAACCCCTCCCTATTTCCATCCCCTTTGTCCGCCTTTGCCCATTAACGAACTTGACCGAGATTTTATGTCCCTTGATTTTATGTATCAATTTGGAAGAGATTTGTGCAGAATTGCGGAAGTTATCGTGTCCAGAAGAAAGTGATAACACAATTGCTTCGGGAAATTCCGTTCAAAATGCCCACTTTGAGATCATTTTTTTAAATATATTCTGCCTCTATCAAAAAATCGATCATTGAGGTACATTATATAGTTTCCGAATAAGCGAATCTACTAATTAAATGCGTTTGAGAGCAAAAATGAATTTAAAAATGAGTCAGAAAATAATCAGTTTGGATTTGAGTGCATCCTTAAATGCAATGATTTTTCCAACACAATCCGCTTCGGGAAATTCGGTTCAAAATGCCCACTTCAACAGCATTTTTAAAAATATATTCTGCCTCTATCAAAAAATCGACCGTTACGGTACATTATATAGTTTCTGGGTAAGAAAACGTACCAATTGGAAGTCTTTGAGAGCAAAAATGAATTGTAAAATGAGTCAGAAAATAAGCAGTTTGGATTTGAATACACCCTTACATAGATGATTTTTTTCTTCAACAGCTATGTATTTTTAATTTGTTTTTACTGTAAGAATTGGTCCTATCCAAAACTTGTCTATATAGATGTTGTAGACAATATTAAGAAGATATATGATAAATTCATGGGGATTTTATATCTTTTGAATTGACGGAGTTATGGATTTTTTACTTCTTCAAACCCTCTTTTTGTTTTCATTTTTAATTTTTTTTTTGCGGTACGAATTGGTCCTATCAAAACCTTGTGAATATAAAAGTTGTAGATAATGTTAAGGGGATTTATAATAAAATTAATTGGAATTGATATCTTGAGAATTGACGAAGTTATGAATTTTTTTCCCCAAAAAACCCTATTTTTTGCGCCCCTTGAGCCCTTTTTTAACTTTATCAAAATTCTGTGATACATAAATTTTTGGCCCTATTTTTAGAAGTAATAAAAACTTTAAACTGATTTGATATGTACAAAAATTAAGAAGTTATGGGGGGTTTTCGGTTTTCACAAAACCCCTCCCTATTCCCATCCCCTTGGTCCGATTTTGCCCATTAACGAACTTGACCGAGATTTTATGCCCATTGATTTTATGTATCAGTTTGGGAGAGATTGGTGCAGAATTACGAAAGTTATCGTGTCCAGAAGAAAGTGATATATATATATATATATATATATATATATATATATAAAGTTTTTTACTGAGGGTGGTTTTGGTTCTAGGGGTCATGATCGATGTAGATCTGCAAAAATTTTTCAGAAATTCCCACATAGGAACGATCCCAATAGGTAGTATTTCATACGAAATCTACCTAAAAAACAAAGGCGATCTCGCTATAAACGGGTTTCTATTCATTTCTCTTTGATTGGGGAATTTTATGGAAAAATCAGCTGCTGTTAAAAGATACAATGGCATTTCAAAATCATCTAATATAAAATGAATTAAGTAAACAGAGTCTTTGTCTCCCGGTATTTTTTAACAAAGCGAAAAGAAAGTCCTTTTAAATAAGACATTTTAAATATATCGTTTTTAATCTGACGTAATTTTCACCAAACTTTTCTTTCCCTTTTTAATATTCACATGAAAATACTTTTATTAGAAATGAAATATTGTTTGCGCTGTCCAAAAAAAAAAAAAAAAAAAAATAGTTGAAAAGTTCATCTCAAAATATCAAGTAAATGTCTCGCGCTATTTTTAAATTTAAACTGCTTTGCAATATTATTTTTTGTTCATTTTACGTAATAAGTGTAATGTGACGTAAATGTGATGTAATTTCTAATATTTAAGACTTCTAACGCATGTTAATGAATTTATTATTTTACAATATCCTTTCTCTGTTAAAATTCACGTGTAATTATAGATGAAGTAATTTTCAATAAGTTCCTGCTTTTTATACGTAATTATTTAATTCTAATTTGAAAGTTTTTTTTTCTGTTTATAATAGTCACGTGTAAATAAATTTTTAATTTGAAGCAAACATTATTGTTTCCGTACAGTTGGCAACAGGTTAAATTAGTACAATTTTCTGAAATAAGTAAAAAATATCTCTCGAAATGCTGAAAATTTGAATTTAAAATAGAAATGAAACCTCGAAAAATGAGTCAAATTAAAAAAATAAATTAATTCTGCACACCGGGAAATTATAACGTATAAAATGATCTAAAAATTATTAAATTCCGATGTATAGTTTTTGCTGCTATTAAACCTTTGTAGTGGAACGATTTTGTCCAACTTTAGCATTAAATATCTCTTAAAATAATTCTTCGATTTTAAAACTGTCTGCATCAGCGTGTTTATCAAACATTTCTGTATAATACTACCAATTTTCATATTTTTGTATGCATTATTTTTCTTAATATTAACGAAGAAAGACCTCCGGTCACAAAAAATTCAAAACCGGCGGCGGTGGCGGCGGCGGCGGCGGTGACAGCGGTAGTTACTTTTTTTTAGAATAGAGAGATGAAAAATTTTATTAATAAGTATATTTGAGTTTTCCAATATACGAGAGTGTATCAGTAAGTTTTTGTTGTCACATAGAAATAATTGAGTGAAATTTATGAAATTGCTACATTTTATGAGTCCTTTTCTATATAGTCAGTGTGCACTGTAACACATTTGTGCAACCGGTATTTTAAAGAGAGGGGGGGGGGATGTATCCCAGGAGGCGCGATAGTAGACCCAAAGGGGGGCATTTTTCTAACTCTTACCGATCCCCACATGTAACTTATTGATGGAAAGGCCTGTGACCACTTATTCATGCTATACCCCTCCCCCCAAATTTGCTCTCCGGGGGGGGGGGGTGCACTAATCTAAATTTTGAGGACATCATTCATACCCCCGGGGGGGCAAATTTGGTGTGAGGGACTCGGGAGGTGCATAGTATGAATAAGTGGTCACAGGCCTTTCCAAAAATATGTCACATGTGGGGTTCGGCAAAAGTTAGAAAAATGACCCCCTTTGAGTCTACTATCGCGACTCCTGGAATACCTCCTCCCCCCTCTTTTGGAAATATCGTTCGCAGAAATTTTGTTACTGTGCACAGTGACTGTATAGAAAAAGACTAATACAATGTAGCAATTTCATAAATTTCACTCAATTATTTCTAGGTCAGGGCAAAAACTTATTGATATACCCTCGTATATTTATCGAATAACAATTCGTATAAAATATATCTAAAGTATTTTACGCATGCATTTACCTGTATTTATGATGAATCAAGTGAAGAAATATGTATTTACTCTCTCTTCTCCTTTCCCATCATATGACTCGCATGTGTACACAAAACGTACGTTATTTACAACTGTTCTGAGGAGTCCCTCATTCTTGTTTGCTTAGTATAAAATTGCTTTTAAAATAAATTCCTCTTTAAATCTCGAAAGCATATTAGTTTCTGAGGTTTCTTAAGATAAAGAAAGCCTTGTGGAAAACTGGATAACTCGGAAGAGGTTATTGTATAATTTCGTTCGCGATTTCATTAGGAGGATTTCGTAAGAAATACTGCCTACTGCAATCTCCCCTATGCTTAACCCTTAAATGCCGGGTGTTGCTTTTCGGCAACATACCCAATTTAGGCTCTAAAATATTATTAGAATAATATTGAAGCTATAATGCCTTATGTTGCCAATAAAATACATTCTGAAAATATTATTAAATCGATTTTCAACATTTAGATGGCAACATTTACGCTGTTTAAGAATAAAGATAGATTTATTTTTTCAATTGTTGCTACTTGTTCTTTTTGTTTAGTTTGGAAGCTTCCGAAATACCTTATTTTGTTCTGCAGTAAGCAAGTAAAATTTATTTCTTATTATAGTTCCTAAAATTCTTGTGTGTTTAATATTATAGAATTTTATCAAGGAAAATTATTTTTTCAATTAAAGACCAGTATTGCCGATTAGTAAAAAACTGTTTTTTAGCCGTAAACCATACTTAAAACAAAATATGATTTTTTAAAGTATTTTTCCCATAGTTTATTTCAAAAATGAAAGCTGAAAAACATTATTACATTGATATTTGAAAAATCAGGCATTTAAGGGTTAATTTTCTGAAATTTTTTTGCAGATCTACGTCGATCGTGACCCCTAGAACTCAAAACGCCAAAACCACACCCGGTTCAAAACTTTATCTACCTATCTATATCTACATATATATCACTTTTTTATTGCCACAGTAACTTCCATAATTCTGCACACACCTCTTCCGAACTGATAGACAAAATCAAGGGGTAAGAAAATCACGATCAAGTTCGTTAATGGGCAAAATTGGACCAAGGGAGTGGAAATAGGGATGGGTTTTGTGAAAACCGAAAAAATCCCATAACTTCTTAATTATATTAGATATCAAATCATTTTAAAGTTATTACTTCTAGGAGATGTGCCGGAAATTTAGGTATCACAGATTTTTGATAAAATTAAAAGGGGGCGAAAAAAATAGGGTTTTAGAGGAAAAAAATTCATAACTTCGTCAATTCTTGAGACATCAAATTCACTTAAACGTATTATAAATCTTCTTAATATTATCTACAACTTTTATATTGACAAGTTTTTGATAGGACCAACTCTTACCGCAAAATAAATTTAAAAAAAAGGGGGGGGGGTGAAGAAGAAAAAAATCCATAACTTCGCCAATTCACAAGGAATCCAATCCGCTTAAATTTATTATACATCTTCTCAATATTATCTACAACTTTCATATTGTCAAGTTTTTGATAGGACCAATCCTTACAGGAAAAACAAATTAAATAAAAACAGGGGTTGACGAAAAAATTATCGTGTTAAGGGTGTACGCAAATCCAAACAGATTATTTTCTCACTCATTTTTAATTCGTTTTTGCTCTCAAACGCATCCAATTGGCCAATTCTCTTATTTAGAAACTATGTAATGTGCTGTATTGGTCGATGTTTTGATAAAGGCAGAATATATTTCAAAAAAGCCTGTCAAAGTGGGCATTTTAAACCGAATTTCCCGAAGCGATAGTACTGATAACGGAAAAAAATGGTCAATAATGAGACAATAATTGTTTGTAAATCAAGTTCTAATAAATTGAACGAAAAATAAAAACACAGGTAGTTTATACATCTCTTCAAAAATTCGCGTCAGCAAGTTTCATGTTTTTACTTTTAAAAAAAGAGTCTGAATTTTTGTCAGAAAATTTCGATTTGTTGATCGTGGAAAAATATTTTTTTTTAAATACCGCTTTAATATGATTCTGATAAAACCGGCCCTTACAGAAAAATGAAATTAAAAATTCGTCAAAAGCGGCCAGATAAAATTGCTAAACTGGGTTTTATCTCTAATCTTGATTTAGTTTTTGTTGGTGAAATTAGTACTTAACTTCGAAATCTACCTCCCCCTGTAGGTCGAGCTGGCAGGAATTTTTTATATTTTCATAAACTAAGAAACATTTGTCTTTTAGATTACAGTAGAACCTCGATTATCCGAAGTAATTGGGACCGACCCTCTTTCGGAAAATCGAAATTTTCGGATAATCGAGAATGCTTCCATTTTAAGATTAAGGAGAAATATGTGCAATATTTCTTATTATGGTAACAAGTGCTTAATAAAGATAAAGGAATAGCAAAATAGAAACAAGAATAAATTACCTGAATTTTTATTTTGAAAATAACTACCTTTTACCTGCATCACAAGGGTTTAAAAAAATGTTTTGTTTGTCGCAGTTTCGATTGCCTTTTCTTTGAAGCTCTATCACAGAGTTTTTTGATAAGTTCATCAGCACGGTATTTCTGTTGCTCCGGTCATGCCAAACCTTTTTCAAAACATTCAAAAGCTTGAGAATTGCTTATTCGTTTTCTTCGTTCCACTCCGCAGCTTACGGGAGTTCAAGTTAAATTCAAAGGAACTCCAAGAAAGAGGGTCTAAAATATTTATATGACTCGTAGTTCGGGAAGGACCGCTTGCACACCAGGAATATAATAGTTAAAAAGGAAAAAAAAAAAAAAAAAAAAAAAAAGCTTTCAAAATGGATTTTGCACACAAGAAATGTGATAGTAAAAAAAAAAAAAAAAAAAAAAAAGAGCTTTAAAAATGGATTTCGGTTAACCGAGAGTTTCGGATAAAAGATGTTCTACTGTATTTCCATTGCAAAAAGTAGGAATTATTGTGATTGTTCGGAGGAAAGCATCTCGGAAAACTTCAATGTATTTCCACAGATCATGCCTCACAGTGATCAAATCGGTTTAAAGTTATTATTACTTCTAGGAAATGTACCGAAAATTTAGGTATCATATTTTTAATAAAATTGAAATTGGGCTCAAGGGGCGAAAAGACCCCAAAACCACCTTCCGTTTAAATGTTGATATATATTATCTTCGTCCTGGGATAGCACTCGTATTTACAAACCAATTTCGATGTAACTAAGCATGTGTATTAGGTTTACCAAGATCTCGTCCGAGTTCATTGGCCAGCTTGATCCGCCATCGTGTTTCAAAGTGGCGGCCATTTAGATTTAAAACTCAAAACACAATATAAAAAATAAGGAATACAAATTTATTTTTTCCTTAAGTATTAGGCTTTGATACGCGGATTCCGGAGCACTTTTTGTTTGGCCTCAATCTTAAAAAAAGGAGGTTCTCGTGATATATAGTTGAAATTGTAGGATATGAAACGTAGAATGTGAAACAAGACCACATATTTAAAAAAAAAAAAAAAAAAAAAAAAAAACAAGGATTTATTTATCGGTTTCAGTGAACGCCGCGTCGTTTCGCACAAATTATCTATTATTGTTGTACGAATTTTTCCAATCATACGCGTAAAACTATATATTCATATACGCTAACGTCAAGTTCTCAGGAAATATCGCTAAATTTGACAACCAAAAATAAATCGCCATATTTGAAGCCAACGTGGCTATGGTTGACTAATTTGGCGAAATTCTCATTTTAATTCTGTATTGGCGTACCCGGGAATTAATCTTTTCCATTTGGATTTTTCGCATTTCAGCTTCGTGCTTTTGAGTAAAATTAGCTAAAATCTTAAAACAAAGAAATAGGGGAGCTACCGTTTACTGTAGGCACATGCTGAAAGAATTTGTTTTCACAGTGCATTTCTTCATTATTTTCTAGCCTTGTTCAAGAAAAAATATAGTTACATATTTTGCAACTTAATTCTTCATGAATACTTTATGTTTTGTTTATAATAGTGAGACTTACAGTATTTTTATACGAAACAGAAAAATTCACATTAATAATTCACAAATAAAGAAAATAAGTTGAAACTGGTGTGAATTAATACGAACTAAAAGATCTGCTTAAAACACCATCAAAAGCTTACAAAGCCTACCGCATTTAAGCTTTAGATGGTGTTTTAGGAAGATATTTTAGTTCGTATTTCACAAATATTCAAAACGGTTCATAGACCAGAACAAAATGCAAGAAATGTTTCAACATTTCAGATCAATCATACGAAAAATTTGAAAATATATCAAGCACGGAAATTCAAAAATATAGAAATAAAATTCTTCACTTATTACTAATGTAAAACCATTATTTATATTCTCGAAGTTTTTTTTTTTTAAATCCAGGCTTGGTATCTTGCCAAGATCTAACAAAACGTAATAAAACTGAAAGTGTATCTTAGGTTCTATCTCTTTCAGCAGAAGAAAAATAATGCTTTTAAATATGGAGAAAAAAAAATACTTCAAAAGAAAATAATATTTTATGGTTCTTCAGGCCATTAGATATGAGAAAAATATTGTGACATATCAAACAGAAATACCATTTGTTTTTTCTTTTAAAAATGATATGGAGGGTAACCCATTTATCATTCTCTAATAACATTTTTTCGTTGTTGATGAAATACGAGATAAAAATGACTTTATTTATTTTAAATAGTAGCTAGTATTTTAAAAGTAAAATAACAGTCGCACGCACAATTATTTACATACAGTTTATTTTCCTTTCTAAAGAATTATAAAAGCACACATTGTGTATGAATTTTAACCCATTTATGCCTGGCGTCCCACTTTTGGAACGTTTCGAATTTTAATAATTTTTTTTATTTATTTTCTTCTTCATTATAACATCAAAATTGTATAAAATAATTGTCTATAAATGTCTTTATTATCGAGAGATGACAGCATAAGATTGATATTTATTTGCTTAAATGAAGCCATTTTTTCGGTGTTTATAGATTTTTCATTTTCCAAGATAGCGAAATGTGAAAAGTAAATTTATTTGTATTTTTTTGTATCAAGGATCCAAGTCATGATCTCAGCTTTTAGACTTCTTTGAAATACGTATTTTTTTAAAAACTCCGAAATTATATGTTCAAGCCTATTTTTATGCATGTTTGTAACGTACAAAATATAGGGCGCAAGGCGCAAATGGGTACATATTTCTATTAAAAATTTAGAGGGCAGTTATTTATGTAAAGTCCTTTGCGAGATTATTTTGAAATAAATTGTTTTTTAGCCTCAAATACGAATATTCTTAATTTATTATTAATAATACTTATAATGTTATTAGTCTCTGTAAATAAATAAATATATATTTTTTAATAGTTCGTAAAAATACAAATTATAGTATATAATATACAATTTAAAAGCTTAATTTATATAAATTTAGATAAAACATATAATTATGCATTTTTCCACATAGGGATATTCCCATATGTAGTACGTTTACGTTTCATCAAATAAATACAAAAATATTTTAGCGTAATTTTTTTTAGTATTTTTCCAGTTCATTTTGTTACATTTTAAAGTGATTTTACCACCATATTTGAGAAAACAAAAATTCAGGCATAAACGGGTTAAATAAATACAGTCGATCTCATTTTATTCGATGTTCGATTATAACACCAATTAGGTTAACCGACACCCCTCATATGTTTCATCATTCGATTTCTGTGAAATATATCTAATGTTTTTTTGTGGGTGCTTCCAAACAATGTTATTCAAAAGCTTTTATTATTTTACTTCATGCCAATAACGTTAATTTTATTTATAGTAACTTTTACTATAATTCAATGCTTGTACAATTAGAAAATGCATCGTATAATGTCCTCCCAATTATCCGAGGGTTTCGATTTTTCGACATAGTCTTAAGCGCCAGATAGACGTATCAGTCTGCTCGCGGTCTTCTTGTTCTGATCAGGCGGCGCTTTCTTATGGTTACGCAGCGTTTTTCAGCTTTTATAGCTTTACAGGGAAACTGCTGAACATCCTGCAAAAGGGGGAAGTTTACTCCAAGTTCGATCTAATTTCCTTATCTCCTTTTCATTCTTGAAACCACTGTTGAATCCCTCGTCCGTTTGTTCAAAACCATATTTTATTACTTTACCATGAGGGGGAGTACTTTCCCTTTCCGAACGGAGCCTATCGCGAGTGTCGGATAATCAGGTGTCCACTGTATCTGTTTATATTTTTCTGTTGATCGGGCATTATTTTGAAATTAAATACAGTAATCCCTTAAAGGTGTTCTCAAATCCAAAAGGGCAACTTCCTGACATAAGTTTTAATTTATTTTTGTTCGAAAATGCATGAAACTAGCTGGTGTTGTTGTTCAAAAACTGTGTCATCGAGCTGTCTTTTCTATTTTTTTTTGCAAACGCAATAGATCTTTCAGAAAATAGTGTCAAGGTGGACGTTTTGAACCGAATTTTCGCACGAAAGTAGAATAACCGTTCAAGCACGGGCGGAAAACGTGTTTGTCACGTGATCAAATTCACTTATAACTCAATAGGTAATTTATGGATAAAAAAAATAGAAAACACAGTCCGATTCCAAATTGCTTCCATGACCAGGCTTCCTAATTTTATATCTTTCCGTTAAAAATTGAATTTGTAAATGTGTCAAAACGTTTTGCGCTTGTTGAGCAGAGCAGTTAAGAACAGCCTTAACATCCGCGGGTTTTAATTATTCGCGAAGTAGAAAATGTAGACCATTTCAACATTCGCGAATACTCAACTTTTGGTTATTCGCGAATTTTGTTGTATAAAGAATATTTTTTTACAAAGTAAACTCACTTTGTTTTACCAATTCTATGAACTACGTGATACTGGACACATATCTATTGTATAGCCTACTGTAGTACAGTGTGACCTAAGTTGCAAGAACTTCAGTCCTTGTGTTGAGGGAAAATATAGATCAGTAATTTATTTTTTTTTTTTTTTCATTTTCAAAATTTTCCAAAATTCCAAATTTTTATTGCAGGGGAAATATTTTCTGTAAAAATTGTCTGGGAAATTTAAAAACATCAATAACAACTTGCTGAAAAAGCAATAGAACGCGACTCCTCACTGGGATGAGCCTTAAATTTAAAGTAGAAATCGAGGCCAAAACTTTTCCTTACATGGAAATTCCTAAACAAAAGATTTGTTCTGTCAAAAAATTGCACATCACATTGTACATCAAATAAATTTTGTACAATACGTTTATAGTTACTCAAATTTATTTAAAGCATGTACTTTTAATGTATAATGCTTAATAAATATACTTTTTGAATTTCAATTGCTCTTTTCCATTTAAAAATAAAAATAAAAATACAGCCTAACCCACTTTTATGCACAGGAAGATGGACTCAACATTCGCGATTTTGACATGCGCGGAAATTTCCACGAACCTAACCCTCGCGAATGTTAAGGATCACTGTATATAAATTATTTTAATACAGGTTAAATAGTAGTCGAGGAGAGACTGAATGATAAAATGCTGCATTTCAAATTGCACAATTAAAAATAATAGAAAATCTTAGAAAATTTGCACCTGCAGACCTGTCAAATATTTTTAAGTATTCTTTTATTCGAAAACCTAACAATAAGAAAAAACGTACGTAGGGAAATAATCCTCACTTCTCTCTGCCGCATTTTAGAGCGTAAATATAAGAATGTAAACGTTTAGGTTTTGTTTACAGCTTTTTTAACTCAAAAAGTAAAAAAGAACTGACAAAAACCAATTTTAAAGATTTACAATTTTTTTTAATTCATCTAATTATTTAATCTTGTATACAATGTTTTAAAAGTTAAATTATTTTCATTTATTGTGTGAAATATAATAATGTGCCTTAGAATCCAACTTTGAAACATCCTTTGATTACATTAAGTGCTTTGTAACCTGAATGGCCTTCTCGGTGCTAACAATTGTAACATTTGATGTTAAGAGGATCCTTCTAGGTTTTTAAAGATACCAATGTACAAACCGAATGTGACTGTAAAAACACGATGATTAATTCAATAACTAACTTAAGCTCAGGATTCACGGTAGGTGATCAATGTAAATAATAGTTTTTTAGATACGACATTCACATAAAGTATTTAATACTCAATGGCTTTCAAAAAATTTAATCATAATATAAATAATACCTCTTCTATAGAATCAAAGATTATTCTCGGTGTTTTTCATATAGGGCTAAAAATGTTTCTTTGCAAACTACTGAAGTTTTGAGATATTTTAAATACACTGCAAATTCGTGAAACACTTTTGCAACACTAGCTGAACATAATAATTAACATTTCTAACTAAAATAATTTTCGATTGTGTTGTGAATGTGTTGTAAATGTGTTGTGCCAAATAAAAAGATTGTGCAAAAAGTGTTGTTAAAATTACAAGAGGAGGAAATGTGTTTTCAAAACATTCATTTTTAAAATTGTGTTATAAATGTTTAATAAATAGTATGTTTTAAGTGTGTGTGTGTGTGTGTTATTTTAAAGGCACCATGTACAAAGTGTTTTGAAAGTGTTTTGCATGTGTTGTTTTATAGTGTTCTAAATTGTGTGGTGTTTACAATGTGTTGTTAATTTGGTGACAAAGTTTTGTGCAGCACAACACGATTGCAAGAAAATATTTTCATCAACACTATTTACAACATGATTTCAACACAATTAACAACACTAATTTTAGAACATATTTTTAGATAGCAACACTTTTGCAACATATTAAGAACACATTTCTAGACAGCAACTTTTTAAAAACATATTAAGAACACAATCACAGCAGAAAAATATTTTGTATATGAAGTTTTCTAATTCACAACTCATTAATGTATTATTAATTTGGTGACAAAATATGTTGTAAAATGTGTTTATTTTTGTGTTTGAGAATTTGCAGTGTAAGATAATTACTATTGACTACAATGCTATGAGCATATCATAAGTAGTCAAAAATAATATTCTCGAAAATAGCATTTTAATATTTAAGCTCTATGTCACGTTCATTTGATGATTATACTCAAACTAAACAAAAACAAAATCTCGTGATACCAAGCTTCAGCCAAAGGCGAAACCGCACCAAATAAATCAAGGCGATTATGCCAAAATAGTTAAAATAAAATAGCTGTTTAATAGAAGTAACCAGACTAAAAAATATTGGCGTCTACTGTTTCTGCAACAAGAAACAAGAATTTAAACAGAATTCGTTCTTCTGAACTCATATAACATGTTTTTACGAAAAGATTAACGTAGGATTGAACGCATATTGAGCATCAAAAATCCCTGTCGGCTCGGCCTACAGGCGGAGGTAGATTTCAAGGTTAAGTACTAATTTCACCAACAATAACTAAATCAAGATTAGAGGTAAAACCCAGTTTAACAATTTTATCTGGCCGCTTTTGACGAATTTTTGATTTCATTTTTCTGTAAGAGCTGGCTTTATCAGACTCAAATTGAGGCGGTATTCAAAAAAATATTTTTCCACGCTCAACTACTCGTAATTTTCTAACACATTTTCAGGCTCATTTTTAAAAGTAAAGACATGAAACTTGCTGACGTGATTTTTTGAAGAGATTTATCAGCGACCTGTGTTTTTATTTTTCGTTCAATTAAATTAGAACTTGATTTACAAACAATTATTTTCTCAGTAAAACAATTTTTTTCGTTTCCAGCACTATCGCTTCAGGAAATTCGGTTCAAAATTCCCACTTTAACAGCATTTTTTGAAATATATTCTGCCTTTATCAAAAAGTCTACCAATTCAGAACATTATATAGTTTCTGAATAAGAGAACCTGCGGATTGGATGCGTTTGAGAGCAAAAAATGAGTTTAAAAATGAGTCAGAAAATAAGCCGTTTGGAGTACACCCTTAAAACGATAATTTTTTCGTCAATCCGTATTTTTGCTTAATTTGTTTTTGCTGTAAGAGTTGATCCTATCAAAACTTGTCAATATGAAAGTTGTAGATAATATTGAGAAGTTGCATAATAAGTTTAAGAAGATTGGATGAATTGAACGGATTTTATGAATTGACGAAGTAATGAATTTTTTTCTCCCTAAAACCATGTTTTTTCGCCCCTTGAGCCCATTTTTAATTTTATCAAATGTCTGTGATACCTAAATTTTCGGCACTTTTCCTAGAAGAAATAATAACTTTAAATTGATTTGATATGTATTATAATTAAGAAGTTATGGGTTTTTTTCTGTTTTCACAATACCCCTCCTTATTTCCACCCCTTTGGTCCGATTTTGTTCATTAATAAACTTGGCCGCGATTTTCTACCCCTTGATTTTATGTATCAGTTTGGAAGAGATTTATGCAGAATTATAGAAGTTACCGTGTCCATAAAAAAGTTACATAAATATGTAGATTGATAGATGGATAAATAGATAGATAAAGTTTTGAACTGCGGGTGGTTTTGGATTCTAGGGGTCATGATCGGCGTAGATCAGCAAAAAGTTTTCAAAAATTCCAACATAGGAGAGATTGTAATTAGTATTTCTTACGAAATCTACCTAAAAGGGAGATAAGTTATATCAGTTTCAGTAAAGAACGAAACATTATCCAATTGATATAAACAAATGTATTAATGAAATATGTTTGATCGAAACTCTTTAAGATTTTAGCCACTAGTGTCAAATAAAATACTTGTTTAACAAGTGCAAAGGAAGAAAGAGCCACCGCTTGAAACAAATAATAGCAGACTTGATATGTTAAAAAATGATATATGTAGTTCATGCAACTGAGTTATCTGAAAAAAGTGAAAAAATAGTACAACGCTACTTGCCTTTAAATAGTACGCTACTTTTAAAAAGCAGCTTGTTGTTGCTACTTTTGAAAACAAGTAGGTGTAGATGTTAGCTACATTTTCGATAAAGTAGTTATAGTTGTAGTTCCCTACAACATAAAAGTAATTTTTCCGTTGATTAAGAGTATTGAAATAATTGAATCATACTTAATCATTTGCGTCAATACACTCAAGTAACAGTAAACCTAGAATTGATTTAAAGATTCTTTTTCATTGTGGGTATATGCAAACATCCAAGGGCCCCAAAATACATACTTTACGATAAAAAAAAAAAAAGACATTTGTATTTGTAACATCATTTAGACTTGTCATACTACATTGGATGTAGAATGTTACTTTAAATTTCGAAATTGACCATGGAAATTATGTTGTTTTGTGAGAACTTGACTATTCAAAAAAATATGACGAACATATGACGTTATCAGTCGCTATGTAATAGTGCGAGAACTTTCATAAATATTTCCTTTCAGGTGCTTTACAGCTATTAACTTCACACATTTTCTTACATTAATTAATTCACTCCATTTCTTTCCACTAATTTTCTGAAAGACCAAAATAATGCATGAATGTCACTAAAGGCACATCAGTGAATTTGAATGAGGTTCCATTTATATTATGGACAGAATTTGCAATGCATTTTGACACGTTTATTCCAGGAAAGTTTGCTATTAAAGATTTCCAATTAAAAGGGTGACTTCTTCGGTTATTACGTAGGATTTTGAACATTCTGGACACTTTCGTTTGTCACGTTATAATTAAACTTCATTCTCTTTCTGTTCAGACTAATTCGAATAACACAAGTTCATTTCGAAGGGATGTATGATAATAATTCTGCCATTTGTGGATTTTTCTCGTTAGATAAAACGAGTGATAACCGACTGCAGTTTACGTGATAAAATTGTGCATGCATGGAAGAATATACATTATTCAGTACATAATTAATATATATTTTTTGTTTCCGTGCAGTAAAAGGTAATTATCATAATCTGATGTTTGATATGCTCCTTTTTCAATTCTGAGAAATCTCTATATAGATAAAATTATTTTACACATTAATATTTTAAGCACCAAATAAAAGCAATTTCTGTTTCTAAGGGGTGGCTCCACGTTGCTGCCATGAAATGGTTTGGTTGGTTGGTTGGTTGGTTGGTTGGTTGGTTGGTTGGTTGGTTGGTTGCCTAGGGTTTAAGGACGCAAAGTCCTTTTACGGACATATTGCGCCAATCCTGAAATTTAAGACTTTTTGGGAGAATGCTTTCAAAGAAAGGCGAAGTGTTTATTAAAATCCGATTAAATTAATTTATTGTTCATATATTAAAGTAGAAAATTGTATTATTTTTTAGTTGATATATTAAAAATTGGTGGTTTGGCAGCTGATGGGCACGACCGACAGGAGCTTATCGAAAAAAGAGGATCAAACGCTGGATACAATAACTCATGGTAGACAGGATTTAGAAAATGTGAAAAACAGAATTCTTTTCTTCAGTTCAATAGCTAACGAAATTGCTAGACGTTTAAAAATACATACTTTTTTAGTGTAATGCAATAGTTAAAAATTAATCGCTTTTCTCGCTTGTGAAAAAGTGCGAGTGTTCCGTGTGAGTATTACTCGCTCAGAAAGGGTTCCTCACATAAATATATGAATTAGTAACTAGGCATTGCATTACAAAAATATATATCATTAAAACCCGTTATCTAGGCTTTAAAAGACGATGGCGCTACGCCACCCGTGTCTTTATGTATGTCCAAATCGTCCGTGTCTTTAGGGTTAATATCTCGGATAATTACGGACAATTTTTTTTCGAAAATCATTATCAACATCATTTTATACTTCTGCAACGATAAGTACCTCCACAACTCCTTTGCTGAACGCCCGCAAATCGAAATTTGTGTGTAACGGAAAAATGCGATTTTCTTAAAAAGTATGTGACCTAGGGTAATCGCTATAGTTTTTCTGCAAGTTTTAAATTAACTCCTACCTAAATATGCTTGTGAATGGTTAATAATCTATAAATATGTGAGCCAATAGCCTTTATTACTTCAGACAGTTTTAACTTCCCATGTTTCATAGTTTATGAGTAAAATGGCTGTGACAAACGGACAGACAGACACAGGAGTGATCTTATAATGGTTCTGTTTTTACTTTTTAAGTACAAAACCCTAAAAATGCGTATCTTACTAGAAAAATGTGTGAGAGAAAGTTGATTGACTGAAAGTACCGGAGCAAGAGTGTCGGCCAATTTAAAAAATTGCTGTTATGAAAGATCGAAAATGACATGTGCTTAAAGTTTTAGTCATTGTTTAAACAATGGAGCTATGAATAAAGGAGACGTATAGTGTACTGTCTACCAGTTGCGAGTGAAGTAACTGAGGAGGTTGTCACAAGATGGCGGCTGCTTTTAGGTAGCTTTCTTTACAAAAAAGCTACCTATTGCAGCCGTTCGGAGGAAAGCGATTTCAAAAAATTTTGGTATATTTTCATCGATCATGACCCCCAGACCCCGAAACCACCCTCCGTTCAAAATTGATATATATATATATATATATATATATATATATATATATATATATATATCTGACCTATGTCACACTGTAACTCCCGTAATTATGAACCGATTTCGATGTAATTCGGTGTGTACATAGTACATACCAATGTCTCGACCGAGTTCGTTGGCCAGCTTCATCTGCCATTTTGTTTCAAAATGGCGGCCATTTAAAATTTTTAAAAAAATTTAAAATTTGAAATATGGTACCAAAAAATTGAAAATGGAAAAATATTTTTTTCTTATGTATTTGACCTTTATACAAAGATTTCGGAGCAGTTTTTGTTTCGTCTATATCTTAAAAAATGGCTGAGTTATAGCATTTTGAATTTCTAGCGTGGCTGACATTTTGAAACGTCCTGAATTTTGTCACGCGATAAAAGGCGTATTTATGAACCGATTTAGATGTAACTTCGTTTATACATAGTACATACCAATGTCTCGACCGGGTTCGTTGGCCAGCTTCACCCACCATCTTGTTTAAAAATGGCGGCCATTTAAATTTTTAAGAAAAATTTACATTTGAAATGTGGTACCAAAAATTGAAAATTGAAAAAATATTTTCTTCTTATGTGTTTGACCTTGATAAAAAGATTCGGGAGCAGTTTTTGTTTCGTATATATCTTAAGAAATGGCTGAGTTATAGCATTTTGAATTTCTAGCGTGGCTGACATTTTGAAACGTCCTGATTTTTCTCACGTAATAACAGGCGTATTTATGAACCGACTTGGATGTACCTTGGTGGGTACATTGTGCATACAAATATCTCGACCGAGTTCGTTGGATAGCTTCATCCGCCATCTTGTTTCAAAATGGCGGCCATTTAAAAAAATTAAAAAATAAAAAAATTTAAATGAGATACCAAAAAAATTGGAAAATGAAAAAGATTTTTTTTGTATGTGTTTGACCTTAATACAAAGATTCCGGAACAGTTTTTCTTTCGTCTATATCTAAAAAAAATGGCTGAGTAATAGCATTTTGAATTTCTCTTGTGGCTGACATTTTAAAACGACCTGATTTTTGTCACGCGATAACAGGCGTATTTATGAACCTATTTGGATGTAACTTGGTCTGTACATAGTACATACCAATATCTCGACCGAGTTCGTTGGCCAGCTTCATTCGCCTTCTTGTTTCAGAAGGGTTGCCATTTTTTAAAAAATTAAATTTAAAATTTAAAATGAGGTATTAAAAAATTGGAAACTGAAAAAGATTTTTTTTATGTGTTTGGCCTTGATACAAAGATTTCGGAGCAGTTTTTGTTTCTGAAAATTTGTTCTTTTGTTGATATCTTAAAAAATGGTTGATTTATAGCACTTTGAATTTCTAGCATGGCTAACATTTTGAAACGATCTTGTATTTGTCACGCGATAACGCACGTATTCGCCTATTTCGATGTAAGAAGGCACGTGGATAGTATACATCAACACCTCGACCAAGTTCGCTGGCCAGATTCATCAGCCATCTTGTTTCAAAACGGCGGCCATTAAATTAAAAATTATATATATATTTAAAGTGAGGTGCAAAAAAATTAGAAATTGAAAAAGGTTTCTTTCTTAAGTATTTGATCTTGATATAAGGATTCAGGAGCATTTTTTGTTTGTCTTTACCTTAAAAAATGGCTCAGATATAGCAGTTTCAATTTCTATTCTGGGTGACATTTTGAAAAATCTGATTTTTTGCATGCGACAGCACTCCTATATATTAACCGATTCCGATGTGAGTGAGCATGTGCACAGCAATTACTAAGGTCTCGACCAAGTTCACTGCTTAGCCTCATCCACCATGTTGTCTTAAAATGACAGGCACTTTAAGAAATCGCCGAATTTGGCAGCCAAATATAAGTTACTTTAAAGAAAAGCTGCTTGGATAAAACTGACTAATTTCGCGAAATTCTCATTCATTATATTGATAAAAATTAGTATTGAATCTCCTATATTCGGTTTCCACTAAATTGAGCTTCGTGTGTTTGCATGATATAAGTTGGCTTTTTTTAAATAAGGATTATGAAAGCTACCTCTTCCTCCCGGCACTGGCCGGAAGGACTTTTTTTGTTTCGTCTATATCTTAAAAAAATGGTTGAATTATAGCACTTTGAATTTCTAGCATGGCTGACATTTTGAAACAATCTTATATTTGTCACGCGATAACACGTGTATTTATTAACCTATTTCGATGTAAGAAGGCATGTGGATAGTATATAGCAATGTCTTGCCCAAGTTCGCTGGTCAGCTTTATCAGCCATCTTGTTTCAAAATGCGGCCAGTAAAAAAAAAAAAAAATATATATATATATATATATATATATATATATATATATTTAAATTAAGGTGCAAAAAAAATAGAGATTGAGAAAGGTTTCTTTTTTAAGTATTTGACCTTGATATAAGGATTCCGGCGCATTTTTTGTTTTGAATTTATCTTAAAAAATGGCTCAGATATAGCAGTTTGAATTTATAATGCGGGTGACATTTTTAAAAATAAGATTTTTTGCCTGCGACAGCACTCGTATATATCAACCGATTCCGATGTGAGTGAGCATGTGCACAGGAATTACTAAGGTCTCGACCAAGTTCACTGGTTAGCCTCATCCACCTTGTTTTCTTAAAATGGCAGGCACTTCAATGTATCGCCGAATTTGGCAACCAAATATAAGTTATTTTAAATAAAAGCAGCTTGGATAAAGCTGACTAATTTCGCTAAATTCTCATTCATAATGATTTTGTATTAATAAAAATTAGTATTGAATCTCCTATAATCGGTTTCCACTAAATTGAGCTTTGTGCGTTTGAATAATATAAGCTGGCTTTTTCAAAATAAGGAATATGAAAGCTACCTCTTCCTCCCGGCACTGGCCGGAAGGACTTTTTTTTTTTAAATCGGATCTACAGTTTCAAAATACCGCCGCGGCAAACCTCCCACCAGTATAATTGAATAGAAAATTTTGTCTTATTTAAGCGTCTTATTCAATTAAATATTTCCTTACAAATATTTTCTGATGTCAGTTTGACACGTAAAATAGATTGCGTCACCGGTTGTCACATTATGGCAGAAACGAAGGATCTGACTATCGCAAAAGTAAACTTACACCAGCTAAAATTAAAATCTTTTTCTGGCATTATTTATGAGTGAAATTTCGCAATAATGACGCCCTTAACCCTAAAATTCTGCTGCCAATGTGGCATTTAGGGATTAAAATTAGGTGGTCCAAAAACGAACCACCGCCCTTCAAGGGTACGGAGGAAATTTCTACATAAATTTACTGGTGGAAGCTTCGACCGGTGGTAATGAGCTCCTGCGAAAGCGGTTACAGTTGAAGCTTCATTATTTTAAGGATTTGTCAGTTCCTTTTTATTAATAGCTCCATGGTTTAAACGCTGTAGCATACGTGTATTTCTGTAGCAAAAAAAAATGTCCTTTCACTTTCGATAACGGTTTCCAATTAACAAAATATTGTTTTCGCGTATAAATAACACGTATCAAAAACATAATTTATTAAATATTAAAAGCAAAAACTTATTCGGTCTTTATCTATATTATAAAGTAAAAACGTTTCCGTCATTAATTAATTGCTTTAATTAACAACTATAAGTAATATGCAATCCTTATAATGAATTGAAGGGGACCTTCTACATTAGGAGACTTTAAAAAAAAAGCACTTTTTTATGTAAGAAAACTGCATGATGGCTCTTTTTGAAATTTTAACAGTTTATTGTACATATCTTAGGGTATACACAAGAATTTTTTTATTAGATTTTGTGGCTTCTACTCTAAGTTATAAACAAATATGTTCAACTTACTTTGGAAACTTCGTCTACTTTGGAAAATTTCGTCTGGGCGGTGAACATGATAGCGCCATGTAGAATTTTAAATCTTACCCACCGTGTCAAAAAATGTGGTTGACACGGTGGGAAAAATTTAAAAAAAAACTACTCAATGGATCATCTTGTTTTTTTTTTTTTTAATTAAAGCTTACTTAATTGCCTTCGATGTGAATTAAAGCTTTTGCTAAAATTATTTTTTTTTAAAAAGTTATTAACAAATAAGAACGATTTTTTTAGCAACAAAAAAAAAAAAAACTTTTAAAAAATAAGTTTATGGGTTCCTTTAATTTAACTAGAAGTCTGCGAAAAAAAATTATTTTTGTGTTTCAGATAATTCTACAAGGCGCTATCATGCCCATCGTCCAGACGAAATTTTCCAAATCAGTTGAACATATTTGTTTATAACTTAGAGTAGAAGCAACAAAATCTAATAAAAAAATTCTTGTGTATACCTTAAGATATGTACAATAAACTGTTAAAATTTCAAAAAAATCCATCGTGCCGTTTTCTGAAAAAAAAAATCATAAAAAGTGCTTTTTTTTTGTTCTCCTAATGTAGAAGGTCCCCTTAATAAATATCCAAAAGCGACTGAATAAGCCAATTTAATCAACTTAATTCAAATTCCGCAAAATGAAAATTTATATATGCTCTCGTAATCTCAGCTATCTATTACAAAACTAATGAAGAATTTCGAAAATTCATCAGAGGTTATTAAGGGATTATTGGATTTAGTTTGGAAAGGAATTTGATTTAATGCATATTTGCTGCATGATTTTAAGTAATATATAGCATACAATAACTGGTAAATGTAAGAGTAAATATTGCTTATAGATGGGAACAGTTTTGCATAGTTACAATTACAACAAATATACACATTTGTATATTTATATTCTATGAATATATGTATTTTTATTTTCATAAAAGATTCATTTTTATGAAAAACATACTACAGGCTAGAAAAATAAGTGTGCATTTAAACTAAGTTAGCACTTTTTTATACTGAAACATTTAGAAGTCGAATTGGCTCTCAATAAATTAAAGTTACAGTCAGACATTTAAAACTACGGCTGAATTTCGAAATTCGTGAATTATTTATTTATGCATGATATTCGCACCGGCAGATAATATTATTTTCGAAATCTTTGTGTAGCACTTTAAAGTATAATATAAGTATATAACATATATAAAGTAAATATATTAAGTATAATACACAGTGAAAAGCATATAAATTACACAGTCATTTAACTTGTTAACCGTTGTAGCTACAGTAATATAACGGATATCTACACATAGCTAAGTAAATATTATGTGAAAAAGTTTCAAGCTTTTCAACTGGCAAAGTGGTGTTACCTATTAAATATACTCAACTTTTAATTTTTGAATTTGTAACTTATAACTTTACTTAGCTGAGTGCAAAAACTAGATGAGAACTCGGCCTTCCAAGTTGCATCAATATTTACATATGCATTTACTAAAACTGCTACCATTGCTAATGCCGATGAGGGATTTAAAGTAACGTAGGCCGTTGAAAAATGATCTTTTTTTTATACTGACATTTTAGCGAGCAGCTTCATTGAAAGAATCCAAACCTGTTGAATCACATATATCAATAGAACGACAGAACACTGAAAATGTATGGAACAGATAATTGCTTTTAGTAGGAAATGACATTTCAGAAAAGCCAGAAAAGCTACGTAAAGAATAAACACACACATGCTGTCAAATAAACTCAACTTCGGTTTCGCAAGTTGTATCTTCGGCTTCAACAACTTTAGCTGACGTCAAATTAACAGATTTGTCACCATGTCTTCAGTCGGTACTGCGATCCTGTAGTAAGAGGAGCAAAAGGTCAGAAATTTTAAGCAGTTTGCCACACAAAAGGCAACTTCAATATGACGCTGTGGAAATATGCCAAAAACCTTAACAAAAACAAAATAAATAAATAAAAGTAAGTCCACGAATCCAAAAACTGCACCTAAGAAAAAAGTGTGGATATGTCCATGCAGCTCAGAAATCTGTAGAGAACCAATCGTAGAGGACTCGATAAAGTGCATTACTTGCAGAGACTGGCGGCAGAAAAAACTCAATGGCTATGCAGGTTGTGGTCGCTTCATATGTGACGTTTGTAAGTAAAGCCCTTTTTTTATTGTGTACTGTTGCCCTCATCGATTATACAATACTGTAAAAAAAAAAAAAAAAAAAAAAAAAAAAAAAAAAAAAAAACGGAGATTTTACTGGCAATCTAGACGCCAGTACTATTTTCACATTTTTACGGAAAATTTTCCCGTTAAATTACAGAAAAATTTCCGTTTTTCTGATTAAAAACGGAAAATTTTCCTCGTAAAAATACGGAAATAGTACTGGCGTCTAGATTGCTAGTATAATCTCCGTTTTTTAGTCCGTTTTTTTTTTTTTACAGTGAAGAAGGTGCATGCAGGAGGATAATCTTTTCTCAAATAATACCAAAAGTGTTTCTTACAAGTTGATTAACGCAATTTTATTTGTTAACTTAATAATTTAAGAGTACAGGGTAAAGTGCCCATATTTCGTCCCCTCTCCCAATTTATCCCCCTTAACTTCTCCGCTTCAGCGAAAGTGGCGCCACTTATGACGCAAGGCACAGGGGGCAGGAGGTAAAAGAGGTCAGTGTTGAAAGTTTCGTTTTACAAGACGCATACATAAATTAAAGACGGTGAATTTCCTATTATTAGAAGACCTGAGTTCTTATTACGTCGTTTGTAGAACGTTATTTACTCTATTGTAAGTATTTATTTCTTATCCGTTGCGTGTGTTTTACGTTGGTAAGATGCTGACAGTAGCATGCAGTGAGTTTTAGGACGCTCAGTTCATCTAACGGGAACTGAAGCTCAGTCATATTGGGAAATAGCGTGGTCCCAATTTCGTCCCCCTCGCAGTTCTTATTTTCGTCCCCGTGACGAAATTAGGATTGCTTTTTCATGATATTTTTTTCAATTTTTCCTCGTGTTTTGATTGCTAATGTTTCGTTATGTTATTCTTCCACTGACAATTAGTACTTTCTTTGTGCCTTACTTTAATGTAAATTAAATTTCTTACTCATTTAGAAATAAATTTTGATTTAATTATAAGTTAAGCCTCGGCGCATTAGATTTTTGGGGGGGACGAAATTGGGACCATTTTTTTTTTCTTTTGCATTTTTTAGATACTTTTAGAAAAACAATTTTTTGCATTGTTAAAATTTTTTTGTACAATATTTGCCTAGGTTTCTATGTGCGTGAGTAGGTAGGTAATCCAAATTTGGTAGATTTTCACTGAAAATTACAACTTCCAAGGGCCTAAAAGTAACTGGGGGACGGTAATAGAGCACTTTACCCTAAATGAAGTAGAACATTATCCCTTAAAACTCTTCTTCTATTTTCATTTAATGAAATATCTAACGTGAGCACTCATGCATCAACTTACTCCCACACATACACACAACACAATAATATTAGTTGCACGACCCACATCAAGCCCATAATCGTTGAAGATTTCCTCTATTTTTTTTTTTTTTTTAATATATATATACCCAGTTCTTCCTTTATCAAATGCAGTGAAACCTCCCTGTGCGACCACCTCCCTGAACGACCATTTTTTTCATGGAACGAAATTTATTCCCATAGGCTCAATACTAATTTTATCTCTATTCGGAGACCACCACAGTTGAACTCCCTCCATGAGCGACCCATTTCTTTGAAGAAAATGAAACAAATTCCGTTTTTTACTGGTCGCTTGAAGAAGGTTTTATTAAAATAATAATTCCGGAGATAAACATTATTCATCTAACTTCTAAACTAAGTTTAGAATTTTTATTTATTCCGGTAACTTTTAAGTGTTTAAACCCCTTTGTGCCTTTTTAGGCAATGAATTTAACTCCGATGACAAAGTAAAGATGACGGTCAATAAACTCCCCTGCCCTATTCTGTCAGGAAACTCTCAAAGAAATAGATAAATTTATGAAATCGTCATAATTTGTTCCCGCCTAAAAGAAAATGGCATTTATTTACTGAACTTCAAAAGGATTTGGAAATAAAAGTTATCGAAGGTAAAAGAATAAAATCAAAGCAAACGTCAGTTTTTTAAACTCTGCACTAATTAACTTATGTAAACTTTTGTTTTGTTACTTTAATTTTCATATTTTTTCCTAATGTGGAAAATAAATTTTAGTAATATTAATTGTTACCCTTTTTCAACAATTAAAACTTAGATTTAAACATGACCTCCATTAAAAGACCACCTCTCGGAGCGACCAATTTTTATTGGAACGGAAGGTGGTCGTTTAAGGGAGGTTTTACTGTACTGAGCCTGTCTCCCTGAATTCCTTGTGCCCACAATCACAAACTCAAGAAATTCGTGGAGATCAGCTCAGTACTGGACAAAGCAAGGAGTGGAAGAAAAAGGGTATCAGGAGAAAACGTCGACGATTACCGCCTTGATGCGCGAAAGTGCACGTTTATTAAATGAAGAAAAAGAAACCTAACATTGTACTACTTTTCATACGTGTTTGTTTTTATTTGCGTTTGTAATAAAAGCTTAAATTGTAAAGTGACGAACCATGGATACACTGTATAATCATGTTTTAAATAGACTTTAAAGCAATTTTTTAATTAATTTTACATTTTTGTTTATTCATCGTAACAAAGACATCAAGAACGACACACCCCATATAATTTATACCACTTTTTTACCTTTATTTTACGATTTTACTTTATACACTAGCATTTTAAGCAATTTTACTTAATATCGCTCACCTGCAAGAAAAGGGGGGAAAGGGAAATCCGAACCGTAGCTCCAAGCTGCAAGCTTGATGGAGTGTTTTTCTACGGACAGCCGAAACACATTTGTTAGCCTTCTTTTTGGCAACAGTTTAAAAAAATCGTCAATGTTTATAAATATGTTTTAGTAACTCAAAAAAAAAAAAAAAACTATAAGATTCTCAATGTAGCTGCCTGGTTCAAAACATGACGATTTATAATAAATACAAAATATTAGTAACAAAAACACTATTTGTAATAACTATAATACCAATAATAGTAATAATAATAATTAATGAATATATATGAAAACTATTTACAATGGAAACAAAGAAGATAAAAAAAAAAAAAAAAAAAAAAAAAAAATTATAAATCATCGTCTGAAGAAGTGCCCGAGACATATGGGTAATTATTTCTGAAAAGGACTTCATTTTTGTGACACATCTCGACAAAAATAAATTTCACAGGAGAAGCAAAAGAAAATTTGTATGAATTTACTGCATCATGAAATTATAGCACTTAGCGCGCTGCATGCAGGAGTAAAAACGTGAATAAAAGCATAAAACCATTAAGAATGAAGAAATAGGATGGGGTTTGGAGGGATGGGTAATTTTACCTCCCCACACAATCCATCCCTCTTCTGTGGTCACAAATGGACATATAGCATAATAAAGAGATTTTCTTGATAAACTCATGAAACCTTTTGTGTAGCAATACTTACCTATGACAGACGCGATGTATCACTTTTCTTGGGGTTGAGCGATATGGGAAAGCAAAATTATATATTTTTTAAATGGTTTCATTTGTCACAACACGGTTGTTTTTTATTGGGTGAACCCCTTATGATTAATAACTTTTAAAATAATGCAATAGCAATATTGTGTGGTTAAAAAGATTGCTTATTTTTTTACATCAAGATGCCAATCATCCTCTATTTGTTCAGAAGTTAGTATGCTACTGACGAGAATTACATGTGTCTGAAATTGGTTTAGAACAGTGTCGGCGAAGCTTTTCTCATCCACGTGCCAATTTTTCAAAAAATGTATTTTACGTTGTTATGACGTGCCAACAATAAAAAGTTTTAATGGATCAAATAATAATGTATCAACATTTCTTAAAATTTTGTTTTTAGAATTAAAAAAATATGGGTGATATTTGATTTTATACTTTAGAAAATTATTTTTTAAATATTATTTATGTTGTCTCATCTTAGATGTCAACCAACTTATTTCAGCTTCGTACTTACAAGGGAACCACTTTTGGTGTTGCTCGCACCTAGCATCGAGACCTGGTGCGTTTTGCAGCCCTATACATAAAAGTTAGAGAACCGAAAAAATTTCTCTGTTAAAATAATATTTTGTATACTTTTTTATACTTTTAATTTTTTATTATTACATATTTATTTGTTTATTTCACGCCAAAAGTGAGTTAAGTCGCCAAATGTGGCGCTACAATTTTTCCGCCCGCTTTATCCAAAGTTATGTTGTCTCATCTTCGTACAGAACATATTACTAGAATTATATCAGATTGCGATTTTTTTAATAATTGGTAGCATAAGAAACAAATATTAGGTTTTTATTTTTTTTTCCTATGCAGACGATAAATATTCGACGATAAATATTCGATTAGTAATAAATATAATTCTATAAAAGCTTCGAAGATCATTGAAAACTATTTTTTAGTGAAATACAAAATAAGCAAACTATTTTCTTTTGAAATCGAATGAAATAACGTTTCGAATGCTTAAAATGGAATGCTGCTGTATTAAATGGTCCTTCGGTAAAAGTAATCATAAAGTAAATTAATGTTTTTACACAATTTAGAAAAATTACTGTGGCGAAATTGGTCGGACATTGCAATTCTTAGCTATTACAAATTCGGCTATGACATTTGGCTAGGGTTGCCGGAAAGCTCTATTTTTGAAAATAAACGCCAACTGTTTCCCCGCCAAAAATATGAATATAAAGTTGCAATTTTTCAGAATCAAATTCGTGGGTTTTTGAAGGAATTTTCAAACTTTTTTTCATATTTTATACTTAATATTAACTAATTTTTATTTTTAAATGCTTTTCTTTTAAAAAAAAATTCAATGTTAATAGTCCGATAAGTGGTCTCGAAAATTGCATTTTCAGAAAGTTATGCTGCTGTATAATCCAGAGATATTATTTTAACAGACAAATTTTATCGATTCTCAAACTTCATAATATAGGGCTTTAAAATGCATCAGGTCTCAATGCTAGGTGCGAGCAACACCAAAAGTGGTTCCCTTTTTAGTTATTTTTAAGAGAATGCCAGTTGAATTGGACTCATTTGACAACATATTTTTACTTGAATTTTTCATACTAGGGGGCTCAGCACCCTGCTCGCTAACGCTCACCAACCCCCACGAATTGCTACGCAATTCATATTGGGATCGCTGCGCGATCCCAGCTCGCTTCGCTCACTCGCCACTACTTATGTCAACTCTAGCCAGAATGAGTGCTATCATAAATCATTACAACGTATTAAATTTACAAATATTTTTAATGTATAAAAAAGTAATGGAAAACTGTTGAAAATGTAAATAAAAACGTACCTTGGAAACAGAATTAATTAAAAACCTTAGTGAAAACAAAATAAAAAATATTTTTAGTTGGGCCGCTATGAGATCCGAGCAAGCAACATATGAAATTTAAAAATATTTTAATTCATAAAAAAGTAATTAAAAATTTTGTTGAAAATATAAATAAAAATGCATTTATCAAAAGTGTAGAGCTATGACTTGTCGATCCTCATTGAGAAAGCTAAGCGAACAGGAAATTGACGCCGTTTAAATTTAAATGGCATGTTAGTGTCAGATGGGGTCCTTCTCCTTTCATTTTGCCTATAATAGTATTGAAAAACACGGCTTAAATTAATTTAAAACTATAATAAGACGCTATAAAACATGCTACGGATCACGCTATCGAAATGTAAACAAAACGTTTTCGCCAGTGTCTAAATACAACCTTGGATCAAAATGCTACGTCACCGTAAAACGGACCAATAGCAATCGTCATTCATGCATTGCTCAAACGGTTTGCGTTAAAAGAGAGATCCTGTCTGGATTTTGATTTGCTGAGTGTTTTGGGACATGTGACCGTAACTATCACTGAGAAACGCCGCTTTGGCTGTTGCCAAATAGCAAGCTACAAATACAGCCCTTTTTTAGCGCTACGTAAGAGAAATATATATATAGATTATTTATTTCCGAAAAGAATGTATCGCAGTAAATATTGTCAAAATAGCAAGCACTAGAATCTACGCACGCAGGTTTTAGTGTCTGGAATTGAGTTCTACGTTGTTATAATTTTACCATTGGCATTTTTGTTTATAAAACCTTTTAACCTTTCTTATTCTCTCTTATTCTTAAAATTTTGCTAGCCAATATTGAGCTAGTTTGGGATACATTAAGTTATATTTAGTTCCTTCAATCAGTATAATAATGACAACCAACCAAATTAACCTCTTGGGGACGAGCGACCGGTATACGTGCCGCATAAGGTACTCAGAATCCGTGATTATTCTCAACAGTAAATTTTTATTGTAAATTTTGCCTTATTTAATCCGAGCATTTTCCCGATTCAATTAGCCAAAAATTTCTGTTTTGAAAAACCGGTGATAAAAGATTAAAAATTTTGTAAAAGACGCTCGCCCCGAAGGAGTTCAGATAAACAGAGACAACTTCGAGATTAGTTAATGCATTTAGTGAAATTCTACTATAAATTGTGATGTAGAACGTGAATCTATGCGTGCCAAAAATAATCTGCGACGTGCCACTTATGGCACGCGTGCCATAGGTTTGCCATCCCTGGTTTAGAATATAAAAAAAGAAAATAAACCGAGTAAAAATATAGCCTTTGTATTAACTACGAGGCTTTTGACTAGGAAATAAATTTATTAAATATTAAAAGCAAAAACGTAATCAGTTGCTATCTATATTATAATGCAAAAACGTTTCGCCATTAAGGATGATATCATAACGATGGTCGAAACAATGTGGTTACATCCTATTTATATCCCTCCCCCCCCCCCCCCTATAATGGTTTTGTGGAATTTATATATGCTCTAGTAATCTCGACGATCTATTACAAAACTAATGAAGAATTTTCAAAATTCATCAGGGGTTATTAAGGGAATTCGACCAATTTAACTGTTCGTTTCCGATTTAGGCTATTTGTGCATATGAAGAGTAATTTCCTACTAAATCGAATACGCTTAGAAACTTTCTTATTGAATTTTCTTTTCATATCTCCAATAGTTATTGAGGTAGAACCTGTAAATTTGGCACTTCGATGGCTGCAAGGGGTCTCACTGCGTAGCGCCTACTTGTTTCCTATTGTGTTAACACTACATTTATAACTGTACGTAAATCTGTTCACAAATTAATTGGCCACATAACTTTTACGTTTTTTACCCTGTACTAACAATTATGGAAAAGGAACATGCATTTAACAAAATACTTAAATTTCTTTAAAAAATAAACATTTTTTCGATGATTAGGTAGATGAACTAAAAAATAAGTTATAAAACTTACTTTTCTAGTAACATATTAAATTCAAATAAAGTCTTTGAAATTAAGTTTATGAACTAACTGTCCAGACACGGAATATGCAATTGAATTTAATTAAATAACTGTAATTGAACGATTAACAGATCGATAAAGATAACGATGTGTTCGTTCCTTTCTTACGAAAACAATTATTGAATATAGTCACAAATTTTACTTGCGGTAAGAAATGTGACTAATCTGATGACTGACTGATGTATCTGACTTCAAATTTAACCTTTCCAGACAATCAAGCACATTTACGAAAGTTAGTATGCGGGCAAATAATCAGAACGATCGGTAATGTAATTCCATAACCATCTTTCAAATGTCTTGGAAAAATTATAAAATTCGGGGGAAACTAATATTCGCTGAAATGGGTAATTACTATAGCATGTAGCCTTGTGCAAGTTTTAAAAAGTCATGTGATATACCTGTATATGATCATATGTAAAATAAGTATTAGTATGTCCAATAAGTACTAGTTTAACCCATTAAAGACGAGCCTATTTTACATTTCTTTTAATTCTCCTACACTAGTTCTTAAAACATTGTAATTTTGAATTATTTAATCGCTCAAAATTTGAGATTAGATAAAGTGAAAGTTTCCAAACTAAAATACTGGTATTCAAATTTAAAAGTTTTATTCGCCTTACGTGTCAAGTTTTCTGGCCAACCGGCTTTAATGAGTTAAATGACGAAAAAAATATGTGTGGGTTTGTAAGAATTTTATATATTTTCCTTACTTCTAAAACTGTCATTTGCGGCATTAGTCACATGATGCAAGAAGATATATCTAAACTAGTATGTTGTGGTTATCACAAAACGTTCTTCTATATAAATCACTTCAATTAAATCATTTAAATAGTAGAAGAAATTACATCAATTTAGAACTAATTCATATCAAAGTATATCTGAATTTAAAGTTTGATAAAAATTCGTGCATTAGTTCTTGAGATAGAGCTATAGAGGAAATTCTGAAAAATTTAGCATAGCAGCGCCACCTGTTGAGCTATTTACACCAAAAACTAACCAGCATCAATTTATATCAGGGACTAACTGAATATAAATTTTTTTAAAATTCCGCGCTTTAGTTCTTGATCTAGAGCGCCAACAAAATTTATGTCACATACATACAGACAGACTCACAGAGTCACGAACAGACATTTTGTAAAAACATGTTTTTCGGAATCTCTGACCCCTAAAACGTGTAAATCCGTCGAAAACCGACAGTAGAAAATTTTCACGAATACAATACTTTCGTCTTGTAAAGATAGAAGAAAGTGAAAAAGTTCACCTACTTAGAACCAGTAGTAAAAAATGCATACGATCTGAAACATTTGAAAACATAGCTGGAGCTAATTTATGAAAAATATCGAAGATTCCTCAAATATCTAAACGTAAAATCACCCATTTACTTTCTCTATGTCTTTGTTCAAGTTGGGAATCTTGCCAGAAGCTAGCAAAATGACATAAAGCTGAAAATGCGCCTTAGATGATATCTCTTTCAGTAGAAGAAAAATACGTTTAAAAATGAAAAATAATCTCTGAAAGAAAATAATACTATAGGGTTCTTCAGCCATTAGGTAGGAGAAAAATATTGTGATATATCAAACAGAAATGCTATTTGTTACTTCTGTTTAAAATGATCTGAAAATCAATCCTCTAACCTTTTGGAAGTATTTTGTTATTAAAATATAAAGTAAAATTTCATTGTTTTCGTATGTAATAGTTATTGCTTTAGAAGTACAATACGATTCAAATAGTTTATAAAATTTACAGGTGTTTTTATTTCATCTGTAAAAAGTTTTAATCGCATAATTTTTGTCTGAATTTAAAATGCAATATTTGTGAATTATTTGATGAATCAAGCATTTGTTCAAATTGAGTATAAATTTTATATTTTGATTTACTCAAAGTAGTATTTTTTAAAATTTATTTAAGCAGCTAATTCTTTTAAGACAGCAGGTATCCTATACAATAAAAGTCTATTCACACAGTACCTACAAATGACAAAAAATACCATTATGATGTAGATCATTTTCGAAAAAAAATTTCAAAGTATGACCTTTATCCTGTGTAAAACAAGTAATTTTTAAAGAAAGAAATAAACCCAACTTCAAGGGGTTGTTTATCCCTTAAGGCACTGATATTTAATTGTTACATGCCTTTCGGTTGAGTTGTATGTGAATATTTTGGCGCAATAGAAAGTTTTGTGGTAATGCAACCCTTTTAGCTATTCACATTTATTTTAAATTCCATTGTTGTCAATATTACTCAATTTAATACACAGTAAACTGTGATGTATTACAATTTTCGACGGGTCTGTGTAAAAAAAAAAAAAAAAAAAAAAAGACGACGTGATCTATTTTAAAAATATAAAGTAGTACTGTTAATCTCAACAATATATCAAAATTTCGCGGCGATTGAAAAGTTTTTATGACATTTACAATCAAAAAGCAAAAGAAAACAGACTGGTAAAAGAAACGTACCATTTTAGGATTCTGATGAAATTTATATATTAGACCAAATTATTATCCAAATGAATCGAACAGAGGAAAAAATCAAAAAAAGGTGCACCCGTTCAAAAGTGATACGTGGGGATACATAAATAATATAAACAAAAAAAAATAAATACTGAATTGCACAATTTACTTCATTGGAAGTCTCTTATTAAACCTTTCCGGATTTTTTTTTAATTATCTGCACAACATTTAACAATCGTATATCTCATAATCCTAGATTACTTAATATATAGCATTTCACTGCATTTTAGACTTCATCACCCTGTGCTGTTATAGTTACCATTTATTTAGACATTTAGTCCTTCGGTATTTTTACTCGACTGAAAAGAAGGGATATGTGTTCCACGCGTATCTGTGTAAGTGGATTTCTTTATACCCTCGAAACATCCCAACGGCTGGATCGTTTTAATGAATGAGGTCTCTATCAATTCGTCTTAACGGCCCGATGGTTATAGGCTAGGTTTCGTTTTCATAAATTCGAAATGGCGGTAGAGACGAAAAACAAATTTACGCACCCTATTGGGTGGCATATCATTGGATAGGTCTTTCAAAATGAAGACTATGTTTCATTGACTATTTTACAGCCAGAAGCTCGGTTAAAATATTATACAACCTGGAAGTTGTGTATGTATTGATCTCTAGCTTTACTGCAACTCTAACCATCATAGACATCTATAGACCTCATCAAAACAGTGTTTATAGATAGGAACTAACAATTAAACACAACTTAAAAGTCACCAATACAAGTAAATAAAAAAATAGGTAAATAATAAAGACAAGTAATATAAAAAAAATATTTTAAGTCAATTGCTACTTAGGTCAATAAGATAATTTTTTTTTCTCCCATTTTCTTTCTCTTGAGTGGCGCTTAAAATGCCTTGATTAAGAAGAGGGCTCTCTCTGTCTTAAAATACCTTGATCAAGAAGAGTGCTCTCTCGATTATTGAAAATTAAGTAATTTAATTTAATTAATGAATTAATATTTGAAAAAAACTGGATTAACATCAAGTGTCATCCACTACAAGTTTAAAAAAAATTATTTGAGCTTCATTGGATGAGTAAAAAGTATTTTATTAGTGATTAAAAATTTGAACAAGATATATATAGCGAGAGTGTGAGCTAACAGTAGGAATTGAAAAAAAAAATAGTTTCACATTGATGGGAAATAATTAATTAGTTCGCTTTTTACACAGTCGGGTTTTTTGATTTTTTAAATTTAATTGTTTATTTCGTACGCAGTTTGAGTACGATTCTGTAAGTTAAGTAGCTTAGTCGGAAGACACAGTATTAAAAGTTGACATTTGAAATCACACAGTAATACTGCGTACCTACGCACCTGTATAGTACCTATCATAATGTATATAATTCATACAGAAAAACAACAGCAAAAAAATTATAAAGGAAATATCATTTAGTAGATAGTACCTGTCAAATATTGACGGTAAACCGCTTAAATATTCTATAGAAAAGGGTTCCTAAAATCATTAAAATATCAGAAATTTTTACAAAAAGTTCATTACCGAAAGATAAAATAAATAAAAACCTCTTTTTTTATAACCGGGCTGATCAACGGCTGATTATGTCGTATATGACAACAGAACATTTACCAGAAAATTAAATTTTCAGATCTAAAAAAGGAGCAACTCCAAGATTTTTTTCTTAAAAATTTTATAATTTTTTGAAACTATATCAAACATTATAGATCATTTAAAATTTTCTTAATCGATAACTACTTTTAATTTAAAATTTAAAATACAAAATCATTAATTAAAAGAATTTGCGGATAGTAATTTTTACTTAACAATAAAATCACTACTGATCAATAAAAACAAAAACAAATTCTATAACTTTTCCTCCTGAAACAAAATACAATTTACATTATTAAGCTGGGTTCTCAGGACTCAAACCATATCAAAAAAATATCTTATACCAGGAGCAAGGGTTCGCCATGTTCCCTTTGGAAAAACAGAATTTATTTTTCTGGCGAGTTAGACTACTCGATCTGGCCTGTCGATCAAATTTTCTCTGTAACGGAAGAACTAAAAAACTTTTTTTTCCACATCGTTTAGTTATAGAAAAGAACACTAAAATGCTGATTGTGCATTAATTAAGAATTTCTGTACCTTATATTCGGTATGTTATTCTACCTGATAAGCAAACTAAACAGTTTCCTTTTTGAAAGTTTGTTATTAACTTTTAATTTTATTAGGATTTCACTGTTTTCGACAACAGGTTTCTCTTAAGGGTTCGGTGGACGTTAAAAATTTGTTTATTTAATATTAATCATAGAGATATGAACTTTTCTGAAATGTTACATATTGCCATAAATACCGGGTGTCCTAAAAAGGACTGACTGATTTTAAAATTCAATAACTTGCAAACGGTGACAGATATTTAAAAAATTTTTGCAGGAGGGTTATGCATGAGGTCAAAAGTTTTTTTACAGTGATTTTCGAATTTAGTTCGAATTACAAACAATAGATGGCGCTGCGATCAATAAACGCTAAATTCAGGCTCGATTTTTGGTCCTTCGGGACCCACATAATACATTTCCATCTCCTTTTTCCGCATGGAAGAAGAGATCGATCAAAAAATCGAGCCTGTTTTTAGTGCCTATTGCTTATAGCGCCATCTATGGTTTGTAATTCGAACTAAAATCAAAAATCACTGTAAAAACACTTTTGACCTTATGCATAACGCTCCTGCAAGAATTTTTTAAATATCTGTCACCGTTTGCAAGTTATTGAATTTTAAAATCAGTCAGTCCTTTTTAGGACACCCGGTATATAGAGCACATTAAAAGAAATTTTCAATCTTATAATAATTTTAAGATTTTTTTATTATTATTATCTAAATTTTAAAACGATTTTTTAAAATGCTCCATGCGTCTTAATTTTCGAGATATTTCTTCGATTTTGCATTTTAATCACTTAAAACTCCATTACAAAGAAATCTGTGCATCGAATTTTTAATCGATTTTAGCTAAATTTTTAGAGATTTTTTTTCTGAATTTCATATCGATTTTCATCAAAATTTTGCCTTTTAATAAGTTAAAAATCAAATTTAAAATGCATAAACAGTTTCTTTGTAAGCAATATCACGATTCTTCCTTATCAATTTCATAAATTTTGATCAAAAATTAAGACGCATGGAGCATTTTAAAAGTCTAAAAACGTTGAAAAATCAGTTTTGGGAAAAATAGATTTAAAGTATATTAAAGGGCCGAAAATACGTTTGTGCACAAATTTCAAACTTTTGTAACTTTGCAAAAAATAATTGCATCTGCATGCGGTTTTTCGCAAATGCGTTGGAACAAATTGGGGAGAATGACACGCACAAAAATAATTTTTAATTTTTCCTCAAATAAAGGTCCATGGTCCTGTTAAAGGTTACTGAATAATAAATTCCTTTGTTGAAAATTCTTTAATGAAGCTACGAGCAGTTTCATGAAAGATCCCTTGAATAAATGAAAACCTCTATTATCTGAATATAATTCACAATACAAATTAATTGCAACCAACGTATGTTTAAAAAACATTTTCTCTTTGATTATTTGATGCCTTCAACAATGAAACATGCAATAAAATCTTTGAAAAAGTAATTAAATTTAAAAAATCAAAAAACCCGACTGCGTAAAAAGCGAACTAATTAATTATTTCTCATCAATGTGAAACATTTTTTATATTACTTACCTATTTTTTTATTTACTTGTATTGATGACTTTTAAGTTGTGTTTAATTGTTAGTTCCTATCTATAAGCACTGTTTAAATGAGGCCTATAGATGTCTATGAGGGTTAGAGTTGCAGTAAAGCTAGAGATCAATACATACACAACTTCCAGGTTGTGTATTTTTTAAACGGAGCTTCTGACTGTAAAATAGTCAATGAAACATCGTCTTCATTTGGAAAGATCTATCCAATGATATGCCACTCAATAGGGTGCCTATAATTTTTTTTTCGTATTTACCGCCATTTTGCGTTTTACAGCCGCCATTTTGAATTTATAAAAACCAAATCTAGCCTATAACCATCGGATGGTTAAGACGAATCGATAGAGACCTCATTCATTAAAATCCCTCCAGCTGTTGGGATGTTTCGAGGGTATAAAGAAATCCACATACCGAGATACGCGTGAAACACATAACCCTTCTTGGCAGTTGGGTAAAAAGTAAAAGAGAGTAAGTACATCAAGCCCTATCAGTAATAAAATAAATATGATATTTATATTTTAGTTTTTCTCACAACCTACAACCATTTTATATAGTGTTTTATTTCTCTGCAATTGAATAAAACGGCTGTAGAAATATGGTAGTCACTCTAATCGTTTTTCTTTAATTAATTAGAAAGTGTTCGTAGTCTACATACAAAACTAATAATATTTCATGAAATAGTGACAAATCCGAATTACTAGAATGTTTAGACAGCTGTGCATTTTACATATCAATACATCTTTAAGTGTTAAATATAAATATTCAATAATACTACCAATCATTTTTTATTGACTAAAATCTTTGGTATCTTTGTTTTGTTTTTTTATTTCTACAACATATATTTCAAAGGGATAACTGAAATTTAGATGATTTTATAAATAATTTTGAGTTCTTTGTGCAAGTTCAGGTATTCCTTATTCTGAAGTACAAGTTATTTTTGGACAATTATGTACGATTGACCAAGATTGAGAGCGACGTGTTGGTCACTCCTGCAATATACACGTCTTTTAATTATGTGTTTACTTGCTTGAAATTTTAATTATTTGACGGTTTCAAAAAATTGCGTTACGCCAATTTAATATATACAGTGTTGTAGTCGTAAAATAATCGGAGGGTATAGGGTGTAGGCAGAGGATATATAAGAGAAAATATATGCTATAACTTTACGACAGAACCGGGGACCAATCGGAAGTTCTTAAACAAATTCAGAACGTGTATGGCGTGTACAGTCGTGGAAAAAAAAGTAAACACCCCTACTAACTCCACAAAAATTATCGTAGAAGAAAATTACTGGTACTGAACGATTGGAAATAAAGTCTACTTTTAAATGATGTATATAAAATTTGTTTAGGGGGCCATCTACATATCTATAAATTATAACTTTGTTTTTTTTTTCAATAGACACAATTTTGACAGCCTAAATGAATTCTACATCCTTCAATTAGCCTAAAAACAATTCGTACGATAAGTTTCCAAGAAATTAATTATTTTAAAACGAGCGTGTTTTAGGGACTGTATCCAAATTGAAGTTCTGTACTCGATTGTTGACCGACAGAGGTACCAAGGCATCTTAAGCGCCACTCAGGCAGTCATTGAAGACTGCTAGATTACAGGATAGCATAAGAAATTTCAAAATATCTAATAACTTCTATCATAGACGACCCCTTAAACCATTATTTTGCCGTTTTTTTAACATAATTTGAAAACTACTTGGAAGAAAAATGTGAAATTTTGGATTTCCATAAAGCAGGACTCAATAAATCTAAATACATCGAAAAAATTGTAGGTTACAATTCGTAATTTTTTCAAATATTAATTTCATAATTCATAATTTATATCATAAAATTATAAAAATTGCAAATTCAATGTATTTATGTTTGGGTATTTTAATATTATTGCTACACAAAAAATTATCACATTAGGAGTATCATTTCAAGAGGTATTAATGAAAGTATGACCATGCAATTTAACATTAGAAGCGCTAAATTTTGAATGCTTATAATTCAAAAACTTATCATTCAAATGACTTGAAATTTGGTGTCTAGGCATAATTTGAACCGAAGATTTGAAATATCTTGCAAGAATTGGGTATTGCCTTTGAAAAATATGAAGTTTGCGTTCGTTTTAATATGTAGATAGCCCATAAGAAAATTTTATATACTTCATTTAAAAGTAAACTTTATTTCCAATCCTTCGATAACAGTAAATTTTTTCTACGATAATTTGTTGAGGAGTTAGTAGGGGGTGTTTACTTTTTTTTCCACGACTGAGCACGCATACCCTCCACTACATTCCTCAATCTATACTCCTATTATAAAGAGGAAAAAATTGTTTATTTGTCGGAGATAAGCTCAGGAACTACCGAACCGATTCCAAAAGTAATGGTATCAAAATGATGGTGTTAGTTCAACTTATAACATAGGCTTGTATCTTATGTCGGTGCCACTACCCAAAAGGGGGTGGAGAAGCAAAAAACTTTCTAAAAATGCGATTTTTGCGTTACTGAAGGGCCTAGATATATGAAATTTGGAATATTAGTTACTTATAAGATATAAATGATGTCTAAGAACAGTTCTTAAACAATTCGAAATTTGAAAGGGGTGAAAATGCACAAAAAGCGTTCTAATAAACGTTTTAAATGTTATTTTCTACATAATATCAGGAAATACCAAACCGATTTCAAAAGTAATGGTATCAAAATGATGGTGTTAGTTCAACTTAGAACATAGGCTATATTTTATGTCGGTGCCACTACCAGAAAGGGGTGCAGGAGCAAAAAACGTTCTAAAAAAGCGATTTTTGCGTTACTGAAGGGCCTAGAAATATGAAATTTGGAATATTAGTTACTTATAAGATATAAATGATGTCTAAGAACAGTTCTTAAACAATTCGAAATTTAAAAGGGGTGAAAATGCACAAAAAGCGTTCTAAAAAACGTTCTAAATGGTAGTTTCTACATAATGTCAGGAAATACCAAACCGATTTAAAAAATATTGGTGTCAAAATGATGGTTTTAGTCCAACTTAGAACATAGGCTATATTTTATGTCGGTGCCACTACCAGAAAGGGGTGCAGGAGCAAAAAACGTTCTAAAAAAGCGATTTTTGCGTTACTGAAGGGCCTAGAAATATGAAATTTGGAATATTAGTTACTTAAAAGATATAAATGATGTCTAAGAATAGTTCTTAAAAAATTCGAAATTTAAAAGGGGTGAAAATGCACAAAAAGCGTTCTAAAAACGTTCTAAATGGTAGTTTCTACATAATCTCAGGAAATACCAAACAGATTTAAAAAAATATTGGTGTCAAAATGATAGTGACAACGTTTGCTGCAAGGTAGGCTATGTTTTATATCGGTGCCACTACCCCAAAGGGGGTGTAGGAGCAAAAAACGTTCTAAAAATGCGATTTATGTGTTACTGAAGGGCCTAGAAATATGAAATTTGAAGTATCAGCTACTTATTAGATATAAAGGATTTCTAAGAACAGTTCTTAAACAATTCGAAATTTAAAATGGGTGAAAATGCGCGAAAAGCGTTTTAAAAAATGTTCTAAATGATGATTTCTACACAATCTCAGGAAATACCAAACCAATTAAAAAAATAATGGCGTCAAAATGATGGTGAAAACCCTTGCCCCAACATAGGCTATGTTTTATATCGGTGACACAACACCAAAAGGGGGTGCAGGAGAAAAACGTTCTATATTGCAGTTTTTGCGTGACGGAAGGGCCTTGAATCGTGAAATTTAGAATGGTAGTTAGTTATAAGATATCAATGATCTCTATGGACATTTCCTAAAAAAGTCGAAATTTAAAAGGGGGGTCAAAATGCGCAAAAAGCGTTGTAAAAAACGTTCTAAATTGCGATTTCTAGCAATCTCAGGAAATACTGAACCGATTTCAAATATAATGGTGTAAAAATGATGGGGACAGATCTTGCTCTAAGATAGGCTATATTTTATATCTGTTTCACTACCCCAGAGGAGATGCAGGAGCAAAATTAGCGAAAAGCGTTCTAACAACGTTCTAAATGCCGATTTGTCACCAATATCTCAAGAAGAATCAAACTGATTTCAAAAGTAATGGTAAGAAATTGATGCTGACAGCCTTTGCTCTAACATACACGCTATTTTAAGTCGGTATCACTATCACCTAGACGTTGCAGAAGCAAAAAAGCGCTCCAAATTTCGAATTTTGTGATCAGTAGGGGCTAGCAACTTAAAATTAGGCAAGGTACATATTTATTACATATAAATGATCTTTAAGAACAGTTTCGAAAAAATTGGAAATTTAAAAAGGGGTGAAAATGCGCGAAAAGCGTTCTAAAAACGTTCTAAATTGCGATTTCTACTCAATCTCAGTAAATTCCAAAGCTATTTCAAAAGTAATGGTTGCAAATCAATGGTGACAGTCGCTGCTATAACATAGGTTATATTTTATGTTGCTGTCACTACCATCTGAGAGTTGCAAAAGCAAAACATGTTCTAATTTGCGTTTTTTGCATAACTGAAGGGTCTAACACTTTGAAGTATGGCATGGTATTTACTTACAAGATGCAACTGCTTTCTAAGAACTGTCGAAAGAAAATTTCAAATTTAAAAAGATGAAGTGAGCGAAAAGCGTTATAAATTACAATTTTTATGTTATCTTATCAAATACCAAACCGATTAAAAAATAATGATGACAAATTGTTGGTGATAGAACCTGCTCAAACATAAGCTATATTTTATGTCTGTGCCACTAACATCAGAGGGATGCAGTAGCTAAAAACTTTCTAAATTGCGAATTCTGTGATACTGAAAAGGCTAGAAACTTTAAATATGGCATGGTAGTTACATATAAAATATAAATGCCCTCGAAGGACTGTCGAAAATAAATTCGAATTAAAAAGGGGTGAAGTGAAGTGGAAGTGTGAAAAGCATTCTAAAAAGTCCTAAATTACCATTTCTACGCAATTTCAGGGAATATAAACCAAATATAAAAGTAATAGTTGCGAATCAATGGTAACAGTCTCTGATCCTACACAGGCTATATTTTATGCCGATGATTCTACCACCTGGGGTTCACAGGAACAACAAACGCTCTAAAAAAGGTCTGTAAATGCTTTCTAAATTACGTTTCTGTGGAATATTAGGAAATAACAAACCAATTTCAAAATTAAAGATGGCAAATTAATGGTGACAGTTCCTATTTCAACATAGCCCTTTATGTTGAGAGAGGTGGTAAGACTTGGAATTTGACACGATGGTTAATTTTAAGATGTAAGAAGATGGTTTCTAAAAAATTCAAAACTTCAAATGAATACTGAAATGAGCATATTAATTAAGCATAAAAGTTTCAAAATATTTTTTAAATTATTATTTATTTAGTTTTATTTCGTTTTATTAATTTAAGTCTCATTTCTGCCTTATGCAGTGTAACAATGATGTTTAATCAAACTGCGTTTTAAATAGTAATTTTTTTAATTATTCCTAAAAGTAATAAGTACCTTTTAATAAAATAAAATATTACCTTTTAATAAAATAAAAATTTAGTTAGTGCCTTTTAATAAAAATTAGACATATAAATATCCCTTGGCATATCTCAAATATTACGCGAGCAAAGCCGCGGGGTTTGCTAGTATAGTATATGCTTGCTATATTTGACTGAATTTCAAATATACCGTTTTCTTAAAATGGTGCTTTACATGTCACCAATTTTATAGATGTGAAATATTAAAGCTAAAATAAAGCGGATATTTCACTAATATTTCTTCATCCGTGAGTAAACCTATATGTGATTTAACATCATACCCCTTTCTTAATTAGCTCTTTCAATTCATTTCCTTTCGTCACTTTTCTCAAAGAACAATATTATACATTCCTGCCATAAAAGATGCATGAGTTAATTCGAATTAAGATTCATTTATACTATGGACATTATTTTCACAGGCATTTTGACAGCTTAGTTCTTTATCCAGTGAGAGTATGCTATTAAAGATTTCCAATTAAAATGAGGACACCTTAGCTTACCTCAAAAGGATTTTGGATACTTATCAAGTTACATTTCATTTACTTTCAGCCTAAATAATTTGTATAGCAAAAGCTAATATTGCGAGAAAATTTTCATGATAATGCTGGTATTGATGAAAGTTATTGTATTCCTAATCCTTAATTTTGCAAGCCACTGTCGATTAGTTTCGTATACCTTTTCCTGCTGATATTGCTCAGATTATATAAAGCAAGTAGCAACTTACTGCAATTTAGGTAATAGGATCCTATGAAAAATTTCATTTATTTAAAATTTACTTTTACATTAAACATTTTTTAAGTACTACTAATTTTCAAATAACGAAATTAACCTCATACCCGTATTACCCGATCCTAGTTCGTTAAATTTAAAGTGCAATATGTGTGATATGAGTTTTTCCAGTGATTTTCCATGTGTTTTTCCCTTCGTTGTCGAATTCCTTACTCTGTTAATTATGGCTGTCTCATAAATACAGTGGTGTGCAAAAGTTAAGGATGAAGCAGGTACAATAGCATAAAAGCCGAACAAGGCAACTAAACGGACTGAAATAACAACCAGGAGACCGACTTGGGACCGATGCAGTAAGGCATGTGCATTTATGGCATATGACATAAGAGGAGGAGGCCGAAAGGGCATAAAGCACATTGATGGTGGACGTTCAGCAATTCGGTGGAATTTATTGCACAGTGTACAGTGATTTCAACGACGGTTTGTTACTACTACTGTGTGATATAGCCAACAGGCAATCCAGGAGATGTCATCTGGATGACTTTATTCGTGGTTGCATCATTGGAAGGTTGGAAAACGGTCGAAGTATGACAAGTGTGGCAGATGAATTCGGGACATCTCACAGCATCATTTTTCGAGCATGGGCAACATTTCAAACGATTGGAACAGCTCTCCGAACGTTCAGCAGTGGTCGCCTATGAGAAACAACAATGGCGGACGACCATTATATTGTCATATTGGCAAAAAGAATCAGGCGGCAGTCGGTTGGAGAAACCGCAAGGCACATGTAACAGACTACTGGACGTCGCATATCACGTTTTACCGTGGCCAGGAGGATGCAGGATGGTGGTCAATACGTATGATGACCAGTACAATGTGTACCATTAATTCCTGCTCATCGGAGACACCGATTTCTGTGGTGCCAGGAACTCAAGAACTGAACACAACAGGAGTGGGGTTGCGTGATCTTTAAGGATGAGAGCCGATTTAGCCTGATGAGCAATTCTGGACGTATACACATCTGGAGAGAGCAGGAAATACACAATCACTCTTCCAACATCATTGAAAGGGACTGTTTTTCAGGTGCCGTAGTTCTCGTTTCGGACATTATCATGCTTGGGAGACGTATGAACCTTCACGTTCTCCAAGGAGGTTCAGTCATTCGTGTCCACAATTGTACCAAGATTCTCTTGCCTCACGTGCGTCTGTTTAGAGGTATGTGGATCCGGACTTCCTCTTCATGGAAATCAACGCTACATCTCATTGTACAGTGCTCTTGGAGAGTGAATATATTCAACTCATGGATTGGCCTGCAAGGTCCCCGAAACTAAATCCCATAAAACACGTGTGGGACCTTCTCGGAAGACCTTGGGAGCACGTGACCAGGCGCCAGCGACGTTTCCACAGCTGACATTGGCGTTACAAGAATAATTGGAGTCGATGCCTCAACAACTCCTTGACAACCTCGTCCTCAGCATGGACAGACGTTGTAAATCCTGCATCGCCGTTTGGGGTGGTGATATCCTCTATTAAGGATTGAATTAAATATTGAAATGTTCTTGCCTGATGCTTGTCAGATGGAAGTTTCTGTCTTCTCTGCAGTTGTGCTCCAAGTTATCTTTTCAATAAAGTGCTTTTGTATTCTTTTGATTCCTTGTTTAGATGGTTCTGAACACTTCTACCATATTTTCACATCTTGGAGATCTTATGGTATGATTTCTGTCGATGTGGAAAACTTTTGAACGACGTTATACTTGAAAAATCATCTCATCCTTAATTTTTGCACACCTGTGTATGTGAGAGTATTTATTCGGCAATTCGAACTGAGACTGGAAATGAAAAGTTTCAAACGGAAAATCTATAATAAAGTTGCTTTCGTGTATGCGTCATAACAAATAAAATATTAAAATTTGTAATCAGTTATTACAAATATCAAAATTACATTTCTCAATTACATATTAAAACATCGCAATTAACCTATTTCCAGCTGATAGTCGGAAAATACACCATTTTTATAAGTACCGTATATACTCGCGTATAAGTCGAGCGATTTCTGACAATTTTCGGTAAGCAAATTTGGGGGGTCGACTTATTCGCGAGTCAGTTAAAAAAGCAAAAATAAAAACTTCGAATACTAAAAAATTATGGCTTTTTATGTGTATGAATAAAAAAATAATACATAAAATATACAAATAATTATTATTCATCATTTAAAAAAATAATAATGATTTGTTTCTGTTTACTTACTAACTTTTCGCATTAGAAAGTGAAATCTTTGGTTTGATTTTGTACAAAATTCAAGTAAAAAGTTAGAGGGTGGACTTATACGCGAGTTTTTGATTTTTTTCCAAAATTTGCATCCGAAAGTTAGGGGATCGACTTATACGCGAGTATATACGGTAATTTTTTTTTCTTATGAAAATGAATGTTTGGTTGAATAAGAATCTTTTTTGAAAACTAGAAAGTTTGTTTAATTTAAATTTTTTTCGTTGTCAGTCGCATTTTTTATAGTTACAAATTTTTTTATTTAAAATTTTTAATTTAAAATTTTTCCTCTTTGATAAAACTGAAACGTGACTACACATGCAAAATGCTTTGAAATGTTTAATAAATAACTACATTTTAAATTTCCATGATTTTTTTTTTTTATTTTTAGAAAGAATTTATGAAAGTCATTGTGTTGTTGTTTTTTTGTTTTATCAATATCTCATTACATCTGTTTTGTACAATTGCTGATGATAATGTGTTTTTGCACTGTTTTATAATTACTAAACTAATAAACCCTTTTTTTTTCTTTGCAGTTTTGCTAATAGTATGATCAGTTCATAGTAAAATATTAGTACAAAGCAAAAATTTTAACAAAATTTTATTGCGAACAGGAATGAGTTTATTATCAAAATAGAAAAAAAAATTGCTATAAGTAAGTACAGTCGTGGAAAAAAAAGTAAACGCCCCCTACTAACTCCGCAACAAATTATCGTGGAAGAAAATTACTGGTACCAAACGATTGGAAATAAAGTCTACTTTTAAATGATGTATATAAAATTTGCTTAGGGGGCCATCTACTTATTAAAACGAACCATAACCTTTTTTTTTTCAATAGCAGTACAAAATTCTGACAGCATAAATGAACTCTATGCCCTTCAATTAGCCTAAAAACAAATTTTTATGCAATTCGTACCATAAGTTTCCGAGAAATTAATTATTTTAAAACGAGCGTGTTTTGGGGGCTATATTCAAATTGAAGTTCCGTATTCGATTGTTAACCAAGAGAGCTCCCTTCTTGATCAAGGCACCACTCAAGCAGTCAATGAAGCCTTCTAGATTACACGACAGCAGAAGAAATTTCAAAATATCTAGTCACTTCTATCACAGACGGCCCCTTAAAACATCCTTTTGCCGTTTTTAAGCATAATTTGAAAACTACTTGGAAGAAAATTGTGAAATTTTGGATTTCCATAAAGCAGGATTTAATAAAACTAAATCCATAAAAAAAACTGTAGGATGCAATCCATAACTTTTCTTAATATTAATTTCATAATTCATATCACAAAATTATAAAAATTGCAAATTCAACGTATTTATGTTTGGGTATATTAGTATTATTGCTACACAAAAAATTAGCACATTAGGAACATAATTTCAGGAGATATAAATAAAAATATGAAAACGTAATTTAACATTAGAAACACTAAATTTTGAATGTTTATAATTCAAAACTTATCATTCAAATGACTTGAAATTTGGTGTCTAGACATAGTTTGAACCGAAGATTTGAAATATCTTGTTAAAATTGCGTATTGCCATTGAAAAAAAATGAAGTTTGGATTCGTTTTAATATGTAGATGGCCCCCTAAGCCAATTTTACATGCATCATTTAAAAGTAGACTTAATTTACAATCGTTCGGTACCAGTAACTTTCTTCTAGGATAATTTGTTGACGAGTTAGTAGGGGGTGTTTACTTTTTTTTTCCACGACTGTATATTCAGCTTTTAAAAAAACGTCACCGGTTAAAAAAAAAAAAAAAAAAAAAAAAAACTTTTGGATAAAAATTCGTTTCTGGAAGTCCCATTAAGATTTTTTCTGATCGTTTGATTAAATCTTGAATACGCACGTGGATTTTGCTCTTGATCTGCAGGCCTTTTACCTCTAAACATCGATATTTTAACACCAAATTATACACAGGGTACCGGACGGATCAGATAGTAAGAAATATATATATATATATATATATATATATATATATATATATATATATATATAAAATTCAGTCATGAATTGTAAAACTAGTTTTGATTACGATACCGGCAAGATATGGGAATTGAAAAATGACCATAGTGCCCGGTCGGCTTCTGATTACATGGTAGGAAGTGGATCGACAAAAAGTTACCATGGTTCGGATAATAAAGTGGATGAACAGACTGGAGAGAGTAGAGATACACTTTCAGGTATGAGGGGGAGAGCCGGGATCATGTAATTTATGAAAAAAGTAAAAAGTTGAATAAAAATTATAAAATGTATGGAAACTACAGTAAAAATAGTAATTTTAATTGTTATAAAAATGTTATGGATTCAACAGTGAGTGGTAGTACTAGATATAATACTAGATATGTTTACAACAGCAAAATTTCAGATATAAAGGAGAAGGTAGAGAAGACTAGTATGGTAGAGAAGAAGTATAAAACTAGATATTTTTACAATAAAAGTATGAGAAATGAGAGGGGGAAAAATTATTTAAAATTTAAGAAATGCAAGGATAAAAGATGTAAAGTCTGCATCCATGCTGAAAAGGATAACTGTAATGCCGTGGATGAAAATTGTGTAAACTTTTGTAAGGTATTTAACTGTGTGTATAGATTAAAATATAAAATTTGTAACACGTCTTATATAGGACAAACGTCTGGTCCTTTTAATATGAGATTTAACAACCACAAAAAAGATATAAGAAAGATAACGAGTGCGAGGGAAGAACAGGAAATTGAAATAGTACATTTTGCAAAACATGGAATTGAAAATATTGAAATATCGATTTTGCATATAGTTGCAAACAAGGCTGAAAGATTAATATGTGAAAGAAATATGATGGTTAAATACGGAACAGTGTACCCTTATGGTTTAAATGTTATGTTTGATCAAATTAATGTTTTGAAGAATTTCAGAAATACAATATTGAAAGAGTCAATCTATGAAAAAATTAATCACGATTTGAGTTGTGAGTGTGAGTTACATAATAAACAAAATGTCAAGGTTAATGATCTAAATTGTAGTAAGGATATTAAAAATGCTATTGTCAATATTAATTCCGGCAATATTGTTAAAACAATAAAATACATAATTTTCAATGTGAAAAAGAAGTTAATACCCGATTTATTGAGAGAATTATACGAACATACAGGTAACGGAAATATAGATATAGGGTTCGATCTGTTGAGATTCAGAATAGGTAAGCAGAAACTTAATGGTTACATTGAGTTGAAAAACAACAAAGTTAATTTAGAGAATAAGATTTATTGTGTATTGGATTACATGGGGCACCATTTTAGGGGTGCTAATTTTAAGGGAATTTTAAATAAGTATAATGAATACCTGCCGGATAAAAACATACATATTATTAAAGCTTACAAATACGATAAACCATTAGGCAGAGTTATATTTAACTACAACAGTTACTCTAAGAATTTGCAGAGCTGTATCGAGAAAAGTATTTGTCATTGTAATAATGTCGAATATAATAAATACGTTATTTCAAATTACGGACATATTCTTACCGGGGATCTTGCTATAGTGGCAGACACAAATCTCAGAAATTACATGAGGTATGGTACAAAATACAGATTGAGGAGAGTTGTGAGTAGAGGATTAGCTATAAAACGTTTGTCAAATAATATAGATATCTTCATTCAAAAATTAATATATAAATATGGTTTACCAAAAACCGTTTTTGAGGAATGGAGGCACTATATTTTAAAAGAATTTCAAGGCTTTTACCACAAAGATTTTGAGGGTGTCTCGGGAGAATCTTACAAAGATTTGATTAAAGCAGTAAAAAATCTACAGGATGATTTTATCATTACGTATGTGGATAAAGCTAACACCAACTATGCTATAATATGTAAAAAAATATACGGAGATATTCTAAGGGAAACCTACAATAATGAGGGAAATTATCAACTACTAAAAACTACTAAACAAGTTACTGTAAACAGAGTGAAGGCGTTCTATAAAAAAATAAAATCAAAGCAAAATAGTGTGGAATTTCCTTATCTTGTAATGATTCCAAAATTCCATAAAAACCCAATTACTTTTAGAACCGTAACTTGTGGGTTTGGTTCTTACCTGGAATGTGTAAATAAAATTTTTTTGAATATATTACAAAAGATTTTCGATCAGGTTATAAATGAATATTCTTCGATAGTAATAAAAAATAGCTATGAACTTATAAAAAGTTAAAAAAAGCTGAAAAACATTACAGGATTGTATACATATGATTTCGAGGATTTGTATAATAGCATAAATTTAGATGATTTGAAGTACAGAGTTATGGATTTTTTCAAGAAATCTAAAGAGAAGGATATCAGTATTGAAATATTCACCGATTTATTTCAATTTGTTGTTTACGAAAATTACCTGTTTGAAGGGAAACAAATATATAAACAAGTGAGAGGTATTCCAATGGGGGGCAGTTGTAGCTCCATCCTTGCAGATATTTATCTGTTTACATATGAAGCCGGTTTATTGTTGGAAAAAGACTTAAAGATGTACAGATATATAGATGATGTTTTGGTGGTTGAGCTGAATAATGATAAAGAAATTTATCAATTTAAATGTTATCCAGACACTTTGAATTTAAAGAGTACTTCGGATAATCAGGGCAATGTCAACTACTTGGATGTTAATTTGGAGATTATAAACGGAATTTTAGTATATAGTATTTATGATAAAAGAAATTATTTTGATTTTGATACAATAAAAATACTAAACTTTAATAGTAACGTGCATGTTTCAATTTTTAGAAATATATATTTAAATGGTTTAAATCGTATTGCAAATTTGTGCTCAAATGTTGATAAATTGGTTGGTGAAATTTTTAACCTTTACATAAACAAAATTACCCAATACATATTTTGAATGATTTAACTTTCAATTTTATCAGGAAAAAAAGCTATCGAAATAAAACATTGGAATTGTTCGATGATTGTGATTTATCGATACGTGATTCCCATCGAAAATAGCTTAGCGGTGAGGATAATCACGGACTTCATTTGACGGCTTTTGAATTAGATTGTGGTTTTCATTTTTTCTGATCTCTGTTTGTTTGGTCTTGGCAAGTGAGGGGGAATGTTTTGCACGTAAAACATGTTTAACCCCGCAGTACAAGTCATAAGCCTTGGCCACTTGTCTTCATGTTTGGTTTTTTCTTAGTTACTCTTGGTTTTGTTAATTATTGTTTTAGTTACAGTTTGTTAGATGTTTTTTCCGTGTACTAATTTATATGAATTTGGATTTTTCAATATATATATATATATATATATATATACAACTGGGATTTTATTCGGTATGTTGTGCAATATTTCTATTTTTTATGCTATAAATTAAATATTTAAAGATTGTAGTGTTTTTTTCCATTTCATACCATTTGATATTATTCTGTTTTCATCTTGAAACTATTCTCTTGGTCATATTGGTTGTTTGAGTACAGGAGAGAAAAAATTCAGCTTATAGCTTTTTTTCTCACAGAAAACAACCGATTTGCTTACATCATTGAATTCTGTACTCTTGAAAACGTAATTCAATATATAAGTTTTTCAATTATTTTTTTCGGTATCTATATTCTTTCTTTTTTTTCTACCATATTAATTCTTGTAATTAAGTATAAGGCACTTTATTTTATACATACAGTTGTATATTATAGGTTTGTGGTATCCATTTTTATTGTCATTTCATTCACAATATTGCGGGTTTTTTTATGATCGTCGGTAATGTTTAATTAATGGTTATATATACATACACACATATATATATATATATATTTAAAAAATATATGTATTTGTTGATGTCATTTATTCATAATTTCACAGTTTTGTTGGTGGTCGGTAATGTTTATTTAATGGTTATATATTCATATATATATGGTTATTGTATCAAAATTTGGTTGTTTTTCATATGTTTTATATGGATTAATCGTCTGCAATGTACTAGTGAATAAGTGGTATTGTGCTTGATTTTATATTACAAGTTAAAGGTTCCGTCTTTATTTTGTATAATGTCAGTGTTATGAATTAAAGCTAAATTTATTAATTTAATTTTAGTAATTGGAAATAGATGATGAATTGTAATTATATAATGGTTATATATATATATATATATATATAATATTACAATTCATCATCTCTTTTTTAAATTAATAAATTGAGTATCAATACACGTAATATATATACGCTAAAGATTAAATGTATTCAATGAAAAAAAAAACTAGAAGAACACTTCTTAAAACTTTTTACGTAGATTTTTAGTTAAAAATATAAAATCTATCAGCATTTATTTTACGTATATTTAGGTCTATTATCACGGGTACAAGTAAAAACGGGCGGATCAGCTAAGTATTTTATAAAAAGGAATATTATTGGTCTCAAACACGTAAAGTAAATATCTCAAAAAGGCTAATTTCCATAGATGTAATATCACTCATTTAAACGTTAAATTTCCACATAGACACTAGCGGGTGCTGTTATGAAGTGCAATTAACAATTCACCTTTCTATTTTTTACGGATTTATTTTGGTAAAAATTAACTGCAAGCTCCATTACTTTTTGAATAGATTTGCTTTAAATTTGAAAAGTCGTTTATTAAAAAAGTCAATCATTTCAAAATTCTTACATTCTTGTATCTTAAAAAAAGAAAAATATTGGATTCGTGAAAAAATTCGGCTCTCGATTTTCGACGATTTTATACGTTATAGAAGGTCCTGGACAAGATTTGATTGTTTTTAGAAAATGTCTGTCTGTGTGTCTGTCTGTACGGGACAAAAATTTTGTGACAAAAATTTTTTCTATCTCAAGAACTAATGAATGGAATTTCATAAAAGTTAATATTCAGTTAGACGTTGACATGAAGTTGTTGCTAATTAGTTTTTGGTGTAAATCTACCTACAAATGAACTGACGCTACTATGCTGCATTTTTTTACAATTCCTGTAATTGCGGTATCTCAAGAACTAATGCACGGATTTTCATCAGAGTTCAGATTCCTTTAGACTAGACGTTGACGCCAATATAGTCATATCTCAAGAACAATTTCACGGAATTTCGTCTAATTTCATATTATATGAGATCTTGACATAAGTTGGTGCTGATTAGGTTTTCCAGTAAATCATATAACAAGAGGCGCTGCTATGTTGCATTTTCAACGATTTTCGCGATAGGGTCATTCCACATAAAATGAGCCAAAATTTTAAAAAAAGTCGTGGCTGCATAGTAACAGATTTTAATAAAATTTGATAGACAGATTCAATTTATATTCAAATAGAGCATTGCAAAATATTTCGACAAAAAAATAAAAATTTTGGAAGTTCTGGACATTTAAAAAACTTGTCACATAGAATGGCATGTGTACAATCGTTCAAAGTTGCAAGTTTGAAGTTCCGTATCTTGAAAACTATTTAACATAAATTAAATCTTTTTATAATATTGTTATCTCTGGAAAATTATCTTCATATTTATTTAATAATAATAATTTGGTAACGTCATGATTAATCTTAAATTTATTGTAAAAATTGAAGTTTGTCAATTTTGAGAAAATTAAAAATGTTATAAAAATTAAAGGAACTAAAAAACATCTGTGAAATTGATGCCTGATGTAGTGTTATCTATTAAGATCGAATTGCTAAAGTTTTTAAGTTGCCATGTATTTCCTTCACCTAAAAAAAAAAAAAAAAAAAAAAATTGAAACTTAAAAAAAAATGACAAACTGTAATTTTTCCTCTTATTGATAGGCAAAAAAAATATTGAAGGAAAGGTCAGACATTATAGTTATCGCACAGACATAAAGATCAATAAGTCCATGATATGCAAAAAAAAAAAAAAAAAAAAAAAAAAAATTCAAGATTGTCTTTTGATCTCTAACGTCACAAAATTTGGTTAAAAAAGTAATATTTGTTGTATTCCAAGAGCTTTTACTCTTTGAATAAGCCCGCGTTTTTTTACAATATTGCACGATTTCAAAGGGAAAAAAGATGCTGTGCTGCCATCTATGGATTTAGAGGATAAATATATAATTTTTTTTGTTCAAAGTAATATATTTTTTTTTACTGTAGTTTAAAATAAATATATTAATAGCCAAAAATAAACTGAAAGCAAAAATTAAAATTTCTATATTTAAAATATACACTTTTATCAATAATCTATAAAATAATTTAAAAGTTTAATAAAGCTTTTTTCGCTTAAAAGAAAGTGATATAAATATTGCATTTTACCCTCAACATATTTTACTGTTTATTTTTTTTCTCATTAAGAAATAAAAAGGCAAGAATGAAACTTTCGATATTTAAAATTTAATTCTATTAGCTTCTATTAATTCTATTAACTTCATTTAGCTATAACGCCAAAAAAAAAAAAAAGTAAAATTGTCAAAGCTGTCCTTCATGCTTAAATGAGCAGTAGAAATATTGCATTTTTACTTCAAAATTTTTGAAAAATATTTTTTTTTCTCATTACGGAATAAAAATACAATTACTAACTTGCGCCAATCTGTTACTTATTATTCAATCCTAATTATAAATAATTTTTAATATAGTCTTTCCATTCCTAAGGCTAATAATCAGAATTGAAATTTTAAGCATGTAGACAATACCTCGATTTTGCATCAACTTTTATTGTAAATTTTAATACTTAAATAAACAATCCTGAAATCTATTATTTTACATTTACTCATAAATAGATATGATCTAAATATAGACTGATTTTCATTAAAATTGGTGACATGTCTGCCACAGCTGATTTGCTCATTTTGCATGGAATGACCCAATAGAATGACCCCAAATGACCCGTCTCAAAAACTAATGCACTGATTTTAGTCAAACTTCATATTGTGTTACACTTTCACATAAATAGATCCTTATTATTCTTGGGTGTATATTTACCAACAGGTGCTACTTTTCTGCTCTTTGGGTTGAGAATTTTGGTTGGAGACATTTAAAAGTGTGGGTGCAGATGTTCAATGCTTTGTTTGAAAAATGCAATGCTTATATCTCCTTTTTAAAGGCACACAATTCAACGAACCTATACCTTTTGAATTCTCGTTGATGCTTAGGTTTTAGTACAAATCACCCAACAGATGACGCTGCTATGCTGCATTTTTCAGGAATTACACGATTTTAGTGATGGTTCTATCTCAAGAACTAATGCACGGAATTTCATATCTTTATAATCTTCATGATGAGCATAGATTGTCATTTAATTTCGGCGCTATAACAGCGAGTTTTGAAGTATTAACATGTATGAGATAGAATAAAGTTTTAGGATTTGCACATCCGACTAATTCTATTATGTTCTAAAATTGAATTATGTATAAAAGTATTGTCATATTATGTCAAAAATTATTGTAAAGTGTTTTTCCCGCTAATAATTTAACTGCTTATCAAATGTGCTTTTCTTTTCTTTTCTTTTTTTTTTCTTTTACTTGCTTCTGGTACAAACAGAATTTTTTCGATAGTATTGTTTATGGAAATGTGTTCTGTTGTTATTAGCAGCATTTAGAAATGAAGAACAAATAGAAGAAATCACATTTTATTCTTTATTTGTCTCTGCAAATGCCAAGTGCGTAAAATGTTGCATTTGCGTAAAACATAGATTGAGGAAAACAATGTCGAGGTATTTTTCTAGTATGATTTTTAACGGTATTGTAAATGTAATATGAGCAATATCCCAGCAGAAATTCAAAATTCTTATTTTCTGCTAGTAGTCAATATATATTTACTTTTTAAACACCAAACATTTATTTTTAAACTAATTATTGGTTTAATATATTAAGAACTTCATTATATCGATATCAGTAACAAATACGCTACAATTACAATGAGTAATATCCAGTGTTGAATTCAGACACTTTTCTCCGGGAGGGTAATCAGTGACTCCGGGGGCGGGGGGGGGGCATTATAGAATTCCGGGGGGGGATTGTACTTTTTGACCATTGAAAACACAAAATCTCAATCTTCCGGGGTGGGGACATCTCCTTACTCCGGGGGGGATGTCCCCCCCAGGCCACCCCCTGAATTCAACACTGGTAATATCTATATGTTTAAAAGTCCAGGTTGTTTTTTTAGTCATCAGCCCTGAGCTTCCTACTGAACCACTTTTGATAGTTATTTTTTTAAATGAAAGTACTTTATTTTTTTACTCCTCCACGCTCTCGCTGTTTTTTAAAATAATTCCATTTTTATATTTTCATTTTCATTTAAAATTTTTTTTGTTAAATTTCTTCACATTGGTGGTAACCAGGTTACTTGCAGCCGTTTTTGTATTACAATTAAAAATAACTTTTTAAAAACTTTTGAACAAAAAAGGACCTCACAATATAAAATAACAGATTCCCAGCAAAGAGGAGATTGCTGGCCAGCAGCAAGATAGGTGCAAGATAGATCGTAGTGTACGCTAAAAGCGCTTGTTCATGTCCGATCACAAAAACCAAGCAGCAGCGAGCGCGGTCAGTACTTGGGAGGGTGACCAGATGCAGTTCAAATATTTCTATTGACATTTCTATTATAGACACTTCTACAGATGTTTCTATAGCTCTTCGTGAAACTAGCTTATAGAAAAAAGAGCCATAATTACATAATACTTTGTTTTTTTTATAGAATTCTATAAGAATTTTTTCTAAGGGAAAGTGCTGGGCCAGCAAAGGAATAGCAGTGGGATAGTGCTAGCACTGCAGAAAAAGTGCCGGGTTGAAGTAATGTGATGGCACACCAATGCTGGCCTGCTGTTGGCCATCACTGATTGGCCAGCTGCATTCGGCTCGGACGCTTTTCGACAGGTTTAAGTAATGGCACCCTTGCACTTTACCGCTGATAGCACTGCTGGCTGCCATCTTTTTTCCAGCTGATGGTCCACTGTTTCTTTCCTTGCTGGGTTTTTACTCATTACGCTGACAATGAGATTGAGACGCTTATCTCAGACGTCTTCAGCGTGTGAAAATGAAATGAGTATTTTCTTTGATAAAAGTAAATATTTTACTATGAGTGCGTCTAAAAGTAAATATCTGGATTTCGCCAGCACTCAGACTACAACTTCAAGTAAAGAGCGCGAATGTTTACATGCAAAATTGTAACTGACAAAATTAACATCAAGTTTGGAAATATATTTATTAAATATTGATTCATTATTGTAATGTTTTTTCTTTTTGTCTTTTTGATATTAATTCAGTCAATCGGTTCTTTTAAACATTTTCATTAGTCGAATTCGACGGGTTTCGACTCGTAATTAATTAAAATGGTCCGGTAAAGCAATTTAATAAAGCTTAAACACATTCACCAACATTCACATTTATTTATACTGACGGAAACTCAGTGACTTATGCAAAACTAATGAAGCGTGTCAAAAACACATCAGTTGCTATTATGAGATTATTTAACGATAGCTACAAAATGAGTTTGACTTATTATGCAAATCGTCGAATGTATTTGTAAAGATCGACCAAAACCGAAACCGAATTTCGGTAATCTTCCTATTTTCGGCCAAAAACGAAAACGAAAATGTCCACAATTTTTTTAAAGGTAATTAATATACACATAATTATTAATTAAATATGCATGTTTATTAAATATAAATAATTATTAATGATACGTGTGGCCCAAGTTGGCTTGTGCTCTGACCAAAACTTTTTATTTTCATATAAAATTAAATGTAATTAATTCATCAAGGACAGAGAATGATTTTCTATTTATACAAATTCCATCTCTTTATAATATGTTTTAGGTACACATACCTCGACTTATGTTTTATAATGATTTTTTTATTATTTTTATATAAAATTAAATGTAATTAATTCATCAAGGGCATAGAATGATTTTCTATTTATATGAATTCCATCTCTTTAAAATATGATTTAGGTACACATACTCCGATTTATGTTTTATAATTATTTTTTTAAATGATCATATATTTTTCTAGAACTTTAAACCTCTCAAAGAGTATTCGAAACACCTATGCGGTTTCAAATTAAAAATTTTCTATTACTGTTAAGTTTGCAGCTTTTAACGAGCCCGTGAAAAGCGTCTTCAAAGTTTAGTCACATATGAATTGCTTGCCTTATAATTTGCTCTCAGGTCTTGAGTCAGTCATGACTGATGATTATAAACAGTAAAGTTCATAGCAATAAATAAAGAGCCGATACATCTCAAATGAATGAGTAATGTTGAAATTTTCCGAAGAAAGAAACGAGGTTCTTGGACTACGGATAGTTCGGTTGAGTTTTGGTCTTGCCGAATTTTCTGCTGCGTTTTCGCAGAAAACGAATTTTTGGCAAAGCTCAGATTTTGGGCGAACCGAATTTTCGGGCGATCTCTATATATTTGTATAATAAAAATTACTGAAAAAGACTGGGAAATTGATTTTTGTTAAAGTATCTTCATATTGTATGAGTGATAATAATGGTTCAAATCCTGCTATGTATAGATTAAATAAAAAGTAAACAAAACTGTTCTATCGTTTCAAAAAGTCATCATAATTTAACGGCAAGTAAGTTTATGTGCCATTGTTATGAATGCGTCTGTAATTGTCTGACAATATTGCAGGAATTAATGTTGAAAAATCAGTTTTTATGGGATCTCAAGACTCTTAAATCTTCAAAATTTTCGAAATTTTATTTATTTATTTATTTTTTTTTAGATATTAAACTCCTATCTTTTCTGAAAATTTTCTTATAATTGTTTCCTTGAAATTACCATTAGAATAGAAGTTATGGCTTTTAGAATTGTACCCGCTAATAGCTGAAGCGGCGTTTCCGAAACATTGAAGTCATTTTTCTCCAAATGACGTTTTGGGATATAACGCACACGATATCTCAAAAACTTCTGAATATGTTTTTATGAAATTTTCAAAACATATGTTTCATGTTAGTCTGTATAAACTGAACCTAAAATTTTCTTTTATTGTTCAAAAAAATATTTTTTTAGGTGGTTATACTGTTGAACTTTTCAAAATTTTGCTTTAGCTAAATACAACTTTGTATTAAAAATATAAAAATGCTTTAAATACAATTTTTTTTAGATTCAGAGTAATTGTTACAATCTGAAGTATAAGCAGTCACCAAAATTAACACGCTATTTGGAATATTTATTTTGTAATCGTGCGCATAAGCTATTATACCAATTTTCTGCTCGTCAAATAGCTGACAGTTTGGAGTCCCTGTAAATGCTAATTCTTCATCTTGCAATTTTTTAAATGCGTAAAATGAAAGAAAATACTTATATGTTTTATCCCAATAAAAATTGTGTTTTAAAATCCTATACATTTTAAGATATTAAATGTTAAAAAGGGTCTTTTTTTTTCCCCCTTAAGCTTTGTAGATAAACCAAATAGGTGTTCCAAAATTCGAAAAATGAAACAAAGTTTTCCAAAATTCGACAGAAAAATTCATAGGGGTGGTAGTAAGCATCAAGAGGATAAAAAATTGCCATGGATCATGGGATCGCAAAACGCGTATTTAAGTCACAAATACAAGGTTTTCCTAACTGAACCAGGGTTGACGGTAATAATTTCGGTAAAAATAAAGACATTGCAATGAAAATGCAACGATATGTACCTTGTTTTACATGAAATATGATAACATCACGAAAAGATCTGGAAAAACAAGTTGCCCAAGCAATCGATAATACCATATGAGCAGATAATCACATATAATAAATATATTAATATATTTATTTTTAAACTAATTAATGGTTTAATATATTAAGAACTTTATTACATCGATATCAGTAACAAATACGCTAAAATTAGGATGAGTAATATAATTAATTAAAAGGGTTTGGTAAAGCAATTTAATAAAGTTTAGACACATTCAACAACATTCACATTTATTTATACTAACGGATACTCAGTGACTTATGCAAAACTAATGAAGCGTGTCGAAAACACATCAAATGCTATTAAGAGATTATTTAACGATCGCTAACGATCGATAAATGAGTTTGACTTATTATGCAGTTTGTCGAATATATTTACATAAGTAAAATTACAGAAAAAGACTGGGAAATAGACTTTTGTTATGGTATCTTCATAGTGTATGAGTGACAATAATGATTCAAAACCTGTTATGTATAGATTAAATAACAAGTAAAAATTAAATTTAAAAAATAAAAAAAACCCGACTGCGTAAAATGCGAACTAATTAATTATTTCTCATCAATGTTAAACTATTTTTTATATTGCTTATTTTTTTCATTTACTGGTATTGATAACTTTTAAGTTGTGTTTAATTGTTAGTTCCTATCTATAAACACTGTTTTGATGAGGCCTACAGATGTTTATGATGGTTAGAGTTGCAGATGGTAGAGTATCTAGTAGATCCTACCTACACAACTTCCAGGTTGTGAAATATTTAAACGGAGCTTCTTACTGTAAAATAGTTAATGAAACATCGTATTCATTTTGAAAGACTTATCCAATGATATGCAACTCAATAGGGTGCGTAGAAAGTGTTTTGCGTTGCTACCGCCGTTTTTTATTTTACGGCCGCCATTTTGAATTTATAAAAACAAAACTTAACCTATAACCACCGGACGGTTAAGATGAATCGATATAGACTTCATTCATTAAAATCCATCCAGCCGTTGGGATGTTTCGACGGTATAAAGAAATCCACATACCCAGATACGCGTGAAACACATAACCCTTCTTGGCAGCCGGGTAAAAAGTAAACAAAACTATTCTGTCGTTTCAAAAAGTAATCATAATTTAACGACAAGTAAGTTCATGTGCCATTGTTATGAACTCGTCTGTAATTGTCTAACAATTTTGCAAGAATTAATGTTAAAAATTCAGTTATTAAGTTTTATAGATAAACGAAATACGGGGTGTTCCAAAATTAGACCGACAAATTCAGAGGGGTGATACTAGGCTTGAAGAGGATGAAAAGTATCCATAGAACATGGGGTCGCAAACCACATACTTAGTCGCAAACGCTGGGTGTTTCAGCCTAACTGAACTCGGGCTGGCGGTAATAATTGCAAGAAAAATAAAAACATTGCAATAAAAATGCTACGATATGTACTTTGTTTTATGTGAAATATGATAACATTACAAAAAGACCTGGAAAAACATGTTGTTCAAGCAATCGATGATACCTTATGATACCGATAATCACAGTCCAAAATGTGAGGCGTCAAGTGCATACTGCTGGTGCGTATAATGCAAACAGCTACTACTTTTGTTTAGTGTTATCACATTTAAAACAATGATGAGAATGTCTGTTAAATGTTTTATTATAATACAAGGGAACTCTGCCCCCTACGAGATACGCTCGCCAACCCCCATTCAGACACCGCAAACACTAAAAGCACGCTAATTTGATCGGCTTTAAAAATATTTCGGAAGAATGAATTGTAATTAAAAAAAAACAGTGGCTATCTCCTTGTTAACGGGTTCTTTTCGTCTTTGATTAAAGCAGATCAGTGAAACATGCGAAAATAAGCTAATATAAACTGATTTAAGTAAACAGAGTTTTTGTCTCCCGGTATTTTTTAACAACACTAAAAGAAAGTTTTTTTAAATAAGACATGTTAAATGTATCGCTTTAAATCCGATGTAATTTTCACCAAAGTTTTCTTTCTCTTTTTAATATTCATTCGAAAATACTTTTGTTGTTAGAAAGGAAATATTATTTGCCCTGTCTTAGAATTCTCAACACAACAACACAAGAGCAATGCGACTCTTGTAGGCACTTCAGTAACACCCGCATTGGTTCTTTGGTTCAAAATATCTCAATTTGTTGATTTTCTGTAAACAAGTCAACCCTATTGATTTACAATGGAAGCCTATAGAAATTTGGCGAAATATTAGAGATATCGCCAAGTTGGCGACAGAACAGGGTCCCCCTATGGTAACTCCCCTTATAGGTATGGAGATGCATTAAATGCTGTTCAATAACCAATGAAATGCGTTTCATTCGGGCGTTGCCATTAAACAATTTACAAATAATCTCCATTTCTGTGCTACGTACGATAGTGTGATATATATATAGATACTTCAGTTTTCTGAAAGTTATTACCGTCAACCCGAATTGAGTTAGGATGTATTTTGGGTTAAATACGTGATTTGTGACTGCATGTTCTATGGAACTTCTTCATTCTCTTCATACTACTATCATCCCTTCTGAATTTTGCTATACCCTGTATATATGTCGTCGAAGATAGCTGCCGCTTTTATGAATATTGCTGCAATTGTCTGACAAGTTTACAGGAACTGATCTTAAAATTTCAGTTCTTAAGCTTTGTAGATGAACAAAATAGCAGCGTCGTTTTCATACGCTTCTACCAAGTCGTGTATTCTTGTGTATCGCTTATTAATTATCAACTAATTTCATAAATGATGATTATTAAAAAAAATAATAAAACAGTATAAATGTAGCTGATTGTTTTCTAATAAGCATATTTTTAATGTTAAGAATGGAAATTGAATATTCTTTCATTAAACATATAATAAGTTAAACTTCGTTTACTATCTGTAATAAAATTCAGACAATAGATTTATTTATATTCTCAAATAATAGTTTTTCAAATAAGCAGTTTTTTAATGTTATGAAAAAGCATTGAATACTGTAAAAGCGCTTACTTTCGCGAGCCGTAATTTTCGCGAAAATGAAGATATCGGTGATTTCGCGAGCTGAAAATTTCGCGAATTTTATATGAACTGAACCGAAAGTTGAAAAATTCCGAAACTACCTAAATTGAACCATAAGGCAATTTAAGAAACTTCCTTTTGTCCGAAAAGTTCTTCACTCCCCCCTCTCCCCATCGCTCTAAAAATGAATGGCTTCAAAGAAGCTGATATAAATATTGTAAGTGAATGAGCTGCATTCTATTACTTGTATTATTGTTTTTATTCAAGAAGTAGTTGTATAGTAGTCAAGGAATAGTTGTAAGTATTCCAGAAATTTTTGTACTTATTTCTTATTTAAGTAACTGTAATCATTAAATTTTGGATAAGTGAAAAATTTCTGATTTTTTATTATTATTTGAGGCGAAAAAAATATATTATTTCGCGAGGCTTAAATTTTCGCGATTACGACGGGCTCGCGAAAATCGCGAAAATTAAAGCCTAGCGAAAATAAGTGCTTTTACAGTACTTATATACGTTAAAAACAAAGCAAGTAAAGCTTTATTGTATATCTGTAACAAACTTCTATCACTATAATTATACTCACTAATGATAGCCTATGAAATGAGCATTTCTTCATTTTATGAAAGAGCGTTGATTACTGAATTTTTAAAAACGAAATTGGTTCAAATTTATTTATAATCTATAATTCTGAAATGTCATAAAAATATTTTTACATTTGCAATCCCGTTCATCGAATACGTTTCATCTTAATGACATTTGTATAAGATGGAAAAAGACATTAATTCATATAACACAATCCTGCGATGGTTGTGTTTTTTTAACTTTTAATAATTGATTTTTATGTGCTTTTTGGCACTGAGTGTGAAAATGACCTTCATTATTAACCATCACGTCAGAAAGTTTCGCAAATCGTAAATTTCAAAGTAAAAAAGTAAAAAACCAGTAAAAATCTGGTACTATAAAACAGATGTAAAACGCGTTCTTATTCAATTTAATAGGGGTCAGATGAGGGCGTGGGGGAGGGAAGGGTGTTCACTTATAACTTTGAACTTTTTAACTTTGAAATTTAGGATTTTCAAAATTTTCAGACGTGATGGTTTAAAATGAGGGTTATTTTCGGATTCAGCGCTAAAAAATACACAAAAATCAATTATCAAATTTATAAAAAGCACAATAATTGTACATCTATTTTATAGTATCAGATTTTCGGTATTTTAATACTTTTTTACTTTGAAATTTACAATTTGGAAAACTCCTTACGTGAACGTAAAAAATTAAGGTCCATTTCGCATTCAGGGCTACAAAATACATAATAATCAATTATCAAAAGCTGGAAAACATGGCACAGCCCAAATTTTGAAGACTAGTGGTAATTCATGATCAGCATCATCTAATTATTCTCAGAAAAATATTCATTGTATTTCAGCTGACAATATCACAGTAATATCTTTTTTCAGATAAGTCTCTTAGCTGTAGATTTTTTCTTCGAGTAGCAATTAATTAGTGAAATCACTTTTAATTAATTAATTTAGCATTCCTGATCCTTGAAATAAAAAGAGCTGAAAAAGCGAACACTAATTAGCAGCTTGTAAATTTCTTTTCTGAAAATAAAGTGCATAAAAGTCTTAATTGAAGAACTGAGTGGAAGAACATGTTATGTAACAAAAATTAGAATTCGCAAAAATTCAAGTGAAAGTTTTTTGTTGTAATTTATTTTAATTCCTTCCTACAAGGGAGGTCTCCTTACTGGGCATACTCAGGATATTTTGAAAAAAATACTAATTAAACTAATTACGTATCTAATAAAGGATCAGACAAATATAGCAGTGGAATTACAGTAGAAAGTTTGCAAAGATATAAAATACTTTCGAATATTTGGCGCAGAAAGACGAAAGCGTCACGCGATTTGGCGAACAGCACTTTTCCTCGCCAAAAACAAACGATTTTAATGCATTTGAAAATTGCTTGTTAATTGATTTTTAGAATGCGTGTAAATAGCATTTCATGAATTCAAACTTAAACAGCGAGAGAGTTTAATGTATATATTTTTTTGTATTACATATTTATGTTGCTTGTTGCTGCAGTTATTTAATTTTATTACTGTAAAAATAATTTCATGTTTCCATAGCAGCAAAATTGAATCGACAGTGCTCAATTGGACTTAATTTTGAGAGTGACACAATTTTAATTAATTTAAATTTTGTTTTAATTCATAAAATTTCATAGTTAACTTTCATTATAGATATATATATATATATATATATGACAAAACTATAGTTAAAACAAACTAAAACTGACAAAACTAAAGTTATCTAAATTAAATTTATTTCAATAAGTTCGACATGAAACATTTTTACTTTAAAGAGTATTTGACATAAAAAAGTATTTTTTGAAATTTTATTCCATCGCCAACCGGTGATAAATCGCCAAATAACGAAATTTACATATTTTTTTACGGTCACTATATCGAGTTTCCGCTGAAATTTTTTTTATAAACATATCTATCCTCATGAGAAGGAAATTCTAAATTTTTTTCAGATTTTTCGGAGTATGCTCGTACGCAGACCTTCCTAGTATTTTTTTAAATAATATTAATTTAATTTAATTTAATTAATCTAAATTAAATTAAATCTAAAGTAAAATTAAATTAATAATAGATTACTGAAATTAATGAAATTTTAGTATTTTACTTTTACCGTATGATATAATACCTCATAACGCTTTCATCCGTAAAATAAAACAATTTTTGAGAAAATGTATCATAACATGTTCTTCCACTAAGCTTTTCTATTTATAATGTATATTGTTCGATTACATAATTTCAGTAGTAAACTCTCTGTAAGGCGGACTCTTTGTAAGACGGAAATCTGTCTAACTCGGAAAGATTTTCAAATCCCTGCGAATAAATAGACATAGAGTAAAATGTGTCTAAGGCGGAATATTGTCTACTACGGAAAATTTTCTCGGTCCCGATTGATTCCGCCTTAGACAGAGTTTACTGTACTTACTGTGAAAGCCATAATATACTATGCTTATTTTTTTCCATAGTTATAAGGATGTATTTGTACACTTATGCGTTTAATTTCAGTTTTATATTTAGTATATTTTGGAGAAAAAAAGCGAATTACAGTAACACTAATATTATCCGAACATCATTCATTTCGGTTGCCAAATAACAATAGATAAATAAAAAAGTGCGTTTGAGAATAAACTTATTTAAATAGAAATTGTACAGCGTTCGTAATGGTGTTAATATCCTTGAAATTCCGATTTTAACTAACATTAAATTTATATTTTATTTTGAGCTTTTGAGATCTATATTTAAATAATTTTATTTCTGTATTTGTTGTTTTTAGAAAACAATTAACTTTGTTGGACATGTTCAACTAACTCATCTACAGCTAGTAATTCTTACAGGTAAATGAAAATTTGTCCAGCCTGAGCCTTTAGTTGCCAATGGCCTTTAATTGTCAGTTGAGCTATCTCAATGACATCCCAGCAAACACAATTCACTCAGAAAACCATTTGTTAATGGCAAATTATTGATCAATTATTTTAAAAAAGTTTCAGAGAATGAACAGCGGGTAAAAACGGTATGTTCTAACAGGATTCCTTATAACATGTTGCGATTTATAGGAAATTAAAATAAATTCATGTATCCGGTACTTTGAAATATCAGGGAACTTTTTATTCAGGTTCGACAGTAGTCTAAATTACAGGCGCTGTTATCATCTAAGTAGATTTGAATTTACATTTTGAATTTTTTCATGACGCTTTCGCAGATTCTCAGTTATGTAGATTAAAACAGCGCCGTATTTTCAATATTGGTGACTTTTGAACTTTTTTGTGGAATCTCTCTTTCTATGGCTAGAAATTATAATGCTAGTGTATTCTGGTCATTCGATTGAGCTACATACGATTCTGAATAATGTCAGTTTAATTACAAACAATCTGTATGAAAACTTGTAGATAAAATTTTCCATTAAAAAAGTTAATAAATAAAACATGCAAATTAAAAAATTACTTCAAAAATGAAAAATACTTTACAAACCTTGCCGTAATTGTGGAAAAAAATTCACTACGTTTTAGAGTATAGTGTATTTTCTAATAATACGAAAGTTACTTTCATACTTCTATTTATTTATATTTCAAAATATTTTTTCCTTATATGGATTTTATAGAATTTTCTAATTTGAAGACGAAGTAAATTAATAAAAAATGCATGCTCACTTAAAGAAATATTGAATAAAAATATGTTTATCACTCAATTTTTTTACGCTTATAATAATTTTACTCTTCTTTTGTGTCAAGCAAACTTTTAATTACAAATATTATTTAGAATAAAAAATAATCGTCAAAAATTTAAATTGTTTAGACATTTTTATTAACGTATTTAGTGGTAATTATATTTTTAAAAAAAATTGATATTAAATTTGTTGTTAGTAAAGATTAAAGATTGTTTTCCTGGAAAAAATCAGTTTTTAAAAATTACACGCCATATAATTTATAATAAAAACGGATATTTTCTATCATTAAAATTAATAACTATGCATGATAAACATTTTAAATCTAAAATAGTTGAAAAAAAACTTTCAGTATTTTTATTGCTGATAGTAGATTATATTTTGTTTTCTTAATTAATAATTTTACCGGTATTTTTTATTGCATGCCATTAATTTTTCGTTTATTAAAACCCTCATAGCATGCATGGTCACGGTGACGTCGTTGTGACGTCACTGTGAGTCACTGTGGTCACGTCACATCTGTGACCAAAATGCCACCACTCAGTGATGTCAAATTGTGACTGAGATGTGAACTTCTTAGAAAACTTTAAAAAATTACAAAAAATATTCAAAACTTGTTATTTATGTAAAATTATATTTTCTGGCAATTAAAAAAAAAAAAAAATGTGACGTCACTGTTATGTCCCTGCATGTAACGTACGTCACGTCACATATGTGACGAAAAAAAACACCATATTGTAAGTCACAGTGTGACAAAAATATTAACATCAAAAATCTTTGAAAATGAACAGAAATATTTTAAACATGCCCGAGTTACAGCAACATAAGGAATGAAAACATATTAGTGGATAGGAAATAGTAAATTCGGACACAAAAAGAGGTGGGGGGGGGGGGCGCATAAAAAGGAAAATGCACGGTACAAGTATCAACAAACTAGATTTTCATGCTATATTTTATCAATTTGTTATCTAAGACAGTGAAAGTATACTTTTTTTATGATTTCAGTTTTATGTACCATTGCAATTTAATCCTTCACTGATTGTTATTATTATAAAAGTGTTTCTCGGAAAAATGGTACGTACTGGCGCAATTTGGATAGCATATTCAGAATTAGGAATATTAAATCTGTACACTTTACATATTTAGTTTGCAGGGAAGAAGTTTTTTTTTTTTTTTTTTTTTTTTTTTTTTTTTTTTTTTGTCGACTAGTGGTATTTAAAACACTTCTGTGGTTTCAAACTAAAATTTTCTATTACAGTTAAGTCTGTAGCTTTTAATGAGCACGTAGAAAGAGTATTCAGAGTTTAGTCATATATGCATTTCTTGCTTTAGAATTTGCATTCACGTCATATTTTTTCCTGTTAGTGTTTAACTATTTTAAATAACTATATAACCATTTTTTAAAAAATTCTACTTCTTTCAGACTTTTTAAATAAAATTAGCATTTTACGAAAAAATATTTATACAAATTTTATACAAAACCCATGATATAATGATTCGTATTTTAAATTCGTATTTTAGAGATACGACTTTAAAAAAAGCTTTTTTACAAATTGTTTTATTCTACAGAAAATGAATATAAAAAAATGACAGATTGACAAAGAAAATTTTTTTATCCTGTATACTCTCTTTTCATTTATTAAGAAGATGCCTAATTTTTATTTATTACGTGTAAAACAAACTTTACTTAAAAAAAAAAGAATAGAAAGAAAAAAAGCAGGTGTTTCATTCAAATAGAAAATTTTCATTACACTCACATAAAGATAAAATGATTGCGCATTTAAACTCTAAAAATCTGTTGTCTACAAAAAAAAAATTATAATAATACAGTATAATAGCACCTGCTTGCCAATATCGTCTGCGCTCGATTAAACGCAGAATAAAATAAGGATCAGAACTTTTGACGCGGGAAGTATGTCTGACAATTTTGTCATTTTGTCAGAAATATGTCTGACAATTTAGGATAAAACACTGATATTATTAAACTATTTATGGAACTTAAAAGGTATGTCTTATTTAATTTAAATTTTTTATTTCCGTTTGATAGATTATTATCACGAGTTAAATAGTTGTAGTATGTTATATGCAATGAGACTGATCTAGAATTCTTTTCCGATTCGATGCTTTAAAATATCTTAATCTGCCATCGCTAGAAGAAAAAAAAAAGCTGATGCAGAGACTGGTTCTAACACAGTATTTATCGTCATTAATATTTTGGAGTTAAATATGATATTCGATTATAATGATATTAGGAAACTGTTTCAATTTTGAAATTAACATTATACTGGGAAAAAGTCTTTTTATTTTTGAAAGAATTTTTTTTCATTGCTAATAATATTTTAAATTAGTATTTAAAATCTTAAATCTTCATACCAATGTTTTCAGATTTAACATTTGCAAAATTATAAAATAATAGGAATTCCTTATAACATATGGAAAGATTTTTGAGAAATTGTTAAATGCATTTAATTCATCTATTGTAGTTTGTTGTTGTTTAATAGTACAATTATAAACACTAATTATTTAGTGTTTTTCAAATTGATATATTTATTTTTTTAATTGTATTCAAGCATTTTTTTTTTTTTTTGCTGTTTGTGATTTTAATCAAACATTTAATTGTAGACATTCAGAATCAGTTATTAAATTTTCTTTGATTGTAAACTCATTTTCAACGTTTTCGATACATTTATTTTATTGGCATTAAAAAATAAAAAAATTACTATTTAAGCATTGAAATAAAGTGTTTTTCAGGCCCGATAAAGTTGAAAAGTGTTTATGACTTCGGTTTGTCTGGCCGTCTGTCCGCGCTCTAACTCGCGTAAATATACTCGGATTGACCTGAAATTTTTGGATGTTATTGACGTTTACCATAGCAAGGTCCCTATTTGTAATGAAGTTTGTAGCATGTTTAGTTCATTTACAGGGACAGTCAAAAGTATTCCATTACATTACGGCCGGTGGGGAAAAAATCGTTTCAAATGATTTTTAATGATTTTACACGCTTTCAAACAGAATAAAATTGATATGCATTTATGAAGCGCACTAAAATGTGCATTCCGTAAAATATGCAATGCAGAGAATAGTTATTGTTTATTTACAGGACTAAAAAAGGAATTCCAATACATAATGATATAGGGGTGGAGGGAATTGTTTGCGGCGTACTATATTTATGTTAATCTATTTGATATATAATGAAATTGATATACGTCGTTGAGGTTTACATACTATGAATTATTTTATGTATAATACGAAGTGTATATAACATTTACAGGGACACACAAAATATTTCAGATACTATATTGTATCCGAAGTACTGTTCATTAGCGATGATTGCTGAATATGTACTTTTAATTATGATATGCGCTTTTATGATCGACTACATTTATGCATAGTATATGGTATATATATACATGCTATAATTCATATACAGGACTATACAAAAGTATTCGTAAGGGCTACTGGGTATTGCTTAAAGGTGGTCTTTAAATAAGTTATGCATTTTTACGCTGCACTGTATTTAATTTACTAAGAAATGTTTGTAGAATATAGATAAAATGATATACAGGGTCACGCAAAGAATTGGATACGTTGCCGTCTATAAATTATAATTTCTGGAAATGTGATTTCAGCAGTTTTAAGAGTGTTTTAGCTTGAATTAAATTTTAACTAAATAGTGGCGTGTAATAAAGGTTCTAGGTAAACTACAGGGTTGTACAAAATTACTTAAATATGTTTCCATATATTAGTACAAATTGCTGAAAGAGAATTTCAACCTGTTATGCGTTTCCTTGATAAACTAAATTTTTCCATTATATAGAATATATATCAATCTACAGATCAAATACAGGACTGTTTAAAAGAATTGGAAAACATATTTGGCTATGGATGGTAACTGCTGAAATCAGTTTTTCAAATGTTTTATGCGTTTTCATGTTTAGTTAGTTATCTTGTTTACGTTATTTCCCCCGATGTATTGTTAAAACATTCAGAAAGAGGTGGAAAGTGTTTTATAATTTATGCTTAACGCATGATATATATTACTTGTTGTATCTATTTCCCAGATCAGTCTTTTTCTATAAAACATACCAAATCTAATTAGCTCATAGTCACAAAACACAATATATACGGGAATAAAAAATTTAAATAAATAGGGCCTATCATGTCGTTCTATAAATAACAGTTGTATTAATGTCCGTTAGACTCCATGTTCGTATTTAGTAAAGCAATGACAAATCACAAAAAATTAAAAAGCTTACACATTCTGAATATTAAGCTTGAATTCAAGATCAAGCTTAGAACTTAATAAAAAAAGATGTCAGTTGATAGGCATTGTTTTTTAAATGGAAAATTAAAAATATTTTAGAAGAATAGGACTCCAAAATAGGGATATCTTGCTAAAAAATACGGTAAAAAGATAAGATTTTATATTTCAAACAAAACTTTACTTTAAAATTATCATAGCGTTTATGGCATGAATCATCACAATATTAATACTTGGAAATTTTTCGAGAGAGAAACATTCGCCTTGCATACAATATTTCAAATGAAAATCAAATTTCAAATTAATTGCTTAAAAGGCGCAAAGGTCAACATAGTGAAAAATATTCCACGCCGGGACTCGATCCCGAGTCATCAGTATAGCGTACTGACATTCTACTGACTAAACCACATGGAACGATACCCAGCCTGGAAAATTTCTCCCCATTACATGTTGTCAAGGCTACAAACGCAGCACAAGATGGAATATTTATCGTGAGCCACCGTCATGGGGCAAACACGAAACTTAATTAAATCCAGCATCGATTGAAACTATATTAATACTTGGAAATTTTTCCAGAGAGAAACATTCGCCTTGCATACAGTATTTCAAATGAAAATCAAATTTCAAATTAAAATTGCCTTTTAAGCAATTAGTTTGAAATTTGATTTTCATTTGAAATATTGTTTGCAAGGCAATTGGTTCTCTCTGGAAAAATTTCCAAGTAGTAATATAGTTTCAATCAATGCTCGATTTAATTAAGTTTCGTGTTTGCCCCATGTCAGTGGCTCACGATAAATATTCCATCTTGTGCTGTGTTTGTAGCCTTGTCAACGTGTAATAGTGAGAAATTTTCCAGGCCGGGTATCGTTCCATGTGGTTTAGTCGGTAGAATGTCAGTGCGCTATACTGATGGCCCGGGTTCGAGTGCCAGCATGGAATCTTTTTCACTATGTTCGCCTTTGCGCCTTTTAAGCAATTAATTTGAAATTTGATTTTCATTTGAAATCATCACAGTGTTTATGACAAGTTCGTCACAAATGACTCATATTTCACAAATTGGTCACAATGTGACTTCAAAGCATTGTCACTTTCGTCACAAGTTCGCCACAAAGTTAATGCCAAAATAGTCACAAATGACACACTTTTCACAAATTTGTCACACCGTGACTTCACATAGTGGTCACAATGTGACGTCACAAACGGCCTCTAAAACGGCCATAACGACCTCGCATTCTAGTCACTATGACGTCACATCGACGTCACGTGACGTCACATCGACGGTCACAAAATCACAGTGTGACTTCACAACGACGTCGCTGTGACGTCACCATGCCTTACGGGAAGAAAACGTGTAATATCTTTTCATAAAATTTCTTAAATAACAAATAATATAAGTATTTTTCTATCATTAACAAATTTTTCTTTAAATTTAATGATAAAAACTTGAAAAAGACCATAATGAGAGGAATATCATATTTTATTATTTACAATATTTTTTATTTAATCGAATGATAGACAAATAATATGGTGAACGATTCTTAAATGTAAAATGTTAGAATTTTGGAGTTCAAGTATTAAATACCTTCAAGAAGAAACTCACTCTTTTTTTTTTTAACAAAAATCTCTTTTTATTAATAATAATTGTTTAACAAATGTAACATAATTATATCTGTTAAGTAACTGAAAGCATATTTTTCGAGTTAAAGAGCCTGAAATAAAAGTTCTTCTTTTAATTGTTTATGCACTTAGTGATTCATAAAAAGAAATTATAATATTCCTCTTTATTTTGTGGTTATTGTTCAAGAATATTAAAAAGTATTCGGTTTAAAGTCTAATGAACATGTTACTTTTTTTAAATAATAATGTTTATATACACTGCTCAAACAATTAGGGGAGAACATGGTTTTAACAAAATTACGCAAATATTTACAACGATAAGTAACATAAATTAAAACGTCCGTAATTTAAAGCGTAGTAGAAAATAGATAAAGAAAATTTCACATGCAAATTAATGTTTATGACGCCAAAAACTAGAAAAAGGACATGAGTACAGAAATCGGGATTTTTCAGAAACGTCTGTTTCACGGTCTCAGTTGTAAAATTCAATTGATCAGCTTGTGTTTTGAGAAAAGGTGGGTTTAAAATGTCACAACATGGTGATTTACCGGAATCCATGGCTTGGCTTGACGTATTATCTGGACAGTTGAATCTGGGGAAACACAACGAAGTGTAGCGGACTCTGTTGAGGTCGCAAGAAGTGTCAATGCAAGGCTGTGGAATTCATTCAATGCCACATGGAATGGTAGACACCGGCAAGGGCAAGGTCGGCTATGTGGTACTACAGAAACTGATGACCGATATATCCTGTTAACAGCTCGTCGAGACGGAACGGGCAATACTACTCTGCTGCAAACACAGTTGTTCTTGGCCACAGGACGAAGAGTGTCCAGCCAAACAGTCTGAAAAAGGCTTCATTACGGTGGTCTTTATGCATTTAAGCCAAAGGTCTGCAATCTCAAGCAACTGTGCGGCCCAAAGAAGTTGGGCAACTGAACATCGAGTTTGGAGGCAACGTTGTTGGAGTCAAATTCTGTTTACAGACGAGTCCCGATTCAGTATGGATGTGACATCCGATGTGTTTTGGCATGGAGAGAAAGAGGTACTCAAAATAATTCCCCATTCGTTCGTGAAAGATTACATTACAGACGAGGTGGGTTGTTGCTATGGGCTGGAATCAGCATAGGTAGACGTACGAGCCTGCATATCATTCGGAATGGCACTTTGACGGTCCGAAGTTATACAGACGAGATACTGAGACCCCATGTCGTATTTTATGTTGTAGCAATTGGTGATTTTTTTTCATGCATGATAATGCCAGATTGCATACCGCTCGTCTTGTGGAGAACATTCTTAAAGTTGAAACAATACAGCATACGGAATAGCCAAAACATGCTCTCCTCACCTGAATCTGATGGATCATGTGTGATACATACTCGGACGATGCGTTGCAGCGACACTGAGGCTTCGTTTTATTGTCCCGGACTTGGAAATTGCAATTTTTGAGAAGTGGAACAATACTCCCCGAAAACTTATTGATAATGTCATTGAATCCATGGAAAACAGGTATACGACAGTTTTATCTATTCGAAGGGACCACAAGTCATATTAAATGCTGCTGGACAGATAATTACACCTTTTTATTTTTAAATAAATATATTCAAAATTGTTAATTGGTCCAAATCATCCAAGCAACCTCATAGCAAATTGGTATATAGTTTTATATACCTAGATAAATTTAAATAATATAAGTGATCGTATTTACCTACATTCTAGTAGAAGAGCAACGCGAAGCATTAATAAAATTAAATTATAATTCGCGTCAAAAAGTAATTATTAAATTTGAATAATTACGAATAAAATTAAGAGTTTGCGTTGTGATTTATTTAGACGAACTCTTCCACTTATGAATTAAACTAAAATTTAAGCTGTAAAAAAATGAATTGACACACTTTAAATATTATTAATTAAATAATTACAGAAACTTTTTAAAACTTGATTAAATAATTTATTTACATTGATCAAATCTATATACAGAAAAAACATAATATTAATTCAAAAAATAGAAAGCAACACTTTTGTTTGCTTCTCATTATTTTAAGTATGTTTAATCTTTTTTTAAAAAAAAAGACAATATTTTCACGTACTCTAATTATTATAATTGTTTCTTTTTGCTAAAAGAAATACTCTCTTTCATTTTTAAAATTACCATTATTATAATTGTTTCTTTTTGCTAAAAGAAATACTCTCTTTCATTTTTAAAATTACCTTAATCTTATTTGATTATTGGTTTGGTCGGATCTCAGATAACTCTCTACCATAAAATATCAGAAAAGTATTTTTTTTAGATTTTTCATATGAACTTATGTGGTAAAAGAAAATGTGTAAAATAGTACCTTCTTTTAATATACGGGATGGTGGCCTTTATTTGTCAAATTCCGAGTTGCTGCGTTGCTTAGGATCATGGCAATGTGTCATCAGGAACGCATTCTCAATTTGGCTTGTTTAGGATCACTCCGATCTGTACATCAGGAAGACATCCTCAATTTGGCTTGTGTAGGCTCACTCCGATAGGTACCTCAGGAAGACATCCTCAATTAGGCTTGATTAGGCTGGATTAGGCTCGCTCCACTAGGTCCATCTCGCCTGGGCTTTACTAGGGCTTGCGGGACTCATTGCACGGGCTTTCAGGAGAGCTCTTGCATCCTCTACATCTTTTTTCAGACTATATTTTTTTAAAACTTATTCTTCTTGCACACCAGTTCCTGCAGTGGGTGGAGCTATTTTTGTCTAGTCCACTGTTATTGGATGTGAGAAGATTTTTTATTATACTTCGATAGGCCTATTAGCTAGCAGTCTGCAAATGGCCCCTAACATATACTTTAATATTATTATCTGCCTTAAAGTTTGGGTGGTCTGAAAAGTCATAAATTTATCCCAACACTTTTATTGAGGCCATAAATTGATTCCAACGTTTTTATGATTTTACGACTTCTAATTATACACTACTTTCCATTGGCTTGTCATAAAACGACACCATGGCGTCTGCGTATTGTTGTTGTCTGAGATCCGAACTCCATTCAATATTATACATTCATTTTACAATACAACAATTTTTTTTAAAAATATATATTTACTATTTAAAATCAACTTAATAATTTTTGTATGAACTTACACTCTTATTTTACTTAAATATATAAACATTATAATTTTACACTCATAATTATATTTTATAAAAAATATTTATACGAACAGAAATAACAAATTACGCAATTTTACTTTGATTTAACCAACATGGTGCGGGAACATATCATAGTTATATGTTGCCCAGCATCTCTCCCGGTCTCGGAAGAAAAAAAAATAAAAACTGATTGCTGGTTTTATTTTTTTTTATAAAGCTTGAAGGAATGTACGTGTCCATATGACTGTGTATCTACACAGTTTTTGAACGAAGACTAAGTTCAATTATCAATGGTTCTGGTATATTTTATAAGAAGTTCTTCTATTGTTTCATAACAGAAAGTTCAACACATGATAGCATAGTTGTCTGTTGACATTCACATTTATAGAAGGCCTCTGTACTGACAATCAGACGTCTTTCTCTAAGCCTTTTTTCTTTACCACACACATGTTTACTAATTTTGTAACTTTACAGTTTAAGTGCCCAAAATACATTCAAAGATATAATTTTGTCTGAAATTAATATGCCGAAATAAACCTCATTATAAGAAAAATAATGGCATACGCATTTGACATATTATTTCATCACATACAACCTTATGACACAGTGTTTTATCTAAAACACATTTTATACTGAATAAAAGTAAATACAATGCTTGTAATATGACATGTTATATTTTCACATAATTAATCTGATGTATTCAAATTATAATCAGAAAAAATATTGTATACAAACTTGTTACATTATTTTATTTATTTGTTACTTCAAACATGTATGATCTGTCAAAATATACAAGCTAATTCATCTCCTTTAATATATCATTACGCAATGCTTTCCAACTTTACCCGATACGAGAGAGAAAAAAAAAGAAGAAGCAGGAGAGAATAAAACCAGTTTTTTGACCGTCGCCGATCCTCCCGAAAAGTGGGGGGTGGTCAAGCTACTAATCGCTTTCTGTGAGGTGATTTGTGCTGTGACAAAATTTTACGACTTCAAAAAGTAAGTATTTAAAACCATTTCATGCTTGTAATTACCGTATTAATTAGTATAATTTCTTGATATACTTTCTTCTTAACTCACTGTGCATGCCTGTATGTAATTTTAAACATAATCTATGCATAAACAGTGTATGTATTTGTATCGTATCTAATGTAAACCTTCTGTCTTTTTTTTTTTTTTTATTTTGCAGGGGAAAAATGGCGATTCTAGCATGTGCATTCTCCTGCCTCATACTGTAACTGAAGCGAGGGTGGCTTTTTATGCATCCAGGTTTAAATCTAACCCAAATTGCCTTTCAGGATTAAAAAAAAATGCATATAATTTTCTTTAACTGATTACATTGTATATTTTTAGACCTTTTTAACAAACACAAATTTTGATTCATGATATTGTTTACTATTAAAATGTAAACAACACGGAAAAATGACTTCTACGGCCTCTCCAAAATGCAAAATATGCATTACGCTGACCTTAAAAATGCACCTTCATTTAATACTATTAAATAGTGTTGTCAGGAAATGCCATTGCCGAAGAAGAGAACAATTTTTTTTGTCTTAAATTATTATTTATTTAGCCAACAATTCTATCTTAAAAGATTGTTAAATTTTCATATTTATTTATTTTTTTACTGAATGAAATAAAAATTATTTATTCAAAATTTTATTTATCATTAACATTCCGTATGTGAATTCTACTGTCTAAAATTTAATGATATGTTTAAAAAGTAAAAGATACTAGATTATTATTATTAATCCAACATTAATAATTATTATTTAATTATAAAAAAAATGTACTTAATACACTTGTATAATTTAAAAAAAAAAAAAAAAGTAAATGATAATTACTACGTAAAATCGTATGTAGTAACCCATGAGTACTCGGCCGAACCAAAGAATTTCTGCCAGCAGAAAAGCATCTTTGTATACTCATACATATCCACATCAAATTGCTACAGATCAAGTTTTTAAAATGATAAATTTATGTACTATAAAAAAATTAAGTAAATAAATTTATTAAGCCATACTACCTATTTTAATAAAAATAAGGACAATATATATAAATATATTTATTTATTTATTTTGTTTTCTTATGTTAAATTGGCCAAATTATATTAAAAAAAAATTCTATGAACTCACATACTCAAATTTATCAATACTATGTATATTTATGTGTTAAATTTAGAATTGCATTTAATTCTAAGGGAAAGAAAAGAAAAAAAAAATGCTTAAATTCTAAACTAACATAAATTTATAAAATATTTTATTTAAAAAAAAAAAAATCTAATTTCTAGCTGATTTCAGCAAGATGTCATTTAATATTTATATTAAATAATTTTGCTAATACATTTTATTAATTGTTAAATTTGCATATTTTTATATATACAATAAAAATATAATAGTCTTACATAAAATTTTACACTACAACAATGTTATTAATTAATTTAACTTGAATTTAAGCCTACTTTAATTCTAATTGAATACCGTTAATAAAAGTAAATTAGCTTATCAAGTTAAATATAATATAAACTATGTTTGTCTAATGTTAATTTTGATGAAAATTCCATAAATTTTAACTGTAAATGCTAATTGCTATACCTTTTGTTATTTATTTTGAAAACAACACGAACTTATATTTTTATTTATTATTTTTTCTTATTAAATCTAGGAAGTAAACACTGAGCTAGACACTCCATAAATGTGTAAAACCTAAAAATCAAAAATTTTCCTCAAGAAAACTCAAAATGCTGCTTTTTTACAATATAATATTACTAATTTTATTGTTTCTGAGCATAACATCTAGTAATTATACCATACTTAATTTTTTCTTCGATTCCTTTTTCAGCCAAGAATCCTGAAATTTATGCCTAGGTGGACCATATATTGATGTATCTGTGAATTGATAAATTTTCTACAAATATTTTGTTGGTGTTGGTGCATACCCAGCCGTAGGCCAAAATTGTACCCTATACAGAAAGCCTTTGGTGAGAAAATTTTAATTTTACTTCAATTATTTATTTGTGTATTTTTTTTTTTTTTTTTTTTACTATTATTTTTGTGTGCAATCATGTTGAAATAACTTGCCTTGTCCATTGTTATACATATATATGTTTTTTTTTAAAAACCAATGTGCTACACCAAAATCCTTTTTTTTAAATTTGTTTATATAACACTTTTGTTCATAAAACTTATCCCTGCTGTCTAAATTCTAGACTTTAGCATATAAGTTGTACTTGAACTACCGGAATAAATCTTAGCACTTTTTGTATATTTCATTATATTTAGGCTTATAGCTGACCGCTATCCTAATATAGAGTGCACTAATAATTTATTCCTTGTCAACCATATATTTATATAAAAAAAATATATATATATGAGTATGCTATAAAGCTGTTCTAACTACCCTGAACCTATAGCTTACACCTACTCATTTTAAAGAGTAATTCTGAAATTTTGTCGTCTAAATTGTAAGGCTATTAGCAAAGGCTACCCTTATAGAAGACAGAAAAAATTCTCTTTTTTTTTTTTTTTTTTTTTGAAAATTACTCCAACATTATTTACTATGAAATTAATTAAGTTTTAATGTTATTTGGCTTTGTTAAGATATTATATTTTCTAATTCATATTCGAAAAGAAAAAAAATATATATATAACTTTTGCCTGGAGCGAAATATTTCACTGCTCCATTGAAGTTTTGTGAAGCACATTACATAATTTTATAAGTATGTTTTCGGGTGCGCCCTGCACATTTGCTCAATATTGTAACCCTGAGACAAATTGGCGTTCCCATGTTCCTATCCTTTCTTATTATTATTTTGAATTTTAAAAAGGCAAGTTATTAATTCTGTTTCAAATTTTTTTTTTTTATCTAAAAAAAGAAAAATTTATTTTTAAATTTTGAAAATTTTTTTAAATTTTGAAATTCGATTAATTATGCATTTTGATTTATTTTTAATACCAATTCATATACCATGGATACTCTTGGGGAGGTGGGAAAGGGTAATGATCTTGTATAACATCCCCGTATAAGTTTGTATATGGTGTATAACCATATAACGACATATTTTGATCATAATGATCTGTTTGATACTGTAAATATGGGTCTATATTCTCAGAATATTTATTATTTTTTTTATAATGCGTTTTAGTAAGTTTGTCACCCTTTTGACTCGTATTTTTGTTCAATTTGAACCAACAATTTTCAGTTAAGTGCGATTTTCTTTTACAAATGTCACATTTATTTTTGTAATTTTTATCACCCTTAATTTTTTTCTGAGACCCTTGTAAATTCGTAATTTCCGCCTCTATATGACCTGTTGCGTATTTCGGAGCGTACAGCTGATCCATATGTCGTTTGATCGGCTCTATTGATTTATCTGGAACATATTGTAATAAATAATTAAAGTTTCTAAACTTTTTAGTAACTTCGTAGGGTCCTTGAAATTTTGGCTCTAATGCGCCTGGTTTTCCAATACATTTTAAATATACTGTTTGACCCAAATTTAAATCCTTTACTTTTTCGTATGCCTCTTCATCTATATATTCTTGCATTATTTTCTCCTGGTTTGCAAGGGATTGAATTTTGATTTCCTTCATATGCTGTATTCTGCTTTTAACATAAGAGTGGGTATATATTTCCTCAGAAGGAATATGGGCTGTAAAGGGATTTTTTATTTCCCTTGCGAAAAATAGCAGTGAGGGACTATATCCCGTAGCGCGGTGTTTCGAGGAATTATACGCTAGTTTAAAAAAATCCAGTCTTATGTCCCATTCCGTAGTGCGTTTCGACATAGCTACAATTGATGTTTTTAATATTTTATTGGTAACTTCACAAAGTCCATTTCCTTGCGCACGGTATACACTCACAAATTTCCTTTGTATGTTTAAAGATTCCAAATATTCTTTCATAATTTCGCTACGTAAATATTTTGCATTATCAAAGATAATTTCTTTACACATCCCATAATTTGCAAAATATTTATTTAGTACATTTAATATAGTCTGTGACTCTACGTTTCGTAGGGGAACAGCTTCCAGGAATCTCGATGTCGAATCAATTATAATTAAAATGTATCTGTTTTTCCTTAACGTGAGGTTTAAAGGTCCAATGACGTCAGCATGCAGGACTGTACCGACTTCGTGATCTTTCACCATTTTTTTAACAGGGACTTTTATTGTTGTGTGTTGTTTAGATGTGAGGCACTGCACACAATTTGCACAATACTGTTTAATGTCTTTGTACATTCCGTGCCAAAAAAGCCTTGTTTTCACATTATCATAAGTTTTTTGAAATCCGAAATGCGCTTTATGAGCTTCTTCTATGGCTGCAATTTTTAATGAATCCGGGGTAATTAAAAGCTCCTTTTTATCTGAACCAGGTTTCAAAATTAATAATTTATTTTGATTTAAAGCAAATCTCTTCGTGCTTCTATTATTTTTGTCTTTTTCGATTTTATTTATTATAATTTTTAATTTTTCGTCTGCATATTGCTCCGATTTAATATTTTCGTCTGTAAGTGCTATGTTACTTGCAAACAAATTATTTTGGAGTTCTCTGTCTGTTGTAAGATTATCTAAATTCCTGCTCAAATAGTCTGCTGGATTGTTAATCCCTTCGACGAATTCGAAGTCGAAATTAAAGTCTTGTAAATCTGCTACCCATCTGTTTATAATTTCCGATTTATCTTGTAAATGTAAATGCTGAGTTAGTGCTTTCGAATCAGTTAACACAGTAAATCTTCTACCTGAAAGCATGTATTTAAAATGCATAATTGCTTCATGCACTGCTAATAACTCAAATTTAATACTCGGATAATTTTTTTCCGGTTCTCTAAGTTTTCTCCCGAAAAATTCAACAGGTAGCAAATGACCATCCTTTTCTTGAGCTAGAACACCTGAAATTGCAACTTTGCTCCCATCCGTGAATAAGAAAAATTCCTTGTTAAAATCGGGGGGTCTGAGCGTTGGTTTTTGTACAATTTCTTCCTGAATTATCAGGAAAGCTTTTTCTGCTTCTGGACTCCACTTAAATTTAACTTTATCTTTAGTCAGCTCTATTAAAGGGTTAACTTTGTCGGAATAGTTGGGTATTAGCGTCCGAAAATAATTCGCTAAGCCCAATAAAGATCTGACCCCCTTTTTCGATTTTGGTCTGACTAAATTTTTTACTTTTTCAATATTCTTTTGAGATGGAGAATATCCCATTTGATTCACCCTAAATCCTAGGAATTCTATTTCTGCTTTGCAAATTTGCATTTTTGAAGGTTCGATTGTCATGTTGTGATTTATTAATACCTGTAGAACTTCTTCTAAGGTTTTCGTCATCTCTGCTATTGTATTTGCAGATATCAACACATCATCAATGTAGTATGATACTTTGCTTTTGTCAAAATGTCCCAGAATTTTATCGATTACTTCTGCAAAAATTGCGCTAGAATTTCGTGTGCCAAAAGATAAACGAAGTGGCATATGTTTTCCAAATTCCGTAACAAATGCTAATTTTTTGCAATCTTCTGGTTTTAAATTTATTTGGAAAAAAGCACTATGTAAGTCTAGCACCGTATAGTATTTTTTACCGCTTATTTTTTGTAATAAGTCTTTTACGTCCGGCATCGGATAAGTATAAGGTTGTAAAATTTGGTTTAATAGTCTTAGGTCCGTTGCCATTCTAAACTTGGGTTCTGCATTCGGGTTATTACTCGGATTTTTCTTTCTAACGAAAATAACTGGAAAAGCATACTCGGAGTCAGTCTTCTCTATAATTTTAGCCTGTAACAGTTGTTCGATTTCCCTTTTCGCATACTGTCTTACTGCCTGAGGCAATTTATATGGCTTAGCTTGTACCGGGAATTCATGATTCAATTGAAAACTTGGTGCAACAAACGCTGATTGCCCCAATGTTTGATAACTTTTTGAAAATGCATGAACATTGCCCATTAAAATTTTTCGAAATTTTTGTTGTACTTCCTCTGATAAATGGCTTAAATCGAAATCCGTCTCTTTAATTTCTGCTTCTCACAATTTTCTTACATCTTCTATATTTAAATTATTTATTTCATAAAATGTCCCTTTCTCTATATTATCAGTTGAGTCATCTTGCTTGCACTCAAAGTTCGTTATAATTTCCCCTATTTTAGTTCCTTTCTGAATAATTAACTTTTCTAACAGTTTATTCTTTATTATAATATTTATGTTATTATTTTTTTGAACTTCGTGTAACGAAGTCTCGCATGAAAATTTACTATTTTCTTGAATGGGGTCAAAAATAATTATATCTGACATATTTATATCCTCTGGGCATTTTAATTTTACAATTTTCGATTCTTCAGGTTGGAGAAAAATTCTATTTTTAGTAATGGCAAACATACTTTTATTTGAATGTTCCCCTGAATTACATGGCGTAATGTTATTCACTTCATAATTATTTACTTCACTTGCAACGTTTAATTTAATTTGTTGATTTTTAAATTTTAATGTTTTATTGCATAAATCCAAAATCATATGATTTTCTTTGAGATAATCGTACCCTAATAACATTTGGTACTGCCTATCAAAATCATCATTAGTGACATAAAATGTGCCTGTTGTGAATATACCTTTTAATCGAAAAGTTAATTTTACACATTGTTTAAAAAAAATCTTTGAATTTGTTAAAGTTTTAATTTGGATCTGATTGCCCAAATATTTGATTTTGACGTTTGTATCTTTAATTTTTTTGAATAAGGAAGGTGATAAAAGGGATACAGCAGCTCCGGTATCCAGTAACGCTTGTATTTCTACGCCCTGTATACTTAGTGATATAATTGGCAGACTATCTTTGTCTGCATTTGTTATATTTGCGATTGTTTTATTTATTTTATCGATTTCCGTCTCTGAAAATCCCGAATCTTGATCCGATTTCGCTGTTTTCTTTGCCCATTTTTTTTTCTTTTTGCGCTTTTCAAATTGATAACCATTTTGCTCATAATTCTCAGGAATATATCCAAAATCCCTATTTCCCGAATTCCAGTTAGGTTGTGAATAATCATACATCCCATAATGCGTCGGGTAATTAAAGGAATTGTAGTAATCATTATAATATCGTTCATAATCATTATAATGAAAATTGTTATTGAAATGGGGACCCTGATAATCATTGTGTTTATTAAAGAGTTTCTTATTCCGCGGAACACTATCATCTCTAATTGCATGATTTTTTTTCTTTGATTTTTTTAGTTTTTCAATCTCCCCTTTTAATTTCTCGATTAGCTCTTTGTTTTGCTTACTTGATTCTATAATGTTCTCATAAAGATCTTTGTTTTCTTTATTTATTGCGTTAATTTCCTCAAACTTTGATTCATTATACGCACTTTCCATAAGTTTTGCTAACTCGCATGCCTCCTTGAAGGACCTGGGCGCATTTTTACGCACATCTAGTGCAATATCCTGTCTAATTGAATTTAAAAAATTCGACATTTTTAAGATTTCGATAAAATTCTCTTCCTTATTATCCACATTTTCGCCTGCACTTTCGATATAAGATTTTACACCCTTTTTAAACTCCAAAATGAAATCCTCTATCGTTTGACTTGCGGCCTGTTTTAAATTTAGGAAATTGCTCTGAGCATTAAGGAAGCTTAGTTTTGTACCAAATAACTCCACCAAATTATTTTTAAATGAATTATAATTGGTCTCGTTATATGTTTCAATCTGTTTACTTAAAATATGTTTTGCGTCCCCAGTAATTTTAGCCTTTAAAATTAATAATTTAGTTTCTTCCTGTATATCTGTCGAATTGAAAATATTCTCAAATTCCTCTAAGAAAAATATAATGTTTTTGTTCTTTTTATTGTCAAATGGTGACACTAACTTAATACGTGTATCTATATCCAGCGTCTGAGTCATTTTTAACAAGTATTAGTAATCAATGTATACTTTTTCAAAATATCAATTCAAAATAGATCCTATACCTCTTAAAAGAATATTTTGCATCTCATACTATTTTCTCTATATTACAACATATGTATGAAAATATTCTAAATTGCATAAATACATAAAAACAACAACACTAAAATTTAAAAAAAAATTTCTTAGGAGATGCAGTTGTTTTGTAGATTATTCTTTTACACACATAAATACCCCTAAAATATTTATAATACACGTATATATAAAAAACAACATAATTTCATTTAACAGAAAAATATCTGTCTTTTTCTACAGAAAAAACAATCTTATTTTTTTTTTTTTTTTTTATAAATATTGTACTACTACTTCGTAGTACGACTCATAAATTTTCTTTTGTATCAAGGTGATACAATTTCAAAAATCGTGATCTATTGACATTTCAATCATTTTTATACCAGACATATTATAAAATTTTACTCATTATTCTTCTTCTTATTATTATTTATACATTATATAAAAAAAAATTATTTTTACAAATGTGTCATCTGTGATGTGAATGCCATTATTTTTCAATGGTAACTGAGATCCAACCACAAGAGAAAAGAGAGAAAAAAAAACAAAATTGTAATTCCTAAATTTACCTATTATAAATCCCAGAATTATTTTTTTATTTCCTTTTTTTTTTTTTTTTTTTTTTTTTTTTTTTTACTAACATATATTATTCATTTTATTTATATAAAATTATTATATGTGTGTCAGTATTGTTACAATAATAAAATTAATTTTAATAAAATTTTAATTAATTAAACTTACATACCTACAATATCTTTAAAATTGTGACATTAAAATAATACTTAAATTTATTTTCCTTTATTATTATTATTATTATTATTATTTCTAATGACCTCAGATGAACGTTCCTGAGTCATAGCACCATTGTACTTAATGAACGTTCCTGAGTCACGGCGCCATTTGTACTATGAAGGGGGGATGCTGGACAGATAATTACACCTTTTTATTTTTAAATAAATATATTCAAAATTGTTAATTGGTCCAAATCATCCAAGCAACCTCATAGCAAATTGGTATATAGTTTTATATACCTAGATAAATTTAAATAATATAAGTGATCGTATTTACCTACATTCTAGTAGAAGAGCAACGCGAAGCATTAATAAAATTAAATTATAATTCGCGTCAAAAAGTAATTATTAAATTTGAATAATTACGAATAAAATTAAGAGTTTGCGTTGTGATTTATTTAGACGAACTCTTCCACTTATGAATTAAACTAAAATTTAAGCTGTAAAAAAATGAATTGACACACTTTAAATATTATTAATTAAATAATTACAGAAACTTTTTAAAACTTGATTAAATAATTTATTTACATTGATCAAATCTATATACAGAAAAAACATAATATTAATTCAAAAAATAGAAAGCAACACTTTTGTTTGCTTCTCATTATTTTAAGTATGTTTAATCTTTTTTTAAAAAAAAAGACAATATTTTCACGTACTCTAATTATTATAATTGTTTCTTTTTGCTAAAAGAAATACTCTCTTTCATTTTTAAAATTACCATTATTATAATTGTTTCTTTTTGCTAAAAGAAATACTCTCTTTCATTTTTAAAATTACCTTAATCTTATTTGATTATTGGTTTGGTCGGATCTCAGATAACTCTCTACCATAAAATATCAGAAAAGTATTTTTTTTAGATTTTTCATATGAACTTATGTGGTAAAAGAAAATGTGTAAAATAGTACCTTCTTTTAATATACGGGATGGTGGCCTTTATTTGTCAAATTCCGAGTTGCTGCGTTGCTTAGGATCATGGCAATGTGTCATCAGGAACGCATTCTCAATTTGGCTTGTTTAGGATCACTCCGATCTGTACATCAGGAAGACATCCTCAATTTGGCTTGTGTAGGCTCACTCCGATAGGTACCTCAGGAAGACATCCTCAATTAGGCTTGATTAGGCTGGATTAGGCTCGCTCCACTAGGTCCATCTCGCCTGGGCTTTACTAGGGCTTGCGGGACTCATTGCACGGGCTTTCAGGAGAGCTCTTGCATCCTCTACATCTTTTTTCAGACTATATTTTTTTAAAACTTATTCTTCTTGCACACCAGTTCCTGCAGTGGGTGGAGCTATTTTTGTCTAGTCCACTGTTATTGGATGTGAGAAGATTTTTTATTATACTTCGATAGGCCTATTAGCTAGCAGTCTGCAAATGGCCCCTAACATATACTTTAATATTATTATCTGCCTTAAAGTTTGGGTGGTCTGAAAAGTCATAAATTTATCCCAACACTTTTATTGAGGCCATAAATTGATTCCAACGTTTTTATGATTTTACGACTTCTAATTATACACTACTTTCCATTGGCTTGTCATAAAACGACACCATGGCGTCTGCGTATTGTTGTTGTCTGAGATCCGAACTCCATTCAATATTATACATTCATTTTACAATACAACAATTTTTTTTTAAAATATATATTTACTATTTAAAATCAACTTAATAATTTTTGTATGAACTTACACTCTTATTTTACTTAAATATATAAACATTATAATTTTACACTCATAATTATATTTTATAAAAAATATTTATACGAACAGAAATAACAAATTACGCAATTTTACTTTGATTTAACCAACATGGTGCGGGAACATATCATAGTTATATGTTGCCCAGCAAATGCTTTGCATCATTCCTAAACAGTACTTTTTTTCGTCATTTACATGTAACCAAATTGTTTCCCTAATTCATCTTTTCACATTCTACTCATCGTTTCAAAGCATTAAATCTCTATTGGCTAATTCCATACGTACTTGTAGTGTAAGTCACAGGCTGTGATTTTTGGCTACCAGTATTTTAGAACGGAAAATGTCACTTAGTTTATCGGTGATATCTCATTCATTGAATAAGGCGAGAAAACCTTTCGAAAATAACGGTGGCCAACGAGGATTTCAGTTATCCGCTATGTGACTTACACTACCAAAACCCATGGAATTAGCCTATTGCAATTTTTTTGCGTCTTTTCATCTGTATTGCGCATTGATACACATGTTACTCTCAATTTTATGCCCATGCATGGCTGTCTCGCACTGTTCTCTTCACTTTTTCGCTTGCTCCCCTAATTTTTTTGAGCAGTGTAAATACAGCATCGGCCACAGAATAATTATACCAAAATATTTTTAAAACTAATAAATAATCATTTCGTTGTTTTTGCTCTTTATTTTTAACATGACAGTAAAATATGTCTGAGCGGAATCGATGGGGACTGAGGAAGTTTTCCGTCGTAGACAATATTCCGCATTATGCAAATCGGTAAAAAAAAAATGACTGTAGCGTATTTTTGCATTTGTAATCTTCAGTACCGTTTTTTAAAGTGAAATATTATTTAGTACACTTTTTAAGTTTGTGACAAATAATTTAAAAAAAAAATCTTGTGCATTTATTTGTTTATCATTTTTTACTCACAGAGAAAGGTTTAAGTATGAAATTTTCCATTTTATGAATGTAATGAAAAGTAAAAGACAAAAGTGTGCGCATTTTTATTTACTCAATCGACATTTTCCTTTTATTTACAATTTTTTACAGTTTCTTACAAACTCATATTTTTATCAGCGAAATGGATTGAAATACGGTACATATAAATAAACTATACTATTTTATTTTTTTTTTCAATTATCCTAATAATTTAAAAAACATATGATTTTTAAATTTGCTTTTTAAATTTTGAATGTATGACATTTTTTTAAAATCTCGTAGTCATATATTTACAGTTAGAATAACGACATGTATATATATATATTTGATTATAAGGGTAATGGAAGAATAACGGCCTGTATTTTTTTTAATTATTATTACAAGGGTAATGGGAAAAATAAAAACACATACTTTAAATTTATGTACAGTAGAAAAACAGAAATTTATTTGTGATAAAAATTGTAAATAAAATGAAAATGTTGTACACTGAACAAATACAAACTGCATATTTTCTTTTCCTTTTCATTAAATCCGCAAAAATACAAAATTTCATAATTAAAATTCTTTCTCTGTAAATAAATGAATGCGTAAAAATATGTTTTTATTTATATTTGTATTTTATATGTATTTATTTATATGTATTTGATCTATGTATCAGTTTTAAAATTCCATATACCGAATTCTTTTCAGTTTTAAAATATTCTTTTTTCCGTCTTATGTAAATGTGGGACCTTAAAAACCTTTCCGTTTTCGCATTGGGCAGATTTCTGGCTTGTAGAGCACGTATTAATGTTATTTTTTGCGGATTCGCCGGGATTTGAAAGTCTTTCCACGGTAGACAGATTTCCGGCTTACACAGAATCCGCCTTAGACAGATTTTACTGTATTTGTTTTTGGACGTTTTATATTTATACTTCTTTTCTTTCCCTACATTTTCTTTAGTTTCGCGAAATTGAAACGGAAAATCTGTTTCTTTTTTTAGTCATTTTAAAGCACAGATTGCTACTGGTGTTTTAACGGCACTATTATCTTTATAACACTTTTTTTTTAAAATAAAAGTCTCTTGAATTTTAAGTTTATGAAACGAAAACTGTAATTCTTTATATTTTGGTTTTTGAGACTAATCTTTTATTCGCTGAATTCAAATTGCGCTTATAAACTCAATTTACTTATTTATACACCACGGTAAGTCTTCTACTCTGAAAGTTGCTCATTAATTCACGCGAAAGCAGTCGGAATTAATGTTAAACCAATAGCAGCGGGTTTTTTTCCCTCGTTTGCACTTCAAATATTTTTTTTTTTTTTTTTTTTTTTCATGGGATATTTGAAGCCGATATAGAAAGGGTATATCTTTGCTTTTTCGGCTAAAGTTGTTATTTATATCTGAGAATACTTTCGATTTCAATGATTTTCGATTATTATAAGGCGTCTTCATAAAAATAATAATAATAATAATAAAAAACTGTATCCAAAATTGTAAAATAATAATTAAAATAAAAAACCGGTTAGACTCTGACCTCAGATATCCTATGAAAAAAGACTCATTTAAAAATATTGAAATGCGCACGAGAAATTTGAAATGAACGCTCTCATAGGTTTAACATTTGCTTACGAGTATTGTCGCGTGAGTAGCGCAGGTTTCTAAATATATTTAAACGTCATTTTAAATAACTGCTATACAGCCCGCTACATCCTCTGCTGCCTTACACAGATCAATTTTACTTTTTGATTTCACCATCGCATATCAATTTTCTAATTTCTTCTGAAACAGTGAGTGGTGTGTTGTTTAAAATGAATATTACTGGTACCATTTATACAGTCAAACTCGGCTAATAAGAGCATGACTAAAACGAGAGCACTGTTAAGGGTGTATTGGAAAAATATTTTTCCATCCTCAGCAATTCGAAATTTTCTGAGACATTTTCGGACTCATTTTTAAAAGTAAAAACATGAAACTTGCTGAGGTCATTTTTGAAGGGATGTATAAGAGGCCGTGTGATTTCATTTTTCGCTCAATTCATTAGAATTTGGTTTTTAAACAATTATTTTCTCAGTATGATCATTTTTTTTTTCATTACCAGATCTCCAGCTTCGGAAAATTCGGTTCAAAACGCCAACTTTGACAGCATTTTTTGCAATATTTTCTGCATTTATCAAAAAATCGACAAGCGCGACACATTATGTAATTTCTAAATAAGAGAATTTGCCAGTTTGATGCGTTTGAGAGCAAAAAGGATTTAAAAAATAAATCGGAAAATCAGCAGTTTGAGTTGGAATACAACCGGGGTCTTGTAGCTTCTGAACTCGTCGAAAATCAACAAAACCATTGAAAGTTTGAATTAGTGTATCTTCATTAATGTTTTATGTATAAACATGAAATTTTGACTTTTAATTAAACAGATTATGCTTTCAATATAATACCATTAGTAACTGACTAGTCTTTTACAGAATTTGTGTATTTTTTAAATTAGTGGGGTCCGGGACACATTTTCAAAATTTTTTTATTTATTGAGTTAAAATTTTGAATTTTTTTGTGATGATTAACCATATTATTCGTAAACAAAATCACATGATAAAACTTCTCATAGTTTTTTCAAAAAATTTTTAAATTTAAAATTTATGAAAAAAGTGGTATAACTTAAAATCGTTATAACTCAAAATATTATTTGTAGAATTTAAATTGTTTTTCATTTAAATAAACAGAAATATATATTTTTTTTAATTTAGAGCCAGCATTTTAAAACAATATTAATTAAAAAAAGTAATAAAAATATTTAAAGTAAAAACTTAATAAAAATTGATGTAACTTTTTTTAAAAAATTCATATTTTCAAAAGTAAATATTTTTTTCAAATTTGCTGGCACAAAGTTAAAGTAAAACAATTGAAAAATATATGTTCCAAGTTTCAAACATTTATCTTTAACGGTTCTAGACGTATAACAACTTAAAGATGAGGAATGGTGAAAAAGCCATCATGCAGAAAAACGCATTTTCACAAGAAATCGTTTTCATGACAACCATTACTTGAAAGCTAGATTTTGAAAACACACCAAAACGAAAGATTTAATATCTCCTGTTCCAATTAAGATAGAAATAGGATTTAAACGTCATTTTGAGCAGAAAAAAACAGTGAAAATTTTAATGCAATAAAAGTTTTTTTTTAGGAAATTTGAAGATTTTTGTGTCCCAGCTCTATTTTTTACTCCGTAAGTCATTACGCGCATGATATCTTGAGAACATCAACATATGTATATGGATTGTTATAAAACTTGATGTGTATTTTTTAAATGATCTACTCTTAGGTCAAAATTATTTCTTTAACTATGTAAAAAAAATATTTTTGTAAAAAAAATAATTAAAAAAAAAGTACATTTTTTTCTTGAAAAAAAAAAAATTATAATTGAAAATATTACCACTCTAAGTACCTAAAAGTAAACCATTTTAAGCACACATATTTGCGTGGTATCTATACTAAATTTCATAACAATCCACACATACGTTCTCAAAACATGCGCACAATGACTTGAGCATGATATCTTGAGAACATATGTATATAGATTGTTATAAAACTTGATATATATAATAAGCACATATGTCTTTTTTAAATGATCTACTCTTAGGTCAAAATTATTTCATTAACTACGTAAAAAAAAAAAAAAAAAAAAAAAAAAAAAAAAAAAAAAAAAAAACGAAAAAAGAAAAAATAAAAATAAAAAATGTACATTTTTTAATGAAAAGAAAATATAACTAAAAATATTACTACTGTAAATACATAAAAGTAGATCATTTTAAACGCACCCATTTGCGTAGTATCTGTACTAAATTTCATAACAATCCATACATACGTTCTCAAGATATCATGCTTGCAATGATTTACGGAGTAAAAAAAAATAAAAAAAAAGTATTTATTTTCAATAAATACAAATTCCGTGAATAGCTAATCAGTTTCTAATGGTAGCATATTACAAAGCACAATCTGTTTAATCAATGTTCAAAATTTCACTTTAATACATAAAAAGTTTTGAAGATAGACTAATTCAATCTTTGAATTTTCTGGTTAATTTTCGTCGAGTTTAAAAGGTACAAGATCCCTTAAAAAGAGCGAGTTAAGAATAGTTCATCATTTAAAATAAATTGCGATTTTAACTCTTTTTACGAGTTACGAAAGCAAGATCACCGCTAATGCGAGCAACATGTCTTTTCATATCATTGTGATTTTTAGGCAAACGTAGGATAGAATCAGGAAAGAAATTCTTTTCTAATCTATTCTCGCTCAGCGAGAATATATTTACAATACAAAATTTAATAATTCACCAGTTTTACCTGATGGAATTTAAGGAAATTAAATACATTTTTTGTCAGGGGAGAAAGGCTGTAAAACTATTAAATTCTATTTGGTGGAGTAAGGAGATCTCTAGAAAAAGAAAGTATAATATATACAATTCTATTGTAAAGAGCATATTGTTATAGGGAGCAGAAGGATGGAGAATTATAGAAACAGAAAGAAAGAAATTAGCGACAATGGAAATGGATGCCGTAAGAAGATTTTGCAGGATATAAAGAATAGAAAGAATAAAGTAATGACAGAATCAAGGAAATAATGATGAAAATAAAAGGAACCATAATAGATGGTATAATAAAAAGCAATTAAAATGCTATGGTCAATGTTAAAAAAACGAGTGATGAAAGACTACCCAAAATCCCATTTAATTATTAAACAAATAAAAGAAAATGGGGAAGACCACGAAAGAACTGGATTAATGATATTAAAAAGGATGATTATTAATGATATAATAGAGGTCTGGAAGAGGAATGGGCCCTTGACCGGAAAAAATGAAAAAAGACACTTGTAGATTCTTCGGATAGCGGCATGTGCCGCCATAAACCGAGTTTATATATATATAGTATTATTTTAAAGTGTAAAATCCAATAACAACTATTCAACGAAACAATAATTTTTATAATGCTTTTAGTAATTTGCTTAATTAATAAGGACTACCTTTTACAGATAGAGCTATACTATTGATAATAGTGACCAATATATAGCCAAGTGATCATAAATGTTGTTTAAAATGTACCTGATACCAATAATATTGAACAATATTTCTTAGCTGTACGGATCTATATGGAAATATTTAATTTTCTGTTAAAAGACTTATTTATCCTTAGGCACATTATTGGAAATTAGAGAGAGGAAAATTATGGAAACTTTTCATATGACATGTTCAGTTAGGAAAGTGTAATTCTAGAATAATAATAAATTTCAGAGAGCTTATTAACCGTTTAATACATTTTTTAATTTTGATTGGAAAACATTATATTATAATATATTTTTGTTAATTATCCACTAGAAAAATAGTAAAAAAAATTATTTATGTTTCTGCTAAACATGTCATAATATCACCCTGAGTAACTTACATAGCAAAAGGGTGGATCTGGAATGGACCTTTGACCGGAAGAAGTGGAATAGACTCTTGTAGGTTTTTCTGATGGCGGCAGGCACGTTAAACCGAGTTTATATACAGGGTTATTCAAAAAGTAGTTGACAAAATGACATGGCAAATCAGGCATACAACAAAGATAAAAAATCACATAGGAACATAGGGTCGGAAATTACTTATTGAGTCACAAAATACAGGGTGTTTCATCCTAACTTAAGTTGGGTTGACGGTCATAACCAAAGCGATATAAGTAAGCGTACAATGTCAATACAGGAATCTGGAGTATATTGACACAGCTGCGCCATCTGGTGGACGGGGTGAATAATGCAAATACGCGGGTTTTCAGTATGACGTCATATATGACAGAATATCTACTATCTGCGCATCTCTTGCGCATATTTTCTGAATCTTTCCATATGAATGTTGTTTCTCAGTTTTATTGCAAAATACTTTTATTACAGTTTGTTTTGATAAACTTGTGTACATAAAAAAAAAAAAAAAAATAGTCGCAATATCATTTTAATTTCGGGAGAAAAGCACTAATGCTACGAAAGCATTACTGCCTTTAGCCCTTAAACTAAAATGACATTGCGACTTTTTTCAAAATACACATATTTTTATCAAAACAAGCTGTAACAAAAATATTTTGCAATATATCTGGCAAACAACATTCCTCTTCTGCGAGTAAGTAACAATCTGAAATTCGTAATAGAATTTTTAACAGGGATTCTCTATATGGCTTTGTCTGCTTCAAAAAAAAAAAAAAAAAAAAAAAAAAAAATCTAATCTGGCGATTTTAAGAAAATCTTTGCAGTTATTGTCCTGGACTCGCAAAATATTTAAACAAATACTAAATTAACAATACTTACTCATTTAATAGTACAACATTTATTGTAGCATTTTAAATTAAAGTGATTCTGAATATAAAATGAAATTAATTTTAAATTAAATAAATGAACTATTTGTAACTTAAATAACATGGGTACAATACGATCAAAAGAATATTGGAATAAGTTTTCGATGTATCGTCTGCTCTTGATAAATGAAGAAAAGGACTTAAAATTGAATATTTTATTTATTATTAAATTCTATACATATTCTAAACCTTGATAAACATTGGATTTTCATCTGGAGTAGAACCGTGTATATCATTTTTTGTAATTTTAGCACATCAAGAATTGAGTAAAAAATAAGACTACAAAATTCAATCTTTATACATTAACTACTTACTAATTTTTATGCGTCATTTTTCATTTCATTAAAAGAAAATAATTAAAATCGAGCGCATTTAAATCAACAACATTTGATGATATATATTAAATAATAATTTATTTTTTTAAATAAATTAAAGTTAAAATACGTAACTAACTTGTTTTGCTCTTTGGAAAAGACAGATATGAATTCTATAAGAAAAAGAATTTTCTTACAATTTCGAAAACTACAGTTATTCGATGGCCAACATTTTGCAGTTTTAACTAATAATATTAGTTCTAAAAAAGAACTGTTTTTATTTAAATAATTAACTATAATAAATAAGTCAAAAAACACGAATAAAAAGTAATAGAACATTCTATTACTGTTAGAATATAAATGCTACAAACAAATGAAAACACGACGTTTGCGCTTGCGCAGTTATTTCATAGATGTGCAATTAATAGATTATCCATAAAGAAGAAAACAGTTAGGCATCTTTCTGTAGCTCACCCCGTCCGCTACGTGGCGTGCGGCCTTGATTGATGTGACCTCGCCTTTAATCTTGCGGTTACCTCTCCCATTTAAGATTGGACGCTTACTTATATCACTTCCCAGCAAACACAGATTTGCCAGGAAAGTCACCAATGGATGTCAAATTTATCATGATTGTCAAGTACATCAATTTTTATGTAACATTGCGATATGTATTTAATGGCAAAATAAAGTTATATCGTATAAGTGGTGCCAGTAGAATGTATGACAGACGATAGAAAATCGTGGCCCTGCAAAAGCGTTAAATACTGTTATCCATGAACTATCCGACATATGATGATTGTTCAACATGCCACTTATATGTGCGCCGGGCGGTAATCATTTGACACCACGGATAGTATGATTTGCTAATGCGCCACTGGTCTACTATCTCTTTTGTGTCATGTTACTCGTATAACTTTATCATAGTGAAGAGTGGCAACAGTAAGATGAAATCGGGGAAATTTCAATGGGGGCGGCCGCTGTGTTTTGGATCGAACGGCACCTGGTAAGCATGTGGTTTTCTCGCTGTAAATGTGAAAGGTAAGTGCTTTACTAGTACTCTATTTTTTTACTATTTGTCATTGAATAGAAATTTTAAATAATTCGTAGATGTCAGTGGCAAAAATGCCAACATTACACGCATGTTACACGTTTTGAAAATATTATGTAAACAAACAAGCAATCGTCAAAACAATAGTCTGATAAATTCGTAATCATGTGTCGAACAGGTTTTTTTCTTGAGGCCCATTTTGTGAAAAATAAAAGTTATTTTTATGAAATTTATAATTTATTTATTTATTTATTTTTTGGAAACATTTTGTCACGAAAAATGAAATGCAGTTTCTCAAAGTCGAAACAAATCGCCAATAATTTATTTAAATCCTTCTATTAAATTTTTCCGTTATGGTGAGTTTATTTTGTTTAAATATTAAACATTTTAATAGAAATAATCAATGAAAAGTTTTTTTTTTATCGGCGATTTCGTGAAGGAGCCTGTTTTGTTGATAACATGATTTAAATTCTCAATTGTTTTCATATGTAATGCGCTGGAAATGCCGTTATTGAAATCGATCATGACACTACAAAACTGCGAAGAAAAATTGTTTAATAAAATCACTTTAGTTTTAAAAGTAATCATGAGTTTCAGAATAGCGATCATTTTCAAAAATGGCATTTTAGCACGCTTGGGGAAAAAAAAAAAAGCTAATTCATTTTGCAAACGACAAACACATCTCTTACCAGTAAAGGATTTATTTTACCAGCCAGCTAGATGCAATGTACAGTTGAAAAAAGTTAGGACAAAATTTCACAATTGCAAATATAATTCATTACTACAATAAAGTTTCATATTAAAATTTTCTTTTTTTTTTTTTTTTTTTTCTATGTTTCTTCTTTTTTTTTTCCCCCTTCATATAAACCTAAGAAATTTATGCAACAGATAAAAGTTTAGTGTGTAGTAGAACTTAATACTATGTTTACATTTTGGAAATTAGCAGAAATGCAAAATATAAACAATTTTTTGTTCTACCAAACTCTACCCTGCAATTTATAAATTTGCCTAAAAATTCACTTGCCTAGTCAGAAAATCCATTCACCAGTGGCGAGTAGAATGATGTGATTGCTTTCCCCTGTTTATAGATGTTTAAATAATTTGTTATAATGCAGGGACTTACCTGTTAACTGGGCCAAGTAAATAATTTCAAAAAATGGTTGTCAATTGTCGATTTTGTTTATATTATTGTCAGTCGCCAATCATGTTAAAAATGATTATTTAATAAATTCATAAAATCATTCAAAATATAACAGCAAACCAAAATAATAGAAAAGTCATTAAGTAAATAATATCAAATAGGCTGCTTTCAGCAATAATTGATATTAATATTTTTTAACATTGATAGTTTTATTTACTGCAGTTTGCCCACTAAAATGCATATAAACAATATGCAATGCATATACACTGTATCACATTGAATATATTATATTTTTACCTATACTATATGTATATTAGGTACTTTTCGGTTAGCCGGGCGCCAGTGTTATATATACATTTATGTATATATATATATACATATGTGTATATATATATATATAATATACACACATATATATGCATTTATAATATACATATGTATGTATATATACAATATATATATGTATATATAACACTGGCGTCCGGCTAATCGAAAAGTACCGTATGTTATATAGTGTTAACTCTAGGGGTAGGCCACCAGGCAGAATTTTTTATAAAAAGGGCACACTGATCTCAAAAAGGACATTCTTGTACCTTGTTTAAAAAAATATTCTGAACATATTTGTTTGTCACCTTTATCAATAGAATTTTGTGACTGTTTGAATTTCAGGATTCCCCCCTACCCCCTTTTCCTCATCCCAATCGACTGACAAATTTCTCGTTATTTTTTCTGCGACTGATTGAGAATTTCACTTTTTTTTTTTTCCCCTGCAACAGACAGAAGAATTTTGTATTTTTTTTTCTCATGATTGACTCGCAAATTTCAATTTTTTCATTCAACAACTGACAAATTTTGCAGTATTTTAAGCCAGCTAACATGGATTTCTCGTTTTTTTAAAAACGATTGACTGGTGAATTTCACTATTTTTTTCAACGACTGAAAGATGATTTTCAGAACTTTATTTCTGTAATCGACTGACAAATTTTGTGATATTTTATTTCTACTGATTGGTGAAATTCACTTTTTTTTTTTCTCTTGCTACTGATTGCCGCAACCTTTTTTTCACGTACACTCGGTGGTAAAGGTCAAAATTAGCACTAGCCACCGGCCACAGGGCCAGTAAATGAGAAAAAGTGGCTAGTGAAAAATTGTCTATCAGCGGCCACTTTTTTACAAGGAGAGAATAAAATTCCCTTGCATTTCATCAAGGATTCTACTTTTTTTGGTTCCAATATATTTATATTAACATATTTATTTCTGCTATTCACATTTAGATGAATACTTACAGAAATTTTACTGTTTAGTACTTTTAAATAAAAAAGTGGCCACTTAAAAAACTAGTTCCACCGGCCAGTGGCCGCTAATGAATTTTCCCAGTTTTGACCTATACTCGGTGGATGAATTTCCATGTGTTTTCTGTACAACCAGAATTTCGAGATTTTTCCCCCAACTGACTGAAGATTTTTTAAAAATACTTTTTTCATATGACCAGTTGACAAATTTCATGATACCCACAACCAAAGGATGGAATTTACAAATTTTTTCTGCTCTATCAGTAGATGTATTTTGTAAGTTTTGGTTATCCTTGATTATGTCCTGAAAGGACGGCTTTTTTTTTTTTTTTTTTTTTTGCCAGTTTTTGTGGGCGATACTCAATCCTGACGGCTGTAGTGTTCTGGCAACCACAGGTCTTCCGGGTCGGCGACTTTCCGAGAACGAAGTGTCCTCGTGACACTGTTCGGTGAATTGTGATATGAACTAATTTACTGAGTGGTCATTTATTGCAACTTTAGGATTAAATTTTTTTGAAAATACAGAGATTAAATGAAAAAAGAAAGAAAATCCCAATAAAGGAATTTTCAATAGAAATCGGCATTCCAAATATTATTTGTAAAAAAAAAAAAAAAAGATTGAGCTGCACATGTTTTTATACTAGATTGTACCAACTTTTATTATTTTGATTTTATTTGCTTTATTTTGATATTTTCAATATTTTTTTATTAGAATGTGTATGTTTATCTTTTTTTTACTAGTGCTAAATTATTGTGGAAGCATTTTTTATTAAATTGTCATGCTTTTTATAATCCTGTTTTTGAAAATAATTTAACAATTTATCTTAAAATATAAATTGTTGCTTTATCTTGATAGTTCAACATTTTCTTTTGTTAGAATATTTATGTATACTATTTTTCTTTTTGTGTTAAATTAGCATCTTGTAAAATTTTGTATGCTTTAAAAAACCTATTTTTAAAACTAGTAATTTATCAATTTATCTTTTAAAATGTGATTATTCATTTTGATATTTCCAATATTTTTATGTATTGGATTCAGGGTTCGTTGATATATATCAATGGATATATATCATGATATATATCTTGATATATATCCGATATTTATTTTTAAAATATCAAGATTTTTGATATTTTCGATATTTTCAAATTCTTGATGTTTATTTTCAAAATATCAAGATGTTTCATACTTTGTATATTTAATATTTATTTTTAAAATATCAATGGGCAAGATAATTTTGATATTTTCTTCAGTCAAAACAAGTGTAAATGAAATTTTCAACTGTTATTGACTGTGCCATTCTGTAGATAAAGAACTTTTGTCTCTGGCAGTGACTTTTTTTAGGCAAAGAAGAAAACAAATATCCTTTCCAAGCTTTATGTTTGAAACTTTTATTTTTAAATGTAGAACTAATAATTACATGAGACAATTAATTCAGAACATCCATTGAAAGATAAACTGTAATTTAGATAATCATTTATATACAGCATTATTAGAAAAGAATCTTCTGATTTTGGTTTAATTGAGTCTAAACTGTACTACAGATTAGGGAATAAAAAAATAAGACAAGCTGGCATTTATGTTAAAATTTTTCAATTTAAAAAAAAGCTACTTTGTATTTAAAATTTTATTTTATAAAATATAAAACTTTCTCGATACTTGATACAAATCCTATAGATATAGGCATATAAAGCACATTGTATCTGTTTTCAATTAGTATATCTTCAATTTTGATCTAAAAAAAAGGAAAAGAGAAATGCATTTTAGAATACTATTGTCTAAGTTTTTATGTTAATTGCAATATGTTTTAGTTTCTAATTTATATTACGCTTTAATATTCATTATCAGCAGTAAGTTGACTATTTTGAAAATATCGGATATATATCGAAAATATCGGATATATATCAAAATATCGGATATTTTTGATATTTTCGAAAATATCATGATATTTACGAACCCTGATTGGATTAAAAACCAAGCCTTATTTTTGAAATAATTTACAATTTATATTTTAAAAAACAAATATTTTCATTATTTTGATTTTGTAATCTCAGTATTTTTATACATTTATGGCTAAATTTTTTTTTATGGTTGTGCTTTCGCAATTTACTTATATTTTTAAAAATTAATTTTTGCTTTACCGTTTGAAAAAATGTAATCTCTATTTATGTATTTACCGTTTGCTCATTATGAATTTTCCCCCCCCCACCATCCACCTCCCTTGAATCTCTCTTTTATACAAATGTTTTGAACGTGGATTTCTGTTGAAAATTGAAGGGTGCAGATGTGCAGAATCTATTTATTGTGTCAAACTTGGGAATTGTTATTGAAAAAAAGCAAAGTTTGGGTCCGTTTTGATATGTAGATGAACAACCCCATATCAAATTTTATATATACATCATTTAAAAGTACTTTTTTTCCAATCATTTGGTACCAGTAAATATGGTACAAAGTGGGATGGCTGGATTATCGCCCAAAAATGGCAGATTTGAACGACGATAAAACTGGCGACTGACACAAATTTCGTGACATTTACCGCGATCAATCAGCAAATTTAACATTTCTTGTTACTACAAATTGGCAAAATTCACCATAGTTTTTCTGCATTTGACTGAAAATTTTCGTGATTTTTCTCCGTGAACAATTGACGGATTTCACAATTTGTTTTTTCTTCCGCAACCAATTGACAAATTTTGTTTTTTTTTTTCCAGGGGCGATTGGCGAATTTAACTGCTTACGACATATTGATGAAATTCGCAATTGTTGTCATTGTGTCCAACTGAAAAATTTCGTGATTTTTCTTTCCGAATGACTGACGAATTCCATATTCTCCCTCGAGCGACTGATGAAATTCAGTATTTTTCCCTTGCATCCAATTGAAAAATTTCACGGATTTTTTCTGCGGCCGTCTTAAGACTGTTCTCAAATCCAAAAGGGCTACTTTTTAAGTTTTAATTCATTTTTGTTTGGAAATGCATGAAACTAGCAGGTGTTGTTGTTCAGAAACTATGTCATCAAGCTGTTTTTTTCCCCCCTTTTTTTTTTTTTTTTTTTTTTTGCAAATGCAATAGATCTTTTAGAAAATAGTGTCAAAGTGGACGTTTTGAACTGAATTTCCGTGTGAAAGGTGAAAAACCGCTCGAGAAAAGGAAAAAAAAACGTGTTTGTCACATGATCAAAATCGCTTATAAGTCAATAGGTAATTGATTGACCAAAAAATGGAAAACACAGTTAGATTCCAAATCGCTTCGAGGGCAGGGCTTAATTTGCACCGGAGCCCGGCTCCGGTACTTCTCTATTTTCAGTAAATATTTAAATATTGGTCGGAATTCACCGGAGCTCATAAATGTAGGGGCTCCGGAGCCCAGTGCATTAGCACTTCTGAAAAACTGAAGCCTAAATTATCCTTTCCTTCCCCTTCCATCTCCAAGCTTTTGCATTGTTTTCTATCAAAACACATATTTGTGACGTAATGTGTCTCACTAACGTAGGAGAAGGAGATGAAGCGGGAACATTCATCTATCAGTCTTCGGCGGGCTCCATTTCAATCTGTCTTAAATTCAAAATTTTACGTATTCATGCATAGGGGAAAAAAGTACTTTACCTCCTTTTTACAGCTATTTTGATCAGAATGAAGGGAAAACAAAAATCATATTTTTTTATTCTAATGATATTTACAGAGTTTGGCGGGATGAGTTGGTGTGGCGCCACTCAAGCGAGCGAACAATGAATATGCTTTAGTTCGATTTTCTTTTGTGATAGTAGGATATTTTTTGACGAACGCTGCCCATGCTAAGGCTTTGCTCTGCACCTATACGAAATAACTTTCATTTGTAAGTAGATATAATTCCCATATATTGTTTTCTGATAGAAAGCAATCAAACAGTGTTTTCCCTTTTTCTATAAAAGCATCGAATCTTTCCAATAACTATATCAAATTTATAACTTAATCTGATTTTCAGGGACTCATCACAAAATATTGTTATGCGGAAGGAATCTATTACAGCATAACATATGCACCTTTTGTAGAAAACTGAGAAACATTGTTCCATTCTGCAGCATATAAATATTAATTTCTGTTAATTTCATTCATTTTTTCATAAAAATGCATATTTGCGAACTATCCCTTTTTTGTGTTGACACTATTTCCGAATCATAATCCTTCCATATTCAATCGCAGAATTTTGCAATTAATTAACATTAAAATTAGGCAAAGATTACTATTCGGAAGGAGTGATAGCTAAAAAGTGGAATAGTTCACAGCTAAGTATATGCTTATAGTTATATTTAAAATTTTTATTTTGCTAAAGAAAAAAAAGCTTGAAATTTTGCAAATAGTGTATGAAATATAAATATGCAGATTGGAGTAACGGGGGTGGAGATGTGGGGGGTACAGTTGTTGTACCAGTACCGCAGAATATTAGGGCTCCGGTACTTTTTTTGTTAGAAATTAAGCCCTGTTCGAGGGTCAGGCTTTCCCATTTTACATCTTTCCATTCAAAAATGAATTTGTAAATGTGTCAAAACGTTTTGCGGTTGTTGAGCAGAGCAGTTGAGAACAGCCTTAAAATAATACACACGAAGTGGCTGGGCCGCTCGCCGCCACAGCGAGCGGCCCATCTTCGTCTGCAGCCCTTTATTCTTCTACTCTAGTCCGACTCTTTTGCGGAAGCAAGATTCGTAGGTCCCCGACCACGTCCCGAGTGAAAGACTATATAGCAAAAGCAACGTTAAAAAAAAAAAAAAATTGAATATTGAAACCGGACAAATTTAAAAGGGAAATTACACAAATTAAAGACACCGAAAAGCGGGAAGGGTTGGGCTCGGGGGTGGGTGGGGGGTCGACTCCCCGGCGAGCAGCCTCTCTTTGTCCGCAGCTCTTTATTCTTCTACTCTAGTCCGACTCTTTTGTGGAAGCAAGATTCGTAGGTCCCCCGCCACTTCCCGAGTGAAAGACTCTCTAGCAAAAGCAACGTTAAATCAAAAATTGAAACCGGACATTAAAAGGGAAATTACACAAATTAAAGACACTGAAAAGTGGGAAGGGCTGGGCTTGGTGCGATGAAGCTACCGAACGACTCCCAGCTACGTCGAGCTCAACTGCCACGGCGAGCGGCCCATCTTCGTCCGCAGCCCTTTATTCTTCTACTCTAGTCTGACTCTTTTGCGGAAGCAAGATTCGTAGGTCCCCGACCACGTCCCGAGTGAAAGACTCTATAGCAAAAGCAACATTAAAAAAAAAAAAATTGAAAATTGAAACCGGACAAATTTAAAAGGGAAATTACACAAATTAAAGACACCAAAAAGCGGGAAGGGTCGGGCTCGGGGGTGGGTGGGGGGTCGACTGCCGCGGCGAGCGGCCTCTCTTTGTCCACAGCTCTTTATTCTTCTACTCTAGTCCGACTCTTTTGTGAAAGACTCTATAGCAAAAGCAACGTTTAAAAAAAAAATTGAAAATTGAAACCGGACAAATTTAAAAGGGAAATTACACAAATTAAAGACACCAAAAAGCAGGAAGGGTCGGGCTCGGGGGTGGGTGGGGGGTCGACTGCCGCGGCGAGCGGCCTCTCTTTGTCCACAGCTCTTTATTCTTCTACTCTAGTCCGACTCTTTTGTGAAAGACTCTATAGCAAAAGCAACGTTAAAAAAAAAATTGAAAATTGAAACCGGACAAATTTAAAAGGGAAATTACACAAATTAAAGACACCGAAAAGCAGGAAGGGTTGGGCTCGGGGGTGGGTGGGGGGTCGACTGCCACGGCGAGCGGCCTCTCTTTGTCCGCAGCTCTTTATTCTTCTACTCTAGTCCGACTCTTTTGTGAAAGACTCTATAGCAAAAGCAACGTTTAAAAAAAAAATTGAAAATTGAAACCGGACAAATTTAAAAGGGAAATTACACAAATTAAAGACACCAAAAAGCGGGAAGAGTTGGGCTCGGTGCGATGAAGCTACCGAAAGACTCCCAGCTACTTCGAGCTCAACCGCCGCAGCGAGCGGCCCATCTTCGTCCGCAGCCCTTTATTCTTCTACTCTAGTCTGACTCTTTTGCGGAAGCAAGATTCGTAGGTCCCCGACCACGTCCCGAGTGAAAGACTATATAGCAAAAGCAACATTAAAAAAAAAAAAAAAATTGAAAATTGAAACCGGACAAATTTAAAAGGGAAATTACACAAATTAAAGACACCGAAAAGCGGGAAGGGTTGGGCTCGACTCCCCGGTGAGCAGCCTCTCTTTGTCCGCAGCTCTTTATTCTTCTACTCTAGTCCGACTCTTTTGTGGAAGCAAGATTCCTAGGTCCCCAGCCACGTCCCGAGTGAAACACTCTCTAGGAAAAGCAACGTTGAAAAAAAAATCAAAAATTGAAACCGGACAAATTTAAAAGGGAAATTACACAAATTAGACACCGAAAACCGGAAAGGGAGGGCTCAGGACGATGAAGCTACCAGACGACTCCTAGTCGCTTCTAGCACATCACTAGTAACAGCCTTAAGAGATTCGTACGATATTTTACCGCAACTGATTGGCAGATTCTGTGATATTTTCCTGCAAAGACTGACGAGTTTCATGATTTTTTTCATTGACCAATGCTTAGCAAATCCCCCCCCCCTACCCCCGCGTCAGATCGACGAGTTATTGATTTTTTCCTGAAACCAATAGATGAATTTCGCAATTTCATTCCATGACCAATTGACAAATTTTCGTTTGTTCTTGCGACATATTGACAAAATTCACAATTTTTTCCTTGTTTCCGACTAAAAATTTTCTTGATTCTTTTCTGCAACCAGAACAAATTCACGATATTTTCCCACAACACATTGATGAACTTTGCAATACTTTCCCATGACCAATCTACAAATTTCGCAATATTTTTCCTTTGCTGAATGATGAATTCTGTGAAATTTTCCAGCAACTGTTTGACGACATTTTTTCCGTGATATTTTCCCGCGACCAACTGGCGAGTTTAGAGTTTTTGTCCTTGACCAACTAAAATTTTATAATACTTTCCTGAGACCAATTGCCAAATTTTGCTATATTTTCCTATGGGCGATTAACAAAGCTAGTTTTTTTCTCCTGCAACTCATTGAAGAAATAGATCCCCCCCTCCCGAAACCGATCGACGGATTTTGAGATTTCATTTTGCGACCGATTGGCGAATTTCCTTGTTTGTTCTTGTGACATTTTGATGATATTCACGATTTTTCTCTGCTACCAACTAATTTCACGATATTTTCCAGTGACTGATTGACGAATTCCGTGATATTTTTCCATGACTGATTGGTGAACTTCACGATATTTTATCCCTTGAAGGATTGGCAGAATCCACAATTTTCTTCTATGACCGATTTACATACTTCAAGATTTCATTTCCCATGACCGAAAAGGAAATAACTGAAAGGGCAGTAACGTCCACCAAATGTAATGTTGCATCTTATCAAATAGGGATAGACTTGGCGCTAAACAAAATTTGAGATTAGATCATGTAGTGCAGAAAAAAATGTAGTGTGGAAAAAAAAAATTTGGGAACTCCAAAGAAATATATTTAGAAATAACAAACTTCTAGTTGATCTTGGCAATTCACTAAAATTAGGACTTTTTAAAATCAAGCATTTTTTGTGTAATAGAAGAAATGAATTGATGGTTTTCTTTTTTAAACTTTGGGCCTGGGTTTAAAATATCAATTCATAGAACCTAGTTCAATTAATGAAAATACTAGGGATTCCAGTTTTAATTTTAATTCCATTAAGGATATAATAAAACAATCTTGTTCAGAAGTGACCCCCATAGCAGAAACTGTATGGCACGGCAGCAATGCTGCAGATTATTTTATGATTAATCTACCAGCTTAACAATAAATACCGGGCTTAAAAAAATCATTAAAAATTTACTTTGTTTTAAGAGTTATTGTGTTTTATTAGATTTTCTTTGTAAAATGCAATTTTTGGTTATTTTATGGTTATTATAAGTGTTTATAAAGTAGCTTGCTTCAGCATTGTCTTGTCGCAGATAAATTTTGTTTGCTACAGATGGACACAGAAAATTCTGCTACTGGGGAAGTGACCGTGTTCACAATACCATATCGCCGATATGATATGTATTGTTTATGTGAGTAGTTAATAATGAAAACACATCAGATTTTGCAAAGTTTTCTAAAAAAAAAAAAAAAAAATCAGCATCTAAAATTGAATAAAATCTAAGTTCAGAAGTTCATTTAACAATCCAATTGTTAAGTGCCCATAATCATATATTTGATTATTTAAAAAAATAATAATAAAAAGTTAAAAAATAGATGTGGTATACATAAAACTTGATTATTTTTTAATAAAAAAATAAACATTTTGGATATACATTGGATTTAATTTATTTCAATGGTATTTTGTCATGTCTGTATTATCTTGAAGTTGCACTTAAAAAAATAGAGGGCTTTAAAGATTTTTTTGGCCCCTCCCACTCCCCTCTATTTATAAATGTTGGGAGGGAGACTCCCCTCCTGGGAAAATTTGAATTTCGAGCCCTGTGGTCAGGGTTGGCAGGTTTTTGACACATGTCAGTTTTTGACAGTTTAAACTGCGGTTTAAACCGTCATGTCAAAAACCTCGTCAAAAACCTCAAATACTTACAGTGATCTGTAAAATTTCACATTAAATGTCACACATTAGATGTAATATTTAAAATTCACTATTACTGTAATTGTATAATTAGTATATAGTATTAGTAATAATTACAGGGTTGGCAGGTTTTTGACATGTGTCAGTTTATGTCGTGTTTAAACCGTCATGTCAAAAACCTCAAATACTAAATTGATCTGTAAAAATTCAAATTAAATGTCACACATGACAACATTACATGTAATATTTTAAATTCACTCTTACTGTATATTAGTAATTAGTACATAGTAAAGTATTATTGTTAAGTACAACTTTTTAACAGGGTAAAATTTTATTTATTTTTTTGTAAAATTGTGTTTTTCTAAAAAGTAGACATTAAGCTCACCTGAGCTGTACATTTTTTCTCTTACTTAAAATCATTTTAATTTCGCTTACCTTTGAGAGCTTAAAGCATTAGCTAGCTTTTTTTATGGGGAAAAAAACTTAGAAAAGTGTAGATTTTTTTGTATATATAACAAGATAATGTACATCAATGTTATTCTAGTCTAGGCAATAACCATTCCATTCAAAATTGAAATTGGATTATTAATTTTAAACATTTACAAAATAAGAGAAGTAATTAAAAAAAAAAAAAAGCTTAAAGTCAAAATCTTTTTAAAACATGCTTTCTTTCAATATATAAAAATGTTTTTGATTTTAAAACTGAACAAAATTGGCTTGGTTATATAAAAGAAAATTCCTGTAAGCCCATATTGAAAAAGTGCATAATAGAAGGGATCAAATCATGAAACCATACCATTGTTTGACTTATACTTTGCATCCCAACCATCAGGGGCAAGGGTTGACTGCTGTATCAGTTGATTCAGCTCGCGCTTGAGCTATGGAGAGAGTTTATGGATGCTTACCCATACTGATTGTGTATGAAGCTAAAGAATCCCCTGTCCAGTCTTCCTATTTCAGTGCTATAAGGAGGACTCCATTGTTTGGTGGAAAGGTATCACTAAATGCAACAGCTTTTTGAGCCTGCTTCAAAACTTGCTCATCTAGCAATGCTTTTGCTATCAAGTCCTACTAGCTCAGCATCAATTAAGAGACAGACTATTTTCTAACGCTTCATACACTCTAAACTCAAAAATCTTTTGGGTATAAATAAATGTGCTAAACACGTGGTGTGCTGCAGCATGCTGCGGGGTAAAATTGATCCGGATTATTTAATTGTACAAAATTATTTTCTTCTGGTTGAAAAATCCAAAAAAAAAAAAAAAAATAATAATAATATTTTATTGCAAAAAATATATTTTTTAAATTATTAAATTTCAATAAAAGATCACATAAATCATTGACTTATTTAATGTTTATCTATTGTTAAAATGTTTTAGCGTGTTACATGTATTTGGCAGTTTTCGACGGTTTAAACCAGTTTTCGACAGTTTAAACCAGTTTTTGACAGTTTAAACCAGTTTTTGACGCTTGTCATGTCAAAAACCAGTTTTTGACGTCAAAAACCCAACCCTGCCTGTGGTATGTTTGATAATGTCATAAATTTTTTAATTCATAAAGATGTTAATAATAAATTTAATTCTTTATTGTTGTCTATTATTGTATTATTTTTAAATTTCTGTTTTTAGATGGTCTGGTTGAGAAATTCAGGAAGTTCTTTCTTTGTATTCCAAATAGTGTTATTGAAGTGCATCATATATTGAAGTGCATTATATTATTGAAGTGAATCAGTATTTTTCCAAATATGTAAGTTATGTTTTTTTTTTTTTTCAGTTGTGAATTCTGCAATTGTTATGTGATTAACATTTGTGCTTATCGTATATACTCGTGTATTATAAGTTCCCCCACCCTCCCAATTCTTAAGCAAAATTTTGAAAAAAAATTGAATTTTCGTGTATAAGTCTAACCGCATTCCTGGTAGTATGTTGAAAAATGATTTGCAATCGAGGATAAGAAAAATTAATAAATTTTCATGACATGAAATTGGTAAACATTTTTACATTTCTAATCAGACTTTTTTTTTTTTTTTATTCATCGTTTAAAACTATAATTATGTAAAACCAAAGAACCTTAAACTACTTTGAAACCTATTCACATCAATTCAGTAATACTTAAAAAGAAAAGATTCTTTTAAAAATCTATTCAAGCCTCATTTACAAGGGTAAACAACTTCTTAGACTACTAAAATGTTACTACTTTGTATTTTAGGACTTTTAAGAGCGATATCTAGAAGCATTCTCATGTTGAACTCTTTTTAAAAAGAGTATTAAAATATTAAAATGTTAAAAGGAATGTCCCTGTAGACCCTGGGAATTCTGTCCCAAGAGAAAATAGATGCGGAACAATTACAGGGACATTATTGTTGAGCTTTTTTTGCCAATCACAGGGAAATGACCGTTGTTCGCTTTTATCTCTCATGTGATAACTTAAAAGACCCGTTCGCCGATTATCTGAGAATTTTTATTTTATATATAAGTCGAACCACCATTTTCAACTCCTAAATTTTGTCTAAAATTTTTCGACTCATTCACGAGTATATACAGTGATATATTCTCTTCCCAAAGTTCCATTAACGTCCAACCAATGTTTAAGGTTGAAGTTTGGAAGGTTTTCTACTGTTTCAATATTTCTATTGGGTTGAATTTTGATTTGACGGTCAATTATCTACTCGAGGGATATAGACCGAGGGGGGGAGTGCCCTTTGTGGGGGTTCTTTCTAATGGAACCTAACCCGTATTTACGCATGGAAATCCATGGTTCAAAGAAATCCATGAAAACTCCAAACGATTAGGCTGACGGGTATGATTGTGTTCCAATCCTGCACCTCCCGTCTACCAGCTTCGAGAGCATAACCTCTCGGCCACTGGTGGGGCTCAATATTTTTATTGATAAGTTACCACTGGTGTATAAAGTATGCTGTCCGTGTATTTGTATAATCTATTCTATTTTTTTGTCTTTAAAGTATTAAAAAAAATGATGTATCTTATTTTTATGCTATTTTACTAGATATCAGGAACTATCCTTCTTCAGCACCGAAAGGTTATATTTATATTTTAAAAGTAAAGGGTTGAATTTTTGACATGTAATGGTTAAAACCGTCGTGTCAAAAACCTAGATTTAATAAAATAGTATCAAAAGAATTATTTAGCAGAGTTAGAAAAATTTAATAAATTCTAAATAAAACTGGATAAATGCACAGTGCTGTAGTTGGAAAAAAAATATTTGTGGGAAATTACCTTTTCATAGAGTAGATGTTAATGCTACCAGATTTTTGTTAAGCCAAAATCCAATTTAAAGCATTTAGCTAAAAGCCAACGTTTTTCAATTAACAATTATAATTATTAGATTCTAGTTTTTATAGTATTGTATTTGTATAGCATCGATCTAAAATCAATTTCGTAGTAACATTTTCCATTATGAATCAAAATAAATTGAAATAACAGGAATAAATCACATTACTTACTGGCACATCTATCCTAGAAGTTTCCAAAAGAACGATGATGAGGGGTGTTTTCTGTACTCTCTGATTTACAACTAGATGTCTCGTAGTCTGCTAATTTTCTTCCTGATCACTACCAAGGTTTCACATATGATTGAAGACAAAAAATTTTAAGGGAGGTCCTACACAGCTTATGAATATAAGTGAAACTCCTTAAAATCAGTGTAAATTATCGTTTCTCTTGAAAAAAAAATTGTGCTTGTATCTATATATATATATTTAAAAATAAGGTATTCAACCAAGTATGCAAAAAAAGCCACACCAGAAAAATCCACATAACTTGGAAATGTAGACATAAACAAAGAAAAAAATTATATTTTCTTATTTGATTACAATTTAATGTATACTAAACTACATTGAACTATCAAACAAAAGCAATGCTATATTAACAGCACTTTTTCTGTTTTGTTCTGTGTTTATGTACATATTTGTGTTTTGGACGGTTAAAACACAGTTTAAACCTATGTCATCTCAAAAACTAGTTTTTGATGGCTAACCCAACCCTTGCTGAACTAGAAAAGTTCATTAGTGGTCACTGGTACCAGTTTTATAAGGGCCACTTTCTTTAAACTATTGGTCATTTTTTATTTAAAAGTACTACACGGTAAACTTTTGTTAGAATTTCTATTAGTATTAATCTAAAACTGAATAGCCCAAATAAATATGTTAATATAAACATATTGCAACCAGATAATGTAGAATCCTTAATGGAATGAAAAAAAAAATTACTAATGTAACTAAATTTTTTAATACACAGAGGAATAAAGGCATTCTTTTTACAACTGGAGGCAAGAAGGCTGCTAATTTTTTGGAATGATGAGGTGCAAGAAGGGAAATGTTGTAACACAGGAACCATGGAAACACAGTCTATATATGAGGACGTGAGTTTCGAAACTGGCCTCATTCAAAATTTTGAAAATCTCAATCTATTCTACTGGTAAACTTGCACCGAAAAAACACTACCTACAAAATATTTTGTTTTATCCTGTATTTCTGGAATTGTAAAACCTTGGTTTACAATGAAAACTAATGGATGTAGATAAATGTTTTTGCGATTTCCCAAATTTAATTTTCTTGATAAGGCGGGTTTTGAAATATTTGAAACATGACTGTTTTTTTTTTTCTTTTTAGTCATCTGCCCCGAGCTTTTGACTGAACTAATTTTGCTAATTATTTTTTTTTAAATGAAAGCTGTTTATTTGTAGATGTGTTCACACTAACTATTTCCATTTTTATATTTTTATTTTAAAGGGTTTTTTTTTATGAAATTTCTTCTAAATGATGGTAATTTGATTACTTCCATTGTTAATTTAAACAAGAAATAATGAAAAATATCCAGACTCATGACTTTTTGGATGGATTTTTCAGGGGTCGATCCAAGCAAAATTTGGGGCCTATTTAGGGCCCTTCCACAAAAATCTATTTAATAAAATAGGCCCCTTCACAAAAATAGATTTAATAAAATGGACCCCATCACAAAAATAAATTTAATAAAATAGGTCCCTTCGTAACATTCTTTTTCATAAAAACTGTTTTAAAATGTGTAAATTATAAATAAAACCAGCTCATGAAAAACAGAAACTTTAGCAAGGAGATTTAAAGAAGTTTTGTCAATAAATTCTTCGTTTGAATTTAAATAACTGGATTTCAACTTTCCTTACAAAATGTTATTTTTCACAAAAATATAGTAAAATTTAAAAAAATAACTTTTACTTTTCAGAAAATGGGCCCCAAGAATAAAAACCTGCATCGACCCCTGTTTTTCATTTGCAAGTTAATTGCTATTAAAATAAAAAATTGTGCAATGTACTTTATTTTTATAAGCAAAAAAAAAAAAAATTTATTGCAGCATCACGAGAATGTTGTCTATTGGGTTTATTTTATCGCTATGCATTATGACATGTTTTTTTTTTTCATTACAATTAAATATTAAATAGAGAATATATTTTTATTTGTTAAGAATAAAGTACATATATAAAGTGTTTCAAAGTTATCGCTGGTGGTGTTAAGCGTAGCTTGAAATGCATTTTTGCATTAATAAAACTAAAGATAAAGATTATGATTCTGCCAACATGTAATTTTCACTTATTTTTTATTTCTCAATTCTAAAGATTAGAATAGGAGCCTTTATTGATCGTGGAACTATTTCAGAAATTGAATATGGAGTAAAAAATATATCTTCATCTGTATTTGTAGAAATCATTTCTCATTTTTAAAATGTACTTTTCTACCATACAAACCTTTCAATGACGAAATCTTTATACTGTTCTTTTGTATGATGTTTTATGAAAATGAAATGCAGATCAGCATTCCATCATTTTTGAGGAGGGTGATATACTAGTGATGTAAATAAATTGTGTATTGATATTCACAGATATTGATATTCAATAGTTGGTCATAGTGAGATAATATTTGAGGACATCAGAAGCCAAGGGGCACAAGTGACAAAATTTCGATTTGGAGTAAATTGAGTTCAAAGGTAATTGATGTTAAATTTGAATATCAATAATAATTGACTGAATTGAAGTAAGAAACTGCTGCTTGTTTTACAGTGGTCTTTGAACTCTTATTTCAATAAATGTGAAAAAAGTAGAGTGCAATTTTCTTTAAATTTATAATTAATCAATATTGATCATTATTCGGCAAAAGTGGTTGATCTCCAAAACACAACACATTATTAGAAAATTTCTTATATTTCTTTACCTGAAAAGAAAAAAGCATATTTCCAGGTCGTCTGTGCACTTAGTTCAATTTTGTCACTTATACCCCTTGTCTTCTAGGGTCCTCATTTATAAACTTTATTTTAAGTTCCAAATTAAATACAATTTTCCAATGCTCAGAATCTTTACACTTTGCTTTTTTTTGGGGGGGGGGGGGGGATTTGAGATCGGGCATTTTTTCTTCTGGTATAACTGGCTGACTACTGGTGCTTGTACTCTATATTTAGCTAATACCAGTTGTCTGTCTCTTTTACTTAACATTAACCTCATAATTTTATTTATATACATTTCAAACAGCACTTATTGTTAGTATTTTTTTAAATTGCAATGCCATCTATAATAACTGTTACTGATTACACAATGAATAGATTTTTAATATTAAATTGTAAAAATTAATAATCTGAATAATTAAGTTGGAATTTGAAGATGTCAAGTTCTTAAATTATGCATTAATTGTATGTAGCAAATATTATGTTACAAAATATCAAATGTCATAATATTTTATGGAAAAGTGTTGATTTCTGTTCTTTTGAATAATGTTGAATTAATCACTAACTCTCTTGTAGAGAGGGGTGTGTGAAGGTGTTAATGGGGAGCTTACCTGTAACTCACTCACCAAGATTTTAATGGGAGGAGATTCAATTGAAATTTAACATGTGTGATTGAAATTGACTTTTCTCTACTTCCATCCATCCATCCAAAATAATATTTACCTACTACACAATGTTGTTTTCAAAACTCCTTCTCCTCAAGTAGTTGAGTATTATATCTTTACTAGCTGACCCGCCCGGCGTTGCCCGGGCCCGTAATAATATTCTTAAATGAATCTGAAATTTTTATCGCAGGTCCGTACAGAAAGGGCTGGGTGGAGACAGTGCAAATTACCAGGGCCCCGACTCTTGTTCAGTCTCAAAGAAGTACCATCCAGCAAATTTATTTTTTAATAGAGTAAAGCCTGTTTATAATGGAATTCTGAAATAAACGAAAAAAAAAAGTTCCAGCTCTCTCTCTCCCCTGCCCCCCCCCCCCCCCCCCCCCCCAAAAAATGCTATTATGCTTTGTTCCATTTAAATAACCTGCATGAAACGAAATTTATCACTGGTCGTTTTCGTCTAAGCAGGTTTTATCGTATCTTATTTCTGGGGGAGGGGGGGGGGGGGGGGCGTAATAATATTCTTAAATGAACCTGAAATTCGTATCGCAGGTCCGTACAGTCAAAACTACTTGTCCTACCTGTCCGTACAAAATCACATTTTACGTCATGACAACATTTTGTAAACTTCTTGCTGCTGTTTAATTCGCATTTCCAATACAGTGCTTTGCAGAAATTGCACGTTTCACCCACAGTTATGCATGCCCGGAACGTTTAAATCAGTAATTTGGATTTCAGAAACAACGCGTGCATGCTACAGTTATTAAGCCTATTTTGCCGATCGCTTAACGGCATTCCCTATTTGGATTTCGAATCTATTTCTATTCTACTCGAATTCGACTTCTTTATACTTTCAAGCATTCACCGAGATTTTTTATGGGCATTTCAAATGACATTTTGAAGCTACATAATTGCAGCGAAAGATATCGCACTGAAAACACGAAAAGTAAACAAACCCGATCGCCATAAATCCTGCCAAGGACTCTTACGCAATAGCCAATCAGATGCGATTCTAGGGCGTTGCCATTAAGCAATAACAAATAATCGCGATTTCTGTGCCACGTACGTTAGTGTAATATATATATAGATAGCCCTCACCCCTGCCTGTCTAAACAGTATTTATTTCATAAACTGTGAAATAAGTAATCTATCATAGATATTAGAATTGAGGGTGAAAAGGACTTTTTACTATACTTTTTAGTTAAGACATTTAGACTATTGGTGCTTTTTTTTTTTTTTTAAGGGTATTTGATAAGTAAAATTATATCTTCTGCAATGAATAATACTGCTTGTATACAAAACTTTCTTAGCATATATGGCATGTAAGACATTAGCCATAAAATAAAATAAAATCTTCTAGAAAAAAAAGAGAAGGGGGAGTGGGCGTGAGGAGAAAGAAAAATTTTTTTGTATTACCACATGTTTTTTTTCCTTAAAAATTTACTTTCAAAATCTAGGAGCACATGGTACATGATGGGTGTTTGAGATTTGACTGGCTTTTATATTATATTTATATAGAACTGAATTCTGTGCAATTTTAGCACTAGCCATAAGATTTTAACACTGTAAAATCTGTTTTTTTTTTTTCTTAATTGAGGTATTAAAAGTAGGGTGAGTGTATCTGTTACATGAGTACATAACATACATGATAAAATAAACAAGTCTCTTAAAATTCTTTGACTTTTTAGAATTTTTCTAGACTCCTTGGATTTTTTTTCTTTTCAAATCCCTATAAACACTGCATATTAGTAATTTCTACATAACTTCTGATTTAATGCTGTAGCAAAGAGCCCTTGTTAAAGCGGCTAATGCTCAAAGCAGTAAGTTTCATTTATATATTTTTATGAGAATACTTTAGAATTTCAATAAGCTGCTGATTTTCTAATGACAATGGAAAATGTTGTCTAGTAGTTAAATCGCACAAAAATTAGTTAGGCTTAAATAAAAGTCCTGTATTTTTATATATCTTGAATAAAATTTCCTATATATTTAGTGTTAATGCAATGTGTAATTTACTTGTTTTCAAGGTGTGAAATTCAGTTATTTTGTTTATTATATTTCTACATATTTAATAATTTGATTTTGTGTGCACAAATAACAATTTTAGATCTTTTCATTTTATATTGTTTAAATAGGTGGAGAAATTAATCAGATACTTGGAGCAATACCTTTTTTTACCTGACTCGGAAGGAATCTGGATTTGAAGTATACCAGGCTTGAGAGTAAAGCCAGTTTCCGAATTTGCAAGAAAATATATTGTGAAAGCTCATGGTAGCTGTAGATGTAAAATATATTGTATTTCTAAATCTGATCTTAAAAAAAAATTAAATAAAAAGAAAATATTTCTGTTTTAAAAGAAATACTAAATATATAATTTGTAAGCAATAATTGTTTAATAAATGAAGTAGCACAATGAAAACACTAGCATTGCTTTATATTGTCTGTGTCTATTTATTTCAGCTATCCTAGCACGGTAGGTATTTTCAGATAGAACATAAAGAGAAGAATTTCCAGAAAATGATTAAAGCCATCTAGCTTAATTCCAGCTGTGATTTGAAAAGGTGTATTTCAAGGTTTATCGTAAACAAAAGGGGAGGGGGGACAAGTATTAGTATTTTTTTTTTCTTTAATGCTTGATTGTGTGTCTCATATTTGATTTCAGATAAGATGTATTTGGTGTGTGCATGTATATGAATGCAAAGATAATTTTGATTGGCATGTGTAATTATTATCGAATTTAAATAGTTTGTAACTTTTTAATTTAATTCTATTCGATACAGAATGTTCAGTTGTACTGAAGTCTCTCAACATAAAAGTTTATGAAGCATGAGTTATTCCACTTAATTATCCCCCCTCCCCCCCCCTCAAAAATTTGTATTGTCGCAATTTTATTTATATATTTTTTGCTATTTAAATGGTTTATGCATCTCAAAAATAAAACGTTATTAATTTAATTAGTTGCTCGAATTTTTTTGGAGTTCAAAAATATTGAATGACAAACATTGAAAACAAAAATTCAAGATTAAAATAAATAGCAGTTTTGCAATTAAAAAATGTTATATCACAAAAGTACTCTAATACTCAAGGGGGGGGGGGGGGGGCTCTGTTAACCCCTGATAATGTTTAAATTTGTAAGTAATACTTTTTTTTTTTTTAACATGGATTTTAAGGCAAATGCCATAGGGGGAAAAAACAGAATAAAATCTGTAGTAAGTAGAAATAAGCTTTTTATCTAAGACTAATTTCAGCATTAATAATTATAATTTGCATTAATAATAAATCTTATGGTCAAAAACAAGTTTGACATTGAAAGACAAGGCATCGAATAGTTGAGTAGAAATTAGAATTTATGCTTCATGATTACTTAGAAAAGGTACAAGACTCCCCCCCCCCCCCTACACACACACACACACCTCTTATATCAGAAAAATGTTTGCTTCTTTGGAACAATATTTGATTTTTTCATGTATTACACTTGGAATGAGCAAAAATTAGAATATTTGTATGATTCATGATTAATTAGAAAAATTACAGGATTTTTTTTTTTTTTCCACTTATCAGAAAAATATTTGCTTCTTTAGAATAACTTTTTTTTAAATCATAAATAGAATTCTATGCCCAGTCAAAGTAAGATTTTATACTTTGCCTTTTTGACAAAGTATAAAATCTTCAATATGTAAACAAATCTTTTTTTTTATATATATAATGCTAATTTCAGCATTAATAATAAATGAATTTTTTATGGTCAAAAACAAGTTGGTCATTCAATAGTTTAGCAGAAATTTCATTTTTTTTTCTTTTTTTATTAATGCTTGATGAATAGTTAAGGGTAGTTTTGTTAGAAAAATGTTTCTTTGGAATGCAATCAAAAATATGAACTAAATAAAAAACTTGTATATAAAATATTAAAAAATATATTGTGCTTTCTCTATGCATAACACGGTCAAAAAGAATCTATTAAGTTAAAGTGAGGCCAAGTACTATGCAATAGAATAAGTTAACTGCAAAATCACTGTGTGTGTGTCGAGGGAGGTGGGGGTGAATCCTCCAGTTCTAACGTTCCACAATAAAACAACATAAGCTGCAATTATCTACCATAAAATTGCAACAATTTATGATTCTGTAACTGAGAAATGTGCATGTGAATACTTTTTTAAATGTACAGAAAGTTTATTTTTTTAATTATATAACGAATAAATTATTTTAACTCTTTCAAGGCGGCGGTACATGTATGAAACAAATCGATTTTAATTCCCAAGTGGTACCAGAATATTGATAAAAAAAAAAAAAAAAGTTAATGAATGTTTCCAAATTAAATTTGTTTGTGAATTCCGGTGATATTCATTTTAGCAATGGGAGAGCTTTGGCCCTGAAAGGGTTAAAGTAGTTTCTGTTCTACAAAATATATAATTAAATCGATTAAAAAGTATTCGCCGACATGCGTATAAAATATCATTATATTGGCACAAGATCTATATTGTCATACATGCATAAAAAAAGCAGTTCGCAATGATGATCTTTGGATATCAGCAATGCGAAATTTGTGCAACATTTTTATGCCAGATATTTCGGAATTCGTACGTATTTGCATCAAACACGTATCACCTATATCGCCGATTTCCGTCGTTATGCCATGTTTCTGGCGCAACGTCGATAACCCATGAAAGTATCGCCAAAGATATCGAATGAAAGGACAGAATCGATACTTTTAGGTTACGATTCGCTGTTATCGAAATAACACCTCTAGTACTTGATGAAAGATATAATTTTTGTGCCAATCTGTTAGTTCTGTGCTTGCTGGGTTTGGGTCATAACTTTCAGAAAACTGGAGTATATTATAATAAAACATGGACAGTGGGGACAGTAGAGCTTAAAATCCTTAAAAAAATTTTATTTTTATTTTTCTAAAGTTCACCTTAAATATTATTCAAGGGTACATTATATGCATTATGGCATGCATTTATAAAGAAAAAATATACATATATTTTTTTTTGAGAAAAAAAAATGGAATTTTTCGCGTCGTCTTAGAAATCTTCGAAATGCCCCGTGCACATTCCATATCTATGAAAATCCCCAATATTTTTTATAAAAGTTTGGTTTTATATATATAAATAAAATAGAGCATCGAATTTTATATATTGGAATTTAAAGGTTAAAAAAAAAAAAAAAATTCAAAATTTAAATTTTTTTTTTTTAACCTTTAAATTCAAATATATAAAATTCGATGCTCTATTTTATTTCGATAAATAAACCAAACTTTTATTAAAAATATTGGTGATTTTCATTGATATGTATATGCGCAGGGGGCATTTCGAAGATTTCTAAGAGAAATCTATTTTTTAATATTTTTTAGAAAAATTCCATTTTTTTCTCAAAAAAATATATTTTTTTTTGTGATAAATGCATGCCATAATGCATATAATTGTACCCTTGAATAATATTTAAGGTGAAATTTACAAAAATAAAAAAAAATATTTTTAAGGATTTTAAACTCCACTGTCCCCTAACAGACATTCTCACCTTTGTTGTAAATGTGATACCACCAAACAAAAGTGGTAGAAGTTTGCATTATACGCGCTACCACACTGCAAATAGAAGCGTCTTAAATTTAGACACATATGTGACTGAAAAAGAATTTTAGACACTTAAGTGTCTTAATCTGAAAATTAAGACACTATAGATGTCTTAATTTAAGATACATAAGCGTCTTACTATGACCATGGTGTAAACGAACTGAGAATAATGTCTAAAATATCCGCAAACGTCTTATTTTAAGACACTTCATTGCTTTAAACGTGTCTTAATTTAAAACGTTTTGATTCTTCCGACGCAATAACCACCAGGGGGCACTAGCACTCCCAGTTGCGCATGCGTTTTAGATGTCTTCGTTCGAAGTGGTATACGTTGTAATTCAAACAAAGTTTGTTTTTATGTACGCGTGTATTTTAATTCGTTTTTTGCGAAATGTGAAGTACTGTGATTTTAATTCGTATTAACTTGGATTATTTATTTATTGAATGCATACATCTGACGTGTGTGCTCGACATCAAATGTCTCTTAGAAGCTGTCGTCGATACAAGGGCGGGATAGACACAGAACAGAAGTAGACGACGGTTGAAGATTACACCCGGAAATTCTACAAAGCGTGTGCAATGGGCTTAGTGTTAACTCGTATCAATTTATACCAATAATATTGTGTTATTCATCTTCGTCCTGTCGAAGCTGGCAAAAAAAAAGAAACTTTTGTCTGGCGTGTCCTGTTTTTAGGATGAAACATCTCATTCTTTAAATATGGCTAGTCGGATGTATTATGGGATTACCTTTTAAACTGATGAAAGTCTTTCTCCCTCACTGTGGTTGTGGTAGTTTTTAAAATTTCAAATCGAGGAATATTTCTTACCTCTTGCAGCAACTCAAGTAAGTTTCTTTATAGTAGTAAAATTAGTGTATTTTATGATTTTTTTTATTGTACTAAACAAAATCCTGCATGAAATTTAATTAGTTTTGAATCTGTTCGCAAAAAACCCCACTAATTCTAGAAGTATATATTTTTAAACTTATGACGTTCTTTTTTATTACGAATTATATATTCAATGTCAGTTCTTAGTTTCAATGGATAATTTTTATCTCGCAGTAAATGACGGCCACAAGGAAGTAAAGAAAAAAAAACTTTGAAAGATGACCTAATGCTTTCTTACTTCCTGGCATAAAACCGCAGATTAAAAAAAGATAAATAAAGTAAATGAGACTGGTCTATTATATGAAGCTGCCTGTAAAAATATACATATGTATTTGATTTGCAATCAACTCTAATACTGATTTTTTTATTATTTTTAATAAAAAAGTAATTTGAAATTTATAATGGGAAAAAGTAAAAACCTCTAACTAGATTTCGTATTTAAAATTGTGGTAACTTTATTTATATGCACTTATACTAAAAATACAAAAATGACAGATGTTACTGTATATATTTAAGACGAAAGAAGTTTGGAAATCATAAGTTATTTTTTCCTCATGTTTTTAATATAGAATATGTACTTATTTGTTTTTATTGATAGTTGAATAGCTTTTGTGAGTACCCTCTGATCTACATAAAAACTTGCCCATGTGGAAATATAAATTTTTTAAAAACATAATTTTTAAATAAGTATTTTCATTTTTGGGGGGGGGGGAGGGGGGGATTTTGCATGAATTTTTGTAAAGCTGATATCTTAAATCTTGCACTGATTATAATGAAAGTTTTGAACTTTTAGAGTAGGACAAGTTTAAAAACGCAAATATATTTAACAAAATACCAAAGTCATTTTTTCCCCAATGTTATTAAAGTAGAATATTTATTTATTTATTTTCATTATTCATAGTTAAATGGCTGTTGTGATTATCAAGTGATGTATATGTAAAATTGCCTATGTGGCAATATATTTTTTTATATTTTCTTTTTTTTTTGGGGGGGGGGGGGATTTTTGCAATTTTCGTACATCTGATATTTTAAATCTTTTTCCACATTCAACCGAGTATAATAAATATTTTGAACTTTTAGAGTAGGACAAGATTATAAAATATATATATATATTTATCTATGTACCTTAAAAGCCCTTAATAGCGAACACTTCGGGACCGCGGAATTTGTCCGATAATTGGAGATGTCTACTTTTTTGAGGTAAAAATATACAAATATGTATGTCTGCTGATTAAAAAAGTATTCGTTAAATAGAGGTGTTCGCTATTCGAGAATGTCCATTAACCTCCACAACGGATACTCCCGAATACCGGACATCTCAATTTAGACAACTATAATGCAGGGTTGCGTTTTTTGCAAAAGTACTTCTTGATTAAAGGAAGGGCAAACTGGGAAGTGCCCCGTCCCCCTACGACTGTAGTGCCCCCAAATTTGATGTGCAATATTTGTAAAGCTTATATTTTAAATCTGTTTCGAAATTGTGCTGATTATAATCAATATTTTGAACTTTTAAAGTAAAATAAGGTTAAAAACAAAATAAATTTTTAAAAATCTAATATTTAGATAAATATTTTTTGTTTTTTAATCTTGTTCTACTCCTGAAGTTCAAGATATTGATTATAATCAGTACAATGTCGTAAAAGATTTAAATTATCAACGTAACGAAAATTGTATACCAAAACTGAGAGCACCAAAAAAAATCAGGCTGTATTGGGGGGGAGGGGCAGGACCACAGCCAAATATTTTTCCAGGATTCAACGTGGTCAAACATGGCTACGTATGATGCTTACAAAAAAATGGATGCGATTCAGACGTTTGAAGTGTCTGAAATTCAGACGCAAAAAGTGTCTGAAAAAATTCAGACATTTTAAAATGTCTGAAAATTGAACACTCCATTTCAGACACTTAAGTGTCTGAATTTCAGACATTTTAATTTAGAGTGCAGTATGCACTGAACGCCCCACATTTTAGACTGTGATGATCAATTCATACGGTATCATCGATTGCTTGAGCAACCTGTTTTTCCAGAACTTTTCGTGATGTTATCCCATTTCACACAAAACAAGGTCCATATTGTTGCATTTTCATTGCAATGTTTTAATTTTTCTCGAAATGATGACCGTCGACGCGAGTTCAGTTAGTGATGAAACATCCTGTATTTGTGTCTCAATAAGTGATTTCCGACCCTATGTTCTTGTGTGATTGTTTATCCTTATTGTATGCCTGATTTGCCATGTCATTTTGTAAACTTTTTTTGAATCACCCTGTATATTATATACTAGTATGTAAACCCCATCAAAAATGACGGAATGTTGATATGCGTTTCTTTTTCATAAGATTTAAATAATAAGACATACTATTAAAACAGCATAAAAAAATTATTATTGAAAGGTTTGTATTTGTAAAAGAGCACAAATGAAAAGTGATTTCTACAAATACAAATGATGAGGGTATTTTTTTTATGCTCAATATTCAATTTCTGAAATGATTCAGGTTCCGCTTCTAATCTTTAGAATTAAAGAATGAAAAATCAGTGAAATCACGTCATGTTGACATTCATATCATTTGTTCTCCTCAGTTTTATTAAGGGTGTATTCCAACCCAAACTGCTTATTTTCTGATTTATTTTTAAATTCATTTTTGACCTCAAACGCATCAAACTGGCAAATTCTCTTATTTAGAAACTACGTAATCTGCCGTGGTTTTCGATTTTTTGATAAATGCCGAAAATATTGCAAAAAATCCTGTCAAAGTTGACGTTTTGAACCAAATTTTCGAAAGCGAGAGACCTGGGAATGAAAAAAATGGTCAAACTGAGAAGATAATTGTTTAAAAATCAAATTCTAATTAATTGAGTGAAAAATGAAATCACACGGCCTCTTATAAATCTCTTCAAAAATCACCTCAGCAAGTTTCATGTTTTTACTTTTAAAAATGAGTCTGAAAATGTCTCAGCAAATTTCGAGCTGTTGAGGGTGGAAAAATATATTTTCGAATACATCCTTAATGCAAAAATACATTTTAAGCAAAGCATTACATCACCTGTGGAAACTTTTCAAAAATACTGTATGTACGTATTTTATGCTTAACCACGGTATATTCAAGTAAATATATGTTTGATATTTAATTGTAAAGAAAAAACTAATAAAGTATAATGCATAAAGATTAAATAAACCTAATAGACAATTCTCGTATGTCGCAATAAATATGAATTTTTATTCGCTTATAAAAATAAAGTACACGTGCATCATTTTTTTACAGTAAATAACTTGCAAATGAAAAAAAAAAACGTCCAAAAAGCCTCGAGTCTGAATATTTTTCAAAATTTATCTTTTGTCTTCAACAATGGAATCCGATTGCCTCCATTTTGAAAAAAAAAATCGTTTTGAAAAAAACTTTGAAATTAAAATTAAAATATAAATATGAGAATTTAAAAAAAAAAAAAAACAGCTAGTGCAGGCACATCTACAAATGAACAGCTTTCATTGAAAAAAAAAAAAATCTGTTCAGTAGAAAGCTCAGGGCAAATGAAAAAAAAAACCTTGTATTTTAAATATATGGATGGATGGGTTCACCCCGAAATCGTTAGTTACATTTTGTTACACTTGGATTTTATATAAGTAGATATGCAGTTATACCTCGGTTCTCTACGATAATCCGTTCGAAAACAATCGGCGAAATCCGAAACCGACGAAAACCGAGGCAATTATTTCGATATGCATCTATGTAAATCCAATTGAATTGTTCAAAGCACACCAAATTATGAACCAAAAACCATTTTATAGAGAATAAGTATAGCGTTTAATACTAAAAACAATAAGAAATTAATATATAGTGTTCTTGAAGTATGGTATCAATGCACGGGTAAATGCAATAAGAGGTCACTTCCCTTTTTGATCCTTTGGCAGTAGGACTAGTTTCAGAAGACCTATGTCACTCAAAAAAGTGGTCTGTTTTTGTCGCCTCTTTAAGAATTACCCGAAATAGGGGAAGATATTATAATTAAACAAATTACAGACACGGCTTGCAACATTTTTACGTGAGTTATTTTACTCCACAAAGCCTTACTCCATATAGAAAAGATGTCCTTAAGGGGGTCCGGGACACGATTTAAAATAATTTTTATTTATTGAGTTAAAAATTTTGATTTTTTTTGTGATGGTTAACCATGTTATTTTTAAACAAAATCACACGATAAACCTTCTCTTATATTAAAAAAAAATTAAATTTAAAATTCATTAAAAAGTGGGGTAATTTGAAATCGTTATAACTCGAAATATTACTTGTAGAGTTTTAAGTTTTTTTCATTTAAATAAACAGAAATATATAAGCTTTAATTTAGATTCAGCATTTTTAAAAATATTTATTTTTAAAAAAATTAAAAAAATTAAAAAAAAAAAAATTGGTGTAACTTAAAAAAAAAAAAACTCATATTTTTAAAAGTAAATATTTTTTTTCTAATTTGCTGAATTAAAATTAAAGTAAAACAGTTTAAAAAGATATGTTCCAAATTAGAACCACTTATCTTTAACGGTTCTTGAGTTATAACGATTTAAATATGAGTAATGCTGAAAAAAGCCATCATGCAGAAAAACGCATTTTCACAAGAAATCGTTTTCATGACAACCATTACTTGAAAGCTAGATTTTGAAAACACACCAAAACGAAAAATTTAATATCTCCTGTTCTAATTAAGATAGAAACAGGATTTAAACGTCATTTTAAGCGGAAAAACACAGAGAAATTTTTAATGCAATAAAAGTTTTTTTTAGAAAATTTGAAGATTTTTGTGTCCCGGACCCCCTTAATCTCTGCAGAAGGCACAATCTCCGCTGTCTCTTCCTCATCATCTGTCGTCTGTTACACTACTAGGTAAAGGTCTTGCAGCTCTTCAGTAATGAGTTATTCACTGTGTTCATCCACCAATTCTTCCACATCTTCACCACTCACTTCCAAATCCATTGGCTTCCCAAAATCAATAATCGACTGCACCACATGTGTAGGGTCTGTGGATCTAGAAAATTTCTTTGGTATTATGGTGGACCAATCGCAATCAGTAAAAGATACCCCAAAATATCCTGGAAATAAGCGAAATTGCTTCCGTAGACGCGCGGGGTGATGATGCACACACGACAAAAAAAAAAAAAAAAAAAAACGGGCTAAAATACGGAAATACTGCTAACAATCTAGACGCCAGTACTATTTCCGTATTTTAACGGAAATGTTTCCCGATAAATTACAGAAAAATTTCTGTAATTTACCGAGAAAAAGTTCCAACCAAGTTTAAACCAGTGACAAACCATTTCCAGCATTTTCTGTTGCATAGCTGTTCACAAATATTATTTTATTATTAAATTTATTATTAGCTCCCTAATTCTCGGCCCGAATAAATCTTCAGCGAGAAATATGAAATCAAACATGTTCTTTAAATCCCAGATGTTCAAGAACAATTCGCCAATAATGTTGGTAGATATTCGACAAACCGTGTGCAATCGAAAGCATCCAGTCCCTGTACCTTAACTTTTGGAGGCCAGTGTAATTACGAACGCACCTAAAAATAGCACTAACTCCTTGAAGAATTGCCCCAAAATTTTATGTCATACCGTTCCAAAATGTCATATTACATAACACAATCTATATGACTTAAAATAAGGCATATGATATTACCTTAAAGTGAACTAGTTTTTCAATATAATTCATTAAAAACTGTGATACATATTTAAATTGCAAAAAGAAAAAAAAAAAACCTTTTTGAATGGTAGAATTTTTAAGGAGATTATTGATATACAAGAAAAATAAATTTTAAAATGGAAAAGTATTTTATAGAAAATATTCTTAAACTTGCTTTTATTAAAGTAAGTTCTTTTATTTCTAAAGAAAGTCGAACTATTTTTCATTAAAAAATCTCTGTTTCCTCTTTTAAAAATAATTCTATAACATTTTAAAAGTAATAAAAATTAAAAAACTTTTTCACCTGAAAGTTAATAAAAAAAAAAACTGTTCATCTAAAAAAAATGAAAAGAAAAATCTAATCACATATTTTTTTTCTGTTAAATTAAGTTTTTAGAATTCGACAAAAAGAACTAGTTTTAGATTAGATTCTTAGTATAAAAAATAAGAAGAAAAGGTATATTTTAGTCATTACCTTTAAATCTTTCACGGTAATCTCTTTAAAATTAGGTATTTGGAAGTTTCAATATTGCTTCACAAATTGTAAAAATTCCTTTGAACAAAAAAAAAAAAAAAAAATCTAAATTTGCACTGATAAACAAATCCATGTGTGTAGGAAAATTGATACAGTTTTTTTATTTATATACATTAGAGTTTTTTATAGCATAAATTTTATTTATTTATGGAGATTTTTGTAGATTAAAATACAATTTGATACAGTAAAAATCTCAATTATTCGCAGTGCAATCATCCGGATCGCCATAAAAAAATTACAAAAGAAAAAAATTATATTTAAGGAAAAAATACTATTTGTATGTATTTATTGAAATGCAATTTAAATGTAATTCAAATGCGATGATGCGATGAATACGTATTCATTCGTGTATATTCATTCATTCTTTTAAATTCTTATTTGAATTGTCATTAAAATTTACATTTGACTGAACATTTTGGAATATATTTTTGAATAATTTTTAGTCGGTATTTGCTGTGTACCTAAAAACAATTAACGCTATTTTATATACTTAATTGAAATATCTAAATGCATTTATGTACCGGATCGTATTAGAAGTATTAGAATTCTTCTTTGAATTGTCATTAAAATTTACATTTGACTGAACATTTCGGAATATATGTTTCAATAATTTTAAGTCGGTATTTGCTGTGCACCTAAAAACAATTAACGCTATTTTATATACTTAATTGAAATATCTAAATGTATTTATGCACCGTATTTTTTTAACTCATTGTAGTAACGTGATCGTATTAGAAGTATTAGAATTCTTATTTGAATTGTCATTAAAATTTACATTTGACTGAACATTTCGGAATATATGTTTCAATAATTTTAAGTCGGTATTTGCTGTGCACCTAAAAACAATTAACGCTATTTTATATACTTAATTAAAATATCTAAATGTATTTATATACCGTATTTTTTTAACTGTTTGTTGTAAAGTGATCTTATTGGGTCCGCTACACTGAGACCCCCCGATCGCGATATCCCATGTTAACCTATGGAAAAATTTTGAAACGCAATGACTCATTACGTAATATAATTATTAAAATACCGCTTTCACAATCAGAAAATAGACGCCAGAATCCGATGATGTGCGCTTTTAACCATTTGAAAAAATGGTTATTGTCCTCTGTCAGGGTAGGAAATCAAAAACATATCTGAAGCGTTTTATTGGTTGAATCCCGCATTTTATTCGTTTTCTGATTGGTCTATACAGTAATGTGTATTTTCCCTTTACTTTCAACAGAGATGGATACTTCTGTTGCCACTATGACAAAAAAAGTAATAAAAACTACAAAAAAAAAATTAATAACTCAGAAACAAATTGAGAGCTTTCAAACAAATTGCATTTAAAAGTACATTTTTTTCTCTATACGACGATATAAAAAGTAATATTGAGGGATGTTTAGAAGTTTAAGAATGAAATTTCATTTAAAATGGGTCCAGGAATATTAATGTTTAATCCATGGAGTACGTAATGTATGACCAGCTCCGTAGAAGTTTAAAAATTTACTGTACCGAAAAATGTAATTCATGGCGTACTTAATGTATGGAATTTCATTTAAAATTGGTGCAGGAATGTTAATGTTTAATCCATGGCGTACGTAATGTATGACTAGCTCTTAAGAAGTTTAAAAATTTACAGTACCGAAAATTGTAAAACTGAAATTTCTTTTAAAATTTGTTCATGATGGGTCCAGAAATGTTAATGTTTAATTCATGGCGTACGTAATGTATGATCAACTCCGTGCGATTTTTTATATCTCAAATTTTAGTCTTCGAAAAAATCATTTTCCAAATGGTCGTTGTAATTTGTTAAATTCCTTTTTTTTTTTTTATTGTCTACGTAAGTTTTAAGTATTTTTAAGAACATGATAAAATTTAATCAAATGGAAATTTCAAAGTTTATTGGGATTTTTTATGTACTTACAAGTTACGGAGATAATTTTTAAAAACGCACATCATCGGCATCTGACATCTACTTTCTGATGGTGAAAACGGTATTTTAATAATTATATTAGGTAATGAGTTATCGCGCTTCAAAGTTTTTTCATAGGCTAACATGGGATTTCGCGATCGGGGAGTTTCAGTGCAGCGGGGCATTAACCCTCTTGCTGCGTAATTTTTTTTATCAAAATAGCTTCGCGACGAGCGTCTTTTAAGAATTTTTATTCTTTTGTCACCGGTTTTTCGAAACAAATTTTTTTTGTATAATTTAAATGGGAAAATGCTCCGATTAAATAACGCAAAATTTACAATAAAATAATAACTGGTGGGAATAATCAAAGAGGGTTAATTAAACAAAAAAATGCATGCCCGAGAAAAACTCGGGCTGCGCAGCGAGAGGGTTAAGAAGTTAAGCTTTATCTAAGTTGAATAGTTTAGACATTTTTATAAAGTTATTATATTAAGCATATTAAGTAAGAGGGACTCTAGAAAAATTGTTATTTCACAACATAACCATTTTCTAATGATTACTTCAATTAACCGGATATCTGTATATCGTGAAAATGTCAAGAACGGAGCTTCATTGTAGTATCAATTGGGGATTCAAAAGATAATTTAGAACGACTCGACTGCTATGTTATTGTAACGTATTATCAGATGATGTTATTTGTATGGCATAAAATCGATTGTACCTGTTGCTAAGCATTTGTTTTTATTCTATTTCAAAGATCAAAGAGGAAAACGATGACAGTCCATTTTTTGTGAAATTTGAAGTGGCAGTGCCATCCGTTCGCTTGAAAGGGGTGCTGTCGTTTGGCAGTTTAGAATCAAGGAGAAAATGAAGATAAATATTTGAACAACAAGCCTACAGGTAAAACTTTGAACCACACGACTGAAGATAGATACAATGTAGTGCGAGAGGAAGGAGGAAAATCATTTCATAAAACACTGATGAAGATAGGTCTAACAGGGAAAATAATGAAAGTCCTTCGAAAAAAATATAGTTGAGGGTGAGAAAGATGAAGGATGAAAAGGATACCTTTCATCCTTCTTCATCCCTCTTTCAAAAGGAATACCTTTTGAAGGATATCCTTTCAAAAGGTTCATTTGAAGATCGGCATAAAGGGGGAAGAACATTAAAACTGGACGAGTATGAGGGGAAAAAAGATGAATAACTATCGTTCCACTCTCTTGACCATTCATTTATTTAAAAATTTAAAAATGAATGTAAAAACTAGTTGGATGTGCCAATCCCAAATATTTCTTCAATCTCATACATGTTAAAAATTTCAAATTTGCAATCACAGTTCCAAAATTAAATTGAATCTATGCCTATCATGAGGATTCTAACGGTATAGATTCGTTGAATTGTGAGCGTTTTAAAAGGAGATATAAGCATCACATTTTTCAAACAAATCATTGAATTTCGGCACCCACCCTCTTATATGAACCTTAAGAGCATAAAAGCGACACCTGTTAGTCAGTATACCCAAGGATAATAAGGATCTATTTGTGTGAAAGTGTAACCAGGGATGTAGTGAAGGGTATACAGAGGTATACGCCGTATACCCTCTGGATTTTTTTAAGGAACACCGTATACCCTCTTTTTCTCATGAAAACTATGGTATATATACACTAGAGTATACCCTCTGCCTTGAGCGTATACCCTCTGCTTAGAACGGATATCCTCTGCTTTTTTTTACAACTACACCACTGAGTGTAACGGGATATGCAGTTTGATTAAATTTCGTGCATTAGTTTTTGAAAGATAGCTATGTCAGAAATTATGAAAAAAGCAGCGTAGCTGTAGCAGCGCCACTTGTTATATGATTTAAACGAACAACTAATCTGCATCAACTTATGTCAATTTCTAACAGAATATGAAGTTTGATGTAATTCAGTGCAATAGTTTTTGAGATATAACTATCGCAAAAATCGTGCAGACTGCAAATCTTGAAAAATACAAGATAGCAACGCTACCTGTTGGGCAATTTACAACAAATCCTAATCAGCAACATCTTATGTCAACATCTAAATTAATCTGAAGTTTGATGAAAGTTCCTGCATTAGTTCTAGAGACAGAGATATTGTGGAAATTGTGAAAAGTGCAACATAGCAGCGCCACCTTTGGACAACTTACATCAAAAACTAATCAGCTCCAATTTATATCTAACTGAATCTAAAGTTATATTAAATTCCGTGCGTTAGTTCTTGAGATAAAACGCCCACAATATTTGTGTCGCACACAGATAGATATACAGACAGATAGACAGACTCAGAGACAGATATTTTCTAAAAGCAGTCAAATCGTGTTTAGCACCTTCTGAAACGTTTAAATCCGTCAAAAACCTGAAGTTGAAAATTTTCAAGCATCCAATACTTTTTTCTTGTAAAGAGAGAAGAAAGTAAAAAAAGTCATGCAATGAGTTACGAAGTTAGTTATGATGAAGGTACGCCAATTAGTTCGAGAAAATATTTTATAAGAGCTTTTTGTGTTGTGGAAATGTAGGCAGTAAAGTTTAAATAATCATTACCTAAGATATACATGGTGATTGAAAACTTATCTTTCAAATTTCGTGGGCAGGTAGGGGATACACCAGGAAACTGATTTTACATAGGAAAGTATGTCCGCAAATTTACGCATGCGTATGTAGAGGGCGCTATGTGTACCCAACATTCCATTGCGTCCCAATCATTGTTTTGACTTTCCTAAATCTAGTATTATTTTTTCTTCTATTTCCACTTCTCATTTGGAGTTCCACGAAGCCTTTTACATCTTTAAAAACTCCAAAAATCTCGTTAATGACCTTTATTCAACGCCTTCATTATCTGACGCCTGGAAACTTCTCGTTTAATTTTGTTCTTTCCGGTTCTATTAACCTTTTTTTTTATTGGTTTGTTTTCTACTTTTTGTTTTCATTTTTATTTTACTTATTTTTTGCTAATTTATTTCATTCGTCATTTTTAACTTTCGACGTTCATCAATTTTTAAATTTTGGTTTCGCACCAGAATTCCTAAACGTCATTAACGAGATTTTTGGAGTTTTCAAAGATGTAAAAGGCTTTCAAATGAAGTCCAAATGAGAAGTGGAAATAGGAGAAGACATAATACTAGCTTTAGAAAAGTCAAGACAATGACTGGTACGCAATGGAGCGTTGGGTACACACAGCGCCCTCTACAAATGGATGCGTACATTTGCGGACATACTTTCCTATGTAAAATCGGTTTCCTCACGTATTCCCTACCTCCACACGAAATTTGAACGATAAGTTTTGAGTCATCCTGTATAGATGTCAATAAAATGCAAGAAAAGTTTTGTGGTGAACTTTAAATTTTGTACATTTCGATACTATATTTAGATTGGATGCGGTAAAATGTTTCGGCTGTTGAATGTAACCAATGTGTTCTACAAAATAAGGTTATTTTCTTTAACTGAAAAAAACATTTATGCATTATTCACGAATTATAAATTTTAATAAAAATGAATTTTAATTAGATTAATGATTTTTTGCACAACATTTTAATAGTTCACAGTGCGCATGGATATTAAAGGTACCGAATATTATTACGGTAATGAAATATATAATTTAAAAAAAATCTTTCTAATTGAAGTCTTTTGAAATAGTTAAATGAGATTTTTTAGTTTTCAAACGTGAAAGCATAAAAATGAAATAGAAAAGATACGCTATTCAATTACTAAGTCAATATTTTCTCATGTCTAATTTTGAAACTGACTACACCAATTATTTCTTAGAAAAATTATGTTGTTCTACAGAGCAACTTAATTACATCCCCTAAGATACGTTTAGACCGAATTTATCGTTCATACGAACAAAATCATCAGGAAAAAGAGTATTTAAATAATTAAGTCTTTAACTACATTAGACTTTTGTATAGTGAAAATGAACAAATGGAAATTGTCAGAAGAAACTGAGTTTGTACAAACAATTAGTAGTGCCCAAATGATGTTGTTTCAGAATCCATTATGCATAAACTTCATTATACCAAAATACAAGACTGTGAAGTAATTTTGAAAACATAAAACACTTCTTAAGTTAAAATGAATTTAAATATTTATTACTTTCATCATAGCCTACAACTTTATTTATTCTTTTAAAAGATAGCAAAATATTTCATACTTTATTAAGGTAAGAAAATTATGTGGCTTATTCTTTTTTTTTTTACATAAATTACTTAAACTTTTATAATACAAATTTTATAAATGATTAAAAAATCCCAACAAAAATGTGATTAGACATGGAATATTTTTTCTCTCCAAATATGATCTCGCATAAAGGGCCAACTGCATATAAAAAATGTAGCAGTTTATTTCTATTCATAAGAGTTTGTTGGATTAAATCAATCTTAAAAAATACATCGGTTATGTATTTGTATAAATCAATATTTGTCAATAATCAAGTTTATGGATATTAATTTTTTAAATAAATTTTATTTTAAATGGTCCTCAGGAATCATGCGATTGAATTTCTAATAATAAAATAACTGTAAAATAATCCGAACGTAATCTTGTAATTTGTTAGATTCAAGTACACATTTTCTTTATGATAATTGTTAAGAAATTCATGTTTACAAAAACATCAACAATAACCTACTTTATTTATTAATTTATTATTTTCTTATAAAAAATTAAGTTATCTCTAATACATATGTGTATAAATTTAAAGAATATTTCTGCAAATAAAATTGCTTTGAAATTTTTTTGTCGGTCTTTTGAACTCTGCATGACTATTAGTCAGCCTCCTTTAACAAGTCACACTGATGAAGTCAATAAGAAGAAAATTTACTTTTCAGTCAGTCGCTTTAGTCATCCCCAGTTACAAAACGCAACCACAAAGAGAAAAATATTTTTGAAAAGGGGAAAATTGTAAATTACTCTACCATTGTATATTCAATATTGAACATTAAATGAATCAAATAAATTCATTTCTATATCAATTTCAGTTCAGTATAGAAATTGTTTTATTCGAGTTCGTTAAATATAGTGAGAAATATGGGCGTTGTTGATTTTTTTTTAATTCACACGTTTCAAATCTCTAACCGATTTAGGGAAAATGTAGAAGAAATGTAATGTTTAAATGTAGAAACATCAAAGTATATTTATTGAATAGTTCAATCAAGATCCTCTTGATAGGTCTTGGTTCATAAATGATAATTCTTTCCAAAGAACCACCAGGAAACTCTTTCGTCTGTAAAACGAAATAACACAAGTTAGATATAATTTGATTATACATACAGTCGTGGAAAAAAAAAGTAAACACCCCCTACTAACTCCTCAACAAATTATCATAGACGGAAGTTACTGGTACCGAACGATTAGAAATAAAGTCTACTTTTAAATGATGTATATAAAATATGCTTAGGGAGCCATCTACATATTGAAACGAATCCAAACTTCTTTTTTTTTTCAGTGGCAATACCCAATTTTAATCAAATATTTCAAATCTTCGGTTAAAACTGTGCCTAGACACTAAATTTCAAGTCATTTGAATGATAAGTTTTTGGATTATAAACATTCAAAATTGAGTGCTTCTAATGTTAAATTACATTTTCATATTTTTATTTATACCTCCTGAAATTATGTTCCTAATATGCTAATTTTTTGTGTAGCAATAATACTAATATACCCAAACATTATATATACAAAACAAACGTTGAATTTGTAATTTTTATAATTTTATGATATGATTTATGAATTATGAAATTAATATTCGAAAAAATTATGAAATGCAACCTACAGTTTTTTTCATGGATTTAGTTTTATTATGTCCTGCTTTATGGAAATCCAAAATTTCACAATTGTTTTCCAAGTAGTTTTCAAATTATGCTTAAAAAAAGGCAGAAGGATGTTTTAAGGGGCCGTCTGTGATAGAAGTGACTAGATATTTTGAAATTTTTTCTGCTGTCGTCGTGCAATCTAGCATGCTTCATTGACTGCTTGAGTGGTGCTTAAGGTGCCTTGATCAAGAAGGGGGCTCTCTCGGTTAACAATCGAATATGGAACTTCAATTTGAATACAGCCCTTGAAATACGCTCGTTTTGAAATAATTAATTTCTCGGAAACTTATGGTACGAATTGCATAAAAATTTGTTTTTAGGCTAATTGAAGGGTGTAGAGTTCATTTATGCTGTCAGAAATGTGTACTGCTATTGAAAAAAAACAAAGTTATGGTTCGTTTTAATATGTAGATGGCCCCCTAAGCAAATTTTATAAACATCATTTAAAAGCAGACTTTATTTCCAGTCGTTCGGTACCAGTAACTTTCTTCTACGATAATTTGTTGAGGAGTTAGTAGGGGGTGTTTACTTTTTTTTTTCCACGACTGTACAAAGTTTCTGCTTATTCTTCCTTAAAAGTGGTAAATGATAAAACTAGAAAACGTCTGTTATTTATTTGCTGGATTGATACAATTACTGTAGTTTTCTGTGTCAACGATATAGAAGATATCGGTCATCAGATAATATCAAGATCGGAATTAATGTATCTTTAGTGAAAATATACTGTTATTGAAAAACCAGGCTGAAAAATAACTATACAATTATACAAGGAATCAATTTTCTAAATTTATATATAATCCCCCAAAATTGCTTTATTTTATATTCTCTTTACCATTCTCTATACTTGGAGAAATTTTCGCCTTTTTGTAACTACGCAATGAAAAATCAGCAGCTACATAAAAAGAATTGTGATGTTTCAGTTTAAAATTTTAAACTTAATCATACATATATATATATACAGAGTGGCCCATAAATATTGGGACAGTCTTTAAGGGGAGGTAGGGAACACTAAAAGGGCTGAGAATTGCACAGCAACCCATGAATGGAAACGTCATTGGAAAGTCGTATCAGATGTACAAGAAATAAAGGTACAGAAGACAGAGATTACCTGAAATATTTATTGCTCATAAATATTACATATGGTGTATCAGATGAAACGTGAAAATGTGACAAAAGATGTTCAAAGTTGCTACAATTTCAAGCGATGCATGCGTTACACCGGGGGACCATGGATCGCCGGTCGAACACACGTGGATTTTCTTGAATAGGCGCATACAACTCTTGCAACCAGATCCATTTCGGACTCGACAGGTGTTGCATACACAACAGCTGTAAGTACTTCCCAACGAAAAAAATCCACGCTACTTAAATTAAGAGAACGTGGAAGCCAAACAACCGGTCCATCAAGCCCAAACTACCGTTGACCAAACAACACACTCAAACGTGTTCGAACATATCTTCCATAATGGGAAGATGCCCCATCATGTTGGAACCACATGTTGCGTCTTAAATTTTGTGGCACAGGGTGAAGTAAGCCTGGTCGTACCTGTTCCAAAAAGATGAGATAATGTGCTGATGTCAGAGATGATGGTAACAGGTAAGGTCCGACTAAGAAGGCGCCGACAAAACCAGACCAAACATTCACTGAGAAGTGACGCTGGGCAGCATGCGATCTCACTCCGTGGACGTTTTCGAGAGCCATGAATGCGCATTGTGTTGGTTGAACAAGCCATCTCGATTGAAGTACGCCTCATCCGTAAGCAAAACATAAGATAGAAAATTATCATCTTCGGCATATTGACTGAGATACCACTGTGCAATACGCACACGTGCTGGATGATCTCTGGGGAGCAGAGTCTGTACTCTTTGGAGAAGATATGGGTGTAAGAATACGCCTTGCAAAACACGATGTACAGTGTACACTATTCCGAGATCCTCCTACGGCAGCAGCGACGGCACGTACACTGGTTCTCGGATTCCTCTTACACAGTCTGTTCCTTGGAGACACACAGCCTACAGTGGTATTCAAAATAGTGGTATTCAAAATTGTGATATTCAACATCTGTAAAAATTTGCATTTCTGAATATAATGTCAATCCTATCGTTTTAATTACTCACACTGCTACATCTTATATACCATTGGATGTTACAAATTTGAATATGCATGTTACAAATGCACCTTGTTCGAAAATATTGTCACATGTGCTTATGTTCAGAGTTTGTATAATATTATACTTTATGAATAAATGTATTTGGTAATGAGTAATTTATATTCCTGGAGATTTAGAAATATAGTGTGTGCAAAATACACCGCACGAGAAGCATGTCTGTTTTGTCAAATACCTAAAAAAATATGATTGATATACTTTTTGTGTCATTTATGGACACTAAATCTCATTGACTGCAAAAATAAGTCATTTTTAAAGTTTTTTTTTAAATATTATTCCTATAAAATAAATAACCGATAACGGATAAACACCTTTAACCCTAGAATACTACACATAGTTAATATAGCAATAACATTAAAATACCATAGTCGTGATAATTACGAGCGTCTAGCATTCTAGGGTTAAAGAATTAAAAAAACACAGTGAGCATAGAAAACGTCTTAAAATTCCTAGCATTTTTGTGTAGCATAATTTTTATTGATTTCTGAAAAATCTTACTAATTTTGAAATCACCGAATGAATTTTTGCACAGCTGTTTGACAAGAGATAAATATAAAAAAGAAGAAAATTCTTACCATAATATCTGAAAATACATTTGCATAAAATACGGGAAATTCATTTGACAGAAAGACAGAAAACTAATTCTAATTTTCATTTTAAACTAATCATCAAAAAGAGGAAATATAACTTGCTGCGTTTATATTAAGACTTTACCGAATTTGGTTTAATGTTAAGCGTATTTATTTTTCCATTCATAACGCAACACCTTCAATTTTATTTCAAAGCTATACATTATCACAAAAAAGGTTTTAACATCATTAATTCACGATCTAAGAAATTTAGAACTTCCTTTATTCTCTAAATACTTCATAAAAATTTCAATAAAAAGTTTTGTAACATTAATTAAAATATATATATTCTAAATTATTAATATAATTTTATTCATTTATTAATAAAATTTTACCCCAAAAAAGTCCTTCCGGCCAGTGCCGGGAGGAAGAGGTAGCTTTCATATTCCTTATTTTAAAAAAGCCAACTTATATTATTCAAACACACGAAGCTCAATTTAGTGGAAACCGAATATAGGAGATTCAATACTAATTTTTATCAATACTAAATCATTATGAATGAGAATTTCGCGAAATTAGTCAGCTTTATCCAAGCTGCTTTTATTTAAAGTAACTTATATTTGGATGCCAAATTCGGCAATTTCTTAAAGTGCCTGCCATTTTAAGACAACATGGTGGATGAGGCTAGCCAGTGAACTTGGTCGAGACCTTAGTAATTGCTGTGCACATGCTCACTCACATCGGAATCGATTGATATATACGACTGCTTTCGCAGGCAAAAAATAAGATTTTTCAAAATGTCACCCACATTAGATATTGAAATTGCTATATCTGAGCCATGTTTTAAGATAAAGACAAACAAAAAATGCTCCTGAATCCTTATATCAAGGTCAAATACTTAAGAAAGAAACCTTTTTCAATTTCTAATTTTTTTGCACCTCACTTTAAATATATATTTTTTTTAATTTAATGGCCGCCATTTTGAAACAAGATAGCTGATGAAGCTGGCCAGTGAACTTGGTCGAGATATTGATGTATACGATCCACATGCCTTCTTACATCGAAATAGGCGAATACGTGTGTTATCGCGTGACAAATACAAGATCGTTTCAAAATGTTAGCCATGCTAGAAATTCAAAGTGCTATAATTCAAACATTTTTTAAGATATAAACAAAAGAACAAATTTTCAGAAACAAAAACTGCTCTGGAATCTTTGTATCAAGGCCAAACAAATAAAAAAAATATTTTTCATTTTCCAATTTTTTAATACCTCATTTTAAATTTTAAATTTAATTTTTTTTAAATGGCAACCCTTTTGAAACAAGATGGCGAATGAAGCTGGCCAACGAACTCGGTCGAGACATTGGTATGTACTATGTACAGACCAAGTTACATCCAAATCGGTTCATAAATACGCCTGATATCGCGTGACAAAAATCAGGTCGTTTTAAAATGTCAGCCACAATAGAAATTCAAAATGCTATAACTCAGCCATTTTTTTAGATATAGACGAAACAAAAACTGTTCCGGAATCTTTGTATTAAGGTCAAACACATACGAAAAAAATCTTTTCATTTTCCAATTTTTTGGTATCTCATTTTAAATTTGAAATTTTTTTAAATTTTTTAAATGGCCGCCATTTTGAAACAAAGTGGCGGATGAAGCTGGGCAACGAACTCGATCGAGATATTTGTATGTACTATGTACACACCAAGATATATCTAAATCGGTTCATAAATTCGCCCATTATCACGTGACAAAAATCAGGACGTTTCAAAATGTCAGCCACGCTAGAAATGCAAAATGCTATGACTCAGCTATTTTTAGGTAGCTTTCTTTACAAAAAGTTACCTATTGCAGCCGTTCGGAGGAAAGCGATTTCAAAAAATTTTGGTATATTTTCATCGATCATGACCCCCAGACCCCGAAACCACCCTCCGTTCAAAATTGATATATATATATATATATATATATATATATATATATATATATATCTGACCTATGTCACACTCTAACTCTTGTAATTATGAACCGATTTCGATGTAATTCGGTGTGTACATAGTACATACCAATGTCTCGACCAAGTTCGTTGGCCAGCTTCATCCGCCGTTTTGTTTCAAAATGGCGGCCATTTAAAATTTTTAAAAAAATTTTAAATTGGAAATGTGGTACCAAAAAATTAAAAATGGAAAAATATTTTTTCTTATGTATTTGACCTTTATTCAAAGATTCCAGAGCAGTTTTTGTTTCGTCTATATCTTAAAAAATGGCTGAGTTATATCATTTTGAATTTCTAGCGTAGCTGGCATTTTGAAACGTCCTGAAATTTGTCACGTGATAAAAGGCGTATTTATGAACCGATTTCGATGTAATTCAGTGCGTACATAGTACATACCAATGTCTCGACCGAGTTCGTTGGCCAGCTTCATGCACCATTTTGTTTCAACATGGCGGCCATTTAAAATTTTTAAAAAAATTTAAAATTTGAAATGTGGTACCAAAAAATTGAAAATGGAAAAATATTTTTTTTTTATGTATTTGACCTTTATACAAAGATTTCGGAGCAGTTTTTGTTTCGTCTATATCTTAAAAAATTGCTGAGTTGCAGCATTTTAGGTAGCTTTCTTTACAAAAAGCTACCTATTGCAGCCGTTCGGAGGAAAGCGATTTCAAAAAATTTTGGTATATTTTCATCGATCATGACCCCCATACCCCGAAACCACCCTCCGTTCAAAATTGATATATATATATATATATATCAATATATATATATATATCAATATATATATATATATATATATATATCTGACCTATGTCACACTGTAACTCTCGTATTTATGAACCGATTTGGATGTAATTCTGTGTGTACATAGTACATACCAATGTCTCGACCGAGTTCGTTGGCCAGCTTCATCCGCCATTTTGTTTCAAACTGGCGGCCATTTAAAAATTTTAAAAAAAATTTAAATTTAAAATGTGGTACCAAAAATTTGAAAATGGAAAAATATTTTTTTCATATGTATTTGACCTTTATACAAAGACTCCGTAGCAGTTTTTGTTTCGTCTATATCTTAAAAAATGGCTGAGTTATAGCATTTTGAATTTCTAGCGAAGCTGACATTTTGAAACGTCCTGAATTTTGTCACGCGATAAAAGGCGTATTTATGAACCGATTTGGATGTAACTTCGTTTATACATAGTACAGATTAATGTCTCGACCGAGTTCGTTGGCCAGCTTCATCCGCCATTTTCTTTAAAAATGGCGGCCATTTAAAATTTTAAGAAAAATTTAAATTTGAAATTGGTACCAAAAAATTGAAAAATGAAAAAATATTTTTTTCTTATGTGTTTGACCTCGATAAAAAGATTCGGGAGCAGTTTTTGTTTCGTCTATATCTTAAAAAATGGCTGAGTTATAGCATTTTGAATTTCTAGCGTAGCTGACATTTTGAAACGCCCTGATTTTTGTCACGCGATAACAGGCGTATTTATGAACCGATTTGAATGTAACTTGGTCTGTACATAGTACATACCAATGTTTCGACCGAGTTTGTTGGCCAGCTTCATTCGCCATCTTGTTTCAAAAGGGTTGCCATTTAAAAAAAAAAATGTAATTTAAAATTTAAAATGAGGTATTAAAAAATTGGAAAATGAAACGATTTTTTTTATGTGTTTGGCCTTGATACAAAGATTCTGGAGCAGTTTTTGTTTCTGAAAATTTGTTCTTTTGTTTATATCTTAAAAAGTGGTTGAATTATAGCACTTTGAATTTCTATCATGGTTAACACTTTGAAACGATCTTGTATTTGTCTGGCGATACCACACGCATTAGCCTATTTCCATGGAAGAAGGCATGTGGATAGTATACATCAATATCTCGACCAAGTTCGCTGGCCAGCTTCATCAGCCATCTTGTTTCAAAATGGCGGCCATTAAATTAAAAAATATATATATCTAAAGTGAGGTGCAAAAAAATTAGAAATTGAAAAAGGTTTCTTTCTTAAGTATTTGACCTTGCTATAAGGATTCAGGAGCATTTTTTGTTTGTCTTTATCTTAAAAAATGGCTCAGATATAGCAGTTTTAGTTTCTAACGTGGGTGACATTTTGAAAAATCTGATTTTTTGCATGCGACAGCACTCGTATGTATCAACCGATTCCGATGTGAGTGAGCATGTGCACAGCAATTACTAAGGTCTCGGCCAAGTTCACTGGTTAGCCTCATCCACCATGTTGTCTTAAAATGGCAGGCACTTTAAGAAATCGCCGAATTTGGCAGCGAAATATAAGTGGCTACTTTAAATAAAAGCAGCTTGCATAAAGCTGACTAATTTTGCGAAATTCTCATTCTTAATGATTTAGTATTGATAAAAATTAGTATTGAATCTCCTACATTCGGTTTCCACTTAATTGAGCTTCGTGTGTTTGAATAATATAAGTTGGCTTTTTTAAAATAAGGAATATGAAAGCTACCTCTTCCTCCCGGCACTGGCCGGAAGGACTTTTGAATTTCTAGCGTGGCTGAGATTTTGAAACGTCCTGAATTTTGTCACGCGATAAAAGGCGTATTTATGAACCAATTTGGATGTAAATTCGTTTATACATAGTACATACCAATGTCTCTTGCGGGTTCGTTGGCCAGCTTCATCCGCCATCTTGTTTAAAAATGGCGGCCATTTAAATTTTTAAGAAAAATTTAATTTTGAAATGTGGTACCAAAAAATTGAAAATTGAAAAACTATTTTCTTCTTATGTGTTTGACCTTGATAAAAAGATTCGGGAGCAGTTTTTGTTTCGTCTATATCTTAAGAAATGGCTGAGTTATAGCATTTTGAATTTCTAGCGTGGCTGACATTTTGAATTTCTAGCGTGGCTGACATTTTGAAACGTCCTGATTTTTGTCACGTAATAACAGGCGTATTTATGAACCGATTTGGATGTACCTTGGTGTGTATATAGTACATACAAATATCTCGACCGAGTTCGTTGGCCAGCTTCATCCGCCATCTTGTTTCAAAATGGCGGCCATTTAAAAAAACTTAAAAAAAAAAAATTAAAATGAGATAACAAAAAATTGGAAAATGAAAAAGATTTTTTTCGTATGTGTTTGACCTTAATACAAAGATTCCGGAACAGTTTTTGTTTCGTCTATATCTAAAAAAATGGCTGAGTAATAGCATTTTGAATTTCTATTGTGGCTGACATTTTAAAACGACCTGATATTTGTCACGTGATAACAGGCGTATTTATGAACCGATTTGGATGTATCTTTGTCTGTACATAGTACATACCAATGTCTCGGCCGAGTTCGTTGGCCAGCTTCATTCGCCATATTGTTTCAAAAGGGTTGCCATTTAAAAATAAATTAAATTTAAAATTTAAACTGAGGTATTAAAAAATTGAAAAATGAAAAATATTTTTTTTATGTGTTTGGCCTTGATACAAAGATTCCGGAGCAGTTTTTGTTTCTGAAAATTTGTTCTTTTGTTTATATCTTAAAAAATGTTTGAATTATAGCACTTTGAATTTCAAGCATGCCTAACATTTTGAAACGATCTTGTATTTGTCACGCGATAACACACGTATTCGCCTATTTCTATGTAAGAAGGCATGTGGATAGTATACATCAATATCTCGACTAAGTTCGCTGGCCAGATTCATCAGCCATCTTGTTTCAAAATGGCGGCCATTAAATTAAAATATATATATATATTTAAAGCAGGGGCGTCGCCATGGGCGGGTATGGGGGGGAGCCTCCCCCCCCAATATATGTGAAGTTGGGAAATTTGAGCTTAGAGTTGGGAAATTCTAGATTTTTGAGACATTTTCTTTTTTAAAAGTAATAGTAAAAAATTACGAAATTTTTATTGTTTTGGTGATTATTTTGAGTATTGCAACAGTAAACAAGTTAAATTATCAAAAAAAAAAAAATAAATAAATAAAAAAAAAAAAAAATCAGTCACACTCAATCTATCATTGTATTTTTCAGTTCTACAAAAATATTGAACATCTACCAGGCCTAAATTTCTCTACTCCTGTCCATCAATAACTGACTAACCAGTTCCTTTATTTCCTCCAAAACTTTGTTCCTTTCTCAAAAATTTCACCCTACCTCCCCTTCTCCTACCAAAAGAGAATCCAGATACAGTCGGTCCCGCTTATTGCATACAGTTGGTTCCACTGAATTGTATGCATTTAAGCGAGGACAGCAATTAATGTTATCAGTATACGTTATCATTTGATTATACACGGTTTAAAAAAAAAAAAAAAAATAGGACCAGATTTCCTGTAGGAATCGGAAAAATAGTTGCCTTTATCGTACCGGAAAAATTTACGACCCAGCTCGGAATAAAATCAGTAAAATCGGAATAAAATCCGTAAAATTGGAATAAAATCCGTAAAGTACCGTTTTAATGAATGTTTCCTTTTTTTTACGGATTTTATTCCGAGCTGGGTTTGAAATTTTTCCGGTACGATAAGGGCAACTGTTTTTCCGATTCCTACAGGAATACTGTTCGGATTTTTTTACAGTGTATACCACAGATGTGATAAATATTAATGGACAATAATTATTTACCTAATAATTTAAAACTATTGTATTAATAATATTAATAAATAATTTATTATTACCCTATATGTAACAATAAAGTATAATGTATTATCACACTATTTACGTTACATGGTTTAATTTTGCCTCGGACACTGCATTTCTCCACTTCCAGCGCTAAATATTGTTTTTTATTCTCTTGACCGTCCCGATTGTATTTGCCCCCGATTCCAGGAGCTTCCAAAAAGTATCCCCAGCATCTTGAGTCACTGTATGTACGACAAGCTTTACAAGAAAAACACAATTGTCCAAATTCAATACTCCCATGCGTTTCCTAGAATTAAGATAATAAAGTCTTCTTTCACAACGATTTCTGTTCTTCGGTTGTAAATATAACAAACTACTGTTACAAAAAAAAAAAAAAAAAAAAAAAGGAAACAAACAACAAAAAAAAGTTTTCCCTTTCTTCCCATTCATCTCTATACAGGAATTCATAAAATCCGGATTACTAGATTGGAGATATTTATGCAATTAACCAGGGATTGTTATGCGATAAAACGAGTATATTTAACATTAACCTTATGGGGAGCGTTTCTGTTCCACGGCATTCTGTGCATATAAGCGGGGTATGCAATTATCCGTTACCCGATTAAGTGGGGCCGACTGTATTTTAATCCAAAGGGGTTGCAGCTTCTTTTGTAAATTGGAGATCACTTGTAGCACAACAGAAAGGAATGCAGTAACCTACTTGAAACACAGCTATGGGCAAGAGGATTTGATGAGTTTTCACAACTTTTTTGACTAATTTTGCAATTTTTGGACAATATTTTACTCATTCTCGTGATTTTTTTGCCGCAAAAGTTAGTTAACCCTTCGCTGTCAAGTAAAAAGCGTTATATGAGCAAATGCCGATATAAGAAGTCGTTAGTTTAGGTAAATTTGTCATATTTTACTTTTATTTGTGTGCGGAAATATATATCAGTCCAGTTCGTTTATATTCATATGTGTTTATAAAATTTTAAACCAGAAGTCCAGTGTGTGTTTAAAGCTGTTCTAAAAAGTTACTATAAATCTCAGCACGAAGAAACCCTTCATAATAGGAAAAGAGTTTTCTTGCAAGATTTTGGAGCGTCTAAAAATCCATTCGAGGATGAAAAAGGTAAAAAATGGACGATTTTAATTTGGAACAGAAATATGACCATGAAAGCAGTCCATCAACTGAAGAAAAAATCGACATGCACTGTAACACTGACACGTTGCACTTTAATAAAATTTTGAAGAAATAAAGATTTCCTTACAGACAAGCTCACAAACAATTATGAATATTAGGATGGGACTAGAGAAGCTGAGTTCCGAAAGCACCGTAGAAAAACGGTTTCACCAAAGGCAATATATAAAAATATATCACAGCAATTGACATTGATACACATAAGTTTTACAGTAAAGAATTATAAGAAATGCAAGAAAATTTCGGGAATTTAGTAATGGGCTTAAATGACAATGTTCCCTATATCAAGAGAATATTGCAGCAATGCATTCCATATTTAAATTACAATTGTGCAAGGGAAAAGTTAATAATGTTTCCACCTGGATATGAGAAACCGGATGTACATGACTTGCAGAGTCGAATAAAAATAAACCAATTCCCAACTCACTTAACAAACCTTTTACTCATGCCATGAAATTCAAAGACTATTTGGGTCACGCCGTCAAACTGTATACTCGGACCTTAACATTCACAGCAGCTTATCTTTATGGCGTTGCATCTAATGAAAAAATCTTTAGTCAAATAAAAATTTAAAAAATATATATTGCAAGCTACAATGAGGGATGACAGACATGACAGCCTAATGCTTTTAAAATATGAAAGTGAAATAGGGAATTTTATCAAACTAAGCAATGTTATTAACAGGTGGGCTTCTTTGAAGACCACAAGAATTAATATTAAGTGAAAAATAGTCGGATGTGCCAATCCCAAAATTTTCTTCTACTCCATACATGTTAATGCCTCAAAATTTGCAATCACAGTGCCAAAATTAAATGACAATTCTTCGCCTATAATAACAAACTCTAAAGGTATAAATTTGTTGAATTGTGTGCATTTAAAAAGAAGATATATGCATAGCATTTTTCAAACAAATCATTGAATTTTGGCACCCAGCCTCTTAGATGTCTGCAACCAAAATTCCTTACTCAAAGTGCACAAAAGCGATAACTTTGGACAGTATAGACCCAAGCCTAATAAGGATTTATTTATGTGGAAGTGCTACTTATGTGGAATATGAAGAGTGACTAAATTCCGTGCATTAGTTTTTGAGATACAGCTATCGCAAAATCGTGAAAAATGCTGCGTAGCAGCGCCACCTGCTATATGATATACATAAAAAGCTAATCTGCATCAAAATATGTCAAGGTTTAACAGAATATGACATTTGATCAAATCCGTTCAATAGTTTTTGAGATATAATTATCGCTAAAATCATGTAAATCATGAAAAATGCCGCATAGCAGTGCCACCTATTGGACGATTTAAACCAAAAACAAATCAGCACCAATTTTTATCAAGGTACAGTCAAACCTCGTTAACACGAACTGTTTCCGACTGCCTCGTCCAGTTGTATGTAATGTAGCTAAGTTCCGATAACACGAACTACTTTTAATACGAATAAAAAAAGTTTCCCCTTGAGTGTTCGCATTAACGAGGTTCGACTGTATAAGTGAATCTCTAAAGTTTTATTAAATTTCGTGCATTTGTTCTTGTGTTAGAGCGCCCACAAAATTTGTATCACATATAGACAGACAGATATTTTCTAAAAACAGTCGAATCGTGTTCAGGACTTACTAAAACGTATAAATCAGTCTAAAACCGGAAGTCAAATTTTTTCACGAATCCAATACTTTTTTCTTGTAAAGATAGAAGAAAGTAAAAAGCGTATTTATTTTTTAGTAAACAAACCCATAATTAGAATTTTTATGTTTTCAGTTTCAGAATTTTTCTTTGGAAAGGAATTTTTTATGCAAAAGTATCATTATAATTATTACACACGTTGTGCATATCATTTTAGTCGAAAATTGGAGCAATTTGTTTCAAGTTGGGAAATTTTCGAATTCTCCCCCCCGAAAAAATATCTGTGGCTACGCCCCTGATTTAAAGTGAGGTGCAAAAAAATTAGAAATTGAAAAAGGTTTCTTTCTTAAGTATTTGACGTTGATATAAGGATTCAAGAGCATTTTTTGTTTGTCTTTACCTTAAAAAATGGCTCAGATATAGCAGTTTCAATTTCTATTGTGGGTGACATTTTGAAAAATCTGATTTTTTGCATGCGACAGCACTCGTATATATCAACCGATTCCGATGTGAGTGAGCATGTGCACAGCAATTACTAAGGCCTCGACCAAGATGACTGGTTAGCCTCATCCACCATGTTGTCTTAAAATGTCAGGCACTTTAAGAAATTGCCGAATTTGGCAACCAAATATAATTTACTTTAAAGAAAAGCAGCTTAGATAAAGCTGACTAATTTCGCGAAATTCTCATTCATTATATTGATAAAAAATTAGTATTGTATCTCCTATATTCGGTTTCCACTAAATTGAGCTTCGTGTGTTTGAATGATATAAGTTGGCTTTTTTAAAATAAGGAATATGAAAGCTACCTCTTCCTCCTGGCACTGGCCGGAAGGACTTTTTAAGATATAGACGAAACAAAAACTGCTCCCGAATCTTTTTATCAAGGTCAAACACATAAGAAAAAAATATGTTTTCAATTTTCAATTTTTTGTTACTACATTTCAAATTTAAATTTTTCTTAAAAATTTAAATGGCCTCCAATTTTAAACAAGATGGCGGATGAAGCTGGCCAACGAATTCGGTCGAGACATTGGTATGTACTATGTATAAACGAAGTTACATCCAAATCAGTTCATAAATACGCCTTTTATCGCGTGACAAAATTCAGGACGTTTCAAAATGTCAGCCACGCTAGAAATTCAAAATGCTATAACTCAGCCATTTTTTAAGATATAGACGAAACAAAAGCTGCTCCGGAATCTTTGTATAAAGATCAAATACATAAGAAAAAAATATTTTTCCATTTTCAATTTTTTGGTACCACATTTCAAATTTTAAATTTTTTTAAAATTTTTAAATGGCCGCCATTTTGAAACAACCGAGAGTTTCGGTTCACAGAGTTTCAGATAAAAGAGGGTCTACTGTATATATGTATTGAAGAAAAGTATCATTCAACATCTGGAAAATGACAATTAATAGCAGAAATAGTTTAGGCATTTTGCGTAATGTAACTTTTTTGAATTATTTAAATCCCGTTTTACACATATTTGAGTCGCGTCGCTTTATAAGTATAGTAGAACCTCGATTATCCGAAGTAATTGGCCCCGACACTCTTTCGGAAAATCGAAATTTTCGGATAATCGAGAATGCTTCAATTTTAAGATTAAGGAGAAGTATATGCACTATTTCTTATTATGGTAACAAGTGCTTACTAAAAATAAAGCAATAGCAAAATAGAGACAAGAATAAATTATCTGAATTTTAATTTTGTAATTAAGTACCTTTTACATATATCACAAAGGTTTGAAAAAATGTTTTGTTTGTCACAGTTTCGATTGTCTTTGCTTTGAAGCTCTATCACTGGGTTTTCAAATATTATTAGCCCACCAGTATCACAGTCTTTCTGCTGCTCCAGCCATGCCAAACCTTTTGCTAAACATTCAAAAGCTTCAGAATTGCTAATTTGTTCGTTTTCTTCGTTCCATTCCGCAGCTTACGGGAACTCAGGTTAAATTCAATGGAGCTCTAAGAAAGTGGATCCAAAATATTTATATGTACTCGTAGTTTTAAAAGGACCGCTTACACGCAAGGAATGGGATAATAATAATAAAAAAGGCTTTTAAAATGGATTTTGCACACGAGGAATGTGATAGTGAAAAAAAAAAAGAAAAAGCTTTAAAAATGGATTTCGGTTAATCGAGAGTTTCGGATAAAAGAGGCTCTACTGTATATGCGAAATAAGTGTGTATATTATCCTTTATCTTATAATGTATTTATTTTCGAAAAACACAAATGAAAATGTGTTCAGAATAATTATGTAGGACCATAAAAATCTGCTCAAAGAATGTCGTAAAATTACTATTGAGTAACTGACGTAAAGATACATAGAAATATAATCAAAATTTGTAAAAATAACGAAAATGACATGATGCGATTAATCATTTATGCAACGTTTCTGATCTTTTAACGTAATGTATAAGCAATTGGTACTTTTATCTTCTACAATAAAAATTAAAAACTTTTTAAAAAACGACGTAAAAAGGAAAATTATAAAAAAGGAGCATATTTCTTTGTCTGACATATTGATATTCACTATTGCACACGAGAAATGTGATAGTGTAAAAAAAAAAGAAAAAGCTTTAAAAATGGATTTCGGTTAATCGAGAGTTTCGGATAAAAGAGGTTCTACTGTATATGCGAAATAAATGTGTATATTATCCTTTATCTTATAATGTATTTATTTTCGAAAAACACAAATGAAAGTGTGTTCAGAATATTTATGTAGGACCATAAAAATCTGCTCAAAAGAATGTCGTAAAATTACTATTGAGTAACTGACGTAAAGATACATAGAAATATAATGAAATTTTGTAAAGATAACGAAAGTGACATGATGCGATTAATCATTTATGCAATGTTTCTGATCTTTTAACGTAATGTATAGGCAGTTGGTACTTTTATCTTCTACAATAAAAATTAAAAACTTTTTAAAAAACGACGTAAAAAGGAAAATTAAAAGAAGGAGCATATTTCTTTGTCTGACATATTGATATTCACTATTGCTTTTTACTACTGCTTACTGTTAAACTAAACCTGAATTCAGTGCTTCATAAAGAAAAACGTAAGTAAGGAAAAAATGATAAAAGTGATGCTTTAAACGTATTTTTTCAACCCCAGACGACTCGCACCACATATTTCAATCCCGTGACACATTGTCTTCACATTATATGTAGTAAGTGTTGCATTTTTATCAAAATGTCGAGCGCGGGATTTCTCATATTTAATTTGAATTTGCGTATAATGATATGTCACATGCAAAAGTTAGCAATAGTAGACGGCGTTCTTTCCGCATTAGAATGACAAAGGTCAAGCGGAAGGAAGCTGATTAATTTTATTATGTTTTATTCCTATTGGTGATGCCGTGGTAGAGATAGCAACGGAAGAAATTTTCAAAATACCGATTTTTCGATATATCGTCTTAAGCAGAGTGATAACCAAAAAATTTAGGGCAGGCAATATAGTTCCGTTGAATCTTTTTTTTTTTTTAATACATCTGAAAATTATCATTGTTACTTACTTGTATACACAAAATGATTTATTTCTCTTTACTTGAATCAATATTTTAATTTTTAAAAAGGCTTATAAACTTTTAACAGATAGGTTTCTGCATTAACATTTATAATGTCGATGAAATCATTTCCAGTATTTTTGTGGCACTCTATTTAGTACAGTAGTATAGCAGCTTTCTCTGCAACATATCGGTCCCCCCCCCACCCCGTTACTCATAATGTACTTTGAACAAGTATTGTCATTATATTAGTTCTTTTTTAAAACAATACGTAGTTCTACCTTCATATATATATTTTTTTTTCTTTCTCCCTCCTTTTCACAACGAACTTAACTCAACACGTACAAAGATTTATAATTTCATTTTCTTCCACTTATTCAAAATTCCCATTCTCGCATATTTATTTTAACGGTCTGTATTTAAAAGTAATCAAGGACACATAAACATAAGTGCATCTGCACTTTTTAACGTTTCATTTTCTTTATCGCATTTTATCTGCGTTATAAATATGCCACTCTTAAATGCAATTAGAATTTGACGGGTAAAAATAAATTAAAAAAATAAAAAGTATTTTATGGCAATTGCGGTTTCAAATTATATTTCATTTATCTTAGCACATATGCCTGCTACATTTTACATACATTCGTTAAAGATTTCACAATCACATTTAAGCACAATCTGTTGTTAAAGTAAACAAAACAAGACTTCATGTCGCTCTTATTCATGAAATATGTACGGTTGCTTTACATCCTGTGGGTGTGCTGAAAGGGGGGCTGCCACATTATTTGTCTGCTAAACCTGCCGCCAATGCTTTGTCTCTGTAATTCCGACGTCAAAAACTTTGTAAATTGGCGATAATGTAATACGCCAAGTCATGTGATTCAGTACGCAAAAAAGTGCAGTTGGGTCCCTTCCCCTGTGCTGTAAGATCCGAGAAAGGGCCGCCGTTATTTTCCTTTTTTGACGTTACGGAGCACTTTGCCATGGATAATTATATATCTACATATCTTCATATATGATGCTCTTTTTACGAATTGTCTGTTTTCATTTTAAAATGAATAAACATTGACTGCATTTTCTTTCACCTATAATGTTGGAGTTTTTTTTTTTTTTTTTATCTTACAGTACCATCGAATCCCTGAACCACCGCTGCATGGAGAATCAAATGACTCCATAAGTAGTATACGTATTTTAAAGTCTGATTATTTTGATATTGAAGTCTGGATAGTTTTTTATGATAAAGAATTAATTTAATTTGGTATTTCTCGGTTTATAATGTTTTAACACAAGTTTAATTAATTTTGGTAAAATCTTCAAACATCACTTTTAGGAGATATATTAATTTTGTTGAATGCTAATGAAAAATTTTCATTACATAAAGAAAACTACGTCATTAACACAATCGTAAAAAACACAATAATCCCCCTACAGATAAGATTCATGAACAAATAAAAATAAAACACAAAGTATAACGAAGCTCATGGCGAGAAGAAACGTCATTTGAGATAATGGAATAGACTAGGAGAAGATATTTCCCTAGTTTATGATTTCGGTAATGATGTTTAGTCAAGGATCCTGTAAATTATGCTGACATGCTTTTCTGAATGTGTGGAGGATATTTTCCCAATGTCTAAAATTCATAGCCATATTAAACGAAGAAGAAATAAAAGAAGATTTTTAAACGTTTCATTGAATTATAAATAAATAATTTAGCTGTATTTAAACAAAGCTAAAAAATGCTTTAAAAGTCATATAATATGTTTATTTAGATTAACGTTCATTTCATCGCCCAAACGGCGACATTTTCAAAATCATTCATGGTAGAAATATTTTTGCAAACAAATTTTAAGAACAATTATATATATAATGGTGCAAAGTGTATAACGCTTCAGGAGTGAACTCATCCGGATCTTGATAATCTTTCGTTAAAATCAGCCAATTTATTTCGGCCATGTTAGGTTTAAGCATTCCCATGCCGTATTATAAGTCGAACAACTGCCTTATTTAATCTACGTTGTATAACATCTATCATTCTTCAGTTTTTTAAAACCTTCAAAAACTATAAAATCATCATATACATTAAAACGCAAAGGTAAAATTTTAAATAGACCCATTTCGGGACATCTGCATATACATCAACCCTGTTCAATTTATTGAGAGATTGAGAACGAGTTCTCGGTGACTGAGCGGTCTAAAGCAGCAGTTTAAAGCGCCGATATTTTGTAGTAGATAGCAGGTTCGAACCCAACGCCCGGCAAAATGATATCTGTAATATTTTTCGCGAAAAGTTACTTCAATAATGACCCATTTTATTAGGAGGAGAAGTTATATGATTTTTATTTTATTATTATTATTATTTGAATGCTTTATAATTAAATAAAATTTAACGCTGAACAATATTTAAAATAATAATAATAATAATTTTATATTTGAAATATTTAAGCTAAAATAATTTTAATGTAATTATCAATTAAATAAATTGAGCTGGTCTACAATTTTTGTTATATCTTCTGACCATTATCAAGAATATATGTGTGTGTGTGTGTGTGTCAGAAAGAAAAGTTTGCCTTTCTTTTCTTTAAAAAAAGAAAACGGAAAGAAAGAAAGATATTCATATAAGAACTATTAAAAATATTACCTTGATATCGATTGTTTAATATTTAAAAAATGTATAAAAAAGTAAAATAAAATTCAAGTAATAAAAATTATGTGCTGCACCAAGTTTCAAATTTGGGCTTTTAGAGAATGAGACTGTTAAAAATAAAATTCATGGCAGCTTTTAATGGTCATGTAGTTAAAAAATCATAATAAATAAATAAAAATAAATACTGTTATTTTTTTCGAAAAAATGAGACCATAATAAATAAAAATAAATGATCTACCCACTATTTTTAGTTAAATTTCAGGTAAAAAGAAGCATAATTGGTTGTAAATTATAAAGTTAAAATTCTGTGACTTCATTGGATAGGTTTGGCTGATTGTACCCTCTATCGCTTTAAAGAAATAGGAATGGCTTATGCAATATAGAAATTGTAATTTCAATAATTAATTTAAAAGCAATTCATTAAAAATTCAAGAATTTTTCTAATGAAACATTCAAGTTATTTACCGTCAAATCTTGACGGGTACCATCTAGTAACTACATATTTTTCGCTAGATTTATTAAGAAATGTGAGGGAAAAATAATTAATTTGATCTTCCATGTAAAATATTAATTTCTAAAAAGTATCGATATATAGGACGTGAAAAACCGATATACAAAAATATGTATCAATAAACTAACATCGATGTGAAATCGACATATTTGACCTGTATGGTGTAGTAAATTGTCAATTTGAAATGGAGAGAGTTTGTGCCAAGCCGTGAAATCGTACATATCTGATATATTATCACATTTTGTTATTATCACATAAGACCGCAAAGGCTCCAATCCTGAAAACTAAGAGAATACTGAAAAATCAAATACTCCATAATTCACAGTCCGACTCCATGGAAAGACTTTTATTTAATGAGTAAGATGAAGTGGGGCCCCGCCAGAATTGCTAATTACGACTTCTCAGATGAAGGAATAGAGGAATAGTGACGCTTACACAGCCAGAAAACATTTTCCAAATCGAGTCATGGTGCGCCAACTAAAATTTACGTTGCGAAGAAATGAATTCTAAAATTTAAAACAAAAACTGCCAAGGGTCAACCAGAATTGGCGACGTCATCATTAACCAACATATTGGGCAGTCCTAAATTAAAGTAGTTGAAGACATCGCAGATATGTCATAATAACTTTATTTATTGCCTTTGTTGTTATGATAACTGCAATACGTTACGCAGGCATTATAAGTGAAACTGAAGATAATCTAAAAAGTAATTTCCTTTCATGATTGCAAACCCCATAAATCTATGAAATTGATTTTCCAAAATGAGTTAAATTAACACCTCTGCTTGAAAGAATGACCTTTTAAACTGGGATAAAAATAGAGTAAAAGATATTGAATTTTGACAGAGCAAAAGCGTGTTTCTGCTAAAATAAAAAGACTGATGGAATAAACATTAAAAGAGAGGGGATTTAATTACTTTTTAATACATTTAAATTAATAAATTAGGCCAAATATATGATTACATCATATATACAGAAAGAAAGAAAGATATTCATATAAGAACTATTAAAAAAATTACCTTGATATCCATTGTTTAATATTTAAAAAATGTATAAAAAAGTAAAATAAAATTCAAGTAATAAAAATTATATGCTGCACCAAGTTTCAAATTTGGGCTTTTAGAGAATGAGACTGTTAAAAATAAAATTCATGGCAGCTTTTAATGGTCATGTAGTTAAAAAATAATAATAAATAAATAAAAATAAATACTGTTATTTTTAGAAAAAATGAGACCATAATAAATAAAAATAAATGCTCTACCCACTATTTTTAGTTAAATTTCAGGTAAAAAAAAGCATAAAATTGGTTGTAAATTATAAAGCTAAAATTCTGTGACTTCATTGGATAGGTTTGGCTGACTGTACCCTCTATCGCTTTAAAGAAATAGGAATCGCTTATGCAATATAGAAATTGTCACAATTTCAATAATTAATTTAAAAGCAATTCATTAAAAGTTCAAGAATTTTTCTAATGAAACATTCAAGTTATTTGTCGTCAAATCTTGACGGGTACCATCTAGTAGCTACGTATTTTTAGCTATATTTATTAAGAAATGTGAGGGAAAAATAATTAATTTGATCTTCCATGTAAAATATTAATTTCTAAAAAGTATCGATATACAGGACGTGAAAAACCGATATACAAAAATATATATCAATCAGCTAACATCGATGTGAAATCGACATATTTGACTTGGCATATTATTATAAAGTAGCATCCATTACAAAAAAACTAAAAAGCTCATTACTGCAGTCGTCTGCGGGAAAGCAATTCCGGAAAATTTCGGCATGTTTTCATCGATCATGACCCCCACACCATAAAATAACCCTTCGTTCCAATGTTGATATATATATATATATATATATATATATATACAATTTTTGTTATGCGATAACACTCGAATTTATGAAACGATTTGTACAGGACTTACCAAGATCTCGACTGAGCAGTTGGTTGGGCAGCTTCATTCTCTATTTTGTTTAAAGATTTAAAATTCAAAAAGGTGTACAAAAAATTTATAAATCCAAAAAGTTTTTTTGCTTAAGGGGAGTCTTCACGCACTTCAGTTTCGAAACCGGTTTCGAAACTGAAAGTACCTTTTTAAAAAAAAAAATCTGCAACCAAAATCAAAAAATTAAAAAAGAGTCATATTAAAGATTGAGCTCAGCTATCCTATGAAAAAAAATCGTTTAAAAATATTCAAATTGAAACGAGAAATTCAAAAATAACCTGCCCATTGGATTAACATTACGGAGCGTGTGTTTTCAAGTGCGTGAAGAATCCCCTTAAGTGTTCGGCATTGATACAAGAATTCCGGAGCACTTTTTTGTTTTGCGTCTATCGGAAAATATAACTGAGATATAGCAGTTGGAAATCCTATGGTGACTGACATATTGAAACAAGTCAACAGATTAAAAATAAAGGATTCCTCCATAAAAAGGTTTAATTTATGAGTTTTGTTAAACGTGGATTCTCGCAAATTTTCATTCATTGTTGTAACCATTGTTCCAAATTCACACGCTTAAAACTACATAGCCATATCCGCCAGCGTAAAATTCTCTCTCTTACATTGTTTAGATATCTACAAATTTGGCGACAAAATTGTGTCACCATAAATGAAAGTCAGTTTGGCGATAGCTGGCACATTGTTTGGAATTTCCAACCAAATTCAATATTAACAAAAATTAGGAATTGTTTAAGATCGGAATTCACGTATTTTAGCTTCCTTTGTTTGCTAAATTAGCTGAATTTTTGAAGAAAAAGGAATATGGAAGTTGCATTTTCCTTTCAGTACAGGCTGGGAGGACTTTTTGAATTTCTCTGTCATTCCTAAGTATAGAAGAAAAAATATTTTATAATTAAAAACAAAACAAAACTACTAAATATTTAATTTTCAATGATACGTTAGGATAAACAGTACAGTTTTTCTTATGGCATTGAAACCAAGCATAAAGCTCTGCTGAGTGCTCTTTAACCCCTAAACGGTCGCATTAAATTACGGTTTAAAAATTCAAATTGCTTATTGGCACCACTTTTAAGAAAAAGATATTTTCACCTTATTTAATGACAGGTAAAATTATACCATAATAAAGCCAGTTACACTATTTTATAAAACTGGTAGGAATCAAACAATCCGAAAAAAATATACAGCCCATGAACATAACGGGAGCGAGAATTAAGGGGTTAAGGTTAGTTTTCGCTTGTACACACTCTCTGAAAAGCTTTAACCTTTTAAGGGGACCAGATAAGCGAAATTTGGGGGGGGGGGGGGGAGGATCGACTTTTACTTTTTTATATCATTAAATAGTTTAAACTTTTATATTTCCAACGATGTGTCACTCATGTTTATATATTAAAAAAAGAAGTGTTGGAATTATTCATTCTTTCTAACAGTATTTCACATCTTAATGGCTACTTAAATCTTTAATTGACTTTTTCTGAAAACTTGGCTTTTTCATGTTTGTGTTCCTCTTTCATCAATATATATTAAACTTACGAACTCGATTTTTTTATATACTTTTATTATGTTACATTGTATACTTTAACACAGGGATTTAATGATTTGTTGAGAATTCTTTATTTTATGCAGTGAAATCTTACCAAAAATGCTAATTTAAAAATGCCTTTCAATAACTCATTAATAATTAATTTTCAGGTTCACTTAGAAAGAAAATGGTCTGTTAAAACACGTAAAGCATGCTACTCAAACTACTCTAAAATTTCTAGACCTCTATATTTCACCATTTCTGAGAAAAAGGTACGTAAAGTTTGTGTATTTTAACATGGCGGAGAAAGAGCTTATCCCACCCCTTAATCCAGTGGTTCCCAACTTTTTTTTGGCCGTGCCCCACCTAAGCATCTCTAAAATCATGATCCCCCCCCCCCCCACCCTCCCTTCTATATCATATATATATTGTCACATAAAAAATAAACTTCCATTTTCCCGGATGGTTCCGAAAATAGCATTAACTCTGATAAGTGATTTCGCATTCTTTAATTTATCAAAATCGTATTTTTTGTTTAATTACAAGCATGCTTAACTCCATGAATGCAGTGATGCCATGGATCTTCGTATTTACATCTACAAAGGTTTTATTGTTTTTTGGCAACTTACCTCAAATTTAAAGGTGATAAATAGTCTACATTTTTATTTTTGTAAAATTTCTTGAAATCTCTCTCATATTTTGTATTACATCTGATAGAATTGGTACATTTTATAATGGATTTTAGTACTTCATTAAGAATAAGTGATATTTGTTTATCGCCAAGACTGTATGGATAACATAATTCACAAGTAACATTTCCGGATTCGCGCTTTTATCCATTTTAAGTTACTATTTTTCTTTCCTCTCATACTTACTTCTTTTATAGCGGGTTTTTCCCCCATTTGGCCCTTATGTTTTCTCCAATTTTAAATGTTAAAATGCATATGTAATGAATGTCATATTTTATATGCGATCTGCGGAAGAGCCATAAAAAGTTTACTTTCAACCCTTTCCTTCCATGAATGCGCACGGGGTTTTATTAATTTCATAAATGTAGCACCTCATTCAGATCATTCAAAACATTTTTTAGATTAAGCATGTCCAAATAATCAATTTTAGATATACCCTACAAAATTTCATATGTAAAATTTCCCTCATGGGGCATATTACACTATGAATAGATGTACAAGTTTTTTTTTTTTTTTTAATTAATAGTAAGAAAAAACGAGGTGCAATTTACTAAAATAGTATTAAAACCAGAAATATTAAAATGATTTTTTAGTATACAAAAGGTGTTAAATTATGCAAAATATTCGTATAATTATTCCGGTGACAATAAAATTTGTTTGAGTTTTGAATTTTTAAATGGGATCCTTTCGAAAATTAATTTTTATTCAGTTATTTTTTAATTTTTTCATCTATTATTTCTATTTTTAGACTAAGACATTACTTTCATTAGAAAAAAATGACAGAAAATTTGTTAATAAGAAATCTGAAATTGCCCCCTGAAATCTGAATTGCCTTTGTGGGGCGTACGCCCCACGTTGGGAACCACTGCCTTAACCCTAGTACCCAATATATTCAGGGCCAAATTGCACGTGAAATGAAAACCGCGACAATTAAAGAGTGAATACCAGTTTGAAATCTACGGTGGGACATACTCAGTAAGCAAATCAATAACACATCCTATTTTCAGAGATATTGCCTCGAGTTTACCACGCGGATACAAAATATACTATTATATATGGCCAGTATGTTAATGAGTCAGATCACCACAAGCCTTTCCCTCTTTATCTCTCACACCTTGTAACTTTTTTATCAGAAAAAATTAATAATTTATTAATGCAACATACGTTTATGCAAAATTTTAAACGTTCTGCTCTGCATAGGTTGCATAATCATATACATGCAGAACACTTCTATAAAGCACAATATCCTCGCCCAAAACTAAACGAGTGAGACAGGTAAATATGTGACATAACTCAGATCTAATAAGTTAATTAATAAATCTAAGCCATAGCATACATTTTAGTACTTATTACTTCACAGGTCGCTATCTCTAATTTAAGTAACCCCACGAAGTACAGAGGTTTGTATCGCATTTCGACACCAAATTTTCATCCCAGTTGCAACTTGTACTTCAGCGGCGATCCATTACTTTCTCACCCCCTCTGGCTTAATTACACTGTTAAAAATAGCTGTTGCTTTACAGTACTTTACTGCATAATTTTACTGTAAATTACTGTATTGTAGTGAATATTGTGCTTGCCCGCTAAATATCAGTCACTGACAATAATAAGCTGTTATTGACCGTAACTGATCATTTTTTCAGTATTAACCTCACTCTAACAGTCATATACGGTCGAGGGCATAATGTAACGCAGCCTTTAACAGCAGATCACGAGCTAGTCTAGTAAATTACTGTTACTCGCTATCGCTAACCGTGATCTAACGGTGGATTACGCTGGCACAAATCTAAGACCACGTTTTTTACCAAGAAATTCAATAGCAGTGTTGATGGCAGCCATCTTGTCTATAAGTGATTGTTCGTACGTAGGTGCTAGCGGATGCTAGCTGTAACAGTGATGGATAATATTCTAGTTCTAGATGATTGCCAGCCTTTCCATTTTAAAACAAGGTAAGTGGCAGATGTTTGTGTACATATCATTTAAATATTCGCATATGTTTCCGTTGTAATTTAAAGAAAATCATTGTACTAATGTGTAATAAAATAGGAATAATAATATAATAATACATTATTTTATTATATATTGTTAATACATTATTATTGTGTTTTTAAACTATTATTATATTACTAAATTATTATGCCTTTATATTATTATAACGTTGTTATATTATTATTATGTTTTTATATTATTATTACATTATTATTAAATTACATTATCAGTAATCTATTCAATCTCAGAAAAATGCACATTTCACAACTGTAAAACCTTTTAATAAATTCAATTGAAATTGTCTTCCAAATTACACTCAACACCTTTCCTTTCCTCATCCTAAAATAATAACAATAATAATAATAATAAAATGGATAAATACAATATTGAAAAATTGCTACGATTATCAAAAAATTTATATTGCAGTGAAACAAGAATTCAAATTAATAAAAGAGGTAGGCAATAGTTGTGAAAATATTTAATAATGTTGCCAATTATTATGTAATTCAATCTAATATTGTAAAGGTTTTTTTCTTATATTTCACACCAATTGCTGAAAAGGTATTAAATAAAAACTATAAAAATAGCTAAAGGGTTTTAATGGACTGTTTACATTTTCATTAGATTCTCGTTCAATACATTTCTGTTAATACAATTAATAAAGTATCCTTTTTTAAGAAAAATTAAAAATTTTAATTCTGTGTAATAAGTATGTGTGTGAGGGGGGGGGGAGGAGTGTTTGGAGATTTATTATTTATTAAGTTTTTTTAAACATCAGATTTTAGCGATATTAACTTTGTAGGGTGAAGAAAGGAAAAGCGGTTACTGAAATCTGGAAAATTATTTTAAATGAATTTATTTAAAAGTGGAAATCTAAGTTTTAAGTGTTGTGAAGGGTCCATTTCTCTGAGATTAAATTTTGTAAAAGACAGATTACTGATAATGTACAATAATGTAATATAATAATAATCCAGTAATAATTATATTATTATTCCTCGTTTATTACACATTACAATAACGTTCTTTTTTAAATTAAAACGGAAACGTATGCAAATATATCAATGACATGTAAATACATAAGCTGTCAATTACAATGTTTTAGAATGAGAAGGCTGATAATCCACTAAAATTGGAATATTATCTATCGCTGTTGCTAGTACTTACGTAAAATGCAGTTTCAATTCCCTAAAAGATAGAAAACACGGAGAATTTATATCTCTTTAATGGAAATTGAAACAAAATAATTGATACTAACAAAAAAAAAAGGAAAAAAAGTCATAAACGGTCAAATACACTCCTATTACTGTGATTTACGGTCAGATACGTTCTTGAAAGTTACTGTGGTTTACGGTCAGATACGGTATTAAAAGTTACTGTGATTTACGGTCAGATACGTTCAAAATATTTACTGTCATTTACGGCCTAATACAGTCTAAATAGATAACGGTACTTAGTGTAATATTACGGGAAAATGCTGGAATCTGTGCTGCCAGGCTTTTCCCGTAATCCAACGGTAAAATTTTTATCAGTGTACCCATGTCTTGTCTACAAGTTAGCACCACCCATTTGGCATCTAAAACCCAAGTGTCTATTCCATTCTCACAGGATATGATGAATAGGTGTGTGGTGCAGCGTCAAATCAAAGAAGGAAAGAAGCAAATCCGTTTTAAGAGGCTACTTCACTCACGCAAAAACACGCGCTCGTTAATGTTAATCCTATGGGAGAAACTTTTTTTAAATATCTCGTTTGCATTTCATTATTTTAAATGATTTCTTTGCATTGGGTCGACCTCTACAAAGGCCGTTTTTTTACTTTTTCGATTTTTTTTTCTTTTTTGTTAGGACACTTCCACTTTTGGAACCGATTTCGAAAATGAAATTATCCTCATGAGAAAACCTGCAAACAAAATCAAAAAAGTAAAAAACGGCTTTTGTAAACAATTTCAGCTATCTAATGCAAAAAAATCATTTAAAAATATCTAAATAAAAAAGAGGTATATTAAAAAAATATCTTCCATAGGATTAACATTAAGAGCGGTTATTTTCGCCTGACTAAAGTGACTCCTTAAGTAACCGGTTAGTATATAGAACTCAAACAAAGTAAAGCTGAGCCACCATTAAGACGGCATAGGTGCTTGTCCAGCAGTCCGTTGCCATGCGGTAATCAGGCTATTTCGCCCCATTGTTAGGCATTCAAACCCGTTCAACTGGACCATAGGCCGGTAGGTAGGGGCTTGGTCAGAGGAAAGAAAGAAAGGAGGGAAGAGAAACGACTGTAGCATATCAGAAGTGTATAATATATGTTTAATTAAATAAAAAAAACAGTGTTACACAAAGTTTTAATTTTTGCATTAATTATCTCATTATTAATTAGAAGAATGTTATTTCTCATAAAGAATATCTTTTTGAGATATATTCTCTCTACTCTTTATTTGAAATTACAATTTAAGAAACCAATTCACCCAAAAACAAGTAATTTATAAAGTATATGCTGCAGAGTTACAGAACAAAAATACAACATTAAATAAATAAAAGTAAGTTTGAAAAATATGTTTGTATCTTAATCTTTTCTTAGATATTAAATGAAACGTTTCTTTAATGATACTTTCTTCTCTTTTTTTTTATGTTGCTTTAACTTTTTCTCATTGGAAATTTTATTCAAGGCTATAAATTTAAAAGAGTGTTCATTTTAAATAGCCATATTTAAAGAAACTTCAACTGAATTTAAAACAAGCGCAAATCTATTTTTTAAGATCTTAATTTTCTTCATTTTTTTAACTTAGAAGTAATGAAAAACCGTGGAATGTAATTAAGTAACGAAGCATCAAAATAGTAATAAAAAATATATATTTTGAAAACGAAGACAAAGAGTGAAAAAAGGGAAATTAAGCTGAATATATGTTTTTTATGATGAAGGTAATTTTCCAAACCTTATACTATTTTGCTTCGAGCGGTTTTTTTCTCCACAAAAAATACCAAGTAAATTAAAAGATAATAATATTTAGACATGTATACTGGAATATTAATTATATTGATTAAATGCACGAATCACATTTCTTTATAAATTAAAAATAGTATTTATAAATTATAAATATTTGCCTAATAATATTTGTTTTCTGCACAAAATGTCAGCAAATAAATAAAATACATTAGACTAGTACTATCTATGAATTATAATTCTATATACAGGGTAATTCCTTATGCCAGTTTCACCTCAAATGACTGATACCCTGAGTTGGCTACACTCATTAATATGACACACAAATATAGTAAAACAATCGTGCGTCACATGATGAGATACCTCATAACATCCCCTAGCGGTAAATTCCGGAATTAAAGATCGTATTTTAAAAAGTGTAGGAGATAAAACGAAAAACTTGTAAGTTGTAGAACAGTGGTGTTTTTACCTGCAAGTAACAGTGTTTAAAACTGTCGATTGAATTTATCTTGTACTATTATATGCTTTACTCAGACGAAATGTCTCTCTCTGATTTCGGATTCTTTTGTCTGAAATGCGGCATTTTATCGTATCCGCTAGCACAACATTCATTTTATTACTCAACCAGTGTTGCTCTACAACTTTGTCACTGAGTATTTGGTCGTATATAATATAGTTTTCGAGATGTTATCTCCAATTCTGAAAATTATCGTTAAGTGCTCTCCGACGTGCCTTATCATGTAACTGAGGAATGGAGAGATTTTAATAACTCTTCTAAAAGAAGTCTTAAAACTGATCTTTTACATGGTACTTTTCCAGTATAGGTGTCTTGGCGTTTTTGTTTTTTTTAACTTCAGAAAGTAAGATTTTTTGCCAAATGATGTAAACAGCTAAGAAAATAAATCTAATTAACTTTTATGTTTGTTTCTATATCTATTTATCTATCTAAAAATATTTTATTTATGTATATTATTATTAATGTGTTTCATGCACAATTTTCTTTTGTTTGCCTATAAAAAGACAAATGTCTTGTTTATATTAAGAGCTTATATTATAGGCTTGTTTATATTAAATAAATTGTTTAAATATTGGAAAAAATGCTTCGTTATTTGAGGCATAAATATAGGTGAATAACCAGAAATTGTTCATTACAATTTCCTTCTCTCGTTAATCCCATTAACTCTATCTTGTCAACGCCCCTACACTGGAAAAGTACCTTTTACATAATTGAATATCCAAGTGTCTGTACCTATTATTCATTCTATGCATCTGAAAGATAGGCAAGAAAAACCTGGAATAGGTTATGATGGTACATGAAAAATACAATGATCATGACTGGGTGATTTTCCAGGTGAAAATCCTTCTTGGTGAAAAGGGTGTCAGTATTAAATTTCCATGTTTTATTCTGAGTGGGACAGTCGAGTAAAAGATGAACGCTGGAGAACAAATCAGTGGCCAAAAATCCCTTTGTACAAGGCATTTTACGCAAACATTTTGATCGCATGAGGATTTTTCATTTTTAACCACTCCACTTAAAACAGGGCCATATGAAACATCAGTTCGTAAAGCAATTGTCAAACAAGGACAGTTACCTTAAATATGTGTGTGAGGAGTTCTCTTACTTATCAGAATGCATTTGCATTCGACTCTAAACCAGAAAATTAATGTTTGACAAGTACTAAACTTACAATTGATGCAGTTAAAAAGTAAACTTGGGATGCTTTAACCCTTTATCTACACAATTATGATCTACTGCAATTTTTTTTTATGTAATATTTTTTTTTCAGTTACTACAATGAAAATTGAAGGATAAACATAAAAAAAAATACTCACCGGTGAGAAATTTAATTATTTAGAGGTAATTAATTAAAGTGGTACTTTAAAGTATCGTCAGTACACTATGACTGAAATATTGTAACAGAAAACCCACAAGGTATTTCAACTGGCACCAGAAAATATTTTCGATTTAACAAGTATGTGAAATATAGCCTTTTTTCTTATTTACAAATAAATCGTTTGGTAAATTCCCGTGCCAATCATTTATTTCAACACTTTAGAATTGAAAATGCTTTGCTCCTGAAAGGTTAAAAAAAAACTATTTTTTTTTTTTTTTTGTTTCGATCTTGTTAGCAGTCTTTTAGTTATGTGACATCAATATTCCAGGGACAACATGTTCTCTCGCATCTCCACATATGCAATATATGAATTTACATATGCCATTTATAGCATAGCAAAAACGAGCCGGTGACACAACTTTTTCGATTTCCTATAAAAAATAACAATGAAACAGAAAAGAAATACCAGGGAAATCATTACTACACTACATTTTAGTAATTACATTTTAAAGCAGATGAAAACGATGGATAACTACACAGACGAAAAGTAAACAAGAAGTTTTTCTCCAGCACCCACTGTACTGACGGTACTTATAAGTACCACCGAGTAATTCAGCTGTTAAATCAAATACATACACCGTTCACCTAAAATAGCTAGTCAAACTGGATCCTATGATCATAATGAAGACATAAAAAAATCCAACACTTATCTTATATCCTTTACTGTGTTTGCAGCAATGAAAAGACGAGCGTGGCAATCTGTACAAAATGTCGGCATAAAACACATCGACTGCTTCAAAGATAGCCTCATTCCTCTCTAAAATAACAAACCTAAAATTACTTCTGCCATCTATTCGGATAAAGTATAGTTAAAAGAGTGTTTTTGCGAAGTACCATTAGAATATTAGTAATATTCACTATGGTATAAAAGTTTAAAGTGAGTGGTACTTATAAGTACCGTCAGTAGATAAAGGGTTAACAGAGATCATTGTAAATTTTTTGGATGACAATAAGGATCCTGATTGTATGGACATAGTTGAAATCATGGTATGCAATTTTGCATCTGTAATACGCTCATTGTGTTAAAAATTCTTTTTTTTTTTTTTTTTTTTTTTTTTTTTTTTTTTTTTTTTTACATTTTAACTTTTTACCCGTAAATTTTGATGCGGTCGATGAGGAGCAACGAGAACGCTTCTAGGAAAACATCAAACAGAGTATTCGTTGTCCTAGAGCAACAGCAAGACATCTGGTAATAGTAAAAAATCAGATGTCTGACTTACTGCTATGAGAAACTGTATTTGCATCTAGTGGAACAACTTCTGAAACACAGAGTTATGTTTAATAATACTGTGATGTCACGACAACCTAGGATGGCACCAGAAATTTAATATCAAAAGTTTATTAAATACAAAATCCTATGTACAAAATATTTACACTTGCCGATACACTTTTACTATAATCTAAGATCAACAATACTCCACCAAACTACACATCTTATTTCTCAAAACTAAACCAATAATAACTCGGATGCCTTCGCGCATCCTACACATACGACGAAAAACCACCACTACTGCCGGTCTCCTCCAAAGCGATATAAGTAAGCGTACAAACTTAATACTGAAATCGGGCGTAAATTAACACAGTTGCGCAATCTTGTGGACGGGGTGATAATCCACATACGCGGGCTTTTAGAGTGACGTCATATATGACAGGATATCTAAAATCTGCGCATATTTTCTAAAACTTTAGTCATTCATAGACATGAATTTTGTTTACCACATTTATTGAAAAATAATGGCGTAGCGAGAGGAGCGTCCAGATGCACTTGATACCACGAAGTTTTCTTCGTCTTGTCAGAGACATTTCAGCTATTAATAAAGGTGAAAAAAACTTTACAATTTTAGTGGTGTGAAGTAAGAAATCAGTTAGGCATCTTCCTGTAGTTTAACCCCGTCCGCTACGTGGCGTGCGCCCTTGATTGATGTGACCTCGCCTTTAATCTTGCGGTTACCTCTCCCATTTAAGATAGGACGCTTACTTATATCGCTTTGGTCTCCTCCCTTCACTTCTATTCACTTACCGTTGGGGAGTTAGTCTCTTCACTTCACTTTACTTTAGAGGTTAAAAAGAGATTGATTGCATGACAAATACTATATCCCAGATGTGTTTTATAAAAATTCCCTTCTATTCCACTAGATGGAGACGTTCTTCATAGCATTAAGTCAGACATCTCATTTTCGATTATTACTAGATGTCTTACTGTACCTCTGAGGCAACAATATAAAGGTATCGGAATCAACGAAAAGCTAGTAGGAATTCAAATTACAGTGGAACCTCTTTTATCCGAAACTCTTTTAACCGAAACTCTCGGTAAACCGAAATCCATCTTTAAAGCTTTTTTTTTTTTTTTAGTATCACATTCCTTGTGTGAAAAATCCATTTTCAAAGCTTTTTTTCTACTAACTATCTTCTTCTAAACTATCATATTCCTTGCGTGCAAGCGGTCCATTCCGAACTACGAGTGCATTTAAATATTGTCGATTCCTTTTCTTAGAGTTCCCTTGAATTTAACTTGAGCTCCCGAAAGCTGCGGAGTGGAACGAACAAAACGAACAAATGAGCAACTCTGAAGCTTTTAAATGTTTTGTATAAGGTTTGGCATGGCTGGAGCAGCAGAAAGACTGTAATACTCGTGAACTAATAACATTTAAAAACTTCGTGATAGAGTTTCAAAGCAAAGGCAACCGAAACTGCGACAAACAAAACATTGTTTCAAACCCTTGAGGAATATGTAAAATGTACTTAATTTCAAAATTAAAATTCAGGTGATTTATTCTTGTTTCTATTTTGCTATTGCTTTAATTTTATTCAGCACTTGGTACCCTAATAAAAAAATAGCGCATATATTTCTCTTTAATATTAAAATTGAAGCAATCTCGATTATCCGAAAATTTCAATTTCCCGAAAGATGGTTGGTCCCAATTACTACGGATAATCGAGGTTCTACTGTACTGCTGGATGTTCTACGTGAAAATTCAGAGTCATCGCCTAAGAGAAAAACAAAAAAACGCAAGCTTTATTACCAAAAAAAAAAGTGGTGTAAGTTCTTTGACTAAATAAAATATACAAATTTAAAAAGGCTTTAATGCAATCTGTAAAAATATACATAGCTATGTGTACATTTTAAAATGGAATCGTTTTCCTTTGTTTATTTGCCTTTATTCTGTTTAACAGGCTTATATACATGAACATTAAAAGTGCTTAAAATATATAATGCGAACTTTAGAATGTTCACTGTCTTACTTAAAAAGCGACTAAAATAATGAAAAATGTTGCAAGTTAAAAATATACATTTTATTTAAAACTTCTTAGTACTTTCAAGCTTTTCCAAGCTCGTCCTCAGAGAATATTTTAGTTAATAATCACGGTATTTTTTTTTTTTTTTCAGGGGTAAAAACTGTGTATTGAAATACAAAACTGCATATTTTGTTTATGAAAATACCTTTTAAAAATAAAGTCTTTTTAACCTTTTTTGTTAAAATTTGTAGTAAGCTACTTCAAAAAAGGTTCAGTTTTTCATTAAATAAAATATTCTTTAAAAGGAAAATATTTAAAAAAAATGAAATTCTATAACGTTTATTTAAAATGACTAATATTTACCTTACTATCCGTTTTAAAAATCGATAATAAATCCTTTTAACATTTTTTTAAGAGCGACAAAAAATATTCAATATATAACTGAAAGACTTGAACCATCATAATCTTGCAACACACAGATACGCTTACACGTAGGAGGAAAAAAGGTTGTTTTGAATCCGAAATAGAGAAACCGTGAAACCTTTTTTAAATATAAAAATTCTTTGAAAGAAGTGGTAAAACTTAAATATTTTTTGCCACATTTTTATTTTCAAATTTTTAAGTGAGTTCTTTTATTGTAAAGAGTAGGTATGTTTTTATGTATGTATTTTAATGCGATTGTAGAGGCAACTAGTTAGTTAAAAATATTATTGGTTTTCTTTTAGCTGTTTTTCAAATGTATGTAAGTTTCCATCTTTTTAATTTTTTTTATTTTTTTGGTAATATAATTTTTTAACAAATAACGACTTTTTCTTTTCCTTTAAATATTTTATTATTGTTTCTGAAACACTCTGCAAATCATCTCTACTACGTGAAAAAAAAGTTTTTTCGAATGTAATACAGATAGCTGTTAACCCTTTACGCACCGACGGTACTTTAAAGTACCATTGTTATAAAGTTCATTTAATACATCGATTAGTAACAGTAGAACCTCTTTTATCGGAAACTCTTTTAACCGAAACTCTCGGTTAACCGAAATCCATTTTTAAAGCCTTTTTTTTTTTTTTTTTTTTTTTGCTATCACTTTCCTTGTGTGCAAAATCCGTTTTGAAAGGGTTTTTTTTTTTTTTTTTTTTTTTTTTTTACTATCATATTCGTTGTGCGCAAGCAGTCCATTCCGAAACACGAGTACATATACATATTTTCGATCCCCTTTCTTAGAATTCCTTTGAATTTAACTCGAGCTCCCGTAAGCTGCGGAGGGGAATGAACGAAGAAAACGGTTTGGCTTGGCTGGAGCAGCAGAAAGACTATGATACTGACGAACTAATAATATTTTAAAACTTCGTGATAAAACTTCAAAGCAAAGGCAGTCGAAACTGCGACACACAAAACATTGTTTCAAACTCTTTTGAAATATGTAAAAGGTACTTAATTTCAAAATTAAAGCTCATTTAATTTAATTTTGTTTCTATTTTGCTATTGCCTTATTTTTATTAAGCACTTGTTACCATAATAAGAAATAACACATGTATTTCTCCTTAACCTTAAAATTGAAGCATTCTCGATTATCCGAAAAATTCGATTTCCGAAAGAGGGTCGGTCCCACTTACTTCGGATAATCGAGGTTCTACTGTAAGGCAGTTTAGAATGAGTTATAGATACTTTGCTTCATCTTGTTCCAAAAGCACTATTGGTTGCACAAAACAAAAATATTTTTAAAAGGATGATTTCTTTTGTATTTGCATCTTTTCAGCTTTCTTGGCGTTGAAAGATTGGGGGTAAACAGATTCAGTTCGGAATTTTTCTATTGTAAGAATATTGTAAGTTGTATATTTGTACATTTTTTAATTCTACAAAATACAAAAAAAAAATATTTTAAATAGAAGGTTTGAGTGGAATTATAAATTTTGCCCAAAATCGCTATAAATTCAAATTTAATTAATTAGTTTTAATTGGCAAAATCTTTTCTAAAATGTATTAAATGCAAATCTTCTAATGTCGTTTCAAAAATTCACGAAGAATGTTTTAGAAGATCAAAAGTTTACACGAGTTCATAATTTGGGACATAACGGGTTAAAAGTGGAACAATTTAGGCCTTTTTGGTCTTCCTAGTTGACACTGTCTGGAAGTAGTTGTATTTCTAAAACTTATGGAGCCGCATACGAGAGCAGAGATCTAGATGTAGTCTAAGTTATATAAGAGGGAGTATAGTTATAATTAAAGAAATAAAAGCGTTTAGAATTAAACACAAGATTAAACATGAGAAATATTAAATTTATAAAACAAATACAGCAATTGCAATTTTTTAAAGTTTTTTTACTTAAAAAAATTGCAATTGCTGTATTTGTTTCTGCTGTCTTTGTGTGGCTTTATTTATAGTAAAATGTTATAAAATGCTCAATTGCTCAAAATCGCGGACATTAAAGAGGAAAAGGTCAAAAATACAAGGCACTTAAAAATATTTTTTTTTTTTTTTTTTTTTTTTTGTAGTAACAGTGTCATATAAAAAGGAAAAATAAAATTTGCAAGTTTATATATTTTTTTCTTTATTATATAAAAAAATATATATATATATATGTATATGAAGTTTAAATTAAATGTACGTTAAACAAAAAGAGAAAAAACATAACAACTTTCATAAATATTATAAAACAATTCCATATATTTTTTCGATACGTGTTACGTATTACTAGTATTTCTGTCCAGCCAAATTCTCAGAGCTCTGGGCTGCAGGATTTTTGGAATACAGATAATTCCGGTCGAGTTTCGGTCCGGGCCGAAATTTTGGCAGCATTTTCGTCAAAAACCATTTTTCGGCGAAACTCTGATTTTGAGCCGAAAACGAAACCTAATTTCCGGTCGATCTCTAATTTATAGCCTCAGTTAAACGATAATGGAGGCATACGTATCTTTGAAGAAGAAAATTCTTCTGTGGTATTATTTTTTTTCCCCTGTTTATGAGTTTATCAATTAAAATGCAAAAGTACATAATATTATATGTAAAAACCGAATCAAACTGAAGTGTAGTTTATTTTCATCCCAAAACAAGTAAATTTAACGCTTTTTAAAGGTCAAAAAAGAAAGAAAAAAAAATATTTTTTTTTATGACCAGAGGTCTTTCTATGCTAATATAGTGAAACCTCTATGTGCGACCACCTCCCTCAGCGATCATTTTTTCATGGAACGAAATTTATTCTCATAGGCTCAATACTAATTTTACCTCCATTCAGAGACCATCCCCATTAAACTCCCTCCATGTGTGACCCAGTTCTTTGAAGAAAAGGAAACAAATTCTGTTTTTTCATATCTCTTGAAGAAGATTTTATTAGAAAAATAATTCAGGCGAGCGCATTATTCATCAAACTTCTAAACTAAGTTTAAATTTCTTTTATACCGCTAACTTTTAAGTGTTTAAACCCCTTTGTGCCTTTTAGGCAACGAATTTAACTTTGATGGCAAATTAAGAATGACGGTCAATACACTCCTCTGCCCTATTCTGTCAGGAAACTCTCAAAGAAATAAATAAATTAACGAAATCGTCATTATTTGTTTCCGTCCACAAAAAATTGAATTTATTTACTGAACTTCGAAAGGACTTGGAAATAAAAGTTCTAAAAGATAAAACCGTAAAATAAAAGCAAACGTCAATGTATTCGTTTTTTAAACTCTGCAGTAGTTAACTTATATAATTAACTTTTGTTCTGATACTTAAATTTTCACATTTTTTCCTATTGTGAAAAATAAATTTTAGTAACCTTAATTGTTACCTTTTTTTAACAATTAAAATCTAGATTTAAACATGACCTCCATTAAGAGACCACCTCTCGGAGCAGCCAATTTTTAATGGATTGGAAACGTGGTTGCTTTAGGGAGGTTTTACTGTGTTAAGAAAACTATTGCATACAAAAATATGAACATTTAAAGAGAACTGTTCAATTAATACGAATTGAAGTAGACACTTTATAAATCGAAGAATTATTTTAAGAGGTATTTAGTGTTGAAGTCCGTCAAAAAAAGTACTAGAGGAACAATAACTATACATAGGAATTCAATCATCTTTCTTTGGACATACTTCACAAGCTTGCGGTGTGCAAACTGCACTAATTATTTGACTGACTTTTTTTTAGTCTTTTTTTTTTACTGTTTCATTCGAATTTTCATCATTACAAGAGCTATATTTTTCCTATTTAGAAAAGGTCATTATTTGAACTTGTTGCTAAATTATATAAACGTGCATAAAGAATGATATTTCCTTTTAATTAAAAAATGTATTTAAAGATGAAAGTTCTGTAAATTGACTTACTTTATGTTTTTTGAGTCGCTGAATCCGAATTTGTAACTTCCCAACAAAATTTCCTCCGGCAACCTCCCCAAATTTTGGTAAAATGTCCCCAAAAAAGGATTTTATTAAAAAAATCCCCTTCATCTTAAGTCATAATGTCATGTATCTAATTTGTTGCAAATTTAGTCTACTTTCTCAATTTCTAGATACTTTCCCCTAAAACAATAAAAAAAAAAATTGCTTTTTTTAATAAAAACCTTTTTTTTTGGGGGGGGGGGGGGGCATTTTACCAAAATTTGGGGGGGGGGGTTGCCGGGGAAAATTTTGGTGGGAAGTTACAAATTCGGATTCAGCGACCCAAAAAACATAAAGTAAGCCAATTTCCAGAACTTCCATTAATTTTGCCAGGTAAAATCCCCTATTGCCTGGACTATTAAACGTGACTGTTAAAAACGGAAACAAAACTTAAAAATAATAAAATGATCACGTGTGAAAAGTTGGAAATGGGAAAAATTATCCCATAAAAATGACAATTACACGTAAATATTAAAAAACAAAGAAATTTAAAAAATAATAATTGCATTGTGTGTTAAAAGAAGTAAATAGGGAAAACTGCGTCATATTTAAAATGGCCAAATAATAATGTAACCAAACAGTTTAAATTTTTAAATATACTTACACGATAGATTATTCCATATTTCGAGGTGGTCATTTTAACTATTGTTGCCAATTCTAAAAAAGTGTATATAATATTTCTTTCAAATAAAAAAAAACTACTTTCACATTAATATTAAAAAGAGAAAGAAAACTTTGTGAAATTTTAAAACGATATATATTAAATATCTTAGCAAAAACAAATTTCTGATAGCGCCGTTAGAAAATTCCAAGAGGCAACGACATTGTTTATTTAGTTCATTTTGTATAAGTTGATTTTAAAATGGTTAAATAATCTTATTTCATTAATAACGAAAACAGCCATTAAATGTCTCAACAGCAGTTCCCTCAGTCAAATCCCTCAGAAAAATCCCTCAGTCAAAGGGAAATGAATGAAAACCTGCGTACAGGGAAAATGTCACATCGTTTCATTATAACTTAATCTTCCGTAATTTTTTGAAAGGAGATCAAATTAGCATGCTTTTAGAGCCTGTGGTGTCTGAAAGGAGTTTAGCGAGCATAGCGCGTAGGGGCAGAGTCATCTAGTATTAAAAAAAGAAAGAAAAATTTAAATAATAATCAAATTATTACGCGTTAAAAAGCAATAAACGGGGAAATTTGTGTCGTATTTAAAATGCCCAAACAATAATACTGGCAAGCACTTTCAATTTAAAAACATATTTACACGAGAGATTTATTTAATATTTCGAGATAGTCTTTTTCACTATTTGAAAAAGTATTTTCACTTAATATAAAAAATAGAAACAAAACATTATTGAAAATTACGTCATATTTGAAACGAAACGTTTAACATTTCTTTTTTAAAACAATTTTCTTATAGTTTTGTCATAAAATTCGGGAGGCAGCGATTTTGTTTACTTGGATATTTTATATAAGCTGATTTTCAAATGTTTAATTGATTTTATTTAATCAATCTCGAAAACAATCGTTTGTTGTCTCAACAGCAGTTGATTCGACATTAAAATCCTTCAGTCATAGGGAATTGAATGGAAAGCCGGTTACAGGAGATATAATAGACCAGTGGAGAAATTTTTCGTCGGCACGCACTAGCGGTATTTACGATTAACATGAATGGACATGATCGCGGCTGAAGTTCAATCAGTGTAATCTTGAATCTCATTTGGACCTTCTTGCTTAACCGGCAATTGAGGTAGATGGCGAATATGAGCGTAAGTACTAACTGGTATTGATCTTTCGTTAAATGATTTTGCATAGAATTACATTTTTTATCATTTTGATTTTTCTATCTACGATATGAGAGTATTTTGAAATTTGAAATGCTATTTAGTTTCATACAAGAGAAAAAAAAACGCAAAATGTATATACATCTATATATAAGAACAAAATTTGTGAAAGAGAAAACTGATTTATTATTCATTTCCGTCTAAATGTAGAAATGCTCCTTTACATAAGAGTTTTTGCTGCATTTATGACTCGAATAAAAAAGTTGTGAAAAAAGATTTATCTAATAAAAAAAATATTCTAAAGCGTCCCAAACCATTTTTTTTCAAAACCTGTCTAATCCAGCGAAGTCTCTTTACCAGCAAATTTATGTAGAGATGGAGGCAGTGGTAAATGAATAATTCAAGAGAATCCCGCATACTACAATTTTCGAAATGAATAAAAGTTTCTTCTGGGATGGCAACGAAAATTCTAACTAAAAAGATAGAATTTCTGTTTTTGTTAAAGTGAAAAGTGCTGGTTTAAAACTCTTAACTTATAAAATAAATTCATCATCTATAAAAAAAAAAAAAAAAAAAAAAAAAAAAAATGTTTTTAGAATTTATTTTTTTTTTTTTTGTATAATTTATATTTTCGGAAAAATTTTAAATTTTGATAATAATATTCTGATTTACTATGCAAATACTTTAGTTTCCGCATTGCGCTGAAAAAGCCTTGCAAAACAACCGGCGAATCCCTAGTAAATATTAGCACAAAAATAAATTTTTCAATACATACGATATTGATTTAGTAATAATACATTTCATAATTCAATATGTTCCATCATTGTTAATGTTTTACAATTTATTTGCAATTTTCTATTATAATCAAGAACAGATTAGAGAGAAGAGATTGTGAAACATTTTCCAATGTACCTAAAAAACTGTAATGAAATTTCACCGCTAAATAAAGAGAAAGAAGAGTACATAAGAATACAGTTTAGAACACAGATATCACATTTAAAAATCCAGGTTTAGCAATTACCTTCCATAGTCAAAAAATTTATCTGATTATTTTGTGCAACCTGCATACTATAATTCATAGATTCGCATATATGCAACATGTCATGCTAAAATTTAGTTCAGGTAGAAAATCACTTTTAGAAATTTTCTCACATAGATAGAAATGCACACGAATTATTTTTTACAGCTATAAACTAGGTCAACAGGTTTTAATACACCTCAAATATTAAGATGAAATTTAATTCAGGTAAAAAACGCACCAGCCACAAAGGCAAAGTATATTTTGTTTTCCATCTATAGGAATTTATTTATATTTCGCAAACTTCTACAAGTTCCCTTAATATAGTTCAGCAGGAAAATATTAACACAATTGAAAACGATCCTCAAGCAATTCACTCCCGTAGTCAGTAAAACTTACGAATACCTTTATGTAGCCCTGTATATGATCAACATAATTTATACACACATGTACAGTCGTGGGAAAAAAATAAACACCCCCTACTATCTCTGCAACAAATTAATGTAGAAGAGTTACTGGTACCAAAGGATTGGAAATAAAGTCTACTTTTAAATAATGTAAGGGGACCATCTACACATAAAAAAGAGCCCAAACTTTGTTTTTTTCAATAGCAACACGCAATTTTGACACCATAAATAGAGTCTACACCCTTCAATTAGCCAAAATCGAAAAATTTCATGAAATTCGTATGATTAGTTCCAAAGAAATTAATTATTTTAAAATGAGCCTTCCAAATTGAAGTTCGGTACTCGATTGTTGAAATGCTACGGTATGACTATGTATCTTCTATTAATGTAGTATTTCTTGCCAATATGACTATTTCACTCGCTTAAAATGTTTCGACTACTGCCATCCCTAATGTTTCGTTAAAATGAGTGAAAATTTTTTTTTTTCAAATTATGCTTTTCTGGACATCATAGACAGCCCCTTAAACAGTCATTTTGACGTTTTATTTTTGCTCATAATTCGAAAACTACTTGAGAATTTGCATAAAGCAGGACATAATAAGCATAAATATATTTAAAAAAACTGTAGGTTACAATTCATATATTTTTTTCTAATATTAATTTCATTATCCATATTATAAGTATTATAAATAAAGAAATATATATATATATCACATTAGTATTATAATTTCAGTCGATATTAATAAAAAGATGAAAATGTAATTTAATATTAGAAGGTCTAAATTTTTAATATTTATAATTAAAAAATTTATCATCCAAATGACTCTGGATTTCATTTCTAGGCATAGTTTGAACCGGAAATTTCAAATACAGCGAGAGAATTAAGTGTTGCCGTTGAAAAAAACAAAGTTTGTTCTGTTTTTGATTTGTAGATGACCCCTAAGCAAATTTTATATATATCATTTAAAAGTAAACTTTGTTTCCATTCGCTTGGTATCTGTAAATTTTTCCTATTATGATTAATTGCAGAGTTAGTAGGGGATGTTTACTTTTTTTCCCCCCACGACTGTACTTACTATGAATACATTTAGCTAAAAACGCAAATTAGAGTTGAAAACGCAGTTTTAGCATTAATCACTCATAGACAGTACTGTAACCGAAATATTTTGTGCGTCCCTGTAAATAAACGATAAATGCAATGCACACCATACTTTGTAGTAAACATTTTATAGTAAACTCCAGTATTGAATATAAATTTCGTAATATTTCAAATAGTCTAACAGCCTTAAAATATACTGCTAACGGTTTTTTCTTCAAGCAGACAGTTATGTAACAGAATTCTTTTGTGTGGCCCTCTAAATGAATTAATAAAAGCTTTGCACCCCATATTCTTACAGAATGAATGTTAGTACACCTCATAAATGCATATCAATTTAATTATGCTTGAAATGGCGTAGCATCATTAAAATGTACTTGAAACGATTTTTTTCCTATTGACCGTAATATAACAGAATAATTTTGACTCTCCCTGTAAACGAATTATACATTCTAAAAACTCAATAGCATATAAAAAATTCACCACTGACCGACAAACGGCAGACAAGAACCGTATTCACTAACACATTTCAATTATGTTAACTGTTACCAACTCATATGTTACCAAATGTTAAACATTGTAATAAAAAAATTTTAAATCCATAAAATTTATTAAATTCATATATTTTTTCTTATTTTTCAGGCACAGTTAGAAGAAAATTCAATTTCCTTAATTTTGGAAAAATAAACATGTAAAATCGATGGTGGCGAAGAAACTGCTGAAAAGCAGCGTTTGAATATAATGTTGTTTAAAGTTTTCTCTTCGGTTTTTCAGGCCTGCACGGCTCAACGTTTACGACTGGTACGAAATTAATTTAAAAAAATTTCCAATCGGACCAACAGCAAGGTATTCTTAAAACTTCAAACATTATGTAAAAAAAATAATAAATACATTTTTTTATCATTTCAAACCATTTATTTGATATTCGATACTACTTTTAAATTTATTCAATTCCTACTATTAGTTCACACTCTCCCTACATATATCTTGTTCAAATTTTCAATCGTTAATAAAATATTTATTATTCATCCAATCAAGTTCAAATAATTTTTTTTTTAACTTGTAGTGGATGACACTTGATGTTAATGCAGTTTTTTCAAATATTAATTAATTAACTAAATTGAATAAAATAATTTTAGTTTTATATGGGAGACAAAATGGCGGCCATTGGTTATTGAACAGCATTTAATGCATCTCCATACCTATAGGTGTGGGGGGGGGGGTTACCATAGGAGGGTCCCTGTTCTGTCGCCAAATACCGCCCCGTTTATCGCCAACATGGCGATATATCGCCAAATTTGGCGTCAAAAGTCACGCCAACTCTAATATTTCACCAAATTTCCATAGACTTCCATTGTAAACCAGTAGGGTGTACTTGCTTATAGAAAATCAACAAATTCAGATATATTAATGCAACAAAAACTAATATTAGTTTAAGGGATTATATTAAATTTTTCTTTGATGACCTAAGTAGGAATTGACTTTAAATATATATATATATATATATATATATATATACATATATATATATATTACTTGTTTCTTACTTCAACTCTCTTCTTCCATATCATTAAATGCCTCCAAATTTTTCTGCTTAATTTCCAATTATGTTTTTTTTATTATTATAATATTCAGTTTCTAATGGTCATTTCAAAATTTATGATTTTTATTTATACTAGAGAATAAATAATTTTGAACCAATGTAAGAATCTTTCAATTATTTACTTTATATTTTTAAAAAATGCACTTTAGACTGAAGTAGCATCTTCAATTCGCTAATATTAATTAACTTATGAGAGGCAATGACTCCAATTCAAGAGAAATTCTCTTCAATTTTTAAAATGCATGCTTATCATAAATAAAAGCATTTATTTATTCATATCTGGCAAATTTTACTGTTATAAGTTTATATATTTTATCATTTTACAATTTAACAATCAATGCAATTTGTAGTTTTTTCTGCAACTAAACAGCCTGTAAAATTGTAAAAGTACTCAAAATTTTGAATAATTTAAAAAATTTAAATCATAATGGTTACAATATATTTTTGAAGTTAAAATAAACAATTTTTAAACTCTGTAGGCTTTTAAACTGCTTTGCGAATTCAGATTAATTAAATTTATTTGAGAAATGATTTAGAATAATCGGGTACTTATAAAACATTCATTTAAGAAATGCTTCTATTAATTAATAAATAGTTTAGCTTTACCCTTAATGCAATTAAACCCCCAAAATAAGTAATGGAAATTGCAATTTTCAGGTAAAAGATTTAACAGTTTGCATGTGATTGTGTTGTATAAATATAAAATTCTTGTGAATTATATATTATTAATTATTTACTTGATCTTTACTTTTAACAATTTAATCATTTTTAAAATTATCTTACTTCTTATCATTTCAGTTTATTATTTTACATAATTATTTTAATATTTTACTGTATTGCAAAGTTTCTTTATAATTTTGATTGCATTATTAAATTCAGATTACTGTTTAAAAAGTATAAACAAAGCAATAACAAGAAATCAGCAAAATTCTAATATCCGCACAACCTCTGGTCTCAAGCTGTGCGCATTTGAGGGAGTCTACTGTATTATAAATCTATATTAGCATTAAGTTAAAACTTGTACTTACTTCCCTTTTTAATACTTTCCAACATAATTGAAAAGCGTTTACGAATTCGGTTTGTCTGTATACTTCCCATTACTCGGATTGTCATGTAATTGATACATGTTAGTGAGATTTAATATGGTATGTTCGTTAGTGAAAATAGAGCGTGTCGCCTTTATAGTTCATTTACAGGGGTACTCAAAAGTGTTCCGTTACATTATGATCTGTAAGAAAAAATCGTTCATAGTGCATTTTAATAAAGTTACACTATTTCTAACATTTTGAAACAGATATACATAACTGAGGTACACTACAAGTGGTTTACTACAGAATATGTTGTGCAATAGCATTTATTTTTTATTTACAGGGACACACAAATGAATTCGGCTATTGTACTCTGTATGAGCAATAAATCCTGAAGTGCATTTTCAATTGTGGTATGTGCTTTTTTTCACATAATTTGGTGTGTGTAATTTCTTCTGATACAAACCGTGCAGAAGAAAAGAATTCGAACATATGTCCGTTTAATAACGGAAATCTTTGTTGAGAATTTTGAATTGTGTTATACGTTTCCTAACTGAATTAAATCTTTGCTAACTGTCTAGCATATACAAATGTATAGATAGTATACAGGGTGGCACAAAAGCATTCGGATGTTTTTATGACTATAGATGGTAATTACTCAAATTGGTTTTTAATTGTGTTATGTGTTTCTCAAATTTCTTATTTAGGCATAATCTTTGTTCTAATTAAATAATGCAGTTTTGTTAAAATAATCAGGATGTCTTGGAAAGTATTTCATAATGTATGCCTGATGCAAGATTTTTATATCTTTTTAAATTTGTATTTGTTGTATTTGGGAACGTTACTTCAAAATTGAAAGGAAAGAGAGTTCATTTATATAAAATACGATCTTTAACGATATCAGGGGATCCAACGCAAGTCACACTGGTTATAATGTACTGTGCCGGTATACAGTACATTGGTAAAAATCATCTTTAAATTGAAAATACAAATTAAAAAAATAGATATTTTAAATGTAATATATTTTTTGAAATCTACCTGCCCCTGTAGGCCGAGCCGGCAGGGATTGTTTTTTTTATATTTATGTTTTAATTTAAGTAAGACATAACTAAGTAAGATATCTTTTAATTAAGTAAGAGATAATGTTTTTTAGAGTTATCCCTCCAAAACGATTTTATTCTTCCAACTGTGAATGTTCAATAAAATAATTTCAAATAAAAGAAAATACCGATTAAAGTTTTCTACAAAAGTAACCGCATAAATGAATTTTTGAGACGATCTTATGATGAGGGCACAAGTAATATTCAAAGATGCTCGTGGATCTGTTAATATCGAAAGTTACTATTTTACATATTAAAAGTTTAAGAACTCGAAATTTCAACTTTAAAAAGTTTCAAGAATGCTTCAGTGATTTATTCAATTTTAAGTTAATCTTTTAACGAAAGTTAAAGTAAGTTATTGCATCTTCTAAATTTTGTGCAATGAGTTCAAAAATACAATAAATATATTTATCTCCTTAAAAAAAATTACATATTAAAAAAAAACCAATGATTCCTCCATGAGCCAAATGATAACAGCAATAGACAATCACCTGTTTCAATATTATGCGCTAAAATCAATAAAAATATTGTTTACTGATAACAGTCTTTTAAAAATCGATAGTGTAGACAGAAAATCCATTTGTGAAAGTCAGAATGTTGGGAATTTCACAGTTTATGGAAGTCAGTTTTAAAAATAATTTAAAAGAAAAAATATGTTCTTAAACGAAGCAGAAGACAACAGAAGCTTTTTTTCCCTTTCAATTTGTTTTCTTATTCCCCTTCTATTCTGTGCTCTTTTGTTTTGATTATACTCTTCTGTGATCGGCTGTTGTCTTCTGCTTTTTTATTGGCTGTCGATTTCTAATTTCCTATTGGCTGTTTCTTCTGCTTGTTTCCTTTCCCTTATCTTTCATTTCAGTCTTACTGCTGCTTTCATAGTAGAAACACGTCTTTTTGGCGCCTGACGAAGAAAAACTCGGATCTTTTGAAAGGTCTAGCGCGTTTAAAAGTTTTGATAATGTTTTAAGACGCTCTTTTAGTTCTTGTTGATTCAAATCAGTTTCAACGTATTTTGTTTGATTCCAAGATAATTTGTATTATTACAATATAATAAATTACGTATTCATTGAATATAAAATAGGAGCAAAATGATAAAAACGGAAGAGATTTTCTAAATTATAGAATTTTTACCTTTCAGTTGCACTTCCTTTGCATTTAATAATTTCAATGCACAATTATGTCCTGTATTTGTAAGGTTTTGAATGGTTAATGGTTCTTGTCGAGCTGACAGAACATGCCACACCTCACAAATAGCAGAATTTTGTCCTGCTTTTAGGCTATAATGAACCATTTGACAATTCTTTCGGTAGATATCGCACACTATAATACCCGAAACGTTCTCCATGAGATTCAGAGCAGAACTATTTGTCGGCCAATCGTGTGTAGCAATTATTTTCAAACTGTATTTATTTTATTTATTTATTTATTTATTTATTTTATTTTATTTATTTATTTATTTTATTTATTTATTTATTTATTTATTTATTTATTTATTTATTTATTTATTTTTTATTATTATTTTATTTTTTTTTTTTTGCTGAGTGAATTGACTTGATTGCATTGCCTTATTGAAAAATAAAATTAAGGCTCGTAATTTTTTCACCTTGGTTCAACAAATGGCATTGTAACAACTTAAAATTACACTATGTGCAATTTACTTAAAAAATGATAAAATATTTAAAAAGGCGTTGAAAGTACTACAACTATATACATAGCCTTCGTCAGAGAATAAAAAAATAAAAATGCCGCAATTAGCGTCTTGTTTTCAAATTTCACGTAGTTGGTGTCGAAAGTAGACTACGTGAAATTTGAAACCATTTAACGGTGTTAAAATGCTTCAAATTTTTAACGTAACCTTTAAACGTAATTTAACACCTTTTTAAATATTTTATCATCTTTTAAGTAATTTGCACATAGTGTAATTTTAAGTTTAACTTTTTAAAGATGGATTTAGAATTCTATATATTTATTTGCTGATGTAAAGAAATAGATACTTTATTTTTTACTTATAACTTCTTTAGACACCAACTACGTGAAATTTGAAAACAAGACGCTAATTGCAGTATTTTTATTTTTGTATTCCCTGACGAAGACTATGTATATAGTTGTAGTACTTTCAACATATATAAACATTTCTATGTATATAGTTGAACATTCAGCATTCCTATGTATATAGTTGACAATACTAAGTATTATTAAAGTAATTTAACACCTTTTTAAATATTTTATCATCTTTTAAGTAATTCGCACATAGTGTAATTTTAAGTTTAACTATTTAAAGATGAATTTAGCATTCCATTTATTTATGTTGTAACAAGTTGGTCTATTTTGTCATCTTTCTTAAAAGTAATTCTAAGCATATCCCCTGAGGAAAAAAAGGCCCAAACCAATGAGAAGAGTACTCACCTTTTTGATGCTTGGAATATATCTTCTTTTCTTTTTAACGGTCATGCCAACATTAATGAATACTGTTTATACATAGAAATTAAACTCCTCTTCATTAATGAAATTAATTAAAAAAATTCGTTTGTTGCTTTAGATGTTTCTGAATACGGGATTTTTTATGGGCATTTGTTAAACGTGGACACAGGCGTGGTTTTACATATTTAAGTTATATTATAATCGTATGTATTTTCCAACTACATTTTTATTTTTTTTTTTGCAGAGTGTATTGACTTAATTGCATTGTCTTGTTGAAAAATATAATTAATGCTCGTAATTTTTTCACCATGGTTCGACAAACGGCGTTGCAACAAGTTTGTCTATTTTGTCATCTTTTTAAAAAAGTAATCCTAAGCATACCCAAACCAATAAGAAGAGTACTCACCTTTTTGATGCTTGGAATATATCTCATTTACTTTTAACCCCTTGAGGAGCGGTGGTATATATTATATCCTATGTACGATTAATGAACATTTGCACCAGAAAAAAAAATTAATTTTTACTTTTCTAATTTTGGCGGCAAAAAGTCGTAAAATTTTTCTTATTTTGCCATAAAGTTTTTGGAAGATTCCGGTGTGAATTCGACATTACAGAAACACAATTACTTGCCGCTGAAATGGTTGAACGGTCATGTCAGCATTAATGAATACTGTTTGCATGTCGAAATTAAACTCTTCTTCATCAATGATACGAATTAAAAAAATTCGTTTGTTGCTTTAGATGTTTCTGAATGCAGGATTTTTTATGGGCACTTGTTAAACGTGGACACAGACGTGGTTTTACATATTCAAAGATTTCCAACTCTTTAATTGCTCTTTTTAAAGCCCATATTAATTCTGGCAACATAATCTGGCTTCTGGCTTCCGCTTTCATTTGTTGTCATTATTTTACATGAGGCCGCGCGAATAATCAAATGTTCGGTTCGTTTCAAAAGCATTCTCAGTCTTCCTGTAGACTTTGAAATACAGTAGAACCTCTTTTATACGAAACTCTTTTAACCGAAACTCTCGGTTAATCGAAATCCATTTTTAAAGATTTTTTTTTTTTTTTTACTATCACATTTCTCGCGTGCAAAATCCATTTTTAAGCTTTTTTTAAATTTTTTTTTACTATCAAATTCCTAATGTGCAAATTTTTAAGGCCGCATTTAAAATAAAGGTGATAATACTACATAGCTTTTTTAATCATGAAAAAATGCACATTTGAAGTCCTCTCGTTCATAACTTTTTTGATATATGAATGCTATGTTTATATCAATAGTAAAATACACTTAAGAAATTTTAATAAGTGAATAACCTTCAAAAGAATTCACATACTATTAAAAAAAAACTTCGTGATAGAGCTGCAAAGCAAAGCGGGTTGTTTGTAGTTTTGTTTGTGGCAGTTTCGAATGAAAAAACTGCCACAAACAAAACTTTGTTTAAAGCCCTTGTGAAATATGTAAAAGGTACTTAATTTCAAAATTAAAATTCAGGTAATTTATTCTTGTTTCTATTTTGTTATTACTTTATCTTTATTAAGCGGTTGTTACCAAAAAAGAAATAGCGCATATATTTGTCCATCTTCTTAAAATTGAAGCATTCCCGATTATCCGAAAACTTCGATTTTCCGAAAGAGGGTCGGTCCCAATTACTTCGGATAATCGAGGTTCTACTGTACTATAAGTGATCTGATTAATATAGAAAGCAAAATAATAATAATAATAGACTTTCATTTTATTATTTTCAATTTTATCATCACTTCTGTGAATGGATTATCTGATGTCAGTATAAATTATTGGGTCGTTCGGAAAGTCGTGGTGCGTTTGGGAAAATCAGTTCGTACCGGAAAATTCTGTCCCGTAATTATTAGACATTAGATATCGGAATCAATGTCTAAAAATTAAATGATAGAATTTTCCGGTAAGAATTGATTTTCCCAAACGGACACAACTTTCCGAACAACCCAATAGAATTTGGCTTCTTTTGAAGTCAGTTTTGCGAACTGAAAGAATGCGATCAGAATATCTTTTATATACTATTACACTGTAAAAAAAAGCTGTAATTTTTACAGAAAAGAATTGTATTTTTTACAGAAAAAAACTGTTTTGAAGAATAACAATTTTTTTCTGTAAAAGAAACTGAATTCCGTAATTTTTGTAGGAAAAATCTGTATTTTTTACAGAAAAGTACTGTTTTAATGAAAAATTACAGTTTTTTTCTCTAAATTAAACTGTTTTCCACTGGCGCCAAAATTGACAGTTTTTTACTGTCAATTTGACAGAATTTTTTTTATAGTGTATAGATAATATACGGAAACCAACCGTGAGCCGCGATTACGAAAAATCTGATGCATTCTTATCATTTTACTCCATCATAAATTTAACAAAATACATATTCTAAAAATTATATGCAATTTTTGTTAACGATTATATTACTATAAGTAAGAATATCGTGCATTAAGTTTTAACAGATAGATTCCCGCACGTGCATATCAAAAGCGAACTGATTTCCTTATATTTAATAATTTTAAATAATGATTTACGGCTGAGAAATCTCAATTTAAGTACGTAAATGTTTATTCACGTTGCTAGCAAAGCGTAAAACCAACAGAGTTAAAAAATATCCAGGCCTTGTTAGCAATTTCAATAAAAATTCACGTAATTAAATTGTGATTTCATTATTTTTTGTGTTTTTCCTGTCATTTTGCACCTCATTGTATAATGAAAAGAAATCACTATTTTTTTATTAGAATTTTGGTAAATTTCACCATACGTGTCCTTAAATAATCTCTTCACCTATTGGCTGCTTAACAGAAGGAGCTCAGAAAGCGTGAAACAAAGATTTTAACCCCTTGGGGACGAGCGACACGTATACGTGCCGGAAATAGGCCTAAGAAACCTCGTTTATCCTCACCAGTAAAATTTTACTGTAAAATTTGCCTTATTTATTCCGAGCATTTTCCCGATTTGAATAGGCACAAACTTCTGTTTTTTAAAACCGGTAGCAAAGTAATAAACATTTCGTAAAAGTCTCCCGTCGCGAAGGGGTTAAAAGATATCGGGAACCCAGCTCACGAAACGCGCTAGGGAATCGATAAACAGAAATTACTTTAAAATGATTTTGATAAGTTCTGATCCATCAATCACAAAAAAAAAATAAAAAATAAAAAATCTGCATTTAACAAAAATCTGGGTAAAGTCGCGTTGCTATTGGTTTTGTTAAAAAGAATTCGATTTTTACTTCACTTGTTGCTGGAATTCGATCGGTGCTTGAAAAATTATAACAAAAAGTGCAGGAAAATACGCAACATTCTTTTACAGTATGTTGTCAAATAAATTTTAGTTACCGTTGTAGTCATTTGTTAAAATACCAGTTTCTAATGAAATGAAAAGTGATACAGAGAATGGTAATGACAGTGATATCACTGCATTAGTGAACGTTACTCATCTGACAATTAATACAATGCCTGGCATTATAATTATTGGCAGATGAATAACGTTCACTAAATAAAATGCATAAATTTACCAAAATAATGTTTTTTATTGGATTTTGTTTTGCCCATATGCAGTGGCGTAGCCAGGATTTCGTTTCGGGAGGGGTCCATAATTTTTCCTTCAGGTTATATATATAGTAAAATCTGTCAAGATGAAACCGCAAATGTTGGTGAAATATTCCGTTTTACACAGGTTTTCGTGATAGCAGGTGTAATTTTTAGCATTCATTTCGATAGCACTATGGAACATTTCCGTTTAAGACATAATTCCGTTATAGGCAGGTTCAATTTCTGCAAGTGTTGGGTATTTATAGAAATATACTTATTTATGTTATATGAATAGTAAAACCTGTTAAAATAGTGATTGTCTCTAACAGAATCCTGCCTTAAACCGAAGCGTTGCGTGGTCGTAATATGAATTGCTGCACAATTAAATTTGCTAAAAACCTGTCTGAAAGCTTTTTACCGCTCTCTAGTAACACACAGTAAACCTGTGAAAGCAGAATCTTTGTATAATGGAATCCTATCTCAAACGGAAGAGTTTCGGGATCCCGACGAAACGAAAAATAGATCTTATTGAGGTAGTGTATCTTAGAAATATAATTAATTACACTTCTTTTAACGAGAGCCTGTCTAAAATCGAACTTTTTCCAGTCCCTCGCGATCATGTCTTGGCAGGATTGACAGTGTATATATAATAAAAGTATTTCGAATAACTTTGAGAATTTAGGTATACCCTCATTTAATTTCTTAATTAAAAAAAAGCATGGATAAAAAAGTAATATCAATCTGTATAGCTGCAGGCAATAATACAATGAAGTTACATTAATATTTATCAGTGAAAAGATTTTACAAACAATATGATCTAAAAAACTCAGCGTATACTGAAAGTTAAATTTATTTAAATCAAGTTTCAAATTACATAACATTTGCCTACAATAAAATTAGGATCAAGTGGTTAAGTTTAAAACAGCAATTTCTATGTTTAATTTCTTGCCATTGAATTAAGAACTTGTGCTGTAATAGATACTGGACAATGATTTGACCTAAGTGTCAATCGTGTGAGCCGTTAATTCCCTACTTGAGTTTTTGAGACAAGGTTTTAATCTTTAAAAAAAAGATCCTGCAATTTCAGTTACAGAAACTAGTAATATAAGAAACATGCACATCAAATATAGTTGAGGTGGAAAAAAAATGTTACAATTGTCTAAAATAGCCATAATTCTTTTGGGTTTCTATGTTTCATGTCTTGCCATTTTTGATGCCATATTCGACCTTAGTTGCTTCTGATATCTGGTCGTCTTTAAGGAAGTTAAATTTTTGTACTAAATTTATTTGTGATGGATTAACACTTTTTTGGAAGTGTTAGGATGTGTAAAAAATAATGTGGTTTCTGTTGTTGTACTTCCCAACCGATTTATTTTAGATGATTCGAAACAGTTTTAGAGCATTCACCAAGTTCAACAGTAAGCTCTGGTCTTTAGTACGCGGATTAGCTTCAATTATGCTTTTGATTTCTCATTGTTAAAAACGGAATGTCACCTAAGACCTTCTCCATACACAAAACTCTTATAGTCACCATGAAATTTCTCGAAGCAATGTTAAACTGGGCATTCACAAGTAGTAATTGGAGTCAAAGGTAATGTTTAATACAGACATTCTTTTCCGTGTGGGATTTTTGCAGTCCAGGAAGGGACACTTTCGAGTTACGTGGAGGAAAGTAGCACTTCTAGACCATATATAACTATACAATCCAAAATCTTCCGATTACATCCTTAAACAACTTGACATGAGAATCAAGAACCTCATCTCTATATATTTCGCTTTCACAGTTGCACAGGTAAAAATGTGTATGTCAGAGTGGCCATTCACCATAATTCTACAATCTTTATATCGATGCCTTTCGCGGATCTTTGCTGCCTGGTTGCATGTGTTTTGTTTCCCCTCGATATGGTAACACACGGAAAAAACTGTTTTGTTGAAATTACTAAATTTTGGTTCATACAGTTCCATCCAAATATTTTAGTTGGAATGACAAAATTTTGGGTGGTCTAACCAAACGATTTGTTGAATTAACAAAATAATTTGATTAATCTAACCAAAATTTAATCACTTCAATCAAAATATTTCGATGGAGCTATATGAACCAAAATTTAGTAATTTAAACAAAACAGTTTTTTCCGTGCACCAACGCGTCTGTAATAACTCTCCAAACAAAATCAGGATTCATCGGTAAAAAGAACTCGGCTCTAGCCCGTGGTACTCCAATGACGATGATCTCAGCACTTAAACCACTTTAACCGGGCGCATTTTGCTGCCCAAGTTAGTGGGATACAAATCATTGGTTCCCTTGCATGCAGCCCTTTTTTTATGCAGCCTGTCACTCAGAGTAAATCTGGATAGTCGAGTTCCTATTGCTGCAGCGAACTCCTTTGCAATCTGAACTGACATCAGTTGCCTGGTTTTTTTAGCAGTCGTTGCCAACTGCCGTCCTGAGAGTCTATTGTGGCAGTTTTTTATCTTGACCAGGTTGTCTGTGCACATTACCAGTGTTTTTAAACCGTTTCCAGATTCTTGACATGACGCTTTTGGCTATTTTTAAGTCTTTACAGACCCCTCAGACTGTCTGGCCTGCTTCAATTCTCCCTGTCGCACGCCATTCTTTACAATCTTTCAGATGTCTTCTTGACGACATATTCCACCTACTACACGGCATATTACACCGGCTACAAGCGAAAATTTTACCCAACTACACGGACAATCCTTGAAATAGGACTTCAAATCACTCACTTGCACTCCTTTTCACACGTGAATCGAAAGAACGGACTGAAAAGTTTGCATATTTTCCTGTAGCGGAGGTTAATCCCATTGCTCTACGAGATAATGTTGACATCGATTTAGCAATTAATCACCTTTCATTGAAGTTCCCTTAGCAGAGTCAACATAAAGCACATTTTTATGGTTGTTCCTTTAATTTTTCTCGCCAGTGTATTTTGAAAGCGGTAACAAATAACCAGTCCAAAAATAAAGTTACTTTTATTAACTACAGGCATCAGATTTGAAGTAATTGGTAATATTGTCCGTTATAAAGCGAACAAAGATATGGGTCACTAAACTCAACCAGTGTGCGTTATATTGCGTTCGTGTAAACTCGTCCATTCCCATAAGTGCCGGCAACAATTGGTCCCATCGATGTCCAAGATAAAAAAGTTTTACGTTTAATCTAGTTACAGTAAATTTGTGTAAACGGAATAGCAGATATACTTGCATAGTTATCCTTCCGTCTCGAGACATTGAAATGATTCCGTTTACCAGAGGATACCGTGTTCACAGAAAACCTGCTAAGGGGGAATCACAATTGGAACAAGTTCCATTTCAGAAAGGTTTCAAACGCTAGTAAGTATAAATATATAGGGTTGTTTTCGTCGAATCTTGAAATGTTTTCCTTTTGGATAGGTCATCTTCACAGATTTACTGTAGTGCATTTATGCTCTTCAGAGGTTTATTACAGAGTGATTACGTTTTAGCAGTTTTAAAGTATACTGTGAAAGCGGAAAGTGTTTATAACGTAAACCTGCCTAAAACGGAAAAGTCCCAGTAAAAAGTACCAGTAAAAGACATACCTTTGAATGATACCTTTTAAGAAGAACACTTGTCTAAAGCGGAATTTTTCGTAGGTTCTTTGTGATTCTGTCTTAGGTGTTTTTACTGTTGTATCCATGATTCAGTAAACCAGTTCTTCGTTCGGGGGGAGGGGGGTCCGGACCTCCTTCCCCCCCCTTCCCCTTGGCTACGCCACTGCCCATATATGTGTTTATTAATGTTTTAACATATTCATCCTCATTTTATAACTACTTTCCTAATATTTATGAATTGATGTCCAATTTTGTGGTCTGTTGCCCTACTGTGCGACGGCAGTGAAAACAAAAAGCAACATAGAATTTTAAAAAAATCTATATTCTTTTATGTTTCTAATACTGCTAATCTAAAGGATGAAGAATTTAGTAAACTAAAAACTGATATTTTGAAGATTTTGCAACACCTTCCCATATTAACTTTTTATCTACTGACGGTTACTTATAAGTACCATTAAAATAACTTGTTATAAAATTCATTTAATACATTCGATTAGTAGTAATATAGTTTAGAATGAGTTATAGATGCATTACTTTATCTTGATCCAAAAGCATTATGGGTTACACAAAACAAAAATATTTTTAAAAGGATGATTTCTTTTGCCTTTGCATCTTTTCAGCTTTCTTGGCGTTGGGAGGGGGAGGTGAAATTTTAAATTCGGAAATATTTCTATATTTCTATTGTAAGAACATTATATTTGTACACTTCCTAATTCTACAAAATACTAAGAAAAATATTGAGTGGGGTTATAAATATTGCACAAAATCCCTATAAATTCAAATTTAATTAATCCTTCTAAATCATTCAATCCTTCTAAAATCTTTCTAAAATTTATTAAATGATTATGTAAATCTTCTAATGTAGTTTCAAAAATTTACGAAAAATTCTTTAGAAGATAAAATTTTCATGAATTCATACTTCAATACATAAAAGGTTAAACAACGTGTTCTTATGACTGTACGAATTCTAATATATTACATTATCTTCGCATTCTTCTTTTTATATTGCATACTTCGTTTTTTCATATAAATGAAATAATAAAAGTAATTTCATACAACTTTACAACTATATTTCCGTCATTGTAATGCTTCTGTTTAATCATTCTTTATTATTGTTATTCTTTGCCTTATTCTTTACAACTATTATTATTTGTAGTTCTTATAATAAATGAAAGAGCCATTTATGAATTATCCATCTGATATCTTCTGATGAAAAGTTCCTTTGAAATTGATATTCCCAAAAGAATAGCTATGGAATGATTCTTTTGAAAGAGAAACGTATTTTCTGTGGCATTTTCAGATTGTTTTTATCTATGGTGATTCGAATACATTTAATATCATACATACAAAAATATCACTCGTGAATGCCAATTATATCAATACTTCTTTTTATTGCAAATATTTATGTGAATTTTTTCTATTATTTGTGCTTAGTTTTGTAAATGTTTAAAAAATGATTAAGAAGGATTGTTTTTGTTATCAAATTCATTTGCATAGCTATAAATCTTCCGATTTTTGAGTATCACTATTTCCGAATGATAATATTTGTCTTATTTAATCGCTAATTACCATCATTAAATAAAATAAATAATTCTTTTCTAAAATACTGGTACTTTAAGAAGATTTGACAGCTATGCATTTGTAATAGATTTACACATCTTGTAAATTTTCCAAATTAGTTTAAATAAGGAATTTTATTAATTTATAATTGAAGATAGTTAAAATTAACATACTTCCGAATACTACTTTAGAACTATAGTCTTGTCATTGTGATGATTCTGTTTAATTATTCTTTATTATTACTATTCTTCGCTTTATTCTTTACAACTATTATTATTTGTAGTTTTTATAATAAATGAAAGAATCATTTATGAATTATCCATGTGATATCTTCTGATGAAAAGTTCCTTTGAAATTGATATTCCCAAAAGAATAGCTATGTAATGATAAATCTTTTGAAAAAGAAGCGTATTTTCTGTGGCATTTTGAGATTGTTTTTATCTATGGTGATTCGAATACATTTAATATCATACATACAAAAATATCATTCGTGAATGCCAATTATATCAATACTTCTTTTTATTGCAAATATTCATCTGAAGTTTTTCGATTATTTGTGCTTAGTTTTATAAAAGTGAAAAAAAAAAAGGATTAAGAACGATTGTTTTTGTTATCAAATTCATCTGCATACCTGTAAAATCTTCCGATTTTTGTGTATCACTATTTCCGAACGATAATGTTTGCCATATTTAACTACAAATTTCTATCATTAAATAAAGCAAATACCTGTTTTCGAAAATATTTGTACTTTACATCAAAAGGTTTGCCAGCTATGCATTTGTAATAGATTTACACATCTTTTAAATTTTCCAAATTAGGTTAAATAAGAACTTTTTTTTCATAATTGAAGATAGTTAAAATTAACATAGTTCCGAATGATAATGTTTGTCTTATTTAATCGAAAATTACTATCATTAAATAAAATAAATACTTCTATTCGAAAATACTGGTACTCTAAATAAGAAGATTTGGCAGCTATGGATTTATAAAAGAGTTACACATCTTATAAATTAGCTTTTATAAGGCATTTTTTTTTTTAAATTTATAATTGAACATAGTTAACAGCCACAAACATCACACCGTACTACGTTTCCGTTTCTTGAACTGATGCTAAACGTAATAGAAAAATGTATGTTTTTGGAAAAGGAAATGTATATTTAGGGGCTGTGCATATATAACGTTATCAATTTTTCGGCAATTTTGAACCCCCTACCCCCGTACGATATCATACGTTATCATCCCTTGAACACCCCCCCCCCCCCGCAATGATATCGTTATCAGTGTCTAAAAAATTTTTCATTTTTGAAATTTTTTTTCTTTTGCTCGGAGTGATATACAAATATGGTTACATTTATTTTTCGCATACTTCATTGATTCAAATGAAGAGGACTCAATAAAATATCACTTTATATATGAAATAACTTTTTATCAAATAACACTTAAAAGAAATAGTTACTATTTAAAAGTATTTTATAATAGGTTTTTGGTTACATAATGCATTCAACAGTAATAATGTTTTCTTGCACTTGACCCCGCACGGGAAGGGGGGGGGGGAGACAGAGCTTCTTATCACCAAAACAGGTAGACAACATTCTTTCTCTTTTATTTACTAGTAAACACAGTTATCATTTGAAACATACTTCGCATATGGTTTCTCGAAAAGCGAATTATATATGCATACACATGTGACAGAAGAAATAGGAAATTTGGAATTAAATAATTTTATAATCATTTAATGATTTTAATAACTTTGTGCTTTCATAAAAAATAGATAGCAGACTAAAAAAAGATAACATTCTATTTTGATGTAAAGGCCAAGTTATAAATAAAAAGAGAAAATTTTGGTTGGATCAAAAATGATAACAATATCAAAAGACGAACCCCCCCCCCCCCCCTCCCCCTAAAGATATCTAACGATATCATTTGCCAGACTCCCCCTCCCCCCTAAAATGATAACGTTATATATGCACAGCCCCTTATCTGAAATGAGTACCATTATTTCCAAATAGAAATGTTTGCTTTATTTTAGGACAGAATTTCGTCGGTAAATAAAGCAAATTTTTCTATTCTAGAAATGAATGCAGGATGTCCGGACTATAAGTATCCAAAAGTTATGGCTTATTGTTACGGAACTACAGATTAGAATATAATAGACTTCACCTCCGTGGATTGGAAACCCCTCCGAGATTTTAAAACATTGAACAAAACAAAAAACTGAAACGATGGATGAGGGGAAAAGCGTATCATAGACGCAATTTGTCTAATACAGTCGAACCTCGTTAACGTGAACACGCTTAACGTGAATTACTTTTAACATGAACAGTTCCCAATGTCCCCGTCATAATGAATACGGATTCTAGTGTTTTTTCTCCTTTTAAGATGAACGCGTTTAACGTGAAATTTCGCTTAATATAAACAATTCTCGATGTCCCCAAGAGAAATTTTGATGCTTAACGTGAACGAAAATGCCTAGAAAAGTGTGAAAGCTTCCTTTTGCCTAAGGAACAATGGATTATTCTTTAGAGCGATGAAAACGAGTACTATTGCCATTAGAATGTTCTCACTTTTGGACAATACAATACGTGTCCTCAACTACATGACACCAGAATTAGGGAAGGTTGCTACCTAAACGGAATATTATTATGCATTGTATCTTTCTTCACACGTGGAAAATTTACAGTTTAGTATTGCAACTTTCATATGAAAGGTAGCATGAGTTCTGTCTTTTATTTTTTATTTACTTCTTTTACCCGTATTAATTTATAAGGGAATTCACATGTACAATGTAGTTTTTTTTTCTCAATTTTAACAGTTTTCTATTAATGGATAAAAAAAATAAAACTAAAAGTTTAATTATTAAAATAGGAATAAGTGTTATCTGCTCTTGTGTAACACTGGAAATGACATTTACTGATAAATTTTGATTGTTTTACGAGAAAACCCCGTTGTCCCGTTAGTTACCATGTCCCATTTGCTGCTAACCTCCCCTATATGTATTTTTCTCAATATTTATTTTTCCGGATTTTTTGTTACTGATAGCATGAACTACGGATAACATGAACAAAAATTTAATTCCCCTTGAGGTTCATGTTAACGAGGTTTGACTGTAATAACTCCTGATAAGCTACGTAACATTTGGGTAGAACTGGATTACTGTTTAGACGTTTGTCGTACTACCAAAGGTGTACACATCGAAGTCTATTGATATTAAAACTTTGTGAGATGCTATTCTTATTACTATTTTTTTTTTATTCTAATGGGCGCTGTAATGTGAAAAAGAATCAAACTATCGAGGACTAGACTTAGACATCGAACTTATAAGAACTGGCGTTCATTTTTAAACTTTTTTTATTCATGCTAGGACAACACAACACGGCACACATAAAAAATCACAGGACATATAAAAACGTAATGTCTGAACTTAAATTCTGTCGAAGCTTGCTCGCCCCTCGCTGATTCAAAAGCGACCGTTCTCCATATTGCCACAGAAATGCATCTCTTCTCCACGGGGCCCTCTTCGAGATTTTCAGTCCATCTTAATTGGCGACCACGTGGGAGTTTTATTCATCTTATTAAAAAGTTTATGTCTACAAGTGTTAGTCAGCAATTCTCACCGAAAATTATTTACATCATTAAAATCAGTTTACAACTTTACATCTGGATTTCGTGAAGGCATGGACAGGCGGCTTGTAGTTTAGGCATCTGGAGGACCCAGTTAAAATTGTTTATTACGTTAATTGTCATCTGGTTTTTGCATGAGCTCAGATGAAAAGTCACAGTAGTTCCATAAAAATAAGCCATAACTTTTGGATACTTTTAGCCCAGACACTGTGTATATCAGGCATGTAGATTTTTCGAACTTTAGTCTATACAGCTCAAAACTTCAGTATTTCAATATCCGCAACATTCCTCATGAGTGAAAAGATACAAAGTTCAATTATTGGATAACATTACACAACAAAACAAAAGACACCACATAGTATGATACACAGATAATGTTATATTGTATTAGGTATGTGTATTGCATGCCTCCTGTACTTTAAGTATTGCTATTTCAAAAATAAAATATTTGCAGAATTTACGCATTACAGAAAGCGAATATTTCTATTCGGAAATAATAACACTCAAAATATGAGAGACATGACAGATTTAGCTAAAGAGTTAGCTGAGTCAAACGGATTTTCTTTTTTATTTGTTTCTATGTGAAAGTGATTTTCATCGATAAAACTATGTATCCTTTATCACCATTCTAGGATAGCGGTTCCCAAACTTTATTGTTCCAAGACTCACCTTAAAGAATTATTCATTTTCGTGATCCACGTAATATGTTGGTATAAGACTTTTGTATAATATATTCCAAGAAAAAGTTTAAACTATGATACAAAGCATATTCAGAACAACGGTAGAAGAGCAATTCTAATGAGGAAATAAGACATCGAAAACTTTTGCTGCGTGAAAGAAACACAAATATTTAGATAGAACAGAGTTTAAAAGTCAATGCGATTTAGGCCATTGTTTTGCACCAATAGCAGAGCCTGTGTCGGGACTGAAACTTAACTGTCCCTTACACAAAGTTTAATAAAACACTGTCTTTTCTCAAAGTTATTTAATGTAAATCTTTTCATGATATTTTACTTTAAATTTGTAATATATATTATTTTTATTATGCTTTTAGAGCAGATGTAAATAATTATACTTATTTGAAGATCGTACCGATCGTTCTGTGTCCAACATTGGGTCACGACCCGTAGTTTGGGTACCTCTGTCCTAAGCTATTCAATGCTCGTACGAATATTGATGCCAATGCAAACAATGTCGTTTATTTTAAGAATTTATCCTTATCACAGCCAGTAAATGTGTTTCATATAGAATTTTTACTTATATTCTTTATTCAGCAAAAACGCTTAAATAAGAAGTTTCTTTTTAACCTTTTTCTAAGAACCAGTACATACAATTTGTTTGTATGTTTTTATGTATGTCTAGGCGTAAATTTTTAACGGTTATTTGGGAAGGCTATAATTATTTTGTGCAAAGGAGAGCTAAACAGAGCGGGACCCCGTTTAAAGAGGAATCCGACACAATACAAATATGCTTGCATGAGTTGTGGATCGAACCGGCACCTATTGTCTAGTAACAAAATCCCTAACCACTAGACAAACCGACGAACAAATTTTGAACGAATTCTTCATTGTAGACTTTCTTCATTGAAAACGGTTCCAATTTTTTTTTTTTTTTATGTTCCAGTGAGTAATTTAATAAGGATTGAAAAGTAATACGTTTTTCTTCTTGAATTTTATTTTGTCCTCTTTTTATTTTTTAGAGTACTGGGGGGCTTTGCCCCCTACGAGCTACTCTCGTCAACCCGCGCTCAGACACCGCAAACTCTAAAAGCACGCCAATTGGCTTTAAAAAATTTTTCGGAAGAATGAATTATAATTAAAATAACAGTGGCGATCTCCCTGTTAACGGGTTGTTTGTCTTTGATTAAATCATATCAGTGAAACATGTGAAAATAAGCTAATAACTATAAAATGAATTAAGTAAACAGAGTCTTTATCTCTCGGTATTTTTATAAGTTTTTTTAAATAAGACATTTTAAATATATCCCTTTAAATCTGACGCAATTTTCACGAAAATTTTCTTTCTCCTTTTAATAATCAAGTGAAAATACTTTTGTTGTTTGAAAGGAGATATTATCTGCGCTATCTTAGAATTCTCAACAATAGTTTAAAAAGATTATCTCAAAATATCAAATAAATGTCTCGCGCAATTATATTTTTAAATTTAAACTGTTTGGCAATATTTTGAATTGGCAATTTTAAATATGACGTAATTTCCTCCCTATATATACTTTTAACGCATATTAATGGATTTATTATTTTATAATTTTCTTTCTCTTTTAAAAATCACGTGTAAATATAGTTCTTATGACGTAATTATAAATATCTTCCTGCTTTTAATACGTAATTATTTAATTCACATTTGAAAGTTTTATTCTGTTTGTAATAGTCACGTGTAAGCAATTTTTAATTTGAAGGAAATATTATTCATTGCGCTGTTTTAAAATTTGGCAACGATTTAAAATAATACCCTTTTCTAAAAGTTGTAAAAAATGCCTCTGAAAATGCTGAAAAATTTAATTAAAAATAGAAATAAAACCTCAAAAAATGAATCAAATTAAAAAAATAAATACAGTCTGCACACCGGGCACTTTTAATTAGTGCTCTCGATGGGATACGCATTTCAGTTTATAATTTTAAACGATATACGCATATACGTATAATACGTTTCTATAAAATACGAATGCATTAAAATATACGTTTAAACTTATCCGGATGCGTATAAGGGTACATCGGTTAAACGTATATTATCGGTTAAACGTTAAAAGTATTTTAAAGTATTACATTTAAAGTACATTTAAAGTATACGTATATTTCAAGTATGGTATTCACTTTTTATAACAATGGACCTCATCAGTCTTACGTCACTGAATGGAGAATAAGCTGGAAATATGTTAGTGTTTTTATTTCAAAACCGAAAGTTATTACCGTGAATTTCAAAACGTACTTCGCAAATTTTTACTTTGAATTCACTTAGATTTTTTGTTCATCTCATGGTAATGAGATCAGACACCCCGTTATTTTTATATTTTGTGTATATAATGTATACAAATTGTATTTGTTGTAAGAAACTACCAAAATTAAACACTTTTGAGTAAAGAATGAGAGTATAAATGTTTCAGATTTATTGCGAATCCTTGTTAAGTATGTTTTTTTTTCTTTTTAATCTTTTAAAAATTCTTTACTCGTCTGTGTTTCACTCAAAATTGCACCCGGGCGCAAATGTTATTCTTCCCATGGAGCTAATGTTATCTACCCTGTTAATGTATAATGAAAATCCATTTTTTTAATCGTGACACTCATGGTATTTTTAATACAAAATGTTAGGGCATTACGTTTAAGATTTGTTAATATTGACAAATATCATTTTTTGTATAAAGTACCTATAAATTTCGATTACTTATAAACCGGCAAATTATCGACTTGCAGGTTTTAAAACGCAATTACACGTGCTTAAAATGAGTAAAGTAAATTTAAGTATGTTCTGTGGTCGCATGAAATATAACGTTTCGCGCGAAGGATCAATACCACAAATCAAAAGAAGCTAGGTGCTGGGCTACAAATCTGCGAAAGGTAGCTTTATATCTTACCCACTTTCAATGGTAAAACATTTCATAATTAATAGCCCAGTTTTTAGAAAAAATAATCAAAATCAAAACTGATGAAAAATATTCACATTTTTTTTTAAGTATCTATGCACAACAACTAGAAGGTAGGTAAACCCCAGGCCATCGTGGTTTTTTCAACAAAGAAACTCGAAGGCCTTGGTAAACCGCGAGAATGCTGGGCTCTAGATGATATTTCTCAATGTCTAAAATACCCAAATAAGCATCTATTTCCATGCCTTGAACGAAAAATGTTTAGATGTTTATACGTTTAACCGCTTCGTTAAGATCCGTATATACGATGTACCGTATATGCTGTTTTGAATAATACGTATAACCGTCGTAGCCATATTATACGTATCTGAATCCGTATCCCCGTATAATACGTATTATACGTAAACTCGTATAAACGTTTGATAGGGAGCACTACTTTTAATGTATAAAATGATCTAAAAATGATTTAATTTCCATGTATAGTTTTTTCTCCTATAAAACTTTTTTAATGGTACGATTTTGACCAACTTTAACATTGAATATCTCTTAAAATAATTCTTCGATTTGAAAACTGTCTGCATCAGCGTGTTTATCAAACATTTCTCTATAACACCACCGATTTTCCTATTTTTGTATGCAATATATGTCTTAATATTAAAGAAGAAAGACTTCCGGTCACAAAAAATTCAAAACCGGCGACGGCGGCGACAGCGTTAGTTACTTTTTTTAGAATAGAGAGATAATTTTCGTAAAAATTGGCGAATCGCTGTGAAATAAAAATATGGAGTTAAAGAGCGATTAATCTTAAGAATTTAAATTTAAAAGTGCTAGGCCATTACAGTAAAACTAAACGTCTTTAAGGATTCATTTAGGTAGAGCCATGAATTTTTAAAAAGGAATAATTTGGAACACTGTATAGTGTTATTAGAATACCCTCTTCTCTAATAGTTAGAATGTTTTAAATTGAAATACGCGGTTTATTTATTGTTACATTATTACATTAACCTAAAATAACCTTTTTGATTAAACTTAATTTCGAGAAATGTAAAACATTAATTAAAAACCTGAATACATCAAATGATTCATAGCTTTATTACTAAAATAGGTGTAAAAACAATAAAAAAAATTATTGTTTTTACACCTATTTTAGTAATAAAACTATGAATCATTTGATGTATTCATGTTTTAATTAACATTTTAAAATGAATTTGACGTTCTTTTACATATAGATTTCTACATATTTAATATAAAACATAGCGCTATCAAAATATTGCTTCAAAATTATGTTAAGAATTATAATTTCTCATTTCCGAATTAATGTACTTTTTAGCAATTTAAATTTACGACAACTTAATTTAAGGTAAAAATTTAATCAGACATGATAATTATCATCCTGTTTCATAAGAATAATTGAAAATCCTATAATAATAATACAAGAAATCAGAACTTTCATAATTTCATCAACATGCAGCAATAAAATAATGCAGATTTTTTTATTCTAGCTAATTCTGCAGCGAACACAACAATATACAGTGTAACTTCAAAAATCCTCCATCAAGACCATCTTTCCCTTCCTTTTACTTTTACACTTTCAAGTTATGGGAGACGAAAGATGCCAACTCTTTATGAATCGAAAACTTCAAGATCGAAAGTAAAAATGCAAAAAAAGAATATTTGACATTTTTTTTTCATTTGTCAGAGGCGATTATTTTCTGAACAAATTTTCTGCGAGCTGCACCGTTACTTAGCACACTCTAAAAATGACATTTTCAAAACTGAGTAACAAATACTCAAATCTGAGTATGTCACATAGTCCAAATGGCTCTGAAATAATAGTAGGAGAGCTGTTGAACATTTTTGAGTAGGTATTTGAGGCACCCTGAAAATTTGTGCAGCACTTCTTTTGTAATGCCTGAATACAAAATCGAATGTCTGGCTGAAGGATCGTGGCCCAAAACCTGTGCCAGACACGTGTCAAGTGCCATTTTTTGACACTACCCAAAAAAAGTATTTGAGGCACGCTGAGATTGAAACAGAATAATATTTATACTTAGAAAAAAATATTTTGAAAATGACAGACACTTTAGTCGGCCCAAAAACTGTGCCAGACACGTGTCAAGTGCCATTTTTTGACTACCCAAAAAAGGTATTTGAGGCACACTGAGATTGAGGCACAATAATATTTATGCTTAGAAAAAAATATTTTGAAAATGACAGACACTTTAGTCGGCACAAAAACTGTGCCAGACACGTGTCAAGTGCCATTTTTTGTCTGGCACAGGTTTTGGGCCACGATCCTTCAGCCAGACATTCGATTTTGTATTCAAGCCTTACAAAAGAAGTGTTACACAAATTTTCAGGGTGCCTCAAATACCTTCCCTAAAAGGTTTAACAGCTCTTGGACTATAAAGTTACTCAAGTTTGAAACATGTAAATACTCGTTTCTTAAAACATGGACATACTCAAATATGAGCACTGGCGCTTTATTCATGATGTTTATTCACGATTGAACATGATGTTTGTATTTATATATTGTTGATGGTTGTTAAATCCCACCTGCGAAGTCTTTCCCTTACGAATTCATCCATTCTTCTATTTCGAAATTTGAAGAATAAAATTTACGCTTTCTCAATTGCATTACGACGGCTTTTAAGTGTTCTTCCGCGAACACCATAAAAATGTAGTTCCCCATATTTCATGTTATAAATTATTTCTGAAAGGAGCGTTTCGTTCGAAATCATAACAAATGATATAATATCAATAAATTCAACTACCGTGGTAAAATTTACTACGTTTAACGAATGAAAAGTAATTTTGTTTGAAACTGAGTATTTCTGGTATTTCAGAATTAAAAGCATTGGGTCATCATATTTGAAACAAAAAGTTTCATAACAAAATGAAAACATAGATTTACTCAGATTTGAAAGTGTCGTTTTTCTCAGTGCAAAGGGAACAACTTTGGTGACAACTTCGGCGTATGCATAACACAATAGTATAGGGCTATACGAATTTTCGGTAACGGTGACATCAATGATGAGGAAGGATTTCAGATCCTTTCCGTGATTCCAGATTTCCCGTGAAATGACCGCAATTTATGAGCTGATTGAAAAAGCAAAATCTTAAAATGCATTAAGTGCCGAAAAACGCGGCTAAACATTGAAGAAAAGCATCAAGAACGAACAATTAAACAGCCAGCGAGATCGCTGATGCTGTGCTAAATGGAACCGCCGATAGTACTAGTAGCAACTCAAAAGACGGGAATAAACAACCGGCCGAAGAAAAGATGTCACAAGAAAAATGCATAAATTTGACTGGAGAATTAATATATGCTTTAGAGAAGTAAGAGTGTATTTCCGAAACAGACATTTTTCATTTGTATATATAAAAAAAGAATAACAAAAAAAAAAAAAAAAAAAAAAGAGACTTGCTAAAGAACGGACAAAAAATTGAAGCAAACAAAGTTGACATCAATATTTCCGAAATTACAAGAGAAGAAATAATTTCACTCTGTATTAGATTTTTTGGTTCTGAAATATAGAAAATATTAATTAAAGTAAGTTTTTTTCATATTTAATTATCTTTTTCTTTCACAATTATCACTTATGATGAATTAAATTATGGCTAAAGGCACCATTATGAATATAGTACTACTTTTGATATTCCTAGTTACCAATTTTAATATTTCTTCAAAAATCCGGCATAGTCTTGGTACATATGATGCCGGATTTTTGAAGTTATACTGTATTTTAAATTTAGGAATCTTAATGCTGGAATGAACAACTGTCGCGTAGAGTGCAATAATCAAGTTATTTAGCAAATTTAAAAGAAAATATTAATTGCTTAAAAGTCATGTGATCGTTTTACTTCCTGTGCAAGTTAGGAGAATAATTTCCTGTTAATGATTATTTCGAAAAAATAAAGTGAAGTCTTTCATGTCATTAAATATAAAAAAAAAAGTGTAATTAATTGTAAAATTGTACAACATGGATTCTTGTTGAGAGCATCATTATGAAGCATCTTTTAGAGTTAATTACATCCGAGTATTTTTAAACATGCATTTTAGCAATTAGTTCAGATCTTTATTGAGAAATGCAATCATTAAAATAAAAAGAAGATTGCATAAGCAGTACGTGAAGCTCTTAATTTGCTTTACAGAAGATTTACACAATTTTTATCCTAATTTTCTACCTTTGTATCTTTTTATTTATTTTTATTTAATTTGTTTAATTACATGCTTTTTTGTATTTTATTGTTGTACTTAGATTGTAATAATTTTAAGGGAAAAATAAAAAGAGATTTTCTATGTTTGATTATTGTGTAGAATAGTTAATGAATTTTAAATATATGCTGAAAATGTATATCCCTTAATGACCTGACCTGCAGAATTGTGTAGGTGAACTTAAAGAGAAAAAAATATATATTTTCCACTTTTTGTGCGATTTAAAGTCGGACCTCCACCCACAGCATTGCGTGGATCCTCGATCCTCCCTTGACATAATTTGGCATCGGTTATTATTTTTTTTTAAATATGTTTTTCAATCAGATATAATCCTATTAATTAGGGGAAACCACCAAAACTGTCCATTTCTGCCAAAATCCTTCTTGTCTTAAAGGGCTAACAAGTATTTACTTTCGAAGAGACTCCCAAGGGCTCACTAACCTCACAAGAGGAAACACAGTTAACTGGAAAAGCCTCAAAAGCAACAACAAAAAAAAAAAAAAAGAAAGAAAGAAAAAGAACATAAATTTCACCGTTCAAATTACTTGTCTCTTTTCCAAATGTTACCCACCTCAAAAAATGTATGAATTTCAAATTTAACTATGGAGACAATATAAGGAGACAAAATATTCCCCTTCTTCAAAATTCGAAAAATTGGGGGAGTGTGTGCTTATTCAAAGGTAAGACCAATTAAATCTGACCAGTTACAATACTTCTGTCAGTAAGAATTAGACCTGTTTAAATTTATTTCAGGGGTATTTTTTGCTCTAACTCAATTTTCACTTTCCCCTATCAGAATATAAAGTATTGACATTTTACTTTCCCTAGCATACAAACTAATTTTGTTTAAACTGGGATTATAATAAATAATTTTAGATTTTCAAATGAATTTTTAAAATATGCGTAATTTTCTTAAAAGTCAAAGGTTTTCCTTTTAGAAGTTATTATACAGAATTTCAAATGAAAATAAAAGCTACATAAAAATTTAATTTAATAGCTAAAAATATCTCTATTGTAGTACATTTCCTAATGCTACTTGACACAGCAATATTCCAGCTCCTATCGTAAGAATTACGTTCTGAGAAGTAATATTAATTAAATTTTATGCCTATCAATTTTCTCAAAATATTTTCAATCGAATGCCGCCTATCAAATTTCTGAGGAATAAAAGATTTAAATTGAATCAAAATAGAGCCATTTATTCTCGCGTATTTTGTGAAAGGGAAGCACATAAATCAAAAAGAAATAGTTGTCTAGACAAAGGCTTATAAAATTCAAATATACGTGGAATAATGCATTCTAGTTTACATACATTTTTGAATATAAACGTGATCCCCTTCCTATTAATATAACTGCAAATAATTGTATAATAAAGACGTAGGTAGCGATCCACAAGAAATAATACTTATTAAATTATGTATAAATTAGGTTTTAAAAAATAAAGGAATACTTCTCTAAACAAAGATTTATAAAACTGAAATTTATAAAGAATGATGCATTCTAGTTGCGTACAATCCTGGAAATAAATGCAATCCCCGTTACCTGTTATGTTTAGCTGCAAATAATACTATTAAAAAAGAGGTAGCTATTAATTGACTAGAAATATTATCGAAAAAAGTCAGCAGTTTATGCACTTTTATTCATTTTGTTTTTAAGAGTTATAATAACTGTTGTATGGGTTTATCCATAAATATATTCAGATAGTAACTTTTTTCCACTTAGGACTAAGTATGTTGTAAACTAAAATAAAAGTAATACAGTAGAACCTCGATTGTCCGAAGTAGATGGGACCGACCATCTTTCAGAAAATCGAAATTTTCGGATAATCGAGAATGCTTCCATTTTAAGATTAAGGAGAGATATATGCAATATTTCTTATTATGGTAACAAGTGCTTAATAAAAATAAAGCAATAGCAAAATAGAAACAAGAATAAATCACCTGAATTTTAATTTTAAAATTAAGTACCTTTTACATGTATCACAAGGGTTTGAAAAAATGTTTTGCTTGTCGCAGTTTCGATTCTTTTGCTTTGAAGCTCTATCACGGAGTTTTTTAACATTATTAATTAGTTTACCAGCATCACTGTCTTTCTGCTGCTCCAGCCATGCCAAACCTTTTGCAAAACATTCAAAAGCTTCAAAATTGCTAATTTGTTCGTTTTCTTCGTTCCAGTCAGCAACTTACGGGAGCTCAAGTTAAATTCAAAGGAACTCTATGACAGGGAATCCAAAATATTTATATGTACTCGTAGTTCAGAAAGGACCGCTTGCACACAAGGAATATGATAGTTAAAGCTTTCAAAAGGAATTTTGCACTTAAGGAATGTTATACTTAAAATAAAAAAAGTTTCAAAAATGGATTTCGGTTAACCGAGAGATTAGGTTAAAAGAGGTTTTACTGTACATGCAAAACTAAACACTAAAATTAAAAAGCAAGCTTTTTGCTGAATTTCTTAAAAGTTTCCAATAAAAAAATTAAAGTAGAATTAAAACCAGAATCATTATATGGACAATTTTTAAATGCTATTTTCATACTTTTTTTTTCTCCTCCATCATTAAAAATCTGTATTATTTTACTGGTTATTAGTGTTTTTTACAAGTTTTCTTAACTTTTTCGATTATTTATTGAATAAACCTGTATTTCTATTCGCTCTGCCATATGTCACATGAAGAAACATTTACAGGTAAAACAACTTAAGGGCCGTTCCATGAAAAACAAGACATTTTACGGCAGAGGAAAATATTGTTAAAATAATTACTATATAATTTACTGAAGTTATTTTTCAAAGTAGAAATAATACATTTCAAGGGATGATTTTTCAGTATTTCACTTTTAGCGAGTGGCAATAGTGCTTCAAAGACAGCGGCCGTCAGCTCAATACCATGGGGCTAAAATCCATAGACTTCAAAGAACATAATTTTGTTTTCTTTTTGACATAGAGATGTTTTCTGCAACAGTTTATTAATGCAAGTACCTTTTACATTGTATGCAGTGCCTGATTTATGGCAGGGCATTCGGGGCACGGGACCAGGGCCCCTGATTTTTAGGGGGCCCCAAATGCTGCTGAAAGTTTTTCCATTATTGTCCAAAATCTGAGGTAGTTTTATTATCTAATGGAATTTTATCGTATAATTTATCTGAAACATCCAAATTTAATTACTTTATCATAGTGACTATTTTCTTTTATCTTTATCATTTAAAAAATATATTTTATTTTTAATTCTTAATCCTGTTCCCGTTCTCGTCAGATTATTTGGGGATGGTGAGCATAGCTGGTAGGCGGCAGAGCCCTCTAATATTTTAAATAATTGTGGCTTGGTATTGCGGAAAATTCATTATTAGTAGTTGTATAGTTTACCATTCCAGATATATATAGACTTGCATAGGTAAAGATAAACAGCACTATACAATTTATTATAAAGCGGCTACTCATTTAAATTTCATAACTGTAAAATAATTATTTAAAAGTAAATTAATGATTACCAAATTTAATTTTTTGATGGATATTTTAAACTAATTATTAAAGTCAATAGTGGTTATTTTAGTAAGTACCTTTTTTAATATATTTAAATATTTTTACTCAATCCCACTGTAAGCATCGGTGCAAGGGGGCCCCCCATAAGCATCTGTGCCCAGGGCCCCCAAATTTGTAAATCGGTCCCTGATTGTATGCATTGTTTTGGTAATTTTACTGTAATATCAGTTATGTTATTACCATTTAAATTTGCTGTAAATTTATGTCCCACACGTGACAGAACAAACGGTAGTTTTTTTTTTTTTTTTTTTTTTTTTTTTGTACTGAACCAAGAATTATATTTTAAAATGGTTGTGGCTTATAAAGAACCTTATTATGTATACACATTCCCCAAATGCAGTTTTAAATAATATCAATTTAGAAATTAATAAAACAATAATTTATGCTGTCCCACACGTGACGTCACGTGTGCGACATTTCAAATAATAATATTACTAAATAATGAATATGAATGTTATTAATATATACATTGAAACTTCTTTTAAAGGCCACCCCTGTTCAAGGGCCACCTCTATTAAGGGCCAATATTTTTAGGAACAAAATTTTTTCCCCACAGACATAATGTTAAATTTACTCCTATTAGGGGTCGCACTTACCCCTAATAAAGGTCATTTTTTTTTCACATCTGCCTTAAATCCTAAACAGGTGTATTGAATTCCTGAACCAAAAGATAAGAGTTCAGCAAACAACTACACTTGCAACAAAGAAGGCAGGGGAGATGGGGAGGATTTGGTAACACAATGAAAGACCACAAACTTTTCCACGTGTAAGACAAACAGGTGTTCCTCACATTTTGTTTGACTTTTCAACCTATAGGGGTTGGGTTAGAGGGGAAATTCGACCCTTTGTTGTGGGCACACAAGGGATAACAGGTTATCTAGAAAAACAGATTCCACATTTACTAAAATTGTGAATGCATATTGAAGCACAATTTTTACACTAGAAAATTTTATGCTCAGGCTTATGTAAAATTTAAAATTATGGCACTTAAATCAAGACAAAGAGTACATTTGGATTTGAATGACAAAATCAAAGTTCTTAATTGTCATGATCAAGGAACATCTGCAAGAAAATTAACTTCACAGTTTAATTGCAGCAGGAATCAAATAAACATTATTGTTAAAAACAAAGAGAACTTACTGACAGAATATGCAGATTTTAAAAATCGCGGGATAAAAAGAAAGAAAATTGAAAAATTTGGTCACCCCTATTCAAGGGCCACCCCTCATAAGGGTTAGTTTGCAATGGAACGGCAGGTGGCCCTTACACAGAAGTTTCACTGTATATGTATATTTATTTAATTTTTTTTGTTGTTGTTTAGTAAACAGGTGCATTTATTGTGTGACAAATGTTGTGGTGGAAAGCTATTTACAGTTCCTAGTGATTCAAATAAACTTGTTTTGTGATAAACATGGAAAAATATGGATGGCAAAATTTAACTTCATACCCAAAAGATCACAAACAGAGATAAATATTAAACAATAATTAAAAATACAGAAGAACCTCGATTATCCGAATTAATGGGGACCGACCCTCTTTCGGAAAATCGAAATTTTCGGATAATCGAGAATGCTTCAATTTTAACATTAAGCAGAAATGTATAAAATATTTTGTATTATGGTAACAATGGCTTAATAAAAATAAAGCAATATCAAAATAGAAACAAAAATAAATTACCTAAATTTTAATTTTGAAATTAAGTATCTTTTACATATATCACTAGTGATTGAAAAAATGTTTTGTTTGTCGCAGTTTCGATTGCCTTTGCTTTGAAGCTCTATCACGGAGTTTTTTTAATATTATTAGTTCATCCGTATCACAGACTTTCAGCTGCTTCAGCCGTGCCAAACCTTTTGAAAAACACTCAAAAGCTTCAGACTGGCTAATTTGTTAGTTTACTTCTTTCCTCTCCGCAGCTTACGGGAGCTCAAGTTAAATTCAAAGGAACTCTAAGAAAGGGGATCGAAAATATTTATATGTACTAGTAGTTCGGAAATAAACCGCTTGCACACAAGGAATATGGTAGTTTAAAAAAAAAAAGTTTTTAAAATAGATTTTGCACGCAAAGAATGTGATAGTAAAAAAAAGAATGCTTTAAAAATGGATTTCGGTAAATCGAGAGTTTCAGATAAAAGAGGTTCTACTGTATAACTAAAATGATGAATCATGCAAAATTAAAGGAACCCAATATATGAAATTTGAAAAGGATTAAAAAAAAGAAGAAACACATAAGAAATTTGAAAATCGACTTTGCAATGTCATTTTCCTTCGCGTATCAGAATGAAGTACATGCTGCTTTGTGGTCGGGGGCAAGTGCGATTTTGTTCCGTCATTCAGCTTTGTTTCAATGGTAACTATCAGAATTATCCCACACGTCTAACGGAGAAAATTAACAGATGTGTCTAACAGAGTGTGAATAGGGAAAAATACTATTTTTGCTTTTGTCGAATTTATTTATCAAGAAAAGTTTCTCTTAGACAAAAAGCTTAGACAAAAGACAAAATCCACAGAAAGAAATTATATGGAGTGATGGACCATCCTCTAAGTTTAAACATAAATATGTAGCAAAACTCTTTTTCAGAGAAAAGAATGAAGGAAAATCATTCATATGGGAGTAGTTGATGGTTGGGGTGAGGGATAACATAAAAACACTTGCGCACCAAAATGTGATGAGTTCGCAAAATGCACACAGTTCAATCTACCAAAGATTTTTCTGACTTAAAAGGCCAGATTTCACGAAGCACGAATATATTCTACATTGTAAAATAGGAAATTGAAGAAAGAGTACATCTGAAAATCCTTGGAAAAATGTAACTAAAATCAAAGGAATATCAAGCTTCCATGTCATTAAGCACAAGGAAAGGAACATAGTTTGTAACTATCATTGTCTGTCGAAAAAAAAAAATGAATCAAAGAATTCAACAATATTAATTCCTAGTGAAGATCTAAAATTTGAAAGGTGGATTATTTTGAATTATGAAGGCAAGCTTCATTCTGGAAAAATTACAGCCATTCAGGGTAACTTTGATCCGCATTTTCTCTATTTTCATATGCCACACTCTTATTTTAAGACTATTGTTGCAACTAGGGGCATAAAAGAGAAGAAATGATCCTAAGTTATTGTTTGACTATCAAAAATTAAGGAATAATAAGGATAATAGCAATTAAAAATGAATTTTTAACCTGATTCAAAGTTACCCAGCCATTTAGGGTAACTTTGCACCATATGATAAATATTATCTAAAAAAATTCATTATAAAAAAAGTATTATAGTTAGGAGAACTTTAAACCCCAAAAAAATGTTTTCAGATATGTAAAAACTCCGAATTTACATTTCCCAACATCACAAGATTTGTATAATTTATGATATTGCAAGAAATATTATGCATAAGAAAAGAGGAAGAAGAGAACCATGAATATTTAGAAAGAAAAAAAAAACTTTACTGTTCATATAAAACATAAAAATGCAGTGAAAAACAATTTTCAATGTTTTAACTCAATACTATATCCATAGTTACAGTAATACATACTAGTACTAGTATTATTCAAACAAGAATAAAAAAATGTCAAATGGCTTAATATTTACAATATTAAAAAATAATTATTATCACTAATTAAATTTTGCAATATTCTCATAACCATTGCATTATTCTCATTAAAGATTACAATTCTAGGATATCGCAAACACAAGATTTTCCCTTGCATGAAACTTAAATCAGTTGAAGTGAAATGTGATCAGAAAGTGTTGAATCAGTTAAATGAGAAACCGTCTGTAGCTGTCATTCGCGATAAAATTAAATCGAGTGATTCCTTATCACAACTAAAAGAATCCTCTATTTTCCGCTTTTTATAAAGCAATGCATCTTCTATGCAATCTTGACTTGTCGAAGGAAGAGAGATTGTATTAATTTTTTTTCTGAACTTTAATACCACGTTTCGTAGATAAATGTGTATGCAAATGTGTATGCCCTTAGTACATCCACCTAATGTTTTCAGCACAGCGCTACATTTTTATATTTAGCACATTTTTCGTGTTTTGAGGTTAAATGGTAGTACCATACTGAAGATGTATCATTATCTTTCCTATGAGCTAGAAAATACTTTTCATTAGACATCTTTAAAGCAAAATAAATATAAAAGCACGAAAATAAAGAAGTTAGCACATAATAATGAGGATGACTATGATACACAAATGCAATGCTTATCAGTAAACTCTAATTCGAAAATGACTTACGGAGTGAAAGATATTTTCTACACGTGCAGTGAAATCGAAAAAAAAACACATGATTTCGTTTTTCCTGACTAATGTTACGTCTGTTTGCAGGTCAAAAGATTTCCACGTTAAAAGATTTAATCGCTTATAAGTATATGTAAAAAATACTTGAGATGTATATTCTTTTTCAATGATATATAAATTTATAAAAAAAATAATTGATTTTTATTCCAAAAGCAAAAGTCTATAAATATATTTTTTGATTTCCGTTCAATATTGTTCTATTAAAAAAAAAGACAGTTGCGGAAATCCCGGAATATGACAGAAAAAATCCCGGGATTTTCGGGATAAAAAATAGAACGGAGTCCTGGATCTAAAGATGAGAATTTAGAACATATAATTTGTAATAAAAGACAACGTCATAGGTTTTAAAATATATACTTCTAGAATTAGCGGTTTTTTTGCAAACAGATTCAAAATTAATACCATTTTGTGCACGATTTTGATCAGTGCTATTTAGAAAATCATAAAAAACACTAATTTTAGTACTAAAAAGAAAAATTGTGACATTTACTTGAATCCTGTTGCAAGAAGTAAGAAAAATTCCTCGATTTGAAATTTTAAAAATTATTACAGTGAAGAACAAAGACTTGCATCGTTTTAGAAGGAAACCCTCAATACATCCGGCTAGCCATATTTAGAGAATGAAATGCTTCATTATGAAAACATAACCCGCCCGACAAAAGTTTTTTTTAACAACTTTGACAAAACGAAGACGAATAACACAATATTATCGATACAAATGAATACAAATTAACACTAAGTCTGTTCCACACACTTTGTAGAGTTCCCGAATGTAATACTCAAGTGTTGTCAGCTTCTGTATCTATCCCGCCTTTATATCGACGACAGCTTATAAGAGACATTGGATGTCAAGCACACAAGTCAGATGTACGTACTATTCAGTACATAAATAAACTAAGTGAATACGAATTAAAATCACAGAACCTCAGATTTCGCAAAAAAAAGAATTAAATATACGCGTACATAAAAACAAACTTTCAGTTTGAATTACAACATACACTAAATTCGAACGAAAGATATCGAAAACGCATGCGCAACTGACAGTGTCCGCAGGTGGTTATTGCGTAGGAAGGACGGAAGAATCAAAACGTCTTAAATTAAGACACGTTTGAAGCAACGAAGTGTCTTAAAATAAGACGTTTGCGGATATTTTAGACGCTATTCTCAGTTCGTTTACACCATGATCATAGTAAAACACTTATGTATCTTAATTTAACACAACTATAATGTCTTAATTTTCAGATTAAGACAATTAAATGTCTAAAATTCTTTTTTAGTCACATATGTGTTTAATTTTAAGACGCCTCTATTTGCAGTGTTCTTGCAGTCCTTTGAAAAGAATTTTAAAAAAATGGAAAGTTTTTCATTCTAAAACAGAACATAAATTACTTTTGAAAGTTATATTTAATTGCTTAAATGCGGGTGTTTTTGGCACTGAATTCATGTGTAAAATAAGATAATGAATTTTATTTATTTTGTATCCAAAATATTGGGTCGTTCGGAAAGTCGTGTCTGTTTAGGAAAATAAATTCGTACCGGAAAATTCTGCCCGGTAATTATTAGACATTAGATATAGGAATCAATGTCTAATAATTAAATGATAGAATTTTCCGTTACGAATTGATTTTCCCAAAAGGACACGACTTTCTGAACGACTCAATATATTACATGTAAAGCAAAATATTATGTATAAAATTTTATTTTTGTAAATCATTTGTTATACATAGCATGTATAATGTATAAAATTTCATTCATTTTTAATGAATAGTAACCCCTTAATAGTCGCTGTAGGCTACTTTTTTAAAATTTCAGATATTTTGATTGCCACCACTTTTTTGAGGTAGGAAATATTCTCTTTATTTAATGGGCGGATAAAATGATACGAAAATAAAAACAATTACAGTAGAACCTCGATTATCCGAAGTAATTGGGACCGACCATCTTTCGGAAAATGGAAATTTTCGAATAATCGAGAATGCTTCAGTTTTAAGATTAAGAAGAAATATATGCAATTTTTCTTATTATAGTAACAAGTGCTTAATAAAAATAAAGCAATAGTAAAAAAGAAACAAGAATAAATTTTAATTTTGAAATTAAGTACCTTTTACACACATCACAAGGGTTTGAAAAAATGTTTTGTTTGTCGCACTTTCAATTGCCTTTTCTTTGAAGCTCTATTACGGAGTTTTTTAATGTTATATAGTTTCCCAGTATCACAGTCTTTCTGCTTCTCCATCCATGCCAAACCTTTCGCAAAACATTCAAAAGTTTCAGAATTGCTAATTTGTTCGTTTTCGTCTTGCACCCCGTAGCTTACGGAAGCTCAAGTTCAATTCAAAGGAACTCTAAGAAGGGGGATCGAAAATATTTATGTACTCGTAGATCGGAAAGGACCGCTTGCACACAAGAAATATGATAGTTAAAAAAAAAAAAGAAAGAAAGAAAAAAGAAAAAAGCTTTAAAAAAATTGATTTTGCACACAAGGAATGTGATAGTAAAAGAAAAAAAAATTTAAAAATTGATTTCGGTTAAAAGAGTTTTGGATAAAAGAGGTTCTACTGTACACTATTTTAAAAACTGGTGGGAATAAAACAATCTTAATTTTAAAAAAGTAACCAACACAGCCCGTAAAAGCCACGGGCGCAAGAATTAAGCACTATAAAAAGAAAACGGACTAAAATAAGGATCTGGCAATCGAGAAGCCAGTACTATTTCTGTATTTTAATGGAAATTTTCTCCCGTAAATTCCAGAATAACAGAAATTTTTCTGCAATTAACGGGTGAAATTTTCCATTAAAATACGGAAATAGTACTGGCGTCTCGATTGGCAGTACAATTTCCATATATTAGTCCGTTTTCTTTACAGTGAGGAGTTAAGGGGGTCCGGGACACATTTTAAAATAATTTTTATTTATTGAGTTAAAATTCTGATTTTTTTTTGTGATGGTTAATCTTATCATTTGTAAACAAAATCACATGATAAAAATTATCATATTTTTTCAAAAATTTTAAATTTTAAATTTATTAAAAAAGTAGAGTAATTTAAAATCGTTATAACTCGAAATATTGTTGATAGAATTTCGATTTTCTTTTCCATTTAAATAAACAGAAATATATAAGTTTTAATTTTGATTCAGCCTTTTTTAAAATATTAATTTATAAAAAAAACTGAAAATATTTATAATAAAAATTTAGAAAAAAGTTGTGCAACTTAAAAAAAAAAAAAAAAAAAATCATATTTTCAAAAGTAAATATTTTTTTCAAATATGCTGAACCAAAATCAAAGTAAAACAATTGAAAAAGCTATATTTCAAGTTTGAACCCTTCATCTTTAACGGTTCTCAAGTTATAAGAATTTAAATACGAGAAATGGTGAAAAAAGATTTTCACAAGAAGTCGTTTCCACGACAGCCATTGCTTGAAATCTAGATTTTGAAAACAAACCAAAACGAAAAAATTAATATTTTTTGTTCTAACTTAGATAGAAACATGATTTAAATGTCATTTTAAGCACGAAAAAAACAGATAAATTTTTAATAAAATAAATTGTTTTTGCAAAATTTGAAGATTTTTGTGTCCCGGACCCCCTTAAAGAAATTTGCATTGAAAAAACCGGATTTAATAAATCAATTTCCAACACTGTATGTGTAATATTGAAAATTCTAAAATAGAGAAAAATAAAAATTTTATATTTACACTTTAAACAATAATTAAATTATACAAATAGTACTTCTTAAATTAACATGAAAAGAAAACGGCGATTTATTTAGCTAGTATTATTTTCCTGATTTTTGTAAGATAACATTAACACGTGCTTCATTTCTTTATAACAAGATCTGGGAAACAATTTATAAGAGCAAGTCTTCTTTTATTCAATTTTAGATAACGACAAACAATTTATTGCCTTATTATTTTCTTGTGCCTTGTTCCCAGTTATTATTACTCAGATAAAAGAAAATCAATTTAGGAGATTTATTCGAATAAATGATGTTAGATCACATTACACTAGTAGTTAAACGAAAAAAACAAAAACAAAAGTAAAACATTAGGTATCTGAAATATTCGTTGCAATATAATAACATTGTTTCTGCGTTCAAAAAATTACAATAGTTTGATTGTGTTTCATTTTTGATGAATTTGGTTAAAATAATCTTATGATATGCTTCAGAATATATGTTATTAATAAAGATGTAGAGATTTTTGAAGTGAAAACTTCTTTAGGCGCGTTGAGCTTCTTTTGAGATGGAGAAAAACCACTGATTTGGAGACACTGTTACGTAACCGACATGCTAGCATTTTGGCACATAGACACTAGCGCGCCAAGCAGTGAATGACAGGAACTTTTCCCTCTTCAGCTCAATCCGCAAAAGAAGAACGAAGCTAAAACTCACTTTTTCTCCCGGCATTCACACAGGAACACACACAAAATTTACATTTTCGTTGCAGTACGCTGTTGTGTTTATTGTTAAAGACAAATACTTGATACTTTCATTATTGAAGTGAAAGCTTCTTTGGGCGCGTTTGGCATTTTTTGAGATGGGAAAAACCATTGAACTCGTGATACTGTTATTGTAACCGACACCTCTGTATATAAGTATGTACATGTATTATGCATAGTTCGGTATGAGGAGAGCGGACAATTAATTGTTATTGATTGCTTAATCAATAACAACAATTTACAGGCAAGCGCGCCGCATGCTTGCCTGTGCGCTATTGGTTCCCGAAATACACGTACAAGAGTTAGAAAAAGGAAATCTCATCAAAAACATCTCATGTAAAAATTAGCCAAGTCTCGTGACTCTTGCTAAAATAAAACTACCTTGCTCTAGCAAAATAAAATTATCTTTATTCAACAGTTGTTATTTATGTCAATAGTTGGCGGCAAAAGTGAACTATTCGATCAAATATCGGGTAAGTTTAGCAGAAAAACTCTCTTGTTTTTAAAATTCGTGTTATTTTTGCGTTATGGTGTATGTCTATGGTGTATGGTATTGTATAATAATGAATAAAAAAACACTACATTTAAAAGTATTTCCTGCACAATAAAACATTTCCTGACGATTAAAAAAACACACACGTAATTGTTGAAGTTTTCACTTCTATTCTCCCGGAGTGCCACTGTTTTTTTTGTTGTTGTTTGTTTGCTTGTTTTTTTTACGACAATGGTTGTACAGGAGCATATTGTTGTGCTGTCAGGAACAACATAATTGTCAAATAATAACATATATTGTCAGGGACATATTAACTAGCAAATTGTACAACTAAATAATTCTCATTATACAAATATACTTCTTAAATTAACCCAAATAAAAAATAAATATTTGTTTAGCTAGTATTACTTTCCTGAGTTTTGTAAGATCACATTAACCAGGTTTTCATTTCTTTGTAACAAGATCTGGGAAACAATGTATAAAAAAGTCTTCTTTTATTCAATTTTAGATAACGACAGACAATTTATTGCCTTATTATTTTCTTGTGCCTTGTTCCCACAGTTATTACTATTCGGATAAAAGAAAATCAATTTAGGAGATTTATTCGAATAAATGATGTTACACCACATTACACTAGTAGTTAAAGAAAAAAAAAAGTAATACATTAGGTATCTGGATATTTTCGTTGTAATATAGTAGTATTGTTTCTGTATTCAAAAAATTACATCAGTTTGTGTTTCATTTTGATAAATTGGTTGAAATATTCTTATGATATGCTTCAGAATATGTGTTATTAATAAAAATATAGAGATTTTTTATGACGACAATGGTTATACAGGAGCACATTGTTGAGCTGTCAGGAACAACATAATTGCCAATTAATAACATGTATTGTCAGGAACATATTAACTAGCAAATTGTACAACTAATCAGTTGTACAACTAAACAATACTTATTATACAAATATACTTCTTAAATTAACCCAAATAAAAAATAAAGATTTGTTTAGCTAGTATTATTTTCCTGAGTTTTGTAAGATCACATTAACCAGATTTTCATTTCTTTGTAATAAGATCTGGGAAACAATGTCTAAAAGAGTATTATTTTATTCAATTTTAGATAACGACACACAATTTATTGCCTTATTATTTTCTTATGCCTTGTTCCCACAATTATTATTACTCAGATAAAAGAAAATCAATTTAGGAGATTTATTCGAATAAATGATGTTACACCACATTACACTAGTAGTTAAAGAAAAAACAAACAAAAGTAAAACTTTAGGTGTATAAAATTTTCGGTGTAATACACTGTAAAAAAAATCTATCAAGTTAGTAAAGTTTTTCTAGGAAACTGGGACTCCTAGAGCTTTTTATGTAACGGCAACAACAAAATTTCATGTAACAGACACACTTTTGCGCCAAAAATAAAAAAATCAGTAAGGTTACTAAGATTTTTTTTAGGGAACTGGGATGCCTAGAATTTTTCATGTAACTGCTAAATTTTGCATGTAACTGATAGATAAAATTTTAGTAAGATTTCGGTAATTTTAGCAGATTCATTTGTAAAGTTACAGATTTCTGTAGTTTTACAAAACTAGTTTTTTAGATTTGCAGCTTTTTTTGTACACTTACAGAGGAAAGTTTAGTAAGCGTGTAATTTTACATCTGTAGAACTACAGTTTTTTTTTTTTTTTTTTTTTTTTTTTTTTTTTTACAGTGTATAATAACATTGTTTATGCATTCAAAAAATTACATTAGTTTGATTGTGTTTCATTTTTGATAAATTGGTTGAAATATTTGTATGCTATGCTTCAGAATATATGCTATTAATAAAGATATAAAGAATTTATATTATGACGACAATGGTTATTCAAGAACATTTCAAGATTACGTATATTTTATTTCTCTTCGAAAATGAATGTTTCACTATGAGTGTGTTTTGTATGAAATTAAAATTGATTATTTCATACTTTATTGAAAATTATTTGGGATTTTTACGAAATGCAAAAACATGAGATGTATGTTTCATTTGTTTTCAACAATCTTTGTTGAATGTTGCTGCTGATGCAATGAAACATGTCGAAATGTAAATAAATAAAGATATTTTGCCTTTTTAGAATTTGTGTTTATCGCTTATAGCAATTATTGAGTACTTTGATAAAGCCCATATTCAAATTTATATTAAAATATATATATATACTTGTAAATTCATAAATAAATGTTGAAATGATAAGTTTTAAAATATATATGATAATAAGAAAAAAAAAACATAACATGTCTTGCGCGCATTATGAAATCTGAAAATATGCATATAAAGTCGAAATTTTGGTGAAAATAAATACATAATAGTGTTACCTTTATACTAAAACCTAAAAAAGGCAAGATTTTATTTTTGTTTTTTTACTTTGAAAATATTTTTAATAAATTTAATTTTTTTTAATTTTTTTAATTATTCAATTAATTTTTTTAATTTAGTCAATATTTTTATAAATATTCTGGTTTTGCATAAAGGCAACACTATTACGTATTTATTTTCACCAAAATTTCCTCTTTATATGCATATTTTTAGATTTTATCATGCGCGGAAGACGTGCTAAATTTGTTTTATCTTATTATCATATATATTTTTAAACTTATCATTTCAATATTTATTTATGACTTTACAAGTATATACATATATATATATTTAAATATAAATTTAAATATGAGCTTTATATTTAAATGGAGTTTGATATTTATTTTTGACTTATTACACAAGTTTTGAAGCTTGGAACATAGTGATATTTTTTGCTTTTTCGACGTGTTCAAAGTTGTCCTACCCCCCTTAACTACAAAATAATAATGCCGATAAATACTGTAAGTGTTAGTAATGAGATAACAGTACAAAATCGAAAAACTTCCAACAGCCAAAGTCACTGTCTCAACACATTTTCATTCTCAAGTGACTGCAAATTAATCTTTACATTCACCTATGAATTGAGGCATGAATCAGCCTCTGTGTCAGCATTTTGTTTTCGAGTGACTGCAAATTAAGATATTTTACATCACAGTATCGAATAGGAAAAAATCGCGTTTGAAATCAGGAACACAATTCTAGATCATTTTTTTTTTTTTTGTATATAACATAAAACTATTTAACTCATAATCATAGCATAGAAAATCTACTGGAATAAAAGATTAAAATTAAATAAAACTTACCTTTATGTTCCATAAATAATCACTTTAATAATATCCATATATTTTAATCCTAAAATGGCGGACGCCTTTCTCTTATCTTTAAAAAAGCGTTGTAGACTTACTGTTCTGATTTCCTGATGAGTGACGCCAATGCATACAATACTCGTTCCTTCTTAGAATGAATATTCACTGTAAGCAGAAGTGACTAGTCACTCTTTCAGAGGAGTGACTAATCACTCCTGAAAAGGAGTGCGTTTTGGTACCAAATCAGCGTAATTTCTAAGGTTACATTATGAAATGGAGTTTTTGAAAATTAAGAAGCGACATATTGTGGAACATTTCACTATTTTACTCCATATATTGATTCAAAGTTGAAGGGCAATTTTTTAAAGTGTATAATGCCAGGCGTTTACTCTCGTCAATGGAGTGAGAAGTTTCAGACTCAACAAAGGAGTGACATGTTTCACTCTCGGCAATGGAGTGACATATTTCACTCTCGCCAATGGAGTGATATATCTCACTCCTTTGTAGGGAATGGAAATTTTCACTCTTTAAGGAGTGAATTTTTATAAAATTCACTGCAAAAAGTGTGAAAATGCTTGTCACTCTTTTAAAGAGTGATCTTTTCACCCCTCCCAAATTTAGACTGTACCGCTTGTAGCGCCATCTATCTTGGTTATTCGGAACTAAAACCGGGAATAGCAGTAAACAACAACAAAAAAGAAATTCTGAGATTTTACATACCACTTCTGCTAGAATTTTTTAATAACTGTCACCATTTTCAAGTTATTGAATTTAAAAAAATAATCTGTCCCTTTTAGGACAATCATAATTTTTTTTTTTTTTCATTTTCTTTTTTTTTTTTCGCTTAAAGAAAAAAAAATTACGGAAAATGCTTATTTCGTGTTTAACAAGAAAAAAAATCATGCGTACGGCATAGATTATGAAACACTTTCCAACACTCACTGAAAACTTTAACAAAACTTCGTTATTTAGGGAAATAAGGTAAAAAAGATAACTAAGTAAACATTACAAAAATTGATTTCAGCAGTTACTGACCATAGCCAAATACATATTCCAATTCTTTTGAACAACCCTGTATTTGATCTGTATGTTGATATATATGCTATATAATGGGGAAATTTAGTTTAGCAAGAAAGCGCATAACAGGTTGAAATTTCTCTTTCAGCAATTTATACTTATAGATAGAAACATACTCGAATACTTTTGTACAGCCCTGTAGTTCACGTAGTACCTTTATTACACGCCACTATTTAGCTAAAATTTAATTCAAACTAATACACACTTAAAACTACTGAAATTACATTTCCAGAAATTATCACTGATAGACGGCCATGTATCTAACTCTTTGCGTGGCCCTGTATATCATTTTATCTGTATTCTACAAATATTTCCTAGTACACTAAATTCAGTTCAGCGTAAAAATGCATAACTCCTTTAAAACCCACCTTTAAGCAATTTATCCTCATACTCAGTAACCTTTACGAATTAATTTCTGTAGCTCTGTATATGAACTATAGCATTTATACGCACCATATACAATGCATAAATATAGTGAAACATAAAAGCGCATACCATAAAAGAAAATGCATTTCCAGCAATCACCGCTAATATACAGTACTTCTGATACAATATAGTATCTGAAATCTTTCGCGTGTCCCTGTAAATGCTATGCACTTCGTATTATACATGAAATAACTTATAGTAAACCTCAGCAATGTATGTCGATTTCATTATACAGGGTGCGGAAAAAGTATTGATAATTTTTTCTTAATGTTTGTGTGTGTCTTTTAAATGTTGTAGAATTATTTTTTTTTTTGTGCATATTTGCTCTTTATAATCTAAATATTGCATTATAAGTAAGTATTTTTGGGTTATTATTTGCATTTCGTCTTCTGTGCCGAAAAACTGTTCACTATTGAATAAGCTGTTAACCATCAGAATGACTGCATATTAGCCAAAAACAGTAAAACTGCTAATTCAAGTGGTGGAATAGTAGCCAGAAAAGCTCATCCAACCAGTGTGATGGTTTTTGGCTGCATCACAAGCAATGGGAAATCCCCTTTGGACTTTCATGATACTGGTGTCAAGATTAATCAGATCAATTATCTCAACGATATTCTAAAGGATGTCCTTCCATGACTAAATTCTCATTTTGGAAACAATCCATATGTGTTCCAACAAGATTCAGTACCAGCCCATAAATCTTGCCAAATGCAACGGTGGTGCTTCGTGATTTCATTTCATCTCAAGACTGGTCTCCGAATACTCCGGATTTTAATCCACTTGATTACTCAGTATGAGAGTGTTGCAAACAAGCGCCTGTGCTAATCCTCACAAAGATATCACTTCTTTAAAAGCTGCTCTGACGCGTAAATGGAACGGTCTCGATGCGGACTACTAGCGGCGCACCGTGGATGCCTTCACGCAATTTCTCCGCGAGTGTATCAAGGCAAAAGAAGACCGAATCGAAAATGAATGATAGAATATCAATTGATACTTAGTTGTTAATCTTACGCAATTGAAATAATTGTATCTATTGCATTGCAGTAGAGATTGATTTTACTATCAATACTTTCTCCGCACCCTGTATATGAAATAGTTTAACCTAATTAAAATACGCAGCAAACAATCCCCCCCCCCCCTATATATCATTATGTAACGGAATTCTTTTGCGTGGCCCTGTAAATAAATAATAACTATTCTTTGCACTGCATATTCTACAGAATGCATTTTTTAGTGCATTTCATAAATACATATAACTTTTGTTATGTTTGGATGCGTGTAACATCATTAAAAATCATTTGAAACGATTTTTTCCCATTGACCGTAATGTAACGGAATACTTTTGACTGTCCCTGTAGATGAACTAAACGTGCTACAAAGTTCATTTGAAATCGGGATCGTGCTATGGTAAACGTTAATAACGTCCAAAAGTTTCAGGGCAATCCGAGTATATTTACGAGAGTCAGTGCCAATACTAGTTTTTTTTTTGCACCCCGGGCAAGCATGGATTTTGGTGCCCCCCCCCTCCCCCCTCTTCTGCAAAGCATATAAAAAAAAAGAATTTTACTAATTTTCTAATAGCGGACTTATTTTTAAATTTAAAATATGTAATACTGAACTACGTAATCTACAATGGCGGATCCAAGGGGGCAGGTCATGAGGGTCATGAACCCCCATCTGAACAACCACAAAATATTCTAAAGATCATTTTTAAAATGAAATATATACAGTAGATTATCGATTATCCGAGTCCCACTAACATAGTTTCCGCTTTAACCGAGTTATTTTCTTCTGATGGACTGATGGCTTCCATTATTATGAAACAGCCATTATAAATGAAGTGTTAGGTGAAGATGAAAGAGCAGTCGTAAAAAGTTACAACTCTGATTTTTTGGTCAGAATGGGAAAAAAAAAAAAAAAAAAAAAAAAAAATCTGACCAGAAAATTAGAGATCCAACTTTTTACGACTGCTCTTTCATCTTCACCTAACACTTCATTTATAATGACTGTTTCATAATAATGGAAGCTGTCAGTCCATCAGAAGAAAATGATCCATTCCAAATGTATAATCCTTCATTTGGCGCCCTTCTTTCTGGCGGTCGGGCCACATGCCCCCCCCCCCCCTGCCCCCCCCCCCCCCCCCACCATTCCTCTTAGTTTCGGCCCTGACAAGAGTTAGAGCGCGTACAGACGGACAGACAAATCGAAGCCATAAACACTTTTCAACTTTGTTGGAAAGTGTTACAAAAAAGTGTCATTCTACTAATCTGAAGAAAAAAAAAAAAAAAAAGGCCAACACTCATTTTTCTTATATTCTCTTATTTATGCATTCGTCGTATACTTTTCCGTGAGATATCTTTATGCCAACTTCTCATAGAAATATCTCAAACTATTTCTTACACAAAAGGAATGTCAGCGCAAGAATACAAATGATTAATGACTGATCTAATTTAAAAGATGATACATTTTATTTTTGAGATGAATACAACGCAGATTTTCTTGTAGGTTTTTAAAAGCATCACAAAATATTTGGTGAGAAAAAATATATGTCAAAATTCAGATTTGAAAGACTAATATAACAAGACGGAAATTGTACGTCAAACGTGGCAAATGAGGTGCATTCGTACTATAAGTAGTTTTATAAATACTCAGATCTTGGTGCAATAGCTGTTGCACTCTTATGCAGGGCTCGAAATGTACCGGAGCAAACCGGAACGATGTTCCGGTTCGTGAAATTGTGACAAATATAGTTCCGGTTCGTGAAAGTATGGAAAATATTGTTCCGGTTCGTGGAATTATTAAAAAATATTATTACAATTTCATACATATAGCTTACTGTGCTCTCTGTAACGTTTTTTCTAATTATTTAGAATCTTGAATGCATTTTTTTAAAATGGTTTTTCTGCAGTTAAAATAAAAATTTACTATACAGCAAAGTCCCGAATATCCGAGTTAATAGGGACCAAGCTCACCTCGGATAAGCAAAAAACTCGTATAAATCGAATTGACACAAATCGTCACCCACTAAAGGAGATGAAATATAATTTTTTCCTTAATTCAGTCCTTTTTATGGTACTAGTAACATTTCTTTGATGTACATTTCTGTTACTTTTAAGAAATACCGGGAATGAAATTGTTTTATTGAATCGAACTTATACTTTTGAAATGGATCATTTTCTTCCGGCTGCTCTTTCATCTTCACCTAACATTTAATTTATAATGTCTGTTTCATAATAATGGAAGCTATCAGTCCATCAGAAGAAAATAATTCGGTTAAAGCGTAAACTCGGTTAAGTGGGACTCGGATAATCGAGACTTTACTGTACTTTCAAAAAAAAAAAAAAAAAATTAGTCGACAATAACTTTGAAATAGCATTCCGGTTCGTGGATTTTTCCATTTCGAGCCCTGCTCTTATGCAAAAAGGCATGAATACAAAATTTACTACGATTCTACAGATTAAATTCAGTAATGCGATAATAACTGGACTTTACCTTAAATGGGACGTCATCAGCATGGCAACTTACAAGGGAACCACTTTTGGTGTTGCTCGCACCTAGCATCGAGACCTGGTGCGTTTTGGTGCCCTATACATAAAAGTTAAAGAACCGAAAAAATTTCTCTGTTAAAATCATATTTTATATACTTTTTTATACTTTTAATTTTTTATTATTACATGTTTATTTGTTTGTTTCACGCCAAAAGTGAAGTTAAGTCCAAATAGGGCGCTACAATTTTTCCGCCCGCTTTATCCAAAGAGAAAATATACAGAACATATTACTAGAATTATACCAGATTGCGATTTTTTTTTTTTACAATTGATAGCATAAGAAACAAATATTAGGTTTTAATTTTATTTTTTTTCGTTTTTTATTAAGTAATAAATATAATTCTATAAAAGCTTCGAAGATCATTGAAAACTATTTTTTAGTGAAATACAAAATAAGCAAATTATTTTCTTTTGAAATCGAATGAAATAAAGTTTCGAATGTTTAAAATGAAATGTTGCTGTATTAAATGGTCCTTCGGTAAAAGTAATCAGTAAATTAATATTTTTACACAATTTAGAAAAATTACTGTGGCGAAATAGGACGGATAGTGCAATTTCTAGCTATTACAAATTCAGCTATGACATTTGGCTAGGGTTGCCGGAAAGCTCTATTTTTGAAAATAAACGCCAACTGTTTCCCCGCCAAAAATATGAATATAAAGTTGCAATTTTTCAAAATCAAATTCGTGGGTTTTTGAAGGAATTTTCAAACTTTTTTCAATATTTTATACTTTTTATTAACTAATTTTTATTTTTAAATGCTTTTCTTTAAAAAAATTCAATGTTAATAGTCCGTTAAGTGGTCTCGAAATTGCATTTTCAGAAAGTTATGCTGCTGTATAATCAAGAAATATTATTTTAACAGAAAAATTTTATCGATTCTCAAACTTCATAATACAGGGCTTTAAAATGCACCAGGTCTCAATGCTAGGTGCGAGCAACACCAAAAGTGGTTCCCTTGTTAGAATCATGACCTATCATGGGATAGCATTCAGTTAATGACGTTTGATAGGATTTAATAGAATGAAGAAAACTTTTATTAATATCTTTTTATGTTTTCGTTCGATTTTCATAAAATATGAAACGACTCTGCAAACTTCTATAGTGATTATGCAGTATATATATTAAATTTCAAACCATTTGATTGGGTAGTTTTTGTTCTGTTATATGCGGACTGGCGGACAGACAGACCGAGGAACCAGACGACGACTATAAGTGTGAAGTATTTATATAAGTACGAGCGCACCTAAAAATAGCTATGTTTGAACTAGACGCTGATGTATTTAATTTTTTATTTTGAAAAGGCCTTAGACACACCGTATTTATTTCCCCGCCTGTTGTATTGGTCAGTTTGAAGTTTCTTTTGATCTTGATGAAAGTTTAAAACTTTTCTTTCAAAAAATATATATATTTTTTAATTACACTATATTTTTTCTGAAATTAACTCTATTTAATATTACACCGCATTTGATGAGAGTGTGTTTTATTACAAAAATAGTTGACCCGCACCGACGTTGCCCGGCCCCGTGATAACAAACCTCAAATTCATATGTTTTTTGTTGTTGTTGTTGTTTGTTTGTTTGTTTTTTATCTTTAACTCAATTTTATCGGAATTTATATTTTTAAATAAAAAAAAAATCGCGAAAAAGAATATTCATTTTTCGTGGTAAAAGAACTTTTTTTCATCATTTGAGTAACAGGCTTTCTCCTTTCGTTACAAAATGTTATTTTTCACAAAAATGTTATAAATTTTACAACCGACACTTTTCCAAATGCTTAAAGAATTGTTCATGTTATGTAAAATATACTTTCGCTAATTATGTGAAAAATTGGTAAAAAAAAAAACTTGAGCTAATAACAACCCGAAAGAACTGCAACCAGAGGGAGGAGGGGGCTATGTACGTTTTTAAAATTCCATAGGAGACACGCCGGGAGATGTGGGATTCATTTAAATGGAATAGCTTCAATTCCGGTTTCATTTCTTATTTTTTCTAAAAATATAGTGATGGTTTTAGAGGTATGGGTGGTAGCCTTATCCTTATGGAACTTAACAAAATGAAGATTGTTTGGGTAAAGTGATTGAATGTCTCCTTTAAAAACAGGTGTTAAAACATATTTCTGATTGTAATCCAAGTTCGATTCGACTTTTTTTTTTTTTTGTACTTTCCTTATTTTAAGTTTTTTGTTAGAAGAGAATTCGGCAATATCCATGAAACCTTTAACAAAACTTTTATTGTTTTCTCTGAACCATTATTTTAGGTATTTTAACTTTAAACTTCTTTTTCGGTAATAAATTAATCTTTTTCTAATACAGTTAGAAAAATACTCATCAATTGTAACTACATACTTCCATTTTTGACCTGTCCAATTAATTTCATTCGACAATTTTGAGATAAGCTTATGCCAAGAAACATTTTTTTTTTTTTTTTTTTTTGCATTAAATGGTGAATATGTTTTTTTTTTTTTATTAGCTTTAATATAGATTTTTTAATTTTGTTTACAGCCCCTGGTTCCAGTAGAGATCTTTAAAGGTTTTTCTTTAGTTTTTTTTTTTTTTTTTTTTTTTTGCGGTGGGATTTTATTTTAAAACATGAGATGTGACTTTAACTATAATAAGCTGTGAACGCACTTTTGTTGGGTACGCATTTTTTACCTTTTTCACAATTGAATGTAAACTTTAATGTTACTTTTCTTTTATATTAATTATGTCACTTATTTTATGTGTAATAGTATTATGTATTAAAACCATGCTTTTCACACTTTCTTTTAGTAATCGAATTAGAGTATTTCTCTTCGTAAAGAGGAAATACACAGCCTTCGATTCATTGTTTATTTTCCAGTGACATTTTAAAGCAAATAATATATTTTTAATAATGCAGACGATAATTAAAACCTATTCCAAATTGATGCCAGCCATCCATATAGTTTTTTTCTTTCATTTAATTTTAAATCACAGAGAAAGTCAAAATCTTTCCAAAAATACGTGAATAACTTCTGCAAATAAATGATGAAGTAAGTTTATCTGGAGAAAGTTTTTTTTTTTTTATTTTAAGCTCAAAATGGTGTTGCATCGTAAATTTCAAGAATATGCGAAAAAGGAAATGAATAAATTTTCCTGCTTTTTTTCAGCCATCACATGTTTTTCATATATTCTCTTGTTATTCAATGTATATACGAGTAAATATTTCTTTTCGAAAGACACCTTCATGCCAACTTCTCAACACAAACTTTTCAAACTATTGCTTACCATAGAGCAGTGGTTCCCAACGTGGGCGTACGCCCCGCCGGGGTGCAATTTCAACTTTGTAGCTCATACATTCGCTGTGAGGTTTTTTTGGAAAAGTAATTTTTAAGATTAAAAATAAAAATTATATATTCGAAATTAAAATAATAATAATCTTTTTTCCAAGATGTTCCGAATCAAAAACTTAAAATAAAATTAACACCGGAATAATTACATGAACAAACTTTAGAAATATTTTAAAATCCTTTTTAATATTAAATTTTTTTTCATAATATTTCTGGTTCATGATCTAATGTACAATTTTTTCAACTTTTTCGATTATTTATGAAATGAGCTTTGTATATCTATTTGCTCTGCTGTATGCAACACGGAGAAACTTTTATACGTAAAACTACTTAAAAGTATATCTAAATTTTACTGTTTTGAACCTATGTAAACGTAAAAAATATTTCGATTATCTAAACGTGGTACTATAAACTTTATAAATCTTAATGCTTCTTGTGTATTTTGTTATTCATAGGAAAAATTGTACGTTCTTTGTTATAAATTTTAATGCTAAGCGTAAGTCTCTCCAGCATTTTGTGAAGATAAAAATGCGGACCGTATAACACTTTTGTTAAATATTTGGGTAAGTTGGAAAGGCACAGCAAAACTCTTTTGTGCATAAAAGTGAAGATGTATCGCCTCATTTATAGAATTATGTTAAAATTACATTTATGATAAAGAAATTCATAATTTGATAAGTTAAAAAAATGCGAAATGAATAATTGTTAAGGCTCTTTTAGGCTTCCTTCAGGTTAATAGACTTCATTTTAAAATGATAAGAGATATCTGTTACAGAATTTGTGTGTGGGCAAAAAATGAGGGAGGCAATCGCGATTTAACATATGCTTCGGTGGAGCGTGGCAAATAAAAGGTTGGGAACCACTGCCATAGAGTAAGGAGAAAGAATAGAGATGAAGTGTAGTGGCTGGGGGTGACGCCAAAAAGGTAACCCTAAAATCAGCTACAGTCGGCCCAAACACAAGCACGCTCTGTCACGAAAAAAAAAGAAGAAAACTTTTAGTAATACAGTTTTTAATTCATATTACAATGGAATGCTAATTTAGAATTCTTAAAAACAAGCAGATCACTTTCATTTAGAGAAAAAAATGCAAGGGTGATGTCAAAGAATTCAGTCCGTATTCCAGGTGCTTGTTTTGTTTGGGCCAAGTGAGAGCATTTAAATTTGAGCGATAACACTCATCACATTGCAAACCGTTTTTACGGCACACTGCATCTCCATCTATCTCTTTCCTCCATGGCAAAGAATATATTTTTAATAATGCAGACGATAATTAAACCTTATTCCAAATTGATGCCATCCATGTAGTTTTTTCTTTCATTTAAATTTAAATCACAGAGAAAGTCAAAATCTTTCCAAAAATCCGTGAATACCTTCTGTAAATAAAGGATGAAGTAAGTTTATATGAAGCAAGTTTTTTCTTTTCTTTTATTTGAAGCTCAAAGTGGTGTTGCATCGTAAATTTCAAGAATAAGCGAGAAAAGAAATGAATAATTTTTTCTGTGCTTTTATTCAGCTATCACATGTTTTTCATATATTCTCTGCTTTATTCAATGTATATACGAGTAAATATTTTTTTTTTCTTTCGAAAGACACCTTCATGTCAATTTCTCAAAAACTTTTCGAACTATTGCTTACGCAAAAGAAATGTCAGAGTCTATAAATGATTAATGGGTGATATATATATATATATATATATATTTAATGATAAATTTTATCTTCGAGAATAATAAGCTTAGATTTTGCGCTGTCTTTAATTTTCCCTTTCTTTTCATCACAGATTTAAAACTTTTCTAACTGATTTCTGAACAGAAAAGTCCAGCTGCCGTATTTTCTATACATATCTTCGTTGATAACGAAATTTAAACGAAATCAGACATTTAACAAGAAATATCTCCAAGCCGAAAGCAGATACAAAAATGTTTTATTTTTAGGTAGCTTTCATTACAAAAAGTAAAAAGCTACTTATTGCAGCGGTTCGGTCGAAAGCACTTCCGGAAAATTTTGGTATATTTTCATCGACCACCAGACACCAAAACCACCCTCTGTTCAAATGTGACTTATATGTATGTGTATATATATATATATATATATATATATATATATATATATCTGATTTTTTGTCATGCTATAACTCTCGTATTTATAAACCGATTTGCATGAAATTAATTGTATGCATTGTACATACCAATGTCTCGACCAAGTTCGTTGGCCTGCATAATCCGCTATCTTGTTTCAAAATGGCGGCCGTTAAAAATTTTTAAAATTTTAAAAAGAGGTGCAAATAAATTAAACACAGAAAAATATTATATTCTTAAGAGTTTCACCTTAATACAAGGATTCCGGAGCATATTTTGTTTTGTCTTTATCTTAAAAAAAGACTGAGATATAGCAGTTTGAATTTCTCCGGTGGCTGACATTTTGGCTTCATCCGCCATCTTGATTGAAAATGGTAGCCATTGGTTATTGAACAGCATTTAGTGCATCTCCATACCTATAAGGGGGATTACTATAGGGGGATCCTGTTCGGTCGCCAAATTCCGCCAAGTTTGTCACCAGCTTGTCGATATATCGCCAGGTTACTGATATTATAATAAATTATGCGATATCTGTAATATTTCGCCAAATTGCCATAGACTTCGATTGTAAACCAATAGGGTTTAGTTGCTTACAGAAAATCAATAAATTGAGATATTTTAATGCAACAAATACTAATATTAGCTTAAGGGATTATATTAATAATATTTAAGGGAGTCCAAGTAAATTAAATTATGAATAAAAGTAACATGATACCATGCATATCATGCTTTCCCAAACATAAATATTAAGGAAGTCCAAACTGGTCGCCAAAAGGGCGGCTAGTAGCTTACTAATTTGGCGCAATTTTCATTCAAATTCAGTATTGACGAATATTCTCTTATCGAGTTCGTCGCATTTTAGCTTCTTAAAATTTGAGTAAAATTAGCTTCGAGTAAAACATGCAAAATTTTAAAACGAAGAAATATGAAAGCTACCTCTTCCTCCAGGCACTGGCCGAAAAGACTTTTTCATATACAGTAGACTCCCTCAAAATCGCAACACTAAAATCACAAACGCCTAAAATCATGACAGATGTCACACATGTAAACAAGGTAACTTTCAGTTTAGATGTAGGGGCAAAATTACAGAATTTTTTAGTGTTATATAATTCTGTATGTATTTTAATATGTTATTATTGATAATATGACTGAACTCGTGGTTGTTCATCAAGGAAGTATAAATTTATTTGTGAAAAAAATCAAGATATTGCTTATATCACTGGTAATCGCAATCTTTTTACCAAATATATTTATGTATGAATCAAATTGTTTGGGTTATTAAGACTGGCCAAACCTGAAATAAAACTTCTTTACTTTATGTTTTTGATGTAACAGGTTACCTTTATCAGGAAAGTTTCATTGAATAATTCAAGGAAAATGTATCTAATCTTTATAATGCGTATTTAATTATGCATTAGTAATTATTTATTATACCTTTACTTTTAATAATTTAATCATTTTTTAAATTATTTTACTTTTTATCCTTTTAGTTTATTACTTTAGTTAATTATTTTAATATTTTACTATATTGTAAGCATTCATTATCATTTTTATTCCATTATTCACATTCAAATTAATGTTTAAAAAATATAAACAAAACAATGACCAGAAATCCGCACAGCCTCTGATCTCAAGCTGTGCGGGTTTGAGGGAGTCTACTGTATTATTATTTATTAGCTAATCCGCCCGGCGTTGCCCGAGATCGTGATAATATGCCTAAAATATGCCTAAAATCCAAAATCTGTCAGTTTAACTTTCCACCGCCAGGGGGTGCACTATGGATGCATTCGCATATTTAAAATATCTTCTCGGGAAATTCATATTTTTAACATCTTTTTTCTGTGTACGCTTCTCTTTTTTTCTTAGTTTTCAATATATTTCTAAAATCTATGCTGAATTTAATATTTTATATGTTAAAAGCGCGCGAACCGTGAGTAAGACTTTAACACTTCATCTAAAATTAAGTCAATACTTTAGAAATATTCTGAGAACTAAGAAAAAAAGAGACATCTTTTAGGAAGTGCACACAAAAAATAGAAGTTTAAAATGTTAATTTCCGTAGAGATATTTTAAATATGCGAATGCATCAAATGCCCATAGATTTTACATTAGTGAGGGTAAATCAGAAGCTGAGAGACCAGCCCCCTTAATTCAAGAAAATTCTTGAAATTAGTATTCGGAAATAGAGGTAACTACAACTCATAAATTAACTTTAAGACTATCAGAATTTATAATTAAGATATTAATGTAATTTGGAATTAGATTCGAAGTAATATAAGTAATAGAAGTTGAGTTATTAAGATAGTGCTCAGTTACACAAAAATCGATGAAGGGGGGAGGGGGAGGGGGAGGAGAGATGCAAGTGCTCTTCGGCAAATGACTAATTAAGAATACTGGAGTCCTTCGTCAAAAAATTTCACTGGTATCTGAGCCAGGAACCTAATTTAAGAAATTTGCTGAAATTAATATTCGGAAATAGGCATAAATTAACTTAAAGAATTTGAGAGGTTACATTTAAAATATTAATGTAATTTGGAATTAGTTTCGCAGAGATAAGAGTAATAGGAGTTGATATATTAAGATTGATCTCAGTTAAGGAAAAATCGATGTGGGGGGGGGGGAAACAAATCACTTCAATAATAGTGTCTTGAGGTGTCGTGCTTTTATGTTTAAAAATGTGTCAGAAAGTTTCACGTTGTTGAGCGGGCGAAAAATATTTTTTTGAGAATTGCCTTAAGAGGGTTACTAAATGTTTAAAATTAAAAAATGTTTAATATGCCGAAATGGTAAAATTTTTATAGATAGCCCAGACCAAAGTCATATAAAAACTAAACATAGATTTGCATAATGATTATATAGTTAAACCTATGAAAAGAACTCGAGTATAAGCCTGCCTTAAGCGGAAAATGATAGGGCCTGAACGTAATGCAATTAAAAGGGAGGTGTACTTTCTAAAGAGTAAAAGCTGTCTGAAAAGGGATTTTTGCAAATTTCGTCTTACAGGTTTTACTGTATTCATCAGAGGTTTAAAATCTGCTCCAAATGCTCCTAATTGCTCCAATTTTGATTTCCAACTGCATTGTGCTACAAAAATCACAGTTTTTTGTTTTTTTAATTGTGCCCCAATCTGCTACAAAAATGTAAATTTCATAATCTAAAAATTTAGAATTAAAAACAACAAAAAAATGTTCATCTGAACCTTGTATAAGCTTGGAAAAACACATATTGTGATGCACTTAGCTAAGATATACAGCATCATGAAAGTTGGTGAAATTTACGAGTACCTCTAACTATATAATGGATTCTGCTACACATTCATTGTTTTAAATTTCAGTTTTTGTAATATTTATTATATATCTTAATCCAAAAAGGATGATTACTCCAAAACACCGATGTTGTACCATCTATGAAAAATAAGCATTATTGATAAAATTTTCAGCATTAACCGCTTGACATCCAGTACGTCCTGCTTTTATCGTAGACGACTACCAGACATACAGTGCGTACGTCCATGTGGACTATGAAAATACAAGTTTACACTAGACGCTGGTATATATAATACGTCCGTACTTGAAAAAAAAACGGTCTGGGTGTGGCAAATAAAAATAAAAATATTTTTATCCGCTCAACACTGCAGAATTTTCTGACACATTGACAAATATTTTTTAGATGTAAAAACGTGAAATTGGTAAGGCATGACTATTGAAGTAATGTGGAATCAAATAACACTTTTCATCTTGAGTTTTAAGCAGGGTTCGTTGATATATATTCATGACATATATCCTCCTGAGATCCAAGCAAAATGCAATGCATAAATTTTTTGAGTAAGAGTTTTTTTCAACAAATAGGTATAAAAAGTGACGTTTTTAAAGAAATTAATAAATTTCGATTTTTTAATTTTGTTTTACAGCACATCCATCTAAATGCATTGTGACGTTTTATTTGAGAGGACTCGGAGACCAAATGCCCTAACGAAATAAACATCTTTAATTGGACCCTCCAGATGCCTGCTATAACTTTGCCTGTCAGTTTCACCAAAAACCAGATGGAACATGTAAACAGTTTTAATCATGTAAGTATCTGGAGAAAAAGTGCTGCGTAGAAATGTTATAAACTGAACTTGTTGACGAAGATGAGTCAAGACCTCACGTGGGGTATCTAGGAGATGAACTACGGCCAGAAAAACAAGGCCCCGTGGAGAGTAGTATCTGCTGTGACATGACCCCAGACGGTCAATTTCTCGGCTCTGCCGAAAGGAGCGTCTCGCTCCGGAAAAGATTAACTTTTTGCCGTGTAAATAGAAATGTGTGCTTGTTATGTGTGTGTCCCGTGTCGTCTAATAAAAACTATGAAAAAAAAAACGAACGCCAAGTTCTTTTAATTTCTAGTTAAGATTCTTTCTTAAGTGAGTTCTTATACGGCGGTACAGCTGGTGTCAGAATTTGGGATTCGAGTTGTTCGAAAAGTTTGGGCACACACGCACACAATGCCTGCATCTGTTACCCACGGAAGGAATGATAAGGTGAAAGGTCATTCTTTCGAGAAATAGAGAGCCGTCCTGTGTCTGGAGAAGAAAAATAAAGGAAAGTCCCCGTGTGTGGGGAAAAGAGAAAAACCATGGAATTTCCCTGAAGTCTGAAATTTTGTCCAGCCGGAAAAGAGAAAGAGGAGGGAGCAGTTTCGGTTTGTGAAGAAAGAGCTAGTTTTGGATTTTCACCCGGTCAGCTGAGAGAAGAGAAGGGTGTTGCTTTTCACTCCCCTGCTGGAGGAAAGAAAAGAAAGCTTGGTGTTATCTGGTTTCGGTTTAAGAAAAAAAGGAGAGCTGGAGGAATCCTTACCCAGCGTCGGAAAAAGAGGAAGATTGTTGTTTTTCCCCCACCCCTGGAGCAGAAAGTCTCGTGGACGTTTGTGATCAGCTGTTCGACTTGCGGAAAGGAAACGGAGTTACCCCAACCTCGCTGTTTGATGATGAAAGGATTGCGGAAGAGTGGGAAAAAAAATAGAAGAGAATTCTGTGATTATTAGGGAGCCAAGGCCTGAGACGAAACTGTGATTATTTTAGCAGTGGATCGGTTTGGATAGAAGAAAATTGTGAAATGTGAACGGGCCCGTTTTGGGTCGAAGATAGTGTTCAGGTGTTCCGCGCCTGTGGATATATTGTTTTAGTGGACCTCAGGGTCAGAAAGTTTGTGTTCAGTGGGCCACCCGGCTGAAGAAAAAGTGTGGATTACCGTTTAGTGTCTGAGCCTTTAATTGGGGTAAGTCACAATTTTGAATTTCGAGTTAATGTTTAGTGATTTTTAATTATTTAAAATTGCTGATTTTGTTGGGAAAATTCAAAAACGAGAATGACAAAATTTGAACAGGTACTAGTCATGGAAGTGAGTCAGTATTTACATACTGCTGTGTTATTGAAAGAAATTTTTATGATTGATTGTGATTATTGTTAATATAGTATATATTTTTTTGTTGTTGTTGTATTAGTGTAGAGAAGTACCTTTTTATAGAGAAATTTTGTTTGAAAAAAAAAAGGGGTAGATATGGCTTTCCTGGGTAAAGGAAAAAAGGAAAATATAAAAAAGTTAGTGGATGAACTGGAACTTGCCAGGACCGGAAACGAAACTCGGATTCAGTTAACGCACTTGGTGCTGGAATCTCAGGAGTATGAAGAAGAATAGTACGGGCTCTGTATGAGACTATATTAGAGACCGCTAAAGAGGAATTAGTAAGGGAAGAAAGTCAGCGCGTCCGGTTACAAGCTATCGAACGGGAGGACATGTTGCGTAAACAGACATGGGAGCGTGATCAAGCCATTAGGAAGGAAAGATTGGAGCAAGAGAAAGAATTAAAGGAATTAAAATTAAAAAATAAATTCGAGTTAGAAAAACTAAAAATCGAGAAAGGAATTGCCCCGTCTTCAGTAAATGCAAATAATATACCTTCGCGTTCCCCTGAACAGAACTTAAAAAAATTAATCCCGGATTTTAATCCTGGAAAAACAGATATTAGCTTGTATTTGGTTCTGTTTGAACGCCAAGCTAAACGGATTGGGATACCGAAGGAAAATTGGGTCTCTCATTTAATTCGGCTTCTGCCAGTAGACATTATTTCAATTATTGCCAGACAACCCGAGACAGAGTCAGAAGATTACGATAACGTAAAAGGTATATTGTTAAAAAAATTTAAATTAAACCCAGAGAGTTTTCGGCAGAAATTTGTTAGCCACCAGAAGTCGCAATCTTTAAATTGGCAGGATTTCGGTTTCGAAATTCGAAATTATTTAAATGAATGGTTAGCGGGTTTAGGAATAACTTCCTTAGACGAACTAAAAGACCTTTTGGTCACCGATCAGATTAAACGGCGTGCGACGTTGGAAATGCGTGAACACTTCATTGACAAATGGCCACAGCTTAAGACCGAAGCAGCAATAGTGGAATTATTGGATAGATATGGGAGTATAAGGTCCTCTACTCCGAAGGCCAAGGATACCAGAGATGTTAGGGTGGAAAAAACGCGCCCGTTTTTTCAAGAAATGTCTCGAGAAACTAGACCACGGTTCTCTCCCCCTTCGAATGCAAATGCCGTGCACAGACCAGTAAACCGAGATAGAGCCTTTGAAAAAAGAGCGAATTTGAAATCTTTTAATTGCGGGTCCGAAACGCACCTGCGTTCATCGTGCCCGAAATTGCAGAAAAAACCTCCGTCAGGCTCCGTAAATAATTTGCAAGATGTACGAAAGGACGATTTATTGGACTCTTATACATTTTCTGGGGTTGTTAACAACCGAAAGATAGGAATTTTAAGGGATTCGGGAGCGACGCTTGATTTCATTTGTAGGAAATTTGTAGATCAGCAGGATTTTTGTGGAGAGAAAATCTGGGTCCAACAACCACTTAGTTTGGAGTTAGTTTCTCTACCGTTAGCGCGGGTAGAGATAGAGGGAGATTTCGGAAAAATTTGTACGAAAGCCGCTGTTTGCGGAAATCATTTAAACCAAAACCGATATATTTTAGGAAATAAAACTGCCGCGATGATAAGAGAGAGAACGGGGTATGAATTTTTGCCAACTGGACATGTAAATGCAGTCCAGACGCGTGCGACTACTAGACGTTTAAAGGAAGAGAAAAGGGAGCTCGAACGGGTAGCTCAAGATGTGGAGACACCCAAGGAATCGAACGTATCAGGAAGAATCGGGACTGCGGGATTCAACGGAAGGTGAGGACCCCCTTGAAATTCCGGCGTTAGAAGTTGAAGCCCCGGAGTTGGACTTGTTAAAAATCGATAAAGAAGGGTTTTTGAAAGCGCAGCACGAATGTGCAGAGTTAAAGGAATTGTTTAACCGAGTGGGGGCGGACAAAACGGAAGGTACGACGAAAACTTATTCAGTTGTTAACGGGTTACTAGTTAGAAATCGCGAGGATCGTTTTGGAAGCGTTACCAGATTGCTAGTTATTCCAAAAGGGTTAAGACAGAAAATAAAAGCATTGTGTCATGAAGGCACGTCAGTACATTTAGGTGGGACGAAGTCAAAGGATAAATTAATTCGATATTTTTATTGGCCTAACTGTTATAAAGAAATGGATGAATATGTGCGCAGTTGCGATGTTTGTCAAAGAGCGGGTCGAGCGAACGAGAAAAAGAAAGCCCCGTTAAAACTTGTCCCAATAATTCAGGAAGTTTTCAGTAAAATAAATATCGACGCATGTGGACCCTTACCACTGACCACGGATGGACACCGGTATATTTTAACGGCAGTATGCATGGCGTCCAAATACCCGGAGGCGGTTCCGCTGGTGGACCTCTCCTCTATTAGAGTGACTGAGGCGCTGCTGAATATTTTCAGTCGCATCGGATTTCCCAGCCAACTCCAATGCGATCAGGGAAAGTCCTTTACCTCAGCTTTAACGACCGAATTTCTTAATAAATTTGGCATTAAGATCACTCATAGTTCTGTTTATCATCCCCAGAGTAATCCCGTGGAACGGTATAATAGGACCTTAAAACGACTTTTGAGGGCTCTGTGTATTGAATTAGGCGCCGATTGGGATAAACATTTGCCTGCGATTCTATTGGCTCTTCGAAACGTAGTTCATGAAAGCACAGGTTACTCACCAGCCGAGTTGGTGTATGGAAAAAATCTTCGAGCATCCGAGACCTTGATAATGGAACGATGGTCCGACCCTCCACCTGAAAATGATGTAGTGACCGAATATGTTTTTAAATTAATTAATCGGTTGAAACGATGTCGCGAGGTAGCTGTTTCGCACATGGAAGAAATGCAAGGTAAACGAAAGGTTTGGTATGACAAAAACGCGGTAAAACGAGAATTCAAGGAGGGAGATTTAGTGTTGGTTTTAGCCATGACGAGACCAAATAAACTGTCCGTGCAATGGATAGGTCCGGGAAAAATCAAGAATAAAATATCTGAGGCTAATTATGTGGTAGAACTGCCAGGAAGTAGGAATAAAACCCAAATTTATCATGTTAATATGCTGAAACCATATTATACGCGACCCGAAGATGTAAATTTGTTGTGCTCCAAAGACAATTCAAATTTAATAGAAGATCAGGATTTAGATATTCCGTATTTAGAGAATAATCCTACGATTTTTGACTTTCAGGAAATAGTTCGGCTTAGTGAGTTAGAAAAAAACCTAAACGAAGCACAAATTAGCCAATTAAGGGAGCTTTTGAATAAATATCCCGCGTGCTTTTCAAACGACCCTGGTACAACAGATTTGGTGGAGCATGATATAACTTTAATTAGCGATAAGCCCGTACGATCAAAACCTTATCGGATGTCGCAAAGACAAACTGAAATCGTAAAAATGGAGATTCAAAAGATGTTAAGATTGGGGGTTATTGAAGTTGGCGAGTCGGATTACACGTCGCCTTTAATTTTAGTAGAGGTTCCGGGTAAGGATCCTCGTCCATGTGTGGATTTCAGGCGTCTCAATGAGATAATTAGGACAGAGTATTTCCCCATCCCCAATATCGAAGAAAGAGTTGAGAAAGTCTCATCTGCTAAATACATAACCGTCCTAGATTTAGCGAAAGGTTATTGGCAGATTCCCTTAAGCCTCAAAGCTCAACGGTATGCAGCATTCTGTACAACTTTTGGTACTTTTAGGTGTTTGAAAATGGCTTTTGGATTAAAAAATGCGCCATTTTTCTTTAGCAAAATGATGGCAGAACTATTAAGAGAGATGGAAGAATTTGCAGTTCCTTATTTAGATGACGTCGCTGTATTTTCAAACACCTGGGAAGACCACTTAAAACATGTCGCATTAGTTCTAGATAAAATTCATAAGGCAAATCTTAAAATAAAGCCCCCTAAGTGTAAATTTGCCCAGAGTAGTGTAAAATATTTAGGCCATATTGTAGGAAATGGTTCCCGCACTTCAGCAGAAGTCAAGATTGAATGCGTAAAAAAATTCCCTACTCCCGAAACAAAAACACAGAGTCGCGCATTTCTAGGGCTGGCCGGATACTACCAGAGATACATAAGGAATTTTTCCATAATAGCAGCCCCCTTGACTGACGCGCTAAAAGGGAAAACCCGTCGAGGTAAAGTCGAGTGGACTCCCGCGTGCGAGAGCGCTTTTCGGACTCTGAAAGCGAAACTAACCGAACGGCCGGTCTTGCATGCGCCGAATTTTCATCGTGAATTCCTTATTCAGGTCGATGCATCGTTACGCGGTGCCGGAGCTGTGTTGAGCCAGGTAAATGAGAAGGGAGAGGAACACCCGATTTTGTATTTGAGTCGGAAATTCTCTCCAGTAGAACAACGCTATAGCACCACCGAGCGGGAGTGCGCCAGTATTGTTTTCGCCGTAAAAAGATTACATTACTATCTAGATGGAAGAAAATTTAGGATTATAACGGATCATAATCCTCTGCGCTTCTTACAAACTCATGCGAGTTCCAACCCAAGGCTTATGCGTTGGAGCCTCGCGTTACAACCGTACGATTTTACAATCGAACATCGAGCAGGAAAAAAACACCAAAACGCTGATAGTCTAAGCAGAGTAGCGTTTGAAGACTAGAAATTTTATGGGGAAAAAAAAGTTTAAGAGTGTGTTTTGTTATTGTGTTAAAATTCTTTTAAGTAACTTATTGTATGTAAAAGGTTTAAAAGTGTTTGGTTTTATTAGTGTATTAGAATTCATTCTTAAGAAATTTATATATATATATATTATTATTGTTTGTTATCCATGTGAACACGAGAGAGCGAACTTTATTGTAATTACCTGTGATGTTTAAAAATTTTATCTATCCTGTTTATGTTAACGGAAAATTATAAATGAAGGTTCTGGTTTATTATAAAATTGTCGAAGTGCTTATTATAAATCTTAGTATTATTATATAACGGTGTGCAATTGCAATGTGTTTATTGTTACTGTATTTATTATGTTTGTTGTGTGTTATGCTGAATCCCTTCCATGGTAACGAAGTACTTCTGATAAATGTTTTGATTTTAAAATTTAAAATTTTATTAATTTTGGAGTAGATAGCATTGTTAGGGATAGCATTAACTCCGAATTTCACTATGATTGTGCACCCGAGTGTGGAAATTTTTCCCTTAAGGAAAAATTTATATGGGGCATGGAGGGACTGTGACGTTTTATCTGAGGACTCAGAGACCAGATGCCCCTAACGAAATAAACATCGTTAAATTGGAACCTCCAGATGCCTGCTATAACTTCACATGTCAGTTTCACCAAAAAAACCAGATGGTACATGTAAACAGTTTTAATCATGTAAATATCTGGAGAAAAAGTGCTGCGTAGAAATGTTATAAACTGAACTTGTTGACTAAGATGAGTCAAGACCTCACGTGGGGTATCTAGGAGATAAACTGATCTCAGAAAAACAAGGCCCCGTAGAGAGGACAGTATCTGCTGTGACACGACCCCAGACGGTCGAGTTCTCGGTCCTGCGGAAAGGAGCGTCTCGCTCCGAAAAGATTAACTTTTTGCCATGTAAATATTACGTGTGCTTGTTATGTGTGTGTCCCGTGTCGTCTAATAAAACTCTGAAAAAAAACGAACGCCAAGTTCTTTTAATTTCTAATTAAGAATCTTTCTTAAGTGAGTTCTTATACGACGGTACACTACCTCTTCCTCCCGGCACTGGCCTAAAGGACTTTCTTATATATAGTAGACTCCCTCAAAACCTCAACACTAAAATCCACAAACGCCTAAAATCATGACAGTTGTCACAGATGTAAACAAGGAAACTTTCAGTTTAGATGTAGGGGCAAAATTACAGAATTCTTTAGTGTTATATCATTCCGTATGTATTTTAATATGCAATTATTGATAATATGACTGAACTTGTGGTTGTTCATCAATGAAGTATAAATTTATTTGTGAAAAAAAATCAAGATATTGCTGATATCACTGGTAATCACAATCTTTTTACCAAATATATTTATGTATTACTCAAACTTTTTGGGTTATTAAGACTGGCCAAACCTGAAATAAAACTTCTTTACTTTATGATTTTGATGTAAATTAACAGGTTACCTTTATCAGGGAAGTTTCATTGAATAATTCAAGGAAAATATATCTATCTTTAAAAAATCTTTAAAATGCATATTTAATTATACATTAGTAATCATTTACTATGCCTTTACTTTTAATAATTTAATCATTTTTTAAATTATTTTACTTTTTATCATTATAGTTTATTACTTTACTTAATAATTTTAATATTTTACTATATTGCAAGCATTCATTATAATTTTGATTCCATTATTTACATTCAAATTAATGTTTAAAAAATGTAAACAAAACAATGACCAGAAATCCGCCAACCTCTGGATCTCAAGCTGTGCGGGTTTGAGGGAGTCTACTGTATTATTATTTATTAGCTGATCCGCCCGGCGTTGCCCGAGATCGTGATAATATGCCTAAAATATGATTAAAATCCAAAATCTGACAGTTTAACTTTCCACCGACAGGAGTGCACTCTGTTCTAATCAAACCTCTATCCGAACGAAACTCCGTTATTCAATCTATCTGGATATATGTTAGTAGAGGCAGTAGCGACTCAAATAAGAAAAAAATACCCTAACGGGAAAATTGGGGGCAGAGAGATGGAAGAGATTTTTCACAAAGGATTATTTAAGAGGACTGGAGTCCGTGGTCAAAAATTTGGACGGGAACCTGGGACAGGAACTAAAGAGGGCTGGTCACTCAGCTTCGGAATTCTCCTCCGTAATGTTAAGTCTATGGACTTTTGATGCATTCGTGTATTTAAAGTATCTTCTCGGGAAATTCATATTTTTGACAACTTTTTTATGTGTACTTTTCTTTAAGAATGTCGCTTTTTTTATTTGTTTTCAAAATATTTCTAAAATCTATGCTGAATTTAATATTTTGTGTGCTAAAAGCGGGCGAACTATGAGTAAGACTTCATCTAAAATTAAGTCAATACTTTAGAAATATTTTGAGAGCTAAGAAAAAAAGAGACATCTTTTAGGAAGTGTACACAAAAAATAGAAGTTAAAAATGTTAATTTCCGAGGAGATATTTTAAATATGCGAATGCATCAAATGCCCATTAGACTTTACATTAGTGAGGGTAAATCGGAAACTGAGTGACCAGCCCCTTTAATTCAAGAATTTGTTGAAATTAGTATTCGGAAATAGAGGTAACTACAACTCATAAATTAACTTTAAGATTATCAGAATTTATAATTAAGATATTAATGCAATTTGGAATTAGATTCGAAGTGATTAAGTAATAGAAGTTGAGTTATTAAGATAGTGCTCAGTTACGCAAAAATAGATGAAGGGGGGAGGGGGAAGAGAGATGCAAGTGCTCTTCGGAAAATGACTAATTAAGAATACTGGAGTCCTTGGTCAAAAATTTTCACTGGTATCTGAGCCAGGAACCTAATTTAAGAAATTTGCTGAAATTAATATTCGGAAATAGGGGTAACGACTACTCATAAATTAACTTAAAGACTTTGAGAGGTTACAATTAAGATATTAATGTAATTTGGAATTAGTTTCGCAGAGATAAGAATAATAGGAGTTGATATATTAAGATTGAGCTCAGTTAAGGAAAAATCGATGAAGGGGGGTGGAGAGGGGGACAAATTACTTCGATAACCGTGTCTTCAGGTGGCGTGCTTTTTTGTTTAAAAATGTGTCAGAAAGTTTCACGTTGTTGGGCGGACGAAAAATATTTTTCTGAAAACTGCCTTAAGAGCGTTGCTAAATGTTTAAAATGCAAAAATATTTATTATGACAAAATGGTAAATTTTTTATAGATAGCCCAGACCAGAGTCATATAAAAACTAAACATAGATTTGCATAATGATTATATAAACCAATGAAACGAACTCGAGTATAAGTCTGCCTTAAGCGGAAAATGATAGGGCCTCTATGAAAAGAACGTAATGCAATTAAAAGGGAGGTGTACTTTCTAAAGAGTAAAAGCTGTCTGAAAAGGGATTTTTGAAAATTTCGTCTTACAGGTTTTATTGTATTCATCAGAGGTTTAAAATCTGCTCCAAATGCTCCTAACTACTCCAATTTTGATTTCCTGCTGCATTGTGCTACAAAAATTACAGTTTTTTTTTTTTTTTTTTTTTTTTTTAATTGTGCTTCAATCTGCTACAAAAATGTAAATTTCATAATCTAAAAAATTAGAATTAAAAACAACAAAAAAATATCCATCTGAACCTTGTATAAGCTTGGCAAAACACATACAGTGCGTCCCAAAAGATATAGACAACCATTTTTTTGGATTTAAGAACTAACTAAAAGAGTAAAAAAGACAAAATAAATTATGAAAATATATAATGAAGAAATAAAAATAATAAAATACTTAAGTAACTTTTAGCAGCCATAGATTTAATATAAAAAATTAAAAACAAAAAAAATGCTGTCCCAAAAATATATAGACAACCGGTGTTAAAAGCTGATTTAGGTACTGATGTCCAAAATTTGCATATTCCAAGGTCATGTACTTGTGACGCAATAGTTTCCTGAGATAAAATCATATCTGTCTTTCCGTTTCCGACTGATTACAAAGATGCCTGGCAATGTTCAGTTTTCCAAAAAGGAAATTTTGGAAATCTATCGTTTAAAAGCTCGTGGATGGAAAGTTGTGGACATTTCAAGAAAAACTGGATGTAGCAATGTTGGTATTTATCGAATTCTGTCAAGAGGTGACAATCTAAAGCAAAATCCCGTTCTAGACGACCAAAGAAAACAACTAAATGATGAGACAGAGAAATTTTGACATTAATTTCAACACAGAACCTGTGCGTACAGCTAGTTTCTATAGAAGTAAACGTTTCAGGTCCAATATCCACGGTCCATCGACGGCTGCTAGCAAGTACATTTCTTGATTTTCGCAAAATGCGTCATTCGTCAAAGTTTACAAAACGAAATCAAGACACTCGTGTTCAGTGAATCCGAAATTACAGAAATTGGTCAGATGAATGGTTGAATGTTCTTTTCAAAGAAAGAAGAAAAGAAATTCAATTTAGATGGCCCCGATGGTTGGGCATATTAATGGCACGATATTCGCAAGGATTCACGACTTTTTTTTAGTAGACAACAAGGAGGGGGTTCACTCATAATGTGGGCAGCATTTTCTTATAATCGAACAATCCATATTGTTTTTTTGAAAAATCGTTAATGTACCGAAGATTACCAGAAAAGGCTTGAAGTACAGTTACTTTCATTTGGAAAGTTGCTAGGGGGGGGGGGGACAAATGGATGCACCAGCAAAACCATTGCTCCATTCTCGTGCCCAACTCTACAATACAGTGGTTAGACAAAACCAAGTAACTCTTATGGACTGACCAGCCCTTAGTCTTGACATGAACCCAATAGAGAACCTTTGGGGAAGATTATCTAGAGACGTATATGCTAAAAGGCGTCAATTTGCAACGGTTCAAGATATAAAGCTTCAATTTGAACGAAGTTTATTTTCTTTAAAGTCAGAACTTCTTCAAACTCTTGTTTTGAGTATGCCTGGTAGGTCGAGTTTTTGAAGTGATTAGAACAAACGGCTTAAACTTTTGAATGTTAAAGGGAAAAAAATGAGTTGTCTATAAACTTTTGGGACAGTCAAATTTAAGTTTTAATTTGTCTCACAAAGTCTATGGTTGTGTATAGTATTATTATTGTTTTGCTATTATTTATAATTATAATTTGTTTTGAAATTGTTACTGTTCTTTTCAATCGGAAAAAAGAAACAGTTGTCTATAAACTTTTGGGACGCACTGTAGTATGATGCATTTAGCTAAGATATACAGCATCATGAAAGTTGGCGAAATTTACGAGTTCCTCTAACTGTATAATGGATTCTGCTACACATTTCATTGTTTTAAATTCCAGTTTTTGTAATATTTATTATATATCTTCATCCAAAAAGGATGATTACTCCAAAACACCGATGTTGTACCATCTATGAAAAATAAGCATTACTGATAAAATTTTCAGCATTAACCGCTTGACATCCAGTACGTCCTGCTTTTATCGTAGACGACTACCAGACATACAGCGCGTACGTCCATGTGGAATATGAAAATACAAGTTTACACTAAACGCTGGTATATACATCTGTACTTGAAAAAAGCGGTCTGGGTGTGGCAACTAAAAATAAAAATATTTTTATTCGCTCAACAATGCAGAATTTTCTGACACATTGACAAATATTTTTTAGATGTAAAAACGTGAAATTGGTAAGGCATGACTATTGAAGTAATTTGGAATCAAATAACATCATCTTTTCATCTTAAGTTTAGCAGGGTTCGTTGATATATATTCATGATATATATCCTCTTGAGACCCAAGCAAAATGTAATGCGTAAATTTTTTAAATATGAGTTTTTTTTTTTTTTCAAAAAATAGGTATCAAAAATGACGTTTTTAAAGAAATTAATAAATTTCGATTTTTTAATTTTGTTTTACAGCACATCCATCTAAATGCATGTTCAGGCCAAACTCGCTTTAAAGTAATTTTTAAAAATGCGAGAAGTATGAGAAAGAATATAATTTATTATAAAGAACATAAGGCAAGTATTATCATCTGATTTAAAATTGTAAAATAAAAATAGTTTAAAGAAATCAAAATAACATAAAAACGAAAATTACCAGCAGAACGTAGAATTCCATCTTGACTCATTTATTACGCCATTTTGTAAATAAAGTAGTTACCGTTGCCAAAATCTAAAAGCGGAATGTTGATTTTTGATTCATACATTACCAAAACCAACTGGTTTTAGATTGCGACAATCAAATTTAACGCAATAGAAGAAGAAAGCAAAACATCCATTTAAATGGATGCCAGGTCTCAGGAGGATATATATTGATATATATCCGATATTTATTTTTAAAATATCAAGATTTCTGATATTTTCAAATTCTTGATATTTATTTTCAAAATATCAACGTGTAAGATAATTTTGATATTTTCTTCAGTCAAAACTAGTGTAAATGAAATTTTCAACTGTTCTTGGTTGTGCCATTCTGTAGATAAAGAACTTTTGTTTCTATCAGTGACTTTTTTAGGCAAAGAAGGTAACTAATATCTTTTCCTAGCTTTATGTTTGTAGCTTTTATTTTTAAATGTGGAATTTAATAATTATGCGAGACAATTAATTCAGAACAGCCATTGAAAGATAAACTGTGATTTAAATAATCATTTATATACAGCATTATTGGAAAAGAACCTTCTTATTTTGGTTTGATTGAGTCTAAATTGTACAGCAGATTACGAAATAAAAAATGAGGCAAGCTTACATTTATGTTAAAATTCTTTAACTTAAAAAAACCTACATATTAAAATTTTGTTCTACAAAATATAAAACTTTCTTGATACTTGATACAAATCCTATAGTTCATATACATATATAGGCGTATAAAGCAAATTGTATCTGTTTTCAATTAGTTTATCTTTAATTTTGCTGTAAGTGAAAAAAAAGGGGAAAAGTGATATGCACTTTTAGAATATTGTTTGATTGTTTAAGTTTCTAATTTATATTATGCTTGAAAATATTTATTATGAGTAATAAGATGGCTATTTTGAAAATATCGGACATAAATCAAAATATCGGATACTTTTGATATTTTCGAAAATATCATGATATTTACGAACCCTGATTTTAAGTGATTTTTGAGTCATAAAGACCTTTCTAGAACTGTAGCGTGCTGAAATTGAGTTAAAAATGCCTATTTTGATAACATTTTAAAAATTATACATTGGTTTTATCATAAATTGAAAACTCCATTTGATTTCAATGTTGCATCATAAGTTTGTCCTGCTACAAACTGCAGTTTGAATTGCTACAAAAACGTTAAATTCTGTTACAGAACTGCAATTTATGCTGCTACAAAAACTGATTTCCGATTTTCCACCCCTGTATTTTCTCCTGCCCCCCCCCCCCCCCACACACACATATATCTGTACTTCGGATTGATCAAAATCTGGTTGCAACTGAGATGGTGATTTTTTAAAATAAAATTAATGATATCGATATGTCAAATAAATAAATAGTGAAGTAAGTTTTCTCTCTAAAAAGGTCTCTTTTCTTTTCTTTCTTTCGTTTTTTTTTTTTTTTTTTTTTTTTTTTGGTTAATTTCAAAGTAGTGTTGCTCCATAAATCTCAGCAATACGCGTGGAAACTAGTATTTTGTGGCCATAACAAAACTTTCTTCTATATAAATCTCGTCAATTAAATCGTTTAAATAGTACAAAAAATTACATCAATTTAGCACCAATTCATATGAAAGTATATCTGAATTTGAAGTTTGATGAAAATTCGTGCATTAGTTCTTGAGATAGAGTTATAGCGGAAATTCCGAAAATTGTGGCATTGCAGCGCTACCTGTTGAGCGATTTGCAACAAAACATAAACAACACAAATTGATATCAAGGTATACCTGAATCTGTAGTTTGATGAAAATTCGTGCATTAGTTATTTAGATAGAGCTATAGTGGAAATTCTGAAAAATGCAGCATAGCAGCGCCACCTGTTGAGCGATTTGCTCCAAAACATAAACAGCAGTAATTCATATCAAGGTATACCTCAGTCTGAAGTTTGATGAAAATCCAAGCATTAGTTCTTGAGATAGAGCTATTGAAGAAATCGCAAAAAATGCTACATAGCACCGCCACCTGTTGAGTTATTTGCACCAAAACATAAACAGCACTAATTCATATCAAGGTATACCTGAATCTGAAGTTTGTTGAAAATCCAACTGATGAGTGGTGACCAATGAAGTTTGTTGAAAAAAGACAGCATAGCAGCGCCACCTGATTTTTACCATGAGCGATTTACACCAAAATGTAAAAACCGTCAATTCATGCCAAGGACTAACTGAATCTAAAGTTTGATGAAAATCAGTGCATTAATTCTGGAGATTGAGCTATTGTGGAAGTCGGGAAAAATGCTCCATAACAGCGCCACCTGTTGAGCGGTTTACGCCAAAAACTAATCAGCACCAAATATATATCAGGGACTAACTGAATATAAATTTTGATTAAGTTCCGTGCATTAGTTCTTGAGATAGAGCGACCACAAAATTTGTGTCACATACATACAGACAGACGGACAGACAGAGTGACACACACACACAGACAGACAGTTTGTAAAAACATGTTTTTCGGAATCTCTGACCTTTAAAACGTGTAAATCCGCCGAAAACCGAAAGTCGAAAATTTTCACGAATCCAATACTTTCTTCTTGTAAAGATAGAAGAAAGTAAAAATGAATATTTTTTTCTTTTTTCTTGTAAAGATAGAAGAAAGTAAAAATGAATAATTTTTTCTACTTTTATTCAGCGATCACCTATTTATTTTTCACATTTTCTCTTTATCATTTTTCACAGTACAAATATTTCATTTCCAAATGACATCTTCATGCCAACTTCTTAAAGCAAACTTTTCAAATTATTTATAACAGAAAAGGGATGCCAGATTTAGAATATAAATAATTACTGGACGACACGAATAAAAGATGATACATTTTATTTTAGAGGTGAATCCAAAGTAGATTTCGTTCTGTTATTAAATTTCGGCTTGTGTTCTTCATAGAATTAAAAAATTCTAATAAACAAACTATTTCATGGTTTAAAAAAAAATAGAGCATACAAGATGATTCAGAAATATATGTGAAAATGTAAAGGCAGGTAGAGGGGACCTAAATAAACAGATTTCGTATTGGAATGTGGATGCAGAAATGCAGCGTTGAGGCAGTAGAGGGCGCTGTTAAGTTCGGTAGTTGAAAGCACTTCGCTAGCTCGAATCGTCATTCCCTCACGAATTTCGAGCAACGTGGTTCGTTACACCAATGCAGAGCTTGCCGACATGCATTTTATGTATAGGGCAAGGAAATGGTTCACACACAACGCGCGTCCAACAGCTTTTGAGCTTAAGACAGCTTAAAAGGTGCGGTGCACGTGCTTAAAAAGGGATTTTCCCCGATCCTTTGCGATTCCTCCTCAGCAAGTTTGAGTGTGTTCGCATTTAAAGATATATCAGTATTTGAGATTCACTACAAGTTAGATATTAAAACGAAAATTGAGATGGTCATTTCTAAACAAAATTATTGGTATCCATGAGTCAATTAATAATTTAAAAAATTATCTTTCTGGAAGTGCCTTACTTTCATCCCTACCCTCCTTTTTTAACCCTTTCCAACATTGTTAAAGTATTTATGAATTCGGTTTGTCTGACAGACAGTCTGTTTGTCTACCCGTGCTGTAACTCTCGAAAATGTACTTGGATTGCCATGCAATTGATATATGTTAATAAGGTTATGTACGGTCGTGGGAAAAAAAAAGTAAACACCCCCTACTAACTCATCAACAAATTATCGTAGAAGAAAGTTACTCATACCAAACGACTGGAAATAAAGTCTACTTTTAAATGATATAGATTAAATTTGCTTAGGGGGCCATCTACATATTAAAACGAATCATAACTTTGTTTTTTTCAATAGCAGTACACAATTCTGACAGTATAAATGAATTCTACACCCTTCAATTAGCCTAAAAACAAATTTTTATGCAATTCGTACCGTAAGTTTCTGAGATATTAATTATTTTAAAACGAGCGTATTTTAAGGGCTGTATCCAAATTGATGTTCGGAACTCGATTGTTAACCGAGAGAGCCCCATCTTGATCAAGGCACCTTAAGAAGTCAATGAAGCCTGCTAGATTAAAGGACAGCAGAAGAAATTTCAAAATATCTAGTCACTTATAGACGGCCCCTTAAACCATCATTTTGCCGTTTTTTAAGCATAATTTGAAAACTACTTGGAAGAAATATGTGAAATTTTGGATTTCCATAAAGCAGGACTTAATGAATCTAAATCCATCAAAAAAATTGTAGGTTGCAATTCATAATTTTTTCGAATATTAATTTCATAATTCATAATTTATATCATAAAATTATAAAAATTGCAAATTCAGCGCATTTATGTTTGGGTATATTAGTATTACTGCTACAAAAAAATTAGCACATTAGAAGCATAATTTCTGGAGATATAAATAAAAATATGAAAATGTAATTTACCATTAGAAGCACTAAATTTTGAATGTTTATAATTAAAAAACTTATCATTCAAATGACTTGAAATTCGGGGTCTAGGCATAGTTTGAACCGAAGATTTGAAAATCGTTAAAATTGGGTATTGTCGTTGAAAAAAATGAAGTTTGGATTCTTTTTAATATGTAGATGGCCCCCTAAGCAAATTTTATATGCATAATTTAAAAGTAGACTTTATTTCCAATCGTTCGGTACCAGTAACTTTCTTCTACGATAATTTGTTGAGGAGTTAGTAGGGGGTGTTTACTTTTTTTTTTCCACGACTGTACATTCGTTGGTAAACTTTACCTTCGGATTGGGTGATACTAAATAGGAAGACATTCGGTCAAGTAGTTTAGGAAATATGCCGATTTAAAGTTTTGAGCTCTTAATGTTAAATTCATTTTTAATCGCTGCGAAACATATTGCAATGCGGGTAGTTTTTCAAGCGTAACTCACAAACTACTTGGCGGAATTAGCTAAAGTTTTGAATTTGCGTATTTCAAGCTTTTAGAAATCTATTATTGCTGATAAACTCATAAGTTACAATTAATATATATTTTACATATGCTTTTAAACATTTATTTTCTAAAATCATTTTTTTTATGCCAACTTCTCAAAGTAAATTTTTTTGAACTAATTCTTACAGAAAAGGAATGTTACAGAGTTAGGTTATAAATGATTAATGTTTGCCCTAATTTAAAAGAAGATAACTTTTATTTTAGAGATGAATCCCTCTTAGATTTTGTTCTATCTTTTCTTCATAAAATTAAAACTTTTCAAACTGATAAACGAAAAAAATTATGATTTTAAAATGTAACATATACTTCAGATTATATAATCTTTTGGTATTATATATCTCTTTCTTAAGAGTGTTGAGAAATTTTGTAATTTATAAAAAAATCATAAAATATTTGGTAAGAAAAAAAAGTGATGTCTCAAACTAGAGATTTGAAAGATTAATGTTAAAAAAAGTAATTTCAAACTAGAAGCTCGTGAACTTACGTTTATTATTTTCAGAAACCCCTTAATTCTTCTCTCGCCTTGTTAATCAGTTTGGAAATTCTTTTGATTTTGATGAAAGCTCTAAAACTTCTCTCAGCATAAGATTTTTTGTTTCTAACATGAAATGATTTTCAACTAATATCATAGCCTTTTGTAAGACAATATGTTTTCATTCACATTGGTGTCCATAAATTAAGGGTCAAACACTGCTTTATTGAACGCGTTATTAAACCGTATTTTATTGAACGCGGTTGGCGCAATTTCATTGGTGTAATCTTGTTTGTCTTCTGTTGTTTTTTAGACGATTATATGATAAATTTCAAAATAAAATATCAGTTCTTTTAAATTCACAACAGACTTTAGTGGTTATTTTTAAAATGTATTTGCATTATGATAGAACTACTTGGCAGTTTACTGTGAAATATCAAAAGAAAAATTACATTCTCTTTTAAAGCAGGTAATAATAGTCCAAGAGCCGACAGCACAAAAACCTATGTTATCAAGCAGAAGAAAAAAACGTTTATTTTATGGGATGGTAGAACTAGGGGAGTCTAATGATCGATGTCTGCCGGAAATGAAGTGGTGCATAAGCCAAAAATTAATACCACTAGTGGTTGACTCATAGGTTTATCATTGTGTTTGTCCTACAAATAATATGAAAACATGGAGGATAGTGGTAGGACAAACACAATGATAAACCTACGAGCCAACTACTGGTGATATTAATTTTTGCCTATTGCACAACTTCACTTCGGCAGACATGGATTCCCCTACTTCTACTCTCTCATAAAATAAAGGGTTTTTTCTTGTGCTTGATAACGTGGATTTTTGTGATGTCGGCTCTTGAACTATTAACATCGTATTTTGTTTGTTTGTTAACTTACCTTTAGATAATTTATTTTGATAAAATTTACTGATTTATTAAATTTAAATATTTTCGTAAACATTCGGTACATAATTTCTAAATATTTTGTAAATGTACAAACATTTCTTGATAGATAGATGATTTATTATCATGTTCTCTCATGCGTTTGCTACGTTTGAAACCATCACCACCAAATTGTTGCCAACATCATAATGGACGCTTTCAGACTGACGCCAGTCATGACGTTTTGTTTGGTATAAGAGACTCGAAACAAGCGGTTGCTACGTTGTACTTTCCATTTCACTTGTATATTATAGCTATAAATAAAACATAGCTAACTATTTTAACACTTTATAAGCAGTGGTAATATTTTCAACGATTTATATTAAATAAGAAACGAAATATAGCAACCGTTTGTTTGGAATCAGTTTCCAAGCAAAATGTCATGACTGACGTCACGATTAAAAGCGTCTATTGTTTTACACTTTTGCGACATACTTACTTATGTAACTTTAGCTCACAATGCCCATTGCAGCGTGATGAAATATAAAACAACCAAATACAAACAAGCCAAACATATAGGTACTACTTGGTTATCCCGTCAACCAATTTCGCCAATTATATAAATTGCAAAACCATTCGCCAAATTATACAAATTGACATGATTTTTATTTTAAATACCGAAAGAACAAATAAATTAGTATAACATTAATAAAAATACAAATAAAACGTCCAAATAAAATCATTTGATGACATAAACACTTGTAACTTGCTTAAAGTCAAGTGAATGTGACATTTACGATCAACCATTATTGGCATTTAATCTTATAGTTTGACGATAGATTTTTGGTAGACGGGATAACCAAAAACTACCAACAAATTTCGTTAAAATTGCATATATATTTATCTTATTGTAGGCTAAATAACTAAAGACAAATTAAATAACCGCTCAAGTGCGAGTATTACTCGCGCACAGAGGTTGCGTGCAATAAATATATAAATTAGTAATTGCGCATTGCATTACACAAACATATCATTAACCCATTACCTGCTGGTGTTACGTTCACGCAACAGTCAAAATAATTGTTCATGCTTAAATGAATTACTTTCATACCATTATTTTAGAATTAAAAAAATTGCCTTATTTATCGGCAGAAATTTGGCTATTTTAATAAAGCGAAAATTATTTATCTGAATTTGTGGTGCCAAACGACTTTCAACAAGAAATTTGAAAATTCCTACTTTTTAGTTTTGGCGTTTAATGGGTTAAAAGTTGTTATCTAGGCGTTAAAAGCCGATGGCACATAGAGTACGTCGCCCATGTCTTTATATATGTCCGAACCGTCTGTATCTTTATGGGTTAATATCACGGCAAGTTTTTTCGAAAATCATTATCAACAACCCTTTTACACTTCTGCGACGATAGGCACCTCCAATGCTCCACAACTTCTTTGCTGAACGCCCGCAAATCAAAATTTGTGTGTAACGGAAAAACGTGCTTTTCTCAAAAACTTTGTGACCTAGGGTAATCGCTATAGTTTTCCTGTAAAGTTTAAGGTTACTTTCTAGTACACCTAATTTTTTTCATAAATTTAGTTTCAGTAGATTCGGAACTAGAGGTGGGTGGACATATTTTTGCATTGAATTTTCGACGATATCTCTGAAATTATAATACCTAAAATTAAAACAAATATAGTGAGTTCGGCATGACGAAAGCTTTCACACGATACCCCACACGATATACAAAGAAAAGTATGCAACTCAAGGATGTAACTCAATTAGCTTCTCTGCATTTTTCCTAAATATATTAATGAATGGTTAATCCGTAACCGCTGTTAGCGGTCTCACAGACCTCTGCATTTTTCAATTTTCACCAATTTTCAGTTTAACTATAGATACTAGTTAAATTTTGTTTTATTTGGAGTCCTTTTACTTTCTCTAGAGACTTTTGAATAGTTGAATTTTAAATATAATATTCCGGTACATGAAGTTTAGTACAGAAATAGTATTTTGAGAGTTAGTATAGCACTTTATTCATCTTTAAAATCTTTAAATTAAGCGGTCTGACAGACCGCTCACGGTAGTTATGCAACAATATTTGTCACTCCGGTTTACGGGTTAATTATCTATAAATGTGTGTGTCAATAACCTTTATTACTTCAGCCAATTCGAACTCTCCACTTTCCATAGTTTACGAGTAAAATGGCTGTGACAGACAGACAGACACAGGTGTGATCTTATAATCAGTGTTGTAGTCGTAAAGAAAGCAGAGAGTATACGCTAAAGGCAGAGGGTATACGCTAGACTCATGAACGTCCATGGTTAGGGTATACGCTATAGCTTTATTTGAGAAACAGAAGGTATACGGTGCTTCTTAAAAGAATCCATAAGGTATACGGCGTATACCTCCGTATACCCTCTACTACATCCCTGCTTATAATGGTTACGTTTTTACATTTTACGCACAGAACCCTGAAAATGAAAATTTCTCAGGTAGATCCTATGCTGAAGGGAGAAAGCAAATATATTTACATTTGTAGGTGTATTAAAGAAAAAACTTTTTATTGTGTCAGAAAGAAATCTTCACTTTGACTATCGGTCGATGCTGCGATCATTTTTTAGAAATAATCTTTAATCTTCTTTAATAATGTCACAGAAAAACACTCCACGGATCTTCTGAGCGAGAATATATATCATAACAGCGAACGTGAAAGGGCTTGCACCATTTGTCAGATGTGGAGAATGTCTTAGCGAGCACAAAAACCATTCTTTTCTTGCTTGGATAACGGATTGTGCTGTCAACACGACTTGAAAGAGCTCGATATTAATGGGGGGGGGGGGAGAAAACACATCCTTTTTTTTTTCTTTTTAAGAATTTGCGTTAATATTTGAATTGTAAAATGATAAATTTGTCGAATGAAATACAAGGGTTATTCGAAAACTAAGACCCGATTCCTTATATGAAACATAAACCATCACAGATTTTTTTTTAACTTTTTTTATTTAATTCCTTACATGTTTCTCATTTTTTCTACATACTTTCCATATTTGTTTAAGGGGATCGGGAAAGCCCTATCTCCGCCCCGTAAAATTCACCAACTTTATGTACCTTTTTCTCAGAAATGGTGAAAGATAGAGGTCTAGATTTTTAAAGTAGTTTGAATAACATGCTTTACGTATTTTAACAGACCATTTTCTTTCTAAGAGAAACTGAAAATTAATTATTTATTGAAAGACATTTTTAAATTAGAATTTTTTGTGAGATTTCACTGCCTAAAATAAATAATTCTCAACAAATCATTAAATCCCTGTGTTAAAGTATACAATATAACATAATATAAGTATTTAAAAAAATCTGAATTCTTAATTTTAATAGATATTGAAAAAAAAGGAACACAAACATGAAAAATCCAAGTTTTGAGAAAAAGTCAGTTAAAGATTTTAATGGCCATTAAGCTGTGAAGTACTCTTAGAGAGAATGAATAATTCCAACACCTCTTATATATATATATATATAAACATGTGTGACACATCGTTGGAAAGATAAAAGTTTAAACTATTTAAGGATATAAAAAAGAAAAAATCGATTTTTTCCCAAATTTCCTTTACCTGGTCACCTTAAACATTTGTCATAAAGTTCTACAAGCTTTTTTATGCTTAAGTGATAGGCTTCTGCCACCTGTGAGGATAACCAGCCTTTAACTGCTTCTTTCAACTTGTCATTTGTGGCGAAGCGCTTCCCAGATAGCATGAACATTAGCAGAAAGTTTTGATTATTTCTGATATTATCTTGCCGTGACAAATTTGAATTGAGAAATTCGCAGAAAAGTTCCCGCAAGGTATAACATCCCCCACTTGCATGAGTAGTTTGTTGTGAAACTGATGGCAGGACTGTCTTTAATTCACGAAAGTGACGAAAGCAAAAAATCCCTCCGTTGAGAGAATAGACAATCAGCACATACGCAGAAATTGCAGAAATTTTATTCGGTTGGCACCGCTTTTTCTAAACGTTATGCTTATTAAATACCAAAAAAGACTCGTATTGAAAAGTACAAATATTACCTTAACTTGTTCATGATGATGGAAATGATGAATGCACCTTCTGACAATGTGTTCGCACCAATATACCTGATCAGGTCTATGGACCCCTCCGATGGGGTTAAACTTATAGTATAACTGTTATAAACCGATTGTGGAGCGTGGAAAGATTACTACTTTGCAGTTAGTTTGCAGTATTTTTTATTACTTGTTTGCCGTTAATTTGCAATAAATTTGATACAGCATGAATTTAACTTGCCCGACAAGTTAGCTGCAAGTTCAAGGTGTGGTGACTTCGGCGTTTGCGTTATCTTGCTGCAGTCTTGTTATGAACTTTCAGTCTTGTCATGCTGAGCTTGCTGCAACTTTGCATTTTTTCAAAGCAAAACTGCTGCAAATTTTCTGCAAGTTAAAAATGCTATCTGGGGTATAGCGCGTCAAAGTTTAGTAAGGGTAGCGCAGGGTCCTTGCTGTCAAAAACCGAATCACTGACCGTATTTCATAGTCTGCGGGTTGATCACTTGTTTTACACATTTTGAACTGATATACTGTAAACAGCACACTGCTACAACACCAATGCAAATGGTGCCGTTTGACGAGCAAGTCATGCCGGGAGTCGGCGCGCATGCCCGTTTCAATGTTTGCGCGATATTCGATTAGCTACGGCGATTCGGGCCTTAGCTTCCAAAGAACTCTCGTACTTTTTGATGTGAAAATGTCATACAATTGTTTCGGGGGAATAAATCATTCCGGAAACTTTTTTTTTCCTACTTTAGACTAACAAATAAATGCATTTGCAAAAAAGAGGTATAATGCGGGCAGAAAATAAGTAATAATATGCAGTTATTTTCAGCGGTATGAACGTAACATTCCGACATTCTCAATCTATTCTCAATCGTTCAACTTTTGGATCGAATTCCGAGGATGGCGGAATATGCACAATTGTGTTAAATACAGTACTTACTTTACGCATTGTAAGGTTGTACTGTATGCATCAAGTATTCACTGTATGCACATAAGGAGGTGCTGTATACAAGTGAAAACCAATATGAAACATTACTTTAATAGCAATATGCGAATTCCCTAAGATTTTATAATGTTCCTCCTGAAAGATTCACAATTTTCTGCTAGCGACACGGCAAGGAAAAAGTACTCATCCTCCTCATCGAAATTCTACAATCAAGTATGAATGCAACCCGTGTATGTGTCAAAATTTCATAATTTTTAGGTGCGTTCGGAGTTATATAAATACGTAGCACCTACGGTCACCGTCTGGTCCGTACGTCTTTCTGTCTGTCCGCATATAACAGCGCAAAAATCACCCAACCAAATGATTTGAAATTTAATATATAGAATCATTGCAGAATTTTGACACGTCATTTCAAATTTTATGACAGTCGAATCAAAACTTAAAAGGATATTAATAAAAATTTTCTTCATTCTATTAAATCCTATCATTCTGTTAAATCCTATCCCGTGATAAGTAATGTTTCTAGGTTGCCATGGTGATGATGTCCTATTTAAGATGTAGTCCTATTACTTCCGTATTAATGAATCTAATATATTTAACCGTAATAAATTTTGTATTCATGCATTGTTGCATAAGAGTACAATTGCACCAAGATCTGAATATTTATAAAACTAGTTATGGTACGAACACACCTCATTTCCCATGTTATATTTAGGACATTTCCGACTTGTTATATTTAGGAAAATTTAAAAAAGGAAAACTTCAATTTGGTAATCTCTAAGCTTACATATACAGAAGGTTGTATTGGGAAAAATGTAAAATATTCCAACTTAGGCAAAATAATAAAGCTATTTTTAGGAAGGTTTCAGAAGGTTAAGACAGAAAGTCAAATGGAAAAATTCCCATGAAACATAAAACTCTGACAGAAGAAAATGTTTAGCAAAAAGAAGTTGAAAATATTTGAACAATTCGTGTTGAATGATTTTTAAAATACATATGAAATAGACAATGTTTAGAAGTTTATAAAACCACAAAATAAACACATAATAATGTCAAATGAGCCACTTTTATAAAGGAGAATTTCAAAACTACTACATTGTATAGAACAGATGGCACTGAAGGATAACGAAAAAAAGATGTGAAAAGTCAAAAGAAATTGTAAAAATAATTAGTTTGACAGTGAGTTAGGTTTCAAATGATCTTTCTGAGGAAAAAAAAAAATTTTTTTTTTCGTACCTTTAAAAAGAAATATTTAATGGTGGAAAGAATAACATTTACTTTGAAAATGGTTAGTTATATCTAGTAATCATACCTTGAATTCTGATAAAGAAATATTTTTCTGATAAATAAAAGAGATGAATTGTTTCATTTTTGGGTAACTACACAAACGGCTTACAATTTCATTTTACGATCTATAGTAAAAAAATAATTCATCATTCATTTTAATTGTTATTTTGTAACACACCACACTTGTTAGTCTGCAGTAAATATGCCTTATCTTACTATATTACGCACCTCAAATACATTATCAGTACGTTTTCTTGCATAGTATTACTGATTGGGGTAACTAGAAATCATTCTAGAGTTAATTAGTACCCGGCCAAAAAAAGGTTTTAGTCTAAACCGAATCGAAACTGATTTTTTTTAATCAAATTTTGTACCAAACATAAAAGCGCAACTCTTACAGGGTGAAATTTCAAGCTATTGTTATGTGATATGTACGAGGGCAATCCAGTAAGTTCCGTTTTTAGGTGCGTTCGTAATTATATAAATACGTAGCACCTATAGTCGTCGTTCAGTCCGTCCGTCCGTCTGTCCGTCCGTCTGTCCGTCCGTCCGTCTGTCCGCATGTAACAGAGCAAAAACTACCCAACCGAATGGTCTGAAATTTCAAATATATGATTGTTGCAAAATTTTGTCGAGCCATTTCAAATTTTATGAAAATCGGATGTATAGTTTAATTACAGGGACAGTCAAAAGTTTTTCTTTACATTACGGCCAATGGGAAAAATTATTGCAAGTGCATTTTAATGATATTACAGCCTTCCGAATGATCTGAAATTTTAAAGATATAACTGTTGCAAAATTTTGTCGAGCCCTTTCAAATTTTAGGAAAATCGGATGTATAGTTTAATTACAGGGACAGTCAAAAGTATTTCTTTACATTACGGCCAATGGGAAAAATTATTGCAAGTGCATTTTAATGATATTAGAGCCTTCCGAATGATCTGAAATTTTAAAGATATAACTGTTGCAAAATGTTGTCGAGCCCTTTCAAATTTTAGGAAAATCGGATGTATAGTTTAATTACAGGGACAGTCAAAAGTTTTTCTTTACATTACGGCCAATGGGAAAAATTATTGCAAGTGCATTTTAATGATATGAGAGCCTTCCGAATGATCTGAAATTTTAAAGATATAACTGTTGCAAAATTTTGTCGAGCCCTTTCAAATTTAAGAAAAATCGGATGTATAGTTTAATTACAGGGACAGTCAAAAGTTTTTCTTTACATTACGGCCAATGGGAAAAATTATTGCAAGTGCATTTTAATGATATTACAGCCTTCCGAATGGTCTGAAATTTTAAAGATATAATTGTTGCAAAATTTTGTTGAGCTATTTCAAATTTTAGGAAAATCGGATGTATAGTTTAATTACAGGGACAGTCAAAAGTGTTCCGTTACACTACGGGAAATGGGAAAAAAATATTGGAAGTGCATTTTAATTATGTATCAGACTATGCGCTTTATGAAGTGCAAAAAATTATACATTCAGTACAATATGGGGTGCAAAAAATAATTATAAAACTAGTTATAGTACGAACGCACCTCATTTGCCACGTTTGACGAGCAATTTCCAACTTGTTATTTTTAGCCACCGGAAGCGCTGCGTTTGTGATTTTACGCATGCGCGTCCACTTTGCTGACTCATTGGCAAGCAATTGAAGTTATTTGTAGATCGCTGGTTTCTGCGTAGGCTTCATGTTGAGCGTTTAAAATGTTTAAACTAGAGAACAGGAATTCTGCTTTTTCAGAATTTAGTGTCGCCCCCGGCATTTCCATTTCTTCATTTTGTTCTGGTGGACAGGTGACTTCTATTATTATGAAACAGCCATTATAAATGAAGCGTTAGGTGAAGATGAAAGAGCAGTCATAAAAAGTTAGAACTCTGATTTTCTGGTCAGAATGGGAAAAAAAAAAAATGGCCATAATTTTTTTTTTTTTTTTCAAAAAAAATCTTCACCTAACGCTTCATTTATAATGGCTGTTTCATAATAGTAGAAGCCACCAATCCATCAGAAGAAAATAACTCGGTTAAGCGGGACTCGGGATAGTGCAAAACATATTTCAATTTTAAGACTTAAAGCACACGCTTTTATTTTATGTAAAATGACGTCATTTGAATTAATATAGATAGCTAAAATTAAATATAGTTTATAATAGCTCCATGTTTTATTATAAATCCTTCATTTATATTTTTCTCAAAATAGCACGCATTTTAATTATTATTATTTTTTTAATTTTTATGAGAAAATGTCAACAGAAAGATATAATTGCTATTTTTCAACTATTTTTTCTTTACTTTCTACAGAAATGGAGTACTTGAGTTGCCAAAATGAAACAAATGTCGCTAAAAACTACAAAAAAATTAATATTTCAAAAACAAATAGAGATGCAGTTTTCAAACAAATTGCATTAAAAAATACTTTTTTTTCCAATACGACGGTATAAACACTGAAAATGTGCGATGCTTAGAAGTTTTAAAAAATGCTGTAGAGTATTTAATCGCACAATGAAACATCGGTTTTTGTTTTACGGTTGGCGTGTACAAGGTAACGTTATTTATTGGAGACAAAATAAGCTGGGAGAAAGAAATAGCATACCCGGGGCTAAAAAATGCAACATTCCGCCGCATGCGAGAGACGATCTGTCACCTGCTTTCTAAATGCTAGGAACACTAAATCAATTTGAATTCACGGTTTACCTGAAAGTTTACGGACAAAAAGGCGATGAGTGATTCGACAGTAAAGAGATGGATGCTAAGTTTCAATGAAAGACGTGAAAACGATTACGCTGAAGAGCGACGTGGGTGACTGTCTCTTATTGATGATATACAAAAGAAGTTGCAGATGTTGAAGAGAAAATTAAGGAGAACCGAAGATTCACCATTTCGATACTTTCAACGCATTTTCCTCAAATTTACCGTTCACTTCTTCATGGAATTGTATCCAAAAAATTGAATCGTAGGCTGCATCTTTCTACAACGAGGACATAAAAAGCTCGAGCTTCAACAATGGTGGCAACTACGTTGAAATATAATCTAAATATTGTGCTTCATCATTATGCAATAATTTTTTTTTCTAATAATCGTTACCTTTCGTTTAATTGCTTAACGGAACTTAATTGCCCTCGTACATATATAACTAGTAAGTTGTGGCCATTAAAATCTTTATTTTATATTTTTAACAAACTTACTAACTTTTACTAAGTTAGTTTTTATTAAACTTACTAAAGTCTTTTTATCACTCTGCTATAATTTGAAGTTAAATTAAATTACTTAAATATATTATATATATACTATTATATATATATATATATATACTATATATACTATTAAATTACTTAAAAAATTTCTTCAGCGAAAAAATATAAATTTTGTAGCTATAGTGTGGAGCACTTTACTTAAATGTCGAAGCAAAATATTTATTGAAAAGAATATTTTTCAAAATTACCGGCTGGGAGTGCTACAATTTACTCGTTATTTTCTACTTCGTTGCCCCTGTCTGGTAAAATACTGGTAAATACACAGTTTATTCTTATCTGAAACTTTAACGGGTACTTATGTGGTACAGAAACCCTAGTAAAATATTTGCATTATAATTTCACCTTCTTATTATAACTTAAACACTTTTTTTGCTGAAACGTATGTACATCGAGGAGCCAAAACACTATGACCTTTGCCACGTTTTACAATGAACTCGCCTGGATGGCGTGGAGGGTGGGCACGTAATCAAGTGGGAATAGTATTTTACTGTTGCTAGGGTGTCTGGGAATCATTTTTGCGCTTAATTCTGCCTGTGATGGGAAATGCTGCTGATCTAAGTCACTTTGATAGCGAGTATCTCCGAAACTGCACGCCTCGTGGGTTGTTCGCGACATGTCGTTAGTTCTTATGCAAAGTGGATGAAGGACTGTTAAACCACCAGTGGACGCCGTGGCGTTGGCCGACCCCGTTTTATGATGGAAAAAGGACGTCGGAGACTCCCTTGCTTGGTAAAGCAAAATCGGCGTCAGACAGCAAGCTTCCCAATACAATACAGTTCCGAGTAGAATTGTTTTGGAGCACACAATTCAGCTGACACTATTGGATATGAGACTACGCAGTAAACGCCTCACTGTGGATCTGTTGCCTCTGTGGACCAAGCATCATTGCCAACAGCTCCTACACTATGCCCGGGGCATCGTGACTGGACCATGGATCATTGGGATAGAGTTGCAGCTCGAATGAATCACGATTCATCCTTCAACACGCCGATGGCCATGTCAATGTTAACAATCTTTCAGACGAAATGTTGCTCCCCACGGAGGAAAGAGATAGATGGAGATGTAGTATGCCGTAAAAATGATTTGCAATATGATGGCGGTTATCGCTCAAGTTTAAATGCCCTTATTCGGCCCAGCCGCACGCAGACTCCGTAGAGCCGCCGCAAATATTTGGACTTAATTTTGACTGGTTTTAATCGGCTTCAGCGTTGCATTTTCGGCATCACGTCCAGTTACTATGCTTCATCTTCATCTATTTCTTTCCTCCATGGTTTCTCCCCCTTTTACATCAGGTCATACGCAGGCTGGTAGTGGCTATATTATGCTTTGGGGAACATTGTCATGGGCGTCTCTGGAATATGTGGTTGTGGTAGAACAGATCATAAAGGCCGCGGACTATATGAACATCACTGCGGACCAATTGCAACTCAACTTTGAATGGTTATATGAATTTCCAGTTGGAAATGGGGTCTTCGAGCAAGACAATGCTCCATGTCACAGGGCTCAAATTGTGCTGGAGTGGTTCCAGGAACATAATACTGAATTCAAGTTAAGGTCCTGGCCGGCTAACTCAACGGCTCTTAATCCGATTAGGCAGATTCGAGGTGTCGTGAAACGGCAGCTCAGAGATAAAGAACCACCGCTGTATTCCGTGTATGTATTTTAGTGATCACTGCTTGAACATCGGGTACAATCTGTCTCCCACCATCTACCAAGGACTTGTGGCATCCATGCCAAGGTTTGCGGTTGCAGATGTTTTGCGGTCCAAAGGTGCGCCAATATATTATTAAGTAGGTTGTCATAATGTTTTGGCTCTTCAGTGTATTTCTAAGATGAAAACGTATTCCTTCTATGACGGATAAATATTGAATCCAAATATCTTTGCCAGAACAATTATATCATGTTTTCAATTCATGTGTAAATCATCTCTTAAAAGTTTTATTCAAAACTTTGTGTGAAATTTTGACAACAATACATATATATTTACTTCAAAAGTTATTACAAACGATACAAATTTCGAGATGACAATATATATGAAATTCGTATATTTCAGTTTGAGTGACAGACAAAATGATATGATTTAAATAAATTCGATTTAACTGTAAGGACTCGTTCGCTCAGCGTTCGTAAAATAATTCCATCAAAAATGTATTTTCAAACTACTATTTCTTTATGGTCAGTGCATACAGTCATGTTTAAGTTTATGAGAAATAAAAGCGTATTATTTTTTTTAAGTATTACACAATTTATTTTTTAATTATATTTTCTACATTTTAGTTTTAAAATATTTTGGTGTTGCAGCTTCAGAGCCAGTTGGTCTATTTTGTCCAGAGTAGTCTGGCGCGTAATTAACTCCATTGTTTTTGGGATAAGTAAACAGTTCAAACCATAAAGGGCATTTGGGGATTTATCCCCAAAATGCCCTCTGATTATCCAAATCAGAGGGATATGCTTTAAAATTATTTTATTACTTTATAAATAAGTTCTAAAAATATTAAAATGTTGTGTTGTCATCGGATACAGACCTGTGTACGCACACACCTATATATACGAGTATATATATATGTGGTGATTTGGCAGGTTCTTTTGGCAGGTAGATTGGCAGATGACCGAATAAATAAACCCTCGTTGGGATGCCGTCACTTGTAGAAAATAACACAGTCGACAATGATATGCAGTCGAAGACAATGTTATAGTGAACAACAGCTATCACTAATGAACAGTTATACAGTCGAAAATAGCAGACTGGTAGGCAAGGATCACACCAAGTATTTCTCCAAACGAATACGAAGTCATCACTAAAATTTGAACAATTCTTTATTGATAACAGAGCATCATCAATTTTCATGTATTATAGTCGGCAAAAAACACCTTAGAGCGCGTGATGCAGCACGCTGACATTCAAAAGATGTTGGTTAAGCAAATCCTCATATTCTATGACGTCAAAAAACACCAGATAGCTATTAAACCATTTGAACACAGACGAAATTCTGTGTAAATCACTGAAATCTGTGTTCCGTAGCCGTGCAGTTCAGTTTTGTGAAGTCCCGCAAAGATACATTGGTTACGTAGCACGAGAAACGAACGAATTAGAAAAAGTCGGCCGCTCTCAGACGATTGTCTACATAGAACCGATCGGGAGAGAGGTCGAGTCTTAAATAAAAAGCATTCCAGTTTTAAGATCGGAAGTTTTTTAGAGTGAAAAGTCGAGCGTTCAAAGAATGAAAATTAGGGAAAAAAAGAAAATGCCTTTTGAAAACATTCGAACATAAAAATTAACTTTACTCAGAATATGATATATAGGATAGCTTATAAAATTTATGAAAGAAATTAAAGCTTTAAATTAAGGTTTTGAAATAAGATATGATGGATATACGCGTTTTACATTAATGGGAATTTAAAAAGGAATAAATGATAGATATTATTAAAGTAGAGAAATATTGAATATGCTGAAAAATAGAATAATTTAAGGAATATCGCGAATAAAATTTCACGCACGTTTCTTGGGCGGATTGTTGCAGTTGACGAAAGCTGGTGCCACCCCTGGAAACCTGAGTCGAAAGCGTCGATCATGCACTGATCATGCATCGAATTTAGAAAACTCTTCTCGAATGAAAGGGGCCCCAAAAATCACACTGTGCTTCCCATAGCTCCAAAGGTTAATCAGGCCCTGCTTGCCGATCTTACTCTGGTGGGGTTCACAGCAGGCAAAGAGATCCCTGATTGGTTGGGGGGTGTTAGATTTTAACAGCCAGTCGATCATGCAGTGGTATCATCCTTTGACCCCTCGTCCCAAGAAGTTCAAGAGCCAGTGATCTGCCGTAAAAGTGATGCTTACCCTGTTCTTTTATTTTCAGGGCCCATTTCTTGTTGATTTCAAGGATCCAGGTGTCTCCATCACTGGGAAGCTTTACTGCGAAATGCTGAAGAGATAACGCCGTACAATTATGGCGGAACGTCCGTAAAAACTGCAAAATGGGCTGTTTCTGCTTCATGTTCTCTCGTCGCCATATCTCAAAAGTCGTAAAATAGAAATTACGCTCTCCGAAGTGGGAGACACTAGAGCACCCGTCTTACAGCCTGATCTCTCTCCCTGCGATTTCCACGCCTTCAATACCTGAACACTAGAAAGACGGCGAGCGGTCATTTTGACCGCTACCAAATGAACATATTTCGGTTTCAACCAGAAATTTTTTTATAAAACTAGTTTAAAATATACAAAGACAAAAAACTAGTTAAATAAATAAGTTAATAATTTAAAATAAAAATTCTGGTGTGAAATATTTTTATAAAAGTTGCGTAAAATTTCCCGTCTTTCTAGTGTTAAAACACGCCTTGTAAGGTCGACAGTTCCTAACGGACGGAGAAGTGCAGCAGGCAGTTTCAGGTTTCTTCAAGCAGCAGAAAGTGGAATTTTACCAAAAGGGTATATTCATCCTGGTGGAACAGTGGGATGCTTGCCTACATGCTGAAGGAGATTTTATATGACTGGCATATCAAATATGGACTGTACAGTGTACAGTCGTCGAACAGAAACTTTTTAATAGCCGCTTTTAGAAGAAGCTTTAGTACTGAATTTTTTAATTTAAATTATCAACTCCCTATAACTTTTGTGTCTCATAATTGTTCACGATGTTCTTCAATGCGACAACATCAATTTAAATGAAATTCGTATCGTAGAAAAAAAGGAAAAGGTCAAGGATATATCACAAGTCCAATGGGGCATTCTGTATATCGATATAATAGTTTAAATAAGGTCTTGATATTGCCTTAATTTTAATAAAATAATGTCTTGAAATAATAATAATAGTAAGATATTAGACAGACATACACGGATACGATACAAATTGTCATAACAATAAACGTGATAGTTACACAAAAAAAGATTGTGCACTTATATGCAAAACACTTTTTAAAAACTTTATAAATTTTGGATTAAGTTAAGTGTAGTAAAATTTGCACATTACAAGTTTGTTCAACGCAAATAGCTACTTCTTCAAACGAATGCATTTCTCAAATGATAATTCTAACGTATTCCTTCTAAGATAGATAAATATTGAAGCCAAATATTTATGCTACAACAAATAGATCTTGTTTTAAACTCATATATAAATCAGAGTTCACGCTTAAAACTTTTATTCAAAACTTTCTGTGAAATTTTGACAAGAATATATGAGCATTTACTCTACAAGTAAACGCTGCAAATTTCGAGACATGAATTTAAATGAAATATGTATATTTCAATTTTTGTCGACAGACAGAAGAAAGTTTTTGGACTCACGTACTCAAAGTTTTAACGTTACACCTCACGAATTTTTAACACTTTCCAATATGGTTCAAAGGTGTTGCTTTGTCTATCCAATGGCGGATCCAAGGGGGAGGTCACGGGGGTCATGACCCCTCCTCCCAATAAACGAATAAAATTTCTAAAGGACATTTTAAAAAGGAAATATATATATATATATATTTCAAATTTACTCCTTATTTAACCGTGAGAATCTTTCTGACTCTTTAAAGTTCTACTTAAATCAAACGTAGGTAATTTCTGACGCATCCATGAAGTCATTTTTAATCTCAGCTGCAAGACATTTGCAAGTGCACTGACTCAGAAAAAACATGATCGATTAGCGTTTTCCATTTTTCGATAAGGGCAAAGAATTTTTCAGGAAATCTCCGTAAAATGTGGGTTTTTGAACCGAATTTCAGGCAGCGAGAGCCAGCTGCTCTCTCATAACGGCACTTTTGTAAATGTCAAGTCCTAAAAATGAGCTTCAAATGCTCCATTTGTGAATGATTCTTTGCCTTTATAAGAAAATAGGAAATTCTTCAATTGCTTGATATCTGAATAAAATGTATAAATTTTATATTTTTACGAATATTAATGCAGTTTTTTTGTATTTAAGAATGAAATGACTCCCACAAGTATCAGAAAAGTAGCAATTTCGGGCATGGGAACAGACTTCAATATAAAAATTTCTTATTAAGAGATGTGACACCCCCCCCCCCTCCAAATAAAAGAGCCATGACCCCCCCCCCCCCCCCTAAATGGAGAGCTGGATCCGCCCTTGTGTCTATCTGTCTGCCGTCAGCCCGGGCTCTAAACTCTCGTAAATATGGTCAGATCGCCATTTGACGGATGTATTTTATTGACATTTATTGTGGAATGTTCGGTATTGTAAATAAAACGTGTAGCGTTTAGAGCGTAACAGTTATAATTCCTTTAGACTTACATTCAAAAGAATTCCCTTCCATTACGGCCTGGAAAATTTTTTGCGGTGGTTTTTAATGATGTTTCACAATTTCAAGCTCATTGAAACTTATATATATATATGAATTACACTACAAGATCTTTACTGTAGAATATGGTACGGATGGCATTCATCATTTATTTACAGGGACACTCAAAAGAATTCATTACATTGCGGTCTATAGGGAAAAATCGTTTGCGGTATATTTTATTCATGTTACACTATTTCAATTTGGATATGATAGTATATCCTAGGTGCACTGATATATAGAATTGATATATATCTCTGAGGTGCATTGGGAGATATTTACTATAGAATATGATGTGCATAGCATTCATCATTGATATACATGGACACACAAAATAATTCGGTTACAGTACTCTCTATGAACAATAATTGCTGGAAGTGCGTTATCCATTGTGGTACGCGTTTGTAAATTAACATTTTTGGATATTACTTAGTGTGTATAAATTCTATATTACATATACAGGACTGCTCAAACCATCTGAAGTACATTTCTGTTTATTGATGGGAATTTCTGAAAGGGAACTTTCAACTGTGCTTATGAGTTTCCTAACTGAAATAATTTTAGCATACTATGTATTATATGATAAATCATTTACAGGATTGCACAGAAAATTAAGATTTTTTTTCCTCTGCGAATTGCTGAAATTGTGTTTTAAAATGTGTTACGCGTTTTACAAATTGTTTATTAGCCCCCGGTATGCTATTTCTTTCTCCCAGCAAACAAAGTGTTGTCTCCAAAAAGTAACGTTCCGTTGTATAAGCCAGCCGTAAAACAAAGCAGACGTATCATTGTAATGTTAAATACTCTATTGCAACTTTTTAAACTTCTAAGCATAGCAAATTTTCATTTTTTTATACCGTCGTATTGGAAAAAAAAAGTACTTTTAAATGCAATTTGTTTTAAAACTGCATCTCCATTTATTTTTGTAGTTTTTAGCGTCGTTTGTTTAATTTTGGCAACTCAAGTACTGCATATCTCTAGAAAGTAAAGGAAAAAATACTTAGAAAATAGCAATTATCTCTTTTTGTTGACATTTTCCCATAAAAACTGAAAAAAATGTACTTAAAATACGTGCTATTTTGGAAAAATATAAATGAATGATTTCTGATAAAACATGGAGCTATTATAAACTAAATTTAATTTTAAGTATCTATATTAATATTAAAAACAAATGAAGACATATGAATCACGAGATAGCCTTTTTTTTTTTGTCGAGTTTCATGAAGGACGATATCTCTTTTCTTGGATTTGTGTATTATTCAGCGATAGTGGCTTCCTATGAATACTTTACTGTAAGATGTTGTTTAAGACTGGATCGCAAATTAGGAATTTTTCAGCGGATGCGAATGACGTCATTTTATATAAAATTAAAGCGTGTGTTTTAAGTCTTAAAACTGAAATATGTTTTGTACTATCTATATAGTATATATACATTTTTTTTTTCATCGTGTGCGACACTAAATTCTGAAAAAGCAGAATTCCTGTTTTCTAGTTCAAACATCCTTTTTCACCTTAATAAACAGTCATGTTTTACTATAGTATTCTGAATGCGTTGGAATGTGTTTCATAATCTATGCTTAACGCTTGATTTTACGGGGGTTTTTTGTTTTTTTTTTCGGAGTATGTTTTTTTACACTCATACTTTAGGGTTCCATATAGTGTTGCTATGTACTTTGTCTCAAAAAGTGGAAGATGGAGGCAAAAAAAAAGCGAGAGAGCTGCTTTTAAATCGGGACACAAAAAAGCACTAAACCCTATCACACTGGAACCTGTCTATAGCGGAATTCTGTATTAAACGTAAAACATTCATGGTTCGTAACGGAAGGAATACCATACAACTATACTTGTTAAGACAAATACCTGTTTAAAACGGAATATTTCTCCTATTAAGTGACTTGCCGTCTTAGTAGGTTTTAATGTATTAAGTAAACACAATAATTTTATACAGTAAAATAATTGAAAGCGGAATCGCTAATAACTGTTTAAAAAATTCCTATATGTAGAGGTTTTCGAGGTTGTAAAGGTGTTCTGTTATAGTAGAGGTCTGCATGGGCCTGTGTACCCGGCAAAACAAAGGGAAATTTTTCAACGGTCCTGTCCAAACCTGCGTATTAAGGCTCCTGTCCCTGCCGGCGAAGACACTCACGAGCTAATGCTAATCCTATGGGGAGGGATTTATTTAATATCTCGTTTGCATTTCGACATTTTAATTTTTTTTTTTTTTTTTTTTTTTTGCATTGGATAGCCGAGGTCTGTCTCTACATCGCACCTTTTTTACTTTTTCGATTTCGGTTGCAGATATTTTTTAGAATGACACTTTTACTTTCAGAACCGGTTTTGAAAGTGAAAGTAACTTTATAAAAAATGTCTGCGACCAAAATCGAAGATGTGAAAAAGGTGCGATGTAGAGACGGACCTCGGCTATCCAATGCAAAAAAAAAAAAAAAAAAAAAAAAAAAAAATTAAAAAATGTCGAAATGCAAACGAGATATTAGATAAATCCCTCTCCATAGGATTAGAAGAGCTCGTGAGTGTCTTGGCTGGCAAGAACAGGAGCCTTAAACACAATTTTTTAACGGGCCAAACCAGGCCGTACAGATTAAAAAATTCGTCCCGATATAAAAATTTAAAAGGATCAAACTAAGCCAATACAATGTGAACAGTTTTAAATAAACGTAACTGAGACGAGAAAAAGTATAAATATGCAGCACGAGCCAATGCTAGATTGACAACATTAGTATAGAAATATAACATGTCCAGCTTAGCGACCGGCATTGTCAGTTGCATCGTGTCTGAACCAGGGCTTAATTATTTCTGCAAACTCAGTCCGGGCCAGTATAAGATTACATTTTCTTTCTAGGCCTACATGGCGGGCCAGTATAAGCTTACATTTTCTTTCTAGGCCTACATGGTGGGCCAGTACTGATGCTATTCTGCATTCTATGGCTTGCGAACATATAGTAATATAACACATACAATAACGTATAATGTTAAATTTTCCTTTAAATATATAAGTATTCTAGGAAAATCCAAATTAAGAAAAATCCGTATTTTTCTGTGGAAATTGAGTCCTGTCTGAATTCATTAATTCTTACACGGGCCGGGTCCGGGCTGAACTTTTAGTTTTTTCAACGGACCGGGCCGGACCAAGATAGCTTTCGTTCGGGCCAGGCCTTTGCTCTAAAATTTCGGCCTGTGCAGACTTCTTTGTTATAGTTGCACGGTATTCCTTCCACAAGGACTATGCATTTTTTCGTTTAAGACAGAGTTCCTTCATAAACAGGTTTCGAGTTCTCAAGTGCTACTAAACACAATACCTGTAAAAACATAATAGAAAAATATTTCTTCTTAGACAGGTTTAGGTCTCAGAAGGTAGATTTGTGTGGTATAGGTATCTTCCGGCGAAATCATAAAAATTATCCCTTATAGATATGTCTTGTTTTCACATGTTTCACTGTTACGAGGGGGCATTTTTCTAAATTTTGCGGGCATCATTCCTGCTCCCCCGGGGGGGGGGGATTTGGGGGAAGGGGCTCGGGAGGTGCATAGAATGAACAAGTGGTCACATGCCTTTCCAATAATATGTCACATGTGCGAGTCGGCAAGAGTTAGATAAATGCCCCCTTTGTGTATACTAACGCCTCTCCTGGAATACATCCTCCTCCCTCCTCTCTTTGAAATACCATTTGCAGAAATGTGTTACTGTGTACGGTGATTATATAGAAAAGGACACATACATTGTAGCAATTTCATAAATTTCACTCAATTATTTCTATGTGAGGGCAAAAACTTATTGATATACCCTCGCACTATAAAATGGATGTGATGGTTGTGTTTTTTGGCTTTTGATAATTGATTTTTAGTTATTTTTTAGTGCAGAATCTGATAATAATCTTAATTTTTAACCATCACGTTAGGATTTTGCGCAAAACGTAAACATCAAAGATAAAAAGTCATAAAATAGCGAAAATCTGATGCTATAAAATAGATGTGATGGTTGTGTTTTTTAAATTTTGATAAGTGATTTTTATGTACATTTTTAGCACAAAATCCGAAAATGACCTTCAGTTTTAACTATCGCGATAGGATTTTGCGCAAAACGTAAATTTTAAAGTTAAAAAGTCATAAAATAGTGAAAATATGTCAAAGCCTGTTCAAAACTAGTATGTTGTGGCCATCACAAACTTTCTTCTATATAAATCATGTCAATTAAATCATTTAAACAGTACAAGAAATTACATCAATTTAGCACCCATTCATATCAAAGTATATCTGAATTTGAAGTTTTATGAAAATTTGTGCATTAATTATTGAGATAGAGCTATAGTGGAAATTCTGAAAAATGCAGCATAGCAGTGCCACCTTTTCAGCGATTTACACCAAAACATAAACAACACTAACTGATATCAAGGTACACCTGAATCTGAAGTTTGATGAAAATTTGTGTATTTGTTATTGAGATAGAGTTATAGTGGAAATTCTGAGTTGCATTAGTTCTGGAGATTGAGCTATTGTGGAAATCGTGAAAAATGCTGCATTGCAGTGCCACCTGTTGAGCTATTTACACCAAAACATAAACAGCACTAATTCGTATTAGGTATAACTGAATCCGAAGTCTGTTGAAAATCCAAGCATAGTTCTTGAGATAGAGCTACTGCGAAAATCGCAAAAAATGCATCATAGCAGCGCCACCTGTTGAGCGATTTACAATAAATTGTATAAAACGTCAATTCGTGGCAAGGAGTAACTGAATCTGAAGTTTGATGAAAATCCGTGCATTAGTTCTGGAGATTGGGCTATTGTGGAAATCGAGAAAAATGCTGCATAGCAGCGTCACCTGTTGAGCGATTTATACCAAAATGTATAAAACGTCAATTCATGGCAAGGACTAACTGAATCTGAAGCTTGATGAAAATCCGTGCATTAGTTCTGGAGATTGAGTTATTGTGGAAATCGAGAAAAATGCTGCATAGCAGCGTCACCTGTCGAGCGATTTACACCAAAAACTAATCAGCACCAATTTATATCAGGGACTACCAGAATATAAATTTTTGCTAAATTCCGTGCATTAGTTCTTGAGATAGAGCGCCCACAAAATTTGTGTCACATACATACAGACAGACAGACAGAGTCGCAGACATTTTGTAAAAACATGTTTTTCGAAATCTCTGACCCCTAAAACGTGTAAATACGTCGAAAATCGAAAGTCGAAAATTTTCACGAATCCAATACTTTCTTCTTGTAAAGGTAGAATAAAGTAAAAAGACAAATGCATGAAATAGATCTGTGACAAATTTCCAGCCCTTTCAACCGTCAAAATAAAAGAGGGTTTCGAGATCAACTCCATGGAGAATATAAAAGGAAAACAGCAAGGCACAGCATGAGCAGTTCTAGGAAACTTCCTCACGCGAAATAAAATTGTAAGGATTTTAAATAAACAATATTTTACACATTTAGCTGTAAAAATGCATAGTATAAGCAAAAAAAGGAATAAATTATTATTATAAAAAAGTTTTACGTCTATTTTAAAGTACTATATTTTCGGAATATTTCGACATTTTAAAAATTTAAGAAATTGCGAATTTCAAAAAATAAATCTTGACGTGTTGGTAAAAAAAAAAAAAAAAAAAAAAAAAAAAAAAAAAAATGAAGATCATTTTCGGTTTCAGCAATGCGAAATACATAAGAATCAATTATCAAATGCTAAAAAACACAACCAGCACATCTATTTTAGAGATCAGATTTTTGCGATTTTTTTTACTTTTTAAATTTGAAATTTACGATTTGAGAAAAATCCTGACGTGTTGGTTAAAACAGGTCATTTTCGAATTCAACTCTATAAAATACATACGAATAAATTATCAAAAACTAAAAAACATGGCACAGTCCAAATTTTGCAGACTTGTGTATTCTTTAAATAATATCTCTAAGTAATGATAATAGTAAGATTTTACATGCACATATACTAATTATCATATCAATAAACATGTTAGCTACTTAAACATGATACTTACACAGATTGTGCATCTAATTGTGGAACATTTTTTAAATACATATGGTGAATTTTTTTTGTAAAAGATGTGTCTTGTACTTTCATTTTATGCAAACACGTCTTTTCTGAAACGAATGCATTTCTCAAATGAAAATCATAACATATATTCTATGATGGATAAATATTAAATCTAAATATTTATGCCAGAACAAATACATCTTGTTTTGAATTCATATGTAAATCAGTTTCTCACATTCAAAGCTTTTATTCCAAAGTTTGTGTGAAACTTTCAGAAGAATATATGGATATTTCCTTTAAAAGTGATTACGAACGCTGCAAATTTCGAGACATCAATTTTGATGAAATATGTACATTTCAATTTGAGTAACAGACAGAAGGATTATTTTTTCTAGAAAAGTGAGATTTGGCAGAAGTGATTTACATACTCAAAGTTTTAACTCTATACAGCATGAATTTTTCTTTTTGAAGTATGTTTTTTGTACTCATACTTAAGGTTATGTACCATAAATTTTAAAGAGAAATTCTTCGATGTATTTAATGGGAGACATCTGTGAATACATCTGTGTAAGGAAAGTGAATATTTTTATTTAAATACTGGCTGACCTGACCGGCTTTGCCCGTGATGAATGGTCCTTAAATGAATCTTAAATTTGTATGATTTTATATCTTTAACTCCATTTTGTGTGAATTTATTTTTTAAATGAAAATATCGCGAAAAAATATTGAATTGAAAGTATTTGCTATTTGCTATTTTATTTTCTCCGTAATTTGATTTTTGGAGTCTATGCGTACCGAAAGCGAGCGAAAGCGCGACGAAACACTCAGGTTTTTACTGATTTCGTCGACATTTCCACACATTTCATTCTCTAAAAAATATTTCTACCAGTCCGAACGTTTCAAAATTTTTGTAGGTGGTGTAAATCCGGTCTATTGAAATGCTCTAAAAAGACTGTGCTGAAATACGGACGTTTAGTTATTTTTAGTGTAGAAAAAATATCGTCTCCGTGAGGAGCAAAGTGGCCTGCGTTCGGCGGTGTATTTGAAAGAGTTAAAATTCACATTTTTCAAAACCTATTCCATCATCGATCACGTATTTTTGGCTTGTCAGTACCTCTAAAATTTCGCTTTGAAGGGGCGAAACCTTGACGAAACTCAAGTTTTTACGGATTTCATCAACATTTTCACACATTTTATTTTGTAAAAAATATTTCTACCCGTCCGAACATTTCAAAATTTTTCTATGTGATATAAATATGGTCTATTGAGGACATTTAGTTATCTTTAACGAAGAAAAAATATCGTCTACGTGAGGCGCGATGTGACCTGTGTTCACCCTTTCACCATCTATATGTGTAAATAGCAAATTCTCAAATATCCTAAGTAAACATTGAATTCTGAACTATGTAGTTCATTGATATTTTCACATATAGATGGTGACAGGGTCTTTTGTAAGACTTCTATTATCATCATATCTCAAAAGATGGCGCCAATAAAATCTGTAATTTTCCCTCGTCTTCAGGTTCATTGTTTGCTGTTTTACCATATGTACATTTTTTTATCGGGCGAGATTTTGACATTGTTGATCCAGCGTAATTCATTTACATTCCTGAGGAGGGCCACGTGTGTGTGCCGAAACTGTTGAACATAATGTTATTAACCCATATTAAATGTTTGTACACCAATATAAGAAAGGAATTGTGGTTTACTCACATCACATTTATTTAAATTTTGCGTATTATTATTTATTTTTAATTTTTTTAGACACAAATATTTAAATGTATAAGTGAAATGCCAATAAATATAAAGCAAAAAGTCTGAAGGTGGGTATCTCTTCCCTTTGTAACAGAAAAGCAATCGTAAAAATCACGTGAAATTTAACCCCCCCTTAAGGCTGTTCTTAACTGCTCTGCTCAACAAGCGCAAAACCTTCTGACACATTTACAAATTCATTTTTTTGACGGAAAGATATGAAATTGGAAAGCCTAGCCATGGAAGCGATTTGGAATTGAGTTTTTCCCATTTTTTTTTTTTTTATCAATCCATTACCTATTGAGTTATAAGCAATTTCGATCACATGACAAACCCGTTTTTCGCTCGCTCTTGGGTAATTTTCCTACTTTCGCGCGGAAATTCGGTTCAAGACGTTCACTTTAACGCTATTTTCTGAAAGATCTATTGCGTTTACAAAAAAATGGAAAAACAGCTCGATGACACAGTTTCTGAACAACAACAACAGCTAGTTTCATGCATTTTCGAACAAAAATAAATTAAGACTTATGTCAGAAATTTGCCCTTTTGGATTTGAGAACACCCTTAAATGATGATTAGATGGAGGAAAAACATGAAACGTATAAGAATTTCACAAATCCAATCGAGCATATGTACCTCGATTAAATTCTTTAAACAATATTTAATAAATATTTAGAGATCTAAATATTTATTTAGATCATTATAATAAATATTTAGAGATCTAAATTTTTTAATAAATATTTAAAGATCGACCGAAAATTAGCATCCGTTTTCGGCCCAAAACTTGAGTTTTGGTGAAAATGCTGGCGAAAATTCGGCCGGACCAAAATTTGACCGAAACCATTGGTATTCCATAAATCTCTTTCCTTCCTTCGAGAATTTTTAACATTACTCATTGATTTGAACTCTATCGGCTAAAATGAGACACTCTTTACTTATTTTTATGAACTGCACGGTTTTTAATTATCAGTCATGACTGACTCAAGACGCGAGTGCAAATTATAAAGCAAGCAATGCATGTATGACTAAACTTCAAAGACGCTTTTGACGTGCTCATTAAAAGCTGTGGACTGAACAGAAATAGAAAATTTTTAGTTTGAAATCGCAGAAGTGTTTCGAATACTCTTTGAGAAAGTTCTTATTATAGCAGATGATCATTTACAAAAATCATTAAAAAAGATAAATCGAGGTATGTATACCTAAAACATTTTTTTAATTAGATGAAATTCGTATAATTAGAAAATCATTCTGTGTCGTTGATGACTTAATTACATTTTATTTTATATGAAAATAAAAAGTTTTGGTCAGAGGCACAGAGAACCAACTTGGGCCACACGTATAATTAATTAAGAATTATGTTATGTTATGTTAATAAACGCGCATAATTAATTAATAAATATGCATATTTATGTATGTATCAATTATTTAAAAAAAAATTTTGGACTATTTTCATTTTCGTTCGAAAATAGGAAGATTACCGAAATTCGGTTTCGGTCGATCCTTAATTATTTTGTCTTAATTATATTTAAATAATGTCTTAAAGCAATCATAATTAAGATTTTACATGCAATAAACATAATAGTTACATAGATTGTCATCTACATATAGGACATTTTTAAAATACATATGATGAATTTTTGATTTAAAAAAAATCTAGTAAAATATGTGCATTATAATTTTCACCTAACACAAACATCTCTTCTCTAAAACGGATGCATTTCTAAAATGAAAATCATAACGTATATTCTATGATGGATAAATATCAAATCTAAATATTTATGCCAGAACAAATACATCTTGCTTTGAATTCACATGTAAATCAGTTTCAAAGCTTTTATTCCAAACTTTGGGTGAAACTTTGAGAAGAATATGTGGATATTTACTTTAAAAGTGCATACGAATACTACAAATTTCGAGACATCAATTTATATGATAGATGTATATTTCAATTTGAATTTCAAACAGAAGGATTTTTTTCCACAAAAGCGTGATTAACAACAAGAATTTACTTACTCAAAGTTTTTAAAATAATTACATCAAAAATATATTAAGAATCTACAGTTTCTTTAAGTAGATTCAGAAAGTCATGATTAAATTTTATAAACAGAATACATAAATGATTAATTTTACGATAAATTATTACAAGTTTGGGGTCATTATATATCCTTATTAAATTTTTACTTTCTTCTATCTTTACAAGAAGAAAGTATTGGATTCGTGAAAAATTTCGACTTCCGATTTTCGATGGATTTATACGTTTTAGAAAGTCCTGAACACGATTTGATGGTTTTTAGAAAATGTCTGTCAGTATGCTACAAAAATATTGTGGGCGCACTATCTCAAGAACTAATGCACGGAATTTCACAAAACTTTAGATTCAGTTAGACGATATAAACTGGTCCTGATTAGATTTGGTGTAAATCGGTCAACATTCGGCGCTGCTATGCTGCATTTTTAACGATTTCTGCAATAGCTCTATCTCCAGAACTAATGCACAGATTTTCATCAAACTTCAGATTCCGTTAGTTCTTACTATAAATTGGTTCTGATTACGTTTTGGTGTAAATCTTCCAAAAGGTGGCGCTGCTATGCTGCATTTTTCACGATTTCTACCTGTATCTCAAGAACTAATGCACGAATTTTCATAAAACTTCATATTCAGGTATATCTTGATAAATATTGGTGTTGATTATGTTTTGGGGTAAATCGCCCAATAGGTGGAGCTGCTATGTTATGTTTTCACTATTTCCCCAATAGCTCTATTTCATTCAAGAACTAATGTACGGATTGTCATCTAATTTCAGATTCAATTAGACGTTAACGGAAGTTGTTGCTGATTAGGTTTTCATGTCAATTTCCAAAAAGGTGGCGCTGATATGCTGAATTTTTCACGATTTTCGCAATAGCTCTATCTCAAAAACTATTGCACGGATTTTAATCAAACTTCAGATTCAGTTAGCCGTTGACACAAGTTGTTGCTGATTATGTTTTGGTTCAAACCACCCAGCCGGTGGCGTTGTTATTCTGAATGTTGCATGATTTACACGATTCTAGCTGTACGAAACCGGTCCCACACTCTTGGGCTGTATGCTCGCAGGCCAATGGCATGTGTTATGTTAACAGCAAGGCACTGCGACGCACACAGGGAGGGGGTAACAGAGCTAGAGGAGAAATGGATGGCGCAATAGTCTTTTCTCTGAAGAGTCCCGTTTTTCTGTTCGTCATGATAATAGGCATATTTTCATCTAAAATCTTATAGAGGGAACGTGGCACTAGAAACAACCCTGCGTTCGTGCAAGGAAGTGTCAGATTTGGCAGTGGAGGAGTGATGATTTATGCTGGCATTTGTATTGATGGGCGCACTGACCTCACATCATTCGAAATGGAGCTCTGACCGGTCAGTGATATAGGAATGAGATCCTCGGACCTATTCTAGTCCCTTACGCTGCAGCAATTGGAGATAACTTCATGTTAATGGACGATAATTTCAGGTCACTTCGTACTCACTTTTTTGGATGATTTCCTTTTCGAAGAAGGGATCATACGGCTGGAATGGCCAGCGCGTTCTCCGGACATGAACCAAATACAACATGTTTGCGACATTCTAGGCAGACGAGTTGATGGCCGCCTACCGCCCCACATACTCTCCAAGAACTGGAAAGGGCACTTCTGGAGGAGTGGGACGGAATACCCCAGCTCCTCATTAATAGCTTCATTGACTCCATGCCTCAAAGTTGTTCAACGTTGCTGGCCGTCCGGGGAAACCATACCCCTACTAAAAAGGATTTCCTTTGAAGGAAACACCTTTTTTTATTCGTTTTTTCTCATATATGCAAATTGTGTTTTTTCCTTTTGTACCCAAATGCTCAATACGATGCCCCTTTATTCTGCCAAACATGTGAAATTTTTTTTCTCATATAGCCTACCACGTCTGCCGATCATGTATCCATCATCTGAACAATTCCACAGCCTCAAGATCCATCCACAACCTGAATATCCTTTAATTGTTTTGAGTAGTGTATATGAAACATTCTTCATCTGATGCACAAATTCAACAATCTCATTAATAAATTAATAATACATTTCTTATGCAACTTGGTATATTATAAGTTAGATGTTGCATTAATGGTACGTTAAAGATTACTAAAATTCGGATTCATATCTCCATTACAGTATGTGCCAATTAAGATAATCCTACTTTCGAATCAAAATTTCATACAATTAATACTCATTTCGAAAGTACTGAAAAATCGCCTTTTGATTTATCTTGTCAGATATTTAATTCATGAAGGTGACAAATTTGTTGATCAGTGTTTCGTATAAGAGCATATGCTGCAATAACTTTTTTTTTTTTTTCTTAAAAGTTTGGAACGTTAATAATGTTGGAACACATTGTTAATTTTTGGCTTTGGCACGCACACCTAAAAGCTTGGCTTTTCTGCTCTAGAAAGTTTTCTCGTACCCCCAAAGGTAAGAATAACCCATTATGATAAGTACTGATTTAATTTCTTCTACAGTATCTTAATATTATTCCTAGGGAAGCCCCCAAAAAGTAACTTCCATAACTTCATTGAAAACAAAATATTTTCATTGTTTTATAGTTATATTATTTTATATTAAACCCTTGAGGGGTGGTGGGATGTATTTTATCCCACCTACGATCAATGAAGATTTGCACCAGAAAAATTGTATGAAATTTTAGTTTTCTAACTTTGGTGGGAAAAAGTCGTAAAATTGCTTTTCTTTATTTTGAAATAAAACTTTTCTAAATTTCCGGTGAGAATTCAGCATTACACACACGCAACTGCTTGCCCCTCAAGGGGTTAAATAAATAAATTCAACGTATTTAATGTTCAATAATTCTGGGCCTAACTTCACTGCTGAAAAGTAATTGAATAATTAATTAAAATTATACATATATGTGTTCGTCTATGCTGGATTTTATTTGAGTGTACTCATGAAGAATTTTCCATCTTGTGCTGTGGTTGCAACCTTACCGACATATGTGAGTGAGAAATGGCAGGCTGGGTAACGCCCTCGTAGTTCAAATGGTAGAACGTTATTCCAAGGACTCGGATTCGATTCCCGGCTTGGACACTTTTCACTCTGTTGGTTTTGCGTTTAGTTAGCAATGGGATAATGCACGTATTTAATACTAGTAAAATCCGCAAAGATTGCGTAGCAGTTGAAATATGTCTAGTGGTGTTTGTATGTCTAATTTTTATTAGAAGAAATTATACTTTCAGGAATAATTCAAAAATTACTAATTAAGCCACAGTTTGACTAAACTTCACTATTATACTGCATTAGGCGAAAAGGAGCCTTAAATTAATAAGAACTACGAATAATTCTAAATAAATGATATTTTAAAGCTTTTACGCTCATTTCATACGCTCATTTCAGTATTCATATGAAATCGGAATTTTTTAGAAACTGTTCCTAGCACTCATTTACATCTTAAAATTAACCGTCATGTCAAATTTCAAGCTTCTAGTCGAACGGTCTACCACCTTTCTGGGGGTAGTGGCACCAACATAAATTGGCCTATGATGGAACAGGGACTGTCCCTATCAATTTGTCAACATTAATTTTGAAATATGTTTTCTATTTCCTAATATTCCACAGAAAACGTAATTTAGAAAGTTACTGTTTTTGGAGAGCATTTACACCTTATAAGATCTATTAAATCTTCTATCATCTATCATACTATAATATATCTATCATATAAGTACCAAATTTATTTCCTATTTTTATATTTCTATATTGTTTTAACTGTTCTTAGAAAGTATTTACATCTTATAAGTAACTAACATGCCAGATTTCAAGTATTTACATCTAATATTCCACAGAAAACGTAATTTAGAAAGCTACTGTTTTTGGAGAGCATTTACATCTTATAAGATCTATTAAATCTTCTATCATCTATCATATAAGTACCAAATTTATTTCCTATTTTTAAATTTCGATATTGTTTTAACTGTTCTTAGAAAGTATTTACATCTTATAAGTAACTAACATGCCAGATTTCAAGTTACCATAAAAATAGAAATTTAGATAATTTTTAAAAAGCTTTTCTCTCCTTTCACCTGTTAAATGTGGATTTTTTTATAAACAGTTCCAAGAAAGCATTTATATCTTATAAATAACTACCATGCCAAATTTCATGTTTCCAGCCCCTTCAATATTGCAAAAAGTGCTATTTTATAAATTTTTTCGCCCCTGCACTCTCTACCCTATTTTGGTTGTGGCAGCGATATACAATATAGCCTATGGTGGAGCGGAGACTGTCACCATAAATTTACCACGATTACTTTCGAAATCGGTTTGGTACTTCCTGAGATTCCGTAGAAGTCTTAATTTTGAAAGTTTTTAGAACGCTTTTCGCTGATTTCATCCTTTTAAATTTCGAAATTTTTAGTAACTATTCTTACAAATCATTTATATCTAATAAGTAATTTCAAGCTTTTATTTTTAACAATTGCATAGAAATCATAATTTACAACATTTTAAGAACGCTTTTCGCGCTTTTTCATCCCTTTTATATTTCGAATGTTCTTTCGACTGCTCTTAGAGAGCATTTATATCTTAGCACCGACATAAAATGTACCCTACGTTGGAGCAAGGACTGTCACCATCAATTCGCAACCAATATTTTTGAAATAGGTTTGGTATTTTCTGAGATTTCATAAAAATCGTAAATTAGAACATTTTTAGAACGCTTTTCGCTCATTTCATACTTTTAAATCTAGAAGTTTTTAGAAACGGTTTTAGAGAGCATTTATATTTAATATCTACCACTCCAAATTTAAAGTTTCTATCTCTAACAATTGCCTAGATATCATAATTTAGAACGTTTTTACAATGCTTTTCGCGTATTTTCACAACTTTTAAAATTTGAATTTTTTCTCAGCTGTTCTTACAGAGGATTAAAATTTTATAAGTAACTACCATTTCACATTTCAGTCTGTCAGTCCCTTCAGTATCAGAAAAATTTCAATTTAAAACGTTTCTTGCACCTGCAATCCCCAGGTGGTTGTGGCATCGACATAAAATATAGCCTATTTAGGAGCAGAGACTGTCACCGTCGATCAGCAACTATTACTTTTGTAATCAATTCAGTATTTCCTGAGATTGCATAGAAATCATAATTTAGAACGCTTTTAAAACGCTTTTCGCGCATCCCCAGCCCTTTTAAATTTAGAATTCTTCTTCGACTGTTCTTAGAGGCCAAATTTCAAGTTTCTAGCCTCTTCATTATCACATCGCCATTTAGAACTTTTTTTAATGCTGCAACACTCTAGTGGTAATGGCACCGACATAAAATATAGCCCATGTTTGAGCGGGGACTATCACCACCAATTTGCAACCATTATTTTTTATATTGATTTGGTATTTCATGAGATTTCAGAAAAATCGTAATTTAGAACTCTTTTCGCTCACTTCATCTTTTTAAATTTGCTATTTTCTTTCGACCATTCTTCGAGAGCAGTTATATCTTTTAAGCAATTACCATGCTAAATGCTAGCCCCCTCAGTATCACAAAAATTGCAAATTTAGAGCATTTTTTGCTCCTGAAACGCCCAGACGGTAGTGGCACCGACATAAAATATGTCTATATTGGAACAGAGACTGTCACCATCAATTTCCAACCATTACTTTTGAAATCGGTTTGGTATTTAAAGAAATTCCATAGAAAACGTAATTTAGAACGTTTTTAGAATGCTTTTCGCGCATTTTCACCCTTTTTAAATTTCGAATTTTATGTTGAATGTTCATAGAGAGGATTTACATCTTATAAGTAATTACCATACCAAATTTCAAGTTACTAGCCCCTGCAGTAGCATAAAAACCGCAATTAAGAACTTTTTTTGCTCCTGCAACCCGCAGGTGGTAGTGATACCGACATAAAATAGAGCCTACACTGTTAAAAATAATCGTGAAAATTTACCTCTGTTTTTAAAGGCTGTCTATTTTCTGACTAATGAGAACGCTACGTAAACACTTATGGAGCGTTCTCATTGGTCAGAAAAGAAATAGCCTTGAAAAACAGAGGTAATTTTTCACGATATTTTTAACAATGTATTGTAGAGCAAGGACTGTCACCATCAATTTCTAACCATTACTTTTGAAATCAGTTTGATACTTCTTGAGTTTGCGTAGAATTTGCAATATACAACGTTTTTAGAACGCTTTTCTCGCATTTTCACCCCTTTTAAATTTCAAATTTCTTAGGAAATGTTCTTAGAGATCATTTGCATCTTATAAGTAACTGCCATGCCAAATTTCCTGTTTCTAGATCCTACAATAACACAAAAATCGCATTTTTAGAATGTTTTTTGCTCCTGCACCCCTTTGGGGTAGTGGCGGCACCGACATAAAATATATCCTATGTTGGAATAGCGACTATCACCATCATTTTCCTACCATTACTTTTGAAATCGGTTCGGTAGTTCCAGAGATTACCCCTACAAATAAATAAACAAACAAACAAACACACAAACTTTTCTTCTTTATAATATTAGTATAGATAAATTCAATAATTTTGGGTGTAATTATCTGCTGAAAATTAATTGAAAAATTAAATAAAATGATACATAAATTATTTTAGTTACCTAAAGCTTTAAAAATACAAATTACTCTGAAAGCGGAAGTAGAATATAGGTGTCTGATTACGGAGCCGTATCTCATTTGACAAATGGCACAAAGTTTTCACTGATTTGATTTACTTTTCGAATATCTTAAAAATTTTCAGTATCACTGTCTACAGAAGATTAATTATTTTACTTTGAAAGACTTTTCATTTCGCTCTTTCTGTAAAATTTTGAAAGGTGCAGTGTATTTTAAATAAGTATATTGAAAAACAAGTAATATAAAAATTTTGTTTTTTAAGTCAATTCCTACTTAGGTCACCAAAGAAAAAATTAATATAATCCCTTAAGCTAATATTAGTTTTCGTTGCATTAAAATATCTCAATTTGTTGATTTTCTATAAGCAAGTAGGTTTACAATGGAATTCTATGGGAATTTGGCGAAATATTAAAAATATCGCCAAGTTGGCGTCACTTTTGGCGACTTTTTTGGACGCCAAATTTGGCGGTATATCGCCAAGTTGGCGACAAACTTGGCGGTATTTGGCGACAGAATAGAATCCCCCTATGGTAATCCCTTATTGAATATACTTTCATTGACCTTCGATAACCAATGGCCGCCATTTTGTTTCCCATGCAAAACTAAAATTAATTAATTAAAATTTAATTAATTAATTAATATTTGAAAAAACTGTATTAACATCCATTGTCATCCAGTACAAGTTCAAAAAAAATTATTTCAACTTGATAGGATGAATAATGAGTATTTTATTAACGATTGAAAATTTGAACAAGATAAATATATAAATAAAAAAATACTTTCATTGAAATTCAATAACCAATGGTGGCCAGTTTGTTTCCCATGCAAAACTAAAATTAATTAATTAAAATTTAATTAATTAATTAATATTTGAAAAAACTTTATTAACGTCAATTGTCATCCAGTACAAGTTTAAAAAAAATTTATTTCAACCTGATAGGATGAATAATGAGTATTTTATTAACGATTGAAAATTTGTACAAGATAAGTATATAAATATATAAATAAATATAGGGAGAGTGTGAGCTAATAGTAGGAATTGAATAACGAAGAATATACTAGAAATGCTCAAACTTGCATTTAGAAACTTTTTTTTTTTTTTTTTTAAGAATAAAATTACAGTATTAGTTTTCAAATGAATTGCAATCTGTAACCTCAGGGTGATTCTAAAAGTGCTTTTCATCTAAAAGAAAATCAAATTGATGCATAAACAAGAAAGTACAAGAAAAATAATCATGCATCAAGCATAGATTATGAGACACTTCTTTAACGAAACGCCATTGTTTAATAAGTTAACAACAATACACAAGTAAACAACTTGGAAAACGTATGATGCATATGGAAATCCAATTTTAGCAAGTACCATCAGAATACACATCAGTCCGAAAAATTCCACAAAATAAATTCTTTTGTGCAGGACTGTATGTATATATGATCCATAGATTGACATATATTCAGTAAAACCTCCCTAAAGCGACCATGTTCCGTTCAAATAAAAATTGGTCGCTCCGAGGGGTGGTCTCTTAATGGAGGTCATGTTTAAATCTAGATTTTAATTGTTGACAAAAAGATAATAATTAATGTTACTAAAATTTATTTTTCACATTAGGAAAAAATATAAAAGTTTAAGTATCAAAGCAAAAGTTAATTACATAAGTTAATTATTGCGGAGTTTAAAAAATTACACACATTGACGTTTGCTTTCATTTTACGGTTTTATCTTTTATAACTTTTATTTCCAAGTCCTTTCGAAGTTCAGTAATTAAATGCAATTTTTTTTGTTTGGACTGGAACAAATGATGACGATTTCATTCATTTATCTATTTCTTTGAGAGTTTCCTGGCAGAATAGGACAGGGGAGTTTATTGACCGTTATTCTTAATTTGTCATTAGAGTTAAATTCATTGCCTAAAAAGGCACAAAGGGGTTAACGCTTAAAAGTTACTGGAATTTTAAAAAAAATCTAGACTTAATTTAGAAGTTTGATGAATAAGGCGCTCTTTGGAATTATTTTTCTAATAAAACCTTCTTCAAGCGACCACGAAAAAACGGAATTTGTTTCATTTTCTTCAAGGAAATGGGTCGCACATGGAGGAAGTTCAAATGGGATGGGCTCTGAATGGAGGTAAAATTAGTATTGAGTCTATGGGGAATAAATTTCGTTCCATAAAAAAATTATCATTCAGGGAGGTGATCGCTTAATGGAGATTGTGAAATTTCTTATTCAAAATAGGTAAGAACGATAACTTTGTTTCATATAAAATCATAATAAATTAAGCTCTTACCTTGAGGGTTCGATGTGGGATGCACGGCGTGGTCCTTAAAATTCTTTTCGTCTTCACAAATCAATAAATAACTCGTAAACTCAGACAGACAACTTTCGTACACACAAAAACATATATATTATATACACGCGCTAAAGAAGTTACATGTTAATTTGACGGTTTCATTTCTACAACTACCCAGAAACTGCAAAATAAAAAACAAAGAAAAATTAGACAACCAATCACAGTTCACAAAAGCGAAAGGGTTCAAAGTTAAATGTAGATGTAGAGGCAATGTGGTTTTAATAAAATTTTCTAATGATTGTGTTCCAATAATATCGCTTTTAATTAAGATTAATGTTTATTTTCCACACTCCCCCTTTTGAGTTCACTGGGGGACAGAACTCAACTTGAGGCATCAGTGTACTTGAATCTATCAGGAGGACGTACAATTCGCCCCCGGCGAGTAGTCAAACGGTCCTGCAGTGCTGCATCACTTCGATTTTCGGGGTTTCCACTCACCTCCAAAGGACAGAGTTTCTTTACTGGACGAACCAATATTCCGGACGCAGTCTTCAACTTCACTACCCGTACAACCCCGTCTTGACTGGGATAAAGTTCTATAATTTTCCCAAGTGGCCAATTTATTCGGCTGGAATTGTCAGTCCAGATGAGGACAACATCCCCAACACACAAAGGTCTTGCTTTTTGGCCGCTAACTGAGGAATTTTTCAAGGAACCTAGATATTCGTTTCGGAATCTTGACTTTAATTCATTTCTAACTTTAACTCTATAATTGTAACGATGGTTTATTTCCTTATGATCCAGAAACTCTAATTCGGGCATTCCTATCTCGGTTAGTTCTTGCAAAAACATTGCAGGAGTTATCGGTCTAAGATCTTCATTGTTATCGGTAACATAAGTTAAAGGGCGTGAATTTATAATACCCTCACAATCACAAATCACTGTTAATAACTCTTCATAGTTTAAAGATGATTTTCCTAGTACTCTTCTCAACATTCGTTTCAGTATTCCGACGAGTCTTTCCCAAAATCCACCCCACCAAGGTGCAGAAGGTGGAATAAATCGCCATTCTATACGTGAAAAAACAATAACAGTTTTCACTTTTTCGAAGTCAATTGTTTTCAATAAATTATAACAGCCAGTAAAATTGGTGCCGTTGTCCGAATATATTACTGAAGGACGACCTCTTCTAGAAATGAATCTGGTAAGTCCAAGAATAAAACTGTCGGTCGAAATAGCATTTAAAAGCTCGAAATGTACTGCTCTAAAAATTGCACATGTGACTATTAAAATCCAGACTTTGGATTGATTCTTCAAATAAAGAGGGCCACACAGATCTACACCTATTATTTCAAAAATAGCAGCATCTCGAACACGTTCAACAGGTAAGGTACTTTCTTCTACTTCAGGTGGTTTTGATGAGTGCCTTTTGCAAACGGTACATTTATTAATTACTTTTTTAATTGTTTTTCGACTCTTCAGTACCCAATAATTTTCTCTTAACACAGACATCAGCAATGGTACGCCACAATGTCCCAATTCTAGATGTTTCGAAAATATAAGATGTTCTACGACATGATGATCTGAAGGTAATACTACTGGTAATCTAAAATTAAACTCATCTTCCCGTTGGAAAATTTTTGTTTTTACCCTTATGACACCTTCCGAATCTGTAAAGGTGCGTAAACATTTTAATTTTTCATCATGTACATTCACAAATGATTCCCTTTGAACCATTTTCAAAATAACCGTTTCGGCTTTTTTCAATTCGTTGTTGGTTAACTGACCGAATATTCTGTCGGCGCTACCCTTTTTCGAATTTTGACAAAATCGCAAAATCCAACCAGTAACTCGCAAAATTTTAATGTACGAGGAATAGCGGCTATAAAACTGGGGTTCATTAATCTCTAGGTTAGAAGCGGTCACAATCGTTTTTCTTTTTTCTGCATTCACTATGTCCATGTTAGGCAAAATGTTAGTGTCAGGCCAATTTTCTTTTGAATCCGAAAGCCATGTCGGCCCTAGCCACCATTGAGATTTTACAAGGGATTTCGCACAACAACCACGTGATGGTAAATCTGCTGGATTCATATGTCCAGGTACGAAATTCCACGAAGAGGTGGGGGTAAGCTTTCGAATTTCCCTAACTCTATTTTCTACAAATGTCGCCCAAGGACCTTCCCGTGTTATCCAATACAGTGCATCCATTGAATCCGACCAGTAGAAAGTATCAATATTTTCTAATTTTAAATCGTTTTTAATGCTATTAGATAATCTAGCTCCAATGCAACAGGCTAATAACTCAAGACGTGGAATAGAAATGTCCTTTAGAGGAGCTACTCTAGAACGGGCCTGAATAAGTTGGCAAGTAACATAATTTGATACTTCATTTCTTAGATAAATGCATGTAGCATTTGAAAATTTACTCGCGTCACAGAAAATATGTAGAGATAATTTTCCAATATTTACTGATACGTTAGACAATCTTCGCGGAATCTCAAGATTTCCTAAATCTTTAATTTGGTTAGTCCATTTTTTAAATTCCTTAACTATCTCATCGGGAAGTTTGGAGTCCCATGAAGCCTTTATTTTCCAGCATTTCTGTAAAAGTAATTTTGGAATTAAGGTCACGGGGCAAGTGAAACCGATGGGATCGAATATTTTATGCGTTAAGGACAAAATCGTTCTTTTTGTGATGGACTCATTCTCCAATTTAAAACTCCGAAAATCGCACGCTAATGTGTCCCTTTCGGTGTCCCACATTAAACCGAGTAACGGGATTTTATTATCATTTTCATCACTCAAATGATCTTTCTCATTATTGCCTAATGCAAATTCCGCGCACTGATTATAACACCAACCACGTAGATCAAATTGCGCTGATGCTAAGAGTTTTCGCGCTTCAGTTCTAAAATATTCTAACTCTTCTAACGATTCTACACTAGTTACACAATTATCTACATAAAATGATTCCTTAAGTTTTACAGCAATGCCTTTAATATTCTCAGGTGCTTGATCTAAATGATGTGTAAGAGTAGCAGCCAACAGGAAGGGACTACAACTGATGCCGAAGACCACCCGACAATGTCTATAAATTTCAAGGTTTTCGGAATTCCCGTCTCTCCACCAGAAAAAGCGTAAATAATCTCTATCCTTTTCATTTAGAGATATCTGTAAAAATGCCCTGCGAATATCTGCTACAACACCTATCTTTCCCACTCTAAATCGATTTAGGACAGAAGGAATTAGTTCAATTAGATTAGGTCCCTTTTCTATGCAATCATTTATGGAAACAGAACCCCTAACATGTGCTGAACCATCGAATACCGGCCTAATTTTGGTCGTAGAAGTAGGCTTGATTATAGCTCTATGAGGGAGATAATGGACTTTAGTGTTAAGCTTTTCCTCCCCTTTCACCTTTTCAATAACCCCTTCAGCTTCCCATTCATTTAAAACTGCTTCGTAGTCTTTTAATAAACCGCAGGAGTTGAGATTCTTAATGTTATTTTGCAGGCGCTTTATCGCTAAATCTTTATTACTTGGAATAGGAGGATGCTCGTTTAACCATGGAAGACAAACTTTATACCTACCGTCAGTTTCGCGACTTACAGTTTCTTTAAAATGCTCCAAAACCAATTTTTGGACTTCTTCTTTCGATTGTTTTTCCGCCGGGTCTACTATGCCTAAAGAATCTAAATTCCACAAATCCGTAATTTTGGCATCATTTACATATAATGAAAGGACCAAAAGAGAACTATCCCTTTCATTACCGCCAATTTTATCCATAGTAGTCCACCCAAGTGTTGTATGCATCGCAACTAAACCGCAAGAAAGATTTTCTATTTTGCCCGTAAACAAATTTCCCACAACATCTGCTCCCAATAGTACATGGATTTCGTTTGAATCTTGTTCATATAAACATTTTCTACTTTCAGGACAGATATCGCTCAAAAAGATATTTTTTCCTTTTAATTCCTTAATACAATTAATATCTCTAATCTTGGGTACGTTAGCACAAATTTTTTCTTGCTCCATGACCTCAATTTTTATCCTTTTACCTTCCCTTAAACCCCTTAAATTGACAGAATAACAATTATGATCCACTGTTGTTTCGGTACCTCCAAACAGCCCGTGAGTGATTCTGACCTTTCTTAAACTTCTTAATTGCATTTTATTAGCTACGAATTTTGAAATATAAGATTTTGAAGACGCCGTATCTAAAAGGGCGCGCACTACATATTCAAAACCATTATTTCTTACATATACATATAAAGTTTGCAAATAAACAGTGTTCGGTAAACTTTCGTTCGCAAAAAGGGCAGTATCCGACATTTCGGTCTGTTCTTTAGATTTTTCATTTTTTAATTTCTTATAACAAAATAATAAATTATGGTTCCCATAACAATTTAGGCATTTTATGTTTCTTTTACAGAAACGTGATAAATGCTTTTTAATTTCTAAACACTTAAAACAAGCTCCCTTTTTCAAAAGAATATTTTTTCTCTCTTCAATAGATAAGCCAGCTGCAAGTTCGCAATTAACAGATGCATGTTTAGATGATTCACAAAAAACACAGCTTAATACGGCCGAATCCTCTTTATTGTTTGTTGATATTAACTCATTTGCCGTGGGATAGCTTTTCTGCTTATTAGCGCGAAAAGGATGAATGTTTTTCTTATCAGGAGGAGCATAAATTTTCCTATCTTCATAAATTGAGTTTGACACTAGAGTTGCCTTTTCTCTTGCTTTTAAACAAGCAGATAAAAAATTCATTAATTCCTCTATTTCATAATATCCCTTTTCATTTTCAGATTTATTAAGTTCAATTAACAGATCTTTCGGAATTGTTTTTAATATCGTAGTACACAGTACACTCGAAATTTGTTTTATTTCTGTACCGAGACTTTCCAAACTTCTTAGTTCAACGGATAATTTGTCAAAATATCTTCGGAACGCATAAATATCCGCTGAATTTCTTAACGGCTTGACAGCCAAAAGATTGCTCATGTGATTATGAATCAGTAGTTGTTTATTGCCAAATCTAGTTTTTAATAGTTCAACTGCCGCATCATAATTTTTTTCAGAAACAGGAAAACCTTCAATTGTACTTAAAGCCGTACTGCGTAATTGTGATCTTAAATAGTTAAATTTGTCGACTTTATTTAACGACTTATTATCATGAATGGCAGATTCGAAACTGCTCCAAAAAGAAAGCCATTCATTTATATTACCATCAAATATAGGTATATTCAATTTCGGGAGTTTCACCCTTACAGAACTGCTTACTTTGTCATTAAGTACACTGTCTGAAAAATGTTCATTATTTACTTCTTGTTTCGACTTAAAATTTAAAAGTCCTGCATTTAATTCTCTAATTTTCTTATTCGCGCGTGATTTCCATAAGATTACGTTTTCGGCATATTTTTCAGCCGCCTCTAAATCTTTTTCTAAATCATCTGGATTGACCAATAATTCAATTGAATTATCCGTAATTTTTAATGAATTAAATTTGTCAGTAATTCCTTCAACGTATTCTTGCAGTTCTTCAACAGACACATCGTCTGATTTAATCGAAGTTTCAATTTTATTTAAAATTTTAGTGACTGCAGATCGAAAAATTGTCCTTCTTTTTTTAAGAACTTCTAAATTTTCGCTGTCTGACATAATATTTCTATGTGCGAGTCAAAATAATAATGTTCAAATATCTTTCTAAATAGCTCAATTGAGTCTTTCTAAATAGTACTCTTTCAAATATTTCTAAATAATCTCAAAAGACAAATATTTTACCAACACCGTACATCCCTCGCAGGGATGCCATGTGAAATTTCTTATTCAAAATAGGTAAGAACGATAACTTTGTTTCATATAAAATCATAATAAATTAAGCTCTTACCTTGAGGGTTCGATATGGGTTGCACGGCGTGGTCCTTAAAATTCTTTTCGTCTTCACAAATCAATAAATAACTCGTAAACTCAGACAGACAACTTTCGTACACACAAAAACATATATATTATATACACGCGCTAAAGAAGTTACATGTTAATTTGACGGTTTCATTTCTACAACTACCCAGAAACTGCAAAATAAAAAACAAAGAAAAATTAGACAACCAATCACAGTTCACAAAAGCGAAAGGGTTCAAAGTTAAATGTAGATGTAGAGGCAATGTGGTTTTAATAAAATTTTCTAATGATTGTGTTCCAATAATATCGCTTTTAATTAAGATTAATGTTTATTTTCCACAGAGATGGTCGCACAGAAAGGTTTCACTGTACTACAGATCGTGCTAAAACTTAGTTCAGTTAAGAAATTCATAGCACAGTTGGAAATTCTCTTTCTGAAAATCCCATTAATAAGCGGAACTGTACACATGATCTTTTGTGAAGTCCTGTGTAATATCTACAACAATATTTATACACATCAAGTAATATGCAAAAAATAGTTAAATTTAAAAATACGTGCCACAACTGAAAACACGGTTTGTCTGCTTGTCTGTTAGTGCTCTAAATCTATTAAATATACTTGGATCGCCCTGAAATTTTTATGTGTTATTGATGCTTACTGTAACACGTTCGCTATTCAAAATGAAGTATGAAGTATTTATAGTTCGTTTACAGTATGCCTACTAAATAATTAGACTGTTTTCTTTTAGTATGGAAGGTAACTGTTAAAACTGGATTTTTAAATGTGTTATATGTTTTCTAAATTGTTTATTTACTACATTTACTTTTTCACCTTATTTAATGATGAAGTTTCGTTGTAGTTATTTATTTAAGTGCGTTGGAGAGTTATTTTTTGTTTCTTTTGTTGTGCGTAATACTTTGTTTATGGATATTCGATATTTTTCTAGTGGTGTATTGGTTTATTTTCAATTTTAATTTCTAGAATTTTGCAAGATTTCAACTACAGAAAAATATTATTTGAGAAATAATTATTCAAATTCTATACATGTAATTGTTCTTAAAAGTGGCTTTTTTTTTTTTTTTTTTTTTTTTACTTTTGAAAAATATATTTACTTTTTTAAACGAAAAACCAAAGCAAAAATTAAAAAAAAATATTAGGTGAGAAACCGAGTAACGAAACTTAGAACTTGTTAAATAAAAGGCATTTACATTTCGAATGCTTAAAACTTTTCGAGAGGAAATTTTTTAAAAATTCGCTATTTTTTAAAAAATATTTAATATCGTTTATACTATACTTTGATGATTTTATTTCAATATCGGTGCTTCATTTAATAATACACAATCTCAGTAAGAATAAATATTCCAAATATCTAATAAAAACCGATAAGAAATATTCTTCCAGTTCCATTTTTCTTTATTAGGCTATTTTCAAGCTTTACTCTTAATCACTAACAATGCATCATTTAAACTATAATTTAGGATTTTCGATCAATTCAATGTTGGCCAATGCTGTATCATAAAGTAGCTTTTTCGACTGAAGGATTACTTATTTTATCTTACGAAGTAAGCTTCTCTGCTTAATCCCCAGACATCATAATGGATAAAGATACTAAGCTAATATTGATTTAAGCTCTTTTTTTGTGTGTGTGTGTGTTGGGGGGGGGGGGGGAGGTGAGAGAGATAAGGGAATTGCCTGACTAAAAAATAAATCGCCATTCTTAAAAAAATGAAATATTCTGATATATTTTCCCGGAATTTTTATATATTATTTTCAGACCTCCTTTAACGATGCCTGATTTTATCGTTATAGAAAAGAATTTTGGAAAAAGGCAAGCGAAATAAGATAAAAAATAATAATTCTGCTTAAAAAATATACTAACTTGTTGATTTTTACAGAAAAATACTACACCTTGGCTGATAATAAAAGGTTTATTTTAAAGGGAAAAAACTAGCAATTTCTGTGTTTTGAAAAGTTAAATACAACGAAACTCCAGTTATCGAAATTAATTTGTTCTCGATGCAGTCCGGATATGAGGAAATTCCGATAACTGGGGGAATTAAGGGGTCACCTAGGTGAGTCTCCACACCCAACGGAGTATTTGCCCCGGAAGATTTTGAGAAAAAAGCGTTTGGTAAATTATTCGAAGACACCCTCTACATGGAAACGCGTACCACATTCCCACATTCTCAGGAAGACTTTCTTCAATTCACGGGAATTGTACGCGCGGCAGCGCTACCGGGATATTTCTGCTTATTGAAGAATCTCCGTTTCTTCTTTCCCCATTACAGGACGCAAAATATGTGTCAATTGAAGAAAATAAGGATAAAATAAATGTGGCTGGATTTGGAGTCGAACCAGGTATGTGTTGGCTGCTATGAGTCGAGTACCTTAACCATTCAGCTACAGTTTATCGGCATGGGGAATAGTTTGAAGTAAAAACAGGATGTTTCCCGATCAATTTCTTTAAAAAGCTTGAATTTTTTTAAGTTAATTTCGGGAATATTTCGTCAATAATGAGATTGCGGCTGGGGTTTTAACAGTTTAATGTTAATAAAGGATAAAAATATGAATTATAAATATTTTTAAGTAGTTTGTTAGATGTCAAGTATGAATATGATATTTTTATTCGAGAAGAAATGTTTTTTTTTTTTTTTAACCATTTGGAAAAATGGTTAAAAAGGAAATCAAAAGCATATCTGAAGCTTTTTATTGGTTTAATCTGCAATTTATTCATTTTCTGATGGGTCTATACAGTAATATGTATTTCCCTTTACTTTCAACAGAGATGACAACAGAGTGTTGCCACTATGACAAAAAAGTAATAAAAACTACAAAAAAAATTAATAACTCAGAAACAAATTGAGATACAGCTTTCAAACAAATTGCATTTAAAAGTACACTTTTTTCTCTATACGACGATATAAAAAGTAATATTGTGGGATGTTTAGAAGTTTAAGAAATAAATTTCATTTAAAATTGGCCGTCAGATTTCTTGGAAATCTGTCGATGGAAAAGCCTTTTCCCGAACAGCCAATGAAACGCTTGGATAATACTTAAGTTTCTGGTGGATAATATGTAAGAGTCGCACGCGATTTCTGTGGCTTGCAACTTTTACGTGTAATAACACTATTAATGTTAAATTCATGGCGCGCGTAATGTAGGATCAACTCCGTGCTATTTTTTAGGTCTTAAATTTTAGTCTTTGAAAAAATCATTTTCCAAATGGTCGTTGTAATTTGTTAAATTGCATTTTTTTTTTTTTTTTAGTGAACTCGATTTGGAACAGATGCTGTATATTTCCTCGGCCGCCATCTTGGATTTTTTGTTGGCGTGAAAACCCCTTTCCGCCAAGTAGTAAATGTCGCTAAGCAGCGATTTATGCACATGTTAGAGCCTTAACGGGCTTGCCTTATCGATAAACAATGTCAACAAAAAATCGCCAAGAAATCAAAAATGGCGGCCGGGGAAATATACAGCATCTTAGCGTTCGATTTTTTTTAATTTAATATTTTCATTTTACTTATTATAAATATTTTAAATGTGTTCATTTAGAGTATAGTTTAAATGTTAATATTTTTTTTTATATGTTTGAAAAATACAATTGTGAGTAATTATAATAAATGAATGAAAAAAGAAATTGTTATTTGTTTTAAAATTCGAAAAGTTTTTTTTTTAGAATTAAGTAAATTAAAAATCTTAATTTATAGAATTTTTGGTTTTTAAATTAAAAAATAAATTCAAATTTTAGTATTAATAGAGCCAATATGCACGCGTGCTGGGAATGAACGGAATTTTCCCTTCTTTTTCTGACTTTCGCGAAGAATTCACGGATAAAACATGTTTTCTAGGAGTATGAAAATTATTTGTTAAAAAATGAGGAATAATTAAGAGTATAAAGACGTTGTTTTCTGACAGTGCATAAATATTTTGCTTGAAGAGATTTTATTGCTATGAAACGGTGCCATTGATAATTTATTACCATGTATTTGAAACTGAAAGAAGTTGGTAAGTGTGATTGAAAATCGCACAAAGATTTTGTTTAATATTCCTTACAAGGCACTTTATCCTTTAAATCCAAATCATTAATTTATAAATATTAGATCCTTACATAGATGGCAGCAGCGTTAAATTTAATTTTAAAATGATTGGAAAATGAAGATTTTTTTTAATCAAATTTAAAATATTCAAGTCAAATTATAATTAATATTTATTATATTATAAAAAATATTTATAATACATTATTATAAATATTTTAAATGTGTTCATTTAGAGTATAGTTTAAATGTTAATATTTTTTTTTATATGTTTGAAAAATACAATTGTGAGTAATTATAATAAATGAATGAAAAAAGAAATTGTTATTTGTTTTAAAATTCGAAAAGTTTTTTTTTTTAGAATTAAGTAAATTAAAAATCTTAATTTATAGAATTTTTGGTTTTTAAATTAAAAAATAAATTCAAATTTTAGTATTAATAGAGCCAATATGCACGCGTGCTGGGAATGAACGGAATTTTCCCTTCTTTTTCTGACTTTCGCGAAGAATTCACGGATAAAACATGTTTTCTAGGAGTATGGAAATTATTTGTTAAAAAATGAGGAATAATTAAGAGTATAAAGACGATGTTTTCTGACAGTGCATAAATATTTTGCTTGAAGAGATTTTATTGCTATGAAACGGTGCCATTGATAATTTATTACCATGTATTTGAAACTGAAACAAGTTGGTAAGTGTGATTGAAAATCGCACAAAGGTTTTGTTTAATATTCCTTACAAGGCACTTTATCCTTTAAATCCAAATCATTAATTTATAAATATTAGATCCTTACATAGATGGCAGCACCGTTAAATTTAATTTTAAAATGATTGGAAAATGAAGATTTTTTTTTAATCAAATTTAAAATATTCTAGTCAAATTATTTAAATAAAATTCAAAATTTCCTAAAATTTACTAATTTAGCAAAGTTTAAGTAAAATTTTAAAAACAAAAGAAAAAGTTTAAAGCAAATTTAAAATGCTAAAATTTTTCAAGAAATTTGTGGATACAAAATTCAAAATTTCGAATTTTTTTCAAAACAAAACAAATAATTTAAACGAAATTTAAAATTGAAAAATTAAGAAAAAATTAGAATAAGTTTAAACAAAATTTTAAATTGAGCAATTTCCCCAAAAAAGAGTTTTTGAATTAATGAAATAACTGTTAAAATATTTTCAACAACTTTTGGCCTTAAATGGGGGGGGGGGGGGGATTGCAAAAAGTCTGTAAAATTGAAACTGTTCGATAATAAAAATCCATTCCTGAGAAAAAAAAATTAAACTCCGTCGCCGAGCGTCGAACCAGGGGATCTTTTGATTTGCAAGCAAATGTACTACCACGGAGCCACCGAGCCTTCCCGAAAGAAACTTAAATTGAGTTTCTGCTTTATAATTTAAATCGCATAAATGCTTATCAGAACTTTTCCCCTCGAATTTTTAGTCTAAAGGGATGATGGTAGATTCTGGTTTCAATGCCACACATGTTAAATTGTTATAAACTACCCTTAACAATTATTATACATTTTTAATCCCGGAATAACATCGAAGACGATATTAAATAATAGTCTAGTAAAAAAAAAAAAAAAAAAAAAAAACTTGTACTTTTTTATTTAAGATAAATTTGGAGTAATTTTCTCGACTACTTCAGAGAAGACGATTACGTATTCGCAATTAACTTAAAATGCTAAAATTTGCTAAAATTTTGCTTTATGGTACTTTAAACATTCAATATGCAATGTTGTCATCCAAGAAAAGTACAAGTAAGGTAAATACACCTATAGTGGACCAGTAGTGGGTATACCAGTAGTCGGTAATTTTTAACGTTTACCCTCCAAACGTCATGAGGGCGTTCCTGCATTTTCATAAAAATAAACTAAATTTTCTTTCCCTGTTTGTTTCTAAAATGCATTTCATACCCCTTTAATTGAAATAAATTTTAAAACACAATTCTGTTTAAAATATTTTTTTCTACAATAGATTTAAGTTGTTTTTGGGAGCCCAAAATACGCCCAAACTGCTCAGAGGGTTAAAAACAACCCCGAAATCCATTTCGGAAAAACGACTGAATGAAATCTGATTGACTAACATCCTTAAATTTTAACTTTCCATAAACTTTTGGAATAATTGGGTTTTTTTTCAGCTGGTACGTTTGTTCTTTTTCTAGAGTGTCTTGAAAAACAGACTTTTGGACAAATTCTTAGAGATTTACTTAAGAAATAAATTTTTATTAAAACATTGTTTCTTTAATACAGTCGGACCTCTATTTAACGAACCTCTATTTTGCGAACATTTCCTTGGAACAAAGAACATTTTGCGAATTTCTTCGTAAAATAACCTCCAAATAGCGAAGTGCATTCTCTATTTAACGAACTTTTTCTTGTGATCAAAAATTTTTTTTCTCCCCATTTCTCAAAATATTTCTGGACATTTCAAACTTATTCTTTCTTTAAACACATTTTATGATGTTCAATGGTCTTGAACTGGTTTTACCAGACGTCTTCTTTGTCAGCAGTGAGAATTTGGTAAGTACGGAGGACGAAGACGATAATCCCTTAGAGTAACTTAAAAAAATGTGATACAGTGAGAAAAAACGAAGAAATTAACCATGATGTGCTGATTGATGATTGTATTTCACTTAATTCTGAAATTGAGACCTCGGAAACACTATCCGAATTGGATATTTTCGATAGTGTGAAAAATAAAAACAATACAGCAATGAATTGCGATGAAGACGAATATGATGAGGATGGAAATGATCATTATGCAGGAATTAACAAAACTTCGTATGATGAAATGCTAAAATCATTTGAAACAAACGACGCGGATTATAGTTAGAAGAACATACGCATGAACGGGGTTTTGGTGCATTGCACAGATGCCAGACGTATTATGAAAGAAAATAATTTTTTAAATAAAAAACTCAGGCAAAATTAACAGAATTTTTCAGAAATTAAATTTAACGACGCATATGTTAATGTATGGTTAAAATTATTTGTTATAATAATAACAAATGCGATAATGTCATTAAAATTCGTTAATTTTAATGTAAAACTATTTACTTTAAACAGAAAATACAGTGTATTCCCGGACAATGTTTTGTTTTCATTGCCGATTTCAAAGATTTAAACACTTGGAAAAAATTAATTGATGATGGCTATTGGTGGGTAAAATAAATAAAACAAATAGATATAATGTATTTAAAAAAATGTGATTAATTACTTTTAGTAAAAATATTTAGTGTTTATGAATTTAAAATCTGTTTTATGTAGTTTAAAGTATTTTAAAAGGCGAGTCTCTATTTAACGAATTTTCCATATAACGAACTTTTTTCCGGAATTTAGCGACTTAGTTAAATAGAGGTTCGACTGATTATGTTTTATTTTAGATAAAATTACTGTTGATATACTCTATTACATTGTAAATATTTTCTTATGTAAGCCGAAAACTTAAAAGTTCTTGCGTCAGAAATTGCCTAGGTCCACTACAGGAGCATAGAAGAAGGTAACATTCTTTATTTTTCATTTTTTTTTTTTTGAGACTATATTTTGAAACTTTGAATGTGTTTTCTGATACATGAAGAGTAGGACTAGGCTGAAAATAGTGAAACTTCCATTTAACAAAGTCACATCGTTACACTTAAACACTCCGTTATGAAGAAAATTCGTTAAATAGAAATCGACTCAAATGCATGAAATTTCTATAATAAAATACACATGCATAAAATGAAAAATATACATAAAATGAAATATAAGAAATATTTATTTTAATTAGGGCAGTAACTTTTTTTATACAATGTAGATATATGAGAAAATTTTAATAAGAATAATGTCTAAAAAAAAAACACATAATAAAGAGAGGTAAAGAAAAACTGAAGCGTAGCGTACCTTTTCTCTTTTTTCTCAGTATTCCTAATCCTTAAGGGTGTTCTCAAATCGAAAAGGTCAACTTTCTGACATAAGTTTTAATTTATTTTTGTTCGAAAATTCATGAAACTAGCTGGTGTTGTTGTTCAGAAACTATGTAATGGAGCTGTTTTTTCCATTTTTTTTTTTTTTTTTTTTTGCAAACGCAATAGATCTTTCAGAATATAATGTCAAAGTGGGCGTTTTGAACTGAATTTCAACGCGAAGGAAGAAAGAGCACTCAAGAACGGGCGAAAAACGTGTTTGTCACGCGATCGAATTTGCTTATAACTCAATAGGTAATTGATTAATCAAAAATTGGAAAAAACAGTTCAATTCCAAATCGATTCCATGGCCAGGCTTTCCAGTTTTACATCTTTCCGTTAAAAAATGAATTTGTAAATATGTCAAAACGTTTTTCGCTTATTAAGCAGAGCAGTTAATAACAGCCTTAACTCTAAAAAAAACTGTAATATTACTTTGTACAAGTTTCTTATAAAAAATACACTGTTTATAAAAATGTTCGCAATTTTGTAAGTATCCGAACAATTAATTCAACCGTAACATTTTCGTGAAACCGGAATCTTCTTATTGTATCGAAGGCTTTTAGCATTTCTTCTTTTGAATGGAAATGATTAAATAAATAAACCATTTCATCTTCATACAATCCGATTAAATAAATTCATACATACATCGCAACAGCAACCTCTCCGTTTGAATGTTGTACACTCGCGAAAGTGGAATTAACTTCGTTATACAGAATATATTTTTCGTAATATGGAGATTAATACACTTGTTAACGGTGTTCAAAGTTAAGGTTCAGTAGAAAATATCATTAAATAGAAAACTTCGTTAAATGGAAGTTCCAGTGTATATCTTTTGGAATTCATTTTAATAATTAGATAAATATCCTTAAGTGACCCACTACTGGTGCGTTTACCTTATCTAAGGGTTTTTTTTTTTTTTTAAGCCAAAATGTTATTACATAAATTATTTTATTTCATTCCAGGATTGAAAATGATAAATATTTTTTAAATACTAGCTGACCCGCTCGGCGTTGGCCGGGCCCGTAATAATATTCTTAAATGAATCTGAAAATTTTATCGCAGGTCCGTAAAGAGGGGGTGGGGGGGGGGGAATTACCAGGGCCCCAACTCTTGTTCAGTTCCAAAGTTGTGTAAATTCACAGGTTAAATTTAATAATTTTTATATGTCTCATAGATTTTTTATTCCAAATTAATTGATGAATTCAATTAAAATTTAATTATATTTTTAATAATTTAATTTTTTATTTAAAATTTTTAGATGAAAAAGCAATTACAAATACAACATAAACTGTAATACTGAAAAAGAAATAATAAAATTGTAAACAAATTTTACTATATAGATTTTTTTTTAAGTACCATCTAGCAAATTGCCATCTACCAGCAATTAATATAAGCAAAGAAACTTTCTGCTGTAATCGTACTTTTTTTTAAATGCATTTGATCAGATTTGAAGGCATTGGAAATAAAATGAATATGTCTTATGAATTCTCATTGGAATTGAAACATAAAGAATGCATAACACAGTTGTACAACATATTTTAATTATCTTGCAGATATAATTATGAATTTTAACAAAATAAGTTTGTAGCGAAAAAAAAAGGTCATAATGCAATTAATTGCAATTTACTTTAAGAAACGATGCAGATTAAAATCATTAAAAATTGCTGTTTAGCGTATTACAGAATAATTCAAAATTAGTTTCTGAATAGTAAACTAATTTGTAAGTCACAAAATTAATATAGGGTAAAAAAGTAATGTATAAAAATAACATTCTACTCAGTAATATGAATATGTAAAATATTTTTATATATATATATATATATATATATATATATATTATATACATATATATATACATATACATATGTTACAAATTCAATGCAACTTTGATCTTTTCCTGTTCCATGCTGAAATATTTAAAATATGATTTTAAACTATAGTTTACGTACTATCTTTATTCTAATCACCAAAAATCAAAGGCTAATACTTTTTTTATTAATAAAATGCATGAAGTATCATTTTTTTTTTCTTTTAAGACAGAAAAACATTTTTTAAAATATTGTTTTGAAGATTTACCATTCACATTCCGTCCTTTTTGACGGAGGTTATATACTAGTACATATATAACTTTCTGAAAATTTTGGACCCCCTCCCCCTTTTACGATATCATATGTTATCATTTCTCGACTCCCCCTCCCTGCTCTAATGATATCTTTATCAATGTCTAAAAATTCTTTTGATTTTTGCAATTTTTTCTTTTGTTTGCAGTGACATACAGATAGGGTTATACATTTATTATTTGCATACTTTATTGATTCAAATGAAGAGAAATCAATAAAATTATATATGAAATAATTTTATATCAAATAAAACTTTAAAAAGAAATAGTTGCTATTTAAAAGTATTTAATAATATTTTTTTTATTACATAATGCATTCAACAGTAATAATGCATTCTTCTGCTTGCATCTCTCTCCATGCGGGGGTGTGCAGGCAGAGCTTTTATCAACAAAATAGGTGGACAACATTCTTTGTCTTTTCTTTACTGATAAACTCAAGTATCATTTCAAACATATTTCTCACCTGGTTTCTCGAAAAGCGGATTATATATGCATACATATATGACAGAAGTATAGGAATGCCAAACGTTGAGGTATTCCACATTTTTGGAATTAAATAATTTTATAATCATTTAATTATTATACTAATAGCTTTGTATTATCATAAAAATAAATAACAGACTAGAAAAAGATAACATACCATTTTGATGTAAAGAACAAGTTACAAATAAAAAGAGAAAATTTTGATGCAAAGAACAAATTACAATAAAAAAAAGAGAAAATTTTTGTTGGATAAAAAATGTTAACAGTATCAAAAAACAACCCCCCTCCTCCCCCTACAGTTATCTTACGATATCATGTGTATGATTACTAGATATAAATAACTATTTTCTAAGAAAATGTTGAACTTTCCAACATTTATATTTCTTTTTTTAAGGTACGAAAAAAAAAATATTTTTTTTCCAGTAAGATCATTTGAAACCTAATTCACTGTCAAACTCAATTTTGTGCAATTTCTTTAAACTTTTCACATCTTTTTTTCGTTATCATTCAGTACCATCTGTTCTATAAAATGCAGTAGTCTTGAAAATTTCCGTTACAAAAGTGGCTCATTTGACATTATTATATTTTTCCTCTGTAGGTTTATAAACTTCTAAACATTCTATATTTCATGTAGTATCATTCAACACGAATTGTTTAAATATTTTCAACTTCTTTTTGATAAACAATTTCATCTGTCAGAGTTATCTATTTTATGAGAATTTTTGCATTTGATTTTTTATCTTAATCTTCTAAAACTTTTTAAAGAATAGTTTTATATTTATTACTTTGCCTAAGTTGGAACATTTTATATTTTTCCCAATGCAATCTTCTGTATGTATGCATAGAGATTTCTGAATTAAAATTTTCATTTTCAATTTTCCCAAATATAACAAGTCGAAAATTGGACGTCAAACGTGGCGAATGAGGTGCGTTCGTACTAAAACTTATTTTTATAAATATTTAGATCTTAGTGCAAAAGCTATTGCACTCTTGTTTCAAAATGCATGAATACAAAATGTATTACGATTCTATATATTAAACTCAGTTATATGGAAATAACACCCATCACCATGGCAACCTACAATCATTACTTATCATGGGATATCATTGAATTAATGACATATCATAGGACTTAATAGAGGGAAGAAAACTTTTATTAATATATTTTTCGGTTTTGATTCGATTTTCATGAAATTTGAAATAACTCGTCAAAATTCCGCAACGATTCTATATATTACATTTTACACCATTCGGTTGGGTAGTTTTTGCGCTCTTATATGCGGACAGACACACGGACCAACGACGACTATAGGTGCTAAGTACTTATATAATTACGAACGGACCTAAACAAAATCAAACTTTCATTAACGTCCCGGTTTGTTCCACTGTGGGCCGATCTCAAAGTACAATAATAACTTTGAGATCAGCCTAATGAACTATATAAAAAAATTAATATAAAAATTATCAACAGTTTTCAGTAGAAAGTATCATTAGCGTTAGAAAAACGCTAGACACATATTTAAAATATTCTATTTAATATCTGAGCTGCTACAAAAATACGCAAAATTCTACAAAATTTAAATGACAAATTTTGAGAAAAAATCCTTTAAAAACCGAAGAATTATTTAAAACTATGATGAAAAACACAAGCATGCTATTCTCTGAAGTTATCTATAAATGTATTATCCTGCATAATAACAAAACGTTCCTCATAACTCCTAATTTTCTAAGAATAATTTTCTCGTTTTCTAACTTAACAGCGTACTGCTGTATAAAATTCACATTCATTTAATGTACTTTCATTTATTTCAGGTCAACGATTATAAAACGAGCACAAGTAATAATAATTGAACTTTATAATTTGCATTATGAAATTGAGTTAATGGACTGAACTTTTGTGTTTAAAGAGTTAGAACAAAGGAATGTTAATCTAATAGCAATTTAATTCTCCTAAAATATTTTTTTCGCTTGAAATGTATATTAGTAAGTTAAACAATCTCAATATCACGTGCACATACATTACAAGCACACACACTCTCACACATTCGTACTAGCAAACATAAGCATATGCACTTGCACATGCACATGCGTTTTTAATTTTCGTTCAATTAATTAAAACTTGATACATAAACAATTATTTTCTCAGTAAGACAATATTTTTCGTTTCTAACACCATCGCTTCGGGAAATTCCGTTCAAAATGCCCACTTTGACATAATTTTTTGAAATATATTCTGCCTCTGTCAAAAAATTGATGATTATGATACATTATATAGTTTCTGAATAAGCGAATCTACCAATTGGATACGTTTGAGAGCAAAAATGAATTTAAAAATGAGTCAGAAAATAAGCAGTTTGGATTTGAATACTCCCTTAATACGATGGTTTTTCCAACACAATCCGCTTCGGGAAATTCGGTTCAAAAGGCCCACTTTGACAGCATGTTTTAAAATATATTCTGCCTCTGTCAAAAAATTGACCATTACGGTACATTATATAGTTTCTGAGTAAGAAAAAGTACCAATTGGAAGCCTTTGAGAGTAAAAATGAATTATTTTTTCGAATAAAACTGCATTAAAGTTGCCATGATCGCAAAGAATTCTTGGTACTTTTATGTTAGCCGCGTGCAAATTTCGCCAATAGCTTTTTTTTTTTAACTCGCCAGTTAGCATTTTTTTATTTTTCGAGTGGTAAATTAAAACGTTATTACTTGGTCTCCAAATCTCGTCGACCAAAAATCTATCGCCAAACTATAAGATTAAATGTCAATAATGGTTGATCGTAAATTTCACATTCATTTGACTTTAAGGAAGTTATACGTTTACGCCATCAAATGATTTTTATTTCTAAGTTTTATTTGTATTTTTATTAATGTTATACTAATTCCTTTTTTCTTTCGTTATTTAAAATAAAAATGATGTCAATTTGTATCATTTGGCGAGTGGTTTGGCGATTTATATAATTTGGCGAAATTGGTCGACGGTATAACTAAGTAATACCATTAAAACATTGCTTTGAAGTTGAAATTAAATATCATGACTTGTTGCATTATTTAATATTTGGCACAGATGTCATATACGCACCGGATTTGGCATGATTTTTTTTTTTTTTTTTTACGACAATTTGGCGAAAACCTCGTTTTTGATTACCAGTTACATATGCATTTTTAAAATATTTTCTATTATTTTTAAAATGAAATAACAATATATAAAAAAAAGTTTTATTAATAGCTATAGAACAAAACGATTTATAACATTTTTTTTTTTTTTTTTTTTTTTTTTTTTTAGAAAAAGAAAATAAATGTAAATAAACATTTATTAATAAATAAGCAACAATAGCCGGGCTACTAAGTCAGGGAAAATAACGCCATTTTGGCGCCAATTAGGTTACCCCGGTGTGTATATGATATCTGTGCCCAATATTTTTCTTTTCGTTTCGTTTAAAAAAAAAGAAAGCAGTAAAAGCCATTAATTTTAAATGTTTCAGTTTTAAATGAAAGTTTTGTATTTTAAATAAAATGATAATGAAAAAAAAAGCGATGGGAGAAATGTTTGGCGATTTATCACCTGCGTCGCGCTAACATAAAAATACGAAGTTCTTGATTTTTCTATCAGAATCTTCCGATTTGGCGAAAGATTGTTCAAGTAAGTAAATTGAATTATGCATAAAAGTTAAAAGTAACATGATACATTTCTTAGCATAGATTTAAGGGAGACCAAACTGGTCGCAAAATTAGTTTAAAATAATAACCTTTTCTAAAATATGAAAAAAAAATGTGTTATGATTAAAATTTGAGTTGCCATCATTAGAGAAAAGTATATAAAATCTCGAAAACTAATTCGAATTTAAAAATTCCAATATTACTTTTGAGATCTGCGAATCAATACGGATTTTAGGTGTTAATTTCATCGCATAACATTCCATATTTTAGGAGAAATCGCCGTGAAACATAATCAGTTGTTTAATCAGTCGTTTCATAAATTCGTTTCATTAGGATTTTATGTACATAGGCAGGGCTCGAAATGGAAAAATCCACGAACCGGAACACTATTTCAAAATTATTGTTGACTTTTTTTAAGTACAGTAAAGTCCCGATTATCCGAGTCCCGTTTAACCGAGTTATTTTCTTCTGATGGACTGATGGCTTCCATTATTATGAAACAGCCATTATAAATGAAGTGTTAGTTGAAGATGAAAGAGCAGTCGTAAAAAGTTAGAACTCTGATTTTCTGGTCAGAATGGAAAAAGTCCTTCCGGCCAGTGCCGGGAGGAAGAGGTAGCTTTCATATTCCTTATTTTAAAAAAGCCAACTTATATTATTCAAACACACGAAGCTCAATTTAGTGGAAACCGAATATAGGAGATTCAATACTAATTTTTATCAATACTAAATCATTATGAATGAGAATTTCGCGAAATTAGTCAGCTTTATCCAAGCTGCTTTTATTTAAAGTAACTTATATTTGGCTGCCAAATTCGGCTATTTTTTAAAGTGCCTGCCATTTTAAGACAACATGGTGGATGAGGCTAACCAGTGAACTTGGTCGAGACCTTAGTAATTGCTGTGCACATGCTCACTCACATCGGAATCGATTGATATATACGAGTGCTGTCGCAGGCAAAAAATCAGATTTTTCAAAATGTCACCCACATTAGATATTGAAATTGCTATATCTGAGCCATTTATTAAGATAAAGACAAACAAAAAATGCTCCTGAATCCTTATATCAAGGTCAAATACTTAAGAAAGAAACCTTTTTCAATTTCTAATTTTTTTGCACATCACTTTAAATATAATTTTTTTTAATTTAATTTAATGGCCGCCATTTTGAAACAAGATGGCTGTTGAAGCTGGCCAGCGAACTTGGTCGAGAGATTGATGTATACTATCCACATGCCTTCTTACATCGAAATAGGCGAATACGTGTGTTATCGCGTGACAAATACAAGATCGTTTCAAAATGTTAGCCATGCTAGAAATTCAAAGTGCTATAATTCAACCATTTTTTTAAGATATAAACAAAAGAACAAATTTTCAGAAACAAAAACTGCTCCGGAATCTTTGTATCAAGGCCAAACACATAAAAAAAAATCTTTTTCATTTTCCAATTTTTAATACCTCATTTTAAATTTAATTTTTTTTTTTAATGGCAACCCTTTTGAAACAACATAGCGAATGAAGCTGGCCAACGAACTCGGTCGAGACCTATGTACAGACCGAGTTACATCCAAATCGGTTCATAAATCCGCCTGTTATCGCGTGACAAAAATCAGGTCGTTTTAAAATGTCAGCCACAATAGAAATTCAAAATGCTATAACTCAAACTTTTTTTTAGATATAGACGAAACAAAAACTGTTCCGGAATCTTTGTATTAAGGTCAAACACGTACGAAAAAAATCTTTTTCATTTTCAATTTTTTAGTATCTCATTTTAAATTTTAATTTTTTTTTAATTTTTTAAATGGCCGTCATTTTGAAACAAGATGGCGGATGAAGCTGGACAACGAACTCGGTCGAGATATTTGTATGTACTATGTACACACCAAGGTACATCCAAATCGGTTCATAAATAAGCCCGTTATCACGTGACAAAAATCAGGACGTTTCAAAATGTCAGCCACGCTAGAAATTCAAAATGCTATAACTCAGCCATTTTTTAAGATATAGACGAAACAAAAACTGCTCCCGAATCTTTTTATCAAGGTAAAACACATAAGAAAAAAATATTTTTTCAATTTTCAATTTTTTGGTACCACATTTCAAATTTAAATTTTTCTTAAAAAATTAAATGGCCGCCATTTTTAAACAAGCTGGCGGATGAAGCTGGCCAACAATCTAGGTCAAGACATTGGTATGTACTATGTACAGACCAAGTTACATCCAAATCGGTTCATAAATACGCCTGTTATCGCGTGACAAAAATCAGGTCGTTTTAAAATGTCAACCACAATAGAAATTCAAAATGCTATAGCTCAAACATTTTTTTAGATATAGACGAAACAAAAACTGTTCCGGAATCTTTGTATTAAGGTCAAACACATACAAAAAAAATCTTTTTCATTTTCCAATTTTTTGATATCTTATTTTAAATTTTAAATTTTTTAAATGGCCGCCATTTTGAAACAAGATGGCGGATGAAGCTGGACAACGAACTCGCTCGAGATATTTATATGTACTATGTACACACCAAGGTACATCCAAATCTGTTCATAAATACGCCCGTTATCACGTGACAAAAATCAGGACGTTTCAAAATGTCAGCCGCGCTAGAAATTCAAAATGCTATAACTCAGCCATTTTTTAAGATATAGACGAAACAAAACCTGCTCCCGAATCTTTTTATCAAGGTCAAACACATAAGAAAAAAATATTTTTTCAATTTTCAATTTTTTGGTACCACATTTCAAATTTAAATTTTTCTTAAAAATTTAAATGGTCGCCATTTTTAAACAAGATGGCGGATGAAGCTGGCCAACGAACTCGGTCGAGACATTGGTATGTACTATGTATAAACGAAGTTACATCCAAATCGGTTCACAAATACGCCTTTTATCGCGTGACAAAATTCAGGACGTTTCAAAATATCAGCCACGCTAGAAATTCAAAATGCTATAACTCAGCCACTTTTTAAAATATAGACGAAACAAAAACTGCTCTGGAATCTTTGTGTAAAGGTCAAATACATAAGAAAAAAATATTTTTCCATTTTCAATTTTTTGGTACCACATTTCAAATTTCAAATTTTTTTAAAAATTTTAAATGGCAGCCATTTTGTTTCAAAATGGCGGATGAAGCTGGCCAATGAACTCGGTCGAGACATTGGTATGTACTATGTGCACACCGAATTACATCCAAATCGGTTCATAAATAGGAGAGTTACAGTGTGACAAAGGTCAGATATATATATATATATATATATATGTGTGTGTGTGTGTGTGTGTGTGTGTGTCAATTTTGAATGGAGGGTGGTTTCGGTGTCTGGGGGTCATGATCGATGAAAATATACCAAAATTTTTTGAAATCGCTTTCCTCCGAACGGCTGCAATAGGTAGCTTTTTGTAATGAAAGCTACCTAAAAATAAATGGCCATAATTCTTTTTTGAAAAAAAAAAAAAAAAAATGATGGCCTTTTTTTTTTTTTTTTTTTTTTTTTTTTTTTACGGCTCTCTTTCATTTTCACCTAACACTTCATTTATAATGGCTGTTTCATAATAATGGAAGCCATGAGTTCATCAGAAGAAAATGATCCATTACAAAGGTATAAGTTCGATTGAAAAAAACTATTTAATACTTTGAGCAGAAAGAAGAGGCTACACCTGCAATTTTCATGACACTAATAGAATCATATAGCTGCCAATTTGTACGGTTTTGTTACCTCTAAAATTGAATACAAACTTTCGCCATATTTAATCCTTGACAATTGTTAGATTTCGGCTATTGAATTAAGCAAAATTTACTGGTAAGTTTTAGAGGTAAGAAAAAAATCTTAAAAATTGGTAGCTATGCAGTAGCGTAATACTGCAGGAAAGAAAAACTGCTGCAAAATTGACATGCAACAAACAAAAAACTATCAAGGGCTTTTTCAAATAAACATTTTCATTCCCCGTATTTCTTAAAAGTAACGGAAATGTACAGGAAAGAAATGTTACTAGTACAATGAAAATTAATGAATTAAGTGAAAATTTATATTTCATCTCCTCAGTTGTTGACGATTTCTGTAAATCCGGCTTATCCGAGGTGAGTTTGGTCCATATTAACTCGGATAATCGGGACTTTACTGTGTATGAAATTTCTATTTAACCGTAGAAAAACCAATTTAAAAAAATGCATTCAAGATTCTAAATAATTAGGAAAAATACGTTGCAGAGAGCATAGTAAGCTACATGTATGAAACTGTAATAATATTTTTTAATAATTCCATAAACCGGAACAATATTTTCCATACTTTCACGAATCGGAACTATATTTGTCACAATTTCACGAACCAAAACATCGTTCCGGTGCATTTCGAGCCCTGTATATCATATGATAAACACATGCACATATCCACGTATAGATAATGTCTTTGTAATAAAATGGCGCAGTCAGAATTCGGTCCTAGGGGGGGGGGGGGGTGACTTGTTGATAATGGTGATCGCCTCTAACTGAATCACTGGCTAATCGAATCAGTCTATTTAGTGAATGATATCATAAAATTTTTCTTTCTCGGATATTAGAATCAGTAGTTACGCTGGTTATGATCCATTTAAACAGTTTACAATAATAGAGTTATACAAAACTTAAAATGCATCAATGAAGTAACACAAAATAATGTTAGATTTATATATAGTGTTTTAAAAAATCGTACACAAATTTTAAACGATAGAAGACGTATACAAACATTTTTTGTACAGAAAATCAGGATTGCAATCCAATTTTTCAGTCAAAAATAGACATGGTTTCACTCCAAGACAATCCCGAATTCTTGATCCTAACTTCAACAATAAAGAAATTTTAGCAAATTTTTCTATAGCCTTATCTTGTTTTGTGTCCACGTAATAATATCGCAAGAATTAATAGAATTTATAATTATCCATGCCCAAACAGTGCTGAATTAGGTATTCTATATTTTAGAATGTAGTTAACATTAAACACGATATAATTGATTGAATTACTATGCACTACCAGCACTTTAAGTGACATCGAATTTCGCATAAAGGAAAAGCAAATTTATTGAAAATTTCGTTAAAAAATCTTCTTTATCGTTACAGTTCTCAAAAAATATCTGGGTTCGACTTGAAGTCTTATCTATACAGTAGGACTCCAATTATCCGAACTCTGACTATCCGAATCGCTGATTATCCGAATCGCTTTCAGAAGTTCAGAAAAAAATTAAGACGGAAACGTGCAGCGATTCGCAAAATAATCGATTCGCAAAATAATGATTCTGTCTACGCGCGCCTTCTTTCCTTCCCTCTGCGAAGCTAATGTAGGCGCAGTGCGAACATTATTGGGATGATGAGTCACCGTCTGATTGTTCACGGCATAGATCCTGGGTTTCAAATTCTAAATGATGATGAGTTTATTGAAAGTGTCGAGGAAGAAGATGACTTTAATGTCGAAATTGAAGCAGACACGGGTCCACCAGCTAGTGAAGCATTTGCCGGCCTTGAAACTGCTTTGAAGTGAATAGAGCGCCAGCCCGAGTGTGACTACATGCAACTTCTCGTTGTCAAGCGGATGCCCGATTTGGCTGCTCGAAAACGGATAAAGACTGTCAAACAGCTTACTTTGACCGAGGTGTTCAGCAAGCAATGACTTTCATTTACAGTACGGTACGTACATATTGTACTAATGTACAACACTTGTAAGTGCGCTTAACATGTAAAAGTGTTGCCTTTTCATTTAATTAATTAAAAAGCTCTTTTTCTTTAAAATTAGTTTTTTTCTCCCATTTTCAACATACATACATAATTAAAATACACCCTTTTTTGTAAAAATCCAATTATCCGAATGGGGTCCGGTCCCAATTGATTCGGATAATTGGAGTTCTACTGTACTAATATTATAAAGAAGCAACGTTTGATTGTTAGTTTTATTCTTATGTCGGTGGAACACCAAGGGCGTGAGGGAGCAAAAGCGTTCTAAAAATGCGATTTTTGTGTAACTGAAGGGCCTGAAACTTGAAAATTGACATGGTAGTTTCTTTACAATATAAATATTCTCTAAGAACAGTTTCTAAAAAATTCATAATTTAAAAGAATGAAAATGCGGGAAAAGCGTTCAAAAGTACGATTTCTATGTAATATCAGGGAATACGAAACCGATTTCAAAAGTAATGGTTGTAATTTGATGGTGACAGTTCCAGCTCGAATATAGGCTATATTTTATGTCGCCGTCACTACCAGCAGGGTGTTGCAAGAGCAAAAAAAGGTTCTAAAATTGCGACTTTTGTGATACTAAGGGGCTAGAAATTATAAATGTGTCATGGGGGTTACTTATAAGATATAATTGCTTTCTAAGAACAGTTTCTAAAATTTACAAATTTAAAAGGCTGACATGAGCGAAAAGCGTTCTAAAAAGGATTTTACAATTTGTATGGAATTGCAGGAACTACATAACCTAAATTGGCGGTGACACTCCCTGCAGCAACATAGGCTATATTTTATGTTGGTGCCACTCACACCAGGGGGTTGCAGAAGCATAAAATTTCCTACAATTGCGATTTTTGTGATACTGAAAGGCCTGGAAACTTGAAATTTGCCATGGCAGCTACTTATAAGATGTAAATGCTCTCTAAGAACAGTTAAGTAAAATATTGAAATTTAAAAGGGATAAAAATGCTCGAAAAGAGTTGTAAAAGCTTTCTAAATTAAGATTTCTATGGAATTATTAAAGATATTAACTTGAAACTTGGCGTGGTAGGTAGTTATAAGATGTTAATGATCTTTAAGAACAGTTTCTAAAAATTTCCTCATTTAAAAGGGTGAAAGGAGCGCTAAGTGTTCTAAATTACGATTTCTATGGAATCTTGAGAAATACCAAACCGTAATTTCAAAAGTAATGGTTGCAAATTGATGGTAACAGTCAAAGCTCGAATATAGGCTATATTTTATATCGGTGCCACTACTACCAGGTGGTTGCAGGAGCAAAAAATGTTCTAAAATTGCGATTTTTGTGATGGGGCTAGAAACTTTAAATTTAACATGGTAGTTACTTTTAAGATATAAACGTTCTCTAAGAACAGTTGGTAAAAATTTCGAAATTTAAAAGAGTGAAATGAGCGAAAAGCGTTCTAAAAACTTTCTAAATTTCAATTTCTATGGAATTGTTAAAGATAGAAGCTTGAAATTTGGCATGGCAGATATTTATAAGATGTAAATGCTCTGTAGGAACAGTTTCTAAAATATTCCAAACTTAAAAGGGTAAAACTAGCGTAAGCATTCTAAAAACTTTCTAAATTACGGTTTATATGGAATCTCAGGAAATGCCAAACCGATTTCAAAAGTAATGTTGACAAATTGATGGTGGCAGTCCAAGTAAGCTACATTGTATGTTGGTGCTACTATACTACTAGAGGGGAAGCAGACCGTTAGACTGAAAGCTTGAAATATATCATGGTTGTTACTTTTAAGATGTAAATGCTTGCTAAGTATCGTTTCTAAGAAATTCGAAACTTCAAATGAACACTGAAATGAGCGTATATGTTTCAAAATACATTCTAAATTATCATTTATTTAGAATTAGTTTCAGCTCTTCTCATTAATTTAAGTCTCATTTTCGTCTAATCCAGTGAAATAATGAAGTTTAGTGAAACTGTGGCTTAGTTAGTAATTTTTGAATTATCCGTAGCAGTATAATTTTGTCTGATAAAAATAGGCACACAATTACCACTTGGCATATTTCAATTATCACACGAGCAAAGCCTCGGGTTTTGCTCCCTACATTTTTCGCTGTATAAATGGATTGCGGCCTGGTTTTCTACACAAATGTTGCTAATCTCTACCCTCTTAAACATTGTCCTACATTTTTTTAAACACCCTGTATATGTCACAATTTTTTTAAGGAAAAATTCATGTGTGTTTTCTAAATGTTATTTCTTTTTTTGTTTTTTATGATTTTACGGAATATTTAGATATGTTTAATTTTCTGTTACCTATGGAAAAAGTTCAATAACATTTTTGAATAAACTAGTCGGATGTGGCAATCCCAAAACTTTCTTCTATCTCATACTTGTTAATACTTCCAGAAAAATGCAGCATCTTTTAGATAATTTAGTGCCAACTTTTGGAAGTGCCACCTTTTAGATGATTTACACCAAAATCTAATCAGCAACAACTTATGTCAACTTCTAATTGAATTTGACGTTTGATGAAAATCCGTACATTAGTTTATGAGATAGAGCTATTGTGAAGATCGTGAAAAGTTCTGCATAGCAATGGCACCTTGTTGGACAATTTACACCAAATATTTACAGGGATCAATTTATATCAGGGATTAACTGAAGCAAAAGTTTCATGAAAATTCATGCATTATTTCTTGAGATACAGTTATTGCAGAAATCGTGAAAAATGCAGCATAGTAGCACCACCTGTTGGGCGATTTCTACCAAAAACAAAACAGCACTAATTTATATCAGGGACTCACTGAATCTGAAGTTTGTTGAAAATTCGTGCATTAGTTCTTGAGATAGAGCTATTGCGATAATCCTGAATAATGCAGCATAGCAGCGCTATTTATTGGGCAATTTACACCAAAACGTAATCAGCACCAGTTTATATCTGGTACTAACTGAATATAAATTTTTATTAAATTCCGTTCATTAGTTCTTGAGGTAGAGCGCCCACAAAATTTGTGTCGCACGCAGACAGACGGACGGACAGACAGATATTTTGTAAAAACATGTTTTTCGGGATCTCTGCCCCCTAAAACGTGCAAGTTCGTCGAAAACCGGAATTCGAAAATTTTCATGAATCCAATACTTTCTTCTTGTAAAGATAGAAGAAAGTAATAAATAAACCATTAAATTTAAAAAATGAAAAACCCGACTGAGTAAAATACGAACTAATTATTTCTCATCAATGTGAAACTACTTTTTTTTTTCAATTCCTACTATTAGCTCACACTCTTGCTATATATATTTTGTTCAAATTTTTAATCGTTAATGAAATATTATTCATCCAATCAAGCTCAAATAAATTTTTTTTAACTTGTAGTGGATGACACTTGATGTTAATCCAGTTTTTTTTCAAATATTAATTCATTAATTAAATTTAATTAATTAATTTTCAATAATCGAGAGAGCCCTCTTCTTGATCAAGGTATTTATGACCGAGAGGGTCCTCTTCTTGATCAAGGCGTTTTAAGCGCCACTCAACAGGAAAGAAGAATGGGAGAAAAAAAGTTCTCTTATTGACCTAAGTAGGAACTGACTTAATTTTTTTTTTTTATTTTTATTACTGGTTTATATTACTTGCCTGTTTTTTTATTTACTTGTATTGATGACTTTTAAGTTGTGTTTAATTGTTAGTTCCTATCTATAAACACTGTTTTGATGAGGTCTATAGATGTCTATGATAGTTAGAGTTGCAGTAAAGCTAGAGATCCACAATACATGCGCAACTTCCAGGTTGTATAATATTTTACCGGAGCTTTTGACTGTAAAATAGTCAATAAAACATCGTCTTCATTTTGAAAGACCTATCCAATGATATGCCACTCAATAGGGTGCGTAATTTTTTTTTCGTCTCTACCACCACTTTGTATTTTACGGCCGCCATTTTGACTTTATAAAATCAAAACCTAGCCTATAACCATCGGGCCGTTAAGACGAATTGGCGAAGACCTCATTCATTAAAATCCATCCACCCGTCGGGATGTTTCGAGGGTATAAAAAAATCCACATACACAGATACGCGTGAAACACACAACCCTTCTTTTCAGTCTGGTAAAAAGGGGGCTTACTCCTTCACTTTCACGAAACGACATATATACCTTTAGTTAAATAAAAGGCATTGCAGCTAAATACCTATAAGAAATGCTTTCTCCCCTCATAATGATATTTTGTAGTTTTTACGTTTTATCTAGTTTAAACAGTGACCATATTTTCGTCCTCGTGAAAAATATAACAGGTCATAATTTTGATGATATGCAGGTAGCATCATTTGAGATTTATAAGAGTAAATCAAGGTATAACTAATTTATTGTTTATTAATTTATTTGAAACCCTACCTCTCCACTTGCCGACGTGGTTGCTGATAGTTATTCAATAATTATAGTTAGATGTTACAGATCTGCATAGACTGGGTTTACTTTTCATCAACAAAGTTGATGCATAATTAGCATAAGTTTGCATCTGAGATATAGATAGTAATTTTTATTAATTCTAAGAAAGTGCTTCACATATTATGCCTGTCTTTTGAAAATCCTGCTCACAAGCATGTATCTATAAGTCCATGCAATTGCAATCAGTGCTTCTTTCCAAAGGGTGGCAGTGCCTCCCCGAGAGCAAGACCTCCTGGGGGAATTTTCAAATTACATTACCAATTAAAAAACTGCAATCTTTAAATTTATGTATGTGGAATATTTCGCAAACCCCTTCCTCTCTCGACCAGACAGCAGGCGCCAGATCACGTGGTCTGACTAGAGAATTAATATTAAAAACATTTTTTCTCTTGTTCTTTTAGTTTAGTTTTGAAGTAGTAATGATAAAAATTGAACGCAGCAGGTAGACTACGTATATGTTTTTTTTTTTTTTTTTTTTTTTTTTTTTTTTTTTGTCTTGGTCTTCTAATAGAAGAAATGATGTTTTAATTTTAAAAAGGGAAATTTATTTTCGAATATGAAATCATGCTTGCTTTCTTGGCTTCTTTATGGAAGAAAATAATTCCTGAAATTTTAATTGTTTTCAGAATCATGAGTTCTTGAAGGAACAAAGAAAATAAAATGTCTTGATTTTATAAATTAATTATCTTGGATTACCAGCGAGGAATATACAGGGTGATTCAGCTCGTCGGTGACAAACTTTAAGGATCGATAGAGCACACCTAGACGAACATTTTTGAATAGGGAATGTAGGGTCCCTGACGCGATGGTAAGGCGCTAGGCGCTTTCGAAAATTTGGGTGCCGAAATTCGAAACGTCATAAAAACTAGGGAAATGGTTAGATTTTCTTGCTTGTTGCGTCGAAATGATTCTGTTTGTTTAGACTTTCTTCAGTAGCAATTTGATAAGCGTATCTCTTAAAACATGGATAGGGGGCGCTGCAGACTTTGGAGAGCTAGACAACAACTTTAAGCCCGTTATTTTGATAATTTAACACATGCTCGCCAAAGTTTATACTCTAACTTAAAGTTTGAACCCAAAAGTAGAGCCCTGCAAAAAGCGTAAGAGCCGGAATAAAATGTCAAAGTACAGGGTGGTCGAAACTCGAAGGCTCCTAAGAGATAAACAAACAGATTTCTTGACTTATGGCATGCATTTTCATGATTCTGTTTGCTGGGGCTCTCTGAAACTCAGTTGAACGGTACAAAAAGAAACATCGATAGGGGGCGCTTTGGGCAAAAAACATAATTCGTTGACATTTCGGACGCTAACTGGAAACGGGGCGCTACGATCAGTTAGTAATAATGAAAACACATTTTCTACCTCTGCTCAACACTTCTGAATAAATTTAGACCAAAAACATCAATGATACTGGAAATTTATTTACAAAAAATAACACTACAGAAGATGCTCGAAATTTCGACCTTGGGCCATGATGCAGGCTTCGCACCTCCGTCGCATTGAGGAGTGTGTGTTTCCAACAATGCCAGGAGTATCTCTGATCTGCCCTGCAGCTGCCACAATGCGCGCCACAAGTTCTTCAGCACTGCTGACAGGTGTATGGTATACCTCGGCCTTCAGGTAACCCCAAAGGAAGAAATCCAAGCAGGTGAGGTCTGGTGATCGGGCAGGCCAGTGAACTGGACCCCCACGCCCGATCCACCGCTGGCCATACCTTGCGTTTAGATGGAGACGCACGTCGTTCGTGTAATGGGCCGGAGCTCCATCGTGCTGGAACCACATCTGGCGACGCGAACCTTCGGGTACGTGCGCCTCATCCAGAAGCTGCGGCAGCACTTGATCCAGGAAAATCAGGTAATTTCCACCTGTCAGCCGTTCAGGTAACAAATAAGGGCCAATGAGGCAATCCCCCAGAATGCCGGCCCACACATTTACTGAGAAACGCTCCTGGGCTGCTCGGCTTCTGGTTTCATGTGGATTTTCATCACACCACACATGACTGTTGTGGGCGTTCCACATTCCCTCCCGGCTGAAGGTGGACTCGTCCGTAAACAAAATGCTGTTTACAAAACGGGGATCCCTGGATCTCATCGCCAAGTACCATCTTGAGAATTCCACTCGAGGGCCAAAATCCTGCTCTCTGAGCAACTGCACCCGCTGGATGTGGTAGGGGTGCAGATTCCGGGAACGTAAGATGCGCCACGCAGTTGCTTGCGAAATGCCAACATGTCTGGCGATATCTCTCGTGCTAAGACCTGGGTTGTCCTCAACCAGGTTAAGCACAGCCTCTTCGTTGTCGGGGGTGCTCACTGATCGCTCCCGTTCAGGCCTGCCTCCGTCGAAAGATCCCGTTGTGGACAACCTCTGGTGTACTCGAGCGAAGAAGGCATGGCAGGGGATTTGCCTGTTGGGGTAACGCTCGGCGTACAACCGCTGAGCGGCTCGTCCATTACAACCAGCAGCGCCATACGCCAAATGCATGTCAGCCAATTCAGAGTTTGTGTACCGTTCCATCCTACTACCGATCTGCAGACAAGTAACCCGAAGCTTAAGTAGGTACCGCACGTTCAAAAGACGTGTCTGCGCATACAACTACGTCATCTCGCGTTGTCGTCTACGCATTACGTATCTTTTGCATATCGATATGGTACGATATCTTTTGCATAAATCAGCAAAAAGCACCTTATGTAAATTTTATTGCGCGCATTGTGCATGATTGAAACCAGCTATGTTTGTTAAAAAAAACAAACAAACTGCAGTTTTAATAGCTTCTTATGATAAGTAAATTACTCTCTTGTTTTGTTTCTAACTGATCGTAGCGCCCCGTTTCCAGTTAGCGTCCGAAATGTCAACGAATTATGTTTTTTGCCCAAAGCGCCCCCTATCGATGTTTCTTTTTGTACCGTTCAACTGAGTTTCAGAGAGCCCCAGCAAACAGAATCATGAAAATGCATGCCATAAGTCAAGAAATCTGTTTGTTTATCTCCTAGGAGCCTTCGAGTTTCGACCACCCTGTACTTTGACATTTTATTCCGGCTCTTACGCTTTTTGCAGGGCTCTACTTTTGGGTTCAAACTTTAAGTTAGAGTATAAACTTTGGCGAGCATGTGTTAAATTATCAAAATAACGGGCTTAAAGTTGTTGTCTAGCTCTCCAAAGTCTGCAGCGCCCCCTATCCATGTTTTAAGAGATACGCTTATCAAATTGCTACTGAAGAAAGTCTAAACAAACAGAATCATTTCGACGCAACAAGCAAGAAAATCTAACCATTTCCCTAGTTTTTATGACGTTTCGAATTTCGGCACCCAAATTTTCGAAAGCGCCTAGCGCCTTACCATCGCGTCAGGGACCCTACATTCCCTATTCAAAAATGTTCGTCTAGGTGTGCTCTATCGATCCTTAAAGTTTGTCACCGACGAGCTGAATCACCCTGTATATGTATATTTAACAAATATTATCCAAATATTTCGCTGTAAATAGTTTGTATATATTTAAAAGTGTAAAAATAGAATTCTCGAAGTTTTTAATCATCCTGTGCTTATTTTTATTGAACAACACCTGCGCCACTTTCAATCGTGAAATATGCTTGATGACTTTAATATGATTTAACACGAATCGTGAATTCTTCAATTATGCTCTCCCAATAATAATATCGTGGAAAACATGAAGATTATTCATTAATGTATTCCCCACCCTGAAACAAATGGTTCAAAAGAAACGCTGATTGCAATAATCTGTTTAATCACAATCAAAAACAGCTTTTTATGTTAGTAGTATCTTTATCGTACTACTGTTTTTTTTTTTTTTTTTTTTTTTTTTTTTTTTTTTTTTATTCTTACTTTTTTAAAGGTTTTTATGCACATAACTTGGTCTTAGAGATAACTGAGAACAAAAACGCAAAACGGGGCATGTGAAACTCTGGAATCTAGAAAGCGTGTGTTTTATGTTTTTCTCTGGAATTTAATGGTTCATTAACGATTCGAACATAGAACAAAGACAGAAATGAATTAAAAAACTGTACAGAGTATAATACTAAAACTCAGAGCATCTCTTCGGTAGAAAATTACCATTTTTTAGACTAAGACGTCTCGAAAATGTGACCGGTGTCCTTTTTAAAATCAAATGACCAGTTTTCACTTAACTAAAGCATGTAATGTGAACTTTCGCAATTTTAAATACAATATTGGCCATTTAATTGAATCACTTTGTTGAGTAAAATTTTATTCAACAAAGCCGCGTATTCCGAATAAACCAAAAAGTTTTAATATTAACTTTGGTTTTAATTCATAAAAGCTGCTAATTTGCTCAACTAGTGATTCATATAAGCAGCAATTATACTAATTATTTTAGCTCTGGGAGAGGTTTTACCCCCCCCCCCCCCCCCTTCGCTGCACCAGTGTGTAATCTGGTATGTGTTTCTGATTAACGATAAATAAATATCATATTTATATGTGCTATATTATAATAGATTAAAATTTCCTTCTGTGAAAGTTTCATTTTCGTTTTCGATCGGAAATCTAAAAAGAATCGGAATTCGATTTAAGTTTCAAAAACGTGCTTCTGATAATTTATATCTTCACTGTATTAATTATTTCATAAACAATCTATATTAAAAAACAAATATATTTCTGTGAATAACATTTATGTCACATCAACAGTGGTTCTGACAAAGGATTTTTTTTTTTTTTTGGGGGGGGGGGATTTTTTTAACTTATAAACATTGCACAATTTCAATTTTTGCTCCACGAATAAGAAAAATAAACGTATTTTTAAATGATTTTTTTTATAACTGTATCTCAATTTACGGAGGATGGTTTATCGATTTTTAAAATAATTTCAAACATGATTTTTAGGGTTTCGTACTTAAAAAGTAAAAATAGAACCATTATAAGATCACTCCTGTGTCAGTCTGTCACAGCCATTTCACTCGTAAACTATGGAACATGGAAAGTTCAAATCGGGGGAAGTAATAAAGACTATTGACTCACCTATTTACAGATTATTAAACATTCACAAGTATATTGAGGGAAAATGTAGGGCCTAATTAAGTTGCTTGGAAAAAAAACTTTTCTTTGTATATCGTGTGAAAGCTTTTGTAACGCCGAAGTCAAAAATACATTTCTTTTAATTTTAGGTATTATATTTTCAGAGATATCGTCGAAGATGTAATGCAAAAATGTGTTCCCTCCTATCTATTTCCGAATCTGCTGAAACTAAAATTATGAAAAAATTAGAGGTAATAGACGTTAATTTAAACCTTGCAGGAAAATTATATCGATGGCCCTAGGTCACATAGTTTTTGAGAAAAGCGCATTTTTCCGTTACCTACAAATTTCGATTTGCGGGCATTCAGCAAAGTTGTTTAGGAGCACTGAAGGTACTTATCGTAGCAGAAATAAAAAAGCATTGTTGATAATGATTTTCGAAAAGAATCGTCGTAAAGACACGGACAGTTTGATATACATAATGTTATGTATATCCAACTCTATATACCATCGGCTTTTAAAGCTTAGATAACAACTTTTAATGATATATTTGTGTAATGCAATGCCCAGTAGCAGTGTAAAAGTAATTAACGTCATATTGTTAAAAGCATACTAATTTAATTAGAATTAATCACATAAATACTATGGGATTCGCGACTAGTTTGCATTGAGTGGATCTCTCAATACGCATCTCGTTTCTTTAAATGTTAATTAAAAACCTATCAGGAAAAACGCGGCACGGTCCAAGGCAACGTTGCAACTTTGTGACCTCCTTTCGAAGCACTCTTAACACAACGGCAAGTTTAAACTTTGAACAAGGGTTTTGTTTTAGCTACACTGTAAAAAGAAAAGATTGTTACTACGCTGAATTTAGTTTTATGAAATGCCAAATGAAGTTTAAATATGCACTACTTTTATTGTCAGTACCGAATTAAGTTCATCATAAACAGATTAGGATAAGATTTAAAAAAAAAGAGTTATACAGAATAGTAATATTTGAATGATTTAGACTTCATATCTCTGAACTTTTATGGTATACCCATTCATACTTTTCTAATATATACAGCTATACCCAACCCTACGTTGTATAGTTTTTTTACAAAGTCTTATTAGTCTTTTATCAGTGATTTTTTTAAATAATACAGTTAATATTTGATACATTTAATGTACGGAACCCTCTGAGCGCATTTACCCGTTTGACACTTGCATTTAACCGTTTATTTTTAATTCATCTAAAAAGAAGCCCATACAAGCCAATTATGGAAGATTAACCCATTTGCACTTAAAATAATGAAGTATTTCAGCAGTATATAATAAAATTTCCAAACAAAATTAAAATGTCACAAATAAACGAATAAATACGAATAAAAAACGAATAAATAAAACAAGAGTTTTATAGGCATGCAACTTAACTTCAAAACGGGAATAATCAAAATTAAATTGTTTGCTTTAAGTGATAAAATTTTTCCCGATTACCCGCTGGCATGTACCTAATAAGAATGTATCAAAAATGCTTTTTGTTGTAGTTGGTAGTCAATCTGGGAAAATATGCTAAAATTAAAATATCTAGTAGTTTTCAATTAAAAGTGATTTTCAAAGGTGGTGTGTAATAGATGTAGATTTTTTTAATTGAAATTTATAAATACAAAATTCTTGAGACTTTCTTAGTTCAGACCCACTCTGGTATTTCATCGAAAGTTTGATGCCAGAAAGAAAAAAGAGTGACAAACATATTTTTAAATTACTTAAGCAAAAAAAATAATATTTTTCTCTAGGTGATAACCAAGATATCAGATATCAAAATATTACATTTGAAAACTTGTCAGATTATAAAATGTGCAAATAATAAAAAGTCTCAGAGTGGGACTGGTAAACCCCACCACCACGTTAAGGTGAAGTCTCATATCGGTGGGGGTCCCTCCCACCACCCAGAAGAGCTGACCAATATCCGGCTGAGTTTTTAATTTTACTTTATATAAAAAAGCGAGAATTTTTAGCTATCCTAAGTAGCATTTTTAAAATTTTCTACTTGTGTTGATCACGATCATTTCAATCGTCAGTAAACTTGAATCAAAATATCAGGCTAAGACAGCTTTAGTATGTTGAAGAAAAGTAAAAATGATTGCCTTGAACAAAAATTATTGTAATCTTTTTTAAACTTACTAACACGTATTTCCTTGCACTTAGATTATTATTTTTGTTTAATGCATTTTTTTTACAAAAGATTTCTATTACTGTTCCCATTCTTTAATTCATAAAAATAAATGTTATTTATTCCTACTTTTATTTCAATCCATTAATAATGAGATTTTTATTTTCAATTTTCAATGATTTAGAATTTTAGACTTTTCAAAACTATATAACTGACTAAAAACTGTCTTACTGAAATATATTTGTGTGTACGTCGACTCACATATAGAAAGTTTTTTCACTGATTCATATTTTTTAGAAAGTTATGTGCTACAATTGTTTAATATTTTTGTGCTGAAATTCTAAAATTATTGTTCGGGTAAGAAATTTTTAAATAATATTTTAGAATTTTAAAGATGCAAATTTAATAAGCTAAAGTTTTTTTTTTTTAATCATACGAGTGAAATATATAAATCCGTATATATTTAATTTTTGTACTTATGAATTATACCCGAAATATTAAATATGGTTAGCAATGCAAAAATTCATGCAATTAACAATATTATGTATAAATAATATTCTTATAATTCCGTTTTGGTAAGCTCTTCCGACCCCCTTTCCCCCCAAAATTTATTTTATATATTTTATTAATACATTATATGTGTACCTAGCGTTTAGAGTCTTTGAAGCATATTAAAAGTATAGTTATTACGAAATGCGTGGCTAGCAGATATAAAATGTTGTGAAACATGAAAAATACATCATAATATACATTAAAATATACATTTATTGATGATATTTAAAGAATAAGCGTTACAAATAAAAGAAGCGAAAGCAAGACACGACGTGTTATTTTTGTATAAAATGTTTTTCGTGATAAAAAAAAAAAGGAAGAAGTTGGCAAAGTATGCGATTATGCGACAACCCAGAGGTCGATTAGAGAGACGTTGAGAAATCAATTTAGAAGCACTCTTGATAAGCTCTTGGAAAGCCCATCCACCAAGGCAAGGTATTGCCACATCGAATGGGTCGGTTTTTAATTACCCTGAGACCAAAAACCGTAAAAAAAAGTCACACAGAAATCGGTTTTTAATTGTCCCGAGGCCAAAAACCGTAAAAAAAAGCCACACAAAAATCGGTTTTTAATTATCCCGAAGCCAAAAACCGTAGAAAAAGCAACACAAAATTCGGTTTTTAATTGCCCCGAGGCCAAAAACCGTAGAAAAAGCTACACAAAATTCGGTTTTTAATTGTCCCGAGGCCAAAAACCGTAAAAAAAAGCAACACAGAAATCGGTTTTTAATTGTCCCGAGGCCAAAAACCGTATAAAAAGCAACATAGAAATCGGTTTTTAATTGCCCTGAGGCCAAAAACCGTATAAAAAGCAACACAGAAATCGGTTTTTAATTGTCCCGAGGCCAAAAACCGCAGAAAAAGCAACAAAGAAAGAAAGATGCATCTGGCCATAACCATCGCCAGATGACCCCTTTTTTATCTAACACGTGCCATGTGATTCTTTTTTGTTATACCACTGCCTTACAATATGTTTTTGTGAGTCCTATACTATTTATTTGCCTGCTGCTAGTACTGTTTGAGATAGCATGAACCCTCCGATATGATTTAAATATTTTTAATTTGCAAATTGATTGCATGAGGAAGGAAGGATTTTATGAAAAAATTGTTATTATGGAAACGTATGAATACTGTAAAAAAAATATGCATATTAAAAAATCAGTTAATACTTTCTCGTTTTTATTATTTATTTAGCTGTAAGTTGTTGTTGGAATTAGGAATGCTGAAAAAAATTATGCACATTAAAAAAACAGTTGATATTTTTCTGTAAAGATCTAAGAATTGGTATTGTGATGCTATTGTAATTTATTAAACTGTTGGAAATTTAGAATAATAAACCAAAGTAACAATTAAACATAGAACTGGACACTTATAATAATAATAATTTAGATATTTACAGAACAATACCGAAATGGATATCTTAAAATTTAACTTAAAACTAAATACAGAATATAATTAGGTAAATTAAACTTATACATACTAAATTCAGAATACACTGTCAAACCCACATCTTATTTTTTTTACTTTTAAGGGGTCAGGTACCTTTTAACGTGTCGAAAAATCGAATTTTTTAAAAAAGTAGCTTACAATTAAATATGTTATTTTAGGAACATTTAAAAAGAAAGAGAAGAAGAGAAGTTATATCTAAAACACTTTGAGCTCAAGAGGGAGGAATTTACCTTTAAAGTCAATTTTCTCAAACACGTGTTTTTGATCGTTGCGAGCACGATTTCTGAAAAATTATTGCCTAGAATTTCACAAAAATTTAACTGAATGTATTAAATGTATACTGATGTATACTGATGAATGATACTGATTAAATGTATATGAATGTATTTAAAAATCTTGGCTGGATTTAGCATTTCAAGTGTAAAAAATCATGCGAGCAATGCATGCAAGAAAAATTCTTTCGTAAAAAATGTATTATCTATAAAAATAAATTAAAAAACTTTAAATGTGTGTACTTCTTTTGAGAACTTTAATTAATAAAATAAGTCTTTCTTAATATGTGTTTTAAATTTTATAATTAAAAGTCAATTATTAGTTACAGAGTGATTGTTATTCTTATAGAGGCCACTTTTTCTCGCATTTTGTTAGTTCAAAGGATACCGACCCCCTTAAGGGGTCGTACCTTTAATTCAAAAAGTTCTTTTGCTTTTTATATTATAAAATATTGTTTATTTGTGATATTTTAAGCGAAATCGAATTCAAAATTTTGTGTTAAAACGAAAGTTGTAAAAAAAAAAAAGATCGTCAACTATAGTTTTTTTGGCATAAGAGAGGTTTATGTTTTCAAAGTTATTTCATTAAGAATGGATATTTGGAGGCTCAGTTTCGCCAAAATGGCTAGCCAGATTCTCACAAAACCTTCTGATATTTTGCATAACTAATAAGTGTACTCTGAATATCTTACATTTTTTATTATTCAGTTAATTCATATAGAATGATGCTTTCTAATGTATTGGAAATGTTTCCGAACCCCCCAAATTTTAATAAAGTATTTACTTATGTTACTAATAAATACAAGTTTTGTTTTAATAGCAGATGATTTTAGATTCTATTATTCTAGATATTAAAGAAAAACAGCTTATATGATTAAGTTATGTGAGTGCTATCCTCCTCACTTTACAATCATTTTCGTAAATATATAAAATAAATGTAGTTGATTACTTAAAAGAGAAAAAAAAAGGAATACAGGGCTACCACAGGCGGCTATTTTTTTAATTCTACCTCAAAACAAAAATTACTGACAAACTATTCCAGAAGATTTGCAAGAGAAATATACTACAAAATCTGTTTTTTTTTTTTTTTTTTTTTTTTTTTTTTTTTTTTTTTTTAAATAGTGGTGCGAATAGAATAGAAAAATAGTCGCTTGTGGTAGCCTTGGAATACGGTCGTTTAAATATTTCTATTAAGTTATTTCTACAAGTGCGTCTAACGATTTTAAAAAAAGTGCTTAAACATTTTTGGCATTTAAAAAGTACGTGGTCTTCAAACTGTGTCGCCGTATATCGTTTTTAACTGATTCCTGCTCATAGAGACATATACAGGATGTTCCAAAATTCGACCGAGAAATTAAAAGGGGTGATTGAAGGCATCAAGAGGATGAAAAGTTACCATGGAACATGGGTTCACAAACCACCCATTTAATCAAGGATACAGGGACCTTACCCAACACCTACCTTAACCCAACTTTTGTTGACGGAAATAACTTAAAAGCCCTGAAGTATATTATAATGATACTTTCAATAGACATGCTCACCTTTGGTGCAAGTATGGTAATATTAAAAAAAAATGGTAGAAGTTTCCATTGTACGGGCCAGCAGTATGTACTGGACACTCCACAGTTTGGACCGTGAATATAAGTTCATACGATATCATCGATTGCGTAAGCACCCTGTTTTTTTCAGGGCTTTTCGGGATATTAACACATTTCATATAAAGCAAGGTCCATATCGTTACATTTTTATTGCAATATCTTTATTTTCCGCAAAATTAATACCACCAAGCCGACTTCAGTTAAGGTAGAACACCTTGTATTTTTGACTAAATAAGTGATTTGTGCGACCCTATGTTCTATGGCAATTTTTCATCTTCTTGATGTCTACTATCACCCCTCTTAATTTGTCGGTCGAATTTTGAAACACCCTGTGTGTATATATATATAAAGCAGCTGTTACCCGTAACTTCGTTTACGTAAGATTTAAAAACGAATTAATCCGTTAATTAAGCGAAAGAATTCACTCCCAAATAATTAAAGCGCATTTAATTAACCAATTTAAGAGCTAAGTAGAAGAACATGTTAAGTAACAAAAATTACATTTGAAGAAATTTGAAGTGAAAGTTTTTGCTGTAAATTCTAATGATTTATTTTCTGTTTGATACCCTGTGTTTAAAATATTAACAGGTGTGGTACTAAACTCTCTCAGAATAACTTATTCATATTTAATTCTCAAATATTAAAAATTATTAATATTATTGACATTATTAAACATTAAAATATTAAATATTAATGAATAATGTCTTAAATCTTCAAGACTAAATAGAATCTTAGTATTTTATCTTCGCCATATGATAGGATACCTCATAACGCTTTCATCCAAAAGATAAAAATTTTCTTTAGAAAATGTGGCATAACATGTTCATCCACTCAGCTCTTCAATTCATTGTTATATTTTATAGCACTAGGGGCCTCTGCCCCCTACGAGCTGCGCTCGTCAACCCCCGTTCAGACGCCGCAGACTCAAAAAAGTACGCTAATTTGATCGGCTTTAAAAAGATTTCGGAAGATTGAATTATAATTTAAAAAACAGTGGCGATCTCCCTATAAACGGATTTCTATTCATTTCTCTTTTACTGGGGAATTTTAAGGCTAAATCCGCTGCGGTAATACTTGATTAACCCGTCGACCAATTTCGCCAAATTATATAAATCACCAAAGCACTCGCCAAATTATACAAATTGACATCATTTTTATTTTAAATAACGAAAGAACAAATAAATTAGTGCAACATTAATAAAAATACAAATAAAAAGTCAAAATAAAAATAACTTGATGACGTAGACACGTGTAACTTGCTTAAAGTCAAGTTAATGTGACATTTACGATCAACCATTATTGGCATATTTAATCTTATAGTTTGGCGAATGATAGATTTTTGGTCGACGGGATAACTAAGTAGTGCCAGAAATACATATGTCAATCGCTGTTCTCGTCTTTGATTAAGTAAAATAAGTTAAACATTTCAAAATAAGCTAATATAAAAGGAATTAAGTAAACAGAATCTTTGTCTCCCGGTATTTTTTAACAAAGCGAAAAGAAAGTTCTTTTAAATAAGACATTTTAAATTAATCGTTTTTAATCTGGCGTAATTTTGACCAAACTATTCTTTCTCTTTTTAATATTCACTTGAAAATACTTGTGTTAGAAATGAAATATTATTTGCGCTTTCCTAACAAAAATAGTTGAAAAGATCCTCTCAAAATATCAAATAAATGTCTAGCGCAATTTCTAAATTTAAAACGTTTTGCAATAGTATTTTGTGTTCATTTTATGTAATAACTGTAATGTGATGTAAATATGACGTAATTTCTCCTATTTAAGACTTCTAACGCATGTTGATAAATTTATTATTTTACAAATTCCTTTCTCTCTTAATATTCACGTGTAATTATAGTTTTTATGACGTAATTTTTAATAAGTTCCTGCTTTTTGTACATAATTATTTAATTCTAATTCCAAATGTTTTTTTCTGTTTACAATAGTCACATGTAAATAAATTTTTAATTTATTTGAACGTATAATTTTTTTTTTTTTTTTTTTTTTTTGAAGCAAACATTATTGCTTCCGCTGTTTATGCAGTTGGCAACAGTTTAAATTAATATCACTTTCTAAAATCTGTAAAAAATATCTCTAGAAATGCTGAAAATTTAAATTTAAAATAGAAATAAAACCTCAAACAATGCGTCAAATTTTAAAAAAAATACAGTCTGCACACCGGCAACTTCAAACGTATAAAATGATCTAAAAATGATTAAATTCCCATGAATAGTTTTTGCTCCTATAAAACTTTTTTAGTGGAACGATTTTGTCCAACTTTAGCATTAAATATCTCTTTAAATAATTCTTCGATTTGAAAACTGTCTGCCTCAGCGTGTTTATCAAACATTTTTGTATAATACTACCGATTTTCATATTTTTTGCATGCATTACTTTTCTTAATATAAACGAAGAAAGACCTTCGGTCACAAAAAATTCAAAACCGGCGGCGGCGGTGGTGACAGCGGTAGTTACTTTTTTTTAGAATAGAGAGAAACTATGCGTTTGATAATTCCATTTTGCATTTTTTTTTTCTATAAGATTATTTTCAGTTATTTCATGTGCTTAAAATTTCTTACGCTTTCCCTTAGATTATGCTTTAGTAAATTTACTTCTATTATTAACCCTTTATGTTCCGGCGGTACTTTAAAGTACCATTAAAATAACTTGTTATAAAATTCATTTAATATATCGATTAGCAGTAATACATTTTAGGTTGAGCTATAGAAACTTTACTTTATCTTGTTCCAAAAGCATTATGGATTGAAGAAAACAAAAATATTTTTAAAAGGATGATTTCTTTTTTCATTTGCACCTCTTCAGCTTTCTGGACGGTGATCGATTGTGAAGGAAAAGTTTCAGTTCGGAATTATTCCTATAGTATTTCTATTGTAAGAGAATTATATTTGTACATTTTCTACATTTATAAAATACTAAAAAAATATTTCAAATAAATGATTCGAGTGAAACTATAAATATTGCAGAAAATCCCTATAAATACAAATTTAATTAATTAATTTTCAAGTCCTTCTAAAATTTATTAAATGATTGAGTAAATCTTCTAAAGTAGTTTCAAAGATTCACGAAAAATGCTTTATAAGATGAAATTTTCATGAATTTATAATTTGGAACATAAAGGGTTAAAAAGTGCGTGACTTTCTAATTGAGTCGCGCTATATTATTTTTAACTGATTAACGCTCACATAGACATATATATATATATATATATATATATATATATATACATACATACATATATATATATATATATATATATAGAGAGAGAGAGAGAGAGAGACTAGCTGTTACCCGTAACTTCGTTTACTTAAGAATTAAAGACGAATTAATCCGTTAATTAAGCAAGAAAATTCCCTCCCCAATAATTAAAACGTATGCAATTACCCAATTCATTTATAATTTTATAGAAGACAATATTTTTGATGAAGGTACCTGACCCCAAACGTATTCATTAATAAAATTTAATTTAATGCATGCTCAAACCGATCTATTCCTAATGAAATATCCCCGTAATATTCCCCCCCTTTACACCCCCCCTTCCTAACTGGGATATGGATCTGCGGTCCTGAACTTGGCCGACCTACCGAACAAGAGAGCGAGCCTACTCAAACGTGCTCTCTGTTTTGAAACTGAGGAAACCTGTATGCCTGACAAATCATTATCACTTTCCAGGACCCGCAGCATACTGTCCGAATATCCCAAGTTGCGGTGAACACGTCCGACCGCAACTTCGCGATCCTCAACACCCACTTTTGGCCCATCTGGTTGCTGTGTACACATCTCCTCAAGAGGACGATATGGTACACAGGCTTCTATACCTACGCCTGAAATTCCCCTTCCCCCCTGCGGTGAAGAATAATCACCGCCACCTACTTCTAACCCCATCTGCAAAGCCCTAGCCTGGGCAGTTGCCCTACGTTTCCTCGACAAAGCCTCATTAGCTGTCTTCAAAGACAGGAGCATGCGCATGCGGAGAAAAACAAAATCATTTACCTTTATGTTTTCCGCTTCTCTGTCATACTTACATGCGACGGGAACACGGCGAGATCCGCCAAACACGCCGGAACTGAAAATAAATAAATAAATAAAAATGGGAGATTTAGATGAACACATAATATTTACATTTTGGTTTTGATAGTTTTACAATATTTGATATTATATATTTGACACTTTTATAATATTTGATTGTTTTATAATATTTCTACGAAATATATATATAATGCAAATGGGAATTCCTTTCCACCCACTTATAATTTGTGTTCTGTTGAATAGATTACGATGGGACTTGCATTGTTCATTAAATAATATTTCAGGGAAGGTTTTAGTATATGGTATAACTTTCTACGTTTCTTAGTTATAAAATTATGAGGGAAAATTTTATAATTAGATGAATCCGATTATGAAAGTTTAGCCTTTTTAAAAAGTTCTGCGATTTCGACGAGACTTGCGCTGTTAGTTAAATAAGCTTTCCAGGACTGGTTTTAGTGTATTAAATATCCTCCTACGTTGTTTAATTACCGAGCTATGGATGAAATTTTAATAATTAGATTAAAAATTGTTTATGAAACAGAATTCCATTTCGGACGGGTATAATTCCACGTTCTGCTTAACGGATAATTTTATAGGCCTTACATAGTCAGGTAGTTTTTAAGGAACAACACATCTTTCTATGTTACTCATTTACAGAGTTACGGGAAGAAATAGTTTATAATTTGATCAACCCGAATATGAGATGTTATCTTTTTAAAAATTCCTATTGGATGGATTTTGATGGGAGATACACTGTTAGTTGGATAAATACATGACATGGTATTTTATATTTTGTTAAAGCAAGTTGCTTGATTCAGTTACTTATAAATTAATGAAAAGTGTATCAGAAAATAAACTCGAAGATTTCAGTGCGAAAGAATCGCACTGTATATTTTGTATATTCTACACTTGTATATTTAAAAAAAAAACCAGCACCCTTCTGCAAAGTCAATTGAAATAGGCAATTTACTCTGATAAAACTCAATTGCTTTCGCTATTTTTCCACCGTAATAAGAGAACAAAAAATGTTTCTCTACAGGAAATAAGTCCTTTAAATCGCAATAGACAACACAGTGATAAAGTTAAAAATTGTCACTTCGCCTTTTGCGTGAGTTAGAGAAATTACGTTAAAAAAAAAATAAAAATAAACACAATTGCAAAGGATTGTTTACATTTGTGTTTTTGTGGCAAACTTAACCGTTTCCACATCAAAGTCCTAAACGCGTGTCGGTAAAATCAGACCCGAACCAAAATTCTATTTAATTTCTACCCAAATCTAGTGTACTTCAACATGAAACCGAAAATGAAATAGAAATAACATCCCGTTTTGGTACTTTTTTAGTATAGGGTCCTTGGCGTTTTTTAAAAAGCTTGGCGAGATTCGGGCTTCAGAAAGTGAGATTCGTTGCCAAATAATTAACAGTTATGAAAGAAAACCTCATGGACTTTTATGCTTGTTTACTGTATACCTATTTATACATATGTAACCAATTTTTTTTATATATGTTATACTATTAATTCTTCCTTCGCGATATTTCCTTTTATTATGCTAAATTACCTGCCTATTCACTAATTTCTAATTCTTTAATAATATCTATCATTAATCCTATTGAACTATCCTTAAATTAATTATTATCTTATTCAAGTAACTTAAATATAAAGTTTTTAGTTTATTCCTAAATTGTATCTTTATTTCTGACCATTTCTATTATTTAGTGTGAATTCGAATGTTTTAAGAGAGCCATTTCCTTTTTACTTATTTTATTTCGAGAATCTTTCGCGCGCTGGGGTATTTTTTACTTACGGGTACTTTTTAAGACATGATTCTTTACAAAAGCACTCCCATTGGACGTGACGGTAGGCTGAACGTGTGCCTTTAATGCAATCATTGGCCAGAGCGCGCAACGTCATCATTTTGTGTTAATGCGAGCTATGAAAAAAAGCGGACGCATGGAACAATTCCTCAGAATTTTTTCGATTTTTCACCTGCCAACATCCTGCTGACTGGTAGTTCTTCGAAAGTAGTTTTTTATTCTAATTTATGTCACGATGATAACGATGATTTTATTTACATCTTAAGACCTGAACTTATCCATGGAAATGTGGGAATGGTTTTTGATGATGTGCGGTTAATAAAGATGTGAAGGCCTAAGCTGACTCATTATTTCGTATTGGGGAAACCCCATCTTTTTCATGCCAATGCCTGTGTAATTTTACCTCACGACCTGCACCAACGTCAACACAATGCATATTGGCTATTTATCGAATCATAATTATTCGATTCACGACTGCTATACTGCAATAAATCTGTAGGAGTTATCTAACTTCTAGCAATGTATTATTCTTCGATTTAATGCTTCATAGTAAGCACGCCAGAATTTCTACAATTTTACACACATATGTATATTATTATTTTTTTATACACACTATACTTCTGTTTGTATGTAAAAAATCGATAAATGGCTTTTTTATATTAAATAAATTGTACAAATATTGAAAAAACTGCATGTGTAATATGAAACAATGAATAGGTTGCCAGAAAATATGTCGTCAAATTTCCTGCTCTCGCCAAGGTTATTTTCTCTATCACTATAACTAAAATGGTTATATATGTATAAATACGTATATATTAAACAAGCATAAAAATCCATGAGGTTTGTTTTCATTAGTTGTTTATTATTTGGCAACAAATCTCACTTTCTGAAACTTGAATTGCGCCAAGCTTCTTTAAAAAACGTCAAGACCCTTACACTAGAAAAGTACCCGCTGTTCAAATGTGTCGGAAAAGTCACATCACGGACTTAACTGAATCTGACGTTTGATGAAAATCCGTGCATCAGTTCTTGAGATAGAGCTATTGCAAAAATCGTGAAAAATATAGCATAGCAGCGCCACCTATTAGGCGATTTACACCAAAAAACTAATCAGCACCCATTAACAATAGGGACTAACTGAATATTTTTTTATTAAATTCGGTGCATTAGTTCTCGAGATAAAGAGCCCACAAAGTTTGTGTCGCATACAGACAGAAAGACGGACGACAGAGTCAGAGACTCACAGACAGACATTTTGTAAAAACATGTTCTTCGGGATTTCTGACCCCTAAAAGATGTAAATCCGACGAAAACCGGAGATGGAAAATTTTCACGAATCCAATACTTTCTTCTCGTAAAGATAGAAGAAAGTAAAAATATGCTTCTTTTTGTGTAACCCTGATCGATATATTTGTATACACACCACATAGTATCCTAAAATTAGGTTCAATTGTGAAACAAATAACACAGTTGTAAATTCCCCATCAGTCAGTAAACGGAAATGTACCCTAGATTGTTTGTGCTGACCTATATATCGTCTGTAGAATTTATACGCCAAGTAATCTGCAAAAACTCACTTTAATTAAAACAAGAAAGAAAAAAATCATGCATCAAGCATAGATTATGAAATACTTTCCAACACATTCAGAACAATGTTACAAAACTGCACCGTTTAGTAAGTTGAAATATTATGTCTAATTGGAAATGCATTAACACACTTGAAAACCCGATTTCAGCTGTTCCTATCTACAGTCGGAAAATTATCCTAATTCTTTGATCAGCCCTGTATATGTTGTATTGCCCTATTGTATATTAATAATCTTGTAGTTAAATTCAGTGATTTATATCAATTTTAATATATTTGAAATAGCGTAATGTCATTAAAATACACTGCAAACGTGAACTGTTAATCCCACATACTTCATATACAATACCAAACATGCTTTGGTGACCTTATATAACGTTTATCAATTGCATGAAAGTTTGAAAATCCGAGTATATTTATGGGAGTTAAAGCGTAGACAGACGGACAGACAAACCGAATGCATAAACACTTTTCAACTTTGTTGGGAAGTGTTAAAAAGTTTACCACAATTTAAAACGCACTTCAGCAATTATTGTTCTTAAATAGTACAGTAACCAAATTATTTTGTCGATCCCTTTAAAATGAACGATGAACTATATACACCATACTCTTTATTAAGCATCTTGTAATGCAATTCAATGATATACAGGGTTTCTCATAAAAGATAGGCAAAATTTTAATAGATGATAGTACACATCCAAACAAACAATTTTCATTAAATAATGCATGGTCGGAAACAAAACGCAAAGGTGCTAGCGCATTTGGAAACTTGGTACATCCAAACGTTAAAACTCCATACCTATTGCGAGTGATCGGAAGAAGAACAAAACCAATAGCAGGCAAACGTGACATGGGGAAGAAGAAGAACACATATGCAAAATTTCGCTTCGATAATAAAAGCCGATGATCCGAGTGTGCAAGTGTCAATCGTGGTAGGAACGTATCGGAAGATGTTGTCCTTCACTAATAGGGAAAAGGCTGATATGCATTTTGTCTACGGAAGTGCAAATGGAAATGGCTCGGAGGCTCGACGGTGGTATGGAGAGTGATTTCCCCCCTTGATTTTGATAGTCAATAGTTCTTTATGTATTTTTGATTCGTATAACAACATCACCTTCGGCGCCCTCTCACCTCTTTGCGTTTTAATTCTTTGCATGCATTTTTGATGAAAGTTATTTCTTTGGATGTGTACTATTACCTCTTAAAGTTTTGCCTATCTCTTATGAAACACCCTGTATATTATTTTCAACATGTTTAAAAATCCGTAACATCATTAAAATATGCTGAAAATGTTTTTTGTACATAGACCGTCATGTCTGGGATGTTTTTGAGTGTCCTTGTAAACGAACTATCACGCTGTACACTAATTTTTAATACCAAACGTGCTATAGTAAACCTCATAGACATATATCAATTGCATGGCAATCCGAACCTATTTACGCGAGTTAGAGCCATATACTGACAAATAGAATTCATAAAGACTTTTCAACTTTGTTGGAAAGTGTTAATGAATAGTATACCGATTACGAATGACTGTTAGTTTATTCTGCTTAACATCCGTAATCGTGATTCCATCGATTTCGTTTTGTAGCGGACTGTCCAATGTTGCTAATTGTGCATTTAAATCACTACCAAACTGCCAAATCAATCCACATGAAATAAATATCATTGCATCAAACTCGCAAGCAATTTCTTTAACATTTATAGCATTTAAATTATACATTAACATAATGCAAAATAGGTGACACATGACTACATGAATAAATCATTTAAGATTATATTAAATGTACGTGTGTATATATGTAAATACAATAAATAAGTGATATGTATGTATATATACAATGTATATATACAATGTATATATATATATATATATATATGTATATATCTATATAATCTAACGCTGGCGTCCAACTAACCGAAAAGTACCGAAAAAATGGGAATTTCAAGGAAACAATTACATCAAAATGTTTTAAAAAGATAGGAGTTTAAAAAAAAAATCAAATTTTCGAAAACTGTGAAGCTTTAAGAGTCCTGAGTTTCCTTAAATAACATTTTACGATGAGACAGGTCTTTAATAATTTTAACTTTGAAAAAAAAAACGACCACCTGCCCTTTTTTTCTGAGCCGAATTCCAACCTATGTAAATATCAAATCGACCCCTACCTGTAGAACCTCGCGTGTAACAACTAAACCTCAAGTACCTGCAAGCGGGTAATTTCTCATATCACTTCTTTTTCAAATTCCACGTTAATAACGCGTCAGGTAAGAGGGTGTTTCTAGGGGTAGGGCTACTATAAAAATTACAGGGCGACCAGGAATGAAATACTCTAAGTTACATTTATACTAAATATACATATAGCATTGCATTTATGTAAACGGGAGAAACATAGCAACCGTTTGACGTCACATAGAAAATATCTGTATGATTCTTTAGCCTCTCATTATATTGACCAAGTCGAAAAGCAAGAAAAAAATGCACGATATAACCGAAGGTATAAAAATTATTGAGTACAGTAAACTTCAAGAAAACTTTGTATCCAAAACGTTATTTGTACCTGTATGTTACAATTTCACTTAAGAAAATCATTGTACTGACGCTTTTCTAATCGAAATATGGATAAAATCATTTAAAAATAAGTTTAAGATTTTTTTTTTCTTTCTGAAGACACAAAAAGGGAGCCATATATACAAATAAGTGATTTAAATAGGTAGGGAATAACTGGTATTTAGAGATATACATCAAGCGAACAAGCTCCATTCGTCGCAAATGCTACAAAAAATGGAACAGAAAAATTTCAACAAACTCATTCGTACCATCATACGGTGATTTGAAAATAATGTGGACAAAAAGGCAATATTCTTGTCCATTTTGCAAAATATTTATAAAACAGTATCAATATAATACGATTACGAGTACGGAAGGGAGCTGGAAAAAACCTTAATGTAATATACAAAATAAAAGTTCTGAGAGAGGGCACCTCCGAATAAGGACATCACACTTTGAATAATATACTTTGGGGGGGGGGGGGTCTGTCTATGTAGAGACTCTTTTCCCAGTCCCGACTAAGCCAAATCATTTCTTCTAGATACAACCAGTTACTAAGTTGACTTGAATAAAGTAAGTCTTGCACGTAACAATCAATATACAGTAAAATAAATAATGAATAGAAAAAGTAAAGAAAGAAATTGTAAAATAATCAATTTATTGAAATAAGTGAAAAACATGTATTTTATATGTATTTTAAATGTATATTATATATGTATTTTAAATGAAATGAGTGAACAGTTTGTAATTAATAGGTTATGAATGCGCTGCGAATGATGGCGTTAGGAACACCATTTGGCAATTCATCCCCTGCACCCGGCTAGCACAAATGTACCTATTTGTATATTAAACTTTATGCACAGATCGATTATAATTAACATTCGCCTATTGGACTCCAACATAAGAAAGCAGCCAAAGAGAGATATTGTCAAAATATTTACTCTTAAAGAAAAGGGGGGTACTTTTCGGTTAGCCGGGCGCCAGTGTTTTATATACCGGGTGTCCCAAAAAGGACTGACTGATTTTAAAATTCAATAACTTGCAAACGGTGACAGATATTTAAAAAATTCTTGCAGGAGGGTTATGCATAAGGTCAAAAGTTTTTTTACAGTGATTTTCAATTTTAGTTCGAATTACAAACAATAGATGGCGCTGCGATCAATAGACGCTGAATTCAGCCTCGATTTTTGGTACTTCGTGGCCCGGATAATACATTTCCATCTCCTTTTTCAGCATGGAACAAGAGAAAGGACCAGAAATCGAGCCTGTATTTAGCGACTATTGCTTACAGCGCCATCTATTGTTTGTAATTCGAACTAAAATCGAAAATCACTGTAATAAAACTTTTGACCTTATGCACAACTCTCCTGCAAGAATTTTTTAAATATCTGTCACCGTTTACAAGTTATTGAATTTTAAAATCAGTCAGTCCTTTTTGGGACACCCGGTATATATATATATATTTTTCAATTTTAGTTCGAATTACAAACAATAGATGGCGCTGCGATTGATAGACGCTAAATTCAGGCTCGATTTTTGGTACTTCGTGGCCCGGATAATACATTTCCATCTCCTTTTTCCGCATAGAACAAGAAAAAGGACCAAAAATCGAGCCTGTATTGAGCGACTATTGCTTACAGCGCCATCTATTGTTTGTAATTCGAACTAAAATCGAAAATCACTGTAAAAAAACTTTTGACCTTATGCATAACCCTCCTGCAAGAATTTTTTAAATATCTGTCACCGTTTGCAAGTTATTGAATTTTAAAATCAGTCAGTCCTTTTTGGGACACCCGGTATATAAGTATATATATACATGTATGTGTATATATATATATACATATATATGCATTTATATATATATGTATATCTATATATGTATGTGGCAATACTCTACCATGTCTGTGCCAATAGGGATTACAATCCCGGGATCCCGTATCCCGAGATCCCGGGGTCCGGCATCATTTTTAATCCCGAAAATTCCGGGATCTTGTCTGCGAAATCCCGGGATTTTCGAGATTGCCCTTTTTTTAAATGGAACAATATTCAGCTGAAATAAAAAAAATATATTTATAGACTTTTTCTTTTGGAAAGAAAAAGAATTAATTTTTATGAAATTTATATATCCTTGAAAAAATATACATATTTCAAGTATTTTTTACATATTTAAAAGCGATTAAATCGTTTAGCATGAAAACCTTTTGACTTGCAAACAGATGTAACCCGCTCGGCTATTATTCGGGAACAATGAAATCATTTGTTTATTTCGATTTCGCCGCGTTTAGAAAGCCGGTCGTTTCAGCAACTGGGAATCAAAAAATTTCGAATTAGAGTTTACTGATAAGCGTCGCATTTGAGTTTCATAGTCATTATTATGTGCTAACTTCTTTGCTTTTCGGGCGCTTATACCTATTTTGCTTTAAAGATGTCTAATGAAAAGGATTTTGTAGCTCATAGGAAAGATAATGATACATCTTCAGTATGGCACTGCTATTTAAGGTCAAAAGATGAAAAAATCGCTAAACGCAAAAGATGTAGCCAAGTGCTTAAAACGTTAGGTGCATCGACTAAGGGTTTCATGCACATTTATCGGCGAAACATGGTACTAAGGTTTAGAAAGAATTTAATACATCATCTCTTCCTTCCACACGTCAAGATTGCATAGAACATGCATTGCTTTCTAAAAAGCGGAAAATAGAAGATTATTTTAGTAGTGATAAGGAATCACTGGATTTAATTTTATTGCGAATGACAGCTAAAGACTGTTTTTCATTTAACTTCAACTGAGTTAAGAAACTTACTAATAGCTAAAGGCTATAAGGATTTGCCAAAATCTGCAGTATCAATTTGAAATCGTGTAGTGAACTATAATAAAAGAGTTAATTACAAGTGAAATACAAACTTTTAAAAATTCAGGAAAAAAATTTAGTTTGACTTTTGACTAATGGATATTTACTGCAAGCAAGCGATTTATGAATATTAATGCCCATTCAAGAAATTTAAATTTGGGCAAATTCAGGAATTTAGGCCTTATGCCCATATATGGATCTTTTACAGCAAAAAAGTGCATTGAAATGCTAACAGAGTGCTGAAACGAATATGATATTTCCCATAAAACAGACAATGTCACAACTGGGACTTGGAGATGAAACTTTAGATGCCGTCATATTTCTTAGAACATATTTTCAAAGGAATACCGATTAGTTAGGAAACAGTGAACTATTCAAAATAATCTTTTTTTTTCACGAGGTACGTAATAATTTTTTATATTATGCAACGTTTTCGAATTTTAACAGCTATTGCTATTTAGAAATTTAAACTATACATCTATGTATTATTTTATTCTATGTGTGTCTCTGTTAAGTTCTTTTATTTCAAGAAAAAAATCTTCATGTTAGGGAAAACCTTGCAATTGCAATATCCTAGAATCATAAACTTTAATTAAGTGGGTATGAGAATAATTCATAATTTAATTCGTGATATTAATTAGTTTTTAATATTGTAAATATTAAACTATTCAAAAACTTGTTTAACAGGAAATAAAAGAAATTATCTAGAAGATGAAGCATAGACATTTCATGTTTTTTGTTGCATTTTCAAACATCAACAGCGTATTTCTTTTAATTTACAATTGTTCTAATTTATCCTATAAGTTTTGATAATTAATTGAAGTTAATTTTTTAATTTGGTATATTTTCATATGCAAATTAGGCTGTAATTTTGCTTTGTCTTTTCTATAGTATTATGATATTTAGCTATTGTAAAAATTCATGATATTACAGAAATTCTAATTTTTCTAATCCCGGGATTGAATCTAAGCAATCCCGAAATCCCGGGATTGGAAATTAGTCTCGGGATTGTAATCCCTAGTGCCAATACTCTACAAGATATTGCAAAGAAGATAGCCGGCGATGCACAAGTAAAGCAGACAAAGGTTGTGTTTATGACGGCCAATTATCATCACTAGGGATATAGTCGCTAAGGGGGGGAGTGCCCTTCGTGGGGGGGGTCTTTCTAAGGGAACCTAACCCGTATTTACGCTTGGAAAACCAAGGCTCGAAGAAAACCACGAAAACTCCGAACGATTAGGCCGACGGGCGCGATTCCGATGGAACCCGGCACCTCCCGTCTACCAGCTTCAAGAGCAGAATCTCTCGGCCACTGGTGGGGCTAAAGCAGACAAAGAAAATAACAGAAGAAACAAGAAGATTGATGAAGAAACGCAGAGAATTTAAAATGAAGAAAAACGATCCTAAATCAAGAGTTGAATATGCTGAATTATATGTAAAACGGTAAGAAAATGTGTTACAGGAAATTTATTTCTGATCTTGTCAAGAAAGTTCTAGAAGATAACAAAAGTTTAAAATCAGCTAGGCGCAAACTTTGTGTTGGAAGAAAAGGTATTTTTGCACTAAAGCGGGAAGATGGAACAATCACCAAAATCAATAAAGAAATAGTACACATCGCCGAAAAATTCTATAACGATTTATATAAATGTGAAGATCAAAGGGAAATCAATTTATGTGATCCATGAGAAAACTTAACAGAAACCGAAGCCATAATCCCAGTGATGACAGACAAAGTTTTACAAGCCATTAAATTTATGAAAAAAGGTAAATGCCCTGGAGAATATGGAATTACAATCGACCTTATCAAAGAAGCAGGAGAAGAATTTGCAAACATGCTATCCTTACTGTTTTCCAAATGTCTCAAGAAGTCAGATGTACCAGAAGATTGGAATAATGCTGTGATGGTGTTACTTTACAAGAAAGGAGAGAAGGAAAACATTAAAAACTACCGTCCGATCAGCTTACTATCAGTGATTTATAAAATTTTCACCAAAGTTTTAACGACAAGACTTGAATCAGCTCTGGACTCAGCACAATCTACAGAATAAGCAGGATTCCGAAGTGGATTCAGCACTATGGATCATATCCAAACGGTAAGGGAACTCATAGAAAAACAAAAGGGATATAATTTACCTCTCTGTCTTGCCTTTATTGATTATGAAAAACCATTTGATTCGGTCTACACATCAGCAGTAGTAGAATCTCTGGAGGACATTGGTATAGACAAACTCAATATTATAAAGAAGAGTTACAAAAAAGCAACAACAACCATCCGCTTGGACAAAGGAAAAGAAAACATCAAGTTTGGAAGAGGGGTAAGACAAGGAGGCACCATTTTGCCTAAGCTTTTTACTCCTGTCTTAGGAAATATTTTCAAGAAGCTGAATTGGTAAAACAAAGGGATTAGAATAAATGGGGAATATTTAAGTCATATCTGATTCGCTGACGACATTTTAATTTTCAGTAACAGTTTTGAAGAATTGGAAAATATGCTACAAGATTTGGCAGAAGCTAGCATTAATGTGGGATTAAAAATAAACTTGGAAAAGACTAAGGTGATGTTCAATTCAATTGCATCAAAAAAGAAAATCGTCTACAACAACACTGAAATTAAAGAAGTGCAAAGTTATGTGTACCTTGGGCAGGAAATATCATCGGATGATAGTATCATGAATGAAATCAATAGAAGAATAAGAAATGGATGGAGTGCTTTTGGGAAGAACAATATTATTCTGAAGAGTAACATGCCCCTTTGTTTGAAAAGAAAGGTATTTCACCAATGTGTTTTGCTTGCGCTAACTTATGGAGCAGAAACATGGACGAAAACAAAACGGATGGTACAAAGATTACAAACAACACAGAGAAGTATGGAAAGATGTATTCTAAGTATAACTAGAAGAGACAGAAAAAGAATAACCTGGATAAGAAGTCAGACGAAAGTTTTTGACATCATTGAAAGAATTAAACGGCTAAAATGGAAATGGGCTGGGCACATTGCAAGAAGACAAGACAATAGATGGAGCACAAACACCATATAGTGGTATCCCAGAGATGTAAAATGGCCAAGAAGACGACCTCAAGTAAGATGGAGTGATGAAATCAGAAAAGTAGCAGGTGTAAATTGGATGACTAAAGCACTAGACAAGAAACATTGAAAAAATCTGGGGGATACCTACATCCAGCAGTGGATTGAAAACGTTTGATGATGATGATGATGATGATGATGCTATATGTATGTATGTATGTATGTATATATAACACTGCCGCCCGGCTAACCGTAAAGTACTAAAAATCGATTTTGAGAAAAATGAAACAGTATCTACGTATTTGTCAAATGCGTTTAAAATGTTAAATAGTGAAATATCAAGTTTTGTGTTCCAAATATCACGCCAAAATGCATCGGCAGTATAGATATTTCGGAACAGATGTCATATTCGCCCCATATTGGCGCGATTTTTTTCTGTCGCCAATATCATATAGGAAACAGGTACTTAACTTGGGCCAAAGTGTCGTTATTTTGCTTGATGTGGTAACCCGGATTATGTTGTTTATGCTGTTGATGTTTTCGCCAAATTGGCAACCGAAAAAAATCGCGCCAATATGGGGAGAATATGACATCTGTACCGATATGTCGTCCGAAAAAGCAAACATTGGATATCCACTCAGTTACGCAAAATACTTCAATGAAACTTGTGTATGAAAAAATTAATGATAAATGTAAGAGGGTTTTATATTTTTTATTACCAATTCCATTAAAAAAATCAGGTTTAAGTAAATCAAATTTTAGATTATGCGATTCAAACTGATGAAATATGTTACATTATAACAAATTTATTATGTTTTAAAATGGTATAACGGTAATAGGTGCATATATTTCACACAGATTGTCTGACGCATTTGAAATGCATAAAAATAGAGTTTTATTTAATTTAAGATTTCTAAAATGAAAACTTTCATCTTTTAGTGAATCTTAGAGGAAATTTAACTAAATTGTATTCCACTTTTGTTGTGGAAAGTAACTTTACTATTTAAATATCAAATATTAGCATTCATTTGTATAACTTGATAGGATGAAAAATGCGTTTAAGATTTATTTTGAGGGATAAATCATTTAGAAATAAATGTATTTATTATAATACATAAGTATGTGTACTAAAAATGTCATGAAATAATGTAAACATTTCTTTGAAATTAAATTTTCTCGTGGATTGATATCATCGCATATACAACTATTCATATTATAACGGCCTCGAGATAAAAATATTAAGTTACGGTAAAATAAATAAAAATGTGTAAATATCTATATATATACTCACAAGCACGAAAAAAGACCCATTGTAATCACAAATTGATGAAGATTTCTCACAAAATAAAATGTTATTTCACTGCCTGTAAAATATATCAAATAGCAGAGCGACAAACTCAAATCAGCTATTTAAAATAGTGTTCTATTTCTAAAAAAAATCAAATATTGCTTTCAACAATGGGTCTCGTGCGCTGATGACAACAATGGGACTCTTACGCTAATTTTTAACATTCAATTCTTATATTTTGAACTTCATTTTTGTACGGCAAAATATTTTCCGTACTCCGTTGCCACTTATTTTCTAATTTTTAAATAAATTTTCTTGCAGTAATAAAAAAATCTTGGGACTCATTTTATATTTTAAATATAAGCCGGATTTTTCGTCATTTGCTCTGGGTTTTCTACTGACAGAATTTAATAATTATTTTTTTAAGTGGAAGCTTTTAATTTGTAGATGCTCCAACACTAAATATTTTTTTAACGTTTTAATTTTTATATTTATTTTTAGTTTTTAAAAAATTAATAACATTTCTTCAAAATTGCATTAATCGGGCCATTTTCTTTGTTTGCGAGGAAAAGGAAATAATGTGGGTTAGTATTTATTATATTTTTATTGACGACATTTTCTCAATTCAGTTGTTATTTTTAATTTGAATAGATGATGATGCTCAAGACCATCAAAAAGGCCAATGAACATAAAAGTTAAAATGAAGCAATTTTTTAAAAAGAGCATTCATTTAAAAAATTGAAACTGCAACATTTTCTTTTAATTGCGTCAGATGAACATCATTTTTAGCGACTTTTTATTCCAACAGTTCTGTAATAAGAGGTAAAAGCTTCAGTGGAAGAAAAGGCTTTCATCTGTGGAAATGACGTCATTTTTAAAGGATATTTGAATTATCCTTCCGGCATTCTTCGATCTGGGAAAGGAACGAAATACGAAAGTGACGTAATATTTTAAGAAGGAGGGGTATATTCACTGGTAGAGGTGAAATATTTTACTGCGAATATGTCTAAATGACGTAAATTTATGTTATTATCTGCCGGTACTGAGATTAGGAAGTCAAGAGCTTCAAAACTCTTAATCTCAGAATCGACTACTGGTAAAACATTTGAAAATGACATCATTTTGACGCAATTGATATGAAATATTTTAGTTTTATGAGTGAAAGTGCGCATGTGAAACGCGCACATTCATTCATAGTGCAGAGTAAACGTGACGTCATTTTCGCCGCCGCCTTTTCTAAGATTAACGGCCTTATAAGTAGCAATTCTATTTGGGGCCTGATGCGAAAATTTTTGTTTCGTTTTCTAGCGATAACCTGTTCATCAGTAGTGATAACTGACATTGCCAATCAAGTGCTTATCTGGCTCGGCTCCTGGTGCTCTTCCTACTAGAACCATTCACAGATAAGCAAAGTCAGTGAAAATTAAATACGCATTCGAAATAAAATATTTTAATTTTACGAATGAAAATTTGCGTTTACTTTTCTTTTTTATATAATATTCATGTGTCTAACATAAATGGACGCATCATTCGGTACTTACGAATGTTTCGGGCCAGATCCTATTCACCGCGCCAACAATGGCATTAATTACACTAACCCATTTATTTATTTACTAGTTTTATTACATAAGGTTTTTACATAAAAAAGAGATGAATTAATGCATTTTTTAGTGGAAACTATGTTTATCTTTTTAAAATGGTAAAAAAAAACCATCGATGCTTTTTTTATTACATAATGTTTTTGCATAAAAAAAGAGATCAATTTATGTATTTTTTAATGTTTATACTATGTTTATGTTTCAAACTACTAAGTTTATTTTACATCTATCTTATCTTATGATTCAAGGGGCCCTGTACTGGGCCCCTTGCAAGGGTGCCAGGGTCATAACTGAAATGTAGATTTGGGGGCAGAAACTAAAAGGAGAATTCACCCCAAAAACGAAGAAGATCGGATAGAAAAGAGGCATGCTATTAACAATTTAGTGCACTAAAACTTCAAGGTGCCCTGTACTGGGCCCCTTGACAGTGTGCCATGGTCATAAATGAAATGTGGAAATGGGGCAGAAACTGAAAGTAGAATTCACTCTAAAAACGACGAAGATCGGATAGAAAAAAGGCATGTTATTAACAATTTAGTGCACTAAAACTTCAAAGGGCCCTGTACTGGGCCCCTTGAAAGGGTGCCAGGGTCTTAACTAAAATGTAGAAATGGGGCAGAAACTAAAAGGAGAATTCACCCCAAAAACAAAGAAGATCGGATAGAAAAGAGGCATGCTATTAACAATTTAGTGCACTAAAACTTCAAGGGGCCCTGTACTGGGCCGCTTGACAGGGTACCAGGGTCATAAATGAAATGGGGCAGAAACTGAAAGTAGAATTCACTCTAAAAACGACGAAAATCGGATAGAAAAAAGGCATGTTATTAACAATTTAGTGCACTAAAACTTCAAGGGGCCCTATACCGGGCCCCTTTCAAGGGTGCCAGGGTTTTAACTGAAATGTAGATATGGGGCAGAAACTGAAAGGAGAATTCACCCCAAAAAAGAAGAAGATCGGATAGAAAGAGGCATGTTATTAACGTTTTAGTGCATAAAAACTGAAAGGGGCCCAGGGGCCCCGGCCCTTAAAAAATTAAAAATCCGAACCTCAGGAGCATCAGGACCTGTCTTGGACTAATCACACCTGAATTTTCAGACTTCTACGTGCAGTAGTTTTCGCTAGCCATCGCACACACACACACACACAATACGCCCACACACGCACACAAACACACACATTTGCAAAAATTTAATTTCAAATTTAAAGTGAGTGAAAAACATAAACAAGTCGGAAATTGTACGTCAAACGTGGGAAATGAGATGCGTTCGTACTATAACTAGTTTTATAAATTTTCAGATATTCGTGCAATATCTGTTGCACTCTTATGCAAAAATACATGAATACAAAATTTATTACGATTCTACATTCGAAATTCAGTAATACGGAAATAATAGGACTCCATCTGAAAGAGAACGGAATTACCATGGCAACCTAGAATCATGACCTATCATGGGATATTAAGATTTAATAGGATGAAAAAAACATTTATTAATATCTTTTTAAGTTTTGATTCAATTTTCATAAAATTTGAAATGACTCTACAAAATTCTGAAACGATTCTGTATATGGGAGATTCTCAAAATGTGGGATCATTAAACGTTAACTATATGTAATTTTAAAAATTTTCAAATTAAAGGCCATTTTTTTTAATAGTATAGTATTTTGTCTATAAATATAATATATAAATATGTTATAATAGTATGTCTACAAAATTATACACAAACAGCAACTATTCTGGAAAATTAAGGATTAAAGCATTTAATTAGCAGTTACGTACGTTACGAATTTTGGGCACTCTTTCGCATGTACGTTACAGATTTTGGACGTTGCTCTTAGTATTTAAAAAATTCTTAAGACTAAAAATGTAAGTAAATGTGTCTGTATACATATATATATGTATAATTAACTTTTTGTTATCCAGTAATAATAATAATAAAATCCTTTCGGACATAACAAAATACAGAAAAATTCTTTATAGAAAAGTCCTTCTATCTCCAAAAAAGCAATAAATCAACCTGCCATCTCTTAACGAAATTATCAAAAGATCATCCGTTTCCTTTATGCATTCGTTGTTTACCATTAGAACCACCTGGAAAAAAGTTAAAACTCTTTTTCTTGGTGGTACATTGGAGCAGTTAACGTTATGAATGTCCGAAATTGGCCTCATTAGCATAAAATAATAAAATTTTAAGATGTTTATACAAAGCTCTTACAATAAATTATGTCGTTTTCTGTCTCTGAATAGACATAAAAACTCAGTGTAAAAAAAAAGATAAAGTCAATGATAATTAAAGTTATGTTTGAAAGGCTTAAAGTTATGACGTGTGTCCTGTGCCCACCTTTTGAGAATCGCCCCTATATTCAATTTCAAACCATTCGGTAGGGTAGTTTTTAAGCTGGTATATGCGAGTAGACGGACGGACAGACAGACGGACGGACCAGACGACTACTATAGGTACTACGTGTTTATATAATTACGAACGGACCTAACAAAAATCAAACTTTTATTAATGTCCAGGCTTGTTCCCCTGTCATCCAATCTCAAAGTAAAATAAAAACTTTGAGATCGCTCTTATGAATTATGTCAAAAAATTAATATACAAATTATCAACAATTTTCAAAAGGAAGTATGATTAGTGTTGGAAAATCAATAAATAAATATTTAAAATATTTTATCTAATAACTGAGCTGATATATACAAAATTTAAATAATTTTCGAGGAAAAATCCCTTAACTGCGAATTGTTCAAAACGATCATGAAAAACACAAGCATGCCCTCTGAGGTTATCTATAAATGTACTATCCTGCATAATAGCAAAACGTTCCTCATAACTCCTAATTTTCTAAGAATAATTTTCTCGTTTTGAGACTTAACAGTGTACTGCTGTATAAAATTCCCGTTCATTTAATGTACTTTCATTTATTTCAGGTCACCGATTATGAAACGAGCTGAAGTAATAATAATTAAACTTTATAATTTGCATTATGAAATTGAGTTAATGGGCTGAAATTTCGTGTTTAATGAGTTTGAACAGGGAATGTTAATCTAATATGAATTTAATTCTCCTAAAATATTTCTTTCAAATGAAATCTATATTAATAAGTTAAACAATCTCAGTATCACAGTGCACATACATTACAAGCGCACAAACACTCACACATACGCACTCTCACACTCATACTCTCATGCATACACACACACACTCTCACACTTACACGCAAACACAAACACACATACGCACACACACTAACGCACATACGCGGACGCACGCACAGACACACAAACTCACATTTACAATAATTGAATTGTACGTTTTATGTGAGTAAAAATCATAAGAACTCAAGAAATATAACTGAAACAATTTTCTTTTAAAAATACTTTTTTTTTTCAGATTATATACACAGTGGTTTCACCAATCAACATACTTCTCAAAACAAGAAACGATGCATGTCGTGGAATCTACTTCCATGAATTCTACACAGCTGTAATAATTTGAACGTCTATAGTGATTTATTAAAAAGCAGTAAACCAACGTTTAAAATGCACAAATAATACGTGAAAAAGCAGTAAACAGCTGTTTCGAATCTACTAGCGAGATTCTTCTTCAGTGCAAGATAGGGAAAAAGGAACAACGTGCTAGAAAAAGCAAGGCTGAGCAACTTTTTAATATTCCTGCACAAAGGCTTTAATTGCTATATAGTGATTTAGTTCCACGGAATTTTTCCTTCACGGCGTCATGGAACAGACCACTTTCTTAAATATTCATAATATAATAAACTTGCTTTATTAAAATAGTTGTTTCTGGAGCTGTTTTGCTCAAATGATGGTGGAAGAAAATACAGACGTTCACGTTATTTTGGCTGTCTAGAGTTCAGTGCAGTAATTTTTATGAAGTACTTCGCCATGAACTCTGGAATGCGAATTTATTGAAAACTTAATGAACTACTAGATAAACATCAGAGTCAAGTTCTTAGGATATAATTCTGAAATATAACGACACGCTTCGACATCGAAAAAGAATCCTGTACCCAAGGCAACAATGTATTTTCTAGATCTTGTTTTCATATACCTATGTTAATTTCAGCTCCAAAACCATATGGTTTTGTGAGGTAATTCTAATTATGTGCGATTTTTAGAGATAGACGAAAAATAATACAACAATGTATTTAATACTATGACCAAGAAAAGAGAAAAAATTTAGAAAATAACATAAATAGTCAGTGCTTAATTTGCGCCGGAGCCCAGATCCGGTACTTCTCTGTTTTAGTAAATATTTAAATAATGGTCGGAATTCGCTGGAGCTCATAAATACAGGGCTCCGGAGCCCAGTGCAATAGCGTTCCGAAAAACCGAAACCTAAATTACTCTTTCCTTTCCTTCCAATTTCCAAACTTTTGCATTTTTTTAAAAAATCAAAACACGTATATGTGACGTAATGTGTCGCACACGTATAAGGAGATGGAGATAAAACGGACTCAATTTTTATATTAGTTTTTGAGCTTGGACTGACTCAAGTTCAATCTGTCTTACATTCAAAATTTTATTTATTCATGTATAGAAAAAAAATTTCCTCCTTCAAAATTAAGTATTACATTCTATTTCAAATCATTTAATGCTATTTTGATCAAAATGAACGAAAACAGAAATCGTGTTTTTCTATTCCAGTGATATTTACAAATTTATGTGTGGCATTGAAGGCGGCGACGTGTTGATACGGCGCCACTTAATAGACTGAACAATGAATTTACTTTCAGTTCAATTTTCTTTTGTGACGAAAAAACAGCTAATTAAAAATTTTCCCCCTGTAAATTTCAGAAAAACGGAAAATTTTCTGGAATTTACGGGGAAAACTTTCCGTTAAATTACGGAAATAGTACTGGCGTCTCGATTGCCAGTAGAATCTCCGTATTTTAGTCCTTTTTTTTACAGTGAGCTTTCAGTCAAATCGATCTAATCTTCTTATTTCTAATCCATTGTTGAATCACTCCATCCTTTTGTGAATAAACCACAAACGGTTGGATAAGAATACTTTTCTTAAAAGAGTGTTGGAGGAAGGCAAAACAAGCGTTTAAACGCAGCCTTAGGCAGACAGACGATTAGACGGCAAACAGATAAACAGGATACATGAAAATTTTCTAACTACACTAGAACCCCGCTAATCCGAACTAATTGGGACCGCTGCCTGTTCGTATTACAAAAAATCCGGATTACCTGAAATTCTGATAAAAATAGAAAAGAAAAAGGTATTTGCTAAAAGAAAATGTAAGTTATAAGTACTCAGTAGTACAGTAAACATCCTCTAAACGGGCTAAGGTCCGGCATGCTGGATAATCCGATGTGACGTTTTATCTGAGCTCACTCAGAGACCAGATGGCCATAGCGTAATAAACATTTTTAATTGGAACCTCCAGATGCCTAACTATAAATTTACATGTCAGTGCTTCACAAAATCCAGATGGAACGTGTAAACAGATTTAATGATGTAAATATCTTGAGAAGTGCTGCGTAGCATTCTGAATTTGTAAGAACTGAAACTTTTGACTAAGATGATTCAATATACCACGTGTGGGGTGGATAGGAGATAGACTGATCTCTCGGAAAAGGCCCCGTGGGATGAGATGCTGCTGTGACACGACCGAAGGTAGTTATCGGTTCTGCTGGAGGAGCGATTCGCTCCAAAAAGGATAAATTCTATTATGTGTAAGGCTGTATGGGTGTTGCTGATGTGTGTGTCCGTGTTTCGTCAATAAAAAAAACTGTAGAAAACGAACTCAAAGTTCTTTTTATTTGAGTTAAGAGTAATTCTTTAAGTTAGATTTTATTGGCGCTACACCGAGAAGACATTCAGGAAGAAAAAAAGTATTGCTTGTTTAATACTCTTTATGTTTATAATAATCTGATAGAACTTCAGAATAAGAAATTAAGTGACAGCTCATTATAAAAGGAACAAAATCGCGAATCTATAAATAGCTCTGTCACTACGTTAACGAGTGGTGGGGGGTGGGGAGTGGAACATTTCTGTAGATAATTTGCGAAATCAAGCTATTGCAAAGAAAAATAAATTTTTATGATCTGAATTAAATGCTTTTTGCATTTTAAAAAATAAAATAATTTTATAGTGACTGGCAAACAAACTGATATTCGACATTTTTTTAAGGTGGCTTCTACGAGTGGGCCTACAGTACATGTTTTCATTTTATATTCGTGTACATATGTTGTACTTTTAAATTATTAATTTTTTTTTCTATTCAAGCTGTTTAAAAAATAAAAAACATGCTTTACTGCCATTTTTTGTTTAATTATAACTTCTACACGTTTTTCCCAACATTCATCCTGTAATCAAGAAAATTTCGAAGTAAAAAGTGTAAAAAGTACTTTTTTTTGTTTTTTTTTTTAAATAGTTCAATATTTTCAGTTAATCTCTTAAGTATAATTTTCGAAAATAAAATCGGTTCGGGTTAAACGGAATTTTGAATTAGCGGGTTTCGGATTAGTGGGGCTCTAGTTATGTTGGAAATCGTAAAAAAAGAAAAATCCACTATAAACATGCATTATTCATAATGATTATGAAAAGCACACATTCACTATGAATTCAAGCTATCTATATAAATCTATTATCCTCGTGAATAACAAAACGTTACTTATAACTCCTAATTTTCGAGAATAATTTCCTCGTTTTCCAACTTAACGGCGGGAGGCTTATTGTATAAAATTCTCGTTCATTTAATCTACTGTCATTTATCTTCAGCGTACTGATTATGAATGAGAAGGACTGATAATAATAATAGAACTTTACCACATTGCATTATGGAATTGAGTTTAAGACTTAATGGAGTGAAATTTCGTGATTAAAGAGTTAGACCAAGGGAATGTTAATCTGTTATGAATTTAGTTCAAAAATATTTCTTCCGTATGAAATATATTTTAATAAAAAGATAATCTTAATTTTAAGATTATATTTTTATGTGTGTATTTATTATATTTGCCTCTCCTCGTGCAAAATGCCCCACCAGTGGCCGAGAGGTTCTGCTCTCGAAGCTGGTAGACGGGAGGTGCTGGGTTCGATCCCAATCGCGCCCGTCGGCCTAATCGTTCGGAGTTTTCGTGGTTTTCTTCGCGCCGTGGATCTTCCATGCGTTAATACGGATTAGGTTCCCTTAGAAAGACCCCCACGGAGGGCACTCCCCCCGGGCCTATATCCCTCGTGTAGATAATTGGCCGTCAAAAATCAACTCAACTCAACCCCTCGTGCAAAATATCCTTATATTACATCCTGAAGGCATGCGTTCGTTTGGGAGCAGAAAGATCCAAGAAAAACTGTATCAGAATCCGTTAAGGCTCTCAACAGCTCTGCTCAACAAGCGCAAAAAGTTTCGACGCATTTACAAATTCTTTTTTTACCGGAAAGATATACAATTGGAAGGTCTGAATTTAGGTCAAAATATTTCTTTCGTATGAAATATGTATTAATACAAAAATAATCTTAATTTTAAGATTATATTTTTATGCATGTATTTATTATATGCACGCTCACCACTCCTTCCGTAAAATATCCTCATAGGGCACCCTAAATATGCGAGGCAATCACCGCAAACGATTTTCCCCCAAAGATCATAATGTAATGGCATTATTTTATGCGTCCCTGTAAACGAATTATAAATGCTACTTATTCTATACTCCTGATAAAGCATGTTGTAGACCCCCCCAGTAACGAATATCAATCTCATTAAGTTTGAAATATCGTAATTCCAATAAACTGTTCCACAAGCAATGTCTCCCCGTAGATCATAACGTAAAGAAATTCTTTTGTGTGTTTCTGTAAACGAACTATAACTGCTACACGCTTCATTCTCAATGTCAAACGTTCTATATAGTAATGCTCAATAATATACAAAAACTACGTGGCAAAATCCAGTATATTTACGAGAGTTAGAGCGAGGATAGGCGGCACAGAAGTTTACGCAGACAGATGGTTAGGCGGCAACCGAACAAACCGAATTCAGGAAAATTTTCTAAACGAAAAAAAAACGATTTTGTTAAAACTACAAAAAGATAGCTGTGTTAAAACTACAAAAAGATAGCTGTGCTAAACAATTTTTTTGGATACATAGCCCCATCTAAATATTTGGTTGGACTGACCAAAGGATTTTGTTAGTTCGATAAAATTTTATTGAACTAACAATATTATTTGGTCAGTCCAACCAAATATTTCGAAGGGGATAATATTAACCAAACATTTTGTTCTTTTAACTAAATAAATTTTTTTTTCCGCGTAACTATGTCAGAAAGTATAAAAAGAGAAAAATTTACTACAAACATGCATTATTCGTAATGATTATGAAAAGCACGCATTCGCTATGAATTGAAGCTATCTTTAAATCTATTATCCTCGTGAATAACACAATGTTACTTATAACTCCTAATTTTCTAGAATAATTTCCTCGTTTTCGAACTTAACGGCTGCTTGTTGTATAAAATTCTCGTTCATTTAATCTACTTTCATTTATCTTCAGTGCACTGATTATGAATGAGAAGTTGTCACAATAATAATAGAACTTTATCATTGCATTATGGAATTGAGCTTAAGACTTAATGGAGTGAAATTTCGTGATTAAAGAGTTAGGACAAAGGAATGTTAATCTACTATGAATTTTGTTCAAATATATTCCTTCCGTGTGAAATAAGTATTAATAAAAAATAATCTTATATTAAAAATGTATCTATTATGCATTTATTATATGCACGCTCACCACTCCTACCGTAAAATATCCTCATATGACACCCTAAAGATATGAGGCAATCATCGCAAACGATTTTTCCCCACATACTATCATAATGTAATAAGATTATTTTATCCGTCCCTGTAAACGAATTATAAATGCTACTTATTCTGTACTCCTGAGAAAGCATGTTGTAGGCCCACTAAGTGAAGAATATCAATCTCATTAAGTTTGAAATATCGTAATTCCTATAAAGTGTTTCACAAACAATGTTTCCCCGTAGATCATAATGTAAAGGAATTCTTTTGTGTGTTTCTGTAAACGAACTATAACTGAACCTTCTCAATGTCAAACGTGCTATATAGTAAAGCACAATAATATACAAAAATTACGTGGCAAAATCGAGTGTATTTACGAGAATTACAGCAGGCTAGGCGGCCAGAAGTTTAGGCAACCAGATGGTCAGGCAGCAACCGAACAAACCGAATTCAGGAACATTTTCTACACGGTAAAAAACGATAGTTGTGCCAACCAATTTTTTTGGATACATAGCCATATTCAAATATATCGTTGGGCTAACCAAAGAATTTTGTTAGTTCAATAAAATTTTATTGAACTAACAATACTATTTGACCAGTTCAACCAAATATTTCAACGGGATAATATTAACCAAACATTTTGTTCTTTTAACCAAATAATTTTTTTTTTTCATGTAACTATGTCAGAAAGTGTAAAAAGAGAAAAATCCACTACAAACATGCATTATTCATAATGATTATGAAAAGCACACACTGGCTATGAATTGAAGCTATCTTTAAATCTATTATCCTCGTGAATAACAAAACGTTACTTATAACTCCTAATTTTCTAGAATAATCTCCTCGTTTTCGAACTTAACGGTGGCTTGTTGTATAAAATTCTCGTTCATGTAATCTACTTTCATTTATCTTCAGCGCATTGATTATGAATGAGACGGAGTAATAATAATAATAGAACATTATCATTGCATTATGGAATTGAATTTAAGACTTAATGGAGTGAAATTTCGTGATTAAAAAGTTAGAACAAAGGAATGTTAATCTAATATGAATTTAGTTCAAAATATTTCTTCCGTATGAAATATGTATTAATAAAAACGTAATCTTGATTTTAAGATTATATTTTTATGGATGCACAATGAAACCTCCATTAAGAAACCACCTCCCTGAACGACCATTTTTTCATGGAACGAAATTTATTCCCATAGGCTTTACCTCCATTCAGAGACCATCCTAGATGAACTCCCTTCATGAGCGACCCATTTCTTTGAAGAAAATGAAACAAATTCCGTTTTTCCTGGACGCTTGAAGAAGGTTTTACTAGAAAAATAATTCCGGAGAACGCATTATCCATCAAACTTCTAAACTTAGATTTTTTTCTAATTCCGGTAACTTTTAAGTGTTTAAACCCCTTGTGACATTTTAGGCAATGAATTTAACTCTGATGACAAATTAAGAATGACGGTCAATAAATTCCCGTGCCTTATTCAGCCAAGAAACTCTCAAAGAAATAGATAAATTAACAAAGTCGTCATTATTTATTCCCGTCCAAAAAAAAAAAATTGCATTTATTTACTGCATTTCGAAAGGACGTGGAAATCAGTTATAAAAGGTAAAACCGTAAAATCGAATCAAACGCCAATGCATTCATTTTTTAAACTCTGCAGTAATTAACTTATGTAATTAATTTTTGTTTTGATACTTAAATTTTTATATTTTTTCCTAATGTGAAAAATAAATTTTAGTATCATTAATTGTTGTTATCTTTTTTTAACAATTAAAATCTAGATTTAAACATGACCACCTTTAAGAGTCCACCTCTTGGAGCGACCCATTTTTATTGGAACGGAATGTAGTCGCTTTAGGGAGGTTTTACTCTATTAATAAAAACGTAATCTTAATTTAGGACTATATTTTTATGTATGTATTTATTACATGCACAGTCGCCTCTCCTCGTGCACAATATCGTCATATTACATCCTGAAGGCATGAGTTCGTTTGGGTACAGAAAGTTCCAAGAAAAACTGTATCAGAATCCAGTAAAGGTTTCAATAGCTTCGACATAATAGGGAAAGACCAAGTCGAAGTAAAAAATGAACTGTCAATATATCCAAAAAAAAAAAAAAAAAAAAAAAACACAAAAGGACCAGTAAATAAATAAATAGAAATGCTTAATTCATCTTTAAAAAGTTAAAGTTAAACTTTCACTGTGTGCAAAACTACTTAAAAGATGAGACAATATTTTAAAAAGATGTTAAATTACTTTGATATCTTAGTACTTTCAACTATAAAAACATAGTCTTCGTCAGAGAAATATAAGAAATACTACTGTTATTAACACGTTCACGCCGGCGCGATGGATCACACTCGATTGTCTCAGAGTTGTCAAGTCTCCGGCTTTTTTCACACCACTGTTATTTTGGAGAAAATGTTGTTCTTTTAAATCACCCAATTGTTCTAATTAAATAAAACAACATTTTCTGTATTAAAATACTGGTATCCAAAAAGCCGGAGACTTGGCAGCTCTGAGACAGTTGAGTGTGACCCACCGCGCCGGCGTGAACGTGTTAACATCTAATTTTCAAAATTCACGTAGATGGTGACGAAAGGAGGGAAAATGGGAGTGAATTTTTAGATCCTGAAAACATTGGTTTTTTCCCAATGTTTTCCGGATCTAAAAATTGACTTCCACTTTCACTCCTTTCTTCACCATCTACGTGAATTTTGAAAATTAGACGTTAATAACACTAGGGCGATTCTCAAAAGGTGGGCACTGGAACTTTAAGCCTTTCAAACATAACTTTAATTATCATTGACTTTATTTTTTTTTTTTAAACTGAGTTTTTAATTCTATTCAGAGACAAAAAATGACATAATTTATTGTAAAAGCTTTGTATAAATATCTTAAAATTTTATTATTTTATGCTAAAGTGGCCAATTTCGGACATTCATAACGTTAACTGCTCCAATGTACCACGAAGAAAAAGAGTTTTAACTTTTTTCCAGGTGGTTCTAATGGTAAACAACGAATGCATAAAGGAAACGGATGATTTTTTTAGAAGGGCTTTTCTATTAAGAATTTTTCTGTATTTCGTTATGTCCGAAAGTAACGTACGTAACAAAGTATTTGATTTTATTATTATTATTACTGGATAACAAAAAGTTAATTATACATATATATATGTATACAGACACATTTACTACATCCTTAGTCTTAAGAATTTTTTAAATACTAAGAGCAACGTCCAAAATCTGTAACGTACGTGCGAAAAAATGTCCAAAATTTGTAACGTACACAACTGCTAATTAAATGCTTTAATCATTAATTTGCCAGAATAGTTGCTGTCTTTTAATGTTTGTGTATAATTTTGTAGACATACTATTAAAAATATTTATACATTATATTTATAAACAAAATACTATACTATTAAAAAAAATTGGCCTTAAATTTGAAAATTAAAAAAATTACATATAGTTAACGTTTAATGATCCCTCCTTTTGAGAATCTCCCTGTAATATTTCTTATATTTATCTGACGAAGACTATGTTTTTATAGCTGAAAGTACTAAGATATTAAAGTAATTTAACATCTTTTTTTAAATATTGTCCCATCTTTTAAGTAGTTTTGCACATAGTGTAGGTTTAAGTTTCACAAAAGGACCATAAGGTTGATTTGAAGCATTATGGGTGTTTCGGTGATAATGCTAAAAACAAAAACAAGATGAATGTCAGCAAGGAAACGATTGCGACAAATTGTGAAACAGTTGCTTGAATAGTATTCTAAAAAAACTGAAGCAATGCCACAATCTTAAGCTCACAAACAAAAAAGTAACAATTCAGAAATGATAGCATTCATGAATGGGACTGTTGGTGATCAATGGCAAAAAGTTTTCAAACTTTTTTCAATCGAACGGGTCTATATTTGATACAGAAATTGAATTCCATCGAATTATGCTCTTATTTAACCAGTTACTTTGGAAATCGATCAAAAGCTGCAGTCGGTGACGGTTTGAGGTGAGATTTCTTCTACCGACGGAAAAGTATTTTTGTTGATGAGGGTGCCAAAATCAACAACTAAACGTTATCGTTAAAAACTATCTTCGAGACTTTTGTTTCTCTGGTCCAGAGCTTAATTTCTAACAAAAACAGCACCGGAGCTCTAATTTTCTGCAGACCCCCACTCCGTGGCTCCTCCACAGGCGCATTTATACTTCACACATTATTTACGAAGTTTAACGCAATTTCTTCAGAAAAACTTTTTTTAATATTTGTGAATATGTATATTCCTTTAACCCCTTAACAGTGACATTTGTTTTCTTACAAAAAAATTAAAAATGGGGCTGGACACCACTTTTTCCATGCTAAAATATTTACCTTACTTAATCGAAAAATATCTGACAATCAATAAAGATAAATTTACAGTTATAAATTAGTGGTATCAAAATGCTTTTAATAACGAAGCAAGCAAAGTGTTCCTGCCCGAATCCAGTTCGGACGACACTGTTAAGGGGTTAAATATAATAAAATCTAATAAATGAACAGAGCAAAAAGATTAAAATCAGGAGTAGGGGGGAATTTTCTGAAAATCGTATTCGCCAATGATTTCTTTGTATCAACTAGCTAAACACAACATCAGGGCTTCGGTGAGCAGTATTTATAAACTCTGGCGGATTCCTACTAATATTTAAATATTCACTAATAATGAAGAAGTACTGGTGCTGCTTTCCTGTGAGTTTCAGTGCAAATTGAGCACTTCGTGGAGCTAATAAGTTGATCAATAAGAGTATTTTATAAACGCGAACAAAAAGCAGCCAGTAGACATAACACGATCACGAATTAAAACGGCAGATACAGTTGCCTTTAATTTTCCCATTTTTCGTCGCCGTGTATCATAGCAGTCATTTTGTAACTTTTAACATTATATCTGTTTATTTTCTTATGTTTCATTATGTGAAATTTTGAATTTGGTTGTTACGAGAACTCTGTTATAATGAGCGTTCCTCCTCGTTGCAATGGAGTTCTATCGTAGAACCATTCGATAGGAAATTTGCTATTTATTTTCGTATGTTTCATTATATGAAATTTTGAATTTGGTTGTTGTGAGAACTCTCTGTTATAACGATCATTCCTCCTCGTTGCAAAGGAGTTCGATCATAATACCAATTGTATAGAAACTGTACTATTTATTTTCGTATGTTGCATTATATGAAATTTTCAATTTGGTTGAAACGAGAGCTCTGTTATAATGAGCGCTCCTACTCGTTGCAAAGGAGTTCGATCGTAGTATCATTCGTATCGAAAATGTACTATTTATTTGTGTATGTTTCATTATATGAAATTTTGAATTTGGTTGTTGTAAGAACTCTGTTATAATGAGCCTTCCTCCTCATTACAGCGAAATTTGATCGTAGTACCATTCGTATAGGAAATGTAGTGCTTTAAAAAATTATATAAAAAAAGAAAGTTTCGGGTTGGACATGGGTGCCGGCAGGACGAAATCGAGGAGGGCTAATATTTTGAAATACACCAATTTAACAAATAAAAACATTAAAATGCCAAAAGCTGGGGTTTTCATTTTCAAAATGAAGAATCAAAACGGTATATATTTGTTTAACAACTGGGCGCATTCTGCGTCTTCTGTTAAATGAACATGAGGTAAGACTTCGGGACAAGTCTTCAGTTTTACATTTGAACTAACTTTTATTGAATTTTACTATCAAAAATCACCAAGAATCGATTTTGACAAAATATTTTTATTCTATACTTTAATTCATTCCCAGATGCCAAATATTAAATCATTTGGGACAAGTGTTTTGAAATTAAAATTAGTTTATACCTACTGTGTAATGTTAAATTACTTTTACACTTTTTTTTATTAATATCTCCTTAAATAATAATCTTATCTTGATTTTCTACTAATAAAATTTTTTCAGATTTTTAGCCTAGCATCTCAGTTTTTCAGAAGAGAAAATTTCCAGTTTTAATTTTAAAGATGTCAGAATATAAAGGATTACAAGATGATCTAACTTGAAAAGAGATCATAAATTCACTTCTGAAGCTCAATACATTTTTATTTTCTTCTGTTTAAAATTTCCCATTGCACTCCCATACTCAGAATTAAAATTCGTTGTCTTAAGAAAAAGAAATCTTCATAATTTTTAATAATTTGGTGCTTATGATAACATATTTTAAGCTGATCTCTTTTTAAAAAATGTTTTTTTCTTATCTAGAAAGACATATTTTTAAGACATTAAAAAAGTTCAAATTATTTTGTAAGAAAGAAAGAAAAAAGGTATGGGCTTAACAGATAAATGCCAAAAAGAAATATCTGAAACTTGTTACTGATTAATTTCATTTTTTTTATAAACTTAGAATATTCTTAATTCTTTATTAATTCATAAACAAATAATTAATCAAATTTCTTTTGATTTTGTAGAAAAAATAAAAATGATTCTTTCGACAGCAAATCTTGCTTCTTAGAATAATAAAATTTATGGAAATTTAAACTGCAGCCAATCACAAAAGATACTGTGCTACTTTTTTAAAATACTTTACTACATTTTTAAAAGTAATTGTTAAAAAGTTTTAATGATAATCTATATGTCCGTAATTCTTACAATTCGGTCTAGGGTGTTTCAGGCATTTGTGTTGTTGAAGTTTGTTGAATTTGGATTCTCCATCGAAAATAAGGGGACAAGTGTAACATCATGTTTTGATTACCCGAGATGTAATTTCGCAAGGTACGCTTTCATGTGATCAGAACGGTGTGTTGCTGTTTGTTTATGACGGCCAATTATCAACACGAGGGATATGGGACTAAAGGGGGATGCCCTCCTTGGGGGTCTTTCTAAGGGAACCTAACCGTATTTCCGCAAGGAAATCCAAGGTTCGTAAAAAACCACGAAAAACTCCGAACTATTAGCCCGACGGGCGCGATTGGGTTCGAACCCAGCACCTCCCGTCTACCAGCTTTAAGAACAGAGCCTCTCGGTCACTGGTTGAGCATGATTAGAAAGGTATCTCATTCCTAAAACCACCTCCGGCAGAAATCTTTATCAACTGTATCAATATTTGTGATGATGTAAGCGATCTAGACCACATTACTGTTAGAAGTAGGTGCAAAAATGTTGCCACACGAACCCAAACTTTCAGACAAGACAGCGTTATGTTGAAAAAAAAACAATTCCAAATACTTAGTTAATACTGAGGATGTGCTTTTCCAGGTAATAGCATTCATAAATAATAAATCTACTGTTGAAACTGTGACCTATTCCAAGGCTGTACCACGCTCCAAAATTTTCCTACATGGAGAGGCAGTCATTCCTTTCTTACAGATCCCAGTGTCCCAGGCAACCCTGTTTCGATGCAACGATCCACCAATTGCTCTCATTACGATACTAACTACACACAAACGTTGCTGTCTTTCTACAGTTCCCTAGTACCAGTATTATGCTACTTACAAGGAAGGTCTCCTTACTGGGCATGCTCAGAATAGTTTGAAAAAAAACTAATTAAACTACTTATGTATGTAATAAAGGATCAATCAAATTTAGCGGCAGAATTACAGTAGAGAGTCTGTAAAAAAATAAAATACTTTCGAGTATTTGGCACGAAAAGACGAAAGCGTCGCGCGATTTGGCGAGCAGTACTTTTCCTCGTCAGAAGCAAACGATTTTAATGCACCTGAAAATTGCTTGTTAATTGATTTTTAGAATGCGTGTAAATAGTATTTAATGAATTGAAACTTAAACAATGAGAGAGTTTAATAAATACATTTTTTTGGTTGCTTGTTACTTAATCTTATTACTTTAAAAACACTATACTATATAAAAAATATTTTCATATATTTAAGCGTACTCTAAAATAAAGACAAGGTGAAGAATGCTACAGATATCCATTTCAATATCAAATAAGTCGTTGTTTCCATAGCAAAAAAAATGGTATTGACAGTACTGAATTGGACTTAATTGTGAAATTGAAAAAACTTTAATTAATTTAAATTTTGTTTTAATTCATAAAACGTGATAGTTAACTTTCATTATAAATATATATATATATATGACAAAACTAGTTAAATCAAACTAAAACTGACAAAACTAAAGTTATTTACATTAAATTTATTTAATCATGTTCAATATGAAACATTTTTATCTGAAAGAATATTTGACATAAAAAAAATATTTTTTTAAATGTTATTCCATCGCCAACTGGTGATAAATCACCAAATATCGAAATTTTCATCATTTTTTCACGCACGATTTGTCGAGTTTCCGCCAAAAAATATTTTATAAACATGTCTATCCTTATGGGTAGAACATTCTACAATTTTTTCAGAATTTTCGGAGTATGCCCGTATAGAGACCTTCCTTGATAGTAATCCTTATACTCTCTTCAGTGGAATCACTCGAAAATACTGATATCGGAACGGTTACCACTCATTTTCAAGATGTGTGTTTCCATTTACTTACAATCAGGGCTTAATTTGCACCGGAGCCCACCGGAGACCAGCTCCGGTACTTCTCTGTTCTTACTAAAATTTTAAATTTTGGTTGGAAATCACCGGAGCTCATAAATACAGGACTCCGGAGCCCAGTGCAATAGCGCTTCTGAAAAAACGAAGCCTAAATTACCCTTTCCTTTCCTTCCCATCTCCAAACATTTGCATTCTTTTTTATCAAAACACTTATATGTGACGTAATTTAGAGGAGGTGAATATAAAACGGACTCAGTTTTTGGGCTTGGACTGACTCAAGCTCAATCTGTCTTACATTCGAAATTTTGAAATTGAAAAACATTGTTCCATTCTTCAGCATATAAATATTAATTTCTGTAAATTTCATTCATTTTATTTTCATAAAAATACGTAGCTGTGAACTATCTCTAACACTTTTTCCTGTATCATAATCCTTACTATATTTAATCGCAGAATTCTGAAATTAATTAACATTAAAATTTGGCAAATATTACTATTCGGAAGGAGTGATAACTAAAAAGTGGAATTGTTGACAGCTGATAGATATGCTCATAGATTTAAAGTTTTTATTTTCCTAAAGGAAAAAAAAAAATGCTTTAAATTTTGCAAATAATATACGAAATAAAAATATAAATATATCCAGATTGCAGTGACGGGGGGGGGGGGGGGGGGAGGTACAGCTGTTAGTACCAGTACCGCAAAATATCAGGGCTCCGGTACTTTTTTTCTAGAAATTAAGCCCTGCTTACAATAGCATACTTATATATGTCACCGATTGCGTTGCCTTATAAAACTCCAAAAGCAGTAAAAATTAAAACAAAAATGAGGAAACGATGGAAGCAAAAGGGAGAAATTATGCAGGATGCATAATAAAGCCAGCGTATAAATTTAAAAAAAGCGTTCTTTTTGTTGTTCTATTGTGCTTCTTCTACCGTAATAAACGAAATATCCAGTATTGGTTTTCTAAATTGTAACCTGCTATCTAGACATTTTAACCCTTTATCTACTGACGGTACTTATAAGTACCATTAAAATAACTTGTTATAAAATTCATTTAATACATCGATTAGTAGTAATACGGTTTAGATTGAGTCATAGATACATTACTTTATCTTGTTTTAAAAGCATTATGGGTAACACAAAACAAAAATATTTTTAAAAGGATGATTTCTTTTGTTTTTGCATCTTTTTTCAGCTTTCTTGGAGTTGGGGGGGGGGGGGATTTTTCAATTCAGAAACATTTCTATTGTAAGAACATTATATTTTTACATATCCTAATTCTACAAAATACTAAGAAAAATATTCAAAATAAAAGGTTTGAGTGGGGTTATAAATATTCCCCAAAACCCCTACAAATTCAAATTTAATTAAGCTTTCTAAAATCCTTCTAAAATTTATTAAATGATTATGTAAATCTTCTAATGTAGTTTAAACAATTTACGAAAAATGCTTTAAAACAAGGACTCCCAAACTATGATACGCGTACCAGTACTGGTACGCGAACCTCTTGCTACTGGTCCGCGAAAGTTCGAAACTGCTACGTGAAATGAAATACAGTTTATTATTATGAAATTAAAACTGCTTGAATTTATCGTTTTGGAAATTTTCGACATTTTTCGAATGCGATTTAGGGAATATATAAACGCCTTTTCTTTCTTTCTTTTCTTTTCTTTTTTTTTCTGTTTTTTTCTGAATCTTACAGCAGTCTCTATAGAATCCACTTAATATGCTTAACATATTCGCAAACGGTTTTCCAGAATTAAAAATATATAATGAATAGATTTACATGAAAAAGAAATCTATAAATTAAGACCTAATTTAAAAATTCATCAATGAACCAATTTTAAATGTTGGAAAAACTGTCTTTAAACATGTTAGATGTAAATTTCCAACTGGGCGAAAAATGTCCAGACCAGGATTCGAACCAGGGATCTCCAGGCTGAAGCCGCCAGTGCTCTGCCATCTGAGCTATCCCGGACGAATCTGGAGGAACTCTTTCACCCAGCTAACCTTAATGATTATAGCATCTCGTCCGAAACCTGGTTCAGCTCAACAGAATAAATCTCAGGTAAAGGAACTCCAGAAATCGCTGGAAACGAAATTACACTAGATTAATTTTAACACAATTATTCTAATTGGTAAACAAATCATATTAGATGTAAATTTCCAACTGGGCGAAAAATGTCCGAGCCAGGATTCGAACCAGGGATCTCCTAGCTGAAGCCGCCAGTGCTCTGCCATCTGAGCTATCCCGGACGAAGCTCCGGGATAGCTCAGATTCGTCAGCCGGAATTCGTCCGGGATAGCTCAGATGGCAGAGCACTGGTCGAATCCTGGTCCGGACATTTTTCGCCCAGTTGGAAATTTACATCTAATATGATTTGTTTACCAATTAGAAAAATTGTATTAAAATTAATCTAGTGTTTTAAACATGTTTTAAGAATCGTGATAGTAAGGAGGAAAATAGAGCGAATTTGAGGAGTTAGAGTAAAGAAAAAATTCCAAATGTAATTTTCAACTTGTTTTTACTTTCCGAGTAAGGAAAGCATAGTAATCATGATTTGTGTGTGTGTACATGTGTATCTGAATAAACACAATAAAAACAAATAAGGGAATAAACTAAACATCGAACCTGACTTATAGCTAAAGTAACTAATATTGAACCAGACATGACGAAGCTGATGTGTTTGATTCTTCTCGTTAATGAAACGAATGTGAATTAGTGCAATTAATCTAACATAAGTGAATCAATGTAAGCCAATATGCCATTCAGTTCTTATTTTTTCTAAGAAAAATTGTACGTATTATGTAATGACGATACTACTTTTAATTTGAATTTTAATATCATGCGTTTTTAAGTATAGTAAAATCTGCTAAGGCAGAAGTAGAAAAAAACCGAAGAAATGTTCCTTTTTAGACATGTTTTGATGTATTAGCTTTATATTAATATTAGTTACCTGGTGGTACGCCGAAATATGAACTTCGATCTAGTGGTACGCCGGTCTAAAAGTTTGGGAAACCCTGCTTTAGAAGATAAAATTTTCCTGAATGCATAATTCAGTACATAAAGGGTTAATGCTTTGTATAAAGTATATATATTTTTTTCTCTCTCATTGAATATGATCCTATACTTCCTCCTTATTAGTGTTTTCTAAATAAGGCTCCAAATGTTTTTATTTTCGGAGACCTTTCAAGATTAAACTTTGTTTTATTTTTTCCCCCAAAGTATCGAATCAAATATTTTTTAACTTGTATCGTAGTTATCGTGGTACAACCCAATGGAACATATGAAATTCAAAAAGTGGTCAACTCAACACGCCGACTCGATTCCACTTCTTGCGATTTCGTGACAGCCTGGACGAGACCAGCTGTACTATGTCACGGAGATTTACTTATCGGCAGCTTCATTAATATACCCAGCGTCCAATATTTATTATCTCCAAGTGGGACGCAAAAGTTTTCTCGGCTAGAAAGTATTTTTTTTTTCTTCTTTTTTCCTGCTATACATCGTTCGGATCGATTATTTACAGCAGAAAAGAAATTCTACTAAATATCCTGCAGAAGAATTCAGCTTATATATATATATACAATTTTCTGGTGAGATAAATACGATAGCTCTTGTGACTTATAATGTTTTGCACCTTTTGTTTACTTCAAAGTAGATAATTCTAAGTGCTGTATATACATTTTTAATTCGACAAGCAATGCATAATTACCGAATCGAGTGGGGTTTTTTTTTTTTTTTTTTTCGAGCCAGTATTTGGCGATTTTTACTTTGTTTACTGAATTCCATGTACGTTTCTTTTTTTTTTTTTTTTTTTTTTTTTTCTTTTGGTGGTGGGGACTCAGTGAAGAACCAAACAACATTTTAATCAAGTGCTCCAGCTAAACAGCGTTTTTTTTTTTTTTTTTTTTTTTTTGACTAGATCATGTCATGCTTCAAACTTTGACTTTATTTTAATGACTTTTTAGACTTTATTTTTAAAAACATTGTGTTGTTTGTTTTAAAGACTTTGCTGATTGCATGGACAACCAAAGATGTACCACGAGGAAGAAATATGTAAAAAAAAAAAAAATAGGACATACAATGACAAATTCTTCTTCTTATTATTTTTTTTTTCTACGAATTTGGGATGATTATTTTTAATTTTTTTCTTAACGATAAAATGACGGGGAATATGGCCTTCCCATATCTGGTGAAAAAGGATTATCTGATCCTAATGTGATCACCTACGACGTATAAAACGAACAGCTGCCAACCGGTAGAAATGACGAAGGCAGACGATATATATATATTTTTTTAATCTTGAGTTTTATGTTATCATATATACCAGCGTATGTATATTTTCTCATCTTTCTGCATGTAAATGTTAATATTGGCGACTGGAGGACCAGTCTGTCGGATGCCGGAATGTGCATATCGAAGGCAGAATGGGTTCACTAGGCGCTTAACAACAGTAATAAAGATATAAACTAGTGATGGGCGATTCTCGAGAATTCGACAATCGAGAAAAATTGTCATCGTAAAAAATCCCAATCGATACAGCCATCGATTAATTCCTAGAATCTACAATCGAGATGTTTTACAATCGATTATAACGAGAAAAGCTAAAAACAGTTATTGGAAAATTTAGCTATTATTCTGGCCGACAATTTCATAGTAGTGATAGGGCTTAGTGATGGGCGATTCTCGAAAATTTACATTTCGAAAAAAATCGTTATCGTAAAATACACAATCGATACAGTCATCGATTACTTTCGAGAATCTACAAAGGAGATGTTCTGGAATCAATTATTGAAATCATTGTTTTTACATATATATAAGGCAGATTTTATTAAATATAGGGTAACTGAAAACACATGGAATAAAAAAACAACAAATCAAAGGGAGGCTATAAAGGAGCCAGCAGACTGGAAAAGTCTTGTAAGGTTGCCCCCTGGTTGATAAAAGCTGAAAAAACGCGATTAGCTATGAAGCGGTAAGGGGAGTTTAAGTATCAAAAATTAGAATTTTCCGGCAATTAGCACCAAAATGGCCAAAGAAATAAGAATCAAAAGCACCCCTAGTGGCAAAAACATGAACTAAAGTATGATAAAAGGGATCAAATTTTTTTATTGATTTTTCTACGTTATTTGAGATTGGATCTTTAATTTCCCCATTTTTTAGGAAGTCTTCGACTGGAATACATTAAACGAACCCCCGCGGGGAGCAAAGTAGGGGGGGGGAGGGGCAAGGAAAGTGCATAATATGAATAAGTGGTCACAGGACTTTCCAACGATATGTCACATGAGGGGTGTCGGTTAAATTTAGAAAAGTGCCCCCGCGCGGGGGCAAAGTAAGGGGAGGGGCGCGGGCGATATATAAAATGAAATAGTACTCACAGAGCTTTCCAATGATATATCACATGAGGGGTGTCAGCAAATGATCTAAAATGTTTAAAAACGCTACGATTTCAAAAAAGTTCGAAAAGTGCCTCTTTCGGGGCGCTAAACTAGGGAGGGAAGATGAAAGGTTCATAATATGAAAGAGTAACTTTCCGATGATATATCAAATGACTGGTCCAAAAAATGTTTGAAATCTACCCTTCCCACGTGGGTTCCCTTTTTTATCCCAGAATATACCCGGAAATCACGCAGCCCCACTTTTAAAATTTTATATTTAATAAATAATATTTATCGGAGAATTCCATTAAAAAACCTCATTTAATGATATTTATTGTAGAAATCTCTACAGTTAAAAAAAAAATCCCCCCCCCCGCACCGCTCCCCCTTCCCCCCGCGCCCTTCCGGAATTCAACTCTGGGAGGAGAAAGGTTCATAATATAAAAGAATGGTGAAAGGACTTTCCGATGATATGTCAAGGAGAGGTTTGGTAAAAGCTTGAAAATTACCCCCCCCTTTGTCCACTCTCGCGCCCCCCAGAATTCACTCACCTTCCTCTTTGAACTTTTTGTATTTGATAAATAGTATTTATCTGAGTCTCCAGGTATGGGGCAGCTTGGCAGAGCTAAAATAAGAGAAACATTGAAAATTCGGGGCAAAATGACACTAAATTTAACAGTAAAGTTTGAAACTAGGACTATACAGAACTGAATACATAAACCACTATGCTTCATAACCCACATCGGTTAATAGCAATAAAAAGATAAGTGCCAGTTAAACTGATGGCATTGAGCTCACAGGTTATTCACACTAATTGCATATTATACTCTTATTTCAAAGAATAATGTCCCTCAAAAAATAAATGAAGGGAAATATCCCCCGTTTGCCCCTTTTATACTTAACCAATGAACCTCCAAATCTAATCAGAGAAACTAATTAACTATAATATATCAGTATATCAAATTTGAAGCAAATCAGATAATTCTGCATGAAAAAAAGAAACATATCGCTAATTTAAGGGTGGTCTAACCAATTTAACCCTTTTATACTTAACTAATGAACCTCCAAATCTAATCAGGAAAGCTCCTTATCAGAACGAACATAGAAAAAAAAATTAAAGTAAATTGAATAATTCTCCATGAAAATCCATTTATCTAAATTAAGGGGAGAGGACTTGCCCCCTTTTCGCCCTTGTATACTTAGCCAATAAACCTCCTAATCTAATGAAGGAAGCACCATATCGGAATAAATCGGTATATTAAATTTGAAGCAAATCGAATAATTCTGCATGAAAAACCCTTTTATCTAAATTAAGGGGGAGACTAGCCCCTCCCCTTTATACTTAACCCATAAACCTCCAAATCTAATCAAGGCAGCTTCTTAACATAATAAACCGGTATCTTAAATTTGGAGCAAATCGAATAATTCTGCATGAAAAACCCATTTATCTAAATTAAGGAGAGAGTCTACCCCCCTTTCCCCCCTTTATACTTAACTAATGAACTTCCAAGTTTAATCAGGGAAGCTCCTTAACATAATAAACCGGTATACCAAATTTGGAGCAAATCGAATAATTCTGCATGAAAAGCCCATTTATCTAAATTAAGGGGGGGGGGTGTCCAGCCCCCTTCTCCCCCTTTATACTTAACCCGTAAACCTCCAAATCTAATCAAGGCAACTTCTTAACATAATGAACCGGTATACCAATTTTGGAGCAAATCGAATAATTCTGCATGAAAACCCCATTTATCTAAATTAAGGAGGGGGTCTACCCCCCTTTCCCCCCTTCATACTTAACTAATGCACATCCAAGTTTAATCAGGGAAGCTCCTTAACATAATAAACCGGCATACGAAATTTGGAGCAAATCGAATAATTCTGCATGAAAAACCTATTTATCTAAATTAAGGAGGGGGCAGCCCCCCTTCTCTCCCTTTATCCTTAACCAATGAACCGTCAAAACTAATCAGCGGAACGCCTTATCAGAATGAACATAAAAATAATTGAAGCAAATCGTACATTTTAATCAAGAGTTATCGCGTTACGTACATACATACGTACGTACGTACGTACATGCATACACACAGAACCGACGGGTACATTAGCTCTCAGGCTTAGATAGCCTGTGAGCTAAAAAGAGATTGGATCAGCAGATGGACTCCTTTGAGAAATTATGACTTATACCAGAAATGCGGTAAGTTTGACTCTGAAAGCTTCATTTCCATCTCGCATTTCGGCAAATCTCATCTCGATTATTTTTCCAGCATTTCGGCGCTTCCTGATGGGAAGCTGCTCGATGGTTGGTTCTCTCGCGGTTTTAAACCTTTCGGGATGGGAAGTCTCTCGAGAGTTTCTCTCGCCGTTTTCAACCTTTCCCGATGGGAAGCCTCTCGCTGGTTTCTCTCGTCCTTTTCGAAATCTCCCAATGAAAAGCCTTTCGAGGATTTCTCTCGCGCTTTTCAACATTTCCCTATGAGAAGCTTTTCGAGGATTTCTCTCGTCCTCGGCAGAGAAGAAAAGTACGAAAATTTATCGAGAGTACCAAGGGACGAGATAGAGAAAGAGGCAATGAGCTGTGAAATGAAGCCCTAATTTTCAAAGTTTCTCTTATTTTAACCCTACCAAGATGTCACATACCTGGAGCCCTCCGATAAAAATTATTTATTAAATATAAAAATTTCAAAGAGGAAGGAGGGGCGGGTGATTTCGAGGGAGGAGGACGTGAGAGTGGAGTCATGCGGAATGCAATTTTAAAAATTTTACCGAACCCTTCCTGCAGCATATAATCGAAAAGCCCTTTGACCACTCTTTCATACTATGAACCTTTCTTCGCCCAAAGGGGGATGGGGAAGGGGCGAACAAATTTTTAAAACCGCAGCCGATTTCTATAATAAATTTAAATATCACTTTAGATGTGGGTTTTTTATGCAGTCTTCCGGTAAATATTATTTATTGAACATAAAAATTTTAAAGTGGCGGCTGTGTGAATTCCGGGGCGAAAGAGTGGGCCCACGGGGGGAGGGAGGGAGAGCAATTTTCAAACTTTTTTTGGACCAGTCATGTGATACGTCATCGGTAAGCTCTCGGATGACTCTTTCATATTATGAGACTTTCTTCCTCCCCTCCCCAATTTGGCCCCCACTGCGAGGGTAGTTTTTTCCGCTTTTATCATTTTAGATCGGATTTTTTTATGGAGCCCTCCGCTAAATATTATTTATAATATATGAAATTTCAGGACACTTTTCCAAATTTAGCCAAGACCCCTCATGTGACATATCGTTGGAAAAGTTTGTGACTACTTATTGATGCTATGCACTTCCGGTGACAGTCCCCCCCACTCTTTGCCCCCCGGGGGCACTTTTCCAAATTTAGCCAAGACCCATCATGTGAGATACGTTGAAAAGGTATGTGACTATTTATTGATGTTGTGCACCTCCGGTGACAGTCTCCCCCTATTTGCCCCTCCCGGGGGACACTTTATCAAATTTAGCCAAGACCCCTCATGTGAGATATCGTTGGAAAGGTCTGTGACTACTTATTGATGTTATGCTCCTCCGGTGTCCATCCTCCCATTTTGCACCACCCCCGGGTGACACTTTTCCAAATTTAGCCAAGACCTCACATGTGAGATATCGTTGGGAAGGTCTGTGACTACTTATTGATGTAATGCACCTCCGGTGACCGCCTCCCCCTCTTTTTTCCCACGGGGGTGTTTTTCTAAATTTAGCCGAGACCCCTCATGTGACATATTGTTGGAAAGGTTTATGACCACTTACTCATGTTATCCACCTCCCGCACCCCCCCCTTTGCCCCCACGGGGAGGGCATTTTTATAAATTCAGATCCAGACTTCTCATGTGGCACATGGTTGGAAAGGCCTAAAGATCTGTGACGACTTAATCATATTATGCAGCTGCTGTGCTTCTCCGCTCGCTTTGGCCCCTCCCCCAACAGATCTGGTCCGAGGTTCATTCGTTTCGATATTATATTTTTTACAAGATTTTGTAGTGCGTGCACACCACACCCGCCTGCTATCATATATCAGTGCCGTATATAGCGGGTAACCTGTTCGTGATTTCTTATTACAAGATTACGTATAAATTAGGGGCCCCGATTAATGGAGGGGCCCGCTAGCTGTCGAAGTCACCTAGTCTTTATTAACATCGACTCATTCCAGTTCACCCGCAGACGATTCTTGATAAATGTATGACGTATATAATACATAATATATGATTTATAAAAGAAATTTGCAAACTGTAGTCATCGAGAAAAAATTTACACAATCGAAAAATATCGAGATGTCCATACAATCGAGAAAATCGCGAAAAACATCTCGTTATCGCCCATCACTAATATAAACGTATAGAGAGAGAGTCCGACTCAGCAATTCCATTTGTAACAAATGTACCTAGCATAAACAAACAAGTTGGAAATTGCACGTCAAACGTGGCAAATGTGGTGCGTTCGTCCTATAACTAGTTTATAAATATATTTTGCACCGCATATCGTACTGAATGTATATTTTAGTGCACTTCATAACTGCCTATCAATTTCATTCTGATCGAAAGGCTGTAACATCATTAAAATGCACTTGAAATATTTTTTTTTTCCATTGGCCATAATGTATCAGAAAATTTTTGACGGTCCCTGTCTTTAAACTATACATCCGATTATCATAAAATTTTAAATGACTCGACAAATTATGCAACAATTATTATTTTAAATTTCAAACGATTCGGTTGGATAGTTTTTGCTCTGTTATATGCGGACGGACGGACAGACAGATAGACGGACTGAACGACGACTATAGGTGCTAAGTATTTATATAATTACGAACGCACCTAAAAATGGGGCAAGCTCAGCTATTGTTATATCATGCCAGAATTGTAGTTTGCTCAACAAAATTTCCTTATTTAAGTGTAGCAGACTCAGCTGTTACTTTTTTATAAATAGTGATGAAAAAGTATTGTGTTATCTCATTAGCTGAGAATCTGACAATCTAAGTATCATGTCAGTTCTTCCAAAAACCTTCCCTGTATATAGTATCTCTGTATCATAATCTAGAACTGTTATAAAAAGTATGAAAAGCATACCAGAGTTATCACTTACATATATGTAAAATTTGGTTTGATTCTATGCTTCATACACTTTTCGATAATACAAAGAGCGCACACACAAACGGACAGACAGACATTTTATACTTTAATAAGTTATTCACAGATAAATCTGTTTATTTAAAACCTGTATTTTACATATAATCCATAACTTTAAGTTATTTACCCTATTATCAGGTTTTACTTTATTTTCCATGTGCAGCAATACTTTATTTTGTATACATCCTTCATATATTTAAAAGCATTTTCATTTTGTTAATGTTTTCTTTATTTATATTAAAAAAGCCACATCATTTTAAATTGTTTTTAAAAATATATATATTATTTTACAGTTCTATATAAAAAAAACATTACATTTAACTTCACTTAGTATTCCCTTTTATTATCCATTTATATACTTTGTATTTCGTCCGTTCACAAATATTTCATAAACTTACAGTTCAATTCATTCCAAATTGTGGATATAGTTTTAAGTCTATAAAATCTCTTCAATTTTCCATAATAAAAATTTTTCAATTCTTCTAAGTGTATTTTTATAAAAGTTCGTTCCTTTATAAGTTATTTTTAACACATTATCCTATTTTCCATTCTTGTCTATTTAAAAGTTTCAATTTCATTTAATCCTTAAAAACATAAAAAGTTCTAAAATTAATATATAACTTACTATATTATTTTCCAACATTCATAGTTCTTTCGTCTTATCCTAATGTTTTTCTAGTTAACTAAATTCATCATAAGTTCAGATGTATACTATTATGCTTGCTGCATTATATAAAGAGAAATAACGTTTTCAACCTTCACTAGGGCGTCTTCAGTTTCAACTAAAGATTCGAAGTTTTTCTGGTCTGAGATCATTTCCATTTTCCCTTTCTTTCCCCCCCTATTTTCAAAATTTCCCTTTCATGTAAAATTTTTTTCCATCTGTTATCTAGCGTAGCATGTGTCATATCGTTACATAAGTTCTCATCCTCTAAATCGATTTCTATTGCCTCTCGTAGTAATGTGCTCTGGAAATTATTATAATTAGCTAACTTTTCCACTGTTATTGTGTTTAAGTCCAAGGGGGTTCTTATATTTAGTCTTGAAATAGCGGTTTTCTGGCGTTTGGTTTTTAAATCATATATATGCTCTTTTAATCTTTCACTTATCTTTCTTTTTGTCATGCCTATATATTTTATTTCTTCATTTTCAGTATTTTTTTGCTTTAATTTTGTAAATTCCCGCTGTTTGTAGTTTTGGGGTATTTTTCAACATCATTTCTTAGTAGATTAAATAAAGATGTGTTGGGGGTTATTGGGACTTGTTTCCCTAATTTTTTCATTTCACGTTTTAACTTTAAAGATAGTCCATTCATAAATGGGAGGGGGGGTGTATATTCTTGTTTTCTTTGAGCAGGTTGAATTCGGTTAACTCTCTCTTTAACCCTTGTAATCAATTTATGTATTGTCTTTTGTGAATGTCCTGCCTTTTGACCTATTTTTTCGATTATTTTTAGTTCCTCGTTTAGTAATTCTTCTGTTGAACATATATAAATTACTCTATTAATATAAGTATTTAATGCCGCTAATTTATATGTAATAGGGGTATTTGTTGTTCTTGGGATTATTGTAAGGATTGCCGTCGGTTTCCTATATACTGTTGTTTGTATTTCATTACTTTTATGCATTACTTTAACATCTAAATATGCCAAAGACCGGTTATTTTCTTCTTCCAAAGTAAACTGTATATTTTCATCATATTGGTTAATTTCATTTAATAGATCTTTTAGGTTTACTGTTCTATTTGTTATAATATAAATGTCATCCACGTACCTAACCCATAAACGTATTTCATTTTCATAATCTTGAATTATATTTTTTTCCAATTTTCGCATCTTCCATTCTGCAATTACATTGGATATGGGTGACCCCATAGGTACACCTTTCAATTGTTTATATATTTTGTTATTAAATTTAAAGTAACTTTCATTTAAAATTAAGCTTGTTGCACTTTTCATTGTATTTCTGATTTCTGGTTCTGTGTATAGATCTTGTATGGTATTATTAACTTCTTCTGTCAGTTCTTTAAGGTCAATTGATGGATATAAATTAGTTACATCTAGACTTATCATATAATCATCTGGTTGCGGTTTATATTCTTTTAATATTTGTACAAATTTCCGTGTTGAATTAATTGAGTTTTCAGAGGGGGGGAGCATTGATCATTTTGTTTTCTCATAAATTTTTCTAAGTCGTATGTTGGGCTTAACTTTTTATTAACTATCGGTCTTATTTTATATGGATTTTTATGGTCTTTTAGTTTTCCAAAAATTACTGGTGTGTTTGGGGTAAAATTTCGTTCCACATGGCCATTTTCCATTTTTAATCTAAGGGGGATAAGAATGACAATGAATATAAAATATTAAGACAATTGAAAAGGAAACAGGATTTAACATTTCTACATACAGATAAAACGGGAAAAATTGCAATTATGGATAAAAGCGAATATGATACAATGATGGAACAAACAATCAAAGAAATGGGAACTGAAATAGTTAAAAAGGATAGAGTAAATAAACTAACAAAGAAAGTAGATGAATTGATTAAAAATGGAAAATGGCCATGTAGAACGAAACCAATTAAACGAAATTTTACACCAAACACACCAGTAATTTTTGGAAAACTAAAAGACCATAAAAATCCATATAAAATAAGACCGATAGTTAATAAGAAGTTAAGCCCAACTTACGACTTAGAAAAATTTATGAGAAAACAATATGATGCAATGCTCCCCCCCTCTGAAAACTCAATTAATTCAACACGGAAATTTGTACAAATATTAAAAGAATATAAACCGCAACCAGATGATTATATGATAAGTCTAGATGTAACTAATTTATATCCATCAATTGACCTTAAAGAAATGACAGAAGAAGTTAATAATACCATACAAGATCTATACACAGAACCAGAAATCAGAAATACAATGAAAAGTGCAACAAGCTTAATTTTAACTGAAAGTTACTTTAAATTTAATAACAAAATATATAAACAATTGAAAGGTGTACCTATGAGGTCACCCATATCCAATGTAATTGCAGAATGGAAGATGCGAAAATTGGAAAAAAATATAATTCAAGATTATGAAAATGAAATACGTTTATGGGTTAGGTACGTGGATGACATTTATATTATAACAAATGGAACAGTAAACCTAAAAGATCTATTAAATGAAATTAACCAATATGATGAAAATATACAGTTTACTTTGGAAGAAGAAAATAACCGGTCTTTGGCATATTTAGATGTTAAAATAATGCATAAAAGTAATGAAATACAAACAACAGTATATAAGAAACCGACGGCAATCCTTACAATAATCCCAAGAACAACAAATACCCCTATTACATATAAATTAGCGGCATTAAATACTTATATTAATAGAGTAATTTATATATGTTCAACAGAAGAATTACTAAACGAGGAACTAAAAATAATCGAAAAAATAGGTTAAAAGGCAGGACATTCACAAAAGACAATACATAAATTGATTACAAGGGTTAAAGAGAGAGTTAACCAAATTCAACCTGCTCAAAGAAAACAAGAATATACACCCCCCCCCCCCCTCCCATTTATGAATGGACTATCTTTAAAGTTAAAACGTGAAATGAAAAAATTAGGGAAACAAGTCCCAATAACCCCCAACACATCTTTATTTAATCTACTAAGAAATGATGTTGAAAAATACCCAGAACTACAAACAGCGGGAATTTACAAAATTAAAGGAAAAAATACTGAAAATGAAGAAATAAAATATATTGGCATGACAAAAAGAAAGATAAGTGAAAGATTAAAAGAGCATATATATGATTTAAAAACCAAAAGCCAGAAAACCGCTATTTCAAGACTAAATATAAGAACCCCCTTGGACTTAAACACAATAACAGTGGAAAAGTTAGCTAATTATAACAATTTCCAGAGCACATTACTACGAAAGGCAATAGAAATCGATTTAGAGGATGAGAACTTATGTAACGATATGACACATGCTACGCTAGATAACAGATGGAAAAAAATTTTACATGAAAGGAAAAATTTTGAAAATAGGGGGGGAAAGAAAGGGAAAATGGAAATGATCTCAGGCCAGAAAAACTTCGAATCTTTAGTTGAAACTGAAGACGCCCTAGTGAAGGTTGATAACGTTATTTCTCTTTATATAATGCAGCAAGCATAATAGTATACATCTGAACTTATGATGAATTTAGTTAACTAGAAAAACATTAGGATAAGACGAAAGACCTATGAATGTTGGAAAATAATATAGTAAGTTATATATGAATTTTAGAACTTTTTATGTTTTTAAGGATTAAATGAAATTGAAACTTTTAAATAGACAAGAATGGAAAATAGGATAATGTGTTAAAAATAACTTATAAAGGAACGAACTTTTATAAAAATACACTTAGAAGAATTGAAAAATTTTTATTATGGAAAATTGAAGAGATTTTATAGACTTAAAACTATATCCACAATTTGGAATGAATTGAACTGTAAGTTTATAAAATATTTGTGAACGGACGAAATACAAAGTATATAAATGGATAATAAAAGGGAATACTAAGTGAAGTTAAATGTAATGTTTTTTTTATATAGAACTGTAAAATAATATATATATATTTTTAAAAACAATTTAAAATGATGTGGCTTTTTTAATATAAATAAAGAAAACATTAACAAAATGAAAATGCTTTTAAATCTATGAAGGACGTATACAAAATAAAGTATTGCTGCACATGGAAAATAAAGTAAAACCTGATAATAAGGTAAATAACTTAAAGTTATGGATTATATGACAGACATTTTGTAAAAATATGTTTTTTCGGGATCTCTGACCCCTAAAACGTATAAATCCGGAAAAAAATTCTATTACAATAATTTATTCTATTATAGTTAGAAAAATGTAAAAATACTTTTAAGTCAGTTCCAAATGTAAGTATAAACATAAAAAAGAATAATTACGTCTACTAATAACCATATCACAATAACATTAATTCAAAACGGAAAAGCCAAAAATATATTAAAATATTTATCTGCTTAAAAGGCGTTACTAAAAACACATTAAAAGTACATTATAAACCTATATTGACATGTTTCAACTCCTTCATTGAGTCTTCATCAGAATGTATAATATAAATTACAAATACAATGCATATGAAAACCGGAAGAAAAAAAATCATCGAATACAAGTTAACATATAACGCCCCATACATGTTCGATATCGCACGTTTTCCTTCTATGTCGCGATTCCGCAAGTTATCCAACTTTTCAAATTTTCCCATTCGGGGTTTTCGCATTCCGATTATATGGATTGAGTGGTTGGATAACTTGCGGAATCGCGACATAGAAGGGACACGTGCGATATCGAACATGTGGGGTGCGTTAAATGTTAACTTGTATTCGATGATTTTTTTTTCTTCCAGTTTTCATATGCATTATATTTGTAATGTCTGTTATACATTCTGATGAAGACTCAATAAAGGAGTTGAAACATGTCACTATAGGTTTTTATTTTTAATGTGTTTTAGTAACGTCTTTTAAGCAAATAAATATTTTAATATATGTTTTGATTTTTCTGTTTGGAACATATATTATTATGATAAAGTCAGTTCCATTTCTAAATATAGAATTTGTTGAAAATTTTTAATATACTTTAACATCTCAGACTGTGTTTGTATTCTTTATATTTGATTATTTCAGGTTATTACTGAACTAAAATAAATAATATAAAATTGTTTGACGTAACGCCTAAAAGTCCTTCTTTGAATTTCATTTTGGAGAAAATATCGTGCAATAAATCAAAAAGAATTTTGCATCCGGCAAAAGGCAACCATACTCGTATAAGGTATTGCAACACTACATTTCTTTATTTCTTTCCTTTTCAGTTTTTCATTTATATCAAAAGAATATTTTAAAATGCGAATTGATTTTTGGCAACTCAAATTTGGAAATTTCCGAATGTGAATACTATCTTTATTCTTTTTCGAAACTCTTTTGTATTTTGATAAAGCCGTCTAAAACTTTTTAGTCATACTTTTATTATTAAAGAAAAAAGGCTTTCAGTTAAACAGTAAAGTATTAACCGTAGTTTATATTTTCCTTCTGAGTTGCAAATTTTATATTTTAAGAACTGCACAATCCTTTTAGAGAAAAAAAAACTACAATAACTCCACTACTCAATTTTTTGAAGTATGTATGTGCCCAAAAAGTATATATCATTATCGTCCTCATCATCAACCATTTTAAATACCCTGCTGGATGTAGGTCTCCCAGATTTTTCGAATGTTTCCTGTCTAGTGTTTTAGTCATGCAATTAACACCGGCCACTTTTCTGATTTCGTGACTCCATCTTACTTGAGGTCGTCTTCTTGGTCGTTTTACGTCTCTGGGATTATTCTTCAAGTTCCTGTAAACGATTTTCCGAAGATAGGGATCGTCCGTTATACGTAGCCAAGATCACCAACTTATGGCAGCCAAGCCGAGCCTGGTGATTCTTAACAAATTCTGTCTTCATGTCTTTCTGATCGCTGCCGTAACCAGGAACACATAGACTACCGGGAATAGAGGGCTGTGATTTGTTTTGTGAATTCATGGCAAAATAAGTGTGTGTGTGGGGGGGGGGGGGGGCAATTTCCTCCATGCTTGGCCAAGCGGATTGGAGGAAGCCCATCCTCGTTCGTTCCCGCTGTACTAGCTGCACCCGTGGAAGGTGCGGATTGGACATTGAGTCTCTGCTCCCAGTCGATTCCTTTAAGGTTGTTCTCAAATTAAAAGGGCAATTTTATGACATATATTTTAATTTATTTTTGTTCGGAAATACATGAAACTAGCAGGTGTTGTTGTTCAGAAACTATGTAATCGAGCTGTGTCTTCCGCTTTTTTGCAAACGCAATAGATCTTTCAGAAAATAGTGCGAAAGTTAATGTTCTGAACCGAAGTTCCCGAAGAAAGCAGAAAAACCAGTCAGTGAAGAGGGGAAAAACGTCTTTGTCGTGTGATCAAAAATCGCTTATAACTCAATGGGTAATTTATTTATCAAAAATTGGAAAACACACTTCAATTCCAAATCGCTTCCACTGCCAGGCCTTCCGATTTTGTATCTTTACGTTAAAAAATGAATTTATAAATGTGTCAAAACGTTTTGCGCTTGTTAAGTAGAGCAGTTGAGAACAGCCTTAAGTCCTCCTCGAGGGCAATTAAAGGGTCTTCTCCTGGTTAATAAGCAGAGGCTATTAAACAGCCCAAAAAAGTATATACCTATATATGTACTGTGGAACTTGTTTAATACGAGCACGGCTAAAACGGGATGCGGTTAAAACGCTGCAATTTGCAAGTTAAGGAAGATTCGTCATTTAAACCATACTAAGATATTATCATTCTTTTTGAGCCCTTCAAAAGCAGAATCAGGCTAATACGTACAAAATATTTCTTTATTTCAATGTGGTCTTCGGCGAAGAGTTGGGTAAAATTACGAAATAAAATCTCTGTCTTGATCTCTGTCTTGTCGAACATTGTTCTGTCTCAGCGCTATTATTTGAGCATTACAACCGTCTGTCAAAATGTGATAATTTATCAGTTTTACCAGATAGAATGTGAACCTTCAAGTAAATACCTAACCAGGGTTCTCGCTGCCGCTCGCCATTGCACTAAATCACGACAAAATGCTTCATTTGGCGAGTAAACGAACAACCAGAGTCGCCAAATTGCGAGTGACCAAGTTCTGCTCTTTTTGCATCAAGCGTCAAATAGAGAAAAGTTTTGCTGGAATGAGGCGGGCGTTCAAACTAGCCATTTACCTTACTATTTATTTGTTGTATTCAAAGTATGATTAGCTGGTCAATATTTTCTATCTGTTAGAGACGAAATCTCATAGCAATTTTTAGTGTATATTTTCACAACAATAAATCAAAGATCGCTGTTTCGTATTTTTATTTAGACTGCTAAAAGAATGTCTGAGACATTTACGCATTTAGGGGACATTTAGAATGTATATATTTTTAATAGTTTCTGTAGCGGAGAGTCGAATTTCTATCTTATGAGCAACTACAAAAATTAGGTTATTTTAGAACATATAGAAAAAAAGGGTCTACAACAAGGAGTTAAAGATAGAGTTTTCAGTGCTTCATGTCGAATCTATTTTGCTACCATTTTTTTTTCATTTGGCTACTGTTTTTTATTTCTTATTCGCCAAATCTCTAATGTTAATCAAAAGTCAACGAGAACCCTATACCTAATCCAAGAAAATTCAAAGGAATTGCCCTGAGGTCTTGGAAGAAAGACGGGAGAGTTAATGACGCTCACAATACTGCCCCTTTGTAAATTTAATAATTTTGTCTTGCTTGTCATACATCTTTTCGCAAGAATAAATGTATATAAATCATTTAAATTTAATAATAAAATTAATTCTTCAAAGTTTTCGAAACATTTTTCAACAGTTCGCAATGAACTACTTTCAAATGGAGCCATCGTGTTCTCTATTTCAGTGAAATTAATCGAGGTAGCACTAAAGTATTAGGAACTAGAAGCCTCGACATTTTGTTTTGACTCTACTAAAATTATTTCTTGCATTATTGTCAGAAGTTATTTGAACATCATTAATTTTACTAGTAGAATTATTCTCAGTATTTTCAGTTAATACTCCATTTTCTATGTTAGAATTTTCTTTATGAACATTATTGAGTTTAAGATCGTTTTGGTCACATAAACAAGAAATTATTCTGACAGCTATTTCATCAAAAGAACTCGAATTATCTATACATAGCACACTGCAAAATCGTTATTAAATCGTTAAATGAAAAATCATCTTTAGTTTGGCGAATATTTTCTTCATAATCATCACTATCAGTTTTGAACAGAAATTCGCGAGATTTTTAATTCTCTGACGATTTTTCTTATCGCCAATATTCCCGAAAATCAAACGATCAGTATTTTTATGTTTGATTATTTTCCGGTTTTTGACGAAACTTGTAATTCTTGAAAGACTATTAACTTAGACATAATTAAAGAAAAAAAAATTCACAAAGGTGTATCCAGTTTGACAACACCAATCGTAAAACATCACCATTTATAATTAGATCTCTGACGGATCACCAATAACATCTTGGCAGACACATATCTAAAACTAAATCTATACACACCCACACCCACACATTTATTATGTCTTTAGCGCAATGTTTTGAGCTCCACACACTTTTATGTCCATTGTTTAAAGTTTCAGATTTTTGATTAGAAAAATATTTTTTACTTTTAAATACACTGATAAAAATGTGTGTCTTTTTAAATGTATTTTTCCCTTTTTTTTTAATTGATTTATTGATGGACAATTTTTTCTTTATAATTAACCATTAATTTAAGCTGTTCTTAACTGCTCTGCTCAACAAGTGCAAAACGTTTTGACACATTTACAAATTCATTTTTAACAGAAAGGTATAAAATTGGAAAGTTTGGCCATGGAAGCGATTTGGATGTGAACTGTTTTACCATTTTTTGATAAATCAATTACCCATTGAGTTATAAGGAATTTTGATCAAGTGAGAAACACGTTTTTCGCACGCTCTTGAGTCTCTTTCTTCCTTCGCGCGGAAATTCGGTTCAAAACGCCCATTTTGACATTATTTTCTGAAAGATCTATTGCGTTTGCAAAAAAATGGAAAAAACAGCTCAATGACATAATTTCTGAACAACAACACCAGCTAGTTTCATGCATTTTCGAACAAAAATAAATTAAAACTTATGTCAGAAAGTTTCTCTTTTGGATTTGAGAACACCCTTAAGAAAAAGAAGTTTAAACTTTTGCTGAATAGGCGCATTAAATGATACAGAATTTCGTAGCGAATATATATATATATTTTTTCATTTTGCATTTGTTTTATCTTTATATATATTTTTTTGAAGATATTTTATATAATCTTACATCTGTTTTATCTTTTTTATCTATATATTTTATTTAATCTTAACATCTGTTTTATCTTTTTTTATCTATATATTTTATTTAATCTTACATCTGTTTTATCCTATTAATCTATATACTTTATTTAATCTTAACATATGTTTTATCTTTTTTTTTATCTATATATTTTATTTAACCTTACATCTGTTTTATCTTTTTTTATCTATAAATTTTATTTAATCTTACATAGATTTTATCTTTTTTATCTATACATTTTATTTAATCTTAATATCTGTTTTATCTTTTTTTATCTATATATTTTATTTAATTTAACATCTTTTTTATCTTTTTTATCTACATATTTTATTCAATCTTAACATCTGTTTTATCTTTTTTTATCTATATGTTTTATTTAACCTTACACCTGTTTTATCTTTTTTATCTATATTATTTTATTTAATCTCACATCTGCTTTATCCTTTTTTATCTATATATTTTATTTAATCTTACATCTGTTTTATCTTTTTTTTAATCTATATATTTTATTTAATCTTACATCTGTTTTATCATTTTTATCTATATACTAGCTGTTACCCGTGACGTCGTTCACGTAACATAAAAAGAAGAAATCAATTAATTAAGCAAAGCATTTGCCTTCCGATAATTAAAAACATATATAATAAACCAATTCTTTATCACATTTTATAGGAGAAAATCTCTCCATATATATATTACGCTATTGCACGTGGCACAGAAAGCGCAATTATTTGTTAATTGTTTAATGGCAACGCCCGAATGAAACACATCTCATTGGTTATTGAACAACATTTAATGCATCCCCATACCTATAAGGTGGGTTACCATAGGGCACCGTGTTTTGTCGCCAAATACCGCCAAGTTTGTCGCCAAAAGTGACGCCAACTTGGCGATATCTCTAATATTTCGCCAAATTCCCATAAACTTCCATTGTAAACCAATAGGGTTTACTTGCTTACAGAAAATCAACAAGTTGAGATATTTTAATGCAACAAAAACTGATATTAGCTTAAGGGATTATATTAATTATATTTAACCCTCTCTCTGCGTATATATATATATTTTTCAAAATAGGTTCAAAAATTGCACTTTTTTTTATTACATGTTTCAAATCTATATATACCTTAAACGCTTAGAATTTAAATATGTAAACATTTTTTGTAAAAGAGTTCAGGATCTTAGATGGGATAGGATATTAGAAATTAGGCGATATCAGGCCTGTCACTGGAGACTATTTTTATAGTCTCGCACCACTATTGTAATAAAATCAATTTTGTAGTACAGTTATCTTGTTGTTAAAGTCTATATGGAATTTTTGTACTTAATTAGTGATCCCAGTTGAATTAAAAAATAATCGCCAGTGGAAAAAATGAATCCCCGAGGAAATCTCTGATTGTGCAAATTTTGCTACTTTTACGTTGCCCGAGGAAATCTCGGGTTGCGCAGCGAAAGGGTTAGGGGAGTCCAAGTAAATTAAATTATGAATAAAAGTAACATGATGCAATGCTTAGCATGAACATAAATTTTAAGGGAGACCAAACTGGTCGCCAAGGGCGTCTACTATGAGTAATTTAAGGTATTTCTTTATTATAGGATCATTGACATAACCCACGCTGAACCAGGATGTCTGTTTACATCATGAAATAATAAGAAAATGGCACAGATGTCATATACGCACCGGGGTACCTAATTGTTGCCAAAATAGATTATTTTTCTTGACATGGTAAACCGGCTATTGTTTTTTATTTATTAATAAATTGTTTATTTACTTTAATTTTCTTTTAAAATTGCATAAATTAATGAAACTTTTTTTTAATTTATTGCTATTTCGTTTTTTAAGTAATAGAACATAATTTAAAAATATACACGTAATTGGTATTCGAAAACGATGTTTTCGCCAAATTGGCGTCAAAAACAGATCGCGCCAAACCAGGTGCGTATATGGCATCTGTGGGTAGAAAATTATCGGATGATACTTTTTTATATTTTTTACAATCATACTTGGCATCAAAGGTGGGCGAAGAAATGATCATCTAGAATATTATTAAGTCTTTACTACACAAAAAGCAAACCTGTTTACAACAATGTATTTATTTTTGCAACAAATGTCTTTCTCTAAAAAAAGCAAATTGACTACGAACCCGATTACAGAACATTACCTTTCTATATAGTTAATTTTTTACTTTTTAAGAATGAAAATACATATTTCCTGCTAATCATTATGTCATTTTCGACACTGATAATTTTACTGTGCATATTATTGACATTTGCTATCCATTTGCTCTTCAAAAGTTTTTATTTTTATTTTTAAATGTTAAATTAAAATTTAAATCTTTATGTTAACCGTGCGCAGACGATAAACCGTAAGCATTGATAACAATTTCCCTTAAATAATAAGAATTAATACAATAATACAATCTCATTTTATTTCAACATCAAAGCATATCCGTTTTATATTCCATATATGACGTCACATTTGTCTTCATTCAGCACATACTCAAAATTCATGCACCTTGTATTATTAAAAATACTTGAAAATTTCCGTTTTAATCTTTCAATTAGAAATTAAATTATTATTCTGGCCTTTTTATTTTTTGGCAACGAAAAAAGGAAGATGGTTAAATTTTATCGGAAAAATGTCAATTCATTGCGTATGAAAAATAATGAAATTTTGGATTATTAAGCAAAATATTTGAATAAAATAAATTAAACATAGCCTATGTTCATTTCCAGGTTGTAATCCATCTATATCCAAAAATGCAAAAGCATTAATTCATCTGTTTAGACGCAGGCTTCATTCAAACTTTCGGACACACATTGACATTTATAATATTATAAGGATTTTATTCAATCTTAACATCTGTTTTATCGTTCTTTATCTGTATGTTTTATTTAATCTTACACTTGTTTTATCTTTTTTATCTATATTATTTTATTTAATCTTACATCTCTTTTATCTTTTTTATCTATACATTTTATTTAATCTTACATCAGTTTTATCTTTTTTTATCTACATATTTTATTTAATCTTACATTTGCTTTATCTTTTTTTATCTATATATTTTATTTAATCTTACCTCTTTCGTATAAAAAAAAGAAAGAAATATTTTAGAATTGCATTTACACATATAAGAATAAGAAATCAAAATGGATTCCCTTACTTGCTCGTGTTTATTAAAATATCAATCTCTCTAGTGCATTAGCATAAGTGTAGTGGAATATTTTAGAGTACACACACCGAAGCCTCTAGCGTAAATCATATTCTGGTTGCACGATCTTTTCCAAAATAATGCTTTGACCTAAAGCTTTTCTTTACATTCTTAAGAATTTCATGCAAGGAGTTAGGAATACATTAAGAAGTTTCTAAGAGACACTATGAATGAATCTAAAATATTTCAAATGTTTACCATGAACTTTGACTATAAGTGAAAGAGTCATATAATATACATTTAATATCGAGATGCACTGTCAGGAATAAATCTGCGATTTGAGAAAAGGAATTTAATTTGTCTATTTATCTATTTAACTTCTTTAAAAATATTTTTGTTTACATTTTTTTAAACGTTCAAACATAGTTGAAAAGTGTTTATGAATTCGGTTTGTTTGTCTGTCTATCCGTGCTCTAACTAGCGTAAATATACTCCGATTACTATGAAATTTGCACATAATATGAAAGTTTCCATGGTATCTTCAGTACTGAAAATTAAGTTTGTAGCATTTATTGTTCATTTACTGGGACACTCAAAATAATTCCGTTATATTACTGTCTATGAGAAAAATCTTGTACGATGTATTTTAATGATGTTATACTATTTCAGACTTGTAGAAATTAATATATATTACTGAGGTGCACTGTAAAATGAATACTAGAATATGGTGGGCGTAACATTTATCGTCATTTACAGAGATATACAAAAGAATGCGGTTAGAGCTCGATCTATGAATAATAATTGCTGGAAGAGTGTTTTCAGTTGTGGTACTTGTTTTTAAATTTATCAAATTTTTTCATATTAATTGGTATTTGTAAATTCTACAAATCATATACAAGGCAGCACAAAACATTTTGAGTATCATTCCGTTTATTGACGGAAATTGCTGAAGGGGAATTTTCAACTTTGCTATGCGTTTTCTGACTGAACTAAATTTCAACAAACTCTGCAGTAAATATACAAATCTATACTTTATGTACAGGGTTGTACAAAAGAATTCGGATATTTTTTCGACTATTGATGGTAATTGCTGAAAAAGAGTTTTCAACTGTACTATGTGTTTTCCTATTTATTTAATTAGACAGTCAAACAAATCCATTTTTTTTCAAATCCTCTCCCTTTCTGAGTTCGTGTCACTCACCCGCTCTTCGTTTTTATTAGGTGCGTTCGTAGTTATATAAACTAGCTGACCCGCCCAGCGTTGCCCGGGCAGAACCTTTGCCGGAACTGTCACTGAAAACTATAACACTGGAGTGGACTTCATAAAAAAGAACACTGAATAATATTTACTTTGCACAGATGTCATATATATATCCACAGTTATGCTCCGGAATGTTTAAATCAGTAATTTCGATTTCAGAAGCAACGCGTTCGCCCATGCGACGGTTATTAAGCCTATTTTGGCGATCGCTTATGCTCTGTGTTTGACGCCGTTCTCGATCCAATCTATTTCAATTTTCTCTTCTTAATACGGCTTCTTGTTCGCTTTCAAGAATTCGTCTAGATCTTTTACGGGCATTTCTAACGATATTGTGAAGTTCCATAATTGCAGCGAAAGAGAGAACGTAAATAAATAAACGCGAAACGTAATTGAATAAACCGGATTTACCTCCGCCTAAATCCTGCCAAATGACTTTTACCCGATAACCAATGAGATGCGTTTCTCGGGCGTTGCCATTAAACAATAACAAATAATCTCGATTTCTGTGCCACGTACGTTAGCCTAATATATATATGTAGATACGTAGCACCTATAATCGTCGTTCGGTCCGTCTGTCTGTCCGTCCGTCCGCATATAACAGAGCAAAAACTACCCAACCGAACGGTCTGAAATTTTAAATATATAATTGCTGCAAAATTTTGTCAAGTCATTTCAAATTTTATGAAAATCAGATGTATAGTTTAATACTCAAAACTTTTCCGTTACATTACGGCCAATGGGAAAAGGGTATTTCAAGTGTATTTTAATGATGTTACAGCCTTTCGAACAGAATTAAATGGATATGCACTTATGATGTGCACTAAAATATACATTCAGCACAATATGCGGTGCAAAAAATATTTATAAAACTAGTTATAGTACGAACACACCTCATTTGCCGCGTTTGACTTGCAATTTCCAACTTGTTTAATTAAATAAGGTTCCCGTTCTCTTATGTCAGCTGTGGGAGGGGACTAAATTGCTGCATGTGTTAAGGCTGTTCTTAACTGCTTTGCTCAACAAGGGCAAAACGTTTTGACACATTTACAAGTTCATTTTTTGACGGAAAGACATAAAATTGGAAAGCCTAACCACGGAAGCGATTGGGAATTGAACTTTTTTTTTCCATTTTTGGATCAATCAATTACCTATTGAGTTATAAGCGTTTTGGACCACGTGACAAACTCGTTTTTTGTGCGCTCTTGAGTGTTTTTTCTTTCTTCGCGCGGAAATTCGGTTCAAACTGCCTACTTTGATACTCTTTTCTGAAAGATCTATTGCGTTTGCAAAAGAATGGAAAAAACAGCTCGATGACATCGTTTCTGAACAACAGCATCAGCTAGTTTCATGCATTTTCGAACAACAATAAATTAAAACTTATGTCAGAAAATTCCTCTTTTGGATTTGAGAACACCCTTAAGATGGCACAAATATGCCTTTTTTGTAAATATTGTAAATTGGTCTTTAGTATTTTTATTCTTTTTATGATAATATTTTGATTGTATTTTTCTCATAATATTTTGATGGTATAATTAACAATTGAGTTTAAAAAATTTTCCAAAATATTGTACTCGAGGTAATGATCATCTATTCTGTGCACATTGTATGTATATTAAGGTCTTAATTTACTTCCATTTATATATTATTAGAGCATTTTAAAGAAGAGTTGAATAACTAATGCTCTAATGGCTAATATAGTCCACTTATAATTTCGAAACTATCTGTGAATATCTATTAACTCAAATCATGATTGTAATTGATAACCGTGACTCGCAGTACGATGTATGAAAATTATGGAAATTTAGAACAGTATTACTGCTACTTAATATTTGACTGTGCTTCAATATCTTAGTGCTCTTAATTAAGCATTGTGTCGTATGTGATGTAAAAATGTTTAGTGCATGCTAACGACTGCGTTTTATGGTGTAAAGTATGAAAATTATCAGGTCAAGAAAAGTATTTCTTGCATCCAATATTTGATTGTATGTTAATAACTTAGTGTTCTCATTTAAGCATTGTACGAAAATTAGTTTTCAGTATTGTCTTAAATACCTTTCATTCATAAAAGTGTTTTGGTTGCAAAAATGCGATTTCAATATGTTGAAACTGCATAATGTCCTTAAAATGTATTTGAAATAATTAACGTCCATAGACCTCTATATTGTATCCGAGTTCTTTTGTAATTGCCTTGCAAACAGACATAAATAAAACAAAAATTTTCAATCAAGAACCCAACGAAGTAAATCACAACAACATTCTTTAGTTTTGTGGCTTTCCCAACATATTTATGAAAGTTGGAGCCAAGGACATACACATAGGCAAGGCGAAGTCAAAAACACTTTTAATTATGATTGGATGTGTTACAAGTGATAAAACATTCTTTTTCGATAAAGGAATAAATAAATTTATGAGTTATTTATTTCTTATGATTCTTTGTCCAATGAAATATTATACTGTGTCAAGTTATAATGCTGAAAATCATAAAAACCTTAAAAGAGGAATTAAGCAGTCACTCTAGTCTTATTTTATTAAATATTTTTAACCATGCATTTTAATTAAAAGGGGAGTAAAAAAAAAATTAATGAGACAAAAAAAAGACAATAATTTTTCTAAATTGCTTGAAGGAGAAAATCCGTAGGAAGTGACAAAAATAAATCATATTTAAAACAATAGCTTTAATGCAAAATTCGATATTTTTAATCAAAAGATAAAACACTCATTAAACTTTATAATAAATATTACACGTAAAATAATGAAGAAAATGCAAATTTTTAAAGTTTTTGACTATAGAATATCTATTAATTTTTTTTATGACGTAAGTTACCCCTGAATTTATTAATTAACCTTCTCGCCTTTCTTGATAAATCTTTTTTTTTTTTTTTTCCATTCTTTGAATTGGAAAAGTTAAAATGCTAATAAATATTGTGTAAAAAAAGGTCTGCTCTATAATAAACATGTATGTTTAACGGAAATCTCTAAAAATATAATTTAGTAGAAAACGGATTTTAAAGCACTGCTATTTGTCATTTAGTTTAGGACCCTCCTATATGGCTCAGATTACAAAGATAATTAAAATGAGTCTACCAATTTACTATTTTTTAAATTTACTATCAATTTACTATTTTCTAAAAAAAAGTTCATTTGTTCATATTTAGCTATCGATATTTACGAAAATTCTGATCTGAAATTATTGCTAAATATACTTTTATAACTAAATAAAAATATGCGGTATTTTGGGTCCCTCATGCGTATACGGCAAGTGTTTTCTTGATATGTGTAGCGAATAATTTGATTTACTTACTACAAATGCTTGTTTACTTCAAAAAATTCGCTCACCCGCAAGAAAAGTCACATACCTCGCAAAAATTCATTTTGAATTTTATTCCAACTAATAGATTTGTCATTCCATCTTGTTACAGAAAAATTTTCATAAGTGAAGTTATGCGGAAAATCGCTTTATTGCGCTATATGTCCATTTGCGACCACAGAACAGGGGTGGATTGTGTGGGCAGGTAAAATTACACAGACCTCCAAACCTCATCCTAACGTCTTCATTACTAAGCATTTTATATGTTTATCATCATGATATACAGATGGGTGACAAAATAATACGAACACCCATGAAAAAGGCATGGTCCATTTCAAAGAAGCAGAACGCGCATGTCACTTTACACTCAATTCTGCCACTTAGTGGTTACGAAAGGTAAGGTATCAGTCGATCAACATCAATCATATGTGATGCATGCGCTTACCATACGCTATGGAAAACTCAATAATGACAGACCTTTCAGAGTTCGAAAAAGGAATGATTGTTGGAATGCGGTGCGCTGGTTGCTCCATGACGGAAACAGGCAATTATTTGGGGGAGTACAAGGAGTACTGTGTCAGGCGTTATGAGAGCGTGCACGAAATGCGGTAAAGTGTCGTCTGCGAAGTACAACAGTGGACGGAAAAGAAAGCTTTCTGAGAGAGATAAAAGAGAGTTGACCCGCATGGCGGGCTGAAGGCGCAGGCAATCTTTATCTCACAAGGAGAGGGCCAACCTTGTTAATCACAGATTTTGATTATTTTAAGGAACATATGTGTTATTATCCCACCCTCCGCGATCTTGGATTTTTTTTGGCGAGAAAACCCCTTTTCCGCCAAGTAGTAAATGTCGCCAAGCACCCGTTTATACGCATGTTTGGCTCAACGAAAATAAAATTTAAATAATAAACAAAATTCGCTAAACTGGCAATCAGTAATCCTTGTGTGAGCGCTTCGCGCACATTTAACGAAAAAAAAACATCGCCGAATTCAGCATTTCTCGCGATATAGCATTCTCAAAATTCAGCAGTTCTCGTCTTGTAGCAATCTCAAAATGTAAAAAACTCTTAAAACAGCAAAATATACCTAAAAAACGAAACTCGCTAAAGTGGCAATCAGCAATAGTTGTATGAGCGCTTCGCGCTCATTTACCGAAAAAAAACAACGCCGAATTCACCATTTTTCGCGATATAGCATTCTCAAAATTCAGTAGTTCTCATTTTGTAGCAATCTCAAAATGTAAAAAACTCTTAAAGCAACAAAATATACATAAAATTATCAACATACCTTAACAGACATCTGCTTTCTTGAAACCTACAGCACAAAATATAACACCGCCGTCATTTTCCAAAATAGGCTTAATATGCATTGACACGCTATAAACAAACCTCCCTTTCATGTCAAAATTTCCTCATATTTCTTAATTATTTCAGCAAGAGCGTTTAAACGGACTACAGAAACTATAGTCAATGAAATACATCCAATAAATTTAACATAAAACTAAAAAGACAGCCATAGAACACGATATCAAAGAGTATCTCGTACAAGAGTCAAGCAACCGTCAGCAACGACACCCGGCAGTGAAATGAATGTTCACGCAAAAAGCACGCTCTCGCGTCGTAAAAAAGGGATTGCCATAATAAGTTACTAGACGCCAAACGCCGGGGTTGCCAGAGCGATAAAAATCGCCAAACACTCAACATCGCGGAGGGTGGGATAATAACACATCTTAGCCTATTTTAATATATATTGTAGGGTAGAGACCCCGTAGTCTCAGGTTCAACGGATTTTATACAACGCTCGTTAGTTCTGGAGAAACCGGGAGGATCTAATATTAGTACACAACTTAAATACTTACTTTGGGACAAAAAGGGCAGGTTGAGCGTAGCTCAGTTGGTACGGCGTTTGTTGGCTGATCCGCGGGCCCGGGTTCGATACCCGACCGCGCTACATTTTTTGTCTTTCTCATTTTTTGTTTTATAAATATACTTGTAATTATAATTTAATAATTTCAATTAAAAATTTTAATATCGTACATTAATTATAATGTTAACAAATTTAAATTTATCATTTTTTATTTTGAACTATTATTTCTCATCCTTTAAAGAAATTTAAAAAGAGATTGGATCTATTATTGAATAATAAAAATTCCAAAATCGTTAGAAAGCTGTTGTGGTGCCATCTAGTTATGATAAATAAAACATAATCGAATAAAATAAAAAGAAAAGCAGAAAGAAAATAAAGGGGAAAACGAAATATTTGAAAGCGCAAGCATACGTATTACAAATTTAAAAATCTTTAATATGCAAAAAATCCGTTGTAATTTAATTCCGATGCTAATTTTTAATATAATTATGTTTGTTACTTTAAAAACAGAGTAATAGTATCATTGTATTGATTTCCTTTGTTAAAGCAATGAATAAATGATATTTCATTAAAATCACGAATTGACACAATTGTTCAATATCATTGCATCCATACAGAATATATGAAATACATTTTAAAAATGATTTTTAAAAAATTATGAGTTTTATGATATTTTATACAACTATTTAGTTAAAAGTAAAAAAATTAAATAGGTTAAAATTATAATTGAAGTACAATATTATAAATTTTAATTGACAATGTGATTATTAAGTTATAATTACAAGTATATTTATAAAACAAAACATAAGAAAAAAAATTTAGAGCTTCCGGGCATCGAACCCGAGCCCGCCGATCAGCCTGCAAACGCCGTACCAACTGAGCTACGCCCAACCTGTCCTTATTGTTTCAAATTAAGTATTTAAATCGGATACTAATATTAGACCCCCCGGTTACGCAAGAACTAACGAGCGTTGCATAAAATCCGTTGAACCTGAGACTAAGGGGTCTATAACCTACAGCATATATTAAAATAATCAAAATCTGTGATTAACAAAGTTGGCCCTCTCCTTGTCAGATAATGTCAGAGATAAATAGTCATCTCCAGAATCCCATTTCAGCAAGAACTGTCCAAAGGGAACTTCATGCTTCGAACATTTATGGAAGAATTGCAATTCGTAAGCCATTGGTGACATAGGTGTTCGTATTATTTTGTGACCCATCTGTATATATATTTTTTACAGCGTATAAAAAGACAGAAATGTTTCTGGATCGAAGAAAACTTTTAAAATATGATCTCTTTAGAGTCATCCACAATTCCGAAAGAGCATTCACTTATCTTCCTGAATTTTAGAAACCAATACATTTCTGAGATTTAAAGAAGCATTTCTGAAAGGAAAGTTTCTTTTGGTGACCAATGAAAAAAAAAATCGAAAAATTTCCATGTAGTTTTTACGGCGCATTAATCACTTTACTCATCATGCAATATCGGTTTTGTTCAAAAAATATGTTCAACAGGCAAACATGCTAAATTAACAGCATTAATATTAATATTAAAATTAACATTATTTTGTAACTCTTGCATGTAATCATTTACGCAGCTGAAAATGTTTATTAGGTGCGTTCTTAATTATATAAATACGTAGCACCTATAGTCGTCTTCTGGTCCGTCTGTCTGTCTGTCTGTCCGCATATAACAGCGCAAAAACTACCCAGACGAATGGTTTGAAATTTAATATATAGAATCTTTGCAGAATTTTGTCGAGTCCTTTCAAATTTTATGAAAATCGAGTCAAAACTTAAAAAGATATTATTAAAAGTTTCCCGTTTACATACCAATTATCAGACATTATTTTATATTAAAAAAAAAAAAAAAAAACTTTACTATCTGTAATATATACAGGTGTGTTTTTATAAAAATATTTATAGCTTGTTATATATAAAACTTTATAGAGGAACATAAAAAAAAAGTCATAAATTTAACATATAATATACAATACACTACAAGAACGCTTTCGCTCCTACCGGAACATCCTCAATTGGCTTACTAACTGTCTTCGTTTCTGTATTTATCATTTTTCATGATCAGTAGATTCCCTCGTTTTCCCTTTATCCCCTCTTTTTTCTCCCTCTTCTAGTATTTTCTTCCGTCGACAGTTGTTATAGGCGTGTGTCATACCCTTAGAGGAGGAATTGAATAGAGAGTGAATCCCATTGTTCTCATCTGTCGAACCTTGATGCACTCATGTCGGAGATTTCATCGCCAAAAGGCTGTCATTTTTTGGCAGTGATCACTTTCTTGGCAATTTTCCGCTTTCATTCTCGTGATAAAAGAAACGCTCCAAAACGAACGCAGACGAAATAGGTCTTGGTGGGATGCGGGAAAAACCGGTTTGGCGCGCATTATCCCCACCATCACGTGATGGTGGGGAGCATGATATGTGCCTCAAGAAAAGGTTGCCATTTCTGCGTCCAGTTATATTAGAAGTCTATGGTCATACCGTTGCAAACTTTAGTTTTAGAAATACAAATTTCAATTGCTTCTTGTAATAGGCATTATGTATATTTTCATAATTCGCAATTCGCTTGAAAAAGGGATAAAGGGAAAACGAGGGAATCTACTGATGTTGAAACATGATAAATACAGAAGCAAAGGTAGTTATTAAGTCAACTGAGAATGCTCCAGTAGGATCTTGTGGTGTATTGTATATTATATATAAACTCATGAATATATACATTTTTAAAGATTACTCTATAAAGTTTTATATGTAATAAGCTATAATATATTTTTATAAATAAGCTTTGCCAAGTCAAAGTTTTTCTTTTAATTTATTTTTTTTTTTAGTTTTTCTTCTTAATAAATATTTCTTGTTTTTAAAAGAAAAACTTCAACTTTAATTTTGAATCCAGAGCGTGTTCGATGTTTTGTTGTTGTGGTTGATGTTAGTACTGATAAGGCTATGCGATGACATAGCGAAACGTTTACTTTGTACGGTTTTTTTATTGTTATTAAATATTTTTTTGTATATATTTTTAATTTAATTGATTTTTAAATGTATTCAAGTCTGTCTAATGTTTCATAATCAGTTTAAATATATCTTGATATCTTGTTCGAAAGCAGCCAGGTAACTGAACATACAACTACGCATACACCAAATCACATTCTATATTAGTTTTTTATTCAAGAACCTTTAAAAATAAAAAATCTGTTTGTGAATTCTTCTAACAGACTCCCGGGGTTAATATTTGCAACAGGTATTTACCGTATACGTGGAATTTCAAAAATTTTGCCCGAATGAAAGAGGTCCCCGAAATTGTACTATGTTTTCCCTTTCGTCAGAGACAGGGTCTGATCAACTTTATGTGAGACCCGGGGTACACAGGTGATTTCGGGGTCCTCTTTCTCAAGAAAATTATATTAAAAATATGATAAACAACTTTATGAGAGGCTGTTCTCAAGTTCACTGCGAAACTTCCTGACATAATAACAGACTCATTTTTAAAACGTACAGGTATAAAATTGACAGGCTTGACTCTGGAAGCGATTTGGAATTGAATGAATTTTTCCATTTGTTGATAAATAAATTGCTTATTGAGTAATAAGCGATTTTGATCACGTGACAAGAGGTTTTTCTCCCTTCTCTGACTGTTTTTTCAACTTTCGTCCGGAAATTCGGTTCAAAACAACTTTCACCAGTATTTTCTGAAAGATCCACAGAGGTGTGAAAATTATTAGAATAGTTGTGAAATTTACAATAAAATCTTGTTATATTAAAAAAAATAATACATTATTTAAAAAATATTGATGCATTTAATATTTAGTGTGCATCCCCTTGTTTTTTTTTGTTTGTTTTTTTTTAAGATTCGATACGTCTTGGCATACTTTGTATGCGTTTTTGGGAATTAATTTGTATTTCGATGTCATCGTGCCAAATTTGGATGAGCCTTTCTACCAGGTCATTCTTATTTGTGATGTTGCTTTTCTTTACAATGGTCTGAAGATTTTCTATGGAGTTTATATCTGGACTATTTCTAGGTCATGGAAGTGTTTTCTTTAGTTAAAAATTTAAAGAAATGCAACATCACAAACAAGAATGCTCTGATAGAAAGACTCATCCAAATTTGGCATCAGGATCGCGAATTACAAATGAATGGCCAAAAACAAAAACTCATACAAAGTATGCCAAGACTTATCGAGTCTTTAATAAAAAACAAGGGGATGCACACTAAATATTAAATGTATCAATATTTTTTTAATAATGTATTATTTCTTTAATATAACAAGATTTTAATATAAATTTCCCAATTATTCTAATAATTTTCACACCTCTGTACTGCGTTTACAAAAAAACGGAAAACGTCTTTCGATTACATAGTTTTCTGAATAACAGCACCTGCCAGTTTCATGCGTTTCCGAACAAAAATGAATTAAAACTTGTCATAAAGTTGTCCCTTTGGATTTGAGAACAGCCTTAAAATTTGTAAACAATTTATGAGAAGAACAATATATAGACATACGTAAAAATACATTAAAAATTATAGGAAGGTAAAATCTTCTGTACTATATGCTATTTAGAATAAGCAAAACTCTAAGCGTCAGATATCGAATGAAATATCTTTGATGTAATATTTGTTCATATCGGAGTTTTGAAGGTTACATTTATTTCATAGTCGTTAGTACACAACACTGAGATAGTTTAATTTACATTAATTGAAAAAAAAAATCATTTTTTATGATCTATAAATGGAAATTTGTATCCTCAAAGAGTGTACAAAATACATTTTAGGACCCCTGAAAATGTGGGTTCGGGGTACATGCACCGTGTGCCCCTGTGATTATCAGGGCCCGTCAAAGGTTAATTGAGCTCTAATAAAGTCAATTTTTATTACTTTAACACAATCATACTGATTGGTAGATAAATCAAACGGATAGTAATTTTTTCAACTGAGAGGAAATGTGTCTAAGCCAGAATTCAACCCCAGAACCTTATTCAACTGCCATTACTCTTCCAATTGAGCTATCTGGACGACATCACAACCAACGCAATGACCATCACTTAAATAATCATTCAATAATGACACATGATCTATTAGCTGAAACAAGCTCTGCAATGCATAGCTGGTTGGTTGGTTGTGTTTATGACGGCCAATTATCATCACGAGGGATATAGGTCCTAAGGGGGAGGGAGTGCCCTCCGTGGGGGTCTTTCTAAGGGAACCTAACACGTATTAACGCTTGGAAAACCAGGGTTCGAAGAAAACCACGAAAACTCCGAACGATTAGGCCGACGGGCGCGATTGGGATCGAACCCAGCATATCCCGTCTACCAGCTTCGAGAGCAGAACCTCTCGGCCACTGGTGGGGCTCTACAATGCATTGAAACTGAGTGGTTAAATTAAGAAAAGTGTAATTACGTATCCATAGTTTATTGAAGTTATTTTACCTTATGTTTATTCCGTCGAGTTGCTTCAAATAAGATACCAGATGTCATTACTAACTGAGTGAATTGCGTTGTCAAGGATGTCGTCCGGATAGCTCAATTCAAAGAGTAATGACAAGTAAGGTAAAAGTTTCTGGGTTCGAGTTCTGACTTGGACATATTTTCACTCTGTTGGGAAAATTACAACTCCTCTAATAAAGTAGTTTTATAAAAAATAAAAAATAATAAGCAACTGAGATGTATATTAAAGCGGTACAACATTTTTAAAACGATACAAAATTTGCGTTTTATGTTGATGCTGAATTTCAGAGCGTTATTTTTTATCTTAATAATTATAACTCCAATTTCTTATTAAACGATAGAACAATCTTCAAAATATTTAAAACTATTAAAATAAAGGATATTTTCTAGAAATTTAAAATTTCTATATCATGCTTGAAAATGTTAATTTAAAAAATCTGCTTTAAATCAATCATCTATCTTGAAACATTATTTCACATGTATGAGCAAAACATTTCTTATCAATGAATTTGTCATTGAATATACTTTTTTATATATATCGAAAGATATTACTTATTTCATTTATTGGAACAAGCTTATCTAGCTAATCCCTCAGACATTATTGAACATAAAGATATTAAATGGATATTGGTTCAATTCCATTTCTAGTTACTATTATCTGAAACAAATCAATTACAGGGTAAAGAATAAATTATCCTTCTTCAAAAATAAATTGTTCTGTTTCTTTTCCGTTCCCGTAATTTATCTTCAAAGCTTCTTGAATAGCGTGTTGTTGGACTTTTATATACTCGTAAGAATATTGAATTATTGAGACAAAAAGATTATATACGAAAATATGCAAAATGTGATGCAGAAACTTTCTTTTTAGGTGCGTTCGTAATTATATAAATACGTAACGCCTATAGTAGTCGTTTGGTCCGTCTGTCCGTCCGACCGCATATAAGAGAGCAAAAACTACTCAACTGAATGGTCTGAAATTTTAAATATATAATTCTTGACAAAATTTTGTCGTGTCATTTCAAATTTTATGTAAATCGGATATATATTTTAATTACTGGGACAGTCAAAAGTGTTCCGTTACATGACGGCCCATGGGAAAAAATATTTCAAGTGCATTTTAATGATGTTACAGCCTTTCGAACAGAATGAAATTGATTTGCACTTATTGAAGGGCAGTAAAAAATACATTCAGTACAATATGCGGTGCAAAAAATATTTATAAAACTAGTTATAGTACGCACGCACCTCATTTGCCACGTTTGACATGCAATTTCCAACTTGTTTTATTTGAAGGCGCATTGTGAAGGGAGACGAGGTCGTTGAAAAGTGGTGATGGGCCAACGCCTCCTAGATAATAGAAAAAGCCTTGACACGTGTGACGAAAACGTCACACGAAGACGAAACAAAGAAAAAAAATCGAAACAACTTGCATGTTACGTCTTCTTTGGCTCGTGGAATTATTAATAATTATTAGAAAATAAGAGTTAATAACACTGGTCAACAAATTTGAACTTTTGCTCTGTCCTAAAACAGAAATTAGTTGCTTTTTATGCGGTTTTTTGTGCTGATTCCGAATCTAGTTTTAGATTTACGTCAAGCACGTCAAGTTTGAGAGACATTTGCATATTTCAATGTATGCAAATTTAGTAAATTTTATACAATTATTTGCAAATTTAAGGTGTAAAGCAATATCAGACAGGGTTTTTTGTTTTATTATATGATTACTACCTAATTTACTTCACAAAAACGTTGTTTCTGAGATTATACTGACAGGTGACTGTGAAATATTGTACCTAATTTGCATATTTTTTTTAATAATGTTTCTTCACGTTTAAATATTTCTGCCGTACGAGTACGCTAATATGTTTCTAAACCAGTTTTTTGAGCTGATTTCAAATCTTGTATCTGTTTTGTTCTATCACGACTAGTTTTTGAAAAAAGCGAAATTTTAGTTTTTGGTCAAAAAAGCCAGAAATAGCTTTTTATGATACTTTGTATGATAAACTTCAACTAGTTAGGATAGATTCTACTACTTTTTTTTTTTCGATTATATAAATTTTTGTTTATGTCTCTGATATGAATCTGACCCTGTTCCGATTCTTGTCAATGAATTACACACCCCTAAAAAGCATCTTATATCAAACCTGTGTTAATGCCGTGAAAAAGTAGAAATTCATCTTACTCAAAAACTAGACATGACATAAGAAAACAGACTGCAGATTTGAAATCAGCATAAAAATCTAGTCTAGAAAAAAATTACGTCAATTCTGTGGCAACTATTTTAAAGTTGATAGTGATGTAAACATTACACCATTGAAAAATATGCAAATTAGGCTTAATAACTGATAAATAAATGTTAAGAATATGCAAATCTTGGCATTTATCTGAAGCAAATAGTCAAGTAGTCATTATCTAGAAACGTAATTAGATGTGACATATATTGTATCTAAAATTCTGATCTAGAATCAACTAATTTTAGTTCTAAGACAAAACCACTGTTGTACAGTGTAATTTCACGAGCCAAAGAAATCGAAACATGCTAATTGTTCGAATTTCTTTCTTTGTTTTGCCTGCTTTGTGTGACATTTTCGTGACGCGTGTCAAGGCTTTCTGCCTTATCTAGGGGGGGGGGGGGTGGCGTTGGATGGCCCAGGTGAACCCAGCAATTGCAAAAGTTTCTGTTTTGTACCCCTCAAATGACTAAAATTAATTTATTTTTAAAAAAATCAAAAATTAAAACCGGACAAATTTAAGAGGGATTACCAAGCGTTCCGTCCGCGGTCCTTTTTCTTTTACTTCTCTTATTCCGACTCTTTTGCGGAAGCCAGGTTGAAGGGTCCCGACCCCCGTCCCAGATAGCCGAGATTCTAGCGGAAGGAAGGTTGAAAAAAAAATTCAAATAATGGAACCAAACAAACTTAAAAGGGAAATTATACAAATTTAACCCATTACTCTGAAGATAAGGACCGACCGCTCCTGCATCGAGCTTATTATTACACTGTAAAAAAAAAATCTGTAATTTTTACGGAAAAAAACTGCATTTTTTACAAAAAAAAAAAAAAAAAAAAAAAAAAAAAAAACTGTTTTGAAGAAAAACAGTTTTTTCTGTAAAAGAAACTAAATTCCATAATTTTTGCAGAAAAAATCTGCATTTTTTACAGAAAAAACGGTTTTAATGAAAAATTGCAGTTTTTTTCTGTAAATTAAACAGTTCTCAACTGGCGCCAAAATTGACAGTTTTTTTCCTGTCAATTTGACAGATTTTGTTTTACAGTGTATTACTGATATTGTTGTATGAAAGTCTAACTGTATAATGTATTTTTATACCTTTCGCATGAAATCTACTTAAAAAAGAGGAAAAAAAACATGTTTATTTACACCTAATGTAATCATCTTTACATATGTTAAACTTTAACACACAAACATTAATCTTCTATTTCAAACTTATGAAATCACATATTCCCATCGAAAAAGGAAAACAAATATGTCCTAGAAAGAAATATTTACATTGTAAACAAAATAGGAACATTACGAATATTTTAGGAAACTACTTATCTTGATGTATTCAAACAAAATTATGCTTTTTTTATAGTTGAAGAAATGGTAAATCAATATAAGTAAAATCCGAAGGTTTTATTTGGTTAATACCTGTATTCTGTTATACACTGTAAAAAAAAATACGGCCAGTTTTCCTGTAGGAATCAGAAAAATAGTTGCCCTTATCGTACCGGAAAAATTTCCGACCCAGCTTTGAATAAGATCCGTAAAATCGGAATAAAATCCATGAAATCGGAATAAAATCCTTAAAATACCGTTTTATTGACTATTTCCTTTTTTTTACGGATTTTATTCCGAGCTGGGTCGGAAAATTTTCCGGTACGGTAAGGGCAACTATTTTTCCGATTCCTACAGGAAAACTGGTCGATTTTTTTTTACAGTGTACTTTTATTTATTACCAATTTTTCTCAGGTATTATTTCAAACCAAGGGGTCCTTTATGCATGTCTGTGTTATATGCTTATCTCTAAATATAGTTATAAAAAGTTCTTTTATTCATCATTTGTAAATACATTTACTGTTGTTTTTCAACAAAAATTTCTTCTACAGTTTATCTATAAAAACAGTATTCTGCATTGGTATAATAAAATAGCAAAGTTTTACTTTTATTTCTAAAAATACATTCTTCTTAAAATCGTTCACGCTCTAAAAAAATAATTGTTTAGTTCTGTAGAAAACTAAAGGTTCACTTAAGAACACAAGTCTTTATAAGTATATAAAATTCCAATAAAACACATATTTACTCTGGTTCATCAGGCTGCATCAGACAGTATTCTCTCCCCCTTTTCTTGTGCTTGAATAACGTTTTCGCCTTCATGAAAAAGATTTTATTAAAATCTTTTTTTCATTTGAACTGAAGATGCCTTAGTGAAGGGGAAAATGTTATTCAAGCAGAAGAAAAGGGGGGGGGGGGGAGAATACTGTCTGAAGAAAATATTTTTTCATTTGAACTGAAGATGCCTTAGTGAAGACGAAACCGTTATTCAAGCAGAAGAAAAGGGGGAGAAAATACTGTGTGATGAAAATATTTTTTCATTTGAACTGAAGATGCCTTAGTGAAGGCGAAAACTGTATTCAAGCAGAAGAAAAGGGGGAGAGAATACTGTCTGATGAAAGTCTTTTTTCATTTGAACTGAAAATGCCTTAGTGAAGGCGAAAACGTTATTCAAGCAGAAGAAAAGGGGAGGGAGAATACTGTCTGATGGAGTCTGATGAACCAGAATAAATATGTGTTTTATTTTAATTTTATGTACTTATAAAGACTTGTGTTCTTAAATAAATCTTTAGTTTTCTACAGAATTAACCAATTAGTATTTTTTTTTAGAACGTGAACGATTTTAAGAAGAATGTATTTTTAGAAATAAAAGTAAAACTTTGCTATTTTATTATACCAATGCCGAATACTGTTTTTTATAGATAAATTGTAGAAGAAATTTTTGTTTAAAAACAACAGTAAGTATATTAACATATGATGAATAAAAAAACTTTTTATGACTATACTTAGAGATAAGCATATAACACAGACATGTATAAAGGACCCCATTATTTGAAATAATACCGGAGAAAAATTGGTAATAAATAAAAGTATAAGAAAAGAAAAATATTTACTATTTAATGTCGCTTATATGAGAGTTTGCACTAGCAGTGCGCGTTAGCGATCGAAACCTATTTTTCGAACAACCGTTCATCTCGATTCGAAGCAACACACCGTTAGACGGCTTTCCTGTCTGATATAACGCCTTGTGAATTTTTTTTTTTTTTTTTTTTTTTTTTTTTTTTATGATGGTGCCTCAAAGTAGAAGTTTTAATGTTGTTCTCGAATCCAAATTGGCTAACTACACCGAAAGCCTGTCCATGTCTTCAAAAGAAAAACATCCCCTATTTTGCCTTTTGAAAAAGAAAAGAATAAACGTAGGCCATGTCAATAATGATTCTATCTGTCCGGAACGTCCAAACTGAATTTCCATTCATCAAAGAAGATAACTCGTTAAAATTTAGATTACTGGTACATGTGGTATTGAACAAGTATAACCTCTCCAGGACATATGAGCGCTCATGACAACTTTTGAAGTTTATGTGTCTCAGCTTGACTTTTCTTTAAAGTTGTTCTCAACTCCAAACTGGCTACTTTCTGATCAATTCATTTTTGTTCGCAAACGTACCAAATTGGTAGGTGTTCCCATTACGAAACTATGTAGTCGTACTGTTTTTTACGTTTTTCCGTAAAGTTGCCAAAGTTGGCGCTTAGAACCGAATTTCCGGACGCGAAAGCGCAGGAAAGGGGGGGAAATTTCGTCCCGAGACAAAAATCGATAGCTGAAGTTGTAAATCATTTTTCAGAAAATTAAAAAAAAAAAAAAAAAAAAAAAAAACTCTTCGATTACAAATAACTTCCATAATCAAACCTGCAAATATTATCATTTTAAGTTTTGATGTTTTTTTTAACCATTTGGAAAAATGGGGTTATTGTCCTCTGTCAGGGTAGGAAATCTAAAACATATCTGAAGCGTTTTATTGGTTGAATCCTCATTTTATTCGTTTTCTGATTGGTCTATACAGTAATCTGTATTTTCCCTTTACTTTCAACAGAGATGGATACTTCTGTTACCACTATGACAAAAAAGTAATAAAAACTACAAAAAAATTAATAACTCAGAAACAAATTGAGATACAGCTTTCAAACAAATTGCATTTAAAAATACATTTTTTTTTCTCTATACGACAGCGTAAAAAGTAATATTGTGGTATGTTTAGAAGTTTAAGAATGAAATTTCATTTAAAATTGGTCCAGGAATATTAATGTTTAATCCATGGCGTACGTAATGTATGACCAGCTCCGTAGAAGTTTTAAAAAATTACAGTACCGAAAAATGTAATCCATGGCGTACGTCATGTATGAAATTTCATTTAAAATTGATCCAGGAATATTAATGTTTAATCCATGGCGTACGTAATACCAGCTCCGTAGAAGTTTAAAAATTTACAGTACCGAAAATTGTAAAACTGAAATTTCTTTTAAAATTTGTTCATGATGGGTCCAGGAATGTTAATGTTTAATTCATGGCGTACGTAATGTATAATCAACTCCGTGCGATTTTTTATGTCTTAAATTTTAGTCTTCGAAAAAATCATTTTCCAAATGGTCGTTGTAATTTGTTAAATTGCTTTTTTAACCATTTGGAAAAATGGTTATTGTCATCTGTCAGGGTAGGAAATCAAAACACATCTGAAGCGTTTTATTTATTATTCGGATAAAACAAACTCATACAGAAAAAATGAAACTAAACACTCGCCGAAAGCGGCCACATAAAATTGTTAAACTGGATTTGTCTCTCATCTTGATTTATTTATTTATTTATTTTTTTTTTTGTGAAATTAGTACTTAACTTCAGAATCTGCCTGTGCGTGTAGGCCGATTCGGCAGGGATTTTGTTCGCAAACGTACCAAATTGGTAGGTGCTCTAATTACGAATCTATGTAATTGAATTTTTTTTTTTTTTTTTTTTTTATGTTTTTCAGTAAAGGCAGAAGATTTTTAAGAAAAGGCTATCAAAGTTGACGCTTAGAACTGATGATCCGGGCAGCGCAGGAAAGGGGGGAAATGGCGTCCTGAGACAAAAACTGATAACTTAAGTTGTAATGCATTTATCGCAAAATTAAGGCTACATGTTACCCAAAAAATGACAAAAATATTGAATTTTTCAGTGGTCCATACGGTTGTGAATCATGACTCCAAATTGTAGATCTGAAATCCAAATAGTTTTAAAGATATTTGAACTTTTCTGAGTGTTCCTTTACAAACTTTAAATGCATTTTTCTCAGACATTTATTTTTGTTGATGTTAGTGTTTACTATTCCCTAAGGGTTTTTTTTCTGCTGCAGATAGAGTCTTGAAATTTTTTGTGGACACTTATATATATATATATATATATATATATATATATATGTACTACAATAATTAGTATGGATTTAGGTCTGAGGGTTATAGTTATTTTTTTTTTTTTAATGTCAAAGTTAATATTTTCAAATTTTTCGTGTTTTTCGATTTTTTCAGGTTTTGCGCTACAAAAAAAATTTTAAATTTAAATAAAAGTTACATGTTTAATTCCATACTACGTAACTTTTGTTTCCAATAATCTAATGAATATAAGTCACTTAAAATAACTAAAAACTATTAAAAAATAAAAATGTTATAAAAGTTTTAAAAAACTTATTTTTCAAAAAATTTTTAATTAAAAAAAATGGTAATTGCTAAAATGATTTTTTTTTTTTTTTACCAGAATCAATTTAATTTTATAATCTCAAACAAAGTCATCATTAATTATTTTTAATGTAACTGTCTCCAAAAAATTTTTTTTTGAAAGTGTAGCCTTAAAAAAGAAAACACCTCTTCGATTACAAATCACTTCCATAACCAAGCGTGCAAATATGATGTCAAAATGTGTCAATGCTTTTGAGTCATGATGTCAAAATGAGTCAGAAATTGCGTCATAAAAGTTCGCGTTGTTAAGCAGGGAAAAATATTTTTTGAGGGCCGCCTTTATAGGATTACGCCTAGTGCATCTATGTTTTTGGTAATTTTTATTGTAGAAGAGCTCAATTCTCACACACAGTGCGACATCCACTCTATTTGGTACCTGGTGCAAGACATTTTGTTTCTTTTTTTACCATCCGTGCATCAGTAGTGATAACAAAGGATAAACCGAAACAGGTTTTTAAGACCGAAACAGAATTTCGGTAATCTTTCGATTTTCGATTTAAAACGAAAGCGAAAACGCAAATGGCCAAAAAAATTGTTAAATAACAACATACAAAAATATACATAATTATGAATTAATTATACGTATATATTTAATATACATAATTATGAATTAATTATACGTGTTTATTAAATAAACATAATTATTAATTATACGTGTGGCCCAAGTTGGCTCTCTGTGCCTTTGACCAAATTTTTTCATTTTCATATAAAATGAAATGTAATTAATTCATCACCGACACAGAAAGATTTTCTAATTATACGAATTTCATCTAATTAATAAACTGTTTTAGGTATACATACCCCGATTTATCTTTTATAATGATTTTTGTAAATAATCTTCTGTTATAATAGAACTTTCTCAAATAGTATTAAAAAAAACTTCTGTGGTTTCAAAGTAGTAATTTTCTATTACGGTTAAGTCTGCAGATTTTAACCCTATCGCTGCGTATCTGTTTTATCAAAATAGCTTAAAAAATTGCGTATTTAATTCCTTCGTGACGAGTGTCTTTTAAGAATTTTTATTCTTTTGGTACCGATTTTTCAAAACAAAAAATTTCGTCTGATTCAATTGAGAAATTTCTCGGATTAGATAAGGCAAAATTTAGAATAAAAAATAACAGGTGGGAATGTTCAGGGATAGTTAATTAGACGGGAAAATGCATGCCCGATGAAATCTCGGGTTGCGCAAATTTTGCTACTTTTACGTTGTCCGAGAAACTCGCGGGTTGCGCAGCGAGAGGGTTAATGAGCACTTGAAAAGCGTCTTCAAAGTTCGCTTAATGAGCACTTGAAAAGTCTTCAAAGTCTTATACGCATTGCTTGCTTTATAATTTGCACTCACGTCTTGAGTCAGTGATGACTGATCATTATAAACAGTGAGGTTCATATCAATAAATAAAGAGTGAGCCGATATATCACAAAATCTATGAGTCATGTTGAAAATTTACAAAGGAAGAAACGAGATTTTTGGGATACAGATAATTTCGCTAGAGTTTCGGTCCGACATAATTTTAGGCAGCATTTTCATCGAAAAGAAATTTTCGGAAAATCTCATATTTTGAGCCGAAAACGAATACGAATATTCAATCGATTTTTAGTGATAACTGATGGCGCTAATCAAGCGCCTATCTGGTTTTGGCCTAGTGCCGGCGCATCGCTCGCACCACCCTTGCTCTGTCTATGCTCGCACATAAAGCAACGTCTGTAAATTGACAATTGAGGAAAAGCGAACAGTTTGCTATATCCGTTATTGAATTATTTTTTCATTGTAGCTATTTACAAATTCTTATTTCAGAAAAGGAACCTGTTTTTTGACAAACGAATTTCATTATGCCTGCTAAGAGGTCTCAAATCTCTTTCGCAATTTTATTTATTTATTTGATTATTTTTTTGGATGTTAAACTCCTATCTTTTCTGAACATTTTGAAATAATTGTTTCCTTGAACTTCCCATTACAACAGAAGTTATGGCTTTTAGAATTATACCCGCTCAATAACTGAAGCGGCATTTCCGAAACGTTGAAGTCATTTTTTTTTTCAAAAGACGATTTTGAGCATAACGCGCAGGATATATCAAAAACTTCTGAATAGTTTTTCATGAAATTTTCAAAACATATGTTTCATGTTAGTCTGTATAAACTGTACCTAAAATTTCCTTTTTATTGTTCAAAATAATTTTCTTTATAGGGGTTTATACAGTTGAATTTTTCAAAGTGTTGTATTAGCTAAATACAACTTTGTATTAAAAATATAAAAAGGCTTTAAATACAAATTTATTTAGGTTCAGGGTAATTATTACAATCTGAAGTATAAGTAGGCACCAAAAGTTTCATTCTAGTTGCAATATTTATTTTGAAATCCTGTGCATAAGCTTTTATACCAATGCTCTGCTCATCAAGTGTCTGACAGTTTGGAGCCCCTATAAATGCTAATTCTGCATCTTGCAATTTTTTAAATACATGAAATGAAAGAACCATCCCAATAAAAATTGTGTTTTAAAATCATATTGCATTTTAAGATATTAAATGTTTAAAATGCTCTTCTTTTTTTTTTAATTTTTAATAGTCCTGAGACCCTATAAATGAAAACCTGTCTGAAAAAGAATTTTTTTCGGTCTTTGGTTTCACAGATTTATTGTACCTAAATCTGCTGACTTACCTGCACATGCACTTAGAGGCATATCGCATGCAATCCAGAAACGCTGAGGAAGATAGACGAATGCATTCTTCAAAATTTATTCAATTGCAGCTTTATCAAGTTTACATCTTCTCACTAATGCGATTTTTTTCTCGAGTCTTTATTTTAAACCTTTTACTTCCAGTGAAAAAAACAATCTCTGATAGTCTTAACTTTATCTGCAGATGGGTCATTCCATGTCATGTATGGGACAGCTTTTCTACATATTTCTGCTGTTTTAACAATGTTATTATATCCTAAAATTAAAATAACCATCCTAATATGAAAATCTAGAGTTTTTGGGGGGTTTTATTGCATTGTTTATGTTTTAAAAACTTATAAGTCAATAGATATAGTGTCGCGCGCAGGGCATCTTGTCAGTTTTTCATGGAATAGCCCTGAAACGGGCAGATTACTTAGGTCTAGTATTTAAAATGTGGAAATTTTTATTATCTATTATTTTTTTATCTTTTTATTATTAAAAATGGGCAGCTCATACTAAGGTCTAGGGTTTAAAATATGGATGGATATTTTTAAACCTTTTAAAAGGCAATTCCATATCACGTCTGGAACAGCTTTTCTACATATTATTGCTGTTTTAACACGAAAACTGTTGTTACACAAAACACGAACTTTAATAAGCTAAAAGTTAACTTCTACGTTTCGAGCTGTTTCTACAGCCGTCTTCAGGAAAATATGATGGCAAAAAGGCTCAAAGTTCACAGCCGAAAGCTTCCTGTGCAAGAGATGTGTTATTGAAATATACGAATGCTAGGTTAAATTATGGACTTTAATTTCATCTTCAAGCGCTTCAAAGCAGAGAGATTGCGACTTGCCCGAGAAGTTTTGAACTTATCCTTCCTCACTAATTATCTGTTGCACAGGAAGCTTTCGTCTCTGAACTTTGAGCCTTTTTACCATCATATTTTCCAGAATACGGCTGTAGAAACAGCTCGAAACGTAGAAATTAATGTTTAGCTTATTAAAGTTCGTGTTTTGTGTACCATTAATCAAGATTGAGTCTTTATTTATTATATTTTATGGTGCAATTGTCCAGTATGTGTTATTGAAATATACCAATGCTAGGTTAAATTATGGACTTTAATTTCATCTTTAAGCGCTTCAAAGCAGAGAGATTGCGACCTGCCCGAGAAGTTTTGAACTTATCCTTCCTCACTGATTATCTCTTGCACAGGAAGCTTTCGTCTGTGAACTTTGAGCCTTTTTACCATCATATTTTCCTGAAGACGGCTGTAGAAACAGCTCGAAATGTAGAAGTTAACTTTTAACTTATTAAAGTTCGTGTTTTGTGTACCATTAAGCAAGATTGAGTCTTTATTTATAAATAGTTTTGATATTAAAATTGATAATGTAATATGCTATAAAATAAAATACACATAATTTTTAATGGATTTTTATTTTTATCTCTTATAAGTAGAAAAATTTAAAATCAGAGCCTTATAGAATCGAAGCTAGGAATGAATGCGAAAAATGACCCACTTTTTATTGCATAAATTTTCTTTGTTGTAAACACAAAGTAAGGTAAAACTTTCTTAAGTCTACGATAATTCTTAAAATTAATATTTTTCAATCAACAATAATGAGATTTATACTTTCCGTGATAGAAATGAACAACTTTAACGATATAAATGTAAAATAAATAATCATTGTTTAACGCCTGATATACGATTTAAAAATAAAAAATATATTACAATTCATCAGACATACAAGTAAAAATTACATAAATACATTTAATACAATTAAAAAGCAAACGTTTCGATTTGCACTGATTAGGTGCTAAAATTTAGCTCGAAAAGTTTGCTTTTTAATTGTATTAAATGTATTTATGTAATTTTTACTTGTATGTCTGATGAATTGTAATATATATATATATATATATATATATATTTAATATAAATGTACTTTACTTTGAGCTTAAAAGAAATTTTTTAATTCTTTTTACAATTTCTTTCGTCATATTAATACAAGGAAATTATTCCAGAGAGAAATATTCGCCTTTAAGTTTCGTGCTTGCCCCATGTCAGTGGCTCACGATAAATATTCCATCTTGTTCTGCATTTGTAGACTTGCCAACATATAATAGTGCGAAATTTTCCAGGCTGGGTATTATCGTTCCATGTGGTTTAGTCGGTAGAACGTCAGAGCGCTATACTGATGGCCCGGGTTCCAGTCCCGGTATGGAATCTTTTTCACTATGTTGGCATTTGCGCCTCTTAAGCAATTACTTTGAAATTTGGTTTTCATTTGAAATATTCTTTAATCATTTTTAACGCTTTCCAATATAGTTGAGAAGCGTTTATGAATTCGGTTTGTTTGTCCGTCTCTCTGTCTCTCCGAGCTCCAACTCGCGTAAATAAAGTCCGATTTCCATGAAATGGTTATATGTTATTGGGTATCAATATTTGCTATTGAAAATGATGTGTGTAGCATTTGCGGTTCATTTACAATGACACACAAAAGAATTCCGTTACATTACGGTCTACGGGGTAAAATCGTTTGCGGTGTATTTTAATGATATTACACTATTGTAAGGGTGTCTGGGACACAAAAATCTTCAAATTTTTCAAAAACATTTTATTTCATTAAAAATTTCTCTGTTTTTTCCTGCTTAAACTGACATTTAAATCATGTTTCTATCTGAATTAGAACAAAAATATTAATTTTTTCGTTTTGATTTGTTTTCAAAATCTAGCTTTCAAGCAATGGCTGTCATCGAAACGACTTCTTGTAAAATTGCGTTTTTCTTCATGATAGTTTTATTCACCATTTCTCGTGTTTAAATTCTTATAACTCAAGAACCGTTAAAGATAAAGGGTTCAAACTTGGAACATATCTTTTTGAATTGTTTTACTTTAATTTTGATTCAGCATATTTGAAAAAAGTATTCACTTTTGAAAATATGATTTTTTTTTTTTAAAGTTGCACCACTTTTTTTTTTAATTTTTTCGTTAAATATTTTTTATTTTTTTTATAAATTAATATTTTTTAAAAGGCCGAATCAAAATTAAAGCTTATATACTTCTGTTTATTTAAATGAAAAAAAAAAATGAAATTCTATAAATAATATTTCGAGTTATAAGGATTTTAAATTATCACACCTTTTTTAATAAATTTTAAATTTTACATTTTTTTTAAATTATGAGAAGTTTTGTCATGTGATTTTGTTTACAAATGATATGGTTAATCATCACAAAAAAATTCAGAATTTTAACTCAATAAATAAAAATTATTTTTAAATGTGTCCCGGACACCCTTAAATTGATATTTATCATTGAAATGTACTACAAGGTTCTTACCGTATAGCATGGTGAGCATGGAATTTCTCGTTCATTTACAGGGACACCCAAAAAAATTTGGCTACAGAAGAAAATGAACAATATTTGAAATATTGAAGCTTACGAACAATAATTGCAGAAGTTCGCTTTTACTTGGGATATGAGTTTGTAAATTTAATTATTTTTTTAAATGTTACTTGATGTGTATAAATTCTGTAGATCATATGTATACAAGGCTGCACAAAAGTGTTCAACAACATCCGTTTATTGGCGGAATTTGCTGAATGGTTGGTTGTATTTATGACGGCCAATTATCAACACAAGGGATATAGGCCCTAAAGGGGGGGGGGGTTGCCCGCCGTGGGGGTCTTTCTAAGGGAACCTAACCCGTTTTTACGCTTGGAAATCCAAGGTTCGGAAAAAACCACGAAAACGCCGAACGATTAGGCCCACGGGCGGGATTGGGTTCGAACCCAGCACCTCCCGTCTACCAGCTTCGAGAGCAGAACCTTTCGGCCACTTTGCTGAATGGAAATTTTCAACTGTGCTGTGCGCTTAAAGGAACTAACTTTTAACAAATACTATGTACATATCAATAGATCATATACAGGGCTGCACAAAAAACTTGTATATTTTGCCGACTATTCATGGTAATAACAAAGATGGGCATTCAAATGCATTATGCCTTTTCCAAATTATTCATTTAGACATCATCTTTCAACTTTGTAAAATGTAAAGTTTTGTTATAGTATTCTGAATGTGTTGGAAAGTGTTTTATAATCTATGCCGTACGCATGATTTTTCGTTCTTATTAAATATATTTTCAACTCTGTCACTACTCACTATTTTCACAAGATAAATAATGACCAACAAAGTTTAAGCGTCTATCTCATATGCAGTCGATAACACATGAAACATGGAAACATTTTACTTGGTTACTATGTTAATTAGTCATTGATTTAATTGCCGACAAAGATTGATGATCTTTTATCATTTTACTTGAACAAAATTTTGGTAAGTATACGAAAGTAAAAGCTTGTTCTTCAATGTCCCTGTTGAATTTAACTTTGTAACAAATTAAAAAGTTTTAGACATTTTTAGGGATAATTATAAGGAAATGAGATTTATATTTAGGTTGATTAAAGTATGTTTTCATGATAGTATAGGAAGTTGCCTCTACCAATAATATTTAAAGAAAATCTATTTTATTAATAATAAATTAGTTAATTTTAGCAGCAAAATTTCAATACTTTTTCGATACATAACTATGGAGCTCTGCTTCCTTTTGAGCTACGCTCGCCACCCTTGTCCGGACCCCACGGACTAAAAATACGTTAGTTTGCCCTGTTTTAAAAAAACAGGGAAAATGCTACAAATGTAGATACTCAAGATTTATTTAAATCTTTAAACTAATTTTTATGCACTGTTATCCAAACTCCATGTATCACTAAAAACTACTTCTACGCATGAAAATGCGCAAACGGTTTTAAATATGACGTGATTTTCCACATCAAATACTTTTCGCATGTAATAATTTATTTTTCTTTTCCAATATATTTCATTTGAAGCTACAGTGTTTGGAAATATTATTATTTGGACTTTTTAAAATCTGGCAACAGTAGATAAAAAAAGGGCTATTTCAAAGCATGAATTAAATCTCTATTGAGATAATGAAACTATAAATAAAAATCTCGAAACAAAAGGACAAATTAAAAAAATAATTGTATACCGCACACCGCAACGTAGTCAAGTATATGCCTACGAAATATGGTTAAATTGCCAAGTTTTTAATCCAATGAAACTTATGTCGCTGAACTATCTTGACCGATTTCAATATTAAATAACGCTCCAAATTATATTTTAATTAAATATAAACTGCCTGCATCAGCATGTTTATTATATATTAATCATTTTCCGTTTTCGGTGGATTTTACGTTATAAAGGTTATGTTATAGGGAACCTTTTTCTCGAGCTTCCTATGGAATCATGGTATGAAGTGTGGGTACTAATTCAGAATTTCAAGGTCAATAATTTTTTAATAATTTTCTTTTTTTTTAAACTTTTGTTGTTTTTAAGATACGCCTAATTTAATCATAAAAAAACATGATTTCTGACTACAATATTACATGTAAAAGCTACAGCTCATCTAGTAAGAGGCGGTAATATTCGGATGACCTAAAGACCTAAATTGAACTGATTAAAACATTTTCCAGCTTTTTCCCAATTAAATCTGAATTCAGTCCTCTAGTCACAGATCTATAAAACTCATTTAATTAAGGAAGAAAAAAGGAGGAATTTTTTCCTTTTTATTGCGCTAATTTGAAAGTTTTCCTTTTTATTGCAGTAATTTCCCCGCTCTTTTTTTTTTTATGATGTTCATCTAGGTCTTTAATTTCAGTTAAGTTTTGCACGATAAAATTACGATACGATTCCTTGCCGAGGTTTCTGAGAGGTACAGATAAAAACTTTCTAAAACTTACTGATTAACTCTTACATAAAGTTTTTTTATTTTTTAAGTCATGAAATCCTTTTATGATCTTGATAAATATGACATATTTTTTAATATTAACTAGATATACACGCTGTCTTAAAAATAAGCATAAGCTTTGGAAGGTAGAATACACTACAAGAAACTATTTTTATACAGAAAAAAAGGATCGCAAACTATTTATTCAGTCAAAAGAACAGAGCATACCACTGCAATCCGAATGCTTGCGAAATATGGTTAAATTGTTATGCATAGTTTTCAATCCTATATGAAACTTGTGTCACTGAAGTATCTTGACCTATTACAGTATTAGTTAGCACTTCAAGTTATTCTTTATTCAAAAACTTCCTGCTTCAGATTAGTTTATTATTTGTTAATCATTTTTCGCTTTTGGTACGTTTTACGTTATAATGAGGTTCTGCTTTAGGTGTGTTTCTCGAGCTTTTTATTGAATCATGGTAAGAAGTGTGGGTATTTATTCAGAATTTCAAAGCTAACTACTTTTGCATTTTTTTTTTTTACTTTTTGACAACTTTTGTTGTTTCTGACTACAAAATAGCATGTAAAATCTAAAGCTCATCTACTAAGAGGCGGTAAAATTCGGACGTTCTTTATAGACCTAAACTGAACGGATTAAAACATTTTCCAGATTTTTCCTAATTAAATCTGAGTTTAATCCTCCTGTCGCTACCCTATAAGACTCATTTAAAAAATGTAGAAAAAAGGAGGAAAGTTTTCCTTTTTATTGCGGTAATTTTCCCGCTCTTTTTTTTATGATGTTCATCTATAGGTCTTTAATTTCAGTTAAGTTTCGGACGATAAAATTACGATAAGATTCCTTGCCGAGGTTTATTGAAGCAGACAGGAACAGATAAAAACTTTCTAAAACTTATTGATTAACTCTTACATAAAGTTTTTTTTTTTTTTTTTTTTTGTAAGTCATGGAATCCTTTTATGCTCTTGTTAAATATGACATATTTTTTAATATTAACTAGATATACAGGCTGTCTTAAAAATAAATACAAGATTTGGAAGGTAGAATATCAGGGGTGAGAGCGCTGCGACCCAAATGGTTGTTTTTTACCACTAAATTTGAATAGTATTCTTTGCTTTGTTAATCCTTTCACTCCCAGTGAGTCCAACTGGAATCATGACATTCCTTATTTATTTTTTTTTTCTATATCCTCCTGAAACCCAAGCAAAATGTAATCAATAATTTTTTTTAAATATGAGTTTTTTTTCAACAAATAGGCATAAAAAATTAGGCATCGTTTTTACAGAAATTGATAAATTTCGATTTTTTAATTTTGTTTTACAGCACATCCATCTAAATGGATGCTCAGGCCATAACTCGCTTTAAAGTAATTTTAAAAAATGCGAGAAGTATGGGAAAGAATAGAATTTATTACAAAGAACATAAGGCAAGTATTAACATCTGATTTAAAATTGCAAAATAAAAATAGTTTAAACAAATTAAAATAACATAAAAACAAAAATTACCAGCAGAACGTAGAGTTCAAAGTTGACTCATTTATTACGCCATTTTGTAAACAAGGTAGTTCCCGTTGCCAAAATCCAAAATCTGAATGTTGATTTTTGATTCATACATTACCAAAACCAATTGGTTTTAGATTGCTACAATGAAATTTAACGCAATAGAAGGAGAAAGCAAAACAACCATTTAAATGGATGCCAGGTCTCAGGAGGGTATATCCGGATGCTCCTATATTATTTTAAAAAAACGGAAATATGAGCTATGTATAATCCCCAATAGATAAAAATTTTTGTTTCTCTTCAATAGATGACAGCACAATGCAAAGAAATGATTTTAATGTTTCTGATATGAGATGCAGTTCATTTCCCAAAAAGAGACACGAATAACATTCTTTTATATAGACTTTATAATTAATAAATGTTTTTATTTTTTATATTGTATTAAAATATGTTTCAATTTATTTTGTCTAGTTTATATAAATATTTTATTAACTTTTTTTTATTATTATTTAATTTATAATTTATAATTTATTAGTTTTATTATTATTTAAATTTTAATTTAAAAAAAAGAAAAAAAAATTCTTTTATTATTTCTTATACTGAGCATAAAATCAAACTATTTTAAGAATTTCAGAATTTTAACATAAACAGGTAATGTATGGGACTAAAAGGGTTAAATCTGATAAATTCTGTCATTAAATAGGGCGAGAAATACTATTAAAATTTAGTGGTAGCAATCGGTCATTTGGATCGGAGCGCTCTCATCCTTGAAAGAAACAATTACTACAAGAAACAATTTTTACACAGAAAACTAAGATCGCAAATCTTTTATTCAGTCAAAAGTATAGAGCTTAGCACTTCAATTCCGAAGCAGGATTTCTATTCATAACTTTAAAAATAATAAGAATATTTTCAAACAAGAAAGAAAAATCATGCATCAAGCATAGACTGTGAAACCCTTTCTAACATATTCAGAATTCTATAACAAAACGTCACCGGTTAATAAGGTATTTTTAGGTGCGTTCATAATTATATAAATACGTAGCGCCTATAGTCGTCATTCGGTCCGTCTGCCTGTCTGTCTGTCTGTCTTATAACTGCGCAAAAAATACCCAACCGAATCGTTTGAAATTTAAAATATATAATTGCTGCATAATTTTGTCGAGTCATTTCAAATTTTATGAAAATCGGCTGTATAGTTTAATTACAGGGATAGTCAAAAGTTTTCCTTTACATGACGGCCAATGGGAAAAAATTATTTCTAGTGTATTTTAATGATGTGACAGCCTTTCGAACCGAATGAAATGGATATGCACTTATGAAGCGCACTAAAATATACATTCAGTACAATATGCAGTGTAGAAAATATTTATAAAACTAGGTATAGTACGAACGCGCCTCATTTGCCACGTTTGACGTGCAATTTCCAACTTTTTGATACCTAACTTGTCATGATAAACATAAATGATATATATCCATTACATGGCAATACGAGTCTAATTACGTGGATCAGAGTGTGCGGGCAGCTACAAACACGAGCAATCAAACTGAATTCATAAATACTTTTCAACTTTGTTGGAAAAAATTTTCCAACAGATTTGCATTGCTTTGCGTGAAATGCAGGGCATTAGTTCGAAGTGAGGCACTCCATTTTTGGCTGAATAAATGAATTGTGATCCTAGTTTCCTATAAAAACATATATATATATATATATATAGATGGCAGCACTAAATTTGTCTCTTTAAGATAGCTCTAATTGTTAATTTTTCTAGCTCCATTTCAGTTATAATTTAATACACCAGGGGGTATTTTTAGCTAAATTTTGACGATATTGTTAAACTGTTATTAATTAATTTAATAGTGCATTTTAAATAATGTAATTAATATCTATTTATTTTATATTAGATTAAATGTGTTTAACAAGGTATTTCAAATTTTATTTCAAAATGTATTAACTGCATCCTTTGGTATCATTTACTGTGATTTCTTAACTGTTTTATTCACCTTAATCTTTGTGATATTCTGGTAGACATGTGCGCGTGGATATTTGTAAAATACTGAAATATTAATCGGTATGGTGTTTATTATTTATATTTTATATCCTATAAATATTTAAATACGTTTTATTGATTCTTCCATTTCATATTATTTGTTTCTATTCTGCTTTCATTTTTAATCAATTCACTTGATTTTATGGTTGTTTGGGCACAGGGGAAAATAACTTTTAGCTTTAGCTTATTTTTCCCACAGAAAACAACCATTTTGCTTATATCATTGAATTCTGTGCCCTTGATAACGTAATTCAATGTATAAGCTTTTCAATTTTTGTCGGTGTCCACTTTTTTCTTTTCCTTCCATAATAATTCTTATATTAATTTTTTTTTAAATACTTACAGCTTTAATTCATAATATTTGACGGTGGTAGGTTATGTTTAATTAATGGTTATATATATATATATATATATATATATTTTTTTTTTTTTTTTTTTACTGTATTGGAACATCCCTTCAAACAGGGTTCCTACGGGTAAGGGTAAAACTTGAAAACAAGGAAAAGTCAGGGAATTCAAAAATTTAGACAAAAAGGTCAGGGAAATGTCAGGGAATTTCTTAAATATTTGAAAAGGTCAGGGAAAAGTCAGAGGATTTTTGATGTACTCCTTCCAGCAGAATCTCCATCGTCATAAATAAAGAAATTTTGAATTAATTGTTCATTCAATCTAAAATTTTTATATAAAATTTATACAAACTATGTAACAATATGAAAAATAATTAAAAATCAGAAATTCATACAGCGCATACTTTTTTCTAGCATTTATCTAGATTAAAGTTGTCCATTACGGAAGGTTTTGCAGTAATATACAAGCTGAATTTTTAATGAGAAAGGTCAAAGGCATTTTTTTAAAAGGTCAAGGAAAACCTGGAAAAGTCAGGGAATTTTTTTTATCAGAATTGTGTAGGAGCCCTGTCAGAGTGTGTTATCTATATTTTTGACATACTCTGTATTATTGATTGGACTCATGCGTTTTTTCTACTTGTCGTTAAGTTAATTTAGATATCGATTCAATAATTTAATTTTTGTCTTTTATTACAACTACAGAAATAAAATATAACCTAAATATTGCGTATATATTGCTTGTAAGATACAACAGGAGTGCCCCTAAAAAGAAACAGATTTTTAAAATGCAAAAATTCATTAACTATAATAATTATAAGCAAGAAATAAATAACACGTGAAGTTAATTCATAAATTTTATGTATAGTAATTTAAAAGATAGTTCTCATTTTAGCCTACAGATAATGCTATGCTATCTCAATCCGTAAAAATGCTGAGAATAAATATTTTTGTAAACACCTTTATCATACAAAAAAAAGGGAGTAATTTATTTCAATATATAGATAACATCATTAAGATTTTCATAATTATATCACCAAAACTAATAATACAAAAAATGTAATGCATGATATTTTCACAGGTTTATTAAAAGGAGTTTTAAAAGGAGGTTATTAAAAGGATATTTATCTATTTTATTATGATATATATTGTAAAACTTTTTTCTTGTATGCAGCTTAAAGTAGATAAAGTATTACTTTGCAGTTTGTCTTGGTTACATTTAACAACGAAGAAGAAAACAGTTTTCGACTTTCAAACAGATTGCAACTGCAGAAAGATATCTTCAAACATGAATAAAACATGTAAATCAAAACCAACAATTCTCATTATAAATAAAATAATCATCGACATCAATCAAAATATTCGATATTAAAGTGCCTAATGCCTCATTCACACAGTATTATTCTCCAGTAAAGTTTTTTCGATAAAAAAAAATTAAACCATTTATATTTTGGACATTTTAGTTGATTAAAAAAAATAATAACTATAGCTCCCTTTTTTTATCGAATGTCCAATCTCTTTTATGCAGAGTACAAAAGATTATTTTAGGAATAAATGATTCCAAATGTATTTTTCGGAAGAAACTTTGAGAAATTTTACTTACGGAACTGAAATGTCAGCGCGAAGATTAACAGATGACCTAGTTTAGAAATAAGGTGACAGTTTTACTGAAATATTTTTGATAAAGTCCAGATAATACTTGCGAATGCTCTATCCAGCAGAAGAATGTTTTATTTATCATTATTTTTTATTTTGATCTCTTTTGTTAGCAATCTTTATTATTCAATAACTACAAATATTGGCGTCTGTACGATTATCCTCAATGATATTGTTATATATATAAATGAGGACATCAGAAGCCAAGGGGTACAAGTGACAAAATTTCGATTTGGAGTAAATTGAGTTCAAAGTTAACTGACGTTAAAGTTGAACATCAATAATAATTGACTGAATTGAAATAGAAAACTGCTGCTTGTTTCACAGTGGTATTTGAACTTTTATTTCAATAAATGTGAAAAAAGTAGAGTGCCATTTTCTTTAAATTTATAATTAATCAATATTGATCATTATTCGGCAAAAGTGGTTGATCTCTAAAACGCAACACACAATTAGAAAATCACTTATTTTTCTTTACCTGAAAAGAAAAAAACATATTTCCAAAAGTCGTCTGAGCGCTTAGTTCAATTTTTTTCAATTTTGTCACTTAAGCCTTTTGTCTTCTGGGGTCCTCACATATAATAATAATGATAATAATATAGGTAGGTTAAAATTGCTTACCTTTAATCTAAGATATCAAATAGGTTTTGGGGTCTTCTTTCACTTCTATATTTCTGGAGTTCAACAACCACTATAAACATATTTTTAAATCTGCATTGTTTATCAAACTGTATTTTAATTCCGTAGAAATCCTTTGATTATGTGTGGAACTCCTTTTATGAAGATTACTACTTGAGGAAAAAGAAAAATTATTAATTAAATTAATTAAAAGTTGCGTGTCTCTTATTGAGACTCATATATCAACTGAATGATAATGCGTACATCAAAGATTGCATATTTTTAAAGCAGGAAGTATAAAAAAATTTAGGGAAATTTATTATATATAATATTAAAGTCATTAAAAAGAAAAATGTTCAACATCTCTATTGAGTATTTACATGTCCTTGAAACACATTTAAGAGAGATAAATAAACGTCTTACTAACTGTTTCGTCTGTCGAACGTAATTGATTTATTTTGATGTATTCTGACACATGAAAGAATTTTATCACAATAATCATTATTTATCTTCATTTTGGGATTAATTTTCTTGATATATTACAACATGTTTTTCGCATAAAAAGGTTCAAAATAGATGAATAGCTATTTATTTAAGGATTATTCAGGAAATATAATGTAGGGTAAGGTGGTGCAGGGGTGTGCAATTTGGATATTTCATTAAATAACAATAAATAAAGAGATTTAAGAGATGAGTTATACATTAATAATTAAGTTATACATTATTTGTGCTCTTAGATTATCAAGCTAACAACAAAAAAAATTGCACTAATCAACTTATAAGAAAAACTCTCGGTATTATTTGAAAAAAGATTATCTCCTGAATGCGAACTCTTGTACAACCAATGAGGGCAAGAGTGTGCAATAAAAAAACAGGATCCGCTTCACTTACAAATGTCACGTTTCTAGTGACTAAGACTTGAGTAATCTGTGCACTTTTCGTGCCACTAGACTCTGCAAGAAATGCACTTGACCCAATCCTCTATGATTGGTTCTCTATAGATTTCTGAGCAGACTGGACATGTCCAACTATTTTTTGGTGCAGTTTCTGGCTTCTTGCTCATGAATTTATTTTTATTCCTTTTGGTACAGGTTTTTGTATTTTTCTCCGCAGCATCATCTTCAAGCTGCCTTTTGTGTGGTGAACTCCTTAAAATTCAGACCTTCTGCTCCTCTTACTATATTATAACACAGGTATCGTTAATTTGACGCAAGATGAAGCTGTTGACGCCGAAGCTAATGACTATCGCTATGAATTCTAGCCTTGCGAAATCGAACTTGGGTTTATTTCATACTGAGCGTGGGCCATTTCTTTTCCGTCTTTTCTGAAATATCATTTTATATTGCAAGCAATTCTCTTTCCACCTTATTTTCAGTGTTCTGCGGTTCTACTGACACATCTGGTTCCACAAATTTAGATTCTAATAGTATTTCAATGACGCTGCTTGTTAAAATGCCAGTATAAAAAAAAGTGACAAGTAAAACAGATAGCAGATATGTTGAACAAGAGTATGTGCGCACTCTTGCACAGTTTGGCACTGCATACTCTTGCACTATCGTCACTAAATAACTTTGAAACGTCAGTAATACCATTTATTAATAAGCAATTCCAAATCACTAAGTGACAGTTAGTCCATTAATAACCTAATCAAAAAAAGCGAAAAAAAGAAAATTACCTTTGTAATCTTTATTATAGTCCTGTTTTCAAAAACCATAAATATTATAACAAGAAGGCCCAAATCACTTTTTCTCTTCTAAATCTTTAAAAATTTCACCAAAATACGCAAATTCTTTTCACCATAAACCTGTTACATCATTACATCGTTTACAACTATAGCTACTCTAATACACCATGCGCTCTTGCACTACCCTACTCTACTTACATTACTATGAATGACCTTGCAATAATGTAAAAATTAAAGTTACACACAATGTGCATTATTACATAAAATATGCTGAAATCGTAAAAAGATGTTAAACTGCATTAACATTACCCAATGTCAATTTTTTCTGAGTATTTAGTTCAGCTATACACATATCCTTCATCAGAAATAAAGTACAAAGTTTGTATTTTACCCTATTGAAGGCTGTGTGTATAGCTGAAAGTACTCGGAAGTAATTGACATTGGATAATATTAATGCAGTTTAACATCTTTTTACGATTTTAGCACCTTTTAAGTAATGAATCACATTAAGTGTAAATTTAATTTTTAAATTTTTAAAGGTGAATTTTAGCATTCGAGTGATTTATTTTATTATAATAATTAATTCGTCATAAGATCTCAATAAATGTTTCTAAGATAGTTTATACGAGAGTCGAAAAATAAAATTATTTTTCGAGGCTTTTATAACAAAGCATTTTTACTATAATGTAATACATTGCTTTGAAAATTATAAGCACTTGCTTAAATAAACCTTTGATATTCTATTTACATCTTCATCTATTTTTAGTTCAATGTATTTTCCTTTTTCTTGATCTTTATTATCTTACTCTTCTTTTTCTTTAGTAGGAGTTTGATCCGTAATCAGATCCGCCATCATTTGGCGTATTTTAGCAAGTGTGTTTTTGTGCAAGTGTATACACGTACGCATTTTAATGCGTTTATTGTCAATATCGCCGAATTTTGTAATCGGCGATTTGATGTAAATTTATCTTTTTTAATTTTTTCATTAATCAATTTTTTTTATCATATCGCTTTTCTAATCAGGCCTAAACTGTCCCCCCCCCCCCCCAGAAAAAATAACTGGAAAGTGGTTTACTGTCATACTTTGATTTTTTTTTTTTTTTTTGCACATTTACATTTGACATTGTATAGCTTTAAATTTATACTCACTCCACCCCCACCCCCCTTTTCCGACAGAAAATTTTTGGCCGCAATCTTCCAAAAATGGAATCAAATATTGGTTGTAATACAAGGCGGTAAAAGAATGTATTTGACACGCCAGCCATAATGAAAGTGAAGAAGAAAGAGAAAATCGTGAACCAAACACCAGAGACAGAAATTCTTTGTGATTGCAAAGGAAGATGCCAACTTAGCGTAACATTCACTGATCTTCACACAGTAATACGCACGGTTTACGAAGAGAAAGACTGTCGTCGATTAAAAGCGGAACTTTCAGATCAAACTAGACCACGTATAATTAAGAAGTAGTAGACGAATGTTTTAATTGACAACACGTCTATTATCTGTCATTTTTTTATTCCTTTTAAATGAAATGCCGAATTGCTGGACACGTGTTACTTAAAGAATAAAATTAAATTAGAGGCTATTAATTCTCCTCCCAAATCTTTAAACTCACTTTTTATTGGAGATAATCCTCAGTAGCAAATCAGGCAAAATATACGAAGATAAAATTATGTTTTCCAAACGATATCATTCGACAACTACAGTCCTCATTCAAAATTCAAAGCCAGGTCTAACATTTAGCAGACAGACTGCTTCCGTATAAGCCGGATGATCATAACTTTCGACAGAATTACTGTATATCTGATTTTGAAATACAAGCATCTATTCGATGTAACATAGCTTCATAATCCGTAGATAGTATCTTGATAAAATATTTAAAATATATGTTACATTTTCTCAATCATTATATGAATTCTTTCAAAGCTGCCTCCAAGAGTATTCCCCCAAATGTGCATGACGTCATGCTTGATATCATGCAAGCAGTATACCTGCTTGTGACAACCGTGATCGTTATAATACAGAGTGTTTATAAAACAGTACTCCAGTTTCAAAGGTATATTATAACAGTTTAATTTAGACTATTTACAACAAATCATATATCAAACTGAAGGAAAACTAACGGAGTTTTCCTTACAAATGTTAAATAATCCCACACAACACAAGGACGTCCTCAAGGAAGCCAGGAGATGTCACATGTAGGATGTTGTGACGTCCAGAGGACATCCTGAAATTTCTTATAGACGTCCTAAAGACTCCTTCGGGCAGTCAAAATGTCCCACTTGTTGACATCTTCTGGGTTATAATAAGACATTTTAAGGATTTTTCAGGACATTATAAGACAATTTTAGGATACATTTTGAACTTTTTTGACATATGAAGGATAAAAATAGGATATTTTCTGGAATAAATAGGATGCTTTTAGGAATAAGTAGGATAGTTTTAGGAATTTCTAGTATGTCTTTAGGATAATCACAAGATTCTATTTAGATATTTTATGACTTATAAAGGATAAAAATAGCATATGGAAGATGGATAGGGAGGATAATATTCCCGCTTTTAATTTTCAATGTTATAGCAACGAGAATTAAATTTTTTCACAGAATGTGAGCGTTTTGCTCGTGCGTGCAAAATGATGCGGGTAGTGCAAGGTTAAATACCTTACAAGATATTTAGGTATTCATTAAAATTTATATTAATATATATTAATTTAAGGACAGTTCTTCCGAATTCTTCCTATGTATGACGTCCAGACGACATCAATTTTTGTCTTATTCAGGATATGACAACTTTAGGATCTGTAGTATCTTTATAGGATGTCCTACGGAAGTCTTTGGTTTAGTTATACGGCAGACATTCAACCTAAAGTCCAATTCCCAGTTAACACGTTGAGTGCCACGATGGCTGATACTGAAGCGCTGAAAATTTACAATGTTTAAAGTAATTTTTAAGAAAGTATAATCCTGTAATAAATAAAAGGTAGGTAAATTTTAAATACTATTTAAAACAATGTATATTTTTTCAGTTTTGTATCATATTTTAGACGTCAGCAATGGGTGAATGATCCGTTTTAAACGGAAAGTTCGCTGTCAGCCTCCGGTGGCTGACGTGGCGCTTAACGTGTTAACCAATTCGAAGTAATGGAAGCAATAGCCTCTTCAATTCTGTGTCTCAACTCGGGCAAATCATTAGGTAACGGCGGAACGTAGATACGATCTTTTATAAAGACCCCAAAGGAAAAAATAACATGGCTGTAGCGGCTTTTAACCCGTTGAGGGGCAGTGGGATAAAATATATCCCACCTAATTTAAACAAGATTCTCACCAGAAAATGTTTACTAAATTTTATATTTTTAACTTTGAAGGAAAATTGTTGAAAAACTGCTTTTTCTTATTTAAAATTAAAATTTTTTGATTATTCCGGTGAGAATTTAATATTTAGAGACATTTTTGCTTGCCTCTCAATGGGTTAAACCTTCAGCCCAGCAATAACACTTTACCCTCAGGAGTCGCCATTTCTCATCTGTCGCAGTGCAAGCGAATCAATAACAAAGCAGTAATCACGCATGCGCTTATCTAAAACTGTTTGAGTTGCTCTTTATTTGTGACCTTGAACTAATACTTTAAAACGCTAACACTTGATACTATATTAAAATGTATAACTGTGACATTTTTATAGACATCCTGTACTACGTCTTGAAGCGAAATAACAATTTTGATAGTGAGACAAGAGTTAATAAAAGATATACAGTAAAACCTCCCTAAAGCGACCACGTTCCGTTCCAATAAAAATGGGTCGCTCCGAGAGGTGGTCTCTTAATGGAGGTCATGTTTAAATCTAGATTTCAAATGTTTGAAAAAGGCAACAATTAATGTTACTAAAATTTATTTTTCACATTAGGAAAAAATATGAAAATTTAAGTATCAAAACAAAAGTTAATTACTTAAACTAATAACTGTAGACTTTAAAAAATGAATACATTGACGTTTGCTTTGATTTTACGGTTTTATCTTTTATAACTTTATTATCTTTTATCTTATTATTTATCTTTTATAATTTTATCTTTTCCATGTCCTTTCGAAGTTTAGTAAATAAATGCAATTTTTTTTGGACGGGAACAAACAATGACGATGTCATTAATTTATCTATTTCTTTGAGAGTTTCCTGACATAATAGGGCAGAGGAGTTTATTGACCGTCATTCTTAATTTGTCATCAGAGTTCTATTCATTGCCTAAAAAGTCAGAAATAGTTTTAAACACTTTAAAAGCTACTGGAATAAAAAAAAAAAATTCTAAACTTAGTTTAGAAGTTTAATGAATAAAGCGCTCACCGGAATTATTTTTCTAATAAAACCTTCTTCAAGCGACCAGGAAAAAACGGAATTTGTCTCATTTTCTTCAAAGAAATGAGTCGCTCGTGGAGAGAGTTCAACTGGGATGGTCTCTGAATGGAGGTAAAATTAGTATTGAGACCATGGGAATAAATTATGTTCCATGAAAAAAAGGTCGTTCAGGGAGGTGGTCGCACAGGGAGGTTTCACTGTATTTTTAAAAGAGATTGGTGTTAAAATATGTATGGTCTCGACGATAACTACAAAATATTTTGAAACTTTAAAGTCCTGTGACTGCCTTCAATATTCCTTGATGAGTTAAGATGAATACGACTATTTAATCGATGCTCTTCACTCTGATCGAGTTACTGGAGCTAGAATTTGGAAAACAGTTTCATGAATGAATTTTTACTTCCTTGCATAATAAAAAGGCTAATTAACCACTTACTCAGAGATAGGGTGTTATTGAATCGATTTTTTTTAGCCGTCTAATATTCTAAAATTGAATCACTGGGATTAACTTACATACAAAATAATCGAAAGAAATTACAAGCAAAAAGTTATTTTTCTTTGCGGGTTGCTTTGCAATCTATAAACCACAGAAGAAATATCTCACAGTTGGGTATACCTCAGTGAATATTTAAGGGTGTATTCGAAAAAGTATTTTTCCACCCTCAACAGCTCGAAATTTTCTGAGACATTTTCAGACTCATTTTCAAAAGTAAAAACATGAAACTTGCTGAGGTGATTTTTGAAGAGGTTTATAAGAGGCCGTGTGATGTCATTTTTCGCTCCATTAATTAGAATTTGATTTTTAAACAATTATTTTCTCAGTGTGACCATTTTTTTCAATCCCAAATCTCCCGCTTCGGAAAATTCGGTTCAAAATGCCCACTTTGACCTCATTTTTGCAATATTTTCTGCATTTATCAAAAAATCGAGAAGCCCGGCACATTATGTAGTTTCTAAATAAGAGAATTTGCCAGTTTGATGCATTTGAGAGGAAAAATGAATTTAAAAATAAATCAGAAAATAAGCAGTTTGGATTGGAATACACCCTTAAGGGCAGAATATAATATCCCCACGAATAAAACCTAGGATGCGGAATACGTTAAGAATTAATAAAAATATAATCTTTTTTATCAACATAATCCACAGTCCAGACTAGAAGTAAATTAAAGAAAACCTACATTCCAATGATGTCATATAGTGAATAGAATATTAGAGTGGAAATTTTATCAATTTTTATAGCTTAATAGCGAAACTTACATACTTGACCCATATACATTTTCGTGTGGCAGAATAATTATGAAACTATATAAAAAATTTTCGAACTAGAAATGTTTTCTTGCAATTCCATCAGCTAAATGTAAAGTAATAAATTGAAAAAGAATACCGTATCTGACATAAGTGTACGGCGCTTGTGAAATATAGAGATACGTTTATTGAAAAAAGAATAAGATTTACATATTTCGCTCGAAGAAACTTTCATAACGCCCTGTCTGATTTTTAAAATATTGAATTCTCGAAATGAAGAAATAAAGTGCATATGCATTTACTGCAGTTTGTTTCTTTTTAGAAAACGCTTACTTTAGTTTCTCCGTGTCATCCTTTTAATGTAATATAATATATATATATATATGTATTACAGTAGAATAATGATACATTGAACTATATAATTTGAATTTTTCTGCTGAATTGTAGTTCTATCAAGATATTTTGAGGAAAACGTCTGACAACTTAAAATGCTCTTAGAGGTTTGTTTTTTTCACTATATAAGCATAAATTTTGTATGATTTTAATTTAGAGCAAACAAAAGGTTATTTTGTTAAAAAAAAAAAAAAAAAAAAAAAAAAAAAAAAACATGGAATTATTTCCTTCTCAAAATCTTTTACGAAGAATGTAGTTCAAAGCCATTATTTCATTTCAAATTATACTGATGAAGTTAAACTCTGCGCAAATTCAAATCACTTGGTGAGTTACTATTGTAGAATTTCAAAGCAATATTGAAGATGAATAAATCCTTTAAAAAATTATCATAGTCTTCTAAACTTTAACCTCTTCAGTTCCGAAGCTAAAATAATAATACAAATGCTTATTCATTGGAGGTTTTTTTCAAACAAAATGACATCGTAAATGACAGAAAAAATATATTTTCTGAAATTGATCCTTTAGGTACTTAGTCATTTATGTTCAAAAATATGGATCTAACAAAGAGAGGGCCAACCTTGTTAATCACAGATTTTGATTATTTTAATATACCGGGTGTCCCAAAAAGGACTGACTGATTTTAAAATTCAATAACTTGCAAACAGTGACAGATATTTAAAAAATTCTTGCAGGAGGGTTATGCATAAGGTCAAAAGTTTTATTACAGTGATTTTCAATTTTAGTTCGAATTACAAACAATAGATGGCGCTGTAAGCAATAGTCGCTAAATACAGGCTCGATTTCTGGTCCTTTCTCTTGTTCCATGCTGAAAAAGGAGATGGAAATGTATTATCCGGGCCACGAAGTACCAAAAATCGAGCCTGAATTCAGCGTCTATTGATCGCAGCGCCATCTATTGTTTGTAATTCGAACTAAAATTGAAAATCACTGTAAAAAAACTTTTGACCTTATGCATAACCCTCCTGCAAGAATTTTTTAAATATCTGTCACCGTTTGGAAGTTATTGAATTTTAAAATCAGTCAGTCCTTTTTGGGACACCCGGTATGTTGTAGGGTAGAGAACCCTTAGTGCCATGTTCAACGGATTTTATCCAACGCTCCTTAGTTCTTGAGAAACCGGGGGGTCTAATAATAGTACACAACTTAAATACTTACTTTGCAACCGCAATGACAGGTTGGTCGTAGCTCCGTTGGCATGGCGTTTGCCGGCTGATCCGCGGGACCGGGTTCGATACCTGAATGCGCTACATTTATTTTTCGCATTTTTTGTTTTATAAATATACTTGTAAGTATAATTAATAATCTCATTGTCAATGAAAATTTATAATATTGTATATCAGTTATAACTTTAACCTATTTAATTTTTTGCTTTTAACTAAATAGTTGTATAAAATATCATAAAACTCTTAATTTTTTAAAAATCACTTTTAAAATGTATTTTATATATTCTTTATCGATGCAATTGATATATTGAGCAATTGTGTCAATTCGTAATTTTAAAGAAAAATAATTTACGCATTGCAACAAAGGAAGTCAATGCGATAATACTCTTGTTCTGTTTTTAAAGTAACAAGCATAATTATATTAAAAATTAGCATCAGAATTAAATTACAACCGATTTTTTGCATATTAAAGATTTTTAAATTTGTAATACGTATGCTTGTGCTTTCAATTATTTTGCTTTCACCTTTATCTTCTTTCTGCTTTTATTTTTATTTTATTTGAATATTCTTTTATTTTATCATAACTAGATGGCACCACAACAGATTTCGACACGATTTTGGAATTTTTATCATTCAATAATAGATACAATTTCTTTTTAAACCTCTTTAAAGGATGAGAAATGATAGTTTAAAAATAAAAAATGATAAATTTAAGTATGTTAACATTAATGTATGATATTAAAATTTGTAATTGAAATTATTAAATTATAATTACAAGTATATTTATAAAACAAAAAATGAGAAAAACAAATGCAGCGGGTTCGGGTACCGAACCTGGGCTCGCAGATCAGCCAGCGAATGCCGTACCAACTGAGCTACGACCACGCTGTCATTGCGGTTGTAATGTAAGTATTTAAGTTGTGTAATATTATTAGACACCCCCCCCCCCGGTTTCTCAAGAACTAAGGAGCGTTGGATAAAATCTGTTGAACCTGACACTATGGGGTCTCTACCCTACAACATATATTAAAATAATCAAAATCTGTGATTAACAAGGTTGGCCCTCTCCTTGTAAGACTTACACACACCCTTAAAAACATCAATTTAATAACCATTAACCTAAATTAACGCAATCCCAAATTTAGGAGCTTTAAACAAGTAAATAATCTACAAATCCTCAAAAATTCTTATTGAAAAAGATTTAAGTTAAATATGAAAATTTCTCACTTTCTTGGTCATACTGTCTTTAGGGCATTTTTAGGCATTTTGCGAACGCAGATGAAAATAACAGTTATTTTATGTGGGAATCAGCTTAGATGCTGCCATTTATTCGTTTGCTTTGAATGCAACAAACATTCAACTATTAAGAAGTGATGTGAAAATGTTAAAAAAACGGACATTTTAGTTTTTATACGGAAAATAACAGAGGTCCCCCGTATGGGTACTCAGGGACCGAAGAGATTATGATATCAAATTTTCAGTTCTGTGATTAAATTTAAATTAAAATGTAGAGCTTTATAGCAGGATGCAAACTAGTTTTTAAGAAGGATCGTTTTACAATTTTTTATTGATCTTGTGACGGAGACATACGTTATTCCGACTATAAACGCCCTCTGCAAATGCTTTCCTTGAATAAGAAAATCTATTTTTCATACATTAACACCATGTGCGTGATTGAACCACTTCTCAGTGGATTGAACGGTTAGATATTTTCAAACCCCTTAACTATTTAGTTAGTTATTTAGTTATTTAAGCTATGAGGTATTCGCTACGGCTTTTGCCGGCATGACCTCAAGTGATCACAAAAATGGCGTTATTTCCTTTGGACAAACCACAGATTCAACTTTCCTCCACGAGGAAAAATGGCAGAATCACCCCTTAACTTTCTGATACTTTAAATGAGCCGGCAGAATATCATAGTTGCTTGGTGGTTATAAATTGTAAGGTTGGTCTAATCTAAGATAGTTGGATTTTTTCCCTAGCATATCTCAGTTATTGTGATTGTTGTATGCCAAGTTACAGAAGTGTGAAAATTATTAGAATAATTGTGAAATTTACAATAAAATCTTCTTATATTAAAAAATAACAAATTATTTAAAAAATATCGATACATTTAATATTTAGTGTGCCTCCTCTTGTTTTTTATTAAAGATTCGATACGTCTTGACATAATTTGTATGAGTTTTTGGCAATTAATTTGTATTTCGTTTTCATGGTGCAAAATTTGGATGAGTCTTTATATCACACCATTCTTGTTTGTGATGCTTCATTTCTTTAATTTTTTTCTTTACAATGGCCCAAAGAGTCTCGATAGGGTTCCTATCTGGACAGTTTCCAGGCCATGAAAGTGATTTCTTTAATTAAAAATTAAAGAAATGCAACATCACAAACAAGAATGGTCTGGTGGAAAGACTCATCCAAATTTGGCATCATGACAACGAAATAGAAATTAATTGCCAAAAACAAAAACTCATACAAAGTATGCCAAAACGTATGGAATCTTTAATAAAAAAACAAGCGAATTCACACTAAATATTAAATGTATCAATATTTTTAAATAGTGTATTATTTCTTTAATATAACTAGATTTTAATGTAAATTTCGCATTTATTCTAATAATTTTCACACCTGTGTAGTTGTGCTAGGCTAGGGTGACTCTATATGAGAGTGGTGACATGCGCACAGAATGCATGCTCAAACTATGTTCAGAGGAGTGTATTTGTCTAAACTATGAAAAACCTCCATTCTAGAACTTGCCAATACTCGCCTGGACGAGTTCGATTAGACGAGTAAGACTAGGGGCGTCTGTATAAGCAAGCAAGCCGACAGGGTATAAAATTTGATTGATTGAGACGATTTCGGGCAAAAACGAAGGGATTACGTTACATTCATTTAACATTAGCAAACAAATGCGTTTGCAATACAAGAATTTGGAATAAATCAATAAGTTGTTAACTTACAATTTATTGTTCTTCTAGCTTCCCCTTTCGAGTTTTTGAGTATGTGAAAAAATCTTACAATGCAGTTTGAACTGACAAATTTTTCCTTCTTTTTTTCTTTTAGAAGCTCTTTGTAACAGCAGAGTATGTTTTTTAAGCTTTTTTTAGTTGTTGCTACATTTTGCTTGCATGAGCCAATATTTTCAAGAACCGTCATTACAGCTTCAGTAAGGTTTAGTCCTTCGTTTTATTTTGCAACCGTCATAATCATCCCCTATTCGCCCTAGGCTCAAAGTCATATATTTCTTCTATATAGTACTTTATTTCTTTAGTTCGATTAGTTTGTCTATAGTTAATTCCGGATCAGGGGAATTTATGGGCTCAACAACATCTTCAACATCCATCTCTAAGTTAAGTTCTCTTCCATTTTCGACGATTTTATCAATTAAGAGAGATACAGAATCACAATTTTCAGATGTTTTCTTAGTCTGCGAAAAAAGTGGCACATTCTTTTCCAAGCATCTGTCATTATTTTTTGCTGAACTTCCCCTCATGCATTCCCTATGACTGTGACAGCAACAGAGATGTTAAATTTCTTCCAAAAGTCTTCAAAAAAGTTCAGAATGCGTCTTAATTAAGAATTTTTTTTACCAGGCCGGACGACGTAAATGCGGGGTAGCGTAAGTCGAGGTACTACTGTATGCTATAACAACAAAAAATAGAACATCTATAGAATGTCCAAATTTCTTCATTTAAATCGAGAAACTTGTAAGTAGATATAATTACAATCTAAACATTATGCTATCGAAAACTAAAAACGCAACAGTAATAATACAATATATTTTACGAAATAATTGTAACGAGTGTTCTAAACTAAAAAAATATTACAATTAAATGTTTAAGCTGAAATGAGTTCTGCAAAATGTCAAATACAATGAGTGACACTGGCTCCGTTGAGCGGCAGGTAGTCTAAAAAGACAGTCTTTCAGGTAAAAGAAACTTTAACTATAGAAAGATAGTGGTACGGATATCACATAAAGGGATGATTTATGACTTGTGTCATACTTTTTCAAAAGTGACGATATCACCGATCAATGGAGCTATCAACAGCATGCTTTCCCCATAAAAAGTTTTACAGCTGTTTGTGTCTCAAAAATTCCCCATTAAGTTTGTCTCGTGTATTATCACGTCAGTACTTTCATAATATTTAACACTTACCGGCACGGAGTAATTCTGTTTATAAACTGATGAAATAATGGACTGACACCGGAATTTATAAAGGAATTTATTAGAAAATACGAACTTGCTTATTTTCACGTACATTATAATAGGAAATTTTTAATTAAATATTCCTGGTGCCGTTTGTCAGTTTTGGAATTAAAATTAGGTGTGCTTTTTTAACCCCTTCGCGACGGGAGTCTTTTACGAAATTTTTAATCTTTTGTCACCGTTTATTAAAAACAGAAATTTGTGTCTTCTTGAATCGAGAAAATGCGCTGATTAAATAAGGCAAATTTTTGCTGGTGAGGAAAAACAAGGATTCTGAGCGCTTCATGCGGCACGTATACGTGTCGCTCGTCCCCAAGGGGTTAAGGACACCACCCTCGAAAGGGTTAAAACGACTACAGAAAAAACATACATACGTTATATCTTATATTATTGTACGAGATCTCATATTATAGTACGCGCAAAAATTGGTTGTGTGTGTATGTAAATTTTATCTTAAAAACAGCTCAAACGATTTTGACTAAATTTTGTATCTTACCGTTTTAGGACACGAGAAGACAAATGGACTGGGTCACATGTTCGAAAAAATTCGATTAGTGGGTCATTTTTGGTCACTACGGGTCAGGGTCAAGCTAATTATATGTTAAAAATAGCTTTAACTATTTGGACTAAATTTTGTACCGTGCCATTTTGGGTTACAAGAAGACCAATGTTCTAGATCACATGTTCGAGAATTTTCGATTAGTGGGTCATTTTGGGGTCGCTCCAATCATTTTGACTAAATTTCGAATCCTACCGATTCGGATTAATAGAAGACGATTGGACTGGATCACATGTGCGAGAAAATTTGATTAGTGGGGCATTTTGGGTCACTGCGGCTCAGGGCCAAGCTATTTTATCTTAAAATTGGCGCAAACGATTTTGACTAAATTTTGTATCCTACAGTTTTGGAATATGAGGAGATCTTTCGACTAAGTCACATGTTCGAGACAATTTGATTAGCGGGTCATTACGGGCCAGGGTCAAGCTAATTTTATCTTAAAAACAGCTCTGACAATTTTGACAAAAATTTATACCCTATCATTTTGAAGTACTAGAAGACCATTTGGCTGAATCACATGTTAGAGAAAATTTTATTAGTGGTTTATTTTGGGTCACTACGGGTAAGGGTCAAGCTAATTTTTTCTAAAAAATGGCTCAAACGACTTTGACTAAATTTTGTATCCTACCGTTTTAGATTACGAGAAGACATTGGGCTAAGTCACATGCTTGAGAAAATTCGATTAGTGGGTGATTTTTGAGTCACTACGGATCTAGCTAATCCAATCTAAAAAACGACTCTAACGATTTTGACTAAATTTTGTACCTTACCGTTTTGGATTATGAGAAAACCATTGGGCTAGATCTATGTTCGAGAAAATTCAGTTAGTGGGTCATTTCAGGATCACTACGGGTCAGTGCATTTAATGGGAATAGCAATTGAAACATTTATTAAATTTTAAACAGTGCATTAACGAAAGCGCGAAGCTGTCAACATTTCGCCAAATTTGGTGATATTTGGCGAAATGTTGACGACATTGGCGAGACTTGGGCGGAAAATTCTACTTTCTACCAATGTCAATATACATGCTTGGTGCCAAATTAAAGAAAGTAGCCAAGTTTGGAAGTTTTTGCCAAATTTTGACGACATTTGGTGAAAAAGTTGACTTTCAGAAACTGAAGGAATTTTCAAAAAATTCTCAATAGGAGCCGATATACATGATAAAACCAATCAAAGTTCATTGAACAATTCTTGAAAAACAGTAACGTTGTTTCGTAAAACGCATATCTTCTGAAAAAACGACTTTCAGAATCTGAAGGAATTTTTCCAGAAATTCTCAGTAGGAGCCGATATACATGATTCAATTAATCAGACTTCATAGAACGCTTCTTCAAAAACAGTGACGTTGTTCCGTAAAACGCATATCTGCTGGAAAAACGACTTTCATAATATGAAGGAATTTTTCCAGAAATTCTCAATAGGAGCCGATATACATGATTCAATCAATCAGAGTTCATAGAACGCTTCTTGAAAAACAGTGACGTTGTTCTGTACAACGCATGCTGAAAAAACGACTTTCAGAACCTGAAGGAATTTTTCCAGAAATTCTCAATAAAAGCCGATATACACGAATCAACCGATCAGAGTTCGCAGAACCAGGGTTGGGGTTTCGGACGCCCAAAACTAGTTTTGGACAGGACATGTGGGTTTTACTGTCCAAAACTGTACTAAAGTGTCTAAAACTGTACTAAAGCGTCCAAAACTGTACTAAAGTGTCCAAAACCTTAAAAAAAGCAACATTCCACATGTAAGCACTGCACACTTATTAAACATATGAATAAATATAAATATCTCGCAATATATTTTACTAACATTCCATTTAATTCTTTGGTAAATGAAAAAAAAGTTCAAATTTTTCTTATATCTGTGTAACATAAAAAGTTCTGTTTCTGTTAAAATTGAGTTATAATAATAAGAAATTCTTTATAATACCACACATGTAGTATAGGGAGGGGAGATTTGCTTAACACTAATGCTTTTGTTTCACTTTTTGTGCAAGAAAATGTTACAAAGAAATTTCTTTTAAATAATATTTCATTGTAAATTATCTTTTCTAGATTATAGGATAATGAAAGAAAAACACAAATATTTAATTTAAAATCTAGAAGTTATTTTTAAATTATGTATTTTTATTATGAATTTAATCTAATTCTAGTGAACATTCTATTTCTTAAGAGTTAAATAGTGTTGTTATAATAATAGTCATATAATAGTGTTATAATAATAGTCAATATCTAAATATCTCATAATCAAACAAAATCAATTATTTTTATTTATACTATTTCTTAATATACACATATACATAGTTGCCAGCCGTAAGCTGGTTTAATCAGTATGCTGAACCTGAACTCCATTTATCAATTATTTCCAGTAACAACTCTCGGGACTTTCAGTAACAGAATCAGAATGTATTCTTCATAAAAATCATTATTACTTCTATTAACTACTATTATTTAAATGAATAACATTAAAATTATGATACATAATTAAATTTAATATCTTCTTAATGTAATTACTTTGTTACGTAGGGCAATTAAGTTGTTTCTACTAAATTGTTAGGTAGTATAGGGTAATTAGGTTGTTAATACTAAATTGGTATTTTTGTATTGTAATCTTTTTGCCAATTTTTTAAACTTTTAGCATTGTTCTGATAAATACAATTTTACTACAAAATATAGTTTTGGACAGTTTAAGACAGTTTTAGACAGAAGGAGGGTTTTGGACAGTACGGTTTAAACCATGGATTTTACCGTGGTTTTTACCGTTGTGTCCAAAACCTTGCCAACCCTACTTCTTGAAAAACAGCGACGTTGTTCCGTACAACGCATATCTGCTGAAAAAACGACTTTCAGAATCTGAAGACATTCTCAATAGGAGCCGATATACATGTTAACCAATCAGACTTCATAGAACGTTCTTATGAAACAGTGACGTTGTTTCGCACAACGAATATCTGCTGAAGAAACATAACTGTCCCATCAGTGTCGATTTTTTATCGAGTTGAGCACAAGGAAATTTTAACCGAGCTTAGCTCGGCGTTCTCCGCGGGTATACATTTATTGAGTTCTGTTTAAAATGCACAAAAATGCAAGTTTAATTTTTGTTGGAGGCTTCGTTTACGCAGCCGCACTAAAAGTAGCACTGCAGCAGTTTTTCAAGACTATCCTCAAATTTCTATTTTCGCTTCTTTAAGTTTGATGTTAATGGTATTTTCATGTTAATAATAAAGAAACAAGGATACATACCGGGTTTCCTAAAAAGGACTGACTGATTTTAAAATTCAATAACTCGCAAACGGTGACAGATATTTAAAAAATTCTTGCTCGAGGGTTATGTATGATGTCGGGAGTTTTTTTCCGGGATTCTCGAATTTAGTTCGAATTACAAAAAATAGATGGCACTGAAAGCAATAGGTGCTAAATGGAAGCTGGAATTTTTGGCCTTTCCCTTCTCCCTTGCCAAAAAGGAGATTAAGATGTATTGAGTAGGTCCCGAAGTACCAAAAATCGGGCTTATATTTAGCGCATATTGCTTTCAATGCCATCTATTGTTTGTAATTCGAACTAAATTCGAGAATCACAGTAAAAAAACTCCTCACATCATACATAACGCTCTTGCAAGAATTTTTTAAATAACTGTCACCGTTTGCAAGTTCTTGAATTTTAAAATCAGTTAGTCCTTTTTAGGACACCCTGTATCTTAAGAGGTTTTTTTTCAGCAATTTGGTGAATTAGAGTTTTGAAAATATTTTGATTCTCATAAAAAAGATTTTTTCCCGCTCAACAACTCGAAACTTTCTGAAATATTTTCTGAATAATTTTTTATTCCAAAAGCATTCACTTGGATGCAATTAAAGTGATTTACAATCGAGCAGTTGTTTTTATTTTCAGATAAATTAATTGCATCTAATTAATTACATCTTGATGTTTAAGCGATTGTTGCCTCAGAATAGCACATGTTTCCACTTTTCTGCGCTATCGCGTCTGAAAATTCTGTTCAAAACGCGGCATTTGACAGCATTTTCTGAAAAATCTTCTGCTTTATAAAAAAAGAGAAAAAACATTTCGAGTACATAGTTTTTTAACAAAAGATGTCCTTTTGATAGCTTTGGGAACAAAAATGAATAAAAAAATGTGTCAGAAAGTAGCCAGTTTGTATTTTAGAAACAGTCTTAATTACTGTGCACTATCTGTGCGATATCTAACCTCACATATCTCAAATTGTCATTAAATAAAAACATTTTAACAAGCTCCATTCAAATCAAGAGAAAAAAAGAAATCGAAGATGCTTGAAAATTTAATTCATTAAAATGGAAGACAACATATCGATTTGTTGGATGAAGATAATGACCGAGGTTATAAAACAAATCATTATTCGATTTTGTATTGTTCCTTTCGATATACTATCCAATAAGAAATTATCCATTGAAGTAGAAATTATTAATGACTTATCTTATTGAATATCTAAAAATGGTTTTAAGATCAAAAGGTGAAGGCTTTACACGAAATATAGAACAAAGATTTAAGAATTACAACAATGTAATTAATTCTATAAAAACGTTTCAACGACATACTTTAAAATTAAGTGATGCATAATTATATTCGTAATAATTTATGCTTTATTCATGACGTACTTCGAACAGATTTCTGCATGAAAGAGCTGTATATAGTTATTGTAATGTATTTTTCAAAGGGCACTAGAATCAATAAAACATTAGACAAGTGTAAAAATGAAAATTTGTGTAGATGCGCAAATCCAGAAGCATTCTTTGATCTGCTTTCAATGCGTACAAAGTTTTACAATGTATTAAGTTATTATCAAGAACTTAGTTTTGCATTGACAAGGATGAATCTATAATATACATTGAGATTTTCTCTTACTGTAATCTGATAAATTGTTTATTTTTTACGGTACTACTTGATTATCCCGTCGACCAAAAACGCCAAATTATAAGATTAAATGCCAATAATGGCTGATCGTAAATGTCACAATTCACTTGACATTAAACACGTTACACGTGAATATATAACATATTAACTTTTTAGCAATTAGAATGTTACGTATTCAAGTAATTTTTATTTTGACGTTTTATTTGTATTTTTATTAATGTTATACTAATTAATTTGTTCTTCCGTTATTTAAAATAAAAATTATGTCAATTCATGCCAAAATTATGTGCATTCATAATTAAATCAATTTGTATAATTTGGCGAGTAGTTTGGCGATGTATATAATTTGGCGAAATTGGCCGACGGAATAATCAAGTAGTATCCTTTTTACATACCATATAAGGTAAAGTCAGGACAGATTGTGAACAAAGAGGGTCGGGGGCAGGAATCGGGCGAAGGGTGCGCGCGCAGCGACTCCAGATATTTGTACAACAGTTTTAGTGGAGTGTCTACTTAAGGCTGTTTGTTCTCAAATCCAAAAGGGCAAATTTTTGACATAAGTTTTAATTTATTTTTGTTCGGAAATGCATGAAACTAGAAGGTGTTGTTGTACAGAAACTACGTAATCGAACTGTTTTTTCCGTTTTTTGCAAACACAATAATTCTTTCAGAAAATAGTGTTAAAGTGGGCGTTTTGATCCGAATTTCCGCGCGACTGAAGAATAAACGGTCCAGAATGGGTGAAAAACGTGTTTGTCACGTGATCCAAATCGCTTATAACTCAATAAGTAATTGATTGGTCAAAAAATGGAAAACACAGTTCGATTCCAAATCGCTTCCATGGTCAGGCTTTCCATTTTTATATCTTTCCGTTAAGAGCCTACTTCAGTCAAATGAAAAGACGCGTTCGCTAATGATAATCCTATGGAAGAAATTTGTGAAGATATCTCGGTCGCATTTCAATATTTTTAAATGATTTTTTTTTTTTTTTTTTTTTTTTTTTTTTTTTTTTTTTTTGTATTGGATAACTGAGATCGATCTGTATGCCGGCCGTTTTTTACTTTTTCAATTTTGATTGCAGATTTTTTTATAAGGATGCTTTTACTTTCGAAACCGGTTCCAAAAATGAAAGTGTCCTCATTAAAAATACCTGTAAAGAAAATCGAAAAAGTAAACAACGGTCTTTGTACAGATCGATCTCAACTATTCAATGCAAAAAAAATCATTTAAAAATATTTCAATTCAAACGAGATATCATTATAAATGTCTTCCATAGGATTAGGATTAGTGAACGCGTCTTTTCGTTTGACTGAAGTATAGGCTCTTAAAAATGAATCTGTAAATGTGTCAAAACTTTTTTCGTTTATTGAGCAGAGCAGTTAAGAACAGCCTTAAGACTGTTAGTCACTCTGTTTCCGAAATCCCCTCGTTAATGTTAATTCTAAGAGCGTTTGATGCATTCCTATATTTAAAATATCTCCCCAGGAAATCAATATTATTAGCTTATTTTTTGCATCATTTTTTGCATGCTTCAAGTTGCATTTTGGTGATCTTCAATCAAGTTAAAAATAAAAATGCCTTTTTAGATAATTGTTTTAAGTTTTCTTGTTGGGTGTAATATGTTTTAGTTTCTAATTTATATTTATGCTTGAAAATATTTAGTATCAGCAGTAAGTTGACTATTTTGAAAATATCAGATAGATATCAAAATATCGGATATTTTTTATATTTTCGAAAATATCATGATATTTACGAACCCTGCAACTAAGTTGTGTAACCGAAAAAGCTCTTAATTCGCTTCTATAAAATTTGTCGCGTTGTCCAAACATAATTTCGAACACAAACCTCTGCGAGTCACAAATCCTTTTAAGCGTTTTGTTTTCATTTTCGGCCGAAATATGAAAAAAAAAAAGAAGATCAGTTTCGATTCGGTTTAGACATTAAAACATTTTTCGGTCGGATACTAATTAACTCCACAATAAATTGTAGTGAGAAGCGGATTACCCATTAAATTAATTAGTTTATGTATTTCTATTTTTTGACTGAGAATTTACTTTCGTATATTCGTACTTTCAAAATGGGTTTTATAGTTGATAAAGAAACATTTTAGAGTACTGTAAAATTACTGTCTAACGTTATTTGAATTTTTTAAACAAAATAAACTATGCATGTTTGTAAATCTCGTTTGACTGTTACACAAATATATATCTGTTAAACGAAAAAAAAAATAAGAACATTATACAATAATCACTGTAAACCAAATTTAATATTAACAAGTCGGAAATAATTGTACGTAAAACACGGAAAATGAGGTGCGTTCGTACTATAACTAGTTTTATAAATATTCAGATCTTGGTAGACTAGCTGTTGCACTCTTATACAAAAATGCATGAATACAAAATTTATTACGATTCTATATATTAAATTCAGTAATACGGAAATAATAGGACTCCATCTTAAATAGAATGTCATCTCTATGACAACCTAGAATCATTACCTGTCATGGAATATCATTGAATTAATGACGTATGATAGGATTTAATAGAAGGAAGAAAACTTTTATTAATATGTTTTTAAGTTTTGATTCGATTTTCATAAAATTCGAAATGACTCGACAAAATTCTGCAACTATTATGTATATTAAATTTCAAACCATGTGGTTAGGTAGTTTTTTCGCTGTTATATGCGAACAGACGGACAAACCAGCCGACTACTATAAGTGATGCGTATTTATATTCGTAATTACAAACGCACCTACTAATAATAAAAGGGCCTTGAAAGATATCATGAAAAAAAAACAATACTCATCGTTCTAATCGATTTATTTTCAGGCAGTAATTTTAATGATCCTTTATTTTAATTCCAATGTTCCATTTAGCAACGAGCATTATCAATAACTGAAAATGCTGGAATTACTTTATAAAAGGAATAAAATAAAAGAGAAAATTTCTGTCGATTGATTAAAAAAAAATATGTTTCTTTTTTCTATTTCAAATTTTATTTATAATCAATAATGATGCATCATTTAAAATAAATGATTCAGCATTCACGACTTACAATTCTTATCAATAAATGTATTATAAAATACCCTTATATGAACTACGATGCATTCCTTATTCTACCTTCGGGATAAGATTCTCTGCTTAATCCCCTTACAACAAAGTAGAAAGATATTAAATAGATATTGATTTAAGTTCATTTCACTTACATTTCATCAGAAACAAATCAACAATGTGGCTGAAAAATAAATTGTCATTCACATAAAGTAAATTATTGTAACTTTTTCCAATATCATTTCTGCTATTAAGTATGAAAGCTTCTTTAATAAAATAAAATTATATTTTGCATAGAATCGCATATTTATTGAATTTCTTTGAAAGGGGATTAATGGTGGTATTAAGATGTGATTCAGGAACAGTAATCAGGAATAGATGTTATATGATGAATAGATGTTTTTTTTTTATGTTAAATCTTAAATTCAATAATGAAATGAATGTAAATTCAATAAAAAAGCACATTTAAGTAATTAATATAAATATAATAGTATATAATACAATAGTAATTAAAATAAATTGTCGTTCACATAAAGTAAGTTATTGTAACTTTTTCCAATATCATTTCTGCTATTAAGTATGAAAGCTTCTTTAATAAAATAAAATTATATTTTGTATAGAATCGCATATTTATTGAATTTCTTCGAAAGGGGATTAATGGTGGTATTAAGATGTGATTCAGGAACAGTAATCAGGATTAGATGTTATATGATGAATAGATATATATTTTTTAAATCTTAAATCTTAAATTCAATAATGAAATGACCATAAATTCGATAAAAAAGCACATGTATTTAAGTAATTAATATAAATATAATAGTATATAATATAATAGCAATTAAAATAAATTGTCGTTCACATAAAGTAAATTATTGTAAATTTTTCCAATATCATTTCTGCTATTAAGTATGAAAGCTTCTTTAATAAAATAAAATTATATTTTGTATAGAAACGCATATTTATTGAATTTCTTCAAAAGGGGATTAATGGAGGTATTAAGATGTGATTCAGGAACAGCAATCAGGAATAGATGTTATATGATGAATAGATATATATTTTTTAAATCTTAAATCTTAAATTCAACAATGAAATTAACATAAATTCAATAGAAAAGCACATGTATTTAAATAAATTATAGTGCAACCTCGATTATCCGAGCTAATTGGGACCGTTAGTACCTCGGATATCGGAAATCTCGGTTAATAGAAACTGTGTGTAAAACTCGCTGTGCTTGCGAATTTAACATCTCTTAAAATAAAAGAAACTGTAGAACGTTTTTTTTAAATAATAAAAATAAATATATGTAAAGTTCTATTTCACAGCTTAACAAATTTAAAAAGGAAATTAACTACTAGTAGTAAATTTTAAAAAACAAATTGAAAAATTTACGAAAGTTCACACGACCACTGGAAACAAAGCATTGTTCGCTGTTGACTTCTCAGGGTCCAATGTTTCTTGGGAGTTCAGTGCTTTTGGTAGCATAAGAGCTTGTATAGCACGGACAGTGAACTAAGAAGTGTGGTCTTTTTCAAGGCTCATTCACAAAAGAAAAAGAAAAAAAAACAGACTTCGTTATCGGCTCGGTTAACAGAAACCTCGATTAATCGAAGCACGGTTAATCGAGGTTCTACTGTATTACCAAAATCGACAAGCATTTGAAAACATTATTTTATTATTTTGTTTATTATTTGGACAGCAATTTTTGAGATGTAATGATGCCTCGTTTCGATAAAAACTTTTAATTTGAAAAATGAACATTATCCAGACTTAAAATTATTTCAATTACTTATGTTAAATCAATATCAGTGATAGTTTTCATCTGTTAAAAAAATACATCATTATGTTCTTGTTAAAAAACTTCATATAAATAGTAATGCATTATTTAAACTACGATTCGGCAATGGTGAATAATAAAATGCTTATCAATAAATTTCTTACAAAACACATTTTTCTGAACAATATTAAATTGTTTATCATATGGCCGGGACAATCATCTCTGTCTAATCCCCGACATTGCAGAGCATAAAGTTAATAAACGAGTATTGATTCAAGTTCATTTCTGTTAAATTTTATGAAAAGTATGGATCATTCCATACAAAATGAGCAAATCAGCTGTGGCTATGTCACAGATATTAATGAAAATCATCATATAAGTAGATCATATTCAATTATGAGCAAAATAATAGATTTTAGTATTGTTTATCTATTTATATGAAATCCAAGTCTCTGTGTGTCCCTCACAATTCCGGTACGACCTCCTCATTATAATGAGTAATTGCTGAAAATTACTAGTGCAGGGTTACCGCAGTAGTGTCAAATGTTGACAAACTTGGCGAAATATCGCGAAATTCGACGAAATATCACAAAAATTTGGCGACAAAAAAAAGTTGTCATATATGAAACCAACTTGGCGAATTTAGCGAAATTCCCATTTAAAACCATTAATATTTCATTATCGAGGTCACCGCAATTTAATTTAAACTCCGCGCTTTTAAGGATTTTTTTTTTTTCAAAATCTATGAGTGAGAATTTAAAGTGTAATATACGAAAATCTTCATCCCGATGGCGATGCTACTAACAACATAACAGCCAATAGACGGCGCTATACTATCTGAGCTCTTAACTGCCCGATTTTAATGCGCTTTAGGTACTTTTCCAGTATAGAGCGAGACAGAGAAAATGAAATTTGGCAACTATTTTCTAACAACTTATTTATTTTTCATATACACAGGTAATTTTACAATATTTGTACAATTTATTTAATAAAAGAAGCCATTTAACTGCTTTTGTATCTGAAGTAAATTGTATATAAAAAACAGCAATAATATAGATATAAATAAAATGTTTATAGCTTATGTAAATAAACTTAAAAGTTCATTAATTTTGTTTTCATAGCTGTTTATATCATTTGGAAAAAAATCTCACTTCTGAAGCCCAAATTATGACAAACTTTACAAAAGTATGCCAAGGTTCCTATACTAGAAAAGTACCGCGCGTTATATAGCTGCATGCAAAATTTTAATTGACGGTGCTTTTCCACTTTAGGGGCCTTGGCGAAGACGGAAAATTGACAACATATTTTCTGGCAACCTATTTGCTGTTTCATTTCCTATACACACGCATTTTTTTTTCAATATTTATACAATTTATTTAGCATAAAAAAGCCATATATCTAATTTTATAATATAGACATGACCTGTAATCCGCAAAAAGCCTCAAATCCGCACAACACTTGGAACCAAGCTGTGTGGATTAGTGGTCTTCTACTGTATTACAGTTTTTTATAAATAAGTTTCGTTTTTAAAATCTGTTGTTTTCATTTATCACTGCGGAACAAGCGAGAAAAACTCATATTCTTGCACATGTGTTGTATATATCTTTATGTCTCATATTCCGTCATTTTGACGGGCTATCGTTCTAGTTTAAGTAGAAGAACTTGCATTAAAAGTTTATACAAAAACGAGGTTTTGTGTACATGCTTGAAATTTCAATTTTGATTTTTAGCCTAAGAACGGAAAGATATATTAAAAATTATTTACAATTAAGAATGAATAATAAGTAACAGATTGGCGTAATTTAGTAATTGTCTTTTTAATTCGTAATGAAAAAAAATAAATAATGAAAAAATTTGAGGAAAAATTAAATATTTATGTTACTCTTTTGAACAAGAAGGAATGCTCTTAAAATTAAAAAAAATTTAGACATTATAGATAAAAATATATTTTTTGAATTTAGAAACTTTCAATCTTGCCTTTTTATTTCTTAATGAAAAAATAATAATAATGGTAAATTTTGAGGAGAAAAATCAAATTTTTCTATTACTTGTTTGAACATGAAGGAAAGCTTTTAAAACTTTTTAAATTATCTGATATTATAGATAAAAGTGTATATTTTAAATATATTAACTTTTATTCTTGCTTTCAATTTATATTCGACTGAAGAATATTTTAAATTAGAATAGAAAAATGATTCAGCTGGACAAAAAAAAATATATATGTCCTAAATCGAAATTTAAAAAATAGATGGCAGCACTAATTTTTTGAAATCGTGCAGTATTTTAAGAAACGCCCGCGAATTCAAAGAGGAATAACTCATGGAATGTTACAAATATTACCTTTCTTGAACCCATTTTTGTTATGCTAGGAATCAAAAAGCAATCTTGAAATTTTTTTTTTTTTTTTTTTTTTTTTTTTTTTTTTTTTCATACCATGGACATATTGAACTTTATGTCTGTGCAATATTGTAAATGTGGGACCTTTCCTTTATTTTTTGCGCATACATAAGAGGAAAAATTATGATTTTGGAATTTTTTTTTTTAAGATTAAGGAAGTAAATGGCAACTTTCAAACTTGGGGAATTCGATCTTCATATGTGACACTACATCAGGCATCAATTTCACAGATGTTTTTTAATTCCTTCGATTTTTATAACGTTTCTCAAAATTCACAAATTTTCAATTTTTACAACCAATTTAATGTTAATCATGGTGGTACCAGATTATTATTACTCAATAAATATGAAGATCATTTTCCAGAGGTTACAATATTATAAAAAAAAAAAAAAAAAAAAAAAAAAAAAAAAATCATTTCTGCTAAATATATTTCGAAATACATAACGTCAAACTTGCATCTTTGGACCATTGCACTCATGCCATTCTATATAACAAGTTTTTTAAATGTCCAAAACTGTTAAAATAATTCATTTTTTGTCAAGATATTTTGCAGAGTTCTATTTAAATATGAACTGAACCTGTGTATAAAATTTTATTAAAATCGGTTACAATGTGGCCACGACTTTTTTTTTAAATTTTTGCTATTTTTACTTGGAATGATCCACCTGTGAACAATGGAGGTGAAGCTCAATCTGCCAGTCCCATAAATTAAATTCCTTTTCTTTCTTTTTTTTTCCAATATAATTTCTTTCCTTTATCCCGAAAACTACTTTAATAAAATCTTATTATATTTATGAAGGACACTTATTTATTAAAGTAGCCAAGTATCGCACTTCTAGGCGGTCGGCTGGGAATGCTGCTGCTTTAGCTGCATATAACTAGGCTTCACCCGTTTACTCATAGGAAAATAAATTTTGGATAGATGGTCGAAGACCGATTTTAAGATAATCATTTTTTGTTTTAAGTAGATTATCATTACAGACAGATTTAAACATAATGAAACAGTAGGAGTGATGGGCAAAGCTCGGTTATATGTTGTCCAAACCATAAACAAATAAATGCTCTTTGCTTTCAACTTTCAAGAAACTTTCAAGAAAAATAATAATCGAGATTTATTATAAATACGGAAAAATATAATAATTTTCTTTAAAAATTAACTTAGTCTCTTTTCTTTAAAAAAGAAATCTTTTTTACTGTTTTTTTTTTGTTTGTTTGTTTGGTTTTTTTGTACTATAATAGCTAATAGATTGCACAAAAAATATTTTTCTTTAAGTCGTTTTTAACATCAAAGGCAATTTCAACGTTTATTCTGAGAACCCTGACATATATATATATATATATATATATATATATATATATATATATAAAGTTATAGCAGCATACTCACAGCACTTGCAAAAAATAACACTTTATTACCAAACTAAAACATAAATAACCGAAAAACCATTTATTTTTCCTTTCTGTAAATAACAAATAATATGCAAAAGCGTGAATCTTTAATTCACTCGAAACAATCTACATAAAAATCGATATAAACCACAAAAGCATGTAATTAAAATAAAAACTTTATTTCCTGCAAAGACACTCTTTCCAAAAGCAGAAGGAAAGAAAATCTGACGAAATTAATTTCTTTTCTCCGACATTCTAAAAATATATCAGAGTTCACATCACGGTGAATGACAAATTCTGATTGGTTTGCAGGTGAATCACGTTACACAAATTTCTTACATGGAAAAGCGATAAGTTTCACACATTTGATTGCACGTGATATAGTTCTCCACAGTTTTTCAGGGACGATAACTAATATTTGAATCACAGAGGAATAAATCAGTTGCGGTTAGCTTAGTTCGGTGGAATGAGATACAGTGACTTTATCCGAATTTCAACTAAAGATAACTCAAAATATATGCATATTTAAATATAACTCATCTCTCAAAAATTCTTTTTTTTTTTCTCCCCACCTTTTAAGCTAGTCGAATGTGACAATCCCAAAACTTTCTTCCATCTCATGAATGTCAATATATTTCAAAATTCGCTATCACAATTCCAAAATTAAATGTCTGTCTAAGCCCATCATGAAGATTCTAAAGATATGAAATTCCGTGCATTAGTTCTTGATATATGACTATCGCGAAAATCGTGTAAATCCTGAAAAATGCAGCATAGCAGCGTACTTGTTAGGTGATTTACACCAAAGCCTAATCAGTGGCAACTTATGTCCTGAATCTGAAGTTAGATGAAAATTAGTGAATAGATCTTGATATAGAGCTATTGCGGAAATCTTGAAAAATACAGCATAGCAGCGCCAACTGTAGAGCGATTTACACCAAAACATAATCAGCAACAATATTTATCGAGGACTAACTGAATCTGAAGTTTGGTGAAAATCCGTGCATTAGCTCTATAGATAGAGTTGTTGCAAAAATCGTGAAAAATGCAGCATAGCAGCGCCACCTGTTAGACGATTTACACCAAAAACTAACCAAGACCAATTTATATGAGGGACTAACTGAATATATTTTTTTATTAAATTCCGTGTATTAGCTCTTGAGATAGAGCGCCCACAAAATTTGTGTCCCATTTAGACTGACAGACTCACAGACAGACATTTTGTAAAAATTTTGGAATCTCTGACCTCTAAAATGTGTAAATCTGTCAAAAACTGGAAGTAGAAAATTTTCAAAAATCCAATACTTTCATTTTGTAAAGATAGAAGAAAATAAAAAGGAAGTTTTAGGCAGTTTTTTCCAGAAAATAATTTTGAGAAAAAGAATCCAAATGCGGTTTTTTAAAATGTGAAGCGGTTATAGAACCGTTATTTCTTTCGGATATTCACGTGATATGCGCTTTTAAGAAATAAATTTAAAAGTAGTATGTTGTGGCCACCACAAATCTTTCTTCTATGTAAATCACGTCAATTAAATCATCTAAATTGTACAAAAAATTACATCAATTTAGCACCAATTCATATCAAAGTAATCTGAATTTGAAGTTTGATGAAAGTTCGTGCATTGATTCTTGAAATACAGCTATAGTGGAAATTCTGAAAAATGCAGCATAGCAGCGCCACCTGTTGAACGATTTGCACCAAAACATAAACAGCACTAATTGATTTCAAGGTACACATGAATCTAAAGTTTCGTGAAAATTCGTGCGTTAGTTATTGAGATAGAGCTATTGCGGAAATCTCAAAAAATGCAACATAGCAGCGCCACTTGTTGAACGATTTGCACCAAAACATAAACAGCACTAATTGATTTCAAGGTACACCTGAATCTAAAGTTTCGTGAAAATTCGTGCGTTAGTTATTGAGATAGAGCTATTGCGGAAATCGCAAAAAATGCAACATAGCAGCGCCACCTGTTGAGCTATTTACACCAAAATGTATAAAACGTCAATTCATGTCAACGACTAACTGAATCTGAAGTTTGATGAAAATCCGTGCATTAGTTCCGGAGATTGAGCTATTGTAGAAATTCTAAAAAATGCTGCATAGCAACGCCAACTGTTGAGCGATTTACACCAAAACATAAACAGCACTAATTCATATCCGAGTATACCTGAATTTGAAGTTTGTTGAAAATCCAAGCATTAGTTCTTGAAATAGAGCTATTGCAGAAATCGCAAAAAATGCAGCACAGTAACGCCAATTGTTGAGCGATTTAAACCAAAATATATAAAACGTCAGTTCATGTCAAGGACTAACTGAATCTGGAGTTTGATGAAAATCCGTGCATTCGTTCTGGAGATCGAGCTATTGTGGAAATCGAGAAAAATGCTGAATAGCAGCGCCATCTTTCGAGCGATTTGCACCAAAAACTAATCAGTAGTCACCACTTTATATCAGGGACTAACTGAATATAAATTTTTATTAAATTCCGTGCATTAGTTCTGGAGACACGGCGCCCACAAAATTTGTGTCGCACACAGACAGACAGACTCACAGACAGACATTTTGTCAAAAGATGTTTTTCGGAATCTCTGACCCCTAAAACGTGTAAATCCATCGAAAACCGAAAGTCGAAAATTTTCACGAATCCAATACTTTCTTGTATAAAGATAGAGGAAAGTAAAAAGGGGGAATTGTGTCAAAAATAAATAAAAGTAATTGTGTGACAATTTGTTGTTTGACCTTCTGCGAAATATTTTAAAATCTCAGTTTAAATGTTTTTATTACTTTAAAAGAAATCCGATGAAAGGTTTCAAAGTAAAATTAATGACACTTTATTTTAATCAAAATTTTACATTTTTAAAGAAAGCATTATGGGCCAGTAAAAACATTTAAATTAATAAGAAATATTAATTAATAACTTGCCAAAATGTTAAACACTTATTGTAGTTCAAAATATTATAATTACCCAAATAAAATCAATATCAGAGAGATTTTCTATTAATTGAATTATTTTTTTCCCCATGATTATGTTCTTTTTCTTTTCAAAATGTATTCAGAATGAATAATGGTGCATTATATGAACTGTAATTCATCATTCATGAATCTAGTAATGCATATCAATAACTTCATCCTGAATTCATTATTCATTTTTATAAACTGATTTCTACTTATATTATCTTTCGGGTTAAGCCTCTTTTCATAATCTCTGTATATCACAATGGCTGAAAATACAAAATTGGTATTAATTCAAATTCTTTTTTTTTTTTTTTTTTTTTTTTTTTTTTTACTTCATCAGAAACAAATGAACAATGGGACTGAAGAATAAAGTACCATTCCCGTAAGATAAATTATTCTGTTTTTTTTTTCCTCGATAATAATTCTACAATTTATTTTCAAAGCAGCTCCTTATTAAAATTTCACTTTTTGTTATGGAATCGCTTGTTACGATCGACTTTCGGCCAATGGGAATTAATGGTAGAAATAAGATGTGATATAGTGGTGCATTATATGAACTGTAATTCATCATTCATTAATCTAACAATGCATATCAGTAAATTCATCGTGAATTTATTATTCATTTTTATAAACTAATTACTACGTATATTATCTTTTGTGTTAAGCCTCTTTTCATAATCTCTGCATATCACAGTGGCTGAAAATACGAATTTGGTATTAATTCAAATCTTTTTTTTTTTTTTTTTTTTTTTTTTACTTTATCAGAAACAAATGAACAATAGGGCTGAAGAATAAATATTACCATTCCCATAAGATAAATTATTCTAATTTTTTCACTTTCTTCTATCTTTACAAGAAGAAAGTATTGGACTCAAGTAAATTTTCTAATTCCGGTTTCCGACGGATTTACACTTTTTAGAGGTCAGAGAACTCGAAAAACATGTTTTTACAAAATGTCTGTCTGTGAGTCTGTCTGTCTGTGTGTGTGTGACACAAATGTTATGGGCGCTCTATCTCAAGAACTAATGAACCGAATTTAATAAAAATTAATAATCAATTAGTCCCTGATATAAATTATTGCTGATTAGTTTTTGGTGTAAATCGCTCAACAGGTGGCGCTGCTATACAGCATTTTTCACGATTCTCACAATAGCCCAATATCCAGAACTAATGCGCGGATTTTCATCAAACTTCAGATTCAATTACTCCTTGACAGGAATTGACATTTTATACATTTTGATGTAAATCGCTCAAAAGGTGGCGCTTCTATGCTGATTTTTTTAGATTTCCGCAATAGCTCTATCTAAAGAACTAATGCTTAGATTTTCAACAAACTTCAGATTCATGTATACCTTGATATGAATTAGTGCTGTTTATGTTTTGGGGCAAAGCGCTCAACAGGTGGCGCTGCTATGCTGCATTTTTCACAATTTCCGCTATAGCTCTATCTCAAGGACTAATGCACGAATTTTCATCCAGCTTCAAATTCAGATATAATTTTATATGATTTGGTGCTAAATTGACGTAATTTCTTGTACTATTTAAATGATTTAATTGACGTGATTTATATAGAAGAAAGTTTTGTGATGGCCACAACGTACTAGTTTTCAATAAGAATTCTACAATTTATTTTCAAAGCTCCTTATTGAAATTTCCCTTTTCGTTATGGAATTGCTTGTTACGATCGATTTTCGGCCAATGGGAATTAATGGTAGAAATAAGATGCGATGTAGTTTACAGTCGTTTGAATTTTCTGCAATTAAGTGTGTTATTTATATGAATGAGACTATATTCATTCAACGATAAAGTAAACCAAAAAATCCGAAATCGAATAAGGAAGTCAAAAATACTTTGATAAACAGCACATATACAGGGTGTCTAACAAAACACTTCCTGATTTTAAAATTCAATAGCTTGCAAATGGTAACAGCTTTTTAAAAAATGGTTGCAGGAGGGTTATGTAAAAGGACAAGAGTTTTTTTTTTTTTTTTTACACTCCGATTCTTTATTTTAGTTCCAAGCAGCAGCGGTAAATGGCGCTGGAAGCAATAGGCGCTCAATCGAGGCCAATACCGAAATCACCCAAGCATTGATACGAAGGAAGAAGGTTAACCCTTAAATGCGTGATTTTTTATTTTGTTTTGAAAAAATTATATATGATTCTCTGAAAGGTTTATTAATAAATAATGAAAAAATATGAAAAATAATGAAAAAATCAGAGATACATTTTTCATATAATACGTCAATCTTTTCTTCTGTTGCACATCTGCAATACAAGTAAAACTACTGTCGTGTGGCTGTTTTACGCTAAAATGCTGCAAATTAGTAAATATTTTAATAAGTATGTCTCCAAATACCTTATTTTATATACGTAATTGTTTATTTTATAAAACTTAACCTTTAACCCTTTTCCCATGATAGAATACGTTCTAGAAATTACGTAATTCAGAGAATCTGACTTTCCACCAGAATGCTTTATTTCAATACGGAATGTCTATTATTAACCCATTAAAGACGGGATTATTTTTTCTCTTTAAAATGCAAAAATTTCATTTCGTATCACTTTTTCAGAAAAGAAATATTTATCAGATTTTATCGCAGATTTTCTGTCATTAAAGAAAATGAATTTTTTTTCTCTAAATTACTGGTATCTGTATGTGAATACTGTGTGTAACTTTAAGATTGAAGACAAATAGGTTTCTTTTTCACATTTTTATATCACACAGCACACAAATGTTACAACAATCACAAACACTGAAAAACATAGAATGATGAGGTGACTTTGGGGTAATAACCCGCTGTTAGAACAAGTGACGTTCATAAAACATCTTTTGGGGAATACTCCCGCTATAAGCAACAGAATAATTGGGGACAAGACCCGCTATAGCATAATGTGCCACAATGGCAGCTCAAGAACAACATACTATACTTGGGGATAACACCCGCTCGAATACACAATGTGCCGAAATGGCAGCTAAAGAACAACTATATACTTGGGGATAAGACCCGCTCGAATACACAATGTGCCGAAATGGCAGCTAAAGAACAACTATATACTTGGGGATAAGACCCGCTCGAATACACAACGTGCCGCAATGGCAGCTAAGCCACAACTGAACTGGGTCACATGACCGCAAAGCTACGGAGCTCGTTCGGCATGCGCACAAGGTCCGAACATGCCGCCCCGCGTTGCAATGTGCGTAGCACATTCAAAATATTAAAAATACACTATAAATACAAGAACTAAGTAAAATACCAATACCATAAAATAATATTACAATACAAATACAATAATAATAAGTGGCAACAATAAGGACTATACAATACAATAAAATTAAATTCTTTGTTACAAAATTTAAGCTATTTTCTAAAAATAGTTCTATATTGTTCTTAAGAAAAGTTGAATGTAAAATAACATGTAAATCTTAGGTGCACCTTAAAATACATAAACAATGAGAAATAAGTATATACATTAGATTTCATTAAATTTCTGAAGAAATATTTTGTTACTAAGCTAACGAAAATCGCGATATAAACCTTATGAAAAATCCCCTTTCTTTGATTTTTATATTTAATCTCAAAAGGGCCGCAAAAATCGGCTCCTGTATGGTTAAACGTAAAGTTTGGAGTGACTCTTTTTGATGGGAGGTCACCCATGATTTGTTTAGCAGTAACTGGGTTGTTCCTAAAACAGACAACGTAATCATGCACTACTTTTCGCGCTACATTTTTTCCACTTACGGGCCAAAACCGCATACGTACGTAATGGATTAAAGTTTGGGGACCAATATCAAAATGCTTCCTGTGAAAATGCTCAAATATGAGTTTTGTGAGCTTATGGCCTTTCGGCAAAATGATTTGATTCTTCTTATCAAAGTTTAAATCTGAATTTTCCAACCTACCGCCAACTCTTAAGATATTATCTTGATCCAAAAAGGGGGATAAACATTTAATTTTACTGGAAGGGGGAACCCTTGATTCCTGTTTTAAACCCTTAATCTCTTCCTGAAATTCTGCATTTTGTACTAATCTAATTAGAGAAACTTCTGAATTTTTTATTTCTGGGGTTGTGAGGCTGCCTCTGCGCCGGTCTGCTAACTTACATTTGCAATTGTGAAAAAACCTATAAACATATGCCAGTATGCGAAGAATACTATAGTATTTACCACTTATGTTGAGAAAAAAATTTACTTCTTCAGGATTCCTGAAAAGAGAAAGAGAAATATTAGAATTGAAATCATTACAGTTATTTTTATATTTTGATTTAGTCTCTGGAATGTAATCTGTTTCTGGCACAGAAATAGTTTCTTGCTCGGTCACTAAGTCATCAGCTGCTAGGAATTTTGGTCCCCTAAACCACATTGGATTCTCTACAAGGGAATTAACACTCGCACCTCTGGTCAAGAGATCGGCAGGATTGTCCTTGCTAGAGCAGTGATACCAAGAGTTCGAATCTGAAAGTGCATTAATCTCTATGACACGGTTTGCCACAAACTGCTTCCATCGCTTTGATGATCCTTTGATCCAGAATAAGGTTATTTTGGAATCCGTCCAATAGTACACTTTCGATGTGATTTTTTGATCTAGGATGGGTTTTACTTTATTGGTCAGTCTTGCACTTAGTAAGGCTCCGAGAAGTTCTAGCCGAGGCAGAGTTATCTCCTTTATCGGTGCAACACGACTCTTTGAAGTCACGAGATTGACTTCCACTCCACTCTCTCTTTTTATTCTCAGATAAATTGCAGAGCCATACGCTATTTTACTAGCATCAGAAAAGGCGTGTATTTCTACAGCTATTACTTGATTCAAGCAACCAAGAATTTTCCTCGGAATTTTTAATTCTGCTAAATTTGGAAGTTCTTCGAGCCACTTTAACCATTTTTCGTGCACATTAGTTGGTAACTGTTCATCCCATGCTGTCTTCTTTAGCCATAGTTCTTGGAACAGGCATTTTATTCTAATGGTGAATGGCGTCAGCATGCCTAACGGATCGAAGATTTTACCAACTGCTTGCAATAGTAGACGCTTTGAGCTTTTTTGCGATGACAAGAATTCTATTAAACCTTTGACTTCGAATGTCAGACAATCTTCTTCTGTTTTCCAGGACATTCCTAATACCTTGCTTAGATTGCTTCCTAGGCTTATTGCAGCATGTTCTGCTTGAATATTTAAACCTTCCTTTTGCCAGCACTGCAGTAACGCTTCATCATTGGTTATCCATTTTCGAAGAATCATTCCTGCTTCAGACATTATTTTGTTAGCATTCAGGGAAACATCAAGAGCTTCTTGCAGCGTATCTTCGCCAGATATAAAATCGTCCACATAAATATATTTATCGAGTAGGTGAACAGTTCTTGGGTGTAGGTTCGTAAACCGCTTGATGTGCTCCTTTATGGTAGCAGATAGGAGGAATGGAGAGGCATTGACTCCAAAAATAACACGTTTGAATCTGAAAACCTTGAAAGATTTTAAACCATCATCATACCACAGAAAACGGACAGAATCCCGATCTTTTTCAGCTAGTGAGATTTGAAGGAACGCCTTCTCGATATCAGAAGAAAAGGCAATTTCGTATAATCTGAAGTGGATTAAAATATCAAATAGAAGTGGATTTAAGTTGGTGCCGGGCCATAAACAATCATTAAGGGACAAATCATTGTTATCATGAGAGCTGGCATCGAAGACGATTCGAACCTTTGTAGTAAGTTTATCTTCTTTACAGACCGCATGATGGGGCAAATAATAAACTGCCCTGTCTAAAACAGGTTCATTTTCTTGTACCTGCTCTATAATTCCTTGCTTTAGATATTCCGTGATTATTTCAGAATATTGTCGAAAAAGCTCTGGGTTTCGATAAAATTTTCCTTTTAGACCTTCCAAACGCTGTTTCGCAACATTAAAATTATCATTTAAATCCTTCCAGTCTTTTTTCCACGGTAACTGAACTTCATAACGATCGCCTACAAGTTTGACAGTTTTATCGAATATTTGTTGTGCTTGATCAGTTTCCGATATTTTCGCATTATCATGTTTAATGCCTATAGACTCAAGCTCCCAAAATTGTTTTAAATTATCATTTATTTCATCGAAATCTCTAACGAAATTGCACATAGTAATATTGTTTGTTTGCGTGTTCTCCTCTAGCGCCCCAGTTGGGATCCATCCAAAAACAGTGTCTTGCAGAAAAAGTTTATCATTTATCTTAATTGAATTATGCTTTAAAATTCTATAAAATAATTCAGCGCCAACCAATGCGTGAACTTTTCCCGGTTTGAAAAATGTGGGGTCTGCCAATTCCACAATATTCGGTAAATTAATGTCCGATACATTTAATTGCTTTGATGGAATTACATCCATGATTTTGGGAACAATTAAGAAATCTATATTCTCCCTGAAAGAGCCATCTTCGTTTGTAATTACACTCGAAATTTTATTTTTTACATTATAAGTATAACCGTTTAATCCTGTAACGGGTACATTAATTATCCTTTTTTTAAATTTCAGCATGTCAGCGCAATCCTTAGTTAAAATATTGACATTGCTAGCATTATCCAAAATGACTCTAAACCTTCGTTTATTTCCGAAATTATCTTCTATAAAAACAAAGCATGTACTCAATAAAATTGATTTTCTTTCTTTACTTATATTATTCAAGGTCTTTAAAGATTCGTCATTATTTACCGAAATGTTTTTCATTTCTCTATTTACCGCACCTGCAAGAGGGGAGGAAATTTGGGGGGAAGCCAATTCATTTATGGATTTATTTTTTTTATCTCGATGAAGCGATGAGCTGTGTCGCAATCCACAGGTATTACAATTATATTTTGAAATGCAAGAATTTACGAAATGAGAATTATTCAAACAATTAATACACAGTTTATTTTTCTTCACAAAATCGCATCGTTCAGAAACATTCATTTTTAGAAACTGAGAACATTTGTTCAAATTATGAAAAGCCAATTTACACAGAATACAAGTTTTTCCATTCGATTTATCATTCGAATTTAGCATGAAATTTTTTTGTTTGTTCGAAAGAGGAATGTTTTTGTTTAAGGGTTTTGAAGCAGAGTAACTATTTACGCTTTCTAACGTAGAACTGCCGTTTTCCAAAAATGACATTAACTCATTAAATTGCGGGTATTCTGATTTTTTAATCGAATATTCAAATAATTTTCGAGATTCCTTATCTACCTTTTGCAATATAATATTGATAAGGATAGCATCAGACAGATTGTTTTGTTCATATTGTAATACTTTTAAGGCCCTCAAATTTTTATTTACACAATCAGTAAAGGATCTCAATTCTTTAGAAGACTCGTAATGTATTTTTTCATAATTAATTATGGCCGATAAATGAGTGTCAATGAGCAAACGTTGATTTTCGAATCTTTCAGTAAGTGCTGTAAACAATGACTGAAAGGAATCGTCTGGGCTCTCTAGTTGTTTTGTTTCATTTTTTAGCGATGCTCGCAAATAAAACAGCTTCTGAGCGTCGTTTAACTGGGCATTATTGATAATTAAATTTGTAAATTGTACTTTAAAGATTGACCACTCTTCATATTTACCATTGAATGTTGGTAGTGGGATTTCAGGTAACTTAACTTTAATATTATTCGAACTTATAGATTCAATACTATCAGCATGCACATTTATTTCAGAAACTTTAAGATTTTTAAGAAATATGTTGAGACTTACCTCAAGTTTCTCGAGACGATCTTCGAGTTCATCTAACTCGTTTTCGATTTCTGGTAAGTCCTTAATCTCAGGGATATCATAATATTTATCCCGTATTTCCGATACCTTTGCTTGAAGCTCGGGTAATTTTCGAATCTTTATTTCGAGCTCCGTACTCGAGTAATTAATTTCGTCTGTATTATCTTTTACGAAATTTTCTAATTTCGTTATAGCACCTTTTAGAGCACCTTTTGTTCTATTTAATTTTTCCATAGCAGCTATTTCGCTCCGGCTCGACGGACCACAAAAATGTATGTGAATACTGTGTGTAACTTTAAGATTGAAGACAAATAGGTTTCTTTTTCACATTTTTATATCACACAGCACACAAATGTTACAACAATCACAAACACTGAAAAACATAGAATGATGAGGTGACTTTGGGGTAATAACCCGCTGTTAGAACAAGTGACGTTCATAAAACATCTTTTGGGGAATACTCCCGCTATAAGCAACAGAATAATTGGGGACAAGACCCGCTATAGCATAATGTGCCACAATGGCAGCTCAAGAACAACATACTATACTTGGGGATAACACCCGCTCGAATACACAATGTGCCGAAATGGCAGCTAAAGAACAACTATATACTTGGGGATAAGACCCGCTCGAATACACAATGTGCCGAAATGGCAGCTAAAGAACAACTATATACTTGGGGATAAGACCCGCTCGAATACACAACGTGCCGCAATGGCAGCTAAGCCACAACTGAACTGGGTCACATGACCGCAAAGCTACGGAGCTCGTTCGGCATGCGCACAAGGTCCGAACAGTATCCAAACAGAAAAAGGATTGTCAGGTAGGCTGTGACCTTATGGTAACGCTAGTACTTAATGGGTTAATTAAAGCAAATATTGCAATTTTAATTTTCTGATGTGAATTAGGTATATACGAATAAAAAACCTATTAAATTCAAAACACTGCTGTTTGCATATATGCAAAGATGAGCACTAAAGGGTTAAATTGTTAAATGTAAAGACTGGGTCTCATTCGAAAAACAATCCTGTTCTTAGTGACCCACCCCAGACAATTTCCTTCCTTCGCATCAATGCCTGGTGATTTCGGTCTTAGCCTCTTGATTGAGCATGTATTGTTTGCACAGCCATCTATCGCTGCTATTTGGAACTAAAATCAGGAATCACATAAAAAACTGCTTTAATCTTACATAACCCTGCTGCAAGAAATTTTTTAATGGCTGTCACTATTTTCAAGTTAGTGAATTTTAAAATCATGGAGTTTTTTGTTGGACATTTGAAATTCATCATCAAAATCAGGAAGGAATTGCAAAACTTTTTTTAATTTTATTCATTATTTTAACCGTAATTTTTTTAATTTGGTGACACACCTTATTTTAATCTAAACTTTTCATTTGGAAAACGAACATTATCGATAGTTGAAAATATTTCCATTATTTATAATAAATCAATGCCACTAAGAATTTATATCCTTTAGAAAATAAAAATCTCAAGATTATGTTCCAGTTAACGAACTTTTTAAATCAAACGTACTACATTATTTAAAGTACAATTTGCCCTTCAGGAATCTTACACAGCGGTAAAAGATACGTGTACATTTCTCCATAAAATTGGTGACAGAATTCCCGCCAATTTTGTGGACTAGTTTAACTTATATAACTGGTGTAATTCAAACAGATGTAAATAGTGTAATATTACACCATAATAATGTGAAAATATCAGAATTCACGTTATTATGGTGTAACATTACAGCAGTTATATCGGTTAAATTACTTCATAAAATTGGATTCAGCAATGTTGCCACCAATTTTATGGAGTAACGTTACACAAATTTTTTACAGTGAATGCTTATTAATAAATTCATAATCAAACACATTTTAACGAAACAAGCTGCACTGCTTATTTTGTTTTCGGAATAAGCCACTGTAAAAAAAAAAAAAAAAAAAAAAAAAAAAAAAAAAAAAAAAAATTGTTAAAATACGGAAATTGTACTGGCAATCCAGATGCCCGTAAGTACTATTGTATTCCGCAAATTTTGCTGAAAAAAACGGAATTTTTTCTGGAATTTACGGGGAACAATCCGTTAAAATACGGAAATATTACTGGCATCTGGATTGCAAGTACAATTTCCGTATTTTAACGGGTTTTTTTTTTTTTCTTTTTCAGTGGCTTCTCTAACTCTTTGACAACGCAGCGGATAAAGAATTTTGATTCGAGTTCATTTCTTTTTCATTTCATCAGAAACAAATCAAGAATGGGTCTGAATAATAATAAATTTCCATTCCCATAAAGTAAATTATTCTAATATTTTCAATATCATTTTTATAATCTGTTCAAAAAGCTTCTTCCATAGAATCTTATTATATTTTTATGGAAACACATATATATAGAATTTCGACAATAGGAGATTAATGGTAGAAGTAAAATGCAATGCATCAGAAATTCAATTTAAAAAAAACGGGAGGGGGGAGTATTTGAAGTGTATCGTTTCAAATCTTATCTTTTTAACTGTATTCAATCTTTGAATATTAATTTTTGAAATTTCATAAGAGTTTATTTTAGTCAATATTTTTCATTTAGAAAGTGAACATTATCGATGATTGGAAATATTATTATCTAATAAAAAACGATATCAGTGAGAATTTTTAACATTAACATATTTTTAAATTTTCAGAAAATTAGGTTCTTCTTTTAAAATTTTCCGAATCAATAGAGATGTATTGTATGGCATGTAATTTAGCATTTATGAATATAAGAATGCTTATTAGTAAATTTATTATAATTTACCGTTTGATGAACGTATACAACTTACTCTGTCTTTGAAGATAAGCCTTCTTGTTCAGAAAACACAGTGAGTGAGGTTATTAAATGAGTGTTGATTTTAGGCATTTCAATTACATTTCATTACAAAGAAAAAAAAAATCAACAACAGAGCTGAAGAATGAATTGCTATTCTCGTAAAAAGCATCATTCTCATTTTTTCCAATACTATAACTGCAATTTATTCCCAAACTTCCGGGTTACAGAACCTATTCCGCGTTGTACAGAACGTAGGGAGAATCATTTTCAATTTAAAATTCTAATAGATTTTTTTCATTTAATCTACTTTTTTTTTTTTTTAGATTCCTTACTATCAACAACAAAAAGCATTTTAATATGGAAAATATCAAATGTATTATTTACTAAAAACAATACTTTCGTATAAGCGGCGTAAAGTACCAATAGTTAACAGAAAAAAAGAAATCTCCAAACATTTAAAATCTTATAAATTATATAATAAACATCAATAAAACAATAAAAATCAATTAAAAAAGATTATATATCCATTGGAATACAATTCATACTACTATTCTTTAATACGAAATTTATTCGAAGTAAAAAAAGATGTGTTATTTAATATATAAAACTGTTAATCTGTTTATCTGTAATTTGTTATTTGTAATCTGTAGTCTAATCTATCTATATCTATCTATATATATAAATATAAGTCTAGTGTGTGTGGGTAAAGCCATATTTTTCTCCATGAACACGTACTGCCACCCACACGCGGTTGGTGTCATTAGATAGCCCTTGGTCTCCTGCTGTTAGTAAGGCAGTTTGGTCGCGGTGCGTGGAAGTGGGAGATTACAGGGACACTCAAAAGAATTCTATTACATTACGGCCTAAGGGGAAAAATCGTTTGAGATAGTTTTTTAATCATGTTACAGACTTTCGAACATAATGAAATTGAAATGATTTTATGAAATGCATTTAAATATACATTCTCTAGCATATGCGGTGCAAAGAATATTTATTATTCATTTACAGGGCCACACAAAAGAATTCCGAAACGCTGTAAATTGCGATTTTTGCACAATCTCAGAAAATTCGGAACCGATTTAAAAAATAATGGTTTGAAAATGATAGTAGCAGACCTTGCTCCAAAATAAGCTATATTTTATGTAGGTGGCACTACCCCAAAGGGGGTGCAGGAGCAAAAAACGTTCTAAAAATGCGATTATTGTGTTACTGAAGGGCCTATAAACATGAAATTTGGCATGGTAGTTACTTATAAGATATAAATGATCTCTAAGAACATTTCCTAAAAAAATCGAAATTAAAAAGGGGTGAAAATGCGCGAAAAGCGTTCTAAAAACGTTCTAAATTGCGATTTTTACACAATCTCAGGAAGTTCTGAACCGATTTAAAAAATAATGGTGTTAAAATGATAGTAGTAGACCTTGTTCCAAAATAAGCTATATTTTATGTCGGTGGCACTACCGGGAGCAAAAAAGTTCTAAAAATGCGATTTTTGTGTTACTGAAGAGCCTAGAAAGATGACATTTGGCATGGTAGTTACTTAAAAGATATAAATGATCAATAAGAACATTTCTTAAAAAGTTCGAAATTTCAAAGAGGTGAAAAGCGTTCTAAAAACGTTCTAAATTGAAATTCTCAGGAAGTACCAAACCAATTTCAAAAGTAATGGTTGTAAATTGATGGTGGCAGCTCTTGCTCCAACATAGGCTCTATTTTATGTCGGTGTCACTACCAGTTGGGTATTGCAGGAACAAAAAACGTTCTAAATTGCGCTTTTTGTGATGCCTCAGGGGCTAGCAAGTTGAAATCATGTATGGTAGTTATTTATAAGATATAAATGATCTTTAAGAACATTCCCTGAAAAACTCGAATTTTAAAAAGGGTAAAAATGGGCGAAAAGCGTTCTAAAAACGTTCTAAATTGCTATTTCTATGCAATTTCCGGAAGTATCAAATCGATTTCAAAAGTAATGGTTGGAAACTTTGGAAATTGATGGTGACAGCTCTTACTCTAACATAGGCTCTATTTATGTCGGTGTTACTGTCTCACCTGGAGGTTGCAGGAGCAAAAACATTCTAAATTGCAATGTCCTAAATTACGATTTCTATGCAATCACAAAAAATAATGAACCTATTCCGAAAGTAATGGTTGCGAATCAATGGTAGCAGTTTCTGATATTATACACAGGCTACATTTTAAGCTGATGCCACTACCACTTCGGGTTTGACAGGAACAACAGGCGTTTTAAAAAATCCTTTAAAAACTTTCTAAATTACGTTTTTAAAGGAATATTAGGAAATACAAAATATACGTCAATACAATTCATGCTTTCAAATGAGTTCGTTCGGGGCTACATCAATATGCAACGTAGAAAATTTCAGCCCAGTTTTTAAAGTTCAAGGGCAAATTTATCATCGAGTAGCTTGCTAATGCCCATACCAAATGAAACACCGAAATTCCTATAAATACATTTTGTTAGTGAGAAAAATTTGAAATAGATTATCGTTGCACTCACATTCTGGGGCTACAACAAGAAATTATTCAGGGGTTGCAACGTCTATTCCATAACAATAATCAAGTGATCAATGTGTTCAAGACTAGAACGAATGGTTGCAGACAACTATAAGATCGTCATTCTGGCCGACAAAAGACCAGCCGGTGAGCATGAACGAAGGTTTAATGCACCTCAAGTCAATGAAGTTGCGGTGATAATTGTGGATAACAAATATAGCCATCGTGATATCTTTATTCAACGCCGAAGCAATGAATTGCAACACTGCTGAAATTGCTGAAACACACGGCTTAAGGAGACTGGTCTTCATGTCATAAAGCGTGCAATATATTCTGACCTGGGCAACGCCGTGTATTGCAGCTAGTATATATATAAAAGTCAATTGTCTGTGGGTAAAGACAGACTTTTCTCCATGAACACCTACTGCCACCCACACGCGGTTGTAGTGGTTAGATAGCCCTTGTCTCCTGCTGTTAGTAAGGCAGTTTCGTCGCGGTGGGTGGAAGTGGGGGATTACAGGGATACTCAAAGGAATTCAATTACATTACGGCCTATGGGGGAAAACCGTTTGAGATAGTTTTTAATCTTTATCTCCATATATAAAAGGCCCAGCCGAAACTTCTGAACCTAGAAGCATGAAAATTTGGAGAAGAAAGCACTTAAGACGGATTTTTGAAAATTCCCCCTAAAGGGGTTAAAAGGAGAAGGATCGAAAATTTTAGAGCATGTGGTCATATCTCAGCAGCCATTTTAGTTAGGAGCGTGAAATTCCAGAAAATAAATGTAATAAAAAAAATAATTAAGCACGTATTTCAGCGATTTTAGAAATTCCCCCCAAAAAGGGGTTAAAAGGGGGGTCGAAAATTTTAAAACATTTTCCATATCTCACCAGCCATTTGAGGTAGGAGAGTGAATTTCCAGAAAATAAATCTACTAAAAAAGTAATTAAACATGCGTTTCAGCGTTTTTAGAAATTCACCCTTAAGGGGTTAAAAGGGGGTGTTTAAACTTTTAGAACATTTGGCCATATCTCACCAGTCGTTTTAGGTATAAGCGTGAAATTCCAGAAAATAAATTACTAAAAAATAATTGATAACATGTTTCAGCGATTTTACAAAGTCCCTATCCTAAGAGGTTTAAAAGGGGGGGGGGGTCGAAAATTTTAGAACATTTGGCATATCTCAGCAGCCATTTTAGGTAGAAGCGTGAAATTCAAGATAACAAGCATACTAAAAAAATAGGTAAACACATTTCATCTTTGCTAGATATATTTCGTTTGATTCAAGGTTCTTTTAGAGAAACTGACCAGCGAAGCGGGCGAAGTCGTTTAATATATTAATTAGTTAAACGAAAATAAGTTGTTTATCTAATCATCATAACAGCACAAAAAAATTGAACGATATTATAATAATTGAAAGAGAAATACAATTTCTATCTTTTCTAACTCATTTACTTTGAGACAGTAATTTTAATGAACCTTTATTTTAATGCTAATTTTCCATTTGGCACATGAGCATAATCTATAACTGAAAATATTTCAATTGCTTTGTAAAACTTTTGCTTTGTTCAATTGTTTGTTGACAATTAAAAATAATAGAATTTCTATCTATGGATTTTTTTTTTCAAATTGTATTTTAAATCAATAGTGATGCATTATTTAAAATGCATGATTTAGCTTTCATGAATCTTTCAATGATATCAATAAATTCGCTTTAAAATACTTTTTTATAAAGCGAATGCATTACTTATCCTGTCTTTGGGATAAGTCCCTCTGTCTAATCCCCAGACAACGCAACGGATAAAGATATTAAATGGATATTGATTTAAGTTCATTTCTCTTTCATTTCAGCTGAAACAAATCAACAATGGGCCTGAACTGAAGATGGGTTTGAGAAATAAATTGCCATTGCCGCAAAATAAAATATTCAGATATTTTCTAATATAAATTTTGCAATAAAATCTAAAAGTTTCTTCGACAAAATCTTATTATATTTTATGGAATCGCATATATATTGGATTTCGGCGAAATAAGATTAATGGTTGAAGAAAGATGTGATGCGAGTTTATAGTCGTTGGAATTTGCAGTAATCAGGTGAGGATCTTACATGAGTAAAGGTATTTATTCAACGAAAAAGAAAATCAGAAATCCAATAATGAAATCAACATTAAATCAATAAGAAGCACATGTATATGTAATGCATTATCGAAACAGAAAATGAATTTCAAATCTTATCTGTTTTATTCAATTCAGTTTTGGAAGAGATTTTTTTTTTTTTAATGATGCACTATTTATTATGAAATTGTTTCATATAGAAAACGAACATTATCAAGGAGTCTTTGGGTCCGTCCACTAAATACATAGCCATGTTATTGGGATAACAATAAAAACGATTTATTTAAACTCAATATTAAATGCGGATGGCAGTGGAATGGGAAAAATTAGCTAAAATAATTAACTGTAAAACTTAGGCTCTAAAATAACGTAAAGGGGAGAAGCTGACCTAATTTATATTCTATCTCTAACCAAGATGGCTATACGTAGATTGACACTCACAATTCTGAAAATGCCACGAATATGCAATATCACTGGAAACACTAAACATATGTACAATAGTGTAAAAGAAAAAAGTAAACACCCCCTATTAACTCTGAAAAAAAAAAAAAAAAACATTGTAGAAAAAAGTTACTGCTACCAAACGATTGGAAATAAAGTCTACTTTTAAATGATGTATATAAAATTTGCTTACTGGGCCATCTACATATTAAAACGAACCCAAACATTTTTTTTTTCAATAGCAATACCCTAGTTTGGCACCGTAAATAAATTTTACACCTTTCAATTAACCTAAATCTAAATTTTCATGAAATTCGTACGGTTAGTTTCAGAGAAATTAATTATTTTAAAATGAGCCTATTTTAGGGGCTGTATCCAAATTGAAGTTTTGAACTCGATTGTTGAAATGCTACAGAATGGCTATGTCACTTCTATTAAGGTTTTACTTCTTGCATGTGTCTTTGACTATACTCGTTAAACAGTCTCATGATATAGTTACTTAGAAACATTTTAACCCTTCACTGCACGAATTTTTCTATTTTTATGAAAAAAAATATTTGAAATCTATATATCGGTCTAATAATGGGAAAAATAGTAAAAAAAAAATTAATTTTCTAATTTTCAGCTAAAATTTGATATTTTGTGGCGTGTACCCTATGTACACAATTAGGGGTTTAAAATATTGTATTGCTATATTTTATAACTAAATGAGCTTAAATTAATTAATTTTATCTGTTTAACACTCTGCATTTTTTTTTATATTAATATGTTTAAGTATTCAGTAAAAATAATGAAAGTAAATTTTACCTTAATAGCTTGATCGAATTTTTTTTTTTTTTTTTTTTCGAAGAACAAATTCAAATTTTTTGTCAAATGCAGCCATCTGATTTGGACAATGTGAGTGTTATTCTATTCTTTAAACTGTTCTTGATCACGGATAGAGATCATATTCGCTAAATTCATGGCACATAATAAAAATTACAGTGTTTTTAGGTATGAGTCAGATTTGGCACGTGGTGCAGTGAAGGGCTAATTCGATATCTAAAAAGACATTTATTATTGTTTTGTAGAAAAAAACATGTCATTTCACATTTGCTTTGTAAAAACTGTACTTTTGTAAACCACAAAATACACAATATGAATTTAAAAAAAAAAACAGTGGGCTTCGAACAGTTCATGTGTATTTTGTGACTGAATCAAGGTGGAATATTACATTTCGTCTTTTGATTTTATTTATTATTTATTCAGTACTTTTGTGTTTAATAAAGATCCAATATATTTCCAAAAACACAACTCATGTCTACATCTGTGCTAAAATATCTCATGATTATATTTTGGAATATCTTCAACCAATGTATCTGAACAATAACAAGTCAGAAATTGTACCTCAAACCGTGGCAAATCAGGTACGTTTGTACTTTAACTAGTGTTATAAATATTCAGATCTTGGTGCAACAGCTGTTGAACTCGTATGCAAAAATGCATGAATTCAAAATTTATTACTAATCTTTATATTAAATTCAGTAATACGGAAATATGGGGACTCCGTCTTAAATACGGCGTCCTCACTATGGCAACATAGAATCATTATCTATCATGGGATATCATTGAATTAATTGCGTATGATAGGATTTAATAGAATGAAGAAAACTTTTATTAATACATTTTTAAGTTTTAATTCGATTTTCATGAATTTTGAAATGACTCGACAAAATTCCACAACGACTCTATATTAGACCGGAAGCCGGCAGCACAGGCAATCACCTCATCGAGTTCACGGATGAAATTCTAGGATTAGTTAAATCTTGATTCGCATATTAAAACGCAATCGGTCTGCCAAGTCCTATCTTGGTGGAAAACATCTGAAAACCCGATTTTAGTGGTTGACTCGTACGTTTACCATTGTGTTTTCCTGCTCCCAGTCCTCCATGTTTTCATACTTTTGGGTGCAGGAAAACACAATAATAAACCTTCGAGTCGACTGCTAAAATCAGGTTTTCAGCTGTTTTCCACCAAGATAGGACTTGGCAGACCGACTGCGTTTTAATATGCGAATCGAGTTTTAACTAATTCTGGAATTTCAGCCATGAACTCGATGAGGTGATTGTCTGTGCTGTCGGCTCTCTATATATTAAATTTCAAACCATTCGCGGTTGGGTAGTTTTTGCGCTGTTATATGCGGGTGGACGGACCAGATGACGACTATAGGTGCTACGTATTTATATAATTACGAACGCACGTAAAGCCAATTTACAGAGGTGTAGAAAATTATTAGAACACAGAAGAACCTCTTTTATCCGAAACTCTCTTAACCGAAATTCTTGATTAACCGAAATCCATTTTTAAAGCTTTTTTTTTTTTTTTTTTTTTTTTTTTTTTTTTTTTTTTTTTTTTACTCTAACATTTCTTGTGTGCAAAATCCATTTTGAAAGATTTTTTTTTCTTTTTAACTATCATATTCCTTGTGTGCAAGCGGTCCTTTCCGAACTACGAGTACATATAAATATTTCCGATCCCCTTTCTTAGAGTTCTTCGAATTTAACTTGGGGTCCCGTAAGCTGCGGAGCGGAACGAAGAAAACGGACAAATTAGCAACTTTTGAATGTTTTGCAAAAGGTTTGGCATGGCTGGAGCAGCAGGAAGACTGTGAGACTGGTGAACTAATGACATTAAAAAACTCCGTGATAGAGCTTCAAAGCAAAGGTAATCGAAACTGCGGCAAACAAAATATTTTTTCAAACCCTTATGATATACGTAAAAGGTACTTAATTTCAAAATTATAATTGAATTAATTTACTCTTGTTTCTATTTTGCTATTGCTTTATTTTTATTAAGCCCTTGTTACCATAATAAGAAATACTGCATATATTTCTCCTCAATCTTAAAATTGAAGCATTCTCGATTATCCGAAAATTTCGATTTTCAGAAATAGGGTCGGTCCCAGTTACTTCGGATAATGGAGGTTCTACTGTAATTGTGAAATTTATGTTAAAAACTTGTTATATTAAAGAAATAACCATTATTTAAAAAATATTGATACATTTAATATTTAGTGTGCATCCACTTGTTTTTTATTAAAGATTCGATACGTCTTGGCATACTTTGTATGAGTTTTTGTTTTTGGCAATTAATTTGTATTTCGTTGTCATGATGACAAATTTGGATGAGTCTTTCTGTCAGAATATTCTTGTTTGTGATGTTGCAGTTCTTCAATTTTTAATTAAAGAAAATACTTCCATGGCCTGGAAACAGTCCCGATATGAACTTCATAGAGAATCTTTCGGCCATTGTGAAGAAGAAGTTAAAGAAATGCAACATCACAAACAGGAATGATCTGATAAAAAGACTCATCCAAATTGGGCACCATAACAACGAAATACAAATTAATTGCCAAAAGCTCATACAAAGTACAAGACGTAGCGAATCTTTAATAAAAAAAGAGGATACACACTCAATATTAAATGTATCAATATTTTTTAAATAATGTATTATTTTTTAATATAACAAGATTTTATTGTAAATTTCAAAATTATTCTAATAATTTTCGCTCCTCTGTATTTAAAGTCAGTATTACATGAGGATGGCAGTTGAAGGGCTTTTTTTTTCTCTCCTAATGTAGAAGGTCCTCTTGAAAAAAAGAGAACAAAAACTATGTTTCTTCTGAAGATATTAGAAGACGTTGACAGAAGTCGCCTGAAGATAAATAATAGGCGTGTATATTTTGGTTTAGGGAAAGGTTATATTCCAACCAATTTTGTGCACATCTAATATTAAGGGCTTTGTTTAGTAAATGTCAGACATGACTGTCATTTCAAGCTTCGGAATTGACTGTTATAGTGCCAATTGAATATTTTAGTGCGAAAAAATGACCACAGCCCATTAACTCTTTTCATTCCTTTGTCGAGTAGGACTCGATATCAGTTTTATCACAGTTATAACCATGCCAAGTCAATTCGACAACTTTAAATTAGCAACGTAAATATGCCTTACACTTTATGATGCATTTTTAGGTAGATTTCGTATAAAATACTACCTATTGGGATCGTTCCTATGTTGGAATTTCTGAAAAATTTTTGCAGATCTACACCGATCATGACCCCTGAACCGAAAACCACCCTCAGTAAAAAACTTTATATCTATCTATCTATCTATCTGTCTGTCTGTCTATCTATATATATCACTTTCTTCTGGACACGATAACTTTCGTCATTCTGCACCAATCTCTTCCAAACTGATACATAAAATCAATGGGCATAAAATCTCGGTCAAGTTCGTTAATGGGCAAAATCGGACCAAGGGGATGGAAATAGGGAGGGGTTTTGTGAAAACCGATAATCCCCCATAACTTCTTAATTTTTGTACATATCAAATCAGTTTAAAGTTTTGATTACTTCTAACAATAGGGCCAAAATTTTATGTATCACAGATTTTGGATAAAGTTAAAAATGGGCTCAAGGGGCGCAAAAAATAGGGTTTTGGGGAGAAAAAAATTCATAACTTCGTCAATTCTCAAGATATCAATTCCAATTAATTTTATTATAAATCCCCTTAATATTATCTACAACTTTTATATTCACAAGTTTTTGATAGCACCAATTCGTACCGCAAAAAAAATTAAAAACGAAAACAAAAAGAGGGTTTGAAGAAGTAAAAAATCCATAACTCCGTCAATTCAAAAAATATAAAATCCCCATGAATTTATCATATATCTTCTTAATATTGTCTACAATATCTATATAGACAAGTTTTGGATAGGACCAATTCTTACAGCAAAAACAAATTAAAAATACATAGCGGTTGAAGAAAAAAAAGTCCTTCCGGCCAGTGCCGGGAGGAAGAGGTAGCTTTCATAATCCTTATTTAAAAAAAGCCAACTTATATCATGCAAACACACGAAGCTCAATTTAGTGGAAAACGAATATAGGAGATTCAATTACTAATTTTTATCAATATAATGAATGAGAATTTCGCGAAATTAGTCAGCTTTATCCAAGCTGCTTTTCTTTAAAGTAACTTATATTTGGCTGCCAAATTCGGCAATTTCTTAAAGTGCCTGTCATTTTAAGACAACATGGTGGATGAGGCTAAGCAGTGAACTTGGTCGAGACCTTAGTAATTGCTGTGCACATGCTCACTCACATCGGAATCGGTTAATATATAGGAGTGCTGTCGCATGCAAAAAATCAGATTTTTCAAAATGTCACCCACAATAGAAATTGAAACTGCTATATCTGAGCCATTTTTTAAGGTAAAGACAAACAAAAAATGCTCCTGAATCCTTATATCAAGATCAAATACTTAAGAAAGAAACCTTTTTCAATTTCTAATTTTTTTGCACCTCACTTTAAATATATATATATATTTTAATTTAATGGCCGCCATTTTGAAACAAGATGGCTGATGAATCTGGCCAGCGAACTTGGTCGAGATGTTGATGTATACTATCCACATGCCTTCTTACATAGGAATAGGCGAATACGTGTGTTATCGCGTGACAAATACAAGATCGTTTCAAAATGTTAGCCATGCTAGAAATTCAAAGTGCTATAAATCAACCATTTTTTAAGATATCAACAAAAGAACAAATTTTCAGAAACAAAAACTGCTCCGGAATCTTTGTATCAAGGCCAAACACATAAAAAAAATCTTTTTCATTTTCCAATTTTTTAATACCTCATTTTGAATTTTAAATTTAATTTTTTTTTTAATGGCAACCCTTTTGAAACAAGATGGCGAATGAAGCTGGCCAACGAACTCGGTCGAGACATTGGTATGTACTATGTACAGACCAAGTTACATCCAAATAGGTTCATAAATACGTCTGTTATCGCGTGACAAAAATCAGGTCGTTTTAAAATGTCAGCCACAAGAGAAATTCAAAATGCTATTACTCAGCCATTTTTTTTTTAGATATAGACGAAAGAAAAACTGTTCCGGAATCTTTGTATTAAGGTCAAACACATACAAAAAAAGTCTTTTTCATTTTCCAAATTTGGTATCTCATTTAATTTTTTTTAATTTTTAATTTCTTTAAATGGCCGCCATTTAGAAACAAGATGGCGGATGAAGCTGGCCAACGAACTCGGTCGAGATATTTGTATGTACTATGTACACACCAAGGTACATCCAAGTCGGTTCATAAATACGCCTGTTATTACGTGAGAAAAATCAGGACGTTTCAAAATGTCAGCCACGCTAGAAATTCAAAATGCTATAACTCAGCCATTTCTTAAGATATAGACGAAACAAAAACTGCTCCCGAATCTTTTTATCAAGGTCAAATACATAAGAAGAAAATGTTTTTTCAATTTTCAATTTTTGGTACCACATTTCAAATTTAAAATTTTCTTAAAAATTTAAATGGCCGCTATTTTTAAACAAGATGGCTGGTGAAGCTGGCCAACGAACCCGGTCGAGACATTGGTATGTACTATGTATAAACGAAGTTACATCCAAATCGGTTCATAAATACGCCTTTTATCGCGTGACAAAATTCAGGACGTTTCAAAATGTCAGCCACGCTAGAAATTCAAAATGCTATAACTCAGCCATTTTTTAAGATATAGACGAAACAAAAACTGCTCCGAAATCTTTGTATAAAGGTCAAATACATAAGAAAAGAATATTTTTCCATTTTCAATTTTTTGGTACCACATTTCAAATTTAAAATTTTTAAAAAAATTTTAAATGGCCGCCATTTTGAAACAAAATGGCGGATGAAGCTGGCCAACGAACTCGGTCGAGAGATTGGTATGTACTATGTACACACCGAATTACATCGAAATCGGTTCATAATTACGGGAGTTACAGTGTGACATAGGTCAGATATATATATATATATATATATATATATATATATATATCAATTTTGAACGGAGGGTGGTTTCGGAGTCTGGGGGTCATGATCGATGAAAATATACCAAAATTTTTTGAAATCGCTTTCCTCCGAACGGCTGCAATAGGTAGCTTTTTTGTAAAGAAAGCTACCTAATATCATCTAAGTAAGGGTGTATTCAAATCCAAACTGCTTATTTTCTAACTCATTTTACAATTCATTTTTGCTCTCAAAGGCTTCCAATTGGTACGTTTTCTTACTCAGAAACTATATAATGTACCGTAATGGTCGATTTTTTGATAGAGGCAGAATATATTTTTAAAAATGCTGTTAAAGTGGGCATTTTGAACCGAATTTCCCGAAGCGGATTGTGTTGGAAAAATCATTGCATTAAGGACGCACTCAAATCCAAACTGCTTATTTTCTGACTCATTTTTAAATTCATTTTTGCTCTCAAACGCATTTAATTGGTAGATTCGCTTATTCAGAAACTATATAATGTACCGTAATGGTCAATTTTTTGATAGAGGCAGAATATATTTTAAAACATGCTGTCAAAGTGGGCATTTTGAACGGAATTTCCCGAAGCAATTGTGTTATCCATTTCTTCTGGACACGATAACTTCCGCAATTCTGCACAAATCTCTTCCAAATTGATACATAAAATCTAGGGACATAAAATCTCGGTCAAGTTCGTTAATGGGCAAAAGCGGACAAAGGGATGGAAATAGGGAGGGGTTTTGTCAAAAACCGAAAAAACCCCATAACTTCTTAATTTTTGTCCATATCAAATCAGTTTAAAGTTTTTATTACTTCTAAAAATAGCGCCAAAAATTCATGCATCACAGATTTTTGATAAAATTAAAAATAGGCTCAAGGGGCGAAAAAAATTCCTTACTTCGTCAATTCTCAAGATATCAAATCCAATTAATTTTATTATGCATCTCCTTAATATTATATACAACTTTTATATTCACAAGTTTTTGATAGGATCAATTTGTACCGCAAAAAAAAATTAAAAACGAAAACAAAAAAAGGGGGGAAGGGGGGTTGAAGAAGAAAAATTTTCATAACTCCGTCAATTCACAAGATATAAAATCTCCATGAATTTATCATATATCTTCTTAATGTTGTCTTCAACATTTATATAGACAAATTTTTGATAGGGCCAATTCTTACAGCAAAAACAAATTAAAAATACATTGCGGTTGAAGAAAAAAAATCAACTTATTAAGGGTGCATTCAAATCCAAACTGTCTATTTTCTTACACATTTTTAAATTCATTTTTGCTCTCAAACACATCCAGTTGCTATATTCTCTTATTCAGAAACTATATAATGTACAGTAATGATCGATTTTTTGATAGAGGCAGAATATATTTCAAAAATGATGTCAAAGTGGGCATTTTGAACAGAATTTCCCGAAGCGATTGTGTTAGAAACGAAAAATATTGCCCTATTGAGAAAATAATTGTTTATTAATCAAGTTTTAATTAATTGAAATAAAAATAAAAACACAGGTCGCTTATAAATCTTTAAAAAATCACGTCAGCATGTTTCATATATATATTTTTTATTATTAAAAATGAATCTGAAAATGTGCCAGAAAATTGCGAGTTGTTGAGCATGGAAAAGTATTATTTTTTAATACCGCCTTAACATGATTCTGATAAAACCAGATATATAAAAAGGAAATAAAATCTCGTCAAAAGCAGACAGACAAAACTGTTAAAGTGGATTAGTATACTGAACTTCGAAGTCTACCTCTGCCTGTAGGCGCGCCGGCAGGGATTTTTTTTTTTTTTTTACTTCCAATCGCTACTTTACTTACGTCCGATCTATATACATACGAGTGATGTCGCAAAGCCATCATACAAAAAAAAGTTGATATTGCACACATCGCGACGCATATTGGCGGAATTTCTATAAATCCGGGGGTCGGGGGGAGGGAGTTCATTATTTCTATGCACAACTTTGCATAATTGTATATCAATGTCCTTTATATTATCAATTTCATTGTTGAAAATTATTTTAAAAACCATAAAAAAATATTAAATTTCGGTACAATTTTCAAACAAATTGCAATTTTCCACTATTCAACGATGTAATTAAATTGTGATGTTTAGATATTTAGATGTAATTAAATAGAAGGTTATAATTAAATAAATTTTCGATAAGAGCAAAACTGGTTGCTGAGGTGGTCACCACCGTTGGTAGCGGACGCGTTTTTGCTTTGTAACAAAGATTTATCAATATACAGTGGAACCCGGTTAAGACACGTTTCAAGGGAGTGGTCAAAAGTCGCGTATTAAGCGGGATAGCGTATTAAACGTGATTTATATAATGTTGCAGGAAATGGGCTTATTTACACAGATAATCGTCTAAATGAACTTCAGAGCTTTCATTTATGCGCTTACGGTCGAAAATTGTGTCTTTTACATATCTTCAGATTGAAATTTAATTGTATTCCACTTTAACTCATTGTTTCTTTTTATAGGACAAATTGGATTAGTAACGGAAAATAAATTCTAACATGACTTCTAACATGACTTTATTGTCAATTAATACGTTGCAACCAAAAATAATTTTCCTACTACACTCATTTTTTTTTAACAGAAAGAAACAAATGTTAAATTTTTGAAGAACAACCCAGTTTTTAAATTCATATTTAGTACTTGTAATAATGAGTACCCTTATAATCTGTTCTTCATTATTAATATAATAAAAAAAACCATCCTTATAAAATATTGTTACAGCAAAAAGTTAAGTATACACAAAAGAATTATCCAATCGGAGTCGTAATTAATCTTTACGAGATTCCTTTTTTTTTTTTTTTTTTTTTTTTGTCTATAATATGCATTATAAAACATAGTAGCGATATAAAGTACATTTAAAATCTCTCTAACAACATGTATGAACATCTCTAATCGCAAAAATTTTTATGACGCATCTGAGTAACCTGAATTCGTCCATATATCTCTACTATAGAAAAGACATACACGAAGCGAGAGACGAAGAATGTTAAGAGGTGGGATCAAAGAAGAATTGCTGTTTTGCTGATTTAGAAGGATTTTTTTTATTCAAATGTACCACTATTTCTGCTTAGTAATTTTCGCCATAATTAATCTGTTGTTAAATAAATTAAATGCTATTCGAAAACAGTGTTTTTTATCTGAATAATAAAAATCCGCTAAATTGGTAACACTCAAGAAGAGAGAAGGAGTTCGCATCTTGATCAATGAATTCGCGTCTTAAGCGTGACTTTTTCCCTCGAAGAAGCGAAAATTCACCGCGTATTAAGCGGGATCGCGTCATAACTGTTCGCGTATTAAACGTGGTCTTTTTACATTATCCTTATGGGCGATGTTCAAGGGATCGGACAAAATCCGCGTATTAAGCGGGATCGCATATTAGCCGTGATCGTCTTAACCGGGTTCAACTGTATTTACTATAAAGTATCTTTTGAGATCCATAGTGCTTACCCTATATTTCGGTATATGCACTATATTTTACATAGAAGTATAAGTCTTTGTGGTTATAACAAATACTTATCAATAAATCAATAAATTGCCTTTTAACCAACTGCTGTGACTTCTTCCATCTCTTGGGATAAGCCTCTTTGTATAATCTCTAGACATTACAGATAAGGAGGATATTAAATGGATACTGATTCGGGTTCACTTCTTTGTCTTTTTATCTGAAACAAATCAACAATATGTCTGAAAAATAAATCGTAATTTCCAAGAAGTAAATAATTCTAACATACGGGGTGTTTCTAAATGAATATCGGGGTTTTAACGCTTGGTAATATTTATTACATAAAACTTAAAATTATAATTAATACATAAAATGAAAGGGCAACTCAAATAGTTTTACCTACAAGCTTACAAGTTTTGCAGCTGTTGCAACAATGACCCCACAAACACTCATCAACGTTTGGGAGGAACTGAGCAATCGACTTGATGTGTGCTGTGTGACGAAAGGTGTTCACATTAAACACTTGTAAGCTTGCAGGTAAAACTGTTTCAGTTGCTCTTTCATTTTATGCATTAATTAAAATTTTAAGTTTTATGTAATAAATACTACCAAGCGTTAAAACCCCGATATTCATTTAGAAACACCCCGTACATTCGACTTCATTTTTGCAATTTATTCTCAAAACGCCTTCTATATAGTGCTATTAGCGTATTTTTAATAACTATTCTTTCTTGTTATAATGACATTTATTTAAAAAAAAGAAAAAGAAAAAAATAAATCTATTTCTTCTGAAGATATTCGACAACTTTGACAGAAGTCGCATGAATATAAATATTGGGTATGCATATTTTGTTTAGGGAAAAGTTAATGTCCATCCATTTTTGCCCACATCTAATTGGTAAGGTCTCTGTTTACCTCGGTTACCTTCAGTAAAAGTAACTTCAGTAAAAATTCTTCAATAAGTACTAATTGAATGTTTGAATGCTAGTGCAAAATAAATGACTATAGTACCTTGAACTCTTTGCATTCCTTGTCGAATAGCACTCTACATTCGTTTTATCTCAGTAACTCTTATGCCGAGTCACACTCAATAATTTTAAATTGTCAATTATAAGAATGCGTTATACTTCATAATGCATTTATTTTTACTTAAGGCTGTTCTTAAATCCAAAAGGGTAACTTTATGACATAAATTTAAATTTAGTTTTGTTCGGAAATGCATGAAAATGTATGTGTTGTTGTTCAGAAAATATGTAATCGAGCTGTTTTTTCCGTTTTTTTTTTTCTTTTGCAAACGTAATAGATCTTTTAGAAAATAATGTCAAAGTGGACGTTTGGAACGAAACTCCCGAAGAAAGCAGAAAAACCAGTCAGCGAAGAGAGAAAAACGTCTTTGTCACGTGATCAAAATCGCTTATAACGCAATAGATAATTTATTGATCAAAAAATGGAAAACACAGTTCTATTCCAAATCGCTTCCATAGTCGGCCTTCCAATTTTATATCTTTCCGTTAAAAAATGAATTTGTAAATGTGTCAAAACGTTTTGCGCTTGTTGAGCAGAGCAGTTAAGAACAGCCTTAATCCCTTAATTCTCGCTCCCGTCAATATCACGGGATGAGGTGTCGTTCGTTATTTCTCGTGCCCGTCATATGGCCCGGGCTGGAGATTTAATTGCTGGAGAAAACTTCTGAAACCAGAAAAATTTAACTGGCATTTCGGTCTGAAGTCATTGAATATTATCCTTTGCGTTTGGCTTTTGCAGACTATAATGTTGGGCTTTGTACTGCATCTTTCGAAATATATAACACTCAAAAAATTATTAATAATCAAAATTTAATGTATATATATATCAGTTCAAATATTATTTGTAAAAATGTGTGTGATGATGATAAATAAAGATCTATGATGTGAAAAATATAGGTCTTATTCGCATTAATTTGTATGGTGTAAAACAAGCATTAAGACACAGAATTCTGGCATGATGGCTTTTCTACATATGTGAATTTGTTCTATAACATCTTTTTTTTTTTTTTTTCGCCTTAAAGAAACTAATTGCATATTTTGTTTAGAAAACTTATAATTATTCAATTTCTGTAATAAAAGAAATAGGTTCTTTTTTTGATGTTTTTTCTAAATACTAAGCGACCGCGAAGGAGTTAAACGGCCTATCTTTATACATATGTGAGATGTCGTACAGCCACCATCAAAAGTTGATGTCGCCCACATCGCGACGCACGCTTGCGGAATTTCGCAAAACCCCGAGTGTGTGTTTGGGGGTGGGGTGAGGGGGGGGGGCTGCAGATGTTCACTATTTCTATGCACATCTCTGCATAATCTTTTAAATATGATATGTTAGCCTTTTTTACGTAAAATAAATGCATTATTTTTTTTGTTTCAGTTCATATCATCGTGATGTTGAATATTTTGAAAATTAATAATCTTCATTGTTCAAAGGATATACAGAGAAATTAATCTTTTCTTTTAATAATTTTTATTGTTTTATAATGGGACGTGTTTCAAAATAGATGTTTTAGTGCGATTTGATTTTGCTAATACTAGAGTAAGTAAATTAATTACCAATAATCTAATTTCTCTTTAGCAGGAACATTTCATTTTCGATGAGGACCCATACCATGGTATATTGTGCCAATACCAGGGTAAGAAAATGAATCTTCAATAATCTAATTTCACTTTAGCACGAACATTTGATTTTCGACGAGGATCAACGGAATGGTGCATCGTGCTAATACCTGAGTAAGAAAATTAATCTCCAATAATCTAATTTAACTTTAGCACGAACATTTGATTTTCAACGAGGATCAACGGAATGGTGCATCGAGCTAATACCGGACTAAGAAAATTAATCTCCAATAATCTAATTTAACTTTAGCACGAACATTTGATTTTCAACGAGGATCAACGGAATGGTGGATCGAGCTAATACCGGAGTAAGAAAATTAATCTCCAATAATCTAATTTAACTTTAGCACGAACATTTGATTTTCGATGAGGACAAACGCCTTGGTGCATCGTGCTAATACCAGGGTAAGAAAATTAATCACTAGTAATCTAAATTTTACTTTAGCAAGAAAATTTGATTTTCGATGATGACCAACACCATGTGACACCGTTCCAATACCAGAGTAAGAAAATTAATCTGCAATAATCTAATTGCACTTTAGTAGGAACATCGGATTTTCGAGAGGACCAAAGGAATGGTGCATCGTGCTAATACCTGAGTAAGAAAATTAATCTCCAATAATCTAATTTAACTTTAGCACGAACATTTGATTTTCAACGAGGATCAACGGAATGGTGCATCGAGCTAATACCGGACTAAGAAAATTAATCTCCAATAATCTAATTTAACTTTAGCACGAACATTTGATTTTCGACGAGGATCAACGGAATGGTGCATCGTGCTAATACCTGAGTAAGAAAATCAATCTCCAATAATCTAATTTAACTTTAGCAGGAACATTTGATTTTCAACGAGGATCAACGGAATGGTGCATCGAGCTAATACCGGACTAAGAAAATTAATCTCCAATAATCTAATTTAACTTTAGCACGAACATTTGATTTTCAACGAGGATCAACGGAATGGTGGATCGAGCTAATACCGGAGTAAGAAAATTAATCTCCAATAATCTAATTTAACTTTAGCACTGACATTTGATTTTCGATGAGGACAAACGCCTTGGTGCATCGTGCTAATACCAGGGTAAGAAAATTAATCACTAGTAATCTAAATTTTACTTTAGCAAGAAAATTTGATTTTCGATGATGACCAACACCATGTGGCACCGTTCCAATACCAGAGTAAGAAAATTAATCTGCAATAATCTAATTGCACTTTAGTAGGAACATCGGATTTTCGAGAGGACCAAAGGAATGGTGCATCGTGCTAATACCAGAGTAAGAAAATTAATCTCAAATAATCTAAATTTTACTTTAACAGGAACATTTGATTTTTGACGAGGACAAATGCCTTGGTGCATCGTGCCAATACCAGGGTAAGAAAATTAATCGCCATTAATCTAATTTCACTTTAGCAGGAACATTCGATTTTCGATGAAGACAAACGGCATAATTGTAACGGCATATTGCAATTTGACATAATATTTTTAACACCTAAAATTATTCAACCAAAAATTTCCAATATGTAAAAAAAAAAAAAAAAAAAAAAATTCTTTAATAAAACCTTTTAAAATTAGCGTTTAAGTTTGAAAAATTTCAAGGCAATTTTATGTATTTTTGCCGAATATATTTCAGATAATTACCTTCTTCATATTTAATTATGAAAATTGCGTAAAATATTACGACAAAATGTGCACGAAAATCAATTTCATATTATTTGGGCGAACATCGCATCTATATTCCAACGAATTTAGTACAACTTTACTTTTTACTAAACGAAAATATTTTAAATTGTTGTAACATAAAATTTTCAAACCATACAAATAAAATCGATAAACTGTCTACTGCATTCATGGTTTTCTTGTACAAACTATCGTTTAATGTAAATTCGTAGTTATGAATAAATCATAAAATATCGGCGGGCTTCCATTTTAAAGTACAAATTTTACTACCGACGTAGACCCGCGAATAAAGGAATATAAAATAGGTTGAATAAAAGTAAGTGCTTTTTTTTCACTTAGTTGGTAAATGCTTTTTTTTTTTTTTTTTTTAATGATTTCGAATAGTTTACGTCGGACATAAAATGAAGCCTAAATTATTGATTCTAGAGTCAATCTAAAATACTATACTTTAAATTGAATTTTCTTTTCGCAAAAGTGTATGCATTTAATATAGTATGAAAATTTAATCAGCATATGTTTAGTTTACTTAACGGTTTGGTTTGGTTTGTGTTTATGACGGCCAATTATCTACACGTGGGATATAGGCTCTGGAGGGGGAGTGCCCTTCGTGGGGGTCTTTCTAAGGGAACCTAACCCGTATTTACGCATGGGAATCCACGGTTTCGAAGAAAACCACGAAAACTCCGAAACGGTTAGGACGACGGTCGCGATTGGGTTCGAACCCAGCACCTCCCGTCTACCAGCTTCGATAGCAGAACCTCTCAGCCACTGGTGGGGCGTTTACTTAACGGTAAAAATGCAAGCGTGCTTTTAGAGTTACACGTTTTTAAAAATGTTTTCGTGAAAATTTTTTTTTTTTTTTTCAAGCAATAGTTAAGATGATTCTCAAATCCCATGCTCAACAACGCGAAACTTTCTGACTCATTTTTAAACTTAAAGTTATAAAATTGGCAGGTCTGATTATTAAAGCAAATTGGAATCAATTCCATTTTTAACACTTTCCAACAAAGTTGAAAAGTGTTTATGCATTCGGTTGTCTGGCCGTCAGTCCGTCTGGACCTGTGTCCGTCTGTCCACGCTCTAACTCCCGTAAACATACTCGGATTTTCATGAAATTGATAAATGTTATTTAGGGTCACCAAAGCATGTTTGGTATTGTATATGAAGTATGTAGGATTAATTGTTCAATTACAGGGGCACTCAAAAGTATTCCATTATATTATGGTATATGGGGGGAAATCGTTTGCAGAGTATTTTAATGATATTACGCTATTTCAAATGTATTGAAACTGATATAAATCACTGAATTTCACTACGATCACGTTAGAACAGGGCATTCGTGGCATTTTTTATTCATTTACAGGGACACACAAAAGAAATCGGTTACAGTACTGTATTTGAGTAATAATGGCTGGAGTGTACGGTTTAAAATTCGGTATGCGCTTTAAATTTAATTAATTTTTTATATATTACTCGTCATATATAAGTTCTATGCCTCATATACAGGGCTGCACAAAAGTATTCACGTACCATTCTCCTTATTAGAGGAAATTGCTGAAGGGAAATTTTCAACTGAAGTATATGTATCTCTTACGTGAACTAAATTTTCGCATGCATGTAGTTAATAGATACAAATCTATATATCCTATACAGGGCTGCTAGAAATTCGGATAATTTTTTTATTGTAGATGGGAACAGATGAAATTGGGTTTTGAAATGTGTTGTGCGCAGGGCCCGACAAACCCCGGGCGACTAAAAAATTCCTCTTGGCGACTAACTTTTTTACCTACTTATTATTTTAAATTTTTTCCCTTTAACCAAAAAAATTTCATGTGCGATAATATTTATTTTTAATACCGCGATAATTTACAGTGGAAGAAAATACACCATACCGGCGCAACAACTATCCCTAATTTTTCAGAATTGAGAGTTTTTGTTAAGCCAAACTATAAAGTGCATGTTGAAAAAGCACTGCTTAGATTAGAAAACTTTAAAAATACTCCAGCAGAAAATTTAAAAAATAATTAAATGATGCTTCCTTAATAACTGGAATGTACTAAAATGTGCAGTTGTCAGATATATCTCACAAAAATGACAAATGGACAAATGATATTTCAAATCAAAATCTCAAAGGCATTGTTAATTTATGTATAGAATTTCTTGTTGGGAATTAAATGTAAGGATATTAATTTGTCTACTGTTTTAATGTTTAATTTCATAGTTTGTTTCTATTTAATTTTTACAATGTAAAAGCGGTATTGTCTTAAAATTTTTGTTCATTTTGATTTATTTATTGAATAGTTAACTTGTTCATTGCAAAATGGCACGTAGATCACTCAAAAATAGCCGAATTCGATTATACGTTGCCAGTGTTCCATTTTGCAGTGAATGCGTTAATGTCAGAGAAATGATTCTTGAAGCTGGCTCCTAAGAATTTTTCCTGGCGTCTAAGAATTTTCAACTTTTGTTAGTCCCTGGTTATGCGCTTCCATATGGTTGAATTAGACGTAATATTTTAATTTTTTAAATGGTGCAGTTTTGTTACATTATTCTGAATACGTTGGAAAGTGTTTCATAATCTATTCTTGACGCATGATTTTTTTCTTTCTTGTTTTATAAATAAATTACTTATCGAGTTATAAGCTATTCTTGTCATGTGATGACAATTTTTTCCCCTTTTCACTCTGACGAGTTTGGAATTCTTTTCAAAACGTCCACTTTGACAATAGTTTCTGAAAGATCTTCTGACTTTACGAAAAAATGCAAAAAGCCATTCGATTACATAGTTTTTGAATAAGAACACCTACCTAATTCATGCGTTTCCGAACAAAAATGAATTCAGAAATGTGTTAAAAGTAGCTAACTTTGAATTTGAGAGCAGCCTTAAATCATTTCCATTTCTAGCCTTAGGGGCGATCCATAAATGATGTCACACTTTTTTCAATATTTTTGACCCCCTCTCCACCTTTGTCACAAAGTGTCACACTTCACCATACCCCCCCCCCCCCCATCGTCACATGTCACGCTATATTACATAAACATATACTTGCAGTTCAGAAACAAAGCGCTACGTTATAGATCATATTTCAATGTTTATTTTTAATCTTTAACAATGTGTTTTAACGACATTTGTAAGCATAACAATAAATAAATCCCTGCCAGCCCGGCCTACAGGCGGAGGTAGATTTCGAAGTTAAGTATACTAATTTCACCGACAAAAACTAAATCATGATTAAAGATTTATCCACTTTAACAATTTTATCTGGCTGCTTTTGCAGAGTTTTTATTTCATTTTTATGTAATAGCTGGTTTTATCAGAATCATGTTAAGGAGGTATTCAAAAAAATATTTTTCCGTGCTCAAATTTTCTGGCACATTTTCAGATTCATTTGTAATAGAAAAAATATCAAACTTGCTGGCGTGATTTTTGAAGAGATTTATAAAAGACCTGTGTTTTTTTTCCCGTTCAATTAATTAAAACTTGATTTATGAACAATCATTTTCTATGTAGGATAATATTTTTCGTTTCTAACACAATCGCTTCGGGAAATTTCTTTTCAAAATGTACACTTTGACATCATTTTTTGAAATATATTCTGCCTCTATCAAAAAATCGATCATTACGGTACATTATATAGTTTCTGAATAAGAGAATCTACCAATTGGATGCGTTTGAGAGAAAAAATGAATTTAAAAATGAGTCAGAAAATAAGCAGTTTGGATTTGAATACACCCTTAATAAGATGATTTTTTTCTTCAATAGCTATGTATTTTTAATTTGTTTTTGCTGTAAGAATTGGTCCTATCAAAAACCTCTCTATATAAATGTAGCAGACAATATTAAGAAGATATATGATAAATTCATGGGGATTTTATATCTTTTGAATTGACGGAGTTATGGATTTTTTCTTCTTCAACCCCCCCCCCCTTTTTTTTTTGTTTTCGTTTTTCTTTTTTTTTGCGGTACGAATTGGTCCTATCAAAAACTTATGAATATAAAAGTTGTAGATAATATTATGGAGATTTAGAATAAAATTAATTGAATTTGATATCTTGAGAATTGACGAAATGAATTTTTTTCTCCCAAAAATCCTGTTTTTGCGCCCTTTGAACCAATTTTTAATTTTATCAAAAATCTGTGATGCATAAATTTTTTGCCCTATTTTTAGAAGTAATAAAAACTTTAAACTGATTTGATACATACAAAAATTAAGAAGTTATGGGGATTTTTCGGTTTTCACAAAACCTCTCTCTATTTCCATCCCTTTGGTCCGATTTTGCCCATTAACGAACTTGACCGAGATTGTATGCCCCTTGATTTTATGTATCAGTTTGGAAGAGATTTGTGCAGAATTGGGGAAGTTATCGTGTCCAGAAGAAAGTGTTATATATATATATATATATATATAGATAGATAGATAGATATAAAGTTTTTTACTGAGGGTGGTTTTGGGTTCTAGGGGTCATGATCGGGGTAGATCTGCAAAAAAATTTCAGAAATTCCATCATAGGGGAGAATGTAATAGGTAGTATTTCATACGAAATCTACCTAAAATGATTCATGTACTTATTTTGTATGAAATAAGATTAAGGGTTATAACAAAAACATAATTAATATACAATAGTAATAAAATATTAATACGAAAGAGCAGTTGAAAACAGTCGTATTTTGGAATTTGAAATGGAATTTAATATATTTGGCTTTAAATCTACTTTATAAACACAAAATACTTTAATTTCAAAATAACTTCAAAATTTAATCTGCTGATTTTTAATGCTTTTATTTTAACGAAAATGTGTGATGTCACATTTCTTCTTACCCCATCCCACCCCCTTGTCACAAACTGTCACAATTTCACGAACACTCCTCCCCCCCACCCTCCAAGCGTGACATCATTTATGGAAGGTGCCTTAGTATATTCATCTGCTTGGCAGAGGGCAAGAAAGCAAGCTATATACTATGCTGTAAAAAAAAATACAACTGTTTCTTAATATAGAGAAATATAATGTAGCCACGAACGAAAATATAAAATAACAACCTCTCCAAAGATACCCAATCCATGACTCCAAAAAGTGTTATTTATCTTTAGGAACCTCAGAAATCAGTACATTTTCTAGATTTAACCCCTTAATTCTCGCTCCCGTGATATTCAAGGGCTGTATGTTTTATTCAGATTGTTTGATTCCCACAAAATTTATAAAATAATGTAATTGACTTTATTCTGTTATCATTTTACTTGTCATTAAATAAGGTGAATATTTCTTTTTTCAAAAAAGTGGTGGCAATAAGCAATCTGGATTTTAAAACCGTAATTTAATGCGACCGTTAACGGGTTAAAGAAGCTTTTTGGCCACTCGGCAAACGCTCTGAGGATCGTACGATCCTGATATGTTGTACATAGGTTTTGGACGAATTGCCGACCTCTTTTTTGAGTACTGAGTACAGGTTGTTTTCTTGTTACTTTCTAAGCCGCCCCCCCCCCCAGGTTTGTTGCCCTCTTATTCTTGTGGTTTACTACCTGTGAGAAATTGCAGGGGATATTGAATGGGGACACAAATTGTCGGACATTAGTCGACCCAGGAAAGTCGGCCGATATTATTTTTGGAGTAAATATCAAGTCAAATCCATCAGTTAGTGCGATTTCCTGCCGATACCAGCATTGGACTATTTGAACAGAGTATCATCAATTGACATCATAATAAAGTCAATGGGCGATTACCGATGTTACGCCGATAATTTGGATAAACGGCCGAATTGATTTCGACATCTTTCGCTGTCTGGGAAGTTCCTTTTGCTACCACTAATTTTCGGAAACGGTTTCGAATAGCTTGTAGGCTTGAGAATAGAGCTTGAGAATTAGATTTCTCAAACCAGAATATCCGATATTAGGATGCTATCATTTCTCAATTAAACATTTTCAGCAGTGTAATCGAATTTATACATGCGAGAGTAACAAATGATATTGATTTTATTGTTAATGTTAATGCTGTTAATTTATCATGTTTGTCGGTAAACCATATTCTTTGAACATGAAAATGTTTACTTGAGAATGGTTAACATACAAAAATCTACATTCTAGGATGAAAGAACTGATTAACACGTTCGTTGCCAAAGCTGAGATGGTGCACCTGTTCATACACGCCAAGGTCATATCTGCAAATTAGTATTTTTAAATTATTTTCTGTTTTATTATTTAAATGATATATATATGACGAACCCCTTTTAGCAACAAATAAATTCACACGAGTATGCTCGTTGTTGGCATATGGTTTGGTTGGTTATGGTTGGTTTTCTATGGCAGTGCTCGTAATCGGTGAATTAGATAAGAAGATCAATAACGAGTTATCTCGTAGCTGGCAAGGAAACCCAGTTTGCCAACTACGAGTATTCTCGTAGATGGCAGCGAACGCGTTAAAATTGTTCTCAACTGCTCTGCTCAACAAGCGCAAAACGTTTTGACACATTTACAAATTCATTTTTTTTTTTTTAAAGCTATAAAATTGGAAGGTCTGACTATGGAAGCGATTTGGAATCGAACTGTGTTTTCGTTTTTTGATAAATAAATTACCTATTGAGTTATAAGCGATTTGGATCGCGTGAAAAAGATGTTTTACTCCCTTCACTGGCCGGTTTTTCTGCTTCCTTCGGGAACTTCGGTTCAAAACGTCAACTTTGACACTATTTTCTGAAAAATCTATTGCGTTTGCAAAAAAAAAAAAAAAAAAAAAACGGAAAAAACAGCTCGATGACATAGTTTCTGAACAACAACAACTGCTAGTTTCATGCATTTCCGACCAAAAATAAATTTAATTTTATGTCATAAAGTTGCCCTTTTCGATTTCAGAACAGCCTTAAAGAAATAAAAGAAACTACCGAAAACTTTCCTATCAAAATTGAAATCTACTCAATTACTACAAATAGTTCAGGGGAAATGTACATTTTACCTTGCAAAAGGTCGGGTAAAAGATTTTTTTTTCTAAATTGTTTATAATGATGACAACATGGAAAAACCAAGTTTTCTAACTAAATTTCTTATGGCTAAATTTTCTGTGGCCGAAAAACAACAAAATTTTGGGACATTTTTCGATTTTTTGGAAATATCTCGAGACTTGTTGCCGTAGCATATTATTTGTCAATTACAATATTAAAGACGATAAAATTCTCTACAACTTTCATACTTACAACTTTTTTATACACTCAATAGCAAGCGTAATACGCTATTTCAAAAATGGGACAATTTTTTCACTTTTCTTAAAAACCGTGAAAAACGTAGTTTTGCCACGATTATTCAAATGTTCCCCACAGATTTAATTATGTATGTCGACTTCTAAATATTGGTAGCAGTAAATTATCTATTATTTGTACACTCACGTCTTTATTTTCATCTCAACAGACATTTTATATGCAATAAATTCACATAATGTTAAAAGCAGAGCAGAGTATAGATGAATGAGACATTTTTCACATTTAGACAGTAACTTTAAGTGTATACAATGTTAACTTCAAAGCATTGTTTAAACGAATTTTTCAATCTATAGTAACTTATTGGCACGATAGTTTCAATTAAAAAAAGATTTCTTGCTTAATTTTAATAAATTTTGTAAATTTAATAATTTTTATAATGCATACATATTTTTCCAGGTATCAATAGAATAAATGGGCCATTTTCAAAATCTGATCATGTTTTGGAATAACAAAATCAAATTTTTAGAAATAATCAGAAAGTTTTAATTGTTTGTAAATAATTACCTTACCTCATAAACATTAATATACAAGCAACTGCAGAGACCAAATTACTAATTTAACATTTTAAAACTAATTTTTAAATTTTAATGCACTTGGTATAATAACATAAGTGAGCGCGGTAATGACAAATTAAGGAAAATATTTTTATTTTCTCCCTGGCATAAATGGCAGCCATTATATCTTCTGGCCCATACAATGATTTTCTATTTCTCATATAATGAAAGTAGATTAAGAAATAAAAGTTCATTTAATTATCAATTAGAATTGGGTACGGTAATGATTTACAAAAGAATACTCACCAAAACATTCAAAGTCTTTGCTTGTTTTATTGAAACTATAAACTATTTACTCTATTTACCTAAACCTGATAACAAGTTGACTTTTAAGGAGTACTTTTGCCTTGATAAAAATGCATGTGCTATCCTCTAAAAAAATCCGGAGGAACTTTTTGTCAGAAGCATGGCAATGACACTCTTTCTTGGGACACAGTTTAAAAAAATTATTAAGAATTATAGATAAGTTTAATTAATGAAAATAAATATTTTTTTAATTAGTAGCATCTTAATAAATAAAAATGTATAAAAAAATTATAACCATCTGTTTTAAATAGAACTTTGTCAAATCTTTACCTAATAAATTGCTTGTTGGGACAACCTACGGTAATGATATTTTGACTACAAAAGAATATATTTCTTATTTTTAAATTTTCTATAGATAATAATATATGTGTAAATCATCATTAAAAAACATGATAGTTAAAATGCAATAATCAAAATTATGATATTTAACTATTTTTCTGTGCAAATGTGAAAGGACGGTAAAACATGACTTTTTTTTTTAAATCACACAGGTATGAAAATTTGCGAAAAACATATTTTATTCCCCACTACAATGGTATATTTTATTTACCAATTATTGATAACATATGTTTTAATGTTTTACTGTTTTAAAGATAGCAAACATTGAATTGTAGTTCCATATAAAAAGGGGGGGGGGCTCAAAAGTTAAATATCTTTTATGAAAGAAATACTTTTACCTTATAAAATAGCTACAATAAAAATGACACCAGATTATTTCACTAACTAATGTTATGCATTTATAGCTTGTAAAATTTATAAATTCTGTTAATAAAATATTTGGGATCACTAGTTTTATAAAAAATATTTAAAATATTAGTTTTAAAATATATTGTCAATTTTTTTCTACTTATATCAATAAATATAACAAGAGATTATATCATTTTAGTATGCAAAAATATGTAAAATTTTAAGATTATCTATTAATTGCTTTAAAGCTCTAACAGAATACTTTAAATTTCAGAACGGGTTTCAAACAGTTTTCCAAAAATGAAAGTGTCCGAATTAAAAAAAAAAAAAAAAAAAAAAAAAAAAAAAAAAAAGCAACCAAACCCGAAAAAGTACAAAAGCACAACATTAGATATTGATCGTTTACTGTTACCTTGCGAATGTCTTCGTGTGACTAATTTAGTCCTACAATTCGTATAACTGTGACTTTAAACGCCTCAATACGACAACTACCGTAAAATCTTTGGAAATGAAATCTGTATATACGGAATTCGGTCTTTAAAGAAAAGTATATATTTTTTCAAGAGAAAGAATATGAACAATTATACCTGCTAAGATGGAAACCTGTTTAAAGAAGAATATATTTCGGTTGCTTTCGGTACGGTTTTCAAGGTTTTAATGAATCAATATTTGAGAAAGCTGATTACGTAGTTCAGCATTACGTATTTAATGATTATACACTTAATATTTTCAAAATCTGGCTATTAGAGATTTATTAAAATTCCCGTGGTAAATTTTCTTTTTAAAAGAGGGGGAGATGGAGGGGGCGCGAAAATCCATGTTTGGCACGGGTGCAAAAAAGGCTAGTTTTAGCCCTGAAACACATAATTTACTGCTACTACTATAGAAGTTGACATACACGATTAAATCCGTGGGAAACATTTGAATAATCGGGGCAGAACTGCGTTTTTCACGGTTTTTAAGAAAACTGAAAAAATTGTCCTATTTTTGAAATGGCGTACTGCACTTGCTATTGAGTGCATAAAAAAGTTGTAAATATGAAAGTTGTAGAGAATTTTATATTCTTTAACATTGTAATTGACAAATAACATGCTACGGTAACGGGCCTCGAGATATTGAAAAAAACCCAAAAAATGTCCCAAAATTTTCTTGTTTTTTCGCCACAGAATATTTAGCCTTAAGAAATTTTGTTAGAAAACTTGGTTTTTCCATGTTGGCATCATTATAAACAATTTAGAAAAAAAATCTTTTACCCGACCTTTTGAAAGGTAACCCCCTTTTTTTTGGTACATTTCCCTTGGACTAAAAAGATTGTTCTGATTGTTCTTAAGGCTGTTCTCAACTGCTCTGCTCAATAAGCACAAAACATTTTGACACATTTACAAATTCATTTTTTACCGGAAAGATATAAAATTGGAAGGTCTGACTATAAAAGCGATTTGGAATCGAACTGTGTTTTCCTTTTGTTGATCAATAAATTACGTATTGAGTTATAAGCGATTTTGATCACGTGACAAAGACGTTTTCCGCCCTTTTTTGAGTGGTTATTCTTCTTTCGCGCGGAAATTCGGTTCAAAACGTCTACTTTGACGCGATTTTCTGAAAGATCTATTACGTTTGCAAAACAAAAGAAAAAAAACAGTTCGATTACACAGTTTCTGAACAGCAAGCTAGTTTTATGCATTTCCGAACAAAAATAAATTAAAACTTATGTCATAAAGTTTCCCTTTTGGATTTAAGAGCAGCATTAATACACCATAAAAAATACACGTAAACTTTGTGAACTCGTTGCACTTCAATGTTCTAATAAAAGTACATTTTGAAAAAAAAAAATTAATTGCATATTTAATTAAAACTTTTAAAATGTTTCAGAAAATTTATTTTTTTTTAAATCACTACTACTTTTTTAAATATTAAAATTTTTGCCCAAATATTTTTTTTTTTTTTTTAGATTTTCAAATGTGTATTTACACAAGACTGCGCATGGATTTTTAGATACATCTAATATTACATTTAATATAATTTTTTCACTGGTATATGTAACGGAAAGCGATGAAATCTAACACATCTTCATCTACTTTTTTTTATATAATAATAACCTGAAGGCTAATTTCATGCGCGGATTTATCACATATATTATAAAGAACATGTATCAAAAATTTTAAATCTATATCTCAAATACAACGCCTTACCATTTTTAAAACAGGAAAGTGACGCAAATATGAACATGGAGAAAAAGCTATTTAAAGCTTTCATTTGTGTGCACTGGCAAAAAAATCCGAGCAATTTTCCTGTAGGAATCGGAAAAATAATTGCCCTTATCGTACCGGAAAATTTTCCGACCCAGCTCGGAATAAAATTCGTTAAAAAAAGGAAATAGTCAATAAAACGGTATTTTACAGATTTTATTCCGATTTTAAATATTTTATTCCGAGCTGAGTCGGAAATTTTTCCGGTACGATAAGGGCAACTATTTTTCCGATTCCTACAGGAAAACTGGTCGTATTTTTTTTTTTTTTTTTTACAGCGTGGGGAATTACGCTGGGTGTATTTACAAAATTTACAATACAGTAAACTCTCTGTAAAGCGGACTCTGTGTAAGACGGAAATCTGTCTAACTCGGAAAGATTTCCAAGTCCCTATGAATCCATAGATATAGAATAAAATTTGTGTAAGGCGGAATATTGTCTACTACGGAAAGTTTTCTCGGTCCTGATCGATTCCGCCTTAGACAGACTGTATATCGCGATAGAATTGCCGTATGGGTAAAAGTGAGGTGTCAAAATATTCACAATTAAACAGGTTTTCATTTAATATTTAAAAACAAAAATCGATTTTTTTTTTTTATAAATGTTGAGGTAAACTGTCCCCTTAAATCCCGAAAATATATCGGTTTCTTATGTTTCTAAAGTTAAAGAACACTTTTCGGAAACGTGAATAATTCGGAAGAGATTAAAATATTTTTTCGTTCGTGGTTGTGTTATACCGGGTGTCCCAAAAATTACCGATGATTTTAAAATTAAATGACTTGCAAACGGTGACAGATATTTAAGGGGGTAGGATACCTTTAAACATTGAAAAATTTCGAATTTTTTTTTTTAATACATATTTTCATTCCGGAATCATTTCTGAACAATACGCAAAAAACCGCATTAAAAAATTCCTATTAGTTTACTAATTATGGATATTTTATTAAGACCACATATTAAGACTACATAGGACAATTAAACTTTGCGTTGCGTTTATTCAAAACGATAAATTTTGATACTGCGCATAGTGTTACTAAAAAAATTTGCATGGCAATCAAAAGAAATTTTTACCACATATTCATTCTGTATCATCTACAACTTAAAACCAGAAAAAGTTAAGATTTTATTTTTTTTTTCTGGTTTTTTTATCTGTTTTGAAAATATATTTTTTTAAGTGAAAAATTTAAATTTTTTGTTAATTTTTTAATTTAGTCAATTTTTTTTAATATTCTGGTTTTAACATAAAGGTAACACTATTATGTATTTATTTTCACCAAAATTTCCTCTTTATATGCTTATTTTCATATTTTATCATGCGCGCAAGATTTTTTTCTCTTATTATCATATATTTTTTAAATTATCATTACAATATTTATTTATGAATTTACAAGTATATATACATATTTAAATTTAAATATAAATATGAGCTTTATATTTAAATGAAGTTTGATTTTTATTTTTGATTTATTACACAAATTATGAAACTTGGAACATAATGCTATTTTTTACTTTTCCGACATGTTAAGGTATCCTACCCCCTTAAAAAATCAGGCAGGAGGGTTATGTATGATGTCAGGAATTTTTTTTACTGTGATTCTTTATTTTTTTTTTTCAAATTTCAAACAATAGATGGCACTGAGAGCAATAGGTGCTCAGTCCAGACTTGATTTTTGGTACTTCGGGTGAAGCGTCTGGAATATATGGTGTGGAAAGCGGCTATCCCAGTAGTACTTAGATAAGTGCTAAAATATTGGATCTCTTAAGGGTGTTCTCAAATCCAAAAGGACAACTTTCTGACATAAGTTTTAATTTATTTTTGTTCGAAAATGCATGAAACTAGCTGGTGCTGTTGTTCAGAAACGATGACATCGAGCTGTTTTTTCCATTTTTTTGCAAACGCAATAGATCTTTCAGAAAAGAGTGTGAAAGTAGGCGGTTTGAACCGAATTTCCGCGCGAAGTAAGAAAAAACACTCAAGAGCCGACGAAAAACGGGGTTGTCACATGGTCCAAAACGCTTATAACTCAATAGGTAATTGATTGATCCAAAAATGGAAAAAAACAGTTCAATTCCCAATCGCTTCCTTGGTTAGGCTTTCCAATTTTATATCTTTCCGTCAAAAAATGAATTTGTAAATGTGTCAAAACGTTTTGCCCTTGTTGAGCAAAGCAGTTAAGAACAGCCTTAAATATCAAACGATGCTGAAATCCAATGAGTCGATCACAGCGACATCTGCAGGATATTTTCTAAAACTTCAAGACGATTTGGTCTAGACGCTGTAATAATACGATGTTTACTTTGAAATTTGAAAATATATAGTAGATGTCGCTGCGATCGGCTCCCTGGATTTCAGCATCATTGTACATTTAAGAGATACAACTTATTAGCGCTGTTTGGATAGCAGATTTCCACACTATATATTCTAGACGCTGTACTTCGGCATCCATTCAAATTCAATACATTTTAGTCTCCTTTTTTCGCATGGAAGAAAAGATAGGTTTAAAAATCGAGCCTGGATTTAGCGGTTATTGCTTGCAGCGCCATCTATCGATGCTATTTGTAACTAAAACTGAGAATCGCAGCATACAAACTCCTGACATCTTACATAACATTCCTGCAAGATTTTTTTAAATATCTGTCACCGTTTGCAAGTTATTGGATTTTAAAATCATCGGTCATTTTCGGGACACCAAGGTTTTGCGTATGTTAAGAAACACTTGTCTTTTTTTTTTTTTTTTTTTTTTTTTTTTTTTTTTCTTTACATTGTAATCAATACCAGCCGTGTGCGAATCGCAGTTCTGATTTCGTATACCATTTTAAGGTGACCGGGAAAGCAAAATTCAACCAAAAAATCGATTTTTACTTTTTTATATCATTAAACAGTTTAAACTTTTACCTTTCCAACGATGTGTCACACATGTTTATATATAAAAAAATAAGTGTTGAAATTATTCATTCTTTCTAAGAGTACTCCACAGCTTAATGGCCATTTAAATCTTTAATTGACTTTTTCTCAAAACTTGGATTTTTCATGTTTATGTTCCTTTTTTTCAATATCTATTAAACTTAAGAACTCAGATTTTTTTTAATACTTATATTATGTTATATTGTATACTTTAACACAGGGATTTAATGATTTATTGAGAATGATATATTTTAGGCAGCGAAATCTTACCAAAAATGCTAATTTAAAAATGTCTTTCAATAAATAATTAATAATTAATTTTCAGTTTCAATTAGAAATAAAATGGCCCATTAAAATACATAAAACATGTTATTCTAACTACTCTAAAAAATCTAGACCTCTGTCTTTCACCATTTCTGAGAAAAGGTACATATAGTTGGTGAATTTAACATGGCGAAGATAGGGTTTTCCCGGTCTCCTTAAGCTGAAACTACTGGGCTGTCATAAATACGTAGCACCTATAGTCTTCATCTGGTCTGTCCGTCTGTCCGTCTGTCCGGATATAACAGCGCAAAAACTCCCCAACCGAATGGTTTGAAATTTAATACAGTAGAACCTCGATTATCCGAAGTAATTGGGACCGACCCTCTTTCGGAAAATCGAAATTTTCGAATAATCGAGAATGCTTCAATTTTAAGATTAGGACACATATATACGCTATTTCTTATTACGGTAACAAGTACTTAATAAAAGTAAAGCAGCAGCAAAATAGAAAGCAGAATAAATCTCTTACTCTCCCACAATACACTTTTAATTAATCTTCCGGTGAACAGAAAAAACACCTGATAGACCACATTCACACATTCCGGTTCCCCCTCCTTCTACTGTGTTCTAGTCGACTCCGTAGCTTACGGGAGCTCAAGTTAAATTCAAAGGAATTCTAAGAAAGGGGATCCCAAATATTTATGTGCACTCATTTTTCGGAAAAGACACGCTTGCACATAAGGAATTGATAGTTAAAAAAAAAGCTTTAAAAATGAATTTCGGTTAACCGAAAGTTTCGGATAAAAGAGGTTCTGTTGTATATAGAATCGTTGTAGAATTTGTCGAGTTATTTCAAATTTTATGAAAATCAAATCAAAAACTTAAAAAGATATTAATAAAAGTTTTCTTCGTTCTATTAAATCCTATCATGCGTCATTAATTCAACAATATCCCATGATAGGTCATGATTCTAGGTTACCATGGTGATGACGTCCTATTATCTCCGTATGACTGAATTCAATATATAGAATCGTAATAAATTTTGTATTCATGTATTTATGCCTAAGACTGCAATAGCCAGTGCACCAAGATCTGAATATTTATGAAACTAGTTATAGTAAGAACGGACATTATTTTCCACGTTTGACGTACATTTTCCGACTTGTTAGAGTCTAATCAAAACCAGCCAAGTACGAATCTCAGTTCAGGTTGGTTTCGGATACGATTTTAAACTGAAATTCTTGGTCTGTTTTTAGCAGTTATCTGCAAACTATAATGAGGGGATTTAAAACAAACGAACCTGGAAATTCCAATAAACAAAAAAAGTATTTCTATATTTTAACTTTTCAAATATAATAACTAGATTAAATTGTATTTTCAGAACGTCATACTGAACTTGAAACTATAAAAACATTGAACCGTGCAAAATAAAAAGCTGCTCCCCTGATGATGACTGTCTATAACAGTCGAAACACTCGTGTAGTCAATTTTAACATCGTGCTCGCATCTGCTATGGTTTTAAGCTTTTAAAATCTATATGTAACTACTTTTAACATATTTTTAACTCTCTATGCCCCAACGGTACTTTAGAGTACCATTAAAATAACTTCTTATAAAATTCATTTAATATCTCGATTAGTAGTAATACAGTTTAGAATGAGTTATAGATATTTTACTTTATCTTTTTCCAAAAGCATTATTGGTTGCACAAAAAACATTTTTAAAAGGATATTATTTCTTTTGACCTTGCCTCTTTTCAGCTTTTTTGCCGTTGGGGGTTGCGGGGGATTTTTCCATTCGGAAATATTTCTATATTTCTATTGTAAGAACATTATATTTGTAGATTTCCCAATTCTACAAAATACCAAGAAAAATATTTAAAATAAAACATTTGAGTGGGGTTATAAATACTGCACAAAATCCCTATAAATTCAGATTTAATGAATCCGTCTAAATACATCAATCTTTCCAAAATGCTTCTAAAATTTAATAAATGATTATGTAAATTATTAAATGTATTAAGTAATGATTTTTTTTTTCAGCTATCTTGACGTTGAAAGATTGGAGGAGGGGATTCAGTTCGGAAATATTTCTATTGTAAGAACACTATATTTGTACATTTCCTAATTCTACAAAATACTAAAAAAATATTTTAAATAAAAGGTTTCAGTGGAGTTATAAGCATTGCACAAAATCCTTATAAATTCAAATTTAATTGACAAAATCATTTTAACCTTTATTAAATGATTGTGTAAATCTTCTAATATAGTTTCAAAAATTCACGAAAAATGCTTTAGAAGAAGAAATTTTCATGAATTCATAATTTGGCGGATAAAGAGTTAATAATTTAAAATCATTTATTTTGGTTTTGTATGTTTCAATGTTTTTACCTTTTTCTTTTAAACTATCTTTTAAATTAAAGTTTAATCTTTAAATTATCTGATTTTTTTTTTTTTTTTTTTTTTTTTACATGTATTAGCATATTATTTTCGGAAAAATAATTATCTCTCTCGCTTGTACTGTCTTTCAGAAATAAATTTAAGAAGTGTTGAAAGATATTAGCGTATTTTTAACGGTTGTTCTTCAGTAAAATTTATTACTTATCCGAAAATTGTATCAACTACTGCGATAAAATGGGGGCGAAAATCGATTCGAAATTATTTACACAAATAGTATGTCGATATTTCAGTGAGTTTGGTACAACTTTATTTATTTGCTAAACAAAAATATATTTTGATATCTTTAATGTAAAAATTCTAAATTAAACAAACAAAATCGATAAAAATGGCTGTTCCTGCTCCTTTTGTGGTTTTCTAGTTCAATCTATCATCAAATGTAAATTTTTAGATACGAATAAATTATAAAATTTCATTATTTTCACGTGCTTCCGTTTTAAACTACCAATTCTATCGAAGTAGTCTCGTGAATAAATTAATATAAAGTATGGTGAATAAAAGTAAATGTATACTCTTTTAGGTAGCTTTCTTTACAAAAAAGCTACCTATTGCAGCCGTTCGGAGGAAAGCGATTTCAAAAAATTTTGGTATATTTTCATCGATCATGACCCCCAGACCCCGAAACCACCCTCCGTTCAAAATTGATATATATATATATATATATATATATATATATATATATATATATGACCTATGTCACACTGTAACTCCCGTAATTATGAACCGATTTCGATGTAATTCGGTGTGTACATAGTACATACCAATGTCTCGACTGAGTTCGTTGGCCTGCTTCATCCGCCGTTTTGTTTCAAAATGGCGGCCATTTAAAATTTTTAAAAAATTTTTAAACTTGAAATGTGGTACCAAAAAATTAAAAATGGAAAAATATTTTTTTCTTATGTATTTGACATTTATACAAAAATTCCGGAGCAGTTTTTGTTTCGTCTATATCTTAAAAAATGGCTCAGTTATAGCATTTTGAATTTCTAGCGTGGCTGACATTTTGAAACGTCCTGAATTATGTCACGCGATAAAAGGCGTATTTATGAACCGATTTGGATGTAATTCAGTGTGTACATAGTACATACCAATCTCTCGACCGAGTTCGTTGGCCAGCTTCATCCGCCATTTTGTTTCAAAATGGCGGCCATTTAAATTTTTTTTTTAATTTAAAATTTGAAATGTGGTACCAAAAAATTGAAAATGGAAAAATATTTTTTCTTATGTATTTGACCTTTATACAAACATTTCGGAGCAGTTTTTGTTTCGTCTATATCTTAAAAAATGGCTGAGTTATAGCATTTTGAATTTTTAGCGTGGCTGACATTTTGAAACGTCCTGAATTTTGTCACGCGATAAAAGGCGTATTTATGAACCGATTTGGATGTAACTTCGTTTATACATAGTACATACCAATGTCTCGACCGGGTTCGTTGGCTAGCTTCATCCGCCGTTTTGTTTGAAAATGGCGGCCATTTAAATTTTTTTTTAATTTAAAATTTGAAATGTGGTACCAAAAAATTGAAAATGGAAAAATATTTTTTCTTATGTATTTGACCTTTATACAAAGATTTCGGAGCAGTTTTTGTTTCGTCTATATCTTAAAAAATGGCTGAGTTATAGCATTTTGAATTTCTAGCGTGGCTGACATTTTGAAACGTCCTGAATTTTGTCACGCAATAAAAGGCGTATTTATGAACCGATTTGGATGTAACTTCGTTTATACATAGTACATACCAATGTCTCGACTGGGTTCGTTGGCCAGCTTCATCCGCCATCTTGTTTAAAAATGGTGGCCATTTAAATTTTTAAGAAAAATTTAAATTTGAAATGTGGTACCAAAAAATTAAAAATTGAAAAAATATTTTCTTCTTATGTGTTTGACCTTGATAAAAAGATTCAGGAGCAGTTTTTGTTTCGTCTACATCTTAAGAAATGGCTGAGTTATAGCATTTTGAATTTCTAGCGTGGCTGACATTTTGAAACGTCCTGATTTTTCTCACGTAATAACAGGCGTATTTATGAACCGACTTGGATGTACCTTGGTGTGTACATAGTACATACAAATATCTCGACCGAGTTAGTTGGCCGGCTTCATCCGCCATCTTATTTCAAAATGGCGGCCATTTAAAAAAATTAAAAAATAAAAAAATTTAAATGAGATACCAAAAAATTGGAAAGTGAAAAAGATTTTTTTTGTATGTATTTGACCTTAATACAAAGATTCCGGAACAGTTTTTCTTTCGTCTATATCTAAAAAAATGGCTGAGTAATAGCATTTTGAATTTCTCTTGTGGCTGACATTTTAAAACGGCCTGATTTTTGTTACGCGATAACAGGCGTAATTATGAACCTATTTGGATGTAACTTGGTCTGTACATAGTACATACCAATGTCTCGACCGAGTTCATTGGCCAGCTTCATTCGCCATCTTGTTTCAAAAGGGTTGCCATTTAAAAAAAATTAAATTTAAAATTCAAAATGAGGTATTAAACAATTGGAAAATGAAAAAGAATTTTTTATGTGTTTGGCCTTGATACAAAGATTCCGGAGCAGTTTTTGTTTCTGAAAATTTGTTCTTTTGTTTATATCTTAAAAAATGGTTGATTTATAGCACTTTGAATTTCTAGCATGGCTAACATTTTGAAACGATCTTGTATTTGTCACGCGATAACACACGTATTCGCCTATTTCGATGTAAGAAGGCATGTAGATAGTATACATCAACACCTCGACCAAGCTCGCTGGCCAGAATCATCAGCCATCTTGTTTCAAAATGGCGACCATTTAATTAAAAAATATATATATATTTAAAGTGAGGTGCAAAATAATTAGAAATTGAAAAAGGTTTCTTTCTTAAGTATTTGACCTTGCCGAATTTGGCAGCCAAATATATGTTACTTTAAAGAAAACACCTTGGATAAAGCTGACTAATTTCGCGAAATTCTCATTCATTATATTGATAAAAATTAGTATTGAATCTCCTATATTCGGTTTCCACTAAATTGAGCTTCGTGTGTTTGAATGATATAATTTGGCTTTTTCTAAATAAGGATTATGAAAGCTACCTCTTCCTCCCGGCACTGGCTGGAAGGACTTTTTTTAACTGAACTTGGTTTTTGTACGCAAAGACGAAATTTTTTAATCGATTTTTCACTAACTAATATTACTTACACAAATATTATATCGTTATTATTAAATATTATTTACACAAATATTACATCGATATTACTCTTTCAATATTATTTACATAAACATTATATCGATATTTCAATGAGTTTTGTACAACTTTATCTATAGCTAGACGAAAATATTTTGATATTTTTTAATGTAAAATTTCCAAATCAAACGAACAAAACAGATAAACTGGCTGCCCCTTTCATAGTTTTCTAGTACAATCTACCATCAAATGTAAATTTGTAGATACGAATAAATTATAAAATTTGATTTATTTTCACGTGCTTCCGTTTTAAAATATTAATTCTACGGAAGTAGTCTCGTGAATAAATGAATATAAAGTATGTTGAATAAAAGTAAATGTATTTTACACTCTTTTATTTAACTAAACTTGTTTTTTGTACATAAAGATGAAAATTTTTAATCACTTTCTCACTAACTAATATTACTTACACAAATATTATATCGTTATTATTATTTTAATATTATTTGCACAAATATTACATAAATATTACTATTTCAATATTATTTACATAAACATTAGATCGATATTTCAATAAGTTTTGTACAATTTTATCTATTGCTAGACGAAAATATTTTGATATTTTTTTTTATGTAAAAATTCCAAATCAAGTAAATAAAATCGATATATTGGCTGTCTCTTTCATGGTTTTCTAGTACAATCTATCATAAAATGTAAATTTGTAGATATATGATAAATTATAAAATTTCATTTATTTTGACGTGCTTCTGTTTTAAAATGCCTACTCTACCGAAGTAATCTTGTGAAGAAATGAATATAAAGCATGTTGAATAAAAGTAAATGTAGACTCGTTTTTTACTGAACTTCGTTTTTGTGCATAAAGATGGAATTTTTTTTTATCGATTTTTCACTAACCAATATTACTTACATAAATATTATATCGTTATTATTATTTTAATATTATTTACACAAATATTACATTGATATTACTATTTCAATATTATTTACATAAACATTATAGCGATATTTCAATGAGTTTTATACAATTTATCTATTGCTAGACGAAAATATTTGATATTTTTTTATGTAAAAATTCCAAATCAAACAAACAAAATCGGTAAACTGGCTGCCTCTTTCATGGTTTTCTATTACAATCTATCATCAAATGTAAATTTGTAGGTACGAATAAATTATAAAATTTCATTTATTTTCATGCACTTCCGATTTAAAATGCCAACTCTACCGAAGTAGTCTCATGAATAAATGAATATAAAGTATGTTGAATAAAAGTAAATGTATTTTAATACTCTTTTATTTAACTGATCTTGGTTTTTGTATATAAAGATAGAAATTTTTAATCATTTTTTCATTCACTTTTTGATAAGCTTTGAATCATAGAAATTATTTACACATCTGGTGTTTCCAATGACAATACAACATTTTAATATTTTTAGAACTGGATTGTAAATTAACAGGTGATAAATCGCCAAATATCCTTGAGGATTAGGGGCTGTGTATATACAGCGTTATCACTTTAGGGGGGAAGGGTGGGGGGGGGGTATCTGGCACATGTGTGAGATGTCTTTAGGGCAGGGACAGCGAACCTATGGCACCCGTGCCAAACTTGGCACCTGATAGAATATTTTCGGCACGGCATTGATTGAAATCCTAAAACAAAATAGAATTAGGGCTATTCTCAAATCCAAAAGGTCAACTTTTTGACATAAGTTTTAATTCATTTTTGCTCGGAAACGCATGAAACTAGAAGGTGTTGATATTCAGAAACTATGTCATCGAACTGTTTTTTCCGTTTTTCTGTAAACGCAATATATCTTTTACAAATTACTGTCACAGTTGGCATTTTGAACCGAACTTCCGAACGAAAGAAGAAAATCCAGTCAGTAAGGGGAAAAAATGCCGTGTCACGTGATCAAAATCGCTTATAACTCAATAGATAATTGATTGATCAAATAGAAAAAAAAAACAGTTCGATTCCAAATCGATTCCATAGTCAGGCTTTCCAATTTTATATCTTTCCGTTAAAAAATGAATTTGTAAATGTGTCAAAACGTTTTGCGCTTGTTCAGCAAAGCAGTTGAGAACAGCCTCAAGTTAAACAAAACACGCAAACTCATACAAGCTGGACTTCTCTTTCTTTTCTTTTCCTTTTTTTTTATTGGAAAGAAACTAATTGAATTTCTAAATTATTTTAATGTGGTCTCAATAAGTTATCAAACTAAGAGAAGTTTGGGAGAATATCAAAAAGAAAAATATCAGGCAATACAAGTAAACTCCAAGTGATGAAACTAAAGCGACTTGGTATAAAATATGTAGTTCTCATAACTGTTCGCTCTATTTATGCCTGCGGGTCATTATTTTCGGAAACGATACTAAAATCTTAAATATTAGAAACCCAAACCACTTGTTAGATAACTCGAATTGAGCTTGCTTCCCATTAAATGTAAGTAGGTTGAACACCATATTATAGTTGGCATAAGCGACATCGCATTCAACATTTTATTACTTTATAATATATGTTAGTATAATTATTAGATGTATTTTAAATCCCGATGAATAAAAATCCAGAAATTTTGATCCACTAAATTATTTTTTGTTGCTTGGCACGTCATGGCCACGTAATACTTTTTTGAAGAAAAAAATTGGGCACGCGGACGTAAAAAGATTCGCCAACCCTGCTCTAGGGAGAGGGGGGGGGGGGGTCTTTGATATCGTTATCATTTTTGATCCAATCACACTTTTATTTTCTTCTTTTTGTAGCTTTTTCTTTGCATCAAAATCATCTATTATCCATATTTTTAGTCTGTTATCTATTTTTATGAAAATACAAAGTTATTATTAAAGCCAATAAATGATTATAAAATCATTATATAGAATACCCCAACGCTTGACTATCATATTGGTCTGCTATAAACGCATGCAATCCACTATTGGAGGAAATGTCTATAATAATAGTGATATTTTATTAACTTCTTCTCTTCAACTGAATCAGCAAAGTTTGCTGATAATAAATGTATAACTATATATGTACCGAGTGTCCTAAAAAGGACTGACTGATTTTAAAATTCAATAACTTGCAAACGGTGACAGATATTTAAAAAATTCTTGCAGGAGGGTTATGCATACGGTCAAAAGGTTTTTTTATAATGATTTTCGATTTTAGTTCAAATTACAAACAATACATGGCACTGCAATCAATAGACGGTAAATCCAGGCTCGATTTTTGGTACTTCGGGACCCACTCAATACATTTTAACCTCCTTTTTTCCGCATGGAAGAAGAGAAAGGTCAAAAAATCGAGCCTGTATTCAGCGCCTATTGATCGCAGCGCCATCTATTGTTTGTAATTCGAACTAAAATTGAGAATCACTGTAAAAAATCTTTTGACCTTATGCATAAACCTCCTGCAAGAATTTTTTAAATATCTGTCACAGATTTGCAAGTTATCGAATTTTAAGATCAGTCAGTCCTTTTTAGGACACCCGGTATGTCACTGCAAATAAATAAAAATAAAGAAAAAATATTTTTGGACACTGAAAACGATATCATTAAAAGGGTTGACGGGGTTCGCGGAATGATAACGTATGATATCGTCAGGTGGGAGGATTTCAAAATTATCAAAAAGTTGATAACGTTATATATGTGCAGTCGTGGGAAAAAAAAAGGTAAACACCCCTTATAACACCCCCTACTAACTCTGCAAAAAATTATTGTAGAAGAAAGTTACTCATACCACACGATTGGTAATAAAGTCTACTTTTAAATAATATATGTAAAATTTGTTTAAGGGGCCATCTACATATTAAAACGAACCATAACTTTGTTTTTTTTTCAATGGCAGTAAACAATTCTGACAACATAAATTAACTCTACATCCTTCAATTAGCCTAAAAACAAATTTTTATGCAATTCGTATGATAAGTTTCGGAGAAATTAATTGTTTTAAAACGAGCTTATTTTAGGGGCTGTATCCAAATTTAAGTTCGGTACTCGATTGTTGACCGAGAGAGCCGCCATCTTGATCAAGACATCTTAAGCGCCACTCAAGCAATCATTGAAGACTGCTGGATTACAGTATAGCATAAGAAATTTGAAAATATCTCTATCTAAACTTCTATCATAGACGGTCCCTTAAACCATCACTTTGCTGTTTTTTAAGCATAATTTGAAAACTACTTGAAAGGAAAATGTGAAATTTTGGATTTCCATAAAGCAGGACTTAATAAATCTAAATCCATCCAAAAAATTGTAGGTTGCAATTCATAATGTTTTCGAATATTAATTTCATAATTCATATCATAAAATTATAAAAATTGCAAATTCAACGTATTTATATTTGGATATTTTAGTATTATTGCTACACAAAAAAATAGCACATTAGGAGTATAATTTCAGAAGATATTAATGAAAATATGAAAATGTAATTTAACATTAGAAGCACTAAATTTAGAATGTTTATAATTCAAAAACTTATCATTCAAATGACTTGAAATTTGGTTTCTAGGCATAGTTTGAACCGAAAATTTGAAATATCTCATTAAAATTGGGTATTGCCACTGAAAAAAACGAAGTTTGTGTTCGTTTTAATATGTAGATGGCCTCCTAAGCAAATTTTATATATGTCATTTAAAAGTAGACTTTATTCCCAATCGCTCGGTACCAGTAACTTTCTTCTACGATAATTTGTTCAGGAGTTAGTAGGGGGTGTTTACTTTTTTTTTTTTCCATGACTGTACAGCCCCTTACCCTCATATACCAGTTACAACTATTGATTTAATTATGCGAAAACTACGCTTCCCAAAATAGGCCAAATGTTTGGGAAACTGCAACGATTAAATTTTAAACACTAAAAAGTAGAAAATTAAATATAAATAAAAAAGTAGTCTGTAATAAGTAAAAAAAAAAAAAAAAAATACGCTTTTATTAATTAATACTTACAAATTAATTAAAGTATTATTATAAGTTGAGAAATCAATTTAAAAATTCTAAAACGATTGCTTATATAACATTTGTTTTCCTTTCCTGTCAGCCAATTTTAAGGAAGGAACTGAGCAAAAATCATATTTTTTAAATAAATTCACTAGCTCGCGCTTTCTATCAAGCGTCAATCAAAACGGTGAATTTTCTAATACGGTGACTACGTCCTATTCAGATATTTTATCGGAATTTTTTTGAAAAAGTCATGAATTGCAGTTACTAAATGATGCGTGATTTTCATGGTAGACATTAAATGCTTTTAAAAGAGAACTTTTTAAGAAAAGTATTTTTAATTTTATACATATTTTCTCTAGCCATTTCCTCGGTGCATAGGTTGGCGTTTTATGAAACTAATGATGTCGTATAGTGACGAACAAAAAATGAGGCATAAATTACAGTAGAACCTCTTTTATCCGAAACTCTCGATTAACCGAAATCTATTTTGAAAGCTTTTTTTTTTTTTACTACCACATTCCTTGTGTGCAAAATAAATTTTGAAAGCTTTTTTTTTTTTTTTTTTTTTTTTTTTTTTTTTTTTTTTTTTTTTAACTACCAAATTTCTTGTGTGCAAGCGGTCCTTTCCGAACTACGAGTACATATAAATATTTTCGATCCCCTTTCTTAGAGTTCCTTTGAATTTAACTTAAGTTCCCGAAAGCTGCGGAATGGAACGAAGAAAACGAACAAATTAGCAATTCTGAAGCTTTTGAATGTTTTGCAAAAGGTTTGGCATGGCTAGAGCAGCAGAAATACTGTGCTACTCGTGAACTAATAATATTAAAAAACTCCGTGATAGAGCTTCAAAGTAAAGGCAATCGAAACTGCGTTAAACAAAACATTTTTTAAACCCTTGTGATATATGTAAAAGGTTCAAAAAAAGGTCTTAATTTCAAAATTAAAATTCAGGTAATTTATTCTTGTTTCTATTTTGCTATTGCTTTATTTTTATTAAGCACTAGTTATCATAATACGAAATATTGCATATATCTCTCCTTAACCTTAAAATTGAAGCATTCTCGATTATCCGAAAATTTCGATTTTCCGAAAGAGGGTCGGTCCGAATTACTTCGGATAATCGAGGTTCTAGTGTATCTATTTTAGAGACATGCAAAATATTGCTTGCTGAATTGTTTCCTTTTTTGGTACAGAGCATCACAAAAGAATTCGGATAGGTTTTCGACTGTAAGTGGTAATTTCTGAATTTGGGTTTTGAAATGCGTTATGCGTTTTCCAAATTCTTTACTTGGATATCATCTTTGGCATTATGATAGCGTGAACTGTTATTCTGAATGTGTTTAAAAGTGTTTGAAAGTTGTTGAAAAGTCTATGTTTGGTGCATGATTTTGTTATGTTTTTGAACTTGGTTAGTTGCATTTAATATATTCTTACTGGTGTAAGGATATATAGATGGTAACTCAAGTTTTCGCAATTCACGTATATTTTCCTCTTTATTTAATTTATAAAGTTAGACTAACAAATATTGCATCTTCTGGCACTTTTTCGAATTTTTCTGTTTTTTTCTATCCGATTTTGATATTTGCATGGTTCAAGTCCTCCTCAGAATACTTTAAAAAATGTTTTCGCTTACTCATCTGTAACTTCACCGCATTAAAATTGTATACGTTCTTAAACGAAGAAAATATTTTTATAACTTTATGTTAACTCTTTTTGTTTTTGTTTTTTGTTGTTGCCTTTTTAATTCTATATCCATAACAGTTTATTTGCAAAATTTGAATTTAATCTAAACGAAACATTATTCTCCATAATATTATAGAAAACAGCGAATATTATGCATGCTTAAAAGTTCAAAGTAATTTATATTTGGAGTTACATATACTTAAGCTTATTTACAAAAACTAAAGTACTGGAAAATGCACTTAATCCCTTGAGGGGCGATGGGATGTATTATAACCCACCTAATTTTAATTCAGATTTGCACCAGAAATTTTTAATTAAGTTTTACTTTTATAACTTTGGTGAAATAGAGCTGAAAAATTGCTTTACCTTATTAAATAAATTTTACCCAAATTTCCAGTAGAAATTCAACACTACAGAAACGCAATTGCTTGCCCTTCAAAGGGTTAAGTAGTAACTGGCAGTTACATGAAAATTTAGTAAATGCCCACCCTTTTTAACTAATGTAGAAATACTTCCTTCCTGATTAAAAGTAATTAAATATACCAATATAAATAAGAATTTGTATGCTAATTTCGGTTCTTAAAAGTAAGTTAAAAAAAAAAAAAAACTGGTAATTTTATGTTAGCCAGGCGCAATTCTCGCTAACAGTATTTTTTTTTCCTTGGAAATAGCAGTGTGCGTGTTAATTAGAAACAATACTTTAAAGGGGAAATAAAATGTTTTGGTTTAAAGTATCATTTCTTTTTTTTCTTTTGAATTTTAAATGAAGGATGTAAAGCATGTATTGAAAGTATTAATATATGTGTTTTAAACATGTGTATTTTAAATTTTATGAGTGACAGGTTAATAATTTAAATAAAATGAATACAATAAGAATGATGTTGATGGAAGCATTATTTGGCTACCTTCACCTGCGCCCGACTAACATCGAAGAACCCAAAAATTCAGTATATTTCGCATACGTGCATACGTAGATGGACCAAAATAGGTCCATTTTGGTCAAGTATTAATGCATCTAACATTAGTGATCCAGTCATTGACCTGTCCTTAATAATTATTAAAATTATTATTTTTTTAAAGAAAAATAAATTCATATAAATCGAAACAAACATAAATGAATCACGTGCCTCAATTAATGAGACAGGAGAATTAAATTGACATTGATATAAGTACAGAATTGTGAAACTAAAATTTTTTTTTTCCAATAGGAAGCGATTCTCTCTCTTTTTTTTTTTTTTTTTTTTTTGAAGGTTCGTGGAGACTTTTCTAATTTATCCATTTTAATATCCAATCACAGCTTTAGTTGCAAAAATAACTTGTAAAGATGCATTCCATTGAATCTTATACATCTTCTTTTAATAATATATATATATATATATATATTTGGTGTCTTTTTCAAATTACTGTTGCACTCACTATTGCAATGTTCAATTACTGGTGCTTGCTAAATTACTGATGTACTCATTATTTGATTCATAGATAACAAACAAAAAAAAAATGTTTCCTTCCGTGTTTGGACAATTTTTTTCGTAGTCGGAGTCCAACAATGGTTGGCATAGAACACTTTCAGATTTTTTTTTTTTCAAGTTAACGGCTTTGCATGTAAAAAGACAACTAAATAGCACGAATTTGATGTGGATCTCGTTTGTGGAAGATTTGGTCAAATTCAGATTCGAATGAGAATTTCACCAGCAACCCAGTTATCGCAAAACTGGTCTTATTTACAGTGACTTCAGTTTGGCAATGTATCGCCCAAAATCACCAAGTTTGGTGTCAATTTGGTGTATGCTTGTATGTTTGTCCATCTGTTTGCACTATAATATTACTGTACGCAAGTAGTTATTTCCACAATAAAAATTATTTTTAAAAATGCCGTGTTTTAGCATATACAGAATGCCCGTAACAGAATGTACCAGTTTCAATGGCATATTATAACCATTTAATTTAGGCTGTTTACAACAAATCATACATCAAATGGAAAGTAAACTAACCTAGTTTTTCTTTAAAGTGTTCAGTATACGCACCTTTAGCTATACGGCACACATCCAACCTAAAGTATAATTCTTCCGATACATCGGTTAACGAGTCCGGAGTCATGTAAGCAATACCCTCTTCAATTCTGTGTTTCAATTCTGGCAAATCATTAGTTAGCGGCGGGACGTAGACACGATCTTTTATCAAGCCCCAAAGGAAAAAATCGCTTGGCTCTAATACGGCTTTTTAATCTTAAGCCCAGCAATAACGATTTACGCCCAGGAGTCGCTATTTTGCGCATGTGGCACTGCAAGCAAGTCAATAACAAAGCAGTACTCGCGCATACGCTTATCTAAAACTGTTTGAGCTACTCATTATTTGTGATCTTGAACCAGTACTCTACAACGCTTACAGTTGATACTATTAAAATTTATAACTCGGGCATTCTTTTATGGATATCCTGTATTTAATATTAACTATATTATAGCGTAACATCTTCATTTGAATGCACTTCCACTTCTTCCAAACTTTTATTATAATAGATTCTTTTATAAAAACATTTGATATCTTGAAAAAGGTTTTTCAACCGAAAGAAACGGACATGTGTAAGCTATTAAGTTTTGAAAAGCCTTAAATCATATAAATCCAAAAAAATTATATTAAACGGATGTTTCGATTTTTCAGGAAAATAAATCCTTATTAAATAAAATTTGTGGTAAAATAATGCGCAGATTTTTCCAAGTTACAAAAAACAAATAACACCCCACGTTTGTTTAATATCCCGAAAAATTTATAAATCACAATCCAATATAAGAAGTTTCTATCACAACTTAAATTTTCTTAAAGCAAATAGGATGCATTTATTTATTCAGTAAAATTAAAGAAAATAAATGTTACTCTTTCACTGTGGGACATACTGGGACTTAATAATTATATTAAATCCCTCTGCATTAAACTGCATGAATTATTTATAAAGATTAGGTATTACATGATTTTTCTGTAAGTTTAAATATCTGTAAAAGTATTTGCCTTGATAATAGGGAAACAATCTCATAATTCACAATTTTTTGAAAATTAGAATACATTTGTTTTTAATTTGTATCTGTTTAAATTTAAGTTGAATTGTTACATAAAATTCTCATTTATTTAATCCACTTTCGTTTATTTTGAAACAGTGATTATGAAAAGAAAAACAATAACAATGAGAGGGCTTTGTCTACTTTTTTCTTTTTAAAATTCTTAATCTTGAACTAGCAGAGAAGAGAATTAGGAAATAAAATTATATAACTAAGTATTATAATATTTTGTAAATTTATGTCCAACATGAAATGCTTTGTCTGAATTTTATGCAAATAAATGGAATACTAAAAGCAAGCAAATATACGAACTCATACGCATAAAATAATTAAATTGTGTTTAATAAATATTTTATAAATAATAACTTTTTTTAATTAAATCAAGATGCATTGTAAGCACAGAATTGTTAAACATATTATGACGTCACAGGAAAAGTTTATGCTTTTTAACACTTCCCAACATAGTTGAAAAATGTTTATGAATTTGATTTGTCTGTCCATTTGTCTGTCTGGCCGTGCTCTAACTCACATAACTGTGGTCGGATTGCTAGGATATTTATATACGTTATAGTGATTATAGAATGTTCGGTATTGAAAATGAAGTGTGTATCATAGTTCCTTTACAGGGGCACTGGAAAATATTCCGTTACATTATGTTATATGGGGAAAAATCCTTTATGGTGTATTTTAATAGTCTTAGAATATTTTAAACATGATGAAATTTGCTTACAACATTGAGGTGCAATATGTTGCACTTACAGTCACGTAGAGGGGAACTCAAAAGTATTCCGTGACATTATGGTCTATGAAGAAAAGTCATTTGCGGCGTGTTTTAAGGGGTCTCGATCAGGACTCTTAAAATTGGAAAAAATGAAAAAAGAGACCATTTTCAACATTTAATAGCTTAAAACGTAAATGATTTTAAATCACGATTTTTATTGAGATGAAAGATATAAGTACGTTCTTTCAATTTATGTATTTAAAAAAATTTTTGTATTTAAATTGCAAGATGCAGAACTAATATTTACAGGGAGCTCCAAACTGTGAGATATTTGACGAGCAGAAAATCGGTATAACAGATTACGCATACAATTACAAAATAAACAAATTTTAGTGCCTACTTATACTTCAGATACTAATAATTACCCTGAACCAAAATAAATTTGCATCTAAAGCATTTTTATATTTTTAATACAAAGTTCTATTTCATAATAATAATGCATAATTCTGAAAATTTTAACAACATAATCAACTAGAAAAATTATTTTTTCTTTTAACAATAAGAAAAAAAATTTTAGGTTCACTTTATACAGATTAACATTAAACGTATGTCTTGAAAATTTTACGGAAAAATATTCAGAAGTTTTTGAGATATCCTGCACGTTATGCCCAAAAACGTCATTTGGAGAAAAATGACTTCAAAGTATCGGAAACGCCGCTTCAACTATTGAGCGGATATAATTCTAAAAGCCAGAACTCCTGTTCTAATGCGAATTTCAAGGAAACAATTATATTAAAATGTTCAGAAAAATAGGAGTTTAACATCTAAAAAAATTAAAATTTCGATACTTTAGAAGCTTTAAGAGTTCTGACACCCCTTAATGATGTTACTCTATTACAAACACAATGAAACTGATATGCATTTCTGAGGTACATGCTTTCTGTAGAATATGGGTGCGAAGCATTTATCCTTTATTTTCAGGGTCACACAAAAATATTCTGTTATACAAAGGTCTACGGGGGTTAATTTCGCACCATTTTACAGTGATGATGCACTATTTCAAATAGTATGAAATTGATACACACTACTGTGGTTTACTACAAGAAACTTACAGTAGAATATGAAGCGCATTGCATTTATCGTTCATTCACAGGGACATATAAAAGATTTTGGATACAATACTGTATCCGAAGTGTTGTCTGTTATGGGTTATTCCTGAAAGTGCCATCTTGAAGGATATCCATTATTCTACAAATCATTAAAAATCTTTTTCTTTTCAATCTCGAACAGTTCTTCATTACTGCATTATTGCCCTTCGCTGTTGGAGTAATGAAGAACTCTTCGAGATGGAAAAAAAAAAGATTTTTAATGACTTGAAGAATAATGGATATCCTTCAAGATGGAGTAACATAATTTTTTTTTTTATGCATGCCTATAAAGTGACGCCTCCACCTTTTCAACGGAATTCTATCATTCAATTCATATCCATACCATATTACAGAAAATGATCGGAGAAAATCTCACATCTTTTGAAACTTTTTAGTATACTTACATATTTTATACCACAGGAATCTTTACAAGGCTCCCTCTGTAATTTTATATACAAGTACCCCAGTTCTCAACGGAAAAGAATAATATATGATAACCCATGCAAACAGTGTGACGCAATATAGAGACCAGCCGAGGCTAACGAAATAGACAGGCTATTGCGGTGCATTCCACGAGTCTTTTTTTTTTTACAGAACACCGCAGTGACGTGATCTCTTTTCGTACAACAGCATCGGTGCATTCGATCATCACGTGACTCCAGCGGTCTGTAAAAAAAGATAGGCGTAAAACACCGCGGTAGCCTGTCTTTTTCATTAGCCTCGGAGACTAGCTGTACCTTGGAGATACGATTAAAAGAACTCAGGAATGCCTTTAATTCCAGAAATTTAAACTCTAAAATTGTAGTACATGCCATAGAAACAGATAATTTACCCGATTTTGAGATGGCCAAGGTCATGAAATTAAATTGCAACGTATACAAAAGCCGTATTTTCCTGGAGGCGTGATTTACTATAGAACGGCCAAATATCCACTCAATGAAGTAAGTGGGGTCCCTCAAATCGGAATAGACCATTTTAACCTGACTCAATTACCCATCTCCGTGTTTAATTGTTTGAGGCACATGCTCTAAACTGCAAGTTGAATTATGTTATTTCTCGTGATTTTGTGTTTATTTAGATTACTGAAGAGGAACTTTAAAAAATACGAAACATTTAATGTTTTCTGAAATGATTTTTATGTGCTTTCTAACTATTTAATTAAATTGTCTGTATTTTTTTAATTGTTTTTAAATTTCCAAGTTGTTCAGGAAAAAAAACTTTCCGTAAGTATTGGATGAAAGGAATCCATAATAATATCACTCGCCGCGATCCGCCCGGTTTTAATAAACCCGCAATCATGTTTTAACAAGTGGTCCGAAAATTTTGGATAAAAGAGAATACTCTAACGAGTTTTAATTTTAAAAAGTTTCTGTCACGCAGCACGTATGGTGGGATACCATAAGTTTTGATTTTAGATGAGCACATTGATCTAAAATTGTTTGATGACTGAATAAAATGCTATATTAGATCCTCCCTCAGTATCGCCATAAGTATATATTCTGCCAAATTATAATTTCGAAAGAAATTCCAATTTTAAAAAACATTACTCTGCGTGTCTTTGCTCCATTGATTGGGTAAAAACCCGCAGTGAAGGGGCGAAAGCTCGTTTTCTTTAACCGGCCATCTGACAATTTATAGAAATGCAATCGAGGTAAACTACATAACATTTAGAAGCATAAAGAGTTTCCGTTCTTCACTGATTTTATAGATTTGTAGACATTTGCAGTATTATCATTTCAACAATCACATGATTTTTTAAAAACATTGCATGAAAAACTAAAAATTAAAACTTACCTAATTTTATCTGCATGGAATGCAATTTTCTTCGCGTGTTATCAACACACAACTGGTATACGATTGAAGCCTAACTCTTAACTACTGTTTAACATTGAAAAAAACGTTACGTTCCTATTAAATCAGCCGGCGCGTGTTTTTGCCCCGTGCGTATCTTTGTCACCCCCTACCCTAATCATACAGGGTGTCCCAAAAATGAACGATGATTTTAAAATTCAAAAACTTGCAAACGGTGGCAGATATTAAAAAAATTCTTGCAAGAGTGTTATGTAAGATGTCAGGAGTTTATATTCTGCGATTCTCAGTTTTAGTTACAAATAGCATCGATAGATGACGCTGCAAGCAATAACCGTTCAATCCAGGCTCGATTTTTCGTCCTCTCTCTTCTTCCATGCGATAAAAGGAGATTAAAATGTATTGAATGGATTCCGAAGTACCAGAAATCGGGTCTGGACTGAGCTCTCAGCGCCATCTATTGTTTGAAATTCAAACTAAAAAAACGAATCACAGTAAAAAAACTCCTGACATCATACATAACCCTCCTGCAAGAATTTTTTTAATATCTGTCACCGTTTGCAAGTTATTGAATTTTAAAATCATCGGTCATTTTTGAGACACCAGGTATGAGTGAATCCTGACTTCAAATTCACATTTCCCACCTTTAATAACATAAAGTTACCAAATATGAAGTCATTTCGATGTCTTTTACGAGGTCTACACTCAGATCTACGAAAACACACCTTTCGTTCCACTATGCATCGTCCGATTCATCACTGATATGGTGTTCCTTTCCCAAGACTTTAAATGTTTTCAGTTTATAGAAAGATTTCATTATGGATAGCTTTAAAAGTATAACATCATAACTATCAATTAAAAAAAAAATTGTAATTTAATAGATTACAACGACCATTTGGAATTCTTTTAATAATCGAATAAATAAAAATCGAAAGCAGTTCCACCGAATCATCAACAAATCGCGACAAATCACCTTCGTAACAAAATTTAACCGAAAAATCTAAATTTCGTCCACCAAATTCCGTCGCATCCTCTTCAACAACAGATCGCAAAGATCAAACTTCAGACGACCAAAACCTTCATCGATAAACTCTCCAAGTCCCGTTTCGCGAAGAAAAACTGTTTACAAATCGAAAGCAGTTCGAATCATCCCCAGATTGCGACAAATTACCTACGTTGAGCTCAATTTTTCGCTGTTAGAATCGACCGATTATAAAACGCCGTGACTAGTGGATTGGAGCCCCTCGAGACATGGCCTTTTACTGTCAATCGATTAAACATTAGATTGTTTCCTTTTTCGCGTTCGTCTTTTATTCTGTAATCGATTTTCATGGGCTACATAATCAGTTGAAGACCTCGATTTTCATGGCCTACATAATGAGTTGAAGACCTCGATTTTTGCTTTGCAAGACGATTTTCATTTCGGCGTCGCTCTTTGGTTTTGGATTTTTCAATATCTGATAATTTGTGCCTACCCATTTTGTAACTTTTTCAATTTTTAACGATTTTATGCCTTTCGATTACCTATTCAAACAATTTTTAACGATTTTATGCCTTTCTATTACCTATTCAAATAAAAATTCTTCTAAAGGTCAAGAACGTCGTTGAATTTCGTTAAAAAAAATTAAATGCGAGCATCATTTCGCCCCATCCTCGACAGAAAACAACAACCATTTCCAAATGGTTAATAATGATAATAAATCCGTATTCTCCTCCTAGCTCGGTTGTTTCATGTGGCGATTTAGTGGAGGGTATTTTTCGAATGTTTTGGTAAAATGCTTTAGATGAAAAAAAAATAATAACGCCTCTTATTTTATTTTCGCATTATGGATATTATTTCTGTATTTTACGAAAAATTACATCGTAGCTGAAATCCTGCTGTCAATATTAACAAGAATGCTTATTGAAAGATTAAGTATTTCAAATGAAAATCAAATTTCAAATTATTACTTAAAAGGCGCAAAGGCCAACCTAGTGAAAAATATTAATATGAAAGATTAAGATTTATAAATATTTTACATTTCTTTTAATAAAGCATTTTCCATTGTTAAAAAAATAATAATTTAGAAAGATGCAGCGTAAAAACGAAACGTTTTAAATACATAACAAAATTTCAGAAATAGCATAGAAATTTGTGTTGTATGCTGTTTTAATGTTAAGAAAAAACATTAGTAATCATAAAAAGATTTATAAATTTTATTCTCAATAAATTACTTTATATATCAGAAACATAATATTTTTAATTAAAACTGAATAATTTTCAGAATTACTAAATACGTCATAAATTCTTTGAAAAATGCATTAACACCGCAGTTTTTATAAACTATATTTCATACCAATTATTTAAGATTTATTTCTTCTCCAAAACACAACGAATAATTTTATCTATCTCATTTACCATTTTGCTATGTAAAATATTGCTCAAAGGAAATATCCAGAAATGTGCGATCTACAAAATATTTGTTTAGGTATTTTTGATATTTTACGTGCAGTGTTTACGATAATATCAAACTAGAGCCATGAATAAATAACTGAGAAATATGTTCAAGAAGAATAAATGTGCTTTTTCCAATATTCGGTCTGATGTGACAGAAAACAGATTACCTGTTGTATTCCTTACAATTCTGAAATTAATTATCTTAAATATATTTTTTTTCTTTTTTTGCGCAGAACATAAACTGAAGCTTAAATTAATGGTTTTGAAGTCGATTTAAAAGGCATTATGCCATTGCCACCTAGAGTACAAAGCCTTCTGGCTCGGAGAGAAAGTTCCTGTGACGTCAAGCTTAGTAGGCGAGAACAAATTTCTCAGCAGGTATGGAACACAAAGTGACTCTAGGTGGCAATGGAGGATATTCCAAATATGGGTTCGAGGCTGAAAAAAGTCACGTGATACCGGTAATTTACCCAAGGAACATCTAACTGATAAAAAGGGAAGATGTTACTACTTTGCCTGATGAACTGTTTCATTGGCTAGCGGGGATTTACATTACACGTCTACGGAGCCTTCCCTTCTTTACGCTAGACGTTTTTACCTTGATCACGTGATCAAAACGCAGATGGAATATCCTCCATTTTGTTTGATGCACGTTGTTTATAAGCGCTGTTTTTGACATTTTATACGTTTAAAATAGAAAGGATTATTAAACAATTTAAAATAAGGTAGTGTTTTATTTTGATAAATCTTAACTTTTGTGTATGCATTTACTTATTTATATTATTCTAATACTTTTGCCTGCTTCTGACGTACAATACTGAACATAAGTTATAACTTACCACGTGTTTGGACGCGAGAGCGCTGTGTAATATCTGTTATTTAATTATTATATTTTTTAAAAACCTAATTATTGCTTCGGATTTGGAATGCCCTTGTGTTCTTTTAAATGATACATTTTACAACAAATTTTTGCATTTTATTATTTTATAGAATACATTTTAAAAATAATTTTTTAGTTTGATAGATAAATCTAATGTGCATTATATTTTTCTTTTAACAATTAAATGAAATTTTGATACTATAATAAAGACACATAACTTCACTATTGTAATTCGTTTATGTACTCTAAGTGGCAATGATTATGCTAATTAAAGAAAGCGCAAGCGTTAAATTTATGAAAGCAATGAATGATGTACTTATTATAAATGGCTAATTTGCGTTAACGTTTTCGTAGCTACTGCTACAATTTACATGATTTTGTAGTTTTGCTGTGAAAAATATTGCTTTACATTATTTCAATTTTTTACCCTCCGACATGCTATTTCTTTCAAACAACAATTAAAATGTTGTCCCTAAAAAATAACGTTACGTTACATAAGCCAGCCGTAAAACAATGAAGGTGTACCATTAAACGGTTAAATACTGATAATCTTTACTGCAATTTTTTTAAACATCTAAGTATCGCACATTTTTAATTTTCACACCTTCGTATAAGGAAAAAAGTATTTCTAACTGCAATTTGTTTGAAAACTGCATCTCGATTTATTTTTGAGATATTAATTTTTTTTTTTTTTTTTTTTTTTTTTTTTTTTTTTTTGTAGTTTTTAATGCAATTTCTGCATTTCTGGCCACTGAATTACTCAATTTCTGTAGAAATTAAAGGAAAATAGTAGATTACTATATCTTTTTGCTGTCATTTTCTGATAACAGCTGAGAAAAATTGTATTTAAAATACGTGCTATTTTGAAAAAAATAAATGAATGATTGCTAATAAAACATGGAGCTATTATAAACTATCTTTAATTTTAAGTATCCGTATTAATGTTAGAAACAACTGAAAGCATATAAATCCTTAGACAGCCGATTTTTTTTTTTTTTTTTTTTTTTTTTTTTTTTTTTTTTTTTTTTGTCGAGTTTACGACATCGCTTTTTGCTGGGTTTGTGTGTTATTCCGCGATAGTGACGTCTTATGCATACTCTTCTATAGCTGTTGTTTAAGACTGGATCGTAAATGTGGAATTCTTCAGCGGATGCAAATGACGTCCTTTTGTATAAAACTAAAGCGCGTATTTTAAGTCTTAAAGCTGAAATAAATTTTGTATAAGTGCATCATTTTCACTCCAGCGGCTTTGAAATTCTTCACAGGTGGAAATACCTCACTTTTAAAATAACACACTGATAAAACGCAAAGTTTTGTAAAAATTTAGAGTGTCTTTATAGAAGAGCAGTGTCCTTTAAGGCTAAAATAATATTTATTTGAGAGTTAGACTAGCCAATTTAAGATTCATTTTTTATTGTTACTAAGGAAGTTTTAAGGGAACAATTATATCAAAATGTTCAGAAAAGATAGGAGTTTAACATCTAAAAAAAGTAAAATTTCGAAAATTTTGAAGCTTTAAGAGTCCCAAGACCCTTTTAAATTCTACACATTTGCTTTTATTAGGTTACTAGGTGAAAGTCTTTAACCTGAAGACCATGAGCCGACAAATTCACCTACCGCTAATAATAATACCACTAATTCAATATAGAAAAATTGTCTTATTTAATAGCAGAAACTTTGCAATTAAATAAGGCGATAAAGAGTTAGTAAAGATTACCCTTTGAAATTTGTGTTGGAAAACGACTACATATACACAAATTAAATAAATTCATGCAAATAAAAAACAAAATTTTTTGGGGATACTTTGAAAGATAAAAGTATTTGTTATATAAAATAGTTTAAAGTTACTTTTTTGTATTTAACTCAGAGTTCAACATTCAAAGACAAAATATTATGAATAATAAAATATATATAAACTCATGTTCAAATATTTCTGAATTTAATAAATGTTAAATTTATAAAATACTTATATTTTTATGATACTTTCACACTAGATTAAACATTTTCTTAATTTTTTTTATATCTCAGAAGGAAAAAAAAGCCCCTCAAATAGAAACAAAAAGTATTTTTTCATACGGGTAAAGCAGCCAGTACTATAAAAATAAAAATAAACTGCAAATTTGATCTTAATTTGTAAAAAAAATAATGATAATATTATTACTTTTAATACGGATGTCAACGATTTTAATCAGATAATTAAAATTAGTGATTAAATCGTGATTTAAACCGGCTTTTTTAATTTATCATTGATTTAAGAAAATTAAATTTTTTTAGAACGGTTTAAAAAAGCATTGAAATCTAAAGTGAACCTAATTTGTAAAGTTTCTATGGGTATTTTGCCTTAATGAATAAACGAAAAATGCTTTAAATACATGTTTTAGCTTATATTATTATGTTTATAAAAAATTAAATACAATAAGTTTGTAAAAAGCAAGTTCTTATCTGGCATAAAAAGCATTCAATTTAAAAATGATATTTAAATCTAATGCTGCTGTTTTGTGGATTTGAAATGTAACTTCATATATAAAACTGGCCATTCTCATGTTTACTTTGTGTGCATACGTTAATGTTTTTAACCCATTTTCATAATTTGTTTTGATTAGCATGCTCATACACGCGTGTAAGTTTTGATTTATGGTATTAACAGGAATTTTTATAAGTTGAAATGCAAAAATTCTAGCCATAATATTTGTTTGATTTGTTATTTGTGTTAACTGATGAAATTACTTATGTGACGTTTTTATTTCTGTAACTATATTAATTATAATTTTATTAATCAAAACATTACTAATGCGCAACCTACAAAAAATTTAACAAGAGTTTTCGAGGCAGGCGCCAAATAGTGCTGGTGCGGCGCTACTTAGGTAGGAGATTTCAGAATTGTTTTTCTGAATCAATTAAACAAAAAATATTTTGTCTTTGAGTCTATCCTGTTTTTTGTTTAAAAAAAAAAAAAAAAAAAAAAAAATGTCGATCATAATAAAACGATTTGTCTACATGTGCTGGGGAAATTGACTAAATACATTCAGAATACACTATTTTGTTGCCTTAAAAGTTACCAGAAAGAACAAATTCCTCATATGAGTGTTTTCTTCATACAGTTTTGTTTTGCGAACAAGAAAGCATTTATTTCACAATTTACACATAAGAAAGTTTAAAGATAAAATAATGTACACAAAAATTTGCCTTTTATAAATATTACAATAAAATGTATGTTTTGCTTATTAAGCAGAAATATGTGTAAGAGCAGAATATTACACAAAAAGATGCGTATTTTGCATACTACACAAAAATCTGTGTATTTTACATACTACACAAAAATATGTGTATTTTACGTATCACACAAAAATAACTGTAAGAACAGAATATTACTCAGATATATGTGTGTAAGAATATTACACAGACGTATGTGTTTTCTTGTCTAATTTACACGTTCAAGTATGTATTTCAAGAGTGATTAGATATTTTTTACACATTTAGTGTTATCATCAAATTACACTCTCAAATGCTTATTTTAAAATTTATACATTATGGATAAAATTGTATTTTGGCAATTTACACACCACTTTACACATATAGACAAATTGTTTTTGCATCATCGATATACCTGTTTTTATGTTAAATTTGCACATTTATTTTTTGAAGTGCATAAATCAAAATATCCCATGCAATTTTTAAGATTACGTGCTGTGACGCAGAAAATTTACAGAAATCTTTAATTTATTTGTACTGCAAAATAAACTAGTCATGTGTGGCAATCCCAAAACTTTCTTCTATCTCATACATCTTAATACTTCCTGAAAAATGCAGCATATCAGCACTACCTGTTAGATGATTTACACCAAAATCTAATTATCAACAACTTTGACAACTTCTAACTGAATCTGAAGTTTGATGAAAATCCGTGCATTAGTTTTTTAGAAATTGTAGAAAAATCTGCATAGCAGTGCCACCTCTTGGGCGATTTACACCAAAAACTAATTAGGACCAATTTATACCAGAAAGTAATTGAATCTGAAGCTTGATGAAAATTCATGCATTAGTTCTTGAGATAAAGCTATTACGGAAATTGTGATAAACGCAGCACAGCAGCGGCACCTGTTGGGCGATTTACACAAAAAATTAAAGAGCTTTAATTTATATCAGGGACTAACTGAATCTGAAGTTTGATGAAAATTCGTGAATTTTTTCTTGAGTTAGAGCTATTACAATAATCATGAATACTGCCGCATAGCAGCGCCACCTGCTGGGCGAATTTCACCAAATTGTAATCAGCACCTAACTATATCTTGGACTAACTGAGTCTGAAGTTTTATGAAAATCCGTGCGGTAGTTCCTGAGATATAGCTATTGCAGAAATCGTGAAAAATGTCGCATAGAAGCGCCACCTGTTGGGCGATTTTCACGAAAAACTAATCAGGACCAGTTTACATCAAGGTCTAACTGAATCAAAAGTTTTGTGAAATTCCGTGCATTAGTTCTTGAGATAGAGCGTCCACAAAATTTTTGTGACATACAGACTCACATAGAGTGACAGAGTGACAGACAGACTCACAGACAGACATTTTCTAAAAACCATCAAATCGTGTTCAGGACATTCTAAAACGTATAAATCCGTCGAAAACCGGAAGTCGAAAATTTTCACCAATCCAATACTTTCTTCTTGTAAAGATAGAAGAAAGTAAAAATGTAGCAGAATTGTCTTGAAAAAATGTCTCTTTCCTCCACTGTCGCGCCTTGTAATTATATGTAAGAAACTTGCCTACATTGGTGCATTTGTTACGTCAGATTATAACGTCCGATTATGAGTAACAACAAAGTTAAAATTCTTTACATAAACTAAATCCCCCCTCCCCTCCTCCCTAACACACACACACTGTCACTTACTAGATAGCTTTAAAAATGGCTATTTTAGGTGGTTGAGAAGTTTTTTTCATTTTTGAATAAATGAATTACATCTTGATTTAAAAGTGATTATTGTCAAAAGACGCCAGTTTTTTTTCTTTTTTTCCTTTCCCTCACTGTCACCAACTGAAATGTGATTCAAAACACTAACTTTCACAGTATTTTCTAAAAAATATTCTGCCTTTACCGAAAAAAAGAACTGGATTAACAATTTCTGCATAAGAGATCTTGACAATTTTTGAGAACAAAATAAATTAAAAAATGTGTTAGAAAACAGTTAGTTTGGATTTAAAAGCAGACTTAAAAGCAAACTTGCATTTTCATTTATAAAAGGGAAATGTATCATAATAATGGTGCTTCAGAGTGACATCGTTTTCATCTATTTCAAATCACATGTGTTTCGGGATTAAAACCTACAATACAGAATATTTCAAATGTGAAGAAAACGTTAGTTTTTCGATTTTATCTTCTTAAATTCTGCATCAAATAGCATAAATCTTTTAATTTTTATTTTATCTTTTGATCATTAACCTAAAAAAAGTAATGATATCAAAATAGGTTAAAAGTTTGTGCCCAGCAGTTAATCTTATGGCTCTAAAAATTTTATTGTTGGATCTTAAAACTAATATCAAATCTTGAGTGACACTATGCTATTAATTAATATGTATATGCATGATTTATTTCATCGGGTTTTTTTTTTTTTATAATCGCATATGCAAAAATTATGTTCAACATGAAAAGATGTATGAAACTTTATTCGCTGATGGTTTTTTATTCACTCTTTCATAAATTGAAAATGAGTTTTAAAAGGTATTATATTAAAATTCGAATTCATCTTGATGTGACTTTAATAGGTTTGTTTTAAGATTCAATTTAAATTATTTTTCGGTTTTTTTCTTCTTATATTTACACAACCAAACTATACTTTTAATTTTCCAATACACTGTTACGTATATCACTTTCACTGAACCTATATCATGCATTGAAATGTAGTTATTCAATAATGTGGTTTATCTTTTGCGCCATGCTATCCAAAAGCGTAACAAAAAAGTATGTAAAGGATTTGTTTGTGTCATATTATCCATTCGCATACATTTCACTTAGTTTGGATACTATGATGCAAAGTAATCATTAACATATTACTCATTTTTATATATTAATTTTGATTAAAAAATATTTATTTAAAACAATATCAAACGGAATAATTTTTCAAACCAGGTTAAAACAGTGGTGCAACGAAGAAGGATTTTAGGCCCTCCCCCTAACAGTAAAAAAAAAAAAATAATAACTAAAAAAAAAAACAATAACTAAAAAAAACAAACAATAACTACCGTTTTTTTAATTACTAATTAATCACATTTCAAATTTTATGAATCAAATCCAAAATCAGTATTAGCGTTTTCAACTTATCTAAATCCGTTGCTTTATTGAATTAGATTCAGCTCAATAAACATAATTTTTAAACGGCTATTATGATATTTAAAAACAGAGAAAACAAATAATAGATGTTTGGAATAAGTGAAAATCGTCCTCTAATTTCGAAAAAAAAGACAACGGTCACAAAATCACGAGGAAAAAACTAAAAGCTATGAATGATCATTTCGTATTAAATAAGTATTAAAAATTATAATTCTCATCTTTTTTTTGTTATTCTCATTGTATTCAGATTCACAAGGATATAATAATACGTAAGATTTTAGAATTGAATTATTTTTATTGCGAATTGTTAAACAGATGTTTTTAAAAGTACATTTTCCATAAAATAAGATTATCTAATTTTGATTCGAAAACCAAATAGTCTGTCCATTTCAGAACAGTTAAAAGAGAAAGAAAGACTCCTTATCTCTTAAATTTTTTTATATTAATGTTAAAATTTTATACTGGACAAGCTAAATAAATATGTATAGTAATCCAATACAAATTTCCATAACAATTCCTTTCATAATTATTTTATGAATAGTTAAAAATACATGAAAAATTCAGCCAGACGCTTTAAAGGGTTTTAAAATTGCTTATTTAGAAATTTCATTTTATTGTAAAGTAAAAATTCACTCTTGATAATATTTGGTTAATGTTAGAAAGTGTTTCATAATCTATTTATGAGGCATGATTTGTAGTTCTTGTTTTATAATAAAATGATATTAGCACAATATTTTCTAAACAAAGTTGTGAATATTTTCATGTCGATAGAAAACTTTAATAAGGAAAATAATTATTCCGTGGCAATAATTAAATATTCGTACACTCAGGAACTTAAATTTTCATATTCAGTAGATGATTGAGTATGCTTTTAATTACACGTCTGGAATGCTCTGTGATAAATTGGAATTTATGTGAACATACATAACTTAAATCGCATTTAATTAGCCCCGAAGCTTCAATATATCGCCGTAACGGGAAGCATATATTTAGCGTCTAGCAACTACTTTAAAATGCTGAGGCAATAATGGACTCAAGCGGAAATAAAGATGCATTTCACCATTTTCTAATTATGTTTGAAATGAAAGTTAACTTAATAAAGTAAATATCGTATATTTATACATATATTTAGCGTCTAGCAACTGCTTTAACCCTTTATCTACTGACGGTACTTATAAGTACCACTCACTTTAAACTTTCATCCCATAGTGAATATAATTAATATTCTAATGATATTTTGCAAAAAATACTCTTTTAACTCCACTTTATCAGGATACATGGCAGCAATAGTTCTAGGTTCGTTATTTTAGCGAGGAAGGAGGCTATCTTTAAAACAGTCGAAGTGTTTTGTGCCGACATTTTGTACAGATTGTCACTCTTGTCTTTTTATTTCTGCAAACATAGTAAAGGACATAATATACGTGTTAGATTTTTTTATGTGCCCATTATAATCTTAGAATACAATCTGACTAGCTCTTTTAAGTGAGTGACCTATGTATTTGATTTGACAGTTGAATTACTCGGCGGTACTTATAAGTACCGTCAGTACACTGGGAGTTGGAGAAAAACTTCTTATTTAGTTTTCGTCTGTGTAGTTATCCATCTTTTTGTCTGCTTTATAATGTAATTACTAAATTGTAGCCTAGTAATGTTTTTCCTGTTATTTCTTTTCTGTTTCATTATTATTTTTTTTATAGGAAATCGAAAAAGTTGTGGCACCGGCTCTATTTTGCTATGCTAGAAATGGCATATGTAAATTCATATATACTGCATATGTGAAGATGCGAAAGAACATGTTGTCCCGGGAATATAGGCGTCCCTTAACTGAAGGACAGGGCCCACCGTGGCTGAGTGGTTAAGAGCTCACTGCAGTCACAGATAAAAAGAAATAAAGATGGCCGCTGGCATTTTAGCTGAATTGAAAGGATGGTCTAAATTCAAATGATTGACAAGCGAGCTCTTCCAGTCAGCAAATGGCCAATTATCTGGCACGATTCCAACCCCCACCCCACTTCGGCTGAGCGCTACATGTGATAATTTCCAGTAGGTTTCAGGTGTAAAGGATTTTTTTTTTCAATTGTCTTCGCTTTACAAGCGTAGATCAAAGCCCACTGTTTTGTGGAGACTCGATAACGGTAAAAGCCGTAAAAAGAATTTTAATCTGTTTATGATAAAAGTGCAAAAATTAAAACGATTTGACTTTCAATTTTTTTTTTTTTTTTTTTTTAGGTTTATTTTACAGCTTTTACAAACATAAAATTGAAATTAGTGCAGTATAAAAACTATTTTATTTCACATAAGGCAATTACATTTAAAATCAAGGGGGAGATATTGAATGAGGGGGGAAATATATCAGGTACAAATATTCTAAAATAACTATCTTTTGTGCGAATTCTTTTTAGAACATAAAATTTATGAGATTTATAAAAGCTAAATAACATTGAAGGTTAAAAATAAGATGTTCATAAAATTAGGAGAGGAAAAGTTAAACAAATAAACTGTATATTTTGTACTGTACATCTGTAGAGGGGGTATAAATCTAAATCCCAGCGTAGTCATTTATAGATATAGTACACAATTTATTGTTGTTAGCACTAAAATATGCGACAGAAAAAATAAAGTTTTCCAAATATTAAAAACTTTGGGTGATGTTAGCAGAAAGAAGGATGGCAAAAATTTTAGTGAAATTTTCAGGCAGAAGAAAATTTAGATTATGGATTATTTTTACAAGAATGTTATAAAACATAAAGGAGTTTTAACAATTTGAAATTTTAAGTGCACAGGAGTAAATTCAGGTGTGTGTGTGGGGGGGGGGGGGATTTCTGAGCACTAAATATTTTTTAAATGATGCGGTCAAACATTTACAGATGCACTCAAAAGTATTCGCTACATTATGGTCTATGTGGGGGGGGGGGATTATTTAAGATGTATTTTAATAGTGTTACACAATGTTAAACACAGTTAAATTTATGTACATTGAGACACACTTTAAAATTGTTACTATAGACTATGTTATGTGTAATGCTTAAAGTACGAGTATAGGGGACTCAAAAGTATTCCGTTATGTTATAGCCCATGAAGAAATATCGTTTGCGGCGTATTTGATTGATATTACTCTGTCACAAAGATAATGAAATTGATATGAATTTCTGAGGTGTCCTAATCCTACTTTCTGTACAACATGAGCATTTAACAATTATTTACGGTGTCAGACAAAAGAACTTGGTTCAATATGGTCTACGAGAAAAACTGTTTGTAGCGTATTTTGATCACGTTACACTATTTCAAACATGACGAAATAGATACACATTACTTTGATTTACTACAAGATGCTTACATTCGAATATGGTCTGCATTTCATTTAGCGTTCATTTACAGGGAAACATAAAATATTTTGATACAATACTGTATCCGATATAGCTATTAAAAATTAATGCTGAAAGTACATTTTCAATTACAGAATGCGTTTTTAAGTTTAACTAAATTTTTGCGCACTACGTGGTGTGCACATATTTTACAAACCCTATACAGGACCACACAAAAGAATTCGTAACCATTGCTGAGAATGAGTATGAATTTCTTAAAGGTGTTAGGTTTTTTTTAGTTATAAATGTACAAGCTCAACTACATTTAATATGCTTAGAGATGTTTGTATCATACAAATAAAATCCTATACAGGGATATTAAAAAAACTGGATACATGGGCCGCCGATAGAAAATAATTCCTGCAAGTGTGATTTCAGTAATTTTGAGCATGATTTTGCATGAATTAGATTTCAGCTTAATACTGTTTGACGTGTATAAAAATTTCTATATACAGAAATGCACAAAAGAATTCAAGTATGTTTCCGTCTATAAGTAGAAATTGCCGAGGGTGAATTTTCAACTGTTTTATGTATTATCTTACAAAACTAAATTTTAACATAGTATGTAGAATCCGTACAAATATATGCAGTACAAATATATCATATACACTGCCTCATATGAGCTGCATATATCATATGAGCTGCACAAAAGAATTTGAGTACCTTCCAGGTTATGGGTGCAGTTGTTGAAATCTGCTTTTCAAACGTGTCATAGGTATTACAAATGTTTAGTTAGATATCTTCTTTACTTTATTAAACGGCGAAGTTTTGTTACAGTGTTCTGTAAGTGTTGGAAAGTATCGACGTAGACGCATGATTTTTCTTTTTTCTTTATGGACATACTCGGTTCAGTCGATTACTCAGGCACCTTTGGTATCTACGTTTGATGGTTCTTTCTGAGCTAGTCGGAATAAAATGATTTCGAAAGGTTTGAGAATTTACTTGCACGTTGACGAGAAACCACAATATTTTCCTTACAAATATCTCTCTAAAGACATTTTCCTTTGAAAAATACAGTTAAAATGTTTTTTATGCACAATTAAATGTACACCTATCGCTTTATTGTTAACACTTTCGTACATAGTTGAAATGATTTAGTTAATATTATAGATAATAAAGATTTATAATTAGGACGAAAAAAAAGTAAAAATTAAAAAGTTTTAAAGACTGTAAATTAGATTTTTTAGCTTCATGAGTTGAGGGTAAGACAAATCAAGAAACAGATTTTTTTTTTTTTTTTGGCGGGGGGGGGGGGGATTTAATAGATGACCGATTATGTAACTTATTAAAGATTTACAAATAGGGCAAAAACATTGCAATTAGGAGTTTTAGAGACTTTAAATTTTATGAGCATGGAAATAATGGGGGGAGAAAAGAAAACGTCAATTTTATATGGGGTGGAAGAAATTATATAATCGATTATTTATTGTTCAATATGAAACAGATAAAGCTGAAAATGTATTAAAAAAAGACTTTCAAAGATTTTAAACTTAAATAAGGGAAAGAAAAAAAAAGGGGGGATTTTATTTGATGACTTATTTATTTACCTTACTAAAGAATAAGAAATAGGACAAAAAAAGACTAAATTTTGTGTTCTTGGTAAGGGTAGAGTCAGAGCAAGCGTCAATTTTTGTGGGGGAGGAGTATAGTTATATGATTATTTATGATTACAATAAATTAACAGATAGAGTACAAAATTATATTAATACATGGAAATTATTCCAGAGAGAAACATTCGCCTTGCATACAATATTTCAAATGAAAATCAAATTTCAAATTTCAAAGTAATTGCTTAAAAGGCGCAAAGGCCAACATAGTGAAAAAGATTCCAAGCCGGGACTCGAACCCGGGCCATCAGTATAGCGCACTGACGTTCTACCGACTAAACCACTTGGAACGATACCTAGCTCGGAAAATTTCTCACTATTATATGTTGGAAAGGCTACAAACGCAGCACAAGATGGAATATTTATCGTGAGTCACCGACCTGGGACAAACACGAAACATAATTAATGCTGGATTTAACTGTGTTTCGTGTTTGTCCCAGGTCGGTGAAATATTGTATGCAAGGCGAATGTTTCTCTCTGGAATAATTTCCATGTATTAATATAATTTCTATCGATGCTGGATTTAATTATGTTTCGTGTTTGTCCCAGGTCGGTGACTCACGATAAATATTCCATCTTGTGCTGCGTTTGTAGCCTTTCCAACATATAATAGTGAGAAATTTTCCGAGCTAGGTATCGTTCCAAGTGGTTTAGTCGGTAGAACGTCAGTGCGCTATACTGATGGCCCGGGTTCGAGTCCCGGCTTGGAATCTTTTTCACTATGTTGGCCTTTGCGCCTTTTAAGCAATTACTTTGAAATTTGAAATTTGATTTTCATTTGAAATAGAGTACAAAATGTTTTTAAAAAAGCAATGACTTTTAAGGTTAAAATTTTGTGATCTGAGGGAAAAAAAAGAGGAATAAGCAGAATTAGTTCTTTTTTGCGGGGGGGGGGGGGGAGCGGAAGTTTATCGGCGACTTATTATTTACTTACCTTAGAAAATATTTACAAATAAGTTAAAAAAATAATAAACGAAAAAAAATTAAGGACTTTAAATTTCAGATGCTTGGTAAGAGGGAGAGGCGAGGAGGAAATACCAATTTCAGTTGGGGTTGGGGGGGGGAGGAGAAATTTTTATGATCGTTTGTTTATTGTTAAAATAAAGTGGCAAATTGAGCAGAAAAGATTTAAAAAAATTAAAGCGTTTTAAAGGGTTTTTATTTTAAAATATGGGTACCGTGGATGAGGGAGCAAAAGGGAGAAATGACATTTTCGATGGAGGCAATTTACAAGAACTTTTAATGAAATGAATATGGTGAAATAAATTGATAACGAAATTTATGACTGACTATTTATTGTTAGTTTAAAGTAACAAATAAAACAGAAAATTAAAGAAAATATTAAGGAATTTTAAAGATTTTAAACCTTGATACTGTAAGGGGAGCAAAACGGGAAACGAAATTTCGGAAGAAGGGGAGACAAAGAGTGCAAGATGTTTGGATAAGAATATGGTGTGCATCGAATTTATTGTTCATTTACAGGGAAACATTAGGGATGATTGCTGATAGTGAGTTTTAAATTATGATATGTTTGATTTATGATAAGTTATGGTATAAGTTAAGTTAAACTAATATTTTTGCACAGACACATAGGTGGTGTATATGAATTGCATAGAATATAAAGAGTGATCAAAGGGCTCCAATGTGATGTATCTCATGAGGGTTGTCGAAAAATGTTAGAAAAGTACCGGCATAATATACTATCAGCTAAATGTCCTGTCGGCTAATCGTCTTTTCGGCTAAATGTCCTCCCGGCTAATTGCCACGTTCGGCCAGTTGTCTGTCGGCCAATTGTCTGTATTGCTGAAATTATTGCTATTCCGTTGCATAGACACTACACAAAAGATTTCATCAGTAGTACCGAGAATGACTATGAATTACTTAAAGATGTTTTTTAATTTGATTTATGCATATTCAAGCTCAACTACTTTTAGTATAGATGTTTGACCCGTAGCCGGTCGCAGACATTTAGCCGACAACCAAATAGCCTTCAAGACATTTAGCAGATTGCAGTTAGCTGAGACGTGCATTTAGCCGATACGTACATATAGCCGACAACACAATTAGCTGAAATTTACATACAGCGTACAGGACAATTGATCGAAACGGACATATAGTAATAATTTTAGCAATACAGACAATTGGCCGACAGGCAACTGGCCGAACGTGGCAATTAGCCGGGAGGACATTTAGCCGAAAAGGCGATTAACCGACAGGACATTTAGCTGATAGTATAATTAGCCGGTACTTTTCTAACATTTTTCGACACCCCTCATGAGATACATCGCATTGGAGCCCTTTGATCACTCTTTCATATTATGTACCTCCCGTTCCCCCTCCCCCAATTTGTATCACCGGGAGCATTTTTCTGACTTTTCCGACATCCCTCAAGTGATATATCATTGGACTGGGCAGCCCTTTGATCACTCTTTCATATTATGCACCTCCCGCTAGGTTGCAGTTAATTTGCAGTTTGGTTACAATTGCGATTAGTTACTCTTAGATTACGGTTAGGTTATAATTAAGTTACGTTTAGGTGATAATTAGATTACACTTAAGTTACAGCTTGGTCATGGTAAAGTTATGTTACAGTTACATAACATTTAGCATATGATTAGGTTATAACTAGGTAAACGTTATTTACAGTTAGATTATGGTTAAGTCCCAGTTAGGTTACATTTAGGCTACAATTAGGTTACTGTTAGGTTTTAGTTTGGTTACGGTTACTTCATAATTAGGTTACACTTAGGTTACGTTTAGATTATGGTTATGTAACTGTTCGGTTATAATTAGGTTACGTTTAGGTGATAATTAGATTACGCTTAGGTTACAGCTTGGTCATGGTAAAGTTGTGTTACAGTTACATTACTGCTAGCATACGATTAGGTTATAATTAGATAAACGTTAGTTACAGTTAGATTACGGTTACGTCCCAGTTAGATTATATTTAGGCTACAATTAGGTTACTGTTAGGTTTCAATTAGGTTACGGTTACTTTATAATTAGGTTACCGTTAGGTTACGTTTAGATTACGGTTAAATAACTGTTAGGTTACGTTTAGGTGATAATTAGAATACGCTTAGGTTAGAGCTTGGTCATGGTAAAGTTATGTTTCAGTTACATTACAGTTAGCATACGATTAGGTTATAACTAGGTAAACGTTAGTTACAGTTAGATTACGGTTACGTCCCAGTTAGGTTACATTTAGGCTACAATTAGGTTACTGTTAGGTTTCAGTTAGGTTACATTTAGGCTACAATTAGGTTACTGTTAGGTTTCAGTTAGGTTACGGTTATCTTACACTTAGGTTACGTTTAGGTTACAGATAGATTATAGTTACGTTACAGTTTGGTATTGGTTAGGTTACAGTTACGCTACAGTTAGTTTATGCTTAGGTTATAATTAGGTTAAGATCAGGTTACAGTTACGTTACAGTTAAGTCGGATGAATATCCTGTCGGATGAATGTCCATGTCGAATAATTGTCCTCTGTTGGCTAACTGTCTTGTCGGCTAACAGTCGCTGTCGGCTAAACATCCTGTCGTCTAATTGCTGTCTGCTAAATGTCCCGTCGGCTAAGTGACATTGTAGCATATAAATAAATAGGGATATGACAAAAAACTGGATACATGGCCGTCCATGGATAGCAATTCTTAAGCTAATGTTAGCCTTAGAAGTGTGATATCAGTAATTTTCAGCGTATTTATTTCTGAATTAAATTTCAGCTCAGTATGTGGCGTGTATAAAAATTTATAAGGAACATACAGAGCTTCACAAAACAATTGAAGTACGTTTCCGTCTATTGTTAGGAATTAATAAATGTGTATATTCAAATGTGTTATGTGTTTTTCTAACTGAACTAAAAATGTAGGAAAGGGTTCATAATCCATACTTGACACATGGTTTTCCTTTCTTGTTTTATTTATTTTCAATAATTCATCTTCTTATGTTTTTGTATTTCTCAGTTGCAATAATCATGATTTTTAGGGTTCCGTACTTAAAAAGTAAAAACGGAATCATTATAAGATCACTCCTGTGTCTGTCTGTCACAGCCATTTTACTCGTAAACTACGGAACGTGGGAAGTTCAAATTGGGAGATGTAATAAAGACTATTGACCCACATATTTACAGATTATTGAACATTCACAAATATATGTGGGAAAAACGTAGAGGGGATAATTAGGTTATTTAAAGAAGAAGTATATTTTCTTTGTGTATCGTTTGGGGTATCGGTTAAAAGATTCCGTAACGCATAACTCAAAAATACATTTCTTTTAATTTTAGATATTATATTTTCAGAGATATCGTCGAAAATGTAGTGCAAAAATGTGCGCCCCCCCCCCCTCCCCCCCCCCCCCAATCTATTTTCAAATCTACTGAAACTAAAATTATGAAAAAAATTAGAGGTAGTAGAGGTTAATTTAATACTCGCAGGAAAATTATAGCCATTGCCCTAAGTGGCATAGTTTTTCATAAAATCGCATTTTTCTGTTACATACAGATTTCTATTTGCGGGCATTCAGCAAAGGTATCGAAGAGCGCTAAAGGTACCTATCGTATCAAAAGTATAAAAGCATTGTTTATAATGATTTTCGAAAAAAAATCGTCGGTAATTCGCCGAGATATTAAGACTCCTGTCACTGCCGGCGAAGACACTAACGAGCTAATGCTAATCCGATGGGGAGGAAAAAGTAAAGAAAGGTGCGATGTAGAGACGGATCTCGGCTATATAATGCCAAAAAAAAAATTTAAACTATCGAAATACAAAATAGATATTAGAAAAATCCTTCCCTATACGATTAGCATTAGCTCGTGATTGTCTTCGCTGGCAGGGGCAGGAGCCTTAACCCTTAAAGACACGGTTGGTTTGGACATACATAATGGCAGAGGCGGCGTACTCTATATACCATCGGTTTTTAAATACTAGATAACAACTTTTAATGATATATATGTGTAATGCAATACCCAGTAGCAGCATAAAAGCAGTAAACATCAAATTGTTAAAAACAGACCAATTTAATTATAATTAATCGCATAAATACTATGGGATTCGCGACTAGTTTGCGTTGAGTGGATCTCTCAATACGCCTCCCGTGTCTTTAAATGATAATTAAAGACCTATTTGAAAAAACGCGGCACGGACAAAGTCGAGTTGCATCTTTGCGACCTCCTTTCGAAACGCGCGTAGTACAACGCCAAGTTTAAACTTTGAACAAGGATTTTATTTCATCTACACTGTAAAAAGAAAAATATTTCTATGTTGAATTTAGTTTTATGAAATGCCAAATGAAATTTAAATATGCAGTACTTTTATTGTTAGTACCAAATTAAGTTCACCATATCCAGATTAAGATACGTTTAAAAAAAGAATTATACAAAATAGCAATATTTAATTTTATTTCGGCTTCATATCTCTTTGAACCTTTGTGGTATACTCAATCATACTTTTCTAATATATACAGCTATACCCAACTCTACGTTGTATAGGTTTTTCCAAAGTTTCATTATTCTTTTAAATAATACAGTTAATAATTCATATATTTATTGTACGGAACTCTCTGAGCGCGAGTAATACTCGTACTTGACCGTTTATTTTATATACAAGCTATATGCATTGGTCTGCCAAGTCGTATCTTGGTGGAAACCATCTGCAGAACATCAATTTAGTGGTTGATCCGCAGGTTTACCATTGTGTTTTCATGCACCCAAACTTCAATATTTTCATACATTTATATGCTGCAAAATACAATGATAAACCAATCGATCAAAAACTAAACTCCGGTGTGCAGGTGTTTTCTATCAAGATATGACTTAGCAGACCATTTGCATTTTAATATGCTAATTGAGTTCTATCTAAACCTAAAATTTCAGCCTTCAACTTGATGAGCTGATGGTCTGTGCAATTGCCACCCGTCGAACAAATCCCTTCCTTTGAAATCTTGTATCACTCTTTAGGAATCTGTGGACAGGCACAAAAACATCCTATCTGTGTTTTTATACCTAGATTGTGTATAAAAACCTTTTTTAATTCATTACTCTGAATTTGGAGATTTTTGTAACAAATACAGCTGTATTTTTTTTTTTTTTTTTTTTTTTTTTTTTTGAGAAAGACTTTGTTTTTATTTTCTCTGAAAACTGCTTGGATTTTTCATTACATTGATATGCAATTCTGATAATGAATTTCATAGAATTCCATTTCAAAGCAATATTTCGAATTTCTTCCAATTTTACCAAAGCATTCTTTTTCTTTATCAGAAATCAGTGAAAATAAATTTATTTTTCTGCATCTTTATCTTTAGACTAAGTTACAATTTTATTTTCCCCGCATTGCTGATAGAGATTTTTTTTTTACCTTGTCAGTTGAAAGCTCACAGTCAAATATCTCCAGAGATTCTCCATCTTCTTCCTCTACTTCCCAGTTAATAATCAGGAGGAGTTGCCGTAATATCCTTTACCAATCTGTGTCCTATATCGGAATTTGGTAAATTAGCAGTGCTTTTAGTTTATAGTCTTTACTTGACCTTACCGATCATGACAGTGTTAAGCTATCATTCGTTGTTGCTAAGAAACTGTTAGGATAGCTGAGGACGCTCTATAACCGGGCTAGTTATTACTTTTTCGATTTTTGTTTCAGATATTTTTCTTTAAAATTACTTTTACTTTCATATCCGCTCTAAAATTTAAACTATCCTATTATATATATAAAAAAAAAACTATAGCCAAAATCGAAAAGTAAAAGCTAGCCTCACTGTCGATAGTCACCAGATATCCTATGCAAAAAAAAGAAAAAAAAAAGAAAAAGAAAAAATCATTCAAAAATATTAAAATCAAAGCGAGAAATATGAAAATGACCCCCCCCCCATAGACTTAAAATTGGCGTTTTCATTCCTTCCCGTGTCTGAAATAGGCGTGCATGCATCCAATTCTTTGAATAGCCTTGTATATTATTATATTTTTATTTTCCAAACATATCTTTCTAAATGTAGTTGAATTTGAAAATAAAATTAATCAATTTCTCAACAATTCTTCCTAGTTCTTTTGCGTAGCCCTATACGTAGTCTATCGAATTTATATATATAATCTAGTATGCAGAAATTTAGTTAAAAACGTATATCATAGCTGAAATCTCACTTTCAGCAATCATCCCTAATAGACAATACTTCATATGCAATATTGTATCCAATATCTTTTATGTGCCCCTGTAAATTAAATAAAATGTGATGCACATCATATTATAATGTAAGCATCATATTGTAAACCTCAGTAACGTATATGAATTCCATCTTGTTTGAAATCGTGAAACATAACTAAAACACACTTTGCAAGCAGTTTTTTCTGTAATAAAACTGAACCCTTTTCTGTGACCCTGTAAATGAATGATAAATGCTTTGCTATCCCTTCAGAAAGCATGTTTTACTGCGCCTCATAAATTCATATCAATTTCATTATGTTGTAACAGAAAACGTTATTAAAATACCCCGCAAACGTTTTTTCTTCGTAGTCCATAATGTAACGAAATATACTTTTTAATTCCCCTGTACAAGTACCTATGCTCTTCAATAATGCGAATAAATTGTATGTTTAAAATTGTTTTATGTCATTAAAATACACGCAAATGTATTTTCCCACATAGACCATAATATAAAATACTTTTGAATGTCCATGTAAGTGAAGTATAAAATATTAAAAGGTAATACGTATTAGAAAAAAAAATTGCTAGCTAGTATATTTTTATAAAATGCTATATTTTATCTTACAGTTTCATAACTTTTAGTTTTACATTATTAAAGTTAATGATAAATTTTCGCGTTTCCTAACCGTTGCAAAAAAAATATCTTTGCGTTACATTTGAGAACCCACGCAGGTTACGGGGAAAAAATGTAAACGCTAATGTTAAATATATGGGAGCGTTATTTTCAAATCTCACTTCCTTTTTATCTCACTTCCTTTTTAACATTTTAAAATGATTTTTTTTTTTTTGTATAGGATAGCTGAAGACGATCTACAACCGGGCTAGTTTTTACTCTTTCGATTTTGGTTTCAGATATTTAAAAAAAATACTTTTAATTTCGGAACAGGGGTGAATCGTTTCTGAAATTGAAACTTTCCTAATATATATATATATACTAAACTAAACTCTGCGGCTATACAATCCATGAGGATCAGGGCCGACAGTGCCCATCTCTGTTTTCTTGACCCTAGGCCCGAGGTGCTATACAGCATGCGTCCCGGCCAGGTGGTCAGCCTAACGCGAGACCCTCGGTGTTTAGTTCCCAAGCAAGCTTGGTACTCATTTTATCGACCCCAAAGAGATGAAAGGCTGAGTGAACCTTGCCCAGTCGGGAGTCGAACTCTCGACCTGCGGTACGGCAGTCAGATGCCCTGACCACTACACCACTGGGCTTTATATATATATATATATATATATACCAAAAAACACACACTACTCATCCAATCCCAAAACTACTGAACTACAGAGAAAATTAACAAAATAACCATGGAAAAAACTTACTAACAAAACCATGAACGAAAAGAAAACATTCAATATATATATATATATATATATATATATATATATATATATATATATATAAAATAAAAATCTAAAAAGTAAAATCTAGCCTGGTTGAAGATCGTGCTCAGCTATCCTATGTAAAAAACATCATATTAAAACAAAGCGAGAAATTTTAAATTAACGCCCCCATAGACTTCATTTTACTTTCTCTCCGTGTCTGAAGTGGGCTCTTTAAAAAATATATCTGTTACACAGGACAAATTTCGTTCTCCGACTGTTAAAGGTGTACTGTCCCCTTAAAAATAATAAATATTAAAGTAATGAACTATAAAAATATTTCTTTAAAATTTTGAACAAGTTGATTTACAATTTTAAAGTTAACAATCTTTAAAACTTATTAACTTTAAATTCTGCTGATTTTTAATTAAAAAAACTGTTTTTCGAACGTAAAATGTTAAATTGTCGAATATTTTATACATATACAAGAATAGGAGGCTTGAAAACCAGTCTCCTGGCCAGGCCACAAATATGTTCTAACAAATTATGACTTCGTAATTATTTGTTAACTATTTTAACTTAAAAAATAATTTAAAAAATACTCGTCTATTTTTTTACCATTTTACTTAATAAACTAGGACTGAAATTTGATTCCTTAATAACTTCTATATGTTGTAACTCCCTCTGTGTGGTTCTGAAATTGTTTATATAAACGAAATGTATAATTTCCTTCGTTATTCATAGAAATATAGAATTTAAAATATTTCATTCTTTCAAGAGTCTTTTGTTGAAATTAAACAATAATTTTAGAAAAAAATAAATCCAAGGTTTGAAATAGGAGTGATCTATTTTAACACGATACAATAATCCAATCACAATTAAATCGTTTCCATTTGCTAAAGTGTTTGGATACTAGCCAATCATATTTTTAATAGGCGTGGTTTTCATCGTCTTGGTAGAGGCGGAGCGCATAACATTACGAGGCCATTTTTGACACATTTTTCATCAAAATCTTTGCATATTTTGCTCAGCCTAATTGTAGTAGAACTATTGAAAGCATGTTATTGGAAAGATTAAACTCTATATTTTCGTTGTTATTAAAAACATTTTCCTGAATTTTGCTGATATGAATGTTATAAGACTAAAAAGGACACAATACCTCGAATTTCACTGGATCCTAAATTGACAGGATCCTGAGAATTAAACTACAACGAAAATCGGAAAAGTAAAAAATAGCCCGTAAACAGATAGTCCTCAGCTATCCTGTGCAAAAAAAAATCATTTAAAAATATTAAAAATCAAGCAAGATATTTGAAAACATTGTTGCCATAGACTTATCATTAGCGTTCGAACTTCAAGCCGTGACTAGTGTGGCCTCTTAAGGCACCACACCGCTAATCGCTTGAGAGCGTAGGCGGTCTGCGGGTTTAACTCTCGCTAATTCCGTTGCACTCGCTTTGTGGAGATTCCGGATGTAATTTTTTAGTGTTGTAAATTTTCTTGTGCTATCTCGTCCTTATATATTGACGATGACTTATAAGCGAGCCCCTGATGTCAAGCACACAAGTCAGATGTATGTGTTCCATAAATAAATAAATAAATAAACTAAAGGACTGCTAACAAGATTGAAATCTAAAAAAAAAGAAACTTTTTTTAATGCCATCAAATTTTAATTTTTACTCTTTTTTTCCATGTGTAAAATAAAATTATGTCAATTTAATATTTTTTTATTGTTAACTTATGAGTGTCTTCCGATTATTTTGCATTTTTAAGAGTTTAAACTTTATTTGAAATATCATGTGGGTTTTTCTATTACGAAAATATTTTAGGCATAGTGTACTGACGGTACTTCAACGTACCACTTTAATTAATTAGCTCTATAGAATTAAATTTCGCACGGGTGAGTATATTTTTTTATGAATATCCTTTAATTTTCTTTGTTGTAACCGAAAAAAAGATTACAGTAGATCATAATGCAGTAGATAAAGAGTTAAAATGCTGAGGCAATAGTGGACTACAGCTGAGATAAAGTTGCATTTCACCATGTTTCTAATTAAGTTTGAAATGAAAGTTAACTTAATAAAATAAATATTATACATTTATACATACAGAGTGTACCTGAAAAGGGAGACAAAACTTTACGGGGTGATAGAAAGCAGCTATACGAGCAAATTTCGTCATAGAATGTATGGTCGGAACGCAAGCGGTGAGAAGTTAAAAGGTAGTTTTCCACTTTCGCAGTTAAAAAATTAACACAAAAATGAGAGAAGATACTTTAGAAAACATTTTATTAACAGGAATGTAATTAATGTACATGCTCAAAGAAATTGCTCAAAAGATCGTCTGCCAGCTGTATAGCACGTTTCACACCTGCGGGATAGGGATTGACGCACATTTGCGAAGACACCAGGCAATTCCCGAATATCAACGGCAATCATGGCGATTAGATCCATATCGGTTTCAATGAGGCACTCATATATTGGGTTTTTCATTTGTCCCTACAGGAAAAAGTAAATACGAGAGACACGGCGATCCTGGTGGCCACGCTATGGGACCACCTCGACCCATCTATCGCACTGGGATAGTGGAAAACTACTTTTCTACTTCTCACCGCTTGCGTTCTGACCATACATTCTATGACGAAATTTGCTCGCATAACTGCATTCTATCACCCCGTAAAGTTTTGCCCACCTTTTTCAAATACACCCTGTATATTTAGCGTCTAGCAACTGATTTAAAATGCTGAGGCAATAATAGACTCAAGCGCAAATAAAGATTCATTTCACCATGTTTCTAATTAAGTTTAAAATTAAAGTTAACTTTGTAAAGTAAATATTATATATTTATACATATATTTAGCGTCTCGCAACTGCTTCAAAATGCTGAGGCAATAATGGACTAAAGCTGAAATAAAGATGCATTTCACCATGTTTATAATTAAGTTTTAAATGGAAGTTAACTTAATAAAGTAAACATTTTCATTCAGACTGTTCAAGAATTTCTTCTCTTTACTTACTGACAAAATCATTTTCGTCTCTGCAAGTATAAAATTTACAGGCAGATGTGCATTCAGATAACAAATAATAGAACACTTTTATTTATTTTACAATTAAAGTAAAAATATTTCAACAAATACTGTCATGATCGCTGTCTTAAAATGGATTTAAGGACCTTGCAAATCGCAAAAAGATGATCTTAAAAATCAATTGTAAGACCTGGTGCATTAGAGGAAGACATTTCGATTATTTATATGAAAAGAGTACAAAGGTGAAGATGAAAATGGTTTTAAATTATGTCGGCATGTTTTTTAACTGTTTTGCTGTATTTGTATTTGATTTGATTTGATGTTGCTTCCATACCTTTAACATCGATTTTATTGTCTTAAATAATCATGCATGCTATTATGAAGTTCAAACACATTCTTCTAACGAACGATCCACCCAAACAGATGGCATAGGACAGAATTGGATCACTTATTTCAGAAACCGTATAAGTGCTGAATTTCGTGCTTTGAGAAATTTAAAAAAAGCTGTCTAACTTAGCTAAAAGTAGGAGAGACCGGGGGAATGACGACATCTTAAGGGAATTTAAATTTTTTCGCCTCAAAAAAATGTTTATTTTTTAATAGTAAAGATTCTAAAGCTGAATCATGATCATTAGTATCTGTATAAATTTAACCTTAATCATAACTGTAAAGTAAGCACACATAAAAAAATTTCTTTCAATCTCTGTACAGTGGCGGGATTACCCAGGATACTGGGGTAATTCCGCCACTGTATCGGGGTAATGACGCCATCCTTTAATGACCTAGTAAATACATAAAATGAATACTAGGAAACACATTAACTACTGAAAATATTTAGAAATCAATGTAATTTAGCAGAATAATGAATAATTACAATGTTCCTTGAGCTAGATTTATTAATGTGCTAGGCTTACAATTTAATTCAAATTGCAAAAGTCACCTTTTGCCATGGTGGCGGCATTACCCCGAGAGGACAATATGGCGGAAATCCCCAGCAAAGCCGAAAGAAGAACGGAACTTGTTCAACAAATTGCATCAAAATGTCGGCGAATGCATGTAGATTATGGATAATATTATCTTAAGAACTTAATGTTATAATAAAACATGTTTACCTCTACACATTTGAAGCTCCAAAATAAGAAGAAACTAGATGAAAACTAAATTTTTCACTAGAACAAACGAACAACAAAATCACTCTCACTGTTTCTATTGTTGGCCGCTATAGTGCAGGCGCTTTCACTATCTCAAACTGCTGTTAGTTTTTAAACTAGGCGGGGTGGCGGCATAACCCCGAGTGGCACCATTTCCCCGGTCTCCCCTAGACATTTTCTTACGACAAAATTGGAGATTCTAAAAAACAGCCCCCAACATCATATGGTGAAGTAATTTATTCATTAGGTTTCGGGTTGAATGTCACATGATTACACACTCATACACACATGTGTGCAAAATTATCACATATAGAAACGTGTTGGATAGATCAGGGAGTCTACCAGTAGCATGGATCGACGACAGATCATTAAGCCCGCAGGAATCCCACGATATTTCGACCAGCTATTTTGCCAGTACATTCAGAAGCTCTTATGTACCCCACGCAGTGTTCGATTCATGAGGTGGTCCGGGGGGAAGGGGCATTCACCCCGACCAATGAGATGTGCCTCCCGGAAGATTTGAGATTTTGTATTTTCAAAGGTCAAAAAGTGCGAGCCACAGAAAACCCTCCCGGAGAAAAGTGTGTGGATTCAACACTGTACCCACGCACTGTTTTAAAGCGGTATACAGAAGTAAACTTGTGATCCCGACACTTTTTACTTGCGTTGCCTGCCATCAACTCTTGAATGTTGATGATCTTTCTGAAATGATGTTAACTTAAAACGTCAGATTGGCGATGTATAGTACTCTCTGATAAGTGTCCTTCATTTTGGGGGCAGATTACTATCGTGTTGGGCGAAACAAAATTGTCAAAATAACGTTCAAGATCTCACTATAACGCTCCATATCACATGAATTTTATTCAGACAGTTATAGCTGATACACATTAATAGTGCTTTAAAAAGAGAATGGTTTGGTGGCGGTATAATGATTTAAATCTCTATTTTCCTGAAAATTATAGCGGATCTTCGTACTTTTGTAACCAAATACGTGAATGCTTCTCTAACAAAGTTAGCAGAAACTTTTGCTGTATCGCGAAGCATACTTTTAAACTCTTCACATCATCCAAGGACTAGTTTTCTGATCACCAAGATAGAGTTTTACATTTGCCATTACTTCCACAGTTACCCGATCTCCATTCTCCATATTACAGCAAAACCACCTAATCTCAGGACATGTGTATATTACGTAGCAAATGAATGGGTTAAGTCGAACAATCACGTCGTGCTTTTTACGATATATTGCTGGATTAGTACTATAACCTCCTGAGACCTGGCATCCATTTAAATGGATGTTTTGCTTTCGCCTTGTATTTCGTTAAATTTCATTGTAGCAATCTAAAACCAGTTTGGCATGGTAATGTATGAATCAAAAATCAACACTCAGCTTTTGGATTTTGGCAACAGTAACTACTTTGTTTACTAAATGGCGTAATAAATGAGTCAAGTTGGAATTCTACGTTCTGCTGGTAACTTTCGTTTTTATGTTATTTTAATTTGTTTAAAATATATTTTTTTCTTTTTTGCAATTTTAATAGCAGATGTTAATATTTGCCTTATGTTCTTTATAATAAATTCTATTCTTTCTCATACTTTTAGCATTTTTAAAATTATTTTAAAGCTAGTTGTGGCCTGAACATCCATTTAGATGGATGTGCTGTAAAACAAAATTAAAAAATCGAAATTTATTAACTTCTTTAAAAACATCATTTTTGATGCCTATTTGTTGAAAAAAATCATATTTTTAAAAATATATGCATTATATTTTGCTTGGGTCTCAGGAGGATATATTAATCAGCCATTGGTGAGGTTGTATAACAGTCGTACCACTTAGTGGAAGCATCGCTATTAGAGGTGTCAACACTGTAGAAATTTAGCAGCTGTGGACAGATAGTTGACTTATTTAATCAATTCTATCGATTGTTGATAGTGATGAGATTGGTGAAGTCCAATCAAACAACCATAGATTCATTGATACAGTCAAGGCAGATTAGGCCGCATGAGTGGTGAAAAAAAAAAGATGAAGAAATCCAGGGTTTTCCCAATAAAACATAGGCTGAAGTCATTGGAAACTGTTTATTTCATCACAACATATCAGCGTAAACATTTCCCACAGGTTGAAAATTTATAAGAGCCACCATGCTTGAGCACGAACTAATTATACATGCGAAAAAGATGTTAAAGAACGATTTAAATATTCTACATGACTTTGGACACCAGGTAACAAATTAGGTAAACAAAGAAACAGCACAAAAATCTTTCTTCTGAGCTCATGCTCGAGCGTTTTATTAGAATACGCGGAGGAATTCCGATTGAAATGCAAACTTCAGACTAACCAAACAAATTCATGAGCGAGACATGAAAGAAACTGCGATCCGCCACTCAACCAATGGAGAGCGATCGAGAAGCATCATAGAAATGAATCTCGGCTCTGCTGACGGAAGGATTCCAATGTGATTCGACTGACGCTCACCAGGCTGGCGGAAAATTGAGATGGAATAAAATAAAAATGTAAAAATGGCTTTTATAAGCATTCGAAAAATAAAGTAAGTCCGCTCAGAATTTTACAGTTTGGTAGCTGATAAAAATTAATGAAGGGATTAAAAGCTTAGATTAAGTTTTTGAATATAACTATTATTAACATACGCGTTTTAATTTTATAGGACTTTAACTAGAAATAAATAATAGAGAGTATTAAGAAATATGGAAATAATGAATACCCCGGCAATTTAAAATAATTTAAATGAATAATAAAAGTAAAATTTTTATATAACGTGTATACTATGTATGTGTACCCTACCTGTATAATTTGGCCTCTTTCAGAGTCCATCAAATATCGCTTTTATAATTTCGTTAAGTGTATAAGATATCTACCAGTTTTAAGTTGACAAGAAAGTGGTTGTACCGCTGGTGGTCAACTTACACAATTTTCCCTCTATTGGGTCTTTGTAGTCAGTTTTGTTGACAACTGTGCTATTCTCATCTATCACCATTCCCAAAGTTTTACAAGGAAGAATGAAATTTTTTTAAAACTATTCAGAATCTCTATTTACCCAATTCAAACAGGCTTGAAAATTGATCATCGGCTATAGTAGTCAACTTTGCTTGTTTTCCATTGCGTTTCTACATTTTTGTCCATCCCTTATGTGTGCGTGTGTGTGTTTCAAATAAATGTTCTTGTCAAATTATTTGCAACGCTATATTAGCTTTCTTACGTGTAATTTGCGTGTTTTTTCTTTGATTGTTTAAATATTTCTGAAACTTTTTTTTTTTTAAATATTAACTTTCAATTCAAGAGTTGGCAGGCCCCAACAATCTAATATAATGATGTAATATTTTTCTCAATATTCCTAAGTTAACGGTTAGCAAATTAGATGTATGAATTTATGATTTTTTAATAAATTAAAACTGTAAAGATTCTGAAGAATTTTTTTTTTCATTCAGAGTTCATTAAAATCTAGTAAGTTTGAATAACTTAATTAAAAACCGTTATTTTTCAAGTTAAAAAAGTTGGAACATAAACAAAACGTATGAATTAAGCTGCGTCACTTATCTTCTAATTTGGCGATTTTGGCCTTTTAATTAAAAGTGAAGCTAAGAGAATTTTAAAAAAAGGCAATATCTTTTTTTAGCTTACGAATTGTAAAAAAAAATAGCAATGATTTCTTTTTATAGAAACAAGAATAATTATAGGTAAAAAAAAAAAAAAAAAAAAAAAAAAACTAATTTTAATGAAAAGATTTGTGATGAGAGACAATCTATATAAAGTAGTCCATGTAGAGCAATGGTTGCCAACATGGAGCGTACGCCCCACTGGGTTGGGTGAGGGGAGGGGGGGGAGGTAATTTGACATTTTAGGGGGGGGGAGGGCAATTTGATATTTCTCACTCACACGTTCGCTATCAATTACCTTTGTCTTTTTTTTTTTCAGAGAAATGTTGGAAACTAAAAATAAACGGAATACAAGCAAAATTTAAAAAATGTTTTTTTTAATTAAATTTTAAAAAATTTCTGAAACAAATGTATAAAATAGAATCTTCACTAGAATAATTATACGAATAATCTTTTCAGACAGTTTGACACAATTTATTTATTTATTTATTTATTTAGTTGTAAAAATCTCTATCATTTTTCTGGTTAATATTTGTATTTTATAATTTTTTGTCACGCTTTCCATTATTTATTAAATGAGCTTTTCACATCTATTCGCTCTGATCTATGTCACATGAAGAACCTTCTACCCTTAAAACTACTTGAAAGTAATACATAAATTTGACTGTCTTGAACATATTTAACCTAAAAAATATATGAAATATCAAAATGATGTATTACTAACTTTTTAAATCTTAAATAGCTTTAGAAAAACTAATCAAATGGGTAGATAGTAAATATCTGTGCTCATTTTACACGGTGAATAAATTTACATGATGACATATACATTTTAAATTTTAAAATCAGATAATACATGGAAGACAGTTGAGGCGTTGAGAACCAGAATGGGCCAACCTCGCCAGCTGCGATTTCGAGAAAAATGCTTTCAAAAATTTTCATCAACTTTTTGTCAAACTCTTTTAAGCCAGTTTTTAAAGTAGCCAGATGAGACAAAACTTCTACAATAATCATAGGGTGATTAAGATGGCAGCGCCAGAGTGGCAAAGCCACTTGATCCACTTTTGCACTGCCAGCTCGATGTACAAAATAAGTTGAACTATCTGTTAAACAAGCCTTATCGCATAAAATATATAATGTGAACATTAAAAATTTCACAGTCTTACTTAAAAGGCGACTAATGTAATGAAAAAGATGTTACAAGTTTAAAATATACATTTTATTTGAAAACTTCTTAGTACTTTCAAACCTTCTAGGTTCATCATCAAAGAATATCTTGATAACTAAATGTTGTCTATTTATACAATTACGTCACTCTGTTTTGATCTTTTGAGACGGATCAAGATTTTATTTGCCATCCATCATCAGAGAATCAATAGAGATCTTTCTTACGCAATGAGAATATTTGCAATGATTCAGTGTCCATGGAGCTCCCTAAAATTTGGAAAGAAATGCTGCACAGAATCATCAAACAATAATCTAAAATAATTCACGTTCACAGATTTCCATTTTAGGTAGATTTCGTATGAAATACTACCTATTGGGATCGTTCCTATGTTGGAATTTCTGAAAATTTTTGCAGATCTACACCGATCATGACCCCTAGAACCCAAAACCACCCTCAGTAAAAAACTTTATATATATATATATATATATATATATATATATATATATCACTTTCTTCTGGACACGATAACTTTCGTAATTCTGCACCAATCTCTTCCAAACTGATACATAAAATCAATGGGCACAAAATCTCGGTCAAGTTCGTTAATGGGCAAAATCGGACCAAGGGGAGGGAAATAGGGAGGGGTTTTGTGAAAACAGAAAACCCCCCATAACTTCTTAATTTTTGTACATATCAAATCAGTTTAAAGTTTTTATTACTTCTAAAAATAGGGCCAAAAATGTATGTATCACAGATTTTTGATAAAGTTAAAAATGGGCTCAAGGGGCGCAAAAAATAGGGTTTTTGGGAGAAAAAAAATCATAACTTCGTCAATTCTCAAGATATCAAATTCAATTAATTTTATTATAAATCTCCTTAACATTATCTAAAACTTTTATATTCACAAGTTTTTGATAGGAGCAATTCGTACCGCAAAAAAAAATTAAAAACGAAAACAAAAAGGGCGTTTGAAGAAGAAAAAAATCCATAACTTCGTCAATTCTCAAGATATCAAATCCAATTAATTTTATCATGAATCTCCTTAACATTATCTACAACTTTTATATTCACAAGTTTTTGATAGGACCAATTCGTACCGCAAAAAAAATTAAAAACGAAAACAAAAAAGGGGTTTGAAGAAGAAAAAAATCCATAACTCCGTTAATTCAAAAGATATAAAATCCCCATGAATTTATCATATATCTTCTTAATATTGTCTACAACATCTATATAGACAAGTTTTGGATAGGACCAATTCTTAGAGCAAAAACAAATTAAAAATACATACCGGTTGAAGTAAAAAATGATCTTAGTAAGGGTGTATTCAAATCCAAACTGCTTATTTTCTTACTCATTTTATAATTCATTTTTGCTCTCAAAGGCTTCCAATTGGTACGTTTTCTTACTCAGAAATTATATAATGTACCGTAATGGTCGATTTTCTGATAGGGGCAGAATATATTTTTTAAAATGCTGTTAAAAAGGGCATTTTGAACCGAATTTACCGAAGCGGATTGTGTTGGAAAAAGCATTGTATTAAGGATGCGCTTAAATCCAAACTACTTATTTTCTGACTGGTTTTTAAATTCATTTTTGCTCTCAAACGCATTTAATTGGTAGATTCGCTTATTCAGAAACTATATAATGTACCGTAATAATCGATTTTTAGATAGAAGCAGAATATATTTTAAAAAATGATGTCAAAGTGGGCATTTTGAACGGAATTTCCCGAAGCGATTGTGTTAGAAACGAAAAATATTGTCCTTCTGAGAAAATAATTGTTTATATATCAAGTTTTAATTAATTGAACAAAAAATAAAAACACAGGTCGCTTATAAATCTCTTCAAAAATCACGTCAGCAAGTTTCATATTTTTTTTTAATTAAAAATGAATCTGGAATTATGCCAGAAAATTTCGAGTTGTTGAGCATGGAAAAGTATTTTTTTGAATACCGCCCTAACATGATTCTGATAAAACCAGCTATTATATGAAAATGAAATAAAAACTGGTCAAGAGCGGCCAGATAAAATTGTTAAAGTGGATTTATCTATAATCATGATTTAGTTTTTGTTTGTGAAATTAGTATATTTGACTTCGAAATCTACCTCTGCCTGTAGGCCGGGCCGGCAGGGATTTTTTAATATTGCAGTTAATTTCATTATCCTTGTGTTCGCGTGATTTTTGTTTATTAGTTTTTGTTTACTAGTTTTTCGATTTGAATTTTTGCGAAATATTTTTATCGTTTTATTTTCTTGAGAACGTTGCCGTCTGATGCAATGAAACATGTCGAAATGTAAATAAATAAAATCTATTTCACCTTTTTTTAAATTTATGTTTATCAATCATAACAATAATTGAGTATTTTGATATTTTGAAGTGATTTTTATATATAGTTTATAAAAGAGATCTAATTAAGAAAAAAGGCAAAAGAATCTTGTTTAAACTACTACAAATATGATTTTATTTTCTAAGAAATGACTAATTATTACTACCCCTTATAACATGAATAAAAATTTGTAAATTGGTTGACATGAAAAGCTCAAATAAAATTCATTTTACCTCTATGCAGAAGCATTCATCGGCATACTCAGTATCATTTTATAACATAAATATTGTATGAATTTCAAACGAGTAACCTATATCACAATATGCAAGAGTACAGCCATTCAATTGCTTTTCATTACAAATTTTCTTTCAACATAGTATCTCACTAACAAAATTATTAAATTTAATTTCAATACCATCATCGAATTAAAATTGATCGTCTATGTGTATCATATATCTCTAATCAACATGAATCTCATTCAACACAAAGTGGCCGCCATGGGAAATTAGATTTTCAATCCTTTCACAGTTGCCTAGATGTATTTTATAAATGTTTAACTACTTCCTCCAAGCTACATTAAATAAGAGACTTGTATCTTTTAATTTAGGCAATTGTCGAATTTACTAATGCCAAAACTTCGAATTAGATAATATTTGTTTAAAGGTTTTTGTTTTCGTGTAAAACTTCTGAGTAAGTTAAAATTTAAAGTTTTTAGTTATTGTTTCTAAACTTGTAACATGATAAATTTGTAAACAATGTGTCAAATATAATAAATTGTGAAAGAGAATCAATTACTTGTGATTGTGCAACTATTTCAATGCTATTTTAATTAAATTAGTGCTACTCTTTTAGCAGTCTTTTTTGCATAAACTTTTTAAATTAAACTTTAATTTCTTAATATAGTAAAACAGAAAACGGAATCTGACTATAATATATATTCGTATAAAACAGAAAAGTTGAATAGCCTCAACGAAAGAATGTAATTATATATACCTCCTTAGAAAAAAATAAAGAAAGAAAAGAAAGATTTTACTGTAATTTGAAAGATTTAATATATTTTAGCAATTTCTTTAGAAACTATGTGGCTTTGTTCCTTACGAGTTTCGCTGGCCAACCGCCCCGTCCAGACCTCGCAGGCTCTAAAAACATGCTAATTTGATCTGTTTTAAAAAGGTTACTCGATTACAAATGATTGAAGGATATTATCACAAACAGTGGCGATCTTCTGTAATCGGGTTGCCATTAACTTTCCCTCTGACTCCGGGATTTTTTGGTTCCCAAGTCCACATCCACCACTTTCACGACAACTAATGTCTTATTTCGTGATTGATTAAGTAAGATCCATCACATATGTGGAAATCAATTTTTATAAAATTGTTACGTAAGCAATGCCGTTGTCTCCTGCACTTTTATAATAACATTATACAAAAAATATTTTCTTTTTAGACGCTATAAGAAATAACGTTATAAGAACGTTTTAAATCTGGCGTAATTTTCCTCATTTAATGCTTTTTGCACTTAATAATTTAATTATTTTAAAAAAAGATTTAATCTTATAACATTCAAATATAAATATATTTTCAATTGAAAACTGCCGAGCAACAATATTGTTTGACCTTTTTAAATAGGACCTGATTTTTGTAATTAAATGCTTTTCGCACTTAATAATTTAATTATTTTAACGTTTTCCTCATCTTTTAATATACACGTACAAATATATTTTAGATTGAAAAGTGTTTAGCAATGTTATTATTTGGGCTTTTTAAAATGACGTAATTTTCATAATTAAATGCTTTCGCACGTAATAATTTAATAACTTAAAAGTTGTCTTAATCTTTTATTATTCATGTACAAATATATTTTTAAATGAAAAGTGTTTCGAAATGTTATTATTTGAGTTTTTTAATTTTGAGTTTTTGAGTTTTTTAATTTTCATAATTAAAGGCTTTTCGACCCTAATAAGTTAATAATTTAAAAGTTTTCTTAATCTTTTATGGACAGTATTCTTTTGACGTAACGTGTTGTAACTTGGCGCTTTTTTTAGCCTCGAACCGAAAGGAAGAATAGAGTCCTTTTTTTATGGATTATTAGATGGAAACAAATGCTAAACAATTTATATTCTTTTAAATGTAAATAAAATTTCTTTGATCGTCTGCATGAAGCAAATACAATGAACAGTATTCCTGTGACGTAACGTGTAGTAAAATGGCGTTTTTTATAGTCTCGAGCCGAAAGGAAGAATACGGTCCAATATATTTTTAATTTAAAAGTGTCTGGCGATGCTATTATTTGGGGCTTTTTAAAATGGCGTAATTTTCATAATCAATTACTTTTCGCACGCAATAATTTAATTATTTTAAAGTTGTCTTTCATTTTTAGTATTCACGTGTAACTATATTTTCAAATGAAAGATGTTTGAAAATATCATTATTTGTGCTTCTTTTTTTTTTTTTTTATCTGACAATAGTAGGCAAAAATTGAAATAAGTCTCTATTTAGATAATGAAAATTTTTAATAAAAAATTAAAAAAAAAAACCTTAAACAAGTAAAAATTGAATTTAGAAAATCAAAAAACCCGACTGCGTAAAAAGCGAACTAATTAATTATTTGTCATCAATGTGAAACTATTTTTTATATTACTCACCTATTTTTTTATTTACTTGTATTGATGACTTTTAAGTTGTGTTTAATTGTCAGTTCGTATCTATAAACATTGTTTTGATGAGGCCTATAGATGTCTATGAAATTTAGAGTTTCAGTAAAGCTAAAGATCCTACTTACACAACTTCCAGGTTGTGTAATATTTAAACGGAGCTTCTGACTGTAAAATAGTCAATGAAGCATCGTCTTCATTTTGAAAGACCTATCCAATCATAGGCCACTCAATAGAGTGCGTAAAAAAAAATTTCGTCTCTACCGCCATTTTCTATTTTACGTCCGCCATTTTCTATTTATAAAAACAAAACCTAGACTATAACCATCGGACGGTTAAGACGAATCGATAGAGACCTCATTCATTAAAATCCAACCAGCCGTTGTGGTGTTTCGAGGGTATAAAAAAATCCACATACCCAGATACGCACGAAACACATAACCCTTCTTGGCAGTCGGGTAAAAATAGACGAATTTAAAAAATGATTGGATAATACACACCACAATCTCGTCTAGTATGAGCCTGGAAAACACGTTGTAATTGCTTATGCAGAATTTTTGATCCTGTAAAACTTTTTTGATTGAACTATTTTAAACGATTGCAATATCAACAAGAAATAAAAACCATGCGTCAAGCATAGATTATGAAACACTTTCCAACACATTCAGAATAATGCAACACAACTGCACCGTTTAATAAGTTAAAATGTTGTGCCTAATTCAACCATATGGAAACACATAACAGAAAATCGAATTCCAGCTGTCCCCCCAAACAATCGGAAAATTACCCTAATTCTTTGAGCAGCCCGGTATAGGATATACAGTGTGTCCACGTATAATCTGACCGACCTTTATTTTCGCAACCGTTGGTCCTAGATGCATACTTCCAATTACAAAAATGGTCAAAATTAGGTGCAGGGTTACGATAAAAAAAAGATTGAAGCGAAAAAACAATTTAGTGAAGAATTACAGAATCTAAATTTTTATACGGTCCCCCGGTCCTATAAGTTATAGTTAGTAAAATTTCCCTTTTACACTGGCAAGTAAGGCAAAAAAAGTCCCGTTATTCTACGATTAAAATTGACCGAGTAATAGCCGTTTAAAGTTGGAGTATATTTTTTGCTGCATAGAAGGGGTCATTCACAAATTTAGTAGAAATATAATTTTGTCAGATATAATAAAGAAATGATTGAGAGTAAAATTAGCATTGCAATATAAATTTGGAATCTTTAATCATTCTGACATATTACTGCAAAATGTACAATTTGTACTGAAGATTATAAGAGGATAAAAATAAGAGATTTTTTGTTAAATAAAAGGATGAAAAACAACAGCCTCAATTCTTTACAAAATGATACATATTTTAAAATGCTGTTAGATTACACTGTCTTTCAAATTTTGGGTTGTGGCATGTTTTTTAGCTTTTGAAAATTGATTCTTATGTATCTTTTAGCACTGAATCCGAAAATGACCCTCATTTTAAACCATCACCAGGAATTTTCTCAAATCGCAAATTTCAAAGTTAAAAAGCTAAAAGTAAAATTGATCCCCCTCCCCTCCCAACCTCATTGGACCCCCGAGTGGTTTAGCTGGAACACCCAGTATAAGCCAAAAAAAATCTAATAAATTATTGAATTAAATAAAATTAAACTGAATAAAAAAGTCTTACATCTATTTTATAGTATCAGATTTTTCGCTATTTTTTAACCTTGAAATTTACGATTCGCGAAAAATTTTGACGATGGTTAAAAGTGAAGGTAATTTTTTGATTCAGCGTTAAAAAATACATAAAATGTAATTATAAAAGTTAAAAAATACAACCATCGCAGGTTTGTGTTATCTAATCTAAAACGCTTTCTTAAACTTCTTCACGGTATACTATCCGAATTTTTTTGTGTTATCCACTAATATAAGTATGTATAAGAGTGTAAGAGTCGAAAATCATAATAATATTGCATTATCATCGGATTTAAGTCAGTATGTAAAATTTAACTTCGATCGGACATTTGAAAGTAAGTTAAAGTTCGAGGACAAATTTTAAACTGGAAAGACGATCATTGCAAGTTAAATAAAACCTTATGAAAATAACATACTTTTAGTTAAAAGAAATCATAGCCTCAAATCCTTACAAAATAAAGCATATGTTACAATACAATTATTTTAACTAATCTGAAACTTAACTAATAAAAGTTAATCGTAATATTTACACGATTTCTTTCAAAGCGCAGATACCGTGAAATAAGTTTAAGAACTTTATACACGACCCCTGAAAGCATGGTCGAAATCATCTGTTTTGATATGCAAAAAAGTGGTATAAGTCATGCATTTCAAAGTTTCATAACTCGATCAATTTTAATGTTAGATGAATGGGACTTTTTTTTGTCTTATTTGTTAGTGTCACAGTAAATATTGACTACATATCACTTATAGGACTGGGCGACCGTATAAAAATTTAAATTTCGTAATTTTTTAAGAAATGTTTTTCTTGACCCAAATCGCTTTAAAAATAATTCTTTACCTTATTTAAACAATTTTTGTAATTGGAAGTATGCATCTAGGAGACACACTGTATAGATTTGTATCGATTAAGTGCATACATGCCAAAATTTAGTTCAGTTAAGAAATACATAGTATATACCTTAGTTGAAATTTCCGCTAATAAGGAGAATGACACGTGAATTCTTTTGTGTACGGCCCTGTATATGAGGTATAGAATTTATATACAACGAGTAACATGTAAAAAGAATAGTTAAACTTAAAAGCGCACGCCGAAATTGAAAACGCACTTCCAGCCATTATTACTCAAAGACAGCACTGTAAACGATTTTTTTTGTGTGTCCCTGTAAATGAACGACAAATTCATTCTAACGTAACCATCTTGTAGTGAAATATTTAGGGATTTATATCAGTTTCAATACATTTGAAATAGTGTAACGTCATTAAAATACTCTGCAAACGATTTTTCCCCATATACCATAATGTAATGGAATTAATTTAGGTGCCCCTCTAAATGAACTATTAATCCCCCATACTTCATATACAATACCAAATATGTTCAGGTGACCCTTAATAATGTTTATCAATTGTATGAAAATCCGAGTACATTTACGGGAGTTAAAGTGTGGGCAGACGGACAGACAAATCGAATGAATACACTTTTCAACTTTGTTGGAAAGTGTTAAAAAGTGCTTACAATATTTCTTCGATTTAAAAATTATCTGGTTCAGCGTGTTTATCGTACATTTCTCTGTAAAGTTACCAGCTTTTAGATTTTTATATCCAACAGCTTTTTAAATATAGACCGAGAAAGATCCCCGGTGACAAAACATTCAATTACGACAGCGACAGCAGCGTTAGGGTTTTTTTTTTTCTTTTGCTAGAATAAAGAGATAAATAATTATGTGTCGTATAATATATATTTAGGAATTTTACAAAGAAAGATACCATATTTTTCTTTTTGTTTTTCAAAAACAAACATCATAAATATATTATGACTTGAAATTAATAAAAATTTATCATAAATAAAGAAAAAAATAATTCAAGCTGTTACAATGTAAAAATTTTGAATCATACTGAATTGTAAAACTTCTACCCCATTCACTGTCTTATTATTCTATCTTTCGATAAATTTCAATTTGTAGGCAGGAATAAATCATAAAATATCATTATTTTGTTGTGCTTCCTTTTAAAAGTACAAATTCTGTGATAAAATCGAAGTAAACTGGTGAATAAATGAATATAAAGTGTATGTTGAATAAAAGTAAACGCACTTTTACTCTAAATAGTTTGACATGCTGTATAAAAGATTATCTGTCGTATTGGTTGGCTTTCTAGTATAAAATTAATGATCTCGAATAGTTTACGTGGACCATAAAATGAAAAATACATTACTGGTTTTAAAATCAATATAAAACATTTTTCATTGAATTTAATTTATTTTTAAAAAGTATAAACATTTAATCGATGAAAATATAAATGATTCAAATTATGTATGTTTGTTATTATTTTCTTTATTAAACAAACATCAGACACATATTGCTTTCAAATTATTAAAAATTTATCACAAATGAAAATATTTTCAGCTGTTACAATGTAAAAATTTTGAATCATAGTGAATCGTAAAACTTCTACTCCATTCACTGTCTTATTATTCTATCTTTCAATAAATTTAAGTTTGTAGGCTGGAATAAATCTCAAAATATCATTTATTTTGTTGTGCTTCCTTTTAAAAGTACAAATTCTATTCTGTGATAAAATCGAAGTAAACTCGTGAATAAATGAATATAAAGTATATGCTTGAATAGAAGTAAATGCACTTTTACTCTTAACAGTTTGACATGCTGCATAAAAGATCGTCTGCCGTATTGGTTCTATCTTTTATGAAATTAATGACCTCAAATATCTTTACGCGGACAATAAAATAAAAATTACATTATTGGTTTTAAAATCAATATCAAATATTTGTTGTTGAGTTTAATTTATTTTTAAAAAAGTATAAACATTTAATCGATGAAAATATAAATCATTCAACATATGTATGCTTATTATTATTTTCTTTTTTAAAACAAACATCCGACACATATTGCTTTCAAATTATTAAAAAATTATCACAAATAAAAGTATTTTCAGCTGTTACAATGTAAAAATTTTGAATCATACTGAATCGTAAAACTTCTACCCCATTCACTGTCTTATTATTGTATCTTTCGATAAATTTAAATTTGTAGGCAGGAATAAATAATAAAATATCATTATTTTGTTGTGCTTCCTTTTAAAAGTACAAATTCTGTGATAAAATCGAAGTAAACTTGTGAAAAAATAAATATAAAGTGTATGTTGAATAAAAGTAAACGCACTTTTACTCTAAACAGTTTGACATGCTGTATAAAAGATTATCTGTCGTACTGGTTGGCTTTCCAGTATGAAATTAATGATCTCGAATAGTTTACGTGGGCCATAAAATGAAAAATACATTACTGGTTTTAAAATCAATATAAAACATTTTTCATTGAATTTAATTTATTTTTAAAAAGTATAAACATTTAATCGATGAAAATATAAATGATTCAATATATGTATGTTTATTATTATTTTCTTTTTTTAAACAAACATCAGACACATATTGCTTTCAAATTATTAAAAATTTATCACAAATGAAAATATTTTCAGCTGTTACAATGTAAAAATTTTGAATCATAGTGAATCGTAAAACTTCTACCCCATTCACTGTCTTATTATTCTATCTTTCAATAAATTTAAATTTGTAGGCAAGAATAAATCGTAAAATATCATTTATTTTGTTGTGCTTCCTTTTAAAAGTACAAATTCTGTGATAAAATCGAAGTAAACTCGTGAATAAATGAATATGAAGTATATGTTTGAATAGAAGTATAAATCCACTTTTACTCTAAACAGTTTGACATGCTGCATAAAAGATCGTCTTCCGTATTGGTTAGTCTTCTATGAAATTAATGACCTCTAATAGTTTACGTGGCTAACAAAATTAAAAATACATTATTGGTTTTAAAATCAATATAAAATACTTTTTATTGAATTTGATTTATTTTTTGAAAAGTGTACCCGTTTAAAGCCCTTTCGCTTGCGGTGTCCTAAAAAAGGACACCCAATTTTAAGTTTACTTGCACCCAGAAAATTTAATTAAAATTTTGATTTTATAACGTATGAGAAAATAAGCAAGTTTTTATTTTTTAATAAATTTTTTTGTAAATTCTGGTGTCAGTCTATCATTTTATCATTTTACAAACAATTACTCCGCGCCGCAAAGGTTTAATAGACGAAAATGTAAATGTTTCAACATATGTATGTTTTTTAGGTCCGTTCTTAATTATATAAATACGTAGCACCTATAGTCGTCGTCTGGTGAGTCCGTCTGTCTGTCTGTCCATCTGTCCGCATATAACAGCGCAAAAACTACTCCAACGAATGGTTTGAAATCTAACATATATAATCGTTGCAGAATTTTGTCGAGTCATTTAAAATTTCATGAAAACACTGTTGTTTGCATCTGTGCAAAGCTACGCACTAAAGGGTTAAGGAGAGACGGAGGAATGCTTGGTAAGTAAATGTTGTTGATTGATAGCCTAGCACCCTGAAATCTCTGAAAAATGTTCAAACAAAATCATAAAATCATCAGTATCAATAATCAGTACAAAAGTAATCAAATGTAGCAACTAATTTGGGACAGAGGGAGTTTTTTTGTAGCTTAAGAAGAATTATTCTTTTTACTTTCTTCTATCTTTACTAGAAGAAAGTTATAGATTCCTGAAAATTTTCGACTTCCACTTTTCGACGGATTTACACGTTTTAGTGGTCAAAGATACCGAAAAACATGTTTTGACAAAATGTCTGACTGTATGTGACACAAATTTTTTGGGCGCTCTATTTTAAGAACTAATGCACGGAATTTAATGAAAATTTATATTCAGTTAGTCTTTGATATAAATTGGCGCTGGTTAGTTTTTGATGTAAATAGCCCGATAGGTAGCGCTGTTACGCTGCATTTTTTCACGATTTCTGCAATAGCTCTATCTCAAGAACTAATACATGGATTTTCATCAAACTTCAGATTCAGTTAGCCCTTGATATGAATTGGTGCTGATTACGTTTTGGTGTAAATTGCCCAACAGGTGGCACTGCTATACTACATTTTTCACGATTTCTATAATAGCTATATCTAAAGAACTAATGAACGAATTTTTTCCAAATTTCAGATTCATGTATACCTTGATAAATATTGGTGTTCATTATATTTTAGTGTAAATCGCCCAAAAGGTGGCTCTCGCATGTTGCATTTTTTACGATTTCCGCTATATCTCTATCTCAAAAGCTAATGAACGAATTTTTATCTAACTTCAGATAAAGTTAGACGTTGACACAAGTTGCTGCGGATTAGGTTTTGGTGTTAATGGCCCAATATGTGGCGCTGCTATGCTGGATTTTTCATGAGTTTTGCAATAGCCTCAAAAACTAATGCAAGGATTTTTGTCACATTTCGTATTCAGTTACACATTGACATAAGTTGTTGCTTATTAGGTTTGGTGTAAATTAGAGGTCTCCACGGGCCGAAATTTCCAGGCCCGGGCCCGGCCCGGTCCGAACGAAAGATATCTTGGTCCGGCCCGGCCAGGTGTAAAAATTGGAAGTTCGGCCCAAGCCCGGCCCGGCCCGTAAAAAAATCAGTGAAAATAGGCCCGGCCCAACACAATTTCTACAAAAAAAAAAAAAAAAAAAAAAAAATCCGTTTTTTTTCAACATACAATTAAAATTCTCTTAATGAATACTACATACATATTTATGGGAACATTTTACGGTATATTTTACATTACTATGATGTTCGCAAAACAGAAAACACACAATAGTAAACATTAATATTACTTACAGTGTTTTAGTCATCGTGTCTACAGACATTTCAAAATGGAAATAAGGATTCATTAAAAGATTAATGTAATTCAGAATAAAGGATTAAAAACATGATAACTTTTGAAGCTGTATAATAAAAAGTATATTTGTGAAAATATTTCTCTCATTTTTAAGGCTTTTCTCAAATCAAAAAGAGCTACATTTCGACACATTTATGAATTCTTTTCTTTTCGAAAACGCGTAAGATTGGCAGGTATTCTTATTCAGAAGCTATGTAAATGTCGTTTTTTTTTTTCATAGATAAAAGCAATATATCTTTCTGAAAATACTGTCAAAGTTAGCGTTTTGAAACGAATTTCCGGAAGCGATAGCACAGGAAAGCAGAAAAACGTACAGTCACGTGACAAGAATCTCTGTTATCTCTGTATGTAATTTATCAAATATGGAAAAAGTTATTCGTTTCCAAATGCCTTCAATAGGCAGGCCTGTCAATTTTATGCCTTTATAGTTAAAAATTTTGTCAAAAAATGTGTCTGAAAGCTTCGCATTGTTGAGGAGTGAATATGAGAACCACCTTAAGGTATATTTCCAAAGATACTGTTAAGAGAAGTTCATTATCACTATTAATACTACAAAACACAATGACTGTTCTGCACATCCTGAGATCGATTAAGACCAGTTCCGTCCCGGCACGAGTCTGTTGAAAAAAATTAAACTCGGAATCAGACATCTTGTAACTGTACGATGCCGATCTCTACGATGGGCATGTTACATTTCTGTATTGATGTTGTTAAACTCTCATCGGCTCGTGACGCACATTTACACTTATCGAGAAAATCATATTCATTGAAAATGGCTCGTATTTTATCTGCTTCGTTTAAATTCTTATATCGGGCCGACAGGCCCGATTAATTTTTTTGCCGGCCCGGCCCGTTTATTTTGTCTGTCGGCACGGTCCGGCCCGTTGAAAAAATTGTCCTAATTCTGCCGGCCCGTTTGGAAATTCGCCTTCCTTCCGCCGGGCCGGGTACGGGCCTTGGACCAAGCCCGGGCCCTGCAGACCTCTAGTGTAAATCACTCAATTGCCATTTAATTTTGGCACTTTCATAGCGAATTTTGAAGTATTAACATGTATGAGATAAAATAAAGTTTTGGGATTGGCATATCCGACTAGTTTTATGGTGTAACTTAGACCAACCGTTAGATTAATTTAACCCATCATCTGATACGAAAGAAAAAAAAAATTGAATGCAATTAATTACAGCCTAACAAAATCATGTCTCTATTATTATTATTATTATTATTATTATTATTATTATTATTATTATTATTATTATTATTTTAGGAGGAAAAATGAACATAATGCAAAGTTCATGTAAAGTTTATAGTTTTTCGTCTAAAAAAATATTCTGGTCTTTTTTTTTTTTTTTTACTTCCTTTTTTTCTTTTCTTTAATTTCTGAAACTTTCTGACACATTTTGAAACATAAAAACATGAAACTTGCACTCGTGATTATTGAAGTGATTTATAATGGATTTTTTTTTCTTTTTTCCGTTAAATGAATTACATCTTGATTTATAAGTGATTGTTGTCTCAGGACAGCAGTTTTTTCTTCCCCACGTTGTCGCGTCCGGAAAATCGTTTAAAACGCCAACTTTGTCAGCATTTTCGGGAAAATCTTTTGCCTTTACCGAAAAACGTAAAAAAAAAATTCGATTTGATCGCGTAGTTTCTTAATAAGGGCAGCTGTCAATTTGATATGTTTGCGGACAAGAAAAAAAGAAATTAATAAAATTTAAAAAAATGTGTCTGAAAGCAGCCAGTTTGGATTTGAGAAAGATACATAACCTTAAGCAACCTTAAACAATGCATCAAGTGACTCAGGGAATTTAGGTGTTTTGGTATCAGAAATTCCGTAAAGTACTCACTTAAAAAAAAAAAAAAAAAAAAAAAAAAAAAAAAAAAAAAAAAAAAAGCGGACTAAAAAACAGAAATACTACTGCAATCTAGACGCCAGTACTATTTCCGTTTTTTTTTACCGAAATTTTTACCCATAAATTACAAAAAATTTTCCGTTTTTCTGATTAAAAACGGAAAATTTTCTGTAATGTATAGGTAAAAATTCCCGTAAATAAACGGAAATAGTACTGGTGTCTAGATTGCCAGTAGTATTTCCGTTTTTTAGTCCGTTTTTTTTTTTTTTTATGGTCGCTATATCTGAAGATAGATTTATTTCTCATTAAATAAGGCAAATATTTCTTTATAAAAATTCTGGTAAAAAGTGCTTGAAAGTCCCTGAAGCGTACGAAACCTGCTTAAGGGGGCAATGGAGCTTCAAACCCATTTTTTCTTTTTTTTTTTTTTAAGTTCACTTTAAATATTATTTAAGGGCACACTATATGAATTATGGCATATAGTTATCACACAAGAAATTTAAAAAAAAAAGGGAGATAAATAAGAAATTTTCTTGACTATTTTAAGCGTTATGAAGAACTTTTCAAAATGCTCCATGCGCATTCCATATCAATTAAAATCCCCAATATTTTTATGCAAGCTTGTTTTAAATATACAAATTAATCTGTGCATCGAATTTTATATAGTTGAACATAAAGGTAAGAAAAATATTTTCTAAATTTTATTAAATTTTCAGCATTTTTGCATCCTGTTTCTCTAATTAACTTACTTTTAACTTCTCCAATTATATTTAGTTTAAAAAAAGTCCTTCCGGCCAGTGTCGGGAGGAAGAGGTAGCTTTCATATTCCTTATTTTAAAAAAGCCAACTTATATTATTCAAACACACGAAGCTCAATTTAGTGGAAACCGAATATAGGAAATTCAATACTAATTTTTATCAATACTAAATCATTATGAATGAGAATTTCGCGAAATTACTCAGCTTTATCCAAGCTGCTTTTATTTAAAGTAACTTAAATTTGGCTGCCAAATTCGGCAATTTCTTAAAGTGCCTGCCATTTTAAGACAACATGGTGGATGAGGCTAACCAGTGAACTTGGTCGAGACCTTAGTAATTGCTGTGCACATGCTCACTCACATCGGAATCGATTAATATATACGAGTGCTGTCGCAGGCAAAAAATCAGATTTTTCAAAATGTCACCCACATTAGATATTGAAATTGCTATATCTGAGCCATTTTTTAAGATAAAGACAAACAAAAGATGCTCCTGAATCCTTATATCAAGGTCAAATACTTAATAAAGAAACCTTTTTCAATTTCTAATTTTTTTGCAACTCACTTTAAATATCATTTTTTTAATTTAATGGCCGCCATTTTGAAACAAGATGGCTGATGAAGCTGGACAGCGAACTTGGTCGAGATATTGATGTATACTATCCACATGCCTTCTTACATCGAAATAGGCGAATACGTGTGTTATCGCGTGACAAATACAAGATCGTTTCAAAATGTTAGCCATGCTAGAAATTCAAAGTGCGATAATTCAACCATTTTTTAAGATATAAACAAAAGAACAAATTTTCAGAAACAAAAACTGCTCCGGAATCTTTGTATCAAGGCCAAACACATAAAAAAAATCTTTTTCATTTTCCAATTTTTTAATACCTCATTTTAATTTTTTTTTAAATGGCAACCTTTTTGAAACAAGATGGCGAATGAAGCTGGCCAACGAACTCGGTCGAGACATTGGTATGTACATTGTACAGACCAAGTTACATCCAAATCGGTTCATAAATACGCCTGTTATCGCGTGACAAAAATCAGGTCGTTTTAAAATGTCAGCCACAATAGAAATTCAAAATGCTATAACTCAGCTATTTTTTTAGATATAGACAAAACAAAAACTGTTCCGGAATCTTTGTATTAAGGTCAAACACATACGAAAAAAATCTTTTTCATTTTCCACTTTTTTGGTATCTCATTTTAAATTTTAAATTTTTTTAAATTATTTAAATGGCCGCCATTTTGAAACAAGATGGCGGATGAAGCTGGACAACGAACTCGGTCGAGATATTTGTATGTACTATGTACACGCCAAGGTACATCCCAATCGGTTCATAAATACGCCCGTTATCACTTGACAAAAATCAGGACGTTTCAAAATGTCAGCCACGCTAGAAATTCAAAAGTCCTTCCGGCCAGTGCCGGGAGGAAGAGGTAGCTTTCATATTCCTTATTTTTAAAAAGGCAACTTATATTATTCAAACACACGAAGCTCAATTTAGTGGAAACCGAATATAGGAGATTCAATACTAATTTTTACCTATACTAAATCATTATGAATGAGAATTTCGCGAAATTAGTCAGCTTTATCCAAGCTGCTTTTATTTAAAGTAACTTATATTTGGCTGCCAAATTCGGCGATTTCTTAAAGTGCCTGCCATTTTAAGACAACATGGTGGATGAGGCTAACCAGTGAACTTGGTCGAGACCTTAGTAATTGCTGTACACATGCTCACTCACATCGGAATCGGTTGATATATACGAGTGCTGTCGAATGCAAAAAATCAGATTTTTCAAAATGTCACCCACAATAGAAATTGAAACTGCTATATCTGAGCCATTTTTTAAGGTAAAGACAAACAAAAAATGCTCCTGAATCCTTATATCAAGGTCAAATACTTAAGAAAGAAAACTTTTTCAATTTCTAATTTTTTTGCACCTCACTTTAAATATATATATATTTTTTAATTTAAAGGCCGCCATTTTGAAACAAGATGGCTGATGAATCTGGCCAGCGAACTTGGTCGAGGTGTTGATGTATACTATCCACATGCCTTCTTACATCGAAATAGGCGAATACGTGTATTATCGCGTGACAAATACAAGATCGTTTCAAAATTTTAGCCATGCTAGAAATTCAAAGTGCTATAAATCAACCATTTTTTAAGATATAAACAAAAGAACAAATTTTCATAAACAAAAACTGCTCCGGAATCTTTGTATCAAGGCCAAACACATAAAAAAAAAACCTTTTTCTTTTTCCAATTTTTTAATACCTCATTTTAAATTTTAAATTTTAAATTAAATTTTTTTAATGGCAACCATTTTGAAACAAGATGGCGAATGAAGCTGGCCAACGAACTCGGTCGAGACATTGGTATGTACTATGTACAGACCAAGCTACATCCAAATCGGTTCATAAATACGCCTGTTATCGCGTGACAAAAATCAGGTCGTTTTAAAATGTCAGCCACAATAGAAATTCAAAATGCTATTACTCAGCCATTGTTTTAGATATAGACGAAACAAAAACTGTTCCGGAATCTTTGTATTAAGGTCAAACACATACGAAAAAAATCTTTTTCATTTTCCAATTTTTTGATATCTCATTTAAATTTTTTTATTTTTTAATTTTTTAAATCTCCGCCATTTTGAAACAAGATGGCGGATGAAGCTGGCCAACGAACTCGGTCGAGATATTTGTATGTACTATGTACACACCAAAGTACATCCAAATCGGTTCATAAATACGCCTGTTATTACGTGAGAAAAATCAGGACGTTTCAAAATGTGAGCCGCGCTAGAAATTCAAAATGTTATAACTCAGCCATTTCTTAAGATATAGACGAAACAAAAACTGCTCCCGAATCTTTTTATCAAAGTCAAACACATAAGAAGAAAATTTTTTTTCAATTTTGAATTTTTTGGTACCACATTTCAAATTTAAATTTTTCTTAAAAATTTAAATGGCCGCCATTTTTAAACAAAATGGCAGATGAAGCTATCCAACAAACCCGGTCGAGACATTAATATGTACTATGTATAAACGAAGTTACATCCAAATCGGTTCATAAATACGCCTTTTAACGCGTGACAAAATTCAGAACGTTTCAAAATGTCAGCCACGCTAGAAATTCAAAATGCTATAACTCAGCCATTTTTTAAGTTATAGACGAAACAAAAACTGCTCCGGAATCTTTGTATAAAGGTCAAATACATAAGTAAAAAATATTTTTCCATTTTTAATTTTTTGGTACCACATTTCAAATTTTAAATTTTTTTAAAAATTTTAAATGGCTGCCATTTTGAAACAAAACGGCGGATGAAGCTGGCCAACGAACTCGGTCGAGACATTGGTATGAACTATGTACACACCGAATTACATCGAAATCGGTTTATAATTACGAGAGTTAGAGTGTGACATAGGTCAGATATATATATATATATATATATATATTGATATATATATATATATATATATCAATTTTGAACGGAGGGTGGTTTCGGGGTCTGGGGGTCATGATCGATGAAAATATACCAAAATTTTTTGAAATCGCTTTCCTCCGAACGGCTGCAATAGGTAGCTTTTTGTAATGAAAGCTACCTAAAAGAAACCTTTTTCAATTTCTAATTTTTTTGCACCTCACTTTAAATATATATATTTTTCTTAATTTAATGGCCCCCATTTTGAAACAAGATGGCTGATGAATCTGGCCAGCGAACTTGGTCGAGGTATTGATGTATACTATCCACATGCCTTCTTACATTGAAATAGGCGAATACGTGTGTTATCGCCAATGGCGGATCTAAGGGGGGGGGGGCGAAGGGGCGATCGCCCCCCCCCTTGGGCTAATAAAGGGTTTGTAAAACGACATTATGCATCCTCACGGGAAATGACTTGGGACGGAGCTTGAGCCGGCCGGGTCACGCCACTTTAAATCCACGAGACTCAGACTGGGTCAGGTCTTTTCGCTTTTGGAGTCGGGTCGTGCCCTGATCTTAATTTTTTCTGCAGATTCGGGTGGACCAGACTTCTTTTTCCTCCAAATCGAGCCTGGCCTGGATTTCATTTTTCCTAGAGGTCTGCACTGGCCAAAATTTCCAGGTCGGGGCTCAGCCCGGAATAAAAACTAAACATTCGGTCCGTGTCAGCCCGTATGATAAGCATTATTGGTCCGATCACGACCCGTGCACTCCTCTAAATTCTTCCCCCCGAACCCAAGATGGTCCGACCCGGCCCGGGTCGCGCCAGTTTAAATCCACGAGACTCGGGCTGGGTCAGGTCTTTTCTCTTTTAGAGTCGGGTCGTGCCCGGATCTTAACTTTTTCTGACATTCGGGTCGGGCCAGACTTCTCTTTTTCCTCCAGATCGAGCCTGGCCTGGACTCCATTTTTCCTGGCCAAAATTTCCAGGTCGGGACTCGGCCCGGAATAAAAGCTAAACATTTGGTCCGTATGATAAGCATATTGTATATGATAAGCAACTTGGTGTATGATAAGCATACACCAAGTTGGTCCGACCCGGGTCGCGGCAGTTTATATTCACGAGACTCGGGCTGGTCGGGTCTTTTCTCTTTTAGAATCGGGTCGTGCCCTGATCTTAATTTATTATGCAGATTCGGGTCGGGCCAGACTTTTTTTTCCTCCAGATCGAGCCTGGCTTGGATTTCATTTTTCCAGAGGTCTGCACTGGCCAAAATTTCCAGGTCGGGGGTCAGCCCGGAATAAAAGCTAAACATTCGGTCCGTGTCAGCCCGTATGATAAGCATTATTGACCCGACCACGATCCGTGCACTCCTCTAAATTCTTCCACCCGAGCCCAATTTGGTCCTACCTGACCCGTGTCGCGCCAATTTAAATCCACGAGACTCGGGCTGGGTCAGGTCTTTCCTCTTTTAGAGTCGGGTCGTGCCCGGATCTTGATTTTTTCTGCAGATTCGGGTCGGGCCAGACTTCTTTTTCCTCCAGATCGAGCCTGGCCTGGACTCCATTTTTCCCAGAGGTCTGCACTGGCTAAAATTTCCAGGTCGGGGTTCGGCCCGGAATAAAAGCTAAACATTTGGTCCGTTTCAGCCCGTATGATAAGCATTATTGGCCCGACCGCGACCCGTGCACTCCTCTAACTTCTTCCTCCCGATCCCAAGTTGGTCTGCAATCTTACTTATTTGTCATTCGTAAAAATTATATTTGTTTTGAACATTTGTTTAGCGAAATCTTTAGAAATTTAATTTGATTTGATAAGTTACAGAGATGCATTTTTTAAAATTTACTTTTTTACTTTGTAGAGCTTTAAAATTATGATTTTCTTTTATCAACCGTTTCTTTCATTCTAAACTGATTATCTTACTGGATTTTTATTTGAATGTAATTGTCCAAGTCATATTTTTATGTAGTGTTTACGTACATAATTGCCTAAATAGCCATCGTTATAGTCATTAATATTGTTGTTTTTCTGTATTCATGAATTTCGAACATAATCTGGAAATAAAATATGAGCATAATCAAGTGTACTTTATGAATAATTTTAATTGCAAAATGCAGGCAGGGCTGGAGTTAATTTTTTAGCTTTTATACCGGGCGGGGCCAATAGTTTTATTTTTTTATGTGAGTTGGACCTGGGCTTGGGCCTGATAACTTCAGCCCAGATAAACCTCTAACGGACATATCGAAGCCAGCTTAACTTTTTTTTTAAATGCTTAATTTCAGCCATCATCCCATAACTACTGAATACACCGGGTGTCCTAAAATGGACTGACTGATTTTAAAATTCAATAAATTGCAAATGGTGACAGATATTAAAAAAATACTTGCAGGAGGGTTATAGATGTCGGGAACAGGGGTGATTATGTTCCAAATTTCTCGAAAATTCAACCCTCTTGCTGCGCAACCCACGATTTCCACAGCCAACGTAAAAGTGGCAAAATTTGCGCAACCCGCAATTTCCGCAGCAAATCTTTTTTTAATGATCTAATTCTATTAAAAAAAAACCTGTTTCACAAAGATTTTGGGATATATTTTACTCTAAAATGCATGCAGATTTGAAATATGTAATAAAAGTATGAGCAATTTTTTAACCTATTTTGATAAAAAAAAAAAAAAAAAAAAAAAAAAATAATAATAATAATAATAATAATAATAATAATACGCAGGTCCAGGGTTAAGGCATTCGGTTCCAAAAATTTAGAAAATTCATCTATCCGAAAATTTGGACGTACAAATAATCGCAAATTTTGATAAATGGTCTCCATAAATAATCTATTTCGTCAATCGTTCACAGAAAATAACTTCAATTTCGCCGAATGATCACAGAAAAAACGCGAATTTGGTCAGGGAGCCACGGAAAACATGTGAAATTCTTCAAATGATCACAGAAAACGCGAATTTCTTCAAAAGGCAGCGGAAAAGAACTCGAATTTTATTAAAGGATCGCGGAGAAAACGCAAATTTTGTCAAATAGCCGCGAAAAAAACCACACGAATTTCGTCAAAGGATCGTGAGAAAACACGAATTCCTTCATAGAATCGTGGAAAAAAACGAATTTAGTCAAAGAATCGCTTTAAAAACGGGAATTTAGTCAAAGGATCGCTGAGAAAACGCGAATTTTGTAGAAGGGTCGCGGAAAAAAACGCGAATTTTACCAAAGGTCTGCAAAATTACACTAATTTCGTCAAAGGGTTGCAGAAGAAACGCAAATTTCACCAAAAGGTCGAAGACGAGCGAATTTCATCAAAGAGTCGTGGGGAAAATGCAGTGGTCTCTTTAGAAAACAGCAAACTTACATACGTTTATTATTATAGGTATAATTTATAACTTGAAATAATATACTGAACTAATTAAAAAAAAAGAACAAGTTAACCCAAACCCAGCTTGCAGGAATCCACACTCAGCCTGAAATCGATCCGAATCCAAAACATCTAACCCGACCTGCAACAAAAATAATTAGTGCCAGAAAGTAATCCCCCCATCTGCTGTAACCTTTCAGAAAATTTTCTTTGAATTTCAGATTTTTTTTTTTTTACTCTACCCCTGATAATGTTTTTAACTGCGATTCTTGATTTTAGTTTAAAATAGCAACGAAGATGGTGCTGGAAGCAAGAGGCACTAAATCGGTTCCCAGAGGAGGTAGGCTTAACGACCATTGTTTACAGCGCCATCTATCGCTGCTATTATACAGTAAAATCAAGAATCACAGTAAAAAATCTCATGACATCTTACATAACCCTCCTGCAAGATTTTTTTTAAATAGCTGTAACCATTCGAAAAGTACTAAATTTTAAAATCCGTTTAAGGACACCCGGTATGTTTTTTAATAAGTTTCAAAGCATTCTTTACTAAATTACAACTCACCTTAGATATAAAGAGACAAGCAGTCTTATACCAAATTAGTATTTTTTACATAATTCTGGAGATTAAAAAAGTATTCCTAAATAATTATTTGCGCAGGTCTGTTATGGAGATTTTACTGCATATAGTTTTTATCTTCAAAAATACCTAGACCAGTGGTTCCCAACCTTTTTCAAGCCGTGCCCCACCTAAGCATCTCTAAAATCACGATGTCCCCCCTTCTTCCTTCTATATTATATAACTCTTAGTACATAAAAAATGAACTTATATTTTCCCCAGGAGGGTCCCGAAGTAGCATTAACTCTGATAAGTTATTTCACATTCTTTAATTCATAAAAATCATATTTCCTTATTACTAGTATGTATTTAACATAACTCTGTGAATACAATGAGACCATGGATCTTTACATCTACAAAATATATATTACATATTTTATTTTATTTTTGGCAACTTACCCCAAATTTAAAAGTGATATAGTCTACATTTCACCTTTATAAAATTTCTTGAAATCTCCCTCATATTTTCTATTACATCTGATAGAATTGATTCATTTTATAATTGTTTTTATTACTTCATTAAGACCAAGTGATATTTGTTTATCACCGAGTCTGTATGGATAACATAATTCAGAAGTAACATTTCCGCACTCCTGCTTTTATCCATTTTAAATAACCAATTTTCTTTCCCATCATAACATACTTGTTTGATAGAGGACTTTCTTTTGTCCAATATTACTATTTGGCCATCATGTTTTCTCCAATTTTAAATTTAAAAATGCATATTTCATGAAGTATATTTATATACAGTAGAGATGATCTTTATAAGAAGTTTACTCCCCACCCATTTCCTTCCGTGATGCACTCGAGATTTATTAACGTCATAAAAGTAGTACCACATTTAGATAATTTAAAACGTTTTTTAGACTAAACAAATCCATATAGTCAATTTTATATATACCCTACAAAATTTCCTTCATGAAGCATATTGCACTATGAATAGATGTACAAGCTTTTCTTTTTTTATATAAATAGGAAAAAAAAAAAAAAAAAGAGGTGTGTTTTTCAAAAATGATATTAAGACCAGAAAAATTAAAAGGATTTGTAATATATGAATGATGTCAAAATATCTACATATAATTTTTCCAGTTTCCGCGTATTTAGAACTTTTAAATGAGAACGTTTGGAAAAATAATTTTTATTCAGTTATTTTTACATGTATTATTTCTGTTTTTAACTACGACACTACTTTCATTAGAAAAAAAATGACCGAAAATTTGTTTATAAGAAATCTGAAATTGCCCCCTGAAATGCCATATTGCCCACCTGTGGGGCGTACGCCCCACGTTGGGAACCACTGACCTAGACTTTCTTTAAAAAAAAAAAAAAAAACGGGTCAACCCGAACCCTTCTCGCAAGTCGCAGTAGTGAAAACCCAATCCGAAACTGACCCAAACCTGATATAATGTACATCAATCTGCCCCAAACCCAACGCGCTAGGCACAGCTAAAAAGTAAAAGTCAACCCGGCCTGCAGTCGAAAAGTAGAAGTCAACCGGGCCCAAACCCGACCCACAGCAAAAAATAGAAATCAACCAGACCCAAACGCGACCCACAGCAAAAAAAGTATAAGTTAATCCAACCAGCAGCAAAAAATTAAAGTCAGCCGGACACAAACCCGACCCACATCAAAAAGTAGAAGTAACACGACCCGCAGTGAAAAAATTAGCCCTGACCTGCGCATCAGATTGGAGTTTCCAAATTTCTAAAATCGCCCCCCCCTTGAGGACTCTCCAGATCCGCCCTTGGTTATCGCGTGACAAATACAAGATCGTTTCAAAATGTTAGCCATGCTAGAAATTCAAAGAGCTGTAATTCAACCATTTTTTAAGATATAAACAAAAGAACAAATTTTCAGAAACAAAAACTGCTCCGGAATCTTTGTATCAAGGCCAAACACATAAAAAAAAATCTTTTTGATTTTCCAATTTTTTAATACCTCATTTTAAATTTTAAATTTAATTTTTTTAAATGGCAACCCTTTTGAAACAAGATGGCGAATGAAGCTGGCCAACGAACTCGGTCGAGACATTGGTATGTACTATGTACAGACCAAGTTACATCCAAATCGGTTCATAAATACTCCTGTTATCGCGTGACAAAAATCAGGTCGTTTTAAAATGTCAGCCAAAATAGAAATTCAAAATGCTATTACTCAGCCATTTTTTAGGTATAGACGAAACAAACACTGTTCCGGAATCTTTGTATTAAGGTCAAACACATACGAAAAAAATCTTTTTCATTTTCCAATTTTTTGGTATCTCATTTTTATTTTTTTATTTTTTTATTTTTTTTAATGGCCGCCATTTTGAAACAAGATGGCGGATGAAGCTGGCCAACGAACTCGGTCGAGACATTAGTATGTACTATGTATAAACGAAGTTACATCCAAATCGGTTCATAAATACGCCTTTTATCGCGTGACAAAATTCAGGACGTTTCAAAATGTCATCCACGCTAGAAATTCAAAATGCTGCAACTCAGCCATTTTTACTTTCTTCTATCTTTACAAGAAGAAAGTATTGGATTCATGAAAATTTTCGAATTCCGGTTTTCGACGTTTTTACACGTTTTAGGGGTCAGAGATTCCAAAAAACATGTTTTTACAAAATGTCTGTCTGTGACTCTGTCTGTCTGTCTGTCTGTCTGTTTGTCTGTGTGTATGTGACACAAATTTTGTGGGCGCTCTATCTCAAGAACTAATGCACGGAATTTAATAAAAATTGATATTCAGTGAGTCCCTAATACAAATTGATGCTGATTAGTTTTTGGTGCAAATCGCTCAACAGGTGGCGCTGCTATGCTGCATTTTTCACGATTTTCGCAATAGCTCTATCTCACGAACTAATGCACGGATTTTGATCAAACTTCAGATTTAGTTAGTCCTTGATATGAATTGATGCTGATTACGTTTTGGTGTAAATCGCCCAACAGGTGGCGCTGTTATGATGAATTTTGCAGGATTTACAGGATTTCCCCAATAGCTCTATCTTAAGAACTAACGCACGGATTTTCATCAAACTTCAGATTCAGTTAGTCCTTGATATGACTTGCAACTGATTATGTGTTGGTGTAAATCGCCCAACAGGTGGCGCTTCTGTGCTGCCTTTTTCATGATTGCCTCAATAGCTCTATCTATAAAACTAATGGACGAATTTTCATCTAACTTCAGATTTAGTTGTATGTTGACACAAGTTGTTGTTAATTAGGTTTTGGTGCAAATCGCTCAACAGGTGGCGCTGCTATTCTGTATTTTTCACGATTTTTGCAATAGCTCTATCTCACGAACTAATGCACGGATTTTGATCAAACTTCAGATTTAGTTAGTCCGTGATATGAATTGATGCTGATTACGTTTTGGTGAAAATCGCCCAACAGGTGGCGCTGTTATGATGAATTTTGCAGGATTTACAGGATTTCCCCAATAGCTCTATCTTAAGAACTAACGCACGGATTTTCATCAAACTTCAGATTCAGTTAGTCCTTGATATGACTTGAAACTTATTATGTGTTGGTGTAAATCGCCCAACAGGTGGCGCTTCTGTGCTGCCTTTTTCACGATTGCCTCAATAGCTCTATCTATAAAACTAATGGACGAATTTTCATCTAACTTCAGATTTAGTTGTATGTTGACACAAGTTGTTGTTAATTAGGTTTTGGTGCAAATCGCTCAACAGGTGGCGCTGCTATACTGCATTTTTCACGATTTTTGCAATAGCTCTATCTCACGAACTAATGCACGGATTTTGATCAAACTTCAGATTTAGTTAGTCCTTAATATGAATTGATGCTGATTACGTTTTGGTGTAAATCGCCCAACAGGTGGTGCTGTTATGATGAATTTTGCAGAATTTACAGGATTTCCCCAATAGCTCTATCTTAAGAACTAACGCACGGATTTTCATCAAACTTCAGATTCAGTTAGTCCTTGATATGACTTGAAACTTATTATGTGTTGGTGTAAATCGCCCAACAGGTGGCGCTTCTGTGCTGCCTTTTTCACGATTGCCTCAATAGCTCTATCTATAAAACTAATGGACGAATTTTCATCTAACTTCAGATTTAGTTGCATGTTGACACAAGTTGTTGTTAATCAGGTTTTGGTGTTAATCACCCAATAGGTGGCGCTGCTATGCAGGAATTTTCACGATTTTCGCTATAGCTCTATCTCAAAAACTAATGCACGTATTTTCTACAAACTTCAGATTCAGTCAGCCGTTGACATAAATTGTTGCTGATTAGGATTTGGTATAAATCACCCAATAGGTGGCGCTGCTAGGCAGCATTTTGCTGGATTTAGACGATTTCGGCGATAGTCATATCTCAAGAACTAATGCACGGAATTTCATATCTTTAGAATCCTCATGAGATGCATAGATTGCCATTTAATTTTGTCAGTGTGATAGCGAATTTTGAAGTATTAACATGTATGAGATAGAAGAAAGTTTTGGGATTGGTACATCCGACTAGTTTAAGATATAGACGAAACAAAAACTGCTCCGAAATCTTTGTATAAAGGTGAAATACATAAGAAAAAAATATTTTTCCATTTTCAATTTTTTGGTACCACATTTCAAATTTTAAATCTTTTAAAAAATTTTAAATGGCCGCCCTTTTGAAACAAAATGGCGGATGAAGCTGGCCAACGAACTCGGTCGAGACATTGGTATGCACTATGTACACACCGAATTACATCGAAATCGGTTCATAATTACGAGAGTTACAGTGTGAAATAGGTCAGATATATATATATATATATATACCGGGTGTCCCAAAAAGAACTGACTGATTTTAAAATTCAAAAACTTCCAAACGGTGACAAATATTAAAAAAATTCTTGCAGGAGGGTTATGCATAAAGTCAAAAGTTTTTTTACAGTGATTTTCGGTTTTAGTTCGAATTACAAACAATAGATGGCGCTGCGATCAATAGAGGCTAAATTCAGGCTCGATTTTTGGTTCTTCGTGGCCCGGATAATACATTTCTATCTCCTTTTTCTGCATGGAACAACAGAAAGGACCAAAAATCGGGCCTGTATTTAGCGACTATTGCTTACAGCGCCATCTATTGTTTGTAATTCGAACTAAAATCGAAAATCACTGTAATAAATCTTTTGACTTTATGCATAACCCTCCTGCAAGAATTTTTTTAATATCTGTGACCGTTTGAAAGTTATTGAATTTTAAAATCAGTCAGTCCTTTTTAAGACACCCGGTATATACATATATATCAATTTTGAACGGAGGGTGGTTTCGGGGTCTGGAGGTCATGATCAATGAAAATATACCAAAATTTTTTTAAATCGCTTTCCCCCGAACGGCTGCAATAGGTATCTTTTTGTAATGAAAGCTACCTAAAATGCTATAACTCAGCCATTTTTTAAGATATAGACGAAACAAAAACTGCTCCCGAATCTTTTTATCAAGGTCAAACACATAAGAAAAAAATATTTTTTCAATTTTCAATTTTTTGGTACCACTGTTTCAAATTTAAATTTTTCTTAAAAGTTTAAATGGCCGCCATTTTTAAACAAGAGGGCGGATGAAGCTGGCCAACGAACTCGGTCGAGACATTGGTATGTACTATGTACACACCGAATTATATCCAAATCGGTTCATAAATACGAGAGTTACAGTGTGACATAGGTCAGATATATATATATATATATATATATATATATATATATATATAACCATTAATTAAACATAACATACCACCATCAAAAACCGTAATATTGTGAATTAAAGCTGTAAGTATAAAATAAAGTGCCAAATAAATTATTATAAGAATTATTATGGAAGAAAAAAGAAGAAAGTGGACACCGACAAATAATGGAAAAGCTTATATATTGAATTACATTTTCAAGGGCACAGAATTCAATGATATAAGCAATATGGTGGTTTTCTGTGAGAAAAAAAAGCTAAAGCTAAAAAAAAAAATTTCTCTGTGCCCGAACAACCATTATAATCAAGTGAATAGATTCAAAATGAAAACAGAATAGAATCAAATAATATGAAATGGAAAATTCAATAAAACCATTTTAAATATTTATAGCATATAAAATAGAAATATTACACAACATACCGATTAATATTTCAGTTTTTTTACAATATATCCACTCGCACATGGCTACCATAATAACGTGAAGGTTAAGGTGAATAAAACAGTTAAGAAATCACAGTAATTGATACCAAAGGATGCAGTTAATACATTTTGAAATACCGTGATAAATACAATTAATATAATATAAAAAAAAATAATAAATAGAAAGTAATTACAATATTTAAAATAAATAAAAAACACTTTTAAATTACTTAATTACTATTTAACAATATCCTGAAAATATAGCGAAAAAAAAACACCTGGTGGAAGAAATTACTACTGAATAGAAGCTGCAAAAGACAAAATTTATAACTTATCATCAAAAGACAAATTTTGGTGCTGCCATCTAGTAGTATTTTTATTATTCAAATGTCACAAGATAAACAAATAAAAGCCTATGAATATAAAAATATATATATATCAATTGCAAAACCAAACAAAACCTTATATATAGATAATTATAAACCTAATATAAACCACACTATATATCATTATGCACAAAAAAATTAAACTATTGTAAATAAAATTTAAAAAAAAAAGGCATTCAAAATATTCTATTTCCTTACTATTTAAACTACACTAAGAATTTAAATAATTCTATAACATTGATATATAGCATATAGCTATATGCTATAAAATAATTTCAATAATAATTAATATAAATATATAATAAAAATAATATAAACATGTTAATAATAACTATTATATATAAGATGTTTATAAAATGAACAGGAAATAAAAAACTTATGGAAGTACATAGAAGATTATCAGATACTTAAATTCCCATTACCTAAAAATCTCAAATATAGTGTGTGGATTATGTTCATACAGCCATAAAAATCCAAAAAGTATGAATGTGGGATATTCAAGCACATTAAACCGATAATAAATTTTGTAACACAAAGTGAAAATAGATCAATAATCATAAGAATAGAGGAATAATAATAAAAATAATTACCCAATTTTAATACATACAGTATAACTTTAGTTATATTAAATATACTTATATGCATATTAATCACTATAAAAATGGCATACTATTAGTAATTAATATGATATTGTCCTGAGTAAATTAAAATTTAATAACAAATTATTGTAAATTAGATAAAATTTTAATTAAGCTAAATATAATATTAATGAAAGTCACCAATTACATATAAAACATCAAATCAACATCCTGATAAAATACGTATTAAAAATATAGTGATAATACAAAAGCCCTTTTTTTTTATAAATTAACCATTGCGTATTATCCAGACAACACCACCCTCCTCCGTACTCTAACATCTACCCACCCATCCAACCTATAATAATTTTTTTATATTATTTTACAATTTTTAATTTTTTATAGATATTTTTTTATTTTATATATTTTTTTGTAATTTTGTTTACGCATGTGTTAATTTGCTTTAAAAGATCATGTAAGTATAGTACTAATTGTATATTAATGAATATATGAATTTTTTTGGAAAACCATGATTTAATGCATCATAAATTAGTTTTTTAATATTATTGTTAATTAGAGGAGAAGAACATAAACATTTTATTCTATACAAATGATTACGTATTATATTTCGATATACAGAATGATGTAGACAAGACTTAAAATTTGTAAATGTATTAACTTTGAATTTAAATTCTTTACGTTTGTCATATAAATCTGTGATTGTTTTGTTGTCTTTTAATGTAATTTTAAGATCTAAGAAGTTAATTGTATTGTTAGATAAAAGGTTTTCCGTTAATTCCAAATTAGTGGGATAATCTACTGGAAATTGAGTAATTACAGATTGATCAGTTTCAATTAAAATTATGTCCTCAATATAACGATATAAATGTAGATTATTATTAGTAAAAGTACGTTCATAATGATATAAGCATAAGTCTGATAATAAACTGGATGTACAACCACCTTGTGGTATACCGACATGCTGTAAATATAATATGTTATCTTGCAATATATAATTATTATAGATAATGAAGTTTGTTAAAGATTTAAAATATGCAATATCTATATTAGATGGTAATTCCAGTTTTTTATAATACTTTTTAAATAATGCATTTATAATATTATGTAAATCTAATAGGTCTATATTATTAAAAAGATCTTTGAAGTCATATGTCGTTATATTATATACACAATGAAGATTTTTTAAAATATTGACAATTTGATAGCTATTTTTTATACAATGTGTGTTATCATTGTTTGTAGTAAGTATATATAATTGATTAAGAATTTTTAAAAGAAGTTTATTGGCTTTATTATTATATGTATTGCAACCAATAGTTACAGTCCTAAATTTAATTGGAGTTTTATGAAATTTGGGAATAAGAACTAAATAAGGATAATTAAAGTTAGTAGATATAATATTTAATAGTTTATAATAACTTCGAATTTTACGATTATTTACAGTTACATTTTCATTAGTTATTTGAAAAGACTTATTAGAAGAAATACAAGTTGTAAGAAGTTGGTGATAATAAGATTTACATATAATTGCATAATTATTATGAGATTTGTCTACATATGTAATAACGTAGTTTTTTTTTGTAATTTAGTAATTTGTTGGAAAAAATGCTTTGTATTAATAGAAACCAAATCAGCAATATTATTTTTTAAAGCCATAGTTAATTTTTCAATTACTAATATTTTCCATTGATTAAAATATTCAATAGGCTTATTGTAAGAGATTGAAATTTTATAAATAAAAATATCAATATCATATGTAAACTGTTTGATAATAGATTTAACATTAAATTTAGATGGAAGTCTATATTTAGTACCATAACCCATTAGTTGTTTCAATTTAAAATCATTAACAATATCAAGATTTCCAGTGATTATATGTCCATGATCATTGTTTATGCATTTTTTTAGAGTGGGGTCATTGCATTTACACGGGAAATTACTTGCAGCAGATGTATTTTTTGAAAATGTATTGTAGTTAAAAATCTTTCTACCAATTGTATTCGGATATTTAAAGGTTTTTGATATATGAAGATTATTAATGGGAAAATAACAATTTTTATCATTAATTATAGAATTGATATTAATTTTATTAAATATGTGATTTGAAAAAGTAATTATCATTTGAGTATTCATGTTTTGAATTTTATGTTTTCTTTTGTAAATTAATATTTAAAAGATAAACCCTACTCATAATGAGGTCAAAATAAATATCAGAGAAATGTTTAGAGAAAGATTTACTTAGAAATACATTTAAATGTTGTACAATCTGTTTCTTTTTAATAGCAAAGATGTTTTTTCGAATTAACAACCAGTTATAATTCTCTAAATATTTACTTTGAAGATCATTTATTTGTTTAGTGATAGATTTTTTGGAAACTGCAACTGATGATGAACCCTTTCCACGTTTGTTTCGTGTTGTTTTACAATTTAAATTATGATTAAGAGTAGGATAAATTAAAGAATAATCAATATTGTCATTTATAGATGTGAAGACTTTGACAGGTCTGTTAAATACTTCACTGTTAAGTCCATAAGGATAAAATGTGTTGTAATATTTCATATATGATGATTCCATATAAAGACGTTCTGATTTATTTTTTAGTATTTGAAGGATTTCAATTGTCGTATTTTTAAATTGATGTTTATGAAAATGTTGAATTTCAGCTGTAGATTGTATATTTTTTGCTTTGTTATTATTAGAGTCTGAACGATGATGATTGATACGTTTATGAATTGGACCTGATGTTTCACCTATATATTTCATGTTACATAAGTTGCACTTTATACAATATATAACATTAAATGCTTTACAAAAACTTGAATAATTAGGATCTGAGACAATTTGTGTCTGAGAAGCGTATGGACATGTCTTGCACCCAGCATCATAACACTTACGAAAAAATAATGGACGAGGGGGAGAGTATTAATGGTCGCTGGATGACGATCCAGGAACAACCCAATTGTTGTTCCTGTACCGGGCACTACACCGCATAGATGCTAAGTGTATCTTGCCAGGATCGAGATGTTTACTAAGAACTGCCATATAAAAATTATGTTTGGAAAATGCAATAGTTGCAAAAAAAATAATAATAAGAAAATTTAATAATATAAATTAATAATAAATTGAATTAAAATAGTCTTGATTAAATAATAAATCTTGAGTATGAAAAAAATATATATACACAATATTTACAATTATAGAAGCAGAACTCAAAAACGACCTTCAAAATTTCCATAACCAAATAATGATAACCCTAAATCCATAGACTAAAAAAGCAAGAAACCACTGGACTTTTTGATAACAAATAAGTCAAAAATAACCGCATCTAACAACCAAAACCAAGATCAACTATAACCGTGCAAACACAACCATAACGCTTTCCCAATTGTCTTCTCAGATCAAAGTAATATGAATTTAAACTGCTAAAGCATATTAACATTAAAACTATTAATAGAAATAATTATTGCTACCATATTGATGTATATATATAAAATGATTATCTCTACAGAATAAATTATGTAAAGCTATAGCAAAATTAAATAGAAAATATATAGGACAATATCATACACTAACTACAACAAAATACATATAAAATTATAACTAGAAAAGTAAATAACATTAAATAAATCTTTGCAATGATAGGAATGAAAAAAATTAATGGAATTTCCTAATATAGGTATCAGATAACTACATGGTTAGAAATAATATTGATAATACACATATATATATATATATGTATCAACTTTTGAACGGAGGGTGGTTTCGGCGTCTGGGGGTCATGATCGATGAAAATATACCAAAATTTTTTGAAATCGCTTTCCTCCGAACGGCTGCAATAGGTAGCTTTTTTTAATGAAAGCTACCTAAAACAATGCCCAGTTTTATGACACATATACTGACAAACAGCTATAAAAAATATTGGGTACTTTAATTGATATGCAGTGCGCTTGGGGCATTTTGAAAAGTTCTTCATAGCGCTTAAAATATTCAAGAAAATTCCTTATTTTTCTCCCTAATTTTTTTTTTCTCGTATGATAAATACAGGGTGTCCAGAGAATAAGACCCTGATTTCAAAATTAAATATCTCAAAAACAAAGATCAATAGAATTATGCGGTAAACGGTTTGTTTATTAGCTAAGCTGTAAAAATGTTGTACAGAAGTTTCAAAAATTAGTTGCAAAAACCGCTAATAGATTGCGCTGTAATCGCAATACTTGTAAACCCTCGATTTAACGGACTAGTTGGGACTAAGATGTGTCCGTTAAATCGAAAGTCCGTTAAATCGCAAAGTAACTATTTATAATATTATTTTGTTATAATTATAGTACATATATATATTATTACGTACTTGTAATTACATATATTATTACAGTGCAAATTACACACATATATATATATAATATATAGGGGAGGTGGGGGATGAATAGGACATTTTCACAAATATATTTTTTTATTTAAGTTACTATCAATATTATATATCACATTTCATACATTAGGTATTTGCCAACATATATGAACAATATTTATTCTAGATTATGATTTATTCATAAAAAAAATATGAAATCAAAAAAACGTTCCTCCCTGTCCCAATCATCCCCACAGCAGGGATGAATGGGACACTAATAGGGATTTTCTAATAGGATACTAATAGGATACTAATAGAATCTAATAGGACAATAATAGGATACATTTTCCTACCTGTATTCAATTTTACCAAATTAAAATTTATAATTATAACCTTATATGAAAATTACATTTGTAGTATATCATTTTACAGCAAGAATCGATATGTTTTTTTTTTTTTCAATAACTTCTTTTATTGCAGTTTTAACTTTTAATGCGGACTTCGGCTATCAACCTGTTCTTTTTTTCCACTTATGAGGCATTTTAGATTTAAAATGAAAGTGCAAAATGTCTTTTAAATATAGCATAGCTAATAATTTTCAATCATAACTTATTAATGAATATTAATTAAATGTATCGTAGAAACATGCAGAACGGAAATTATTGTGTCGATCGGAAAGTCATGTCGTGTTGGGAAAATCAATTCGTACCGGAAAATTCTGCCCGATAATTATTAGACATTAGATATCGGAATCAATGTCTAATAATTAAATGATTGAATTTTCCGGTACGAATTGATTTTCCCAACACGACCCGACTTTCCGATTGACTCAATATGTTAGGGGTATGGGGATTTATTTGTGCAACATTTCAAAATTCAATATAATTTCCCCCATTTGATCAATACACATATACTATTTTTATCAATTTTATCTATTTTGATTAAGTTTTAGTACCAATTTATTGATAATCCATTAATAATTATTACAATACAATAAGTAACACTCAGAAATTTTAAACAATAACAACTCATATAATACTATTTAATACTATTAATTGACGTAAATTATTGATTTATCATCCTATATAATACTATTTAATTAATAAATAAAATTTTCAACATCTCTAGGGAGGAGTGAGAATGTCCCATTCATCCCCATTTAAAATGTCCCAATCATCCCCATGGTGCATAATATCCCTTCTCAGCCATTTTACCTCAAAAATTATTTTGTCACAATGGTTACTATTCATTCATTTTAATTATTGATATTGAACCTTAAAATAAATAACTACAACATAGCTTAATTTTTTATATTGTATAAGATATTTCACATCTTTAAATGTAAAAAAAAAACTTACTTTTAAGCAGAGATTTCAGAAAATGCAACTTTGAAGGAAAATGAAAACAGCAATGTGTTCCTACTTTTAGTTCTGAAGCACACTGTGGTAGAGGTATATGGGGTTAGGAAGCAATTTAAAATAAATGTTTATTGCCTGAAATATTCAGAATGTCCCATCCATCCCTTGTCCCATACATCCCCTAGCTCCCGTATATACAATATATACAGTGTATATACATGTATTGTATATATACAATATATGTATATACATATATATATATTGTATATACATATATACTACTGTATATATATATATATATAAACACAATACATTACTTTTAATAATACAATATTGGTAATGAAATACAAACGAATTAACACATATGCAACTTTTATGGGAATGAAACACTTTTTACACAGAAATAATAATTAATAAACAAGCAATAAACAAATGGAAAAAAATTACAATGCCCCAAAAACAACGGGCATCATTTTATGTTATTTACATCACATTAAGGTTGCTCCATATTTGACATTTGTCAAATTTAAAAATTTGAAATACGGGCGTTGAATTTCAGATTAGGGAGAGAAGTATAATTTTAAATTAACGATTTTGATTTGTTAATTTAAGGATAAAGTGTTTTAAAAGGGATATTAAACGAAACCCTCTGTGCGATCTGCGATCACACTTACCCACTTGTTTTACTTTAAATTTTGTTTAATTTTTAATTTTTTTTAATTAGTCCGTTGAATCCGAAGTCCGTTGAACCGAGGTCCGTTAAATCGAGGGTTTACTGTACCTGTAAACTGCTTCGAAGTCGAGAGCCCTAGCGTCTCATTCCTAGATGGCTCCCTACGTAAAAACGAATATTGGGAAAGTCGATTTTTTCATTGGGTTGATGTGCAGAAGTGGAGACATCTTGTCACAGAATTGTTGCATCAGCTTTAATTTTAGAAAATTTCAATTAATAGAATTTTCAATAAAAAGTTTAGAAATCATTATAAGAATTTTTTAAATATTTTATTAAATTCAATCTTTAATGCCATATAATTATTGAAATCAAAATGCATATATTTAGAAAAATAATTTTGTACTTTTTATTTATTTTTTATATTTTTAAATCACGGCATAATATTTTGGTATTATTGTTTATACCTGAATTATTATAAATAAAAAAGTAATTTTTCACTTTTAATTTATTTTTAAATCACGGCATAATACTTTGGTTTTAGCACAACACATATATTTCTTTTCTTTGTAAACAAAGTTTTAGAGCCAGAAATTATGCGTTAAATTATTTCTTTTTTAAAAGGGATTGGTGATAAGTCATATCATCAAAGTCAAAGCAAAAGTATTTTGGATGCTGCAGCTGCATCCAAAAAAAAATGAAAACCAGTTTTTAAAATTAAAATTACTTTTTTAACTTAATTAAGTTTTTAAAAATAGAAACTTTGTATTTTTTCATTCAAACTATTTTCTACAATTAAAAAAAATGATTTATGAATCATTATTGTAAATGCTCAATGATTTGTATAAAAGGGGTTTCTTTTAGTTTAATTAAATTTTAAAACAGAGACTTTGGATTTTTTTATTCAAACTTTTTTCACAGTTTAAAAGACATACCACAGAGATATTGGTATTCAGACCGAAGTAGCTTATAACAAAATTTGAAACAAATCTCAATTCTGTCAACACATGGCTCCGCTTCTGCACATTACCCAAATAAAATATTTTAATAAGTTCTTATATAATGATTGCTAAACTTTTTATTGAAAATTCTATTAATTGAAATTCTCTAAAATTGAAGCTGATGCAATAATTCTGTGACGAGATGCCTCCACTTTTGCACATCACTCCGAAGAAAAAGCGGTCTTTCCAAATTTTCTTTCTTCCATAGGAAGCCATATAGGAATCAGACGCCAGGGCTCTCGACTTCAAAACACAATTTATAGGCATTGCGATTACAGCGTCATCTGTTAGCGGTTTTTGCAACTAATTTTTGAAACTTCTGTTCAACATTTTTACAGCTTAGATAATAAACAAACAGTTTACCACATAATTCTATTGATCTTTGTTTTTGAGATATTTAATTTTGAAATCAGGGTCTTATTCGCTGGACACCCTGTATATGCCATAATGAATATAGTGTGTCTTTAAAAAATATTTTCAGTGAAATTTAAAAAAAAATAAAAAAAAGATTTTGAAGGTCTTTTACCCCCTTAAAGAAACAAAAAGAACTACCGAAAGTTTTCGTAATCAAAATTTATTTTTTTAAATGGAACTCTATATGCTCTCTCATATGGAACATAATTCGAGATTAACTCAATAACTACACTACATTCAACGATTAGAAAACACATATCCTTATAGAAATTATGAATGAGTGCATGAATCAGTCTATTTTCCATCATCTATTCAATTATTACAGGATGTCTGCAAATTAATTGGGCAAAGAGAAGGATTTATTGAATGGAATTGACAGGAAAAAAATTAAAGTAAATATTGTTGTAAGATAGAAAAATAGTTCAAGTTTACCATTATGAGCATTATTTCGTCGTACTTGCACAACAGAATGAGTTTCATGAAACCAAAAGCATTTCACTTTTTCAGCACCGTTGTACGTCTCCATTATCGTAATGGCAAACAAGAATGGTTACCGCTCGTTAAGCGATAGAGTCAGTTATGACACATAACGTCATCAATGAATAAACTTCGGCAATATTACTACTAGTATGCCTTTCAGCTAGTTAATTTCATTACCATATACTGGACAATTGCACCATAAAATATAATAAATAAAGACACACAACCTTGCTTAATGGTACACAAAACACGAACTTTAATAAGTTAAAAGTTCAATTCGACATTTCATGTTGAATGTGGTTCTGACCCTCATACGTAGATGGCGATCCTCGTGGTTTCTTCATGTTGAATGTGGTTCTGGCCCTCATGCGTAGATGGCGATCCTCGTGGTTTCTTCATGTTGAATGTGGTTCTGACCCTCATGCGTAGATGGCGATCCTCGTGGTTTCTTCATGTTGAATGTGGTTCTGACCCTTAGGCGTAGATGGCGACCCTCGTGGTTTCTTCATGTTGAATGTGGTTCTGGCCCTCATGCGTAGATGGCAACCCTCGAGGTTTCTTCAATCAATGTTGAATGTGGTTCTGGCCCTCATGCGTAGATGGCGACTCTCGTGGTTTCTTCAATCGAACTTTTGATTTATTTGGACTCGCTTCATTAATAAGTATTTATTTTCACTGGATGGCACCACTACATTTTTGTTTTCATATCTTTAGTCAATATTCGACAAATTCTCTCTCGCACAGGAAGCCTTCATCTCTGAGCTTTTAGCTATTTAATCATCATATTTTTCCTGAAGACGGCTGTAAAAATAGCTCGAAATGTAGAATATAACTTTTAACTTGTTCGTGTTGTAACTTTTAACTAGTTCGTGTTTTGTGTACCATTAAGCAAAGTTGTGTGTCTTTATTTATTAGTTAATTTCATTTAATATTTCGGAAGTTCTTAACTTACGAAATTGCCCAACATTTGTAAACTCCCTGTATTAATATGAATCATTCTATTTCTAATTGAGCTGCCTATAAATGAACTTGCTTTAACATAAAAATATATAATAACTTATAAATTGCAATTCACTATTTTTTTTTTTTTTAGAAAACTGGAATAAATTTCTCGTTTATCAAATTAACGTTGTAATGTTGTATAAAATTCTCATTTATTTAATGTAAATCCGTTTATTTTAGAATTATATGAATAAGATTATATAACGGAAAGCTTTAATATTGATGAGGTTTTCTATACATATTTAAGGAATTGCATTGAGATTGGACCTAATGGACAAAAAAAATTGTTGATAAAGAGAATGAATAATAGATAGATGTGTAACTACATATTTATTTCCCACTAAAATTTGTTTTGAAAGATATTTATTTAAATACATATAAAGCAGAAAATATAAACAAAATTTAAAAAATTTGTGCAGCAATTTCTTCTCAAAATATCCATAACCCAAAATCACCCCCAGTTCAAAACTTCATCTATCTCCCCCTCTCTCTCTCTCTCTATATATATATATATATATATATATATATATATCACTTTTTTATGGTCGCGATAACTTCCATAATTCTGCACAAATCTATTCCAAACTGATACATAAAGTCAAGGGCAGAAAATCTCGGTCAAGTTCGTTGTTACTGATCGTAATTAAAATCTCCCGTACGAGGGCGCTGTGTCAGCGCCGTAATTTTATTTATTATTCCAATCGTCTGCGTGTTGACGATAGATTGTATATTAGTTACTAGTGAGTGGAAACACTGAATTTTTGTTGTTGTTGTTATTGAGATAATGGAATGTTTGATTTGGAAACGGCCAGAGAGACTGTTTCACTCTTAACAATTGTTGTTTTAAAATAAAGAAATATACAGTTCACTGCGAAGAGTTCCTTAAAAATGGTGTCACTGAGTAACTTCTTGTTTTATTCTTAACAAAAATTGGTCCTTCGAGGCCAAAGTAAACGGATTTATCGTTTGCTTTTAGAGTCAAGAATCAGCGACGAGACTTGGTTTCTTCGAATAAGGTAGGACTTTTTCTTTAACATGTCTACTGAATTAAAAAATATTTTGACAAAAAAAAGAGTTTTAAAATGTAAAATTACTAAATTTGTGAGTGAAATTAAATTAAGTGACTCTGATGAATGTTCTTTAGAACTTGTAAATACGAAATGTGATCAATTCAATACAGAATTGAAAGAAACGTTTGATAAAATTTATTCATTGTGCGATGAGGAGGAAATTGATAAATATATCGATGAACAATCATCGATTGAAAAAGAGTTAGATGAAACTTGGTTAAAAATTAAAAGAGCGAAACAAAAACAAATAAATGTTCTTAATGAATCAAAGCCGAAACAAGAGAATAGTGTAACGGAAGTTCGACTTCCCACGATTAATCTACCTTCTTTTAGTGGAAACGTACAGGATTGGATATATTTTAGTGATCTTTTTAAATCTAGCGTTCACAATAATAGCGCACTTTCGGGTGCTCAAAAGTTATCATATTTGAAATCTTCGCTTCATTCTGAAGCTGCAAAAGTTGTACAAAGTATAACGATTTCAGATGATAATTATCAAACAGCGTGGTCCTTATTAGAGGAAAGATGTTCCAATAAAAGACAACAAGTGTTTGCTCACATTAAAAAATTAATGTCCATTAATTCAATACAAAGTGAAACACCTAGTGCTATTCTTAATTTAGCAGATACCGCCAGTGAATGTATCAGATCTCTAGAAATTCTCGATCAAAAAATTGAAGGGTTTGCGGATACAATAATAACTTATATATTGTGGCAGAAATTAGATGGGTCCACAAAATTATGGTTTGAACGTGAACAAAAAAAAGACGAGCTACCAAAATTAAAAGAATTAATCGAATTTTTAAAAAGACAAGCGAGAACACTGCAAGTTTCCAAAGCTCTTATAAATAATGTAACTCCTAAACGCAATGCTCAACAACGAATCACTAGTATGGTATCTACATCTAATGGTAAAAACTCAAAAACATTTAAATGTGTTAAGTGTCAGAGTAATGAATTCCACGGTTTGCACAAATGTCCAGAATTCTTAAATCTTTCAGTAGCTTCTAGATATGAATTCGTAAAGAAAAATAATATTTGTTTTAACTGTTTAAAATTCCACTCGGTTAGAAATTGTAAATCTACTTATTCTTGTCGGAAATGTATGAAAAAACATTCGAGTTTACTGCATTTCGAGAATGAAAATGAAAAGCAAATTCAAAACAGCGATAGAAAAAATGAATTTATTTCAAAACCCGAGGTCAGTGATTGCAATATCCAAAACCAGAATCAAATCATAGCGCATTCAAATCTAGACCCGAATGCTGCAACATTTCACATTTCTAACGAAAGAGTATTTTCAGGTACATCTGTTTGTGAGATGAATTATTTAAGTTCTGGCATCTTATCAACTGTCATTGTTTATATTAAAAATAAATTTGGTGAATTTAAGCCGTTAAGAGGTTTGATTGATGTTGGATCAATGAGTAATTTCATTACGATTCAGTGTGCTGATTATTTAGGAATTAAGAAAGAAAAAATAAAAGTTGCGGTTTCAGGATTAAATGGCATCTCCGTGAAAATTAACTCCAAGGTAAAAGCATTAATTTCGAACAATTCAAATTTTAAGGCGGAAATAGAACTTCTTTGTGTACCAAAAATATCGGATACTATTCCAGTAAATCGGATTAACGTTCCAACAGAACAATACCTTAATAACATTAAATTAGCGGATCCAGAATTTTACAAACCTGGAAAAATTCATGTTCTTTTGGGAGCTCAAATATTTTATGATCTTTTAGAAGTCGGTCGAATTGAAGTCCCCAATTCTAATTTAAAATTCCAAAACTCGGTATTTGGATTCATTGCCTGTGGAAGCGTATTAAATCCTGACAATCAAATCACGCAAAATACTCATTGTGGGCTTGTTTGTAACTATGAAGATTTGACAAAAGAAGTTCAAAAATTCTTTCAGTTAGAAACATTAGGGATAAAAGACGATCCCACATGTACTGACGAAGATAGAGCATTAGAAATATTCGAAAAATCTGTATCTTATAAAAATAAACGTTACGAAGTTACCTTACCATGGAAAAAAGATTGGCGAGAAATGAACGACAATCTCAAAATAGCCAATAATAGACTAAACTGTCTTAAAGTGAAAATGAAGCGAAAATTAGAGCTTCGTGCTCAATATTGTGAGACTTTGAAAGATTATGAAAATAAAGAAATCATAGAAAAAATAGCGGAAACGCACAAGACAGTGGAGAAACCACTTTTTTATCTTCCACATCAACCTGTCTTTAGACAAAGCCTGACAACAAAAATGAGAGTAGTCTTCGATGCCAGCTCACACGATGTTGGCGAATTATCGTTAAATGATTGTCTTTGGCCAGGTCCAAATCTAAATCCAAACATATTCGATCTACTTATCAATTTTAGATTAAACAAAATAGCATTGATAGGTGATATAGAAAAAGCCTTTCTGCAGATATCCCTAGCGGAGAAAGACAGAGATGCAGTGAGGTTTTTATGGATTGGAGATAGAGGTATAGAAATATATCGCTTCAACCGAGTTCCTTTTGGTATGAATGCTTCCCCGTTTCTTCTTGCTGCTACTCTAAGAAAACATATCAAGAAATTTCAAGTTAGATATCCTACAACAACAAAGTTATTAGATAGGTGCCTCTACGTTGATGATTTCATCGCTGGTGCTGACAACTTGCAAGATGCGTTAGAAATCTCTCGAAATGCTGTTTATATTATGAGCGAGGCAAGTATGAAACTCAGAAAATGGTCAACTAATGATAACGATTTGATGGAGCAATGGAAACAAGAAGGGTTTGATACTCAGCCTCTACACAACCCAATTGAATTAGGATTTGACTCAACAAAGGTTCTAGGAATGTCTTGGCATACGAGTGAAGATTGCTTTATCGTAGATGTAAAAGGCTTATTAGAAATGTTATCAAAAAATGAAAACACCAAGCGCTTCATCCTGCGTGCTATTGGAAAAATATTCGACCCTCTTGGCTTGCTCACTCCTTATACTATTCGCATGAAATGCCTATTTCAAGATCTGTGGTTGAGGAAAATTGCTTGGGATGAAGATCTATCAATAGATGTTAAAGAAAAGTGGCTTCAATGGTGTTCTGAGATCCCACGCCTCTCCGACCTAAAAATTCCAAGAATTGTGCTAAATTCAACGAAAGAAGAAAATTCAGATGTGGTAGAGATTCACTGTTTTTGCGATGCTAGTAAGAAAGCCTTCGGCACTGTCATATACCTCAGAATTGTAAAAGAAAATGCTATTGAAGTTAACCTTGTGACTTCAAAAAGTAGAGTTACACCTCTTAAAAAAATCACTTTACCAAGATTAGAGCTATTGGGAGCTTTACTTGCTGCCCGACTAGGTAATGCAGTCAAGAAAATAGTAGATCATAAGAAGCCATCAGATGTGTTCTTCTGGACAGACTCGAAAATCACTTTGTACTGGATTAGAGGTTCTAGTAAAAGATGGAAATCATTCATAGCGAATCGTGTCAACGAGATTCAATCTTTGACTGACTCCAATTCGTGGTTTCATTGTCCGGGAAAGTCTAATCCAGCCGACCTCCTTACCAGCAAGGGCGGATCTGGAGAGTCCTCAAGGGGGGGGGGGGCGATTTTAGAAATTTGGAGACTTCAATATGATACGCGGGTCGGGGCTAATTTTTTTCACTGCGGGTCGTGTTACTTCTACTTTTTGCTGTAGGTCGGGTTTGGGTTCGGTTTACTATACTTTTTTGCTGTGGGTCGCGCCTGGGTCCGGTTGATTTCTACTTTTCTGCTGCGGATCGGGTTGACTTGTACTTTTTAGCTGCGTCCTAGCGAGTTGGGTTTGGGGCAGATTGACATACATAATTTCGGGTTTTGGTCAGTTTTGGATTGGGCTTTCACTCTTGCGAGAAGGGTTCGGGCCAACCCAAATTTTGAAAAGAAAGTCTAAATACTTTTGTAGATTAAAAACTATGTACATTAAAAGCTCCATAACGGGCACGCCCAAACAATTATTTAACAATACTTTTTAATCTTTAAGATTATGTAAAAAATACTAATTTGGTGCTTGTCTCTTTATATCTAAGATGAATTGTAATTCAGTAAAGAATGCTTTGAAACTTATTAAAAAACGTACTGGGCGTCCTAATATGGACTGACTGATTTTAAAATTCAGTAACTTGCAAATGGTGACAGCAATTTAAAAAAATCTTGCAGGAGGGTTATGTAAGATGTCAGGAGATTTTTTTACTGCGATTCTCGACTTTACATTGCAGCGATAGATGACGCTGCAAACAATAGTCGTTAAGTCAGGCACCGATTTTGCGCCTATTGCTTGCAGCGTCATCTGTCATTTCTATTTTAAACTAAAATTAAAAATCTCAGTTAAAAAAAAACTCATGATCAGGGATTCAGTAAAAAAACAAAAAAAACAAAAAAAAAAACAAATTCTGAAATTTTCTGAAGTGTTACAGCAGAGGAGGGGGGGGGGGATTCCTTCCTGGCACTAATTATTTTTGTTGCAGGTCGGGTTAGATGTTTTCGATTCGAGTCAATTTCAGGCTGAGTGCAGATTCCTGCAAGCTGGGTTTGGTTTAACCCGTTTTCTTCAAAAGTTAGTTCAGCATATTATTTCAGATTAAAAACTTTACCTATAATAATAAACATAGGTGTATGTATGTGTTCTATTTTCTAAAGAGACCATTGTATTTTTTCCACGATTCTTTGATAAAATTCGCATTTGTTCCACGACTCTTTCACGAAATTCGCGTTTTTGATAATAATAATATTTTTAATAAGCCCTTTGATAAAATTCGCGTTTTTTCATAGCCGTTTGATGAAATTCACATTTCCTTCATTGCCCTTTGACGAAATTTAAGTTTCTTCTGCAAGGCTTTGGCGAAATTAGTATAATTTTGCAGCTCTTTGATAAAATTTGCGTTTTCCCCCCCACGATCCTTTAACAAAATTTGCGTTTCCCCCCCCCCCCCCACGATCCTTTAACAAAATTCGCGTTTTCTCTGCAATCCTTTGATGAAAATCGAATTTTTCAGCAATCCTTTGACGAAATTTGCATTTTTTAAGCGATTCTTCGATGATATTAACTTTTTCCGCGATTTTTTGAAGAAATTAACTTTTTTCTGCGATTCTTTGAATAAATTCGCGTTTTCTTCGCGATCCTTTGACAAAATTTGAGTTTTTTTTCGCAACCTTTTGACGAAATTCGCGTTTCTTTCGTGACACTTTGATGTAATTCGCGTTGCTTTTGCGATTCTTTGATAAAATTTGCATTATTTTTGCGATCCTGTGACGAAATTTGCGTTTTTCGCGGTTATTTGACAAAATTCGCATTTTTCTCCCGATCCTTTGAAGAAATTCGCGTTTCCGTGATTATATGAAGAATTTCGTGTATTTTCCATGGCCCTTAGACCAAATTCGCGTTTTTTCCACGAATCTTTGGCGAAATTGAAGTTACTTTCTGCGAACGATTGACGAAATAGATCTTTTATGGCGACCATTTGTCAAAATTCGCGACTATTTTTATATCCGAATTTTCGAGTTGATGAATTTTTTTTTATTTTCCGAACCGAATGCCTTAACCCTCTAGCTGGGTATATATATTTATACATTTATGAAAATAGGTTAAAAAATTGAGCCTTTATTTTATTACATATTTCAAATCTGCTTATATTTTAGAGTTCAAATATGTCCAAAATCTTTATGAAAGAGTTTTTTTTTTTTTTTTTTTAACTAGAATTAGGTCATAAAAAAAAAGGATTTGCTGCTGCGGAAATTGCGGGTTGCGCACATTTTGTCACTTATACGTTGGTCGTGGAAATCGCAGGGTGCGCAGCGATAGGGTTAAATTTTCGGAAAATTCGGAACAGAATCACACCTGCTCCTGAGATCTTACATAACCCTCCTTCAAGCATATTTTTTTAATAGCTGTCACCATTTGCACGTTATTGAATTGTATTTAAAATCAGTCAGTCCATTTTAGGACACACGGTATATTCAGTAGCTATGAGATGATGGCTGAAAGAAGCATAAAAAAAATAAAGCTGGCTTCGATATGTCAGTTAGAGGTTTACCCGAGCTGGAATTTCCAGGTCCAACCCACACACAGAAAAAAAATATTGGCCCGGCCCGGTATAAAAGCTAAAATATCGACTCCAGCTCAGCCTGCCTTTTGCAATTAAATTTATTCATAAAGCACACTTACTTATGCTCATATTTTATTTTAGATTATGTTCGAAATTCATGAATACAGAAAAACATTAATATAAATGACTATTTAGGCAATTATGTACATAAATACTACGTAAACATCATTACTTAGACAAATACATTCCAGTATGAAAATCCAGTCAGAAAATCAGCTTAGAATGAAAGAAACGGATGATAAAAGAAAATCACAATTTTAAAGCTCTACAAAGAAAGCTAGTTGGATGTGCCAATCCCAAACTTTCTTCTATCTTATAAATCTTAATATTTCAAAAAGCAGTTACACATGTTAATACTTCAATATTATTGGTTCAATACTATACCAACTTTCCTTTTCTTCTTAAATTTCTGCTCCAGTCAATTAAACGGCTAAAAACGAGTTAATCTATATCATGATATTTGTTAAAATTAATAGTTTTTTCTTATTCTGTTGTTATCAGCTGTTTGCGAATAGCCGGCTTAGCAGGAAGCGAGTTCCCGCCACTGCACGAGCCGCCGATGGACAATAGAACTATGAAAAATCAAGAAAAGTATACAAAAATTACTATCCCAGAGCCCCTTTACCGCGAAATATTTCCAAATTCAAGGAGGATCTGTTGACCATATCCAAAATTATGCACAAAAAATTTGGTTCAATTGTATGCATAATTTTATACACTTTTCGATGGTACGATAATGAAAATGGGACAGGCATCGCTATTACAAAAATATTAAGTGTAGGTACTCATTTTACTCAGAACTTTAAGCTCTACAACATTTGTATTGACAATGTTTTTGACAGATTTCGCTGTTTTGAGATATTGTTATGGTATGCAAAAAATCGTATTTTTTTACTATAAATCTATACATATTTCCTAACGCTCACCTAGTACGAGGGGGAAAACGTATCATATTCATTCTAGACCTAAACAGAAGGGAAGCTCCACCATCCCTACCACTCTGTAACTTATCAAATCAAATGAAATTTTTAAAGATTTCGCTAAACAAATGTACTAACATAAATATAATTTTTACGAATAACAAATAAGTAAGATGCCAGACCAACTTTGTCTCGGGGAGAAGAATTTAGAGAAGTGCACGTGTCGCGATCGGGCCAATACTGCTTATCATATGGGCTGGCTTGGACAGAACGTTTAGCTTTTATTCCGGGACGAGCCCCGACCTGGAAATTTTGACCAGTGCAGTGCAGACCTCTAGTAAGAATGAAGTACAGGCCTGGTTCGATCTGGAAGAAAAAGAAGTCTGGCCCGACCCAAATTTTCAGAAAATTTTAAGGTCAGGACACGGTTCTAAGAGAGAGAAGACCTTGCCAGGGCCGAGTCTATTGGATTTAAATTCGCGCCGAGCCCGGCGCCAAGTCATTTCCCGTGAGGATGAATAATGCCGTTTTCCAAACCTTTTATTTGCCCAAGGGGGGGGCGATCGCCCCCTCGCCCCCCCCTTAGATCGGCCATTGCTTACCAGAGGCGTCAGTGTTGATATGCTCTTAGAAAAGGATTTGTGGTTTAAAGGTCCCCCCTTTTTGAGAGAAACTGTTCTCCCAACTAATGACTGCAACATCCAAAATTCGCCAGATGACTATTCTGATGAACTAAAGAAAACAGTTAAATGTGAAAATGATAACTCTTTAGTTACTCTAGCTATTTATGATCAAAATTATTTATTAGATTATATTATTAGTGTTAGTAATAATTATATAACTATCATTCGTATTTTATGTTATGTGCTTAGATTTATTCATAACCTTCGAAATGTTAATAGAGTGAAAGATCATCTTACCTCTAAAGAATTGAATGCTGCAGAATTATCACTGATAAAGATGGTTCAACAAAGTGAGTATCAGGAAGAAATAAAATGTCTTCAGAAAGGTAATTCGGTACCAAATAAAAGTAAACTAAATTCTTTAAATTGTTTCTTAGATGAAAGTAATATTTTAAGAGTTGGGGGTAGATTGGGTAACTCATATTTGACAACAAATGAAAAACATCCTATGGTTCTGCCAAGTAAGCATCCCCTTACTTTAATTATTGTAAGATATTTTCATTTAAAGTATTTACATGTAGGATCACAAACATTGTTGTACCATATTCGTCGTAAATTTTGGATAACTAATGGTAGAAACATCTGTCGCAAAATAACATATGAATGTGTCACTTGTTTTAAAAACAAGCCTGTATTAGCGAGTCAAGTTATGGGTGACTTGCCCAAAGAGCGTGTTACACCTTCATTTCCATTTTCCATTATTGGAACTGATTATTGCGGCCCTTTTTACATTAAATTCAAAAATCAAAGGAAAGGTACATATAATAAAGTGTATGTATGTATATTCGTTTGTCTCTGCACCAAAGCTATTCATCTAGATTTCGTTTCAGATCTCACTTCTGCAGCCTTCATTGCTTGTTTTAAGCGCTTTGTTAGCAGAAGGGGAAAGTGTTCAAAAATATTTTCTGACAATGCAAAAAACTTTGTAGGGGCAAACTTAGAATTGAAAAGGCTTCACAATTTGGTTAGATACCCAGATGAAGCATTAGCTGATTATTTTGCAAGGGAAAATATCGAATGGAATTTTATTCCTCCGAAAGCGCCGAACTTCGGTGGTCTTTGGGAGGCAGGGGTTAAATCATTCAAATTCCATCTAAAACGTGTAATTGGTAACGCGCACCTCACTTTAGAGGAATTTCTGACAGTAATTCTAGAAATTGAAAGTGTTTTGAACTCAAGACCTCTGTCCCCATTGTCATCAGATTTCGACGATTTCGAGACTCTGTCACCGGGTCATTTTCTTATAGGTAGGCCCTTAACGTCTATTATTGAACCCCAGCTCACTGAAATTTCGGAAAACAAACTTAGCAACTGGCAAAAAATAACAAAATATAGCCAGCAAATATGGAAATTATGGAAGCGGGACTATCTGAACACCTTGCAGCAACGTAATAAATGGCAAATAAATAAAAACAATATAAATGTTGGTTCTCTCGTATTGATCAAAGATGAAAATATGCTCAGCACAAAATGGGCAACAGGTAGGATTTCCGAGATATTTCTCGGTAAGGACAAAAAAGTTCGAGTAGTGAACATTCGTCTGCCTAACGGTACAATAATAAAGAGAGATGTGAGAAGTATTTGTCCTCTTCCAATTAATGGAAACTAATTTCTTTAATGTAAATATTTGGTATATTTTGAATATATTTTGTTGTTTAATTTCTATAGTATGTTTTATTGTATTCAAATGTAAAGTAATTTAGCCATTTTTCCTTTGTTATTAATTATATCTTTGCATTGTTACATGTAGTATTATGTAATTTTATATTATATATTAGAGTAGTTTTGAAACCTGCAGGTTTCAACGGTCGGGAGTATGTTACTGATCGTAATTAAAATCTCCCGTACGAGGGCGCTGTGTCAGCGCCGTAATTTTATTTATTATTCCAATCGTCTGCGTGTTGACGATAGATTGTATATTAGTTACTAGTGAGTGGAAACACTGAATTTTTGTTGTTGTTGTTATTGAGATAATGGAATGTTTGATTTGGAAACGGCCAGAGAGACTGTTTCACTCTTAACAATTATTGTTTTAAACCAAAGAAATATACAGTTCACTGCGAAGAGTTCCTTAAAAATGGTGTCATTGAGTAACTTATTGTTTTATTCTTAACAAATAAATTCTTAACAATGGTCAAAATCGGACCAAGAGGATGGAAATAGGGAGGAGTTTTGTGAAAACCGAAAAAAAACCTATAACTGTTTAGTAAGAATACATATCAAATCAATTTAAAGTTATTATTACTTCTAGGAAAAAGCGCCGAAAATTTATGTATGAGACAGATTTTTGATAAAATTAAAAGTGGGTTCAAGGGGCAAAAAAATAGGGTGTTAGGAAGGAAAAAATTCATAACTTCGTCTAATTCTTAAGATATCAAATCAAATTAAATTTATTACAAATCTTCTCAATATTATCTATAACTTTTACATTAACAAGTTTTTGATAGATCCAACTCTTATCGCAAAAAAAAATTTAAAAAAAAAGAGGGGTGGGGGGTGAAGAAGAAAAAAAATCATAACTTCGTCAATTCACAAGATATCAAATCCGTTTAAATTTATTATAAATCTTCTTAATGTTATCTAAAACTTTTATATTGACAAATCTTTGATAGCACCAGCTCTTAGAACAAAAACAAATAAAAAAAATAGGGGTTGAAGAAAAAATTATGTTATTAACATGATTCTGATAAAACTAGCTCTTACATCAAAAGGAAATTAAAAACTCGTCAAAAGCTGCCGGATAAAAGTGTTAAACTGGATTTTCTCTAATCTTAATTTAGTTTTTGTTGGTGAAATTAGTTATTTACTTAACTTCGAAATCTACCTCCGCCTGTAGGCCGAGCCGGAAAGGATTTTCATTTTAGAATAGACAGAGGCAATTTGTTTTCTTTAAAATCCACGACCGCTGTAAAGAAAAATAAAAGTAAGATTTTTAATATAATTTTAGCTAGGACTTCCCAAACTAAATTTTTAAAAAGCTTTATATTAATTTTTACTTGATATAATCCAAACGAAAAATATTAACATGGATGAAACAATATTAAACGTATTCTAGTAATAACTATATCCTCATATAATAATAATCGTCATTGTCGTCAAAGGACATTAAATTTTAATAACACAGCATTTCAGCTTCATAGCTATTTTGATAAACATTTCAGGTGTTGTACGAAATATATTTTGGACGCTTTGAAACTTTGTCCACTAAGCAAAGCTCATATTTATTCATAATGTTTGTGAAAAGCTCGTTTGTTTGGTGCTTTGTGCAAGTCAATATAACAGAGAAGATAAATGGGTCTATTTAATGATGAATTTATTATTAGAATAGGACTTGCACTTACAACTAAGCGCAGTAACATGTTTTATGCATTATATTTTTGGGCATTATATACTTGTGTAAAGTAATAAAATCATAATTATATACAGTGGAACTCCAGTTATCTGATTGCATGCTTTCTGAACGTCATCTGGATACGCAGAAATCCGGATAATTGTTACAATCATCAACAAGTTGGAAATTGCTGGTCAAACGTGGCAAAAGGTGCGTTCGTACTATAACTTGTTTTATGAATATTTTTTGCACCGCATATTGTGCCTACTGAATGTATATTTTAGTGCACTTCATACGTGCATATCAATTTCATTCTGTTCGAAAGGCTGTAACATCATTAAAATGCACTTGAAATAACTTTTTTCCCATTGGTCGTAATGTAACGGAAAACTTTTGACTGTCCCTGTAATTAAACTCTACATCCGATTTTCATAAAATTTGAAATGACTCCACAAAATCTTGCAACAATTATATATGTAAAATTTCAGACCATTAGGAAGGCTGTAACATCATTAAAATGCACTTGCAATAATTTTTTCCCATTGGCCGTAATGTAACGGAAAACTTTTGACTGTCCCTGTAATTAAACTCTACATCCGATTTTCATAAAATTTGAAATGACTCCACAAAATCTTGCAACAATTATATATGTAAAATTTCAGACCATTAGGAAGGCTGTAACATCATTAAAATGCACTTGCAATAATTTTTTCCCATTGGCCGTAATGTAACGGAAAACTTTTGACTGTCCCTGTCATTAAACTATACATCCAATTTTCATAAAATTTGAAATGACTCGACAAAATTTTACAACAATTATATATTTAAAATTTCAGACCATTCGATTGGGTAGTTTTTGCTCTGTTATATGCGGACGGACAGACAGACAGACGGACTGAACGACGACTATAGGTGCTACGTATTTATGTAATTACGAACGCACCTAAAAACAGGTTATATTGTAAATAAAACATAACTTAAAACTGATTTTGCCTGATAAAAATGTATTTTTAATGAATTCATCTTACATTAAGTTAACTTTTTGATAATATCACCTGAACTACAAATAATAATAATACTAATTAAAATACGTACATTACGATTTGTTAGTTGAATATGCTGCCGTAAGTTGCAAATACCGACTGGTTCGGCTGGGTGGGGAGGCTTACTAAATGGCTTGAGCTCAACAAGCTCCATCCATATAAAGACCGACATAGAATTATCCAAATATAGATTTATCCCTGTATGCATAAGATTCTTATGTATTCTTACTTAAGTTCTGAAGTATTAATAACCCCCGCCCTCTTCCTTACAATTAGAGTTTACCGTTAAACATTGTCAATTATGAATATAAATTGAAGTTAATTTACGAGTTGTAAATTTTCTAACTGAGGAAAAAATCATTCATGCCGGCAGTTGAACCCAGAATCTTGGCTTAAGGCTGCTAACTTTCTACAAACTAAGCTATCCTGGAAAAATAGGGCGGACACAATTCACTCAGATAACCTTTTTGGCAAAACCATCGGGTCTGTTATCTGAAACAGCTCGACAGAATGAACGGAAAAGTAACTCTAATAAACGTTTCAATAAAATAATAGTTTCTTTACCGCTTTCATTTTTCTCTTAACGTATAATAATTTCTTTGCCAAACACTATGATGATGGTGTTAAATAATAATATGTTTAGTGATTTTTTTTATTTACATAAAGCTAGAATAGTCACTTTTAGAATAAAATTTTTTTAAAAAAAATTCGCCACAGCACCTTCTGTCAGGTACGCGCTGGTCTTATGGTATGGTACTGCGAAATGTAGCGCATAAAAGTCATAATTTCGTTACAGGGACATTCAAAAGTATTTCATTACATTACGGCCTATGGGGAAAAATCATTTTCGGTGGTTTTATAATGATGTTTCATAATTTCAAACACTTTGAAATTTATATACATATCTATGAAATGCACTACAAGATGATTGCTATAGAATATGGTATGGATAGCATTTATCGATCATTTACAGGGACACTAAAAAGAATTATGTTACATTACGGTCTATGGAGAAAAATTTGTTGCGTATTTTGTTTCATGTTGCACTATATCAAAAGTATTTAAATTGATATATATCTCCGAGGTGCTCTATAAGAGGCTTACTATTGTATGTGATGTGCCATTCATCTTTCATTTACTGGGGCACACAAAATAAATCAGTTATATTTTTCTGTGTATGAACAATAATTGATGGAAGTGCGTTTTCAGTTGTGGAACACTTTTTTAAATTATAAAAATTTCATATTATCTAGTGTGTATAAATTCTGTAAATCATAGAAAGGGCTGCACAAAACATCGGAAGTACATTTCCGTTTATTGATGGAAATTGCTGACGAAGAATTTTCAACTGTGCTATGTGTTCACTAACTGTTCTAAATTTTAGCATGTTGTGAATTATATGATAAATCTACAGTTCATAAACAGTCATGTACAACATTTTAAGCTGTTTTTCGACTTTGGTTAAAATTGTGTTTTCAAACGTGTTACATGTTTTACAAATTATTACTTAGACATCGTTTTTCACGTTATTAAGCTATGAAGTTTTATTATAGTAGTCGTATTGCGTTGAAAAATGTTTCATAATCTGATTGACGCATGATTTTACGTTCTTCTTGATAATTTTAATGATACTTTATTAACGGTACGGAAACTAAAGTGATAAAACTATTTTGTGTTATTATAACAAATCCTAAAATTTCTTTTTCTAAAATTCAAGATACGGGGCAAGCATTCGACAGCTTTAATGAAAATTGCAGTGTTGTATATTCTGTTGCATTTTTATATTTTTCTCTACACAGAGGAACCTTATGTAAAGAATGGGAATCATAAGATATCATGAGAAAATGCCTACATTATGTTTCGCATTGTATATCAAATTTGAAATTGGAGAATTTGTCTGGACCAATTTTGTAACCACTCGACATTTGCAGTTAAGTAATATATTTTAAATCATTTTTTCCTGAGATATCTAGATACAACTGGCAATTTTTGTCCAAATTTGGTCATAAATTTAAACATTTCGCTCTTGCAAAATGTCATGTGCTCTTCATTGTAATTTTCCTCTATAAACAAAATATTTTCGATCAAATTCACTTTTTCGTTAAATTTTAAATCTTGTTGCCGTTGCATAATGGTGCAAAAGTATATTTATGTGACTAACTTAAATTCTGCTGTTTTTGATGAAAAGAAAATGGTACTTGAACTAAAATAAAAAAAAAAAAATTATTTAGACTTAATAAGCTAAAAAGAATTCTAAAAACTGGGAGGGCACCTAAGCAGTGGCGTACCTAGGATTTTATTTCGGGGGGGGGGGGGGGCTGACTTAAATTTCTATAATGTTCTAAATCTTACGAAACACGTTGAATTGTGTTATAAACAGAAATCATTTTTGCCAGTAAGGCCGTAGCCAGGAGGCGGGGGGGGGGGGGGAGGAACAGGGATGACTTTGTTCCCAATTTTCCGAAAATTCGGACTTAAAAAATATCGCGATTTTTGACATGGTCACCGAAAACAAACGATTTCATCAATCGTTCGCAGAAAAAAAATCTCCAATTTTTTTAAAGGATCCGAAAAGGAAGAAACCGCAATTTTGTCATAGGGCCACGGATAAAAGGCGAAGTTTGTCAAAGGATTGCGAAAAAAAAAGTCAAATTTCGTCAAATGATCAGGGAGAAAAGGAGAATTACGTCAAATGCTCACGGAGGATACGCTAATTTCGTCAAATGAGCACAGAAAAAAAAAAACGGATTTCGTCATAAGGCCGCCGAAAAAACGCGAATTTCATCAAAAGTTTTCGGGAAAAATGCGAATTTCGAAAAAAGATCGCTAAAAACACGCATTCCATCAAAGGGCAGCGAAAAAAAAAGGCTAATTTCGTAAAGGATCGCAAAAAAGCTTATTTCGTCAAAAGGACAAGGAAAAACTTAAATTTCGTCAAAAGGGCAAATTTAATCAAAAAGACAAGAAAAAAACCGCTAATTTTGTCAAAGTCGCGGGAAAAAACGCGAATTTCGTCAAATGGCCACCGAAAAAGCGCGAATTTCGTCAAATGATCACAGAAAAAAACGCGAATTTTGTCAAAGGGCCGCAGAAAAAGAGCAAATTTCGACAAAGGATCGCTAAAAAATACGCATTCCGTCAAAGGGAAGGAGGAAAACGCGAATTTCGTCAAAGGGACACAGAAAAAACGTGAATTTCGTCAAAAGGCCGCAGAAAAACAGAAATTTCATCAAAAAGACGAGAAAAATAAGCAAATTTCATTAAAAAGCCGTGGAAAAAACATAAATTTCGACGAAGGATTGCCTAAAAAAACGCGAATTTCGGCAAATGACCACAGAAAAAACTCGAATTTCATCAAAGGGTCGCAGCAAAAAAGCGAATTTCATCAAAAAGTCGTGGAAAAAACGCGAATTTCGAAAAAAAGATCTCGTAAAACACGCATTCCGTCAAAGGGCTGCGAAAAAAAAGCTAATTTCGTCAAAAATCCGCAAATTTCAACGAAGAATTGCGTAAAAAAAACGCAAATTTTGGCAAATGACCTCCGAAAAAACGCGAGTTTTGTCAGAGGGCCGCAGAAAAAATGCAAATTTTGGCAAATGACCTCCGAAAAAACGCGAGTTTTGTCAGAGGGCCGCAGAAAAAATGCAAATTTTGACAAAGAATCGCTAAAACAACACGCATTCCTTCAAAAGAAAGCTGAAAAAGCGCGAATTTTGTCAAAGGGACAGAAAAAAACGCAAATTTCATCAAAAAGACGAGAAAAATGTACAAATTTCGTCAAAAAGCCGCAGACAAAACGCAAATTTCGACGAAGGATTGCATAAAAAAAAAACGCTAATTTCAGCAAATGACCACAGAAAAAACGCGAATTTCGTCAAAGGGCCCCAGAAAAAACGCAAATTTCGACAAATGATCGCTAACAAAAACACGCATTCCGTCAAAGGGAAGCAGAAAAAACGCGAATTTCGTTAAAGGATCGCAAAAAGAAGAAAAAACAGGGTAACAAAGAAGGGCCACAGAAAAACGTGAATTTCGTCAAAAAGCCGCGGAAAAAAGACAATTTCGTCAAAGGATCTCGAAAAAAACGCAAATGTTTCAAAGGGCCGCCGAAAAAACGAGAATTTCGAAAAAAAATCGCTTAAAACACGCAATTCGACAAAGGTCTGTGAAAAAAACGCTAATTTAGTAAAAGATCGCAAAAAAACGTGAATTTCATCAAAAAGACGAGAAAAAAACACAAATTTCGACGAAGGATTGCGTAAAAAAAAACTCGCATTTCGGCAAATGACCTCGGAAAAAACGCGAATTTCGTCAAATGGTCGCAGAAAAGGCGCAAATTTCGACAAAGCATCGCTAAAAAAAACACGCATTCCGTCAAAAGGAAACGGAAAAAATGCGAATTTGTCAAAGGATTGCAAAAAAGAAAAAACAGGCCACAAAGAAGGACCACAGAAAAACGAGAATTTCGTTAAAAGACGGCGGAAAAAATCGAATTTCGTCAAACAGCCGCAAAAAACGCTACTTTCGTCAAAGAAAACGCTACTTTCGTCAAAGAAAACGCGAATTTCGTCAAAGAGCCGCAGAAAAAAAGCGAATTTCATCAAAATGACGAGAAAAAAACGCGAATTTCGTAAAAAAAGCCACGGAAAAAAGCAAATTTCGACGAAGAATTTCGTAAAAAAGACACGAATTTCGGCAAAAATCCGTGAAAAAAACTTGAATTTCATCAAAAACCCGACGAAAAACGCGGAAAAAACAAAATTTTCAACATAATCACGAAAAAAAACGCAAATTTCGTCATAGATCCGTGGAAAAAACGCAAATTTCGACGAAGGAGTGTGCAAAAAAACCGCGAATTTCGGTAAAAAGCCGCAGAAAAAGCGAATTTTTTCAAAGGACTGCTGAGGAAACGCAAATTTTGTCATAAAACCATGGAAAAAACCCAAATTTTTGGCATGGAGATGCGACAGAAAAATGAAAGTTAATAAGCTACTTTTACAGTCACTCTTCCGCACCTCCGGTTTTCCGATTTACCCGAAATCGACTTGGGATTGGCTGTAGTGTTACTGTGCATTAATATACTTCCGCATTGACAAGCTTGATGCTCGCCAACTCTGAGAGAAATTAAAAATCTTCTTAAATTAAACTACTTTTGGATTTGTCGAATTTACTTGTAGGTCTCTTGAACTGACCATATACGTTTTCATTTATCCCATAAAACAGGCTTGGAGCTATTTTTCAGTCATTTGAAAATTGATTTTGTGGTTTCAAGTAAATTTGGTGGCAGGACTGAGGAGGATTTTGGATTAACACGAAAAACAATTTCGTGGCATGCCAGAAAATAAAACAAATTTATCTGAAAAAGAAGGAATATCAGCCCTTTTTTTCTTTCACTGCGATATCTCCGGAGGTGGAATGGAGCTGTAACCTCATAAACCCCGTCGCCATCGACTTCTTTGGGTGTATGCTGGGGCATCACTGTGCACTAGTATATGGGACTAACCAGAATAGCTGCTTCGCACAAAAAATATTTAAATTTATCTCAAAAGAAAGAAAAAAAAGAGGTTTTTTTTTTCATTTTTGATTACTTAGAAAGGGGCCCTATAAACCCATCAGCCTCCTTCACCTCATTGGGTATACAGTGGTGTAACTGTGCGCTGATATGACACTAGCCAGAAAGTCTAGTTCGTTGCATTGCAGAAAACAACTGCATTACAAATTTATCTCAAACAAAAAGAAAAAAAATCACCACTTTTTTCATTTCATTTTCAACTATTTTGGGAGAGATCTGCAAGCCCATCACCCCCTTTCTACTTCTTTGGGTATAATGTCGTGTCACTGTGCACTAATATGGAACTAAACAGAAGAGTGTGGCTATTCTGTTGAATAATAGGAGAAAAAAATGTAAATTTATCTCAAACAGAAAGAAAAAAAGCAATATTTTTCTCGACTATTTCGGGAGGAGGGGGCTGTAAGCTCATCAGCCGCCTCCCATTCTTTCAGTATGCTGTGATGTCAATGTGGGCTAATATGGATTTAACGAGAATGGCTATTTCGTTGTATGGCAGAAGAAAAATTACAAATTTATCTGAAACAAGAAGAAAAAAAATCAGCCTTTTTTTCATTTCATTTTCGACTATTAAGGAAGGGGGCACCCCATTAGCCCCTTTCACCTCTTTGGGAATAATGTGGGCCCATTGTGCACAAGTATGGAACTAAAGGGAAGAGAGCGGCCAGTCTGGTGAATGATAGGGGGAAAATACAAATTTATCTTAAACAAAAAGAAAAATATCAACACTTTTACATTTCATGTTCGACTTTTTGGGGAGAGGGCTGTAACCCCCATTAACCCCCTTCTACCTTTTTGAGTATAACGTGGTGTCACTGTACACTAATATGGAACTACAGCGAAGGGAGCGGCTAGTCTGTTGAATGATAGGGGAGAAAATGCAAATTTATCTCAAACAGACAGAAAAAAAATTCAGCACTATTTTTTCATTTCATTTTCTAATATTTCAAGAGGAGGAGGGCTGTAATTCCAACAGCCCCTTCCCCATATTTGGGTGTGCTGTGATGCCAATGTGGACTAATATGGAGTTAACGAGAATGGCTATTTTGCTGTATGACAGAAGAAAAAATTACAGATTTATCTTTAAAAAGTAAGGAAAAAACACTTTTTTCATTTAATTTTTCGACTATTTCTGGTTTGGAGGGGGGGAGGGGGGGCTGTAACCCCGTCAGCCACCTTTCTCTTCTTTGGTGTCAATATGGACTATTATGGAACTACGCGAAGGAAGCGCATGGTCTGTTGAACGATAGTGGAAAAAATGCAAATTTATCTTAAACAGGTAGAAAAAATTCAGCACTATTTTATCATTTCATTTTCGACCATTTCGAGAGGAGGGGGCTGAAATTCCATCAGCCCCCTCCCCATCTTTGGGTATGCTGTAATGTCAATGTGGACTGATATGGTGTTAACGAGAATGTCTATTTTCCTATATGACAGAAGAAAAAATTACAGATTTACCTTAAAAAAGTAAGAAAAAATTACTTTTTCATTTCATTTTCGACTATTTCGGGAGGAGGGGGGGTGGACTGTAACCCCGTCTGCCCCCTTTCTCTTCTTTGTGGTCAATGTGGACTAATATGGGACTAATGGAAATGGCTAGTCCGCTGTATGATTGAAAAAAATTAAAATTTTTTCCAAAAAAGAAAGACGAAAAAGTAGCCCTTTTTCATATAACTTTCGAAAATTTCGGGGGATCTGCAGCCCCATCAGCCCCCCCCCTCCCCCCTTGGTCAAAGTTATTTTCGAAAAGTTTGGTTGGCCTTATTCAAATAATGAAACATCCCCATAAAATAGGTCCCATTTTTCAGTTCTAAAATACTGGTAGCCAAAAATCGTAGTGTGTGTCTTAGGTCATTGTTACTGGCAAAAGGAACTATTTTCTTTAATAATAGACTATAATAGTAGGGGAGAAATGAAAATATTTTTTAACAATGTTTTGAAGTAATTTTATAACAACATTTACAACAATAGGGAGAAATGTTATTCAATCAACGCGCATACTCAGAACAATGTAAAACCTTTTATTAAATCAAAGGATAATTCTGCAACACTGTTTGTCTTGTGTTCAACAATGCCTCGAGACTTTTCATTTTCAGTTCAAGACGAAACTTCCTACTGTGTTGCATCGTTAACGAGCCTCTCTTTGTAAAACGCTATCATTTGATCTGTGTTTTGATTAAAGTAGTTTATTTTCATCACTTAGTTGATTTTGATATTATTTTTTAAACATTTTTGGATTTTCTTAAGAAGGATGTCTAAAATAAGAAACTTCAGCCAAAGATTGTTGTCTATGTTGTAAGTATTTGTTTGCTCATCTCCCATGACAAATAATATTTTATTCTGTACAGAAACGATGCTTCATTAATATTAAAAATATTTTTTACACAGGTATAATGAAACAATATATTTAAAAGAATGTAATTTTTAAAAAAAGGCTGAATTAGTTAAATTAGGGGCTTTAAATTGTAAGTTCACATACGTAGATCTACAGTTACTTGTCCCCTAAAATATTAATTTTATTAGCTCCCGATATGCTATTTTTTTCAGGCAACAATTAAAGTCACTAAAATTAACTTTACATAAGCTAGACGTAAAACGAAGCAGATGCATCATTGAACAGTTAAATACTGATCATCTCTACTGCCATTTTTTAAACTTCTAAACATTGGACATTTAAAATTTTTAAGGAAAAAAAAAGACTTTTAACTGCAATTTGTTTGAAAACTGATCTCAATCTATTTTTGAGATATTAATTTTATGTAGTTTTTAATGTCATTTCTGTTATGGTGCCAACTCCATTTCTGTAGAAAGTAAAGGGAAAATAATAAATTACTATACCTTTTTGTTGCCATTTTCTCATAACAAAACAACGAGAAAAACGTGTAATGAACCTACGTGCTATTCTGAAAAAATATAAATGAGTGATTTCTGATAAAATATGGAGCTACACTGCTCAAAACAATTAAAGGATATTTGAAGTTTTATATAAAATAAAGATAGAAACGAAATTTTTTTTGCCGAAAATAGAAGAAGAGAATCACAAATGCAAATTTTTCTGGTTTTCAAACTGTGGAATATGCAAATTTTGAGTTCGACGTCAAAAACGTCGCTTCAGCGGCAGCGAATGAAATTTGACTTTCAACTGGATAAAAGAGAATGAAGACAAGGATGATCGGCATTCAGTGATTGCTTTGTTTCGATGAGTACGATGTCTCAGCGAAGTCATTTGACAGATTCAAAAGCTTTGAGAATTGTTGGTAGATTAGAAGGGGGCCAAACTCAAGCCGAAGTAGCGCAAGCCATTGGAGTGTCACAAAGTGTCATTTCCAGGATCTGGAACCGTTTTTTAAAGAGTGGATGTGCAGGCCGAAGACCAGGTCAAGGCCGTAGACGGGCAACAACGCCCAATGAAGATCGGTATTTAGCGTTAACAGCTCGGAGACACCGAACCATGAACGCTACTCTTCTCCAACAACACCTTCGCTCGGCTACAGGCACCACGATTTCAACTCAGACTGTCCGAAACCGGCTCCATGCTATAGGTCTGTATGCTCGCCGACCGATGGTATGTATTAGATTAACATCAAGGCATCGTCGCGACCGCAGGGAGTGGGCAACCGAGCATGTCAACTGGAGGAGAAATGAATGGAGCAATATTCTGTTTTCTGACGAGTCCCGTTTTTCTCTGCATCCGGATAATAGGCGTATTTTCATCTGGAGGGACCGTGGCAGTAGGAATAATCCTGCGTTCGTGCACGAAAGTGTCAGATTTGGTGGTGGAGGAGTGTTGGTGTATGGTGGCATCTCCATTGACGGGCGCACTGACCTCTACATCATTCGAGATGGAGCTCTGACTGGTCGCCGATATAGGGATGAGATCCTCAGACCTATTGTAGTCCCTTACGCTGCAGCAATCGGAGATAACTTCATTTTAATGGACGATAACTGCAGGCCACATCGTGCAAACCTGGTGGAGGATTTCCTTTTCGAGGAAGGAATCGTTCGAATGGAATGGCCAGCGTGTTCTCCAGACATGAATCCAATCGAGCACGTTTGGGACGCTCTAGGAAGACGAGTTTCTGGCCGCCAACAACCCCCACAAACTCTCCAAGAACTGGAAAGAGCTCTTCTGGAAGAGTGGGGCAGAGTACCCCAACTCGTCATTAATAGCCTCATTGAGTCCATGCCTCAAAGGTGTTCAACGTTGCTGGCCGCCCGTGGAAACCATACCCCCTACTGAAAATGATTTTCTTTGAAGAAAACACCTTTTCTTATTCTTTTTTTCTCATATGCACAAATTGTGTTTTTTTCCTTTAGTACACAAATGCGCAATAAAATGCATTTTTTTCTGCCAAACATGTGTAATTTATTCTCATATAACCTACTATGTCTGTCGACCATGTATCAATCAGCTAAACAGTTTACCAGATACAAAATCCACCTAAAACTGCAATATCCTTTAATTGTTTTGAGCAGTGTATTTTAAACTATATTTAATTTTAACTATCCATATTAAAGTTACAAACAAATGAAGGCATATGAATAAGTAGATAGCCGATTTTTTTGTAGAGTTTACGACACCGCTTTTTGCTGGGTTTGTGTATTATTCCGCGATAGTGACGCCATGCTTACTTGTCTATAGATGTTGTTTAAGACTGGATCGTAAATGGGGAGTTCTTCAGTGGATGCAAATGATGTCATTTTATATTAAAAAAAGTGTGTATTTAATGTCTTAAAACTGAAATATGTTTTGTAGAAGTGCATCATTTTTTACTCCAGGGACTTTGAAATTCTTTACAGGTGGAAATGCTTCACTTTGAGCATAACGCAATTGAAATTACACACTGATGAAAGGTAAAGTTTTACAAAAATTTAGAGTGTCTTTATGGAAAAGCAGCGATTTTTAGGTTAAAATAATATTTGTTTCAGAGTTAAACTAACCAATATTGGATGCATTTTTAATTGTAATTAATTTTGTAGGTTTATTATAATTTACTGAAACAGTTCCTTCTTAAACATTTTCTTTCATAGAAATTCGACAGGTTCTATCTCATAATGATATTTTTTTTCTTCTCTGCTCATTGGGAGCGACACTAAATTCTGAAAAAGTAGAATTCCTGCTTCCTGTTTGTTATTCTTGATTTATGCAATTGGAAATTTAATGCCGTTCCTAGAAAAATATTTTTCCCTGCTTTAGTAACACGAATCTTTATAACGCATTCACGTACTAATTTTATACATAAAACACGTTATTTTCAAGTAATTTGGGACCGAATAACGTCTGCTTTTTTCCGTTAGATGATTTATCATAACTCATTAGATGTATTAAGTCATGGTAAATTGCTCTGCAATGACGTGGTATTTACTGACTTCCGTATATATATAGTATACATGTTAAGTGTGTTTGGGGAAACCGCATTATTGTCATTTCATTCATAATATCACAATTTTTGTTGATGGTCGGTAATGTTTATTTAATGGTTATATACATGTATATATGTGTGTGTGTGTGTGTGTGTGTGTGTGTGTGTGAATATATGAAAGGTTGTATAAATTTCTTCTTATCAAAGTAGTGAAAGATTGTAGTTGGGTGCATTAAATTCGTAGAATACTGGCAGCTGGTGACAGATTGTGTTAAATTTGCAGTCGACAAATCCAATCAACTATATGAATTTGTTGATACTAGTTGAGATAGGCTAGGTCCAATCGAAACACAAGTATTCGTTTTGCAGTCGTATTGAAATCCGATGGTCAGGGCATAAGTGTAGAAGGCAATGGAGTTTAGCAATCCGGTAGTTTCTCCAGAAAAACAGAGCCAATTTGTCATTCTTTCATGATGACGTTTATTCATCAAAATATGAAAACGCATACAATTCCCACATTATGAGAAAATTCACAGAGCCCTCAGGATGGAGCAAGAATCGCTACATCACGCTTGTATATCTTAAACGGCAAATTTAGATATTCTGCTAGACTGATAGACACCTGGTAACATAGTTGGGAGTACTGAAACAAGAGAAAAAATATGAGCTCCGAAGTGAGAGAGGGTGTTTTTTAGAAGAATGAATCCCAGACCTGGTAATGTAGAAATTTTGAGGTAAAAAGTCTAGCGTCTCAAAGATACGAGAAACTGGATTCCTGGAATTTAAGATTATAAATAAAAATGGCTTTTAAACATACTCGAAAATAAAAACTGGCTTCTCTCAGAATACTATGGTTTTGGCAGCTGATAAAAATTTATAAAGGGAATAAAAGGTTTAGATTAAGATTTCGATTAAGATAATTATTAACATACGCGTTTTAAATTTAAAGGGAATATATGTATATATTTATAGGGAAATAATGAATATGCCGGAAACTGAGAATAATTTAAATGAATATTGCAAGGTAAAATTTTGGTACCGATGTCATATAATGCCGCGATTTTTTTCTGACGCCAATGTCATATACGCAACGGGTATTTAACTGGCGCCAAAATGTCGTTATTTTGCTTGATATTGTAACCCGGATGTTGTTGCTTATGCTGTTGATCTTTTCGCCAAATTGTCATCGGAAAAAAATCGCGACAATATCGGGCGTATATGACATCTGTGCCAAAATTTTTATATAACATATATATCAAGTATTACTGCTTGAAAATATATACTGAAAAAGATTGCAACTTTTTTTTTCTTATTTGTGTTTTAGTTTCTTTATAATTACGTCATTTTTACTGACAGAAGGACATTTTCCCCTTAATAACCGTTTATAATAGCAGGCAGAAATGAAAGATAATTTCTAACAATGCTTTCCATCAATTTCATAACAATATTTACAACAATAAGGCGAAATAATATTCAAACAATGTGAATACTTACAACAATGTAAAAACGTTTCTTAAATCACATAATAATTCTACAACAATGTTCTGTTGTATTTAACAATGCCCGAGATTTTTCATTTTCAGTTCAAGACGAAACTTCCTACCGTGTAGTAATCGTTAATGAGCCTCAATTTGAAAAACGCTATCTTCTGATCTTTGTTTTGATTAAAGTAGTTTATTTTCATCACATTTGATATTATTTTTAACACATTTGTCGTTTTTTGTAACGAAAATGTCTAAACTTAGAGCCTTTGGCCAAAGACTGTTGTCAGTGTTGTAAGTATTCATCTATACACCTTTTATAACGAGTAATTATTTTATCCTCTTCAAAAACTAAGTTCAATTAATACCATAAATATATATTTGCTGTTTTTACAAACACATACCATAGATTTAAAGAAAAGGAAATAAAGCAATATTCAAATGCATAACTTAGGAGCTAATAATTTGAATTTGGGACATAGACTTAAAATTACTTGGCCCTAAAATATCAATTTTATTATCCTTGATTCACACAATAAGAAAATTTAATGTTGTTCCTGTAAAAATATTTTCCAATGATTAACAACACAAATTTTTCTGATACATTCACAGATTCATTTTTATACATAAAACACATTACTATTCAAGTGATTTGGAATTAAATAGCGTTTTTCGTTTCCAGATATATGTATTACATATTGAGTTATGATGAATTGCTAGGTGAAAACCTGACATTACATTTACTGGCAGTTGTGTCTCGAAAAATGTTTCAAAACGTTTACTTTGACACCATCTTATGATTTTTTTTTATTAGAATGTGCTATATGCTATTTTATTTCATTGTAAATGAATAACATAACCTACGTTTAAGAAACAAAAAGTGAATGTATCAGAACGTAACCATTTTGCATTCGAGAGATAGCCTCAATGGCTTTAAAAATATCAATAATCTGTAAAGTTTATTTTTTTAAGTGTTCGTATAAAATAACTTTGCAAATATTTTCACGCTGCCTTATTATCATTTTGCAAAATCAGAGGAAAACAACATTAATTTTTATAAGAAAATTAGCGTCGATGCTGCTATCAACAATGAAGCAAAAACACTCAACTAGTCAAAATCGCACTATACGACATGATTTAGCTTTTATGAGGAAAGAATTAAGGTTAACATATCGTCGGCACCACGTCAAACTATCCAATGTGAAAAAAGTGGACTACTTTTTTAAAATTCAGATTTCTTGATTGCACCACTTTTCTGAAATGATAAATTTTCCCTTGTTTTCGCCTTAATTAATATGTCATTAAATAAGATTAAATAAGGCGAATTTTACAAATACAAAAATGTGGTGCTAATCAAAAGATCTGAATTTAAAAAAAGTAGTCCACTATTTTCACATTGGATAGTTTGACATGGTACCGACGATATATGGATCTGAGGACTTAAGAAGCTTTAAAGTTAGAAAAAATTGAGATAAATTTTTGTTAGCCTATGCATTATGTTACCCGGAAATTGGTCTTACTATTCGAAGAACCATCTATATTATAAAGAACAAACGTGCCTGTGCGTAACACCGATGCCATTTTGTGAATGGCAACAGCAAGAGGATCAAATCTCGTTTTTACCTCAATTTCTTAATTTATAAACTTCTAAACATTGCACATTTTCAAATTTTACACCGTCAAATAGGGGAAAAAAATGTACTTTCAAATGCAATTTTTTTTTTTAAACTATGCCGCAATTTGTTCGAAAACTGTATCGCAATTTACTCAATTTTTATTGTTTTAAAAGTTGTTTTCAAGCATGATTTTTTTTTCTTTAAATAAACATACGTTGCTCATAATTTCTTTCCAGTTTATATTCCATAACGAAATTAAAACATTCATCCATCAATCAATAAAACAATGAAACATAAATAAAACGCAAATTTAAGACATGTAATTGAATCATGCTATTAAACCACTGAAGGGATCAAAATAAAAATTGTTGAAATGTAAATAGTGAAAATGTGGTCTTTGGCACTTACTTCGGCTATTCATTCCTGGAGTGAAGCTAATACGAAAGTGTCACTTTTAATATACATTTCTAAAGTTTTATTTAAAAGATTACATTTTCTTATAAATATGATCTTTGGTATAGTAAGTAAGCATTCAAAAAATGTATTAAGTGTAAAAAATCTATTAGATTTATCAATTTATAAAAAGAAAGAAAGAAACGTTTCCTATATATTCTGTCTGTAACCCGGGAAGCCCGGGATTATCCCCTTTTATCATTAATGGATGGGGCTAATAATTCTTGGAGCTATTTTGAGATTGTGTTGAAATTTTAAATGGTGTTTCTGCCCTTTAATTTTATATTTGATATGTGTCGTAAACTACATATTATTATCCGAGTTAAAACAAGATGTGTAGGATTGGTTGTTGCTTTCTGTTTCAACAGTCTATTCAAATTTCATTGCACTTTAAGAATAACTATTGAGTCCGTCTGTAATAGTACATTTCAGATTTTTATAAGCTTCTGTGAATATCCATGCACATTACAAAATCCTAAGTTAAAAATAAAATACAGGGAAAGTACCTTAAAAAGAAAGTTAAAGGAGATAAACAATGATTTGGGTACTTTCCAGGTAGGCTTGAAAATTTTTCTATAATCTGTGACGTTTTGAAAGTTTTGATATAAGTTGGGATGTATGCTTCCTGATTCTTTGATTGCTTTTGACTGAATATTAGTTTAAATGGTTAATAAAAGCAACATTAATGTATTTCAATCTGATTTTTTAAACCGATATATGAAGCTTCCATAACCCTATCGTTGTTTTTACACATGTAAATAAATAATAAAAATACATAAGCAAAAAATATAAAAAATATTTAAAACATATCAAATAAAAAACATATCTAAAACATATATTATTAAAAAAACATATCTAAAACATATCTTATTAAAAAACATATCTAAAACATATCTTATTTTAAAAAAACATATCTAAAACATATGTAAAATCAACGGTGGAGTTCTGTACGCTTCATATTGAAAAAAAATGATATAATTAAATGAATTAAAATTTAATAAATAAATGTATGTTTTTATCTAAAAAAACATTTAAGCGATCTTCGAACGAAAGTCATATAGAGAGGCAGTGTTGGAGTAGAGCTAAAAATCAATTCTCCTCTGTCTATATCATCAATGGCAACCCCCAATGTAGTTTCGAATTTGTCCTGCATTCGGTCGGGTTACCAATTTTAATAGAACCCGACCAGACCCGCGGTTCAGGTCAGGACGAAGCTACTTTTTTTCCCAATGTAGTTTGAAATTAGCCCAATATCGACTTGAGTTACTGGATTTTGATCGAATCCGACTAGACCCGCGATTCAGGTCGGGGTGACGCTACTTTTTTCCAATGTCTTTTGAAATTAGCGCTTCATCGGATCGGGTTACCAAATTTCGATCGAACTTCATGTCGGGGTGACGCTCCTTTTTCTTTTCGTGGCGGAGTTCCTGTAGGGTACAACCTGACCCGTGCAGTGTTAACTCTGTTTGGAATGACAGATAAAGAATCAAGAACTAAATTAACATTTTTTACCATAGTAAAGGATTTTCAAGTCACATCTTGAAATAGTATTTAATATCAACAAAAATAGTTATGAAATTAGGTGGAGCCTTTCGAATGATAAGCACAAATATACAGGATGATTCAAAACTTTTTTTTTTGCTGTATATTTTTTAAGAGCTGTATATCTACTTAGTATAAAGTTTTTTTTTTTTTTTTTTTTTTGATTCATTCTTCTATATCTTTTATTTCGAAAAGTGTTGCGCTCTGACCAAACATATACCCCATTTGTTTAGGATAAAAACTTACCAAATTATAGCACATTGAATTTCATGAAATTTCACCGTCTTTCGGCATAAAAGAGCATTTTTACAGATGTATGTACAGCCGTATTTAGCGACAGAAAACGCTGAAAATTCATAAAATTGAAAGTTTCGTAACTCGGTAAGTTTTTGTTGAGCGAAGATTATTCTTTTATAATGTTTTTTACACTTTTTTCCACTAAATAGGGTAGACCGGGGCGAGTTGGCCCGCTTTTTCTTCTAATAATTTAAAAAAATTATAATTCAGCATTTGAAATTTCTTTTTATGTTACCACTATCAGTGTACTTTGAGGAAGAAGTCACAATAATAAAACTTGAAAATATTAACAATAAGTATTAGTTTAGAAGCTCAAATTGACACCAAGTCGCTTGGGCCAACCTGCCCCGATTACGGGGAAAGTTGGTCCACGTCACTTTTTAATGTTCTGATAGTGTAAAAGTTTAAGAAATGATAAAAATTTTACCAAATCTTAATTTTTATTTCTTGCGAACTAAAATACAATGTAGTCTCCTAAATTAAAATAAAAATTTTAAATATTAAAACTGAGTTATTCAAATTATTAATATCGATCAAAAATTGCTTTAAAAATTGATTTTATTTTCGCATAAAAAATGCCTTTAATACATTACGGAATAGCAATAAATTTTAATAAATCATGCTAGGTGTTAAAACACCATAAATATTAGAGTACAGTAATTTAAGAAATCATTCATCCTTAATTAAGTGATTTATTATAAACACCAGATGATAAATAAATTATATCAAGGCCTCTGTACATCTGTTAAGTGCAATAATTCTTTTCTTTCGTTTATTATATTTTTCTAACTCATCATTCCCTTCAAATTTCTGTCGTAAAATTAAATATTGCTTCATGATGATTTGGGTAATGTCAGCTTCTTTGAAATAATGATAATTTTCGTTTATATAAAATTTTAATTCCTAATTAAATATTAAAAAACACAGTTTGTTTATCATGAAATATATATATGTTATTGATTACATTCATGATTTATTAATGATATAATGAGATTTAGATAATCTAATAAGTAGGGATATAGCAATGTGCTTGATATAATTATGTTGGATGATATCATTTTTTTATATTTTTTGTTTGAACTGTTGATCTTCATTAACGGTTCAGGAAGTGCAGTTCTATTCTGTCTGTGGAAGGGACAACATGTCTCTTAAAGGAAAATATAGCTTTTGATAATTAATTTTTTTTTTCCTGAATCTGCCCTTTTATGAATTATGAAGAGAGAAAGGATGATTTAGTTTCAACGAATAAGTACCCAGGTAAGAAGTTTTCACTTCATAAAATGTGATGTTATTAAAGGATTATTTGTGGCAAACTCTTCTCTGGACGCGTGAACAATGGGATTTTATTAATAATTGAGAAATATCAGAGTCGGGTAGATTTTGATTGTTAGATTTGTTATTTTTAGCGCTAGTATGTAACACTAGGAGGCCAAACTTTTAGGTAAATTTATTGCAATTTCCCATATGTTGGAATTTTTGAAAAACTTTTGCAGATCTACACCGATCATGATCCTTAGAGCACAAAACCAACCCCAGTTCAAAACTTTATCTATCTATCTATATCTGTATATATTGCTTTCCTATAGTCTCGATAACATATCCAATCAATTTAAACTTTTCAAAACTTGCAGGAAAAGGGCCAAAAAATTATGCATGACAGATGTTTGCTATTAATGATGTTTGCTATAATTAAGAATGGTTTCAAGGAGTGCAAAAAATTGGATTTTCAGAAGAAAAAAGTTCATAACTTATTCCTCAATTTACAAGACATCAAATTCACTTAAATTTATCATAAATCCTCTTAATGTTATCTACAACTTTTGCATTGACAAGATTTTGACAGGAGTAACTCTTACAGCAAAAAAGAAATTAAAAACAAAAGTGTGTGTGTGTGTGCGGGGGGGGGGGGGTTGTATAAGAAAATAAATCACATTTCTCTTAATCAGTTAAATTCTGGGCGAAATTAGTACTTAACTTCGAAATCTACCTGCGCCCAAGCCAGCAGGTATTTTTCTATAATTATGAAAGTTTTAAATGTTTTTGAACAACAGGAGCAGCTGATTTAATTTGGGAAGGAGGTAAACAACATTATAACTTCATTTTTTAAAAAGGTTGACTGGAATAACCAGGAATTCAATTAATAAAATAATTCGTTAATAATAATTAATAATAAATTCATTAAAATAATAATACATTTTTATTAAAATAATTCATTAGAACTATCAAAATTTCAATACTCCAGAGAGAAACTCCTACGGGGCATGTTGGCCCGTGGGCCAACATGCCCCGTGCCAAATTGGTCAACTAACCCCGTGTTGCCATTTTTGTTTTTCATGACTGTAAGGAATTATTATGAAAGTATTTCAATAAAAAAACATGTCCTATAATAACTACGAACAGTTATTTTTCTGAATTATTACGTATCAAAATCTAAAATGTAATCTACAAACAAATAAAAAACGATTATTTATAAGAGAGGAAATTTACTCACCTTTGTAAAATTTTGAAAATTTTCAATAATTCTTTAACGGACGCTCCGACTTCAATGGTGCTGATGTTGGAGGAGGAAAACGAAGCAACGCATACTTAGCTGGACTAACAATGTCATCTAATGCATAGTTTAAAAAGTATCGCGACAGGGCCAACATGCCCCTATGGCCAACTAGCCCCGGTCTACCCTATAAGATACGAAATGAGCAGCATACTAAAAAAAATAATTTTGTATTTCAGTATATACATACAGTGAAACTTCCATTTAACGAAGTCTCGTTGTTACACTTAAACACTTCGTTATGAAGGAAATTCGTTAAATAGAAATCAATTGAAATCCATGAAATTTGCACAATAAAATACGCATTCATAAAATGAGAAATGCCTAGAAAATGGAAACACTGGAAAAAACATTTCAATTGGAGTAGTAATTTTTTTAATGCAATGTAGACATATGAGAAAATTTAATTAAAACAATGTCTAAAATAAATAAATAAATAAAAGACTAAGGAGAAGTAAACAAAAACTGAAGCGTAGAGTACCTTTTCTCTTTTTTCTCAATATACCAAATCCTTAAATTAAAAAAAGTCTGTAATCTAAAAGTGTGTTACTTTGTAAAAGATTCTTATAAAAAATACACTGTTCATAAAAATTTTCGAACTTTTGTAAGTATCTGAATAATTTATCTGTAAAATTTTCGTGAAACTGGAATTTCCTTTTTATTTTATCGAAGGCTTTTTAGCATTTATTCTTTTCTAGGTCTTTCAATTTCTTCTTCACTGCCATCTTCATCGTTCGTAGTAGTTTTTTCATTACATTTTATTGCACTTTGTAATATGTCATCATCAGTAGAATATTCAGTTAGTCGTCTTAAGTGGTGCAGCTGTGTTTAGTAGAATAAATTTGTTATACAGAATATATTTTTCGTAATATAGAGATTATTTTAAATGTTAATGGTGTTCAAAGTAAACATTCAGAAGAAGATTGCGTTAAGAAGAAAATTTCATTATATGGGACTTCGTTACAGGGAAGTTTCACTGTATATCCTTTTAAAAAAAAAATTGCCACATCTAACAGCTATGATAGTTTTTGTACATTTTTTTCTAATAGGAAGTATGCAGCTGCCAGAGATAATCACTATTACCATCTATTTTGAATCTCCTTTTATGGAGAATATTTATATACATCTGCGTAATACGACTATGGAAACATGAAAGTCCATAATACAGATTAAATAAAAGTCATTTAAAATAATTTTTCTTTCTTTTTCAGATCCTGTTTCAAACGTGTAAAACGCACTCAAGATGTAAATCAAGCCAAGCAGTTACTTGTTGAAAAAAAGAAGTTAGGAGAACGTGAGATAGAAGCGTAACTATACATTTATACACTATTCTTTAATTTATAATTTGTTGTGAAACTTAATTAATTTTAAAAGCTTATTCTGAATAATATATTTAAGTTATAAAAAACTTACATAAACATCACTATTAGTGAAACTAGTCGTTGGGGGGGGGGGGGCACCGTAATACTTACCCATCATGGATATGCATAATGTAAAATATGAAAATAAAATTGCGTAAAAGAAACATCCTTATAACTCCAAAAATGATAATCCTATTAACTAACAGTTTACTGCGTCGGATTAAGCGTCTCATTTCCAATTAAAATATATCTTTGAATTGAAATTTGAATGAAATACAGGGTCATGAAAAAGTGAAGAGAGTGGAAAATAGAATTACAAGTATTTCGGCAAATCATTATCTCATCGACTTCATTCTTTATGCAAAACTTATTTTTTTTATTGACTTTTAATTTCACAACTTAAAATAAACAATTCCGAAATTTTTTATATACCTTTTATCAGAACGAATATTTCGAGAGTCCGAAAAAAATAGTTTCGTATAATCGAGGTTCCTCAAATTCAATAGACTTCTTCCCATTATTACATATTAAGTACACATCAAATTTCAAGTCTCAATCTCAATTTTTTCGGGAGATAAAGGACGTTCGAAGACACACACACAGACGTACACACAGACACCCGAACGGCAATTTTTTGTTGTCTTTTAAAAATATGCTTTTCAAAAACTCCAGTGTCTAAAACGTGTAAATACGTCAAAAAAAAAATCTATTTTTAAAACCATTACAAGATTTCACCTTATACTACGTATGATGGGTAATTAATAGATTCCGTCAATTATTGTTTGACTTCAGAAGATTTATTATTGCATGTATTAAGAAATATATCAGATTTTATACATCATAATCAATTGATAATTTCATAACATATATAATACAATGTTAGTTTCTAACAAAAATAGGGACAAAAATGTTTCGAAAATTACGTACTGTTAATTATTGTCTTTCATTTTATTTTATGTGATCGAATATTAAAGTTTTATTTAATCTGAACATTTCGAAATTTACGATTTGTCGGATATAGTTTTAGACTAGTTTAGCGATATACTACGTATGCTGGTTCAAATATTAAAATTTATGGCAGAACGCTATTAGCAACAGTGATGCAATGGTATAATTTAATGATAATCTTTCTCACACATATATTTAAAATACTAATATAAATTATAAAATAAACAATTTGCTTACAGTAAATAATTCTTTTTTGATTTCATTCAATGGAAAATGAATATTTTTAGAAACCACGTTTATTTAAATATTTATATTTTTAACTTTTTTTATTTATATTTTTATATTTATTTTTTAATATAGTAACGTTTATATTTTTTACATGTTTTAAACGAAAATACTCTGATAATTGTATTTTATTTAACAGAAAATAAAAAATTTTGATTAAAAAAAATACAAGTGCTCAGAAGAACGTGAAATCTTAAATTTATCTACATTTATTTCAGTGATTTTATAGAATTTGTAGCAAACATAAACGTTTATTTCTTTTTTTCAGATTATTTGATATGGTTTTAGCCTGGTCCGATGACATATTTAAAAATATCCATACTAAAGATGGAAATCTTAATGACATCAGCGAAGCCAAAGCCTGGTTCAAGATTAAAGTTCATGCCGTTATGGGAATATGGTGGCCCGAAACGTACGGTGTAGATCACCAGCTATATTCTGACGCCGTGAGGATAAACGAAGAAATTATGGATATGCTGGATGAAAAGTCCAAGCAAGATGTGATCAGCTGTCTCGACCTGGCTAAACGTGTTACTCTGAAACATATTGAGTGTCTGCGTCGGTAAGTGATCCAGCACTTGATGGTTTAAAAATTAACGTAAATTGATATTACGTTCATTCATTGGTTTAAATTTTACTATGTTCTTAACTTTTTACAATTTTACGATCGGAAATTTTCACGTTTTAAAGCCTGTAAAGTGGTAAATAAATATTATGGGAGGGTTTCAACTTTTGAAATAAACTGAATAGGGAAGGTAAAGGTAATTAAGATCAGAGGTAATTGAGATCAGGGCACTTCAGGGGCAATCTGTAACAGATTAAAAAAAAAAAAAATGGCCATGCTGATTATGAAATCTGGCTAATATTCTGCATATGCATTTTTTTTGGAGTGAAAATGTATGTTCCTGTAGAAGTAATCGCTGTTTTCCCGGAACACAAAGAAAACCGCTGTCCGCCAAAGTGAGAATGTTTCAGCTAAAAAGCTCCTGTGTAAAAAATTGCAGGAATATTGAAATATAGCTATGATTTAAATTTAGAAAAAGGTTTTTTTAAGAGGAAATGGTTACGCTTTCAAGAGACAAAGCATAATGTTAATAATCTGCATTATATTAATTACCCCAGAGATAGCATTTTCGGAGTAAATATGATCTTAGAGTTTTTGGGTTAAGGTTAAATTGGGATCGCAAATTTTATTTTCTATTGAAATCAAATTGTGATTTAGAATGCATTTTTTAACCTTTCAGTTTTCAGATCCTGTGAGATACCCCTAGTTTGGTTTATATTACTGCATAGTTTGTGTTAGCAAAACATTTATTTTACAATATTATTTTGTAACTTTATATCCAAATTTTACATATTTTAGGCCTAATTAGGCCTCAACACTTTCAATGTAAATGAAACTTTCTTCCTTCACAACAATAGAGCTTTAACTGCCCCTCCACTCCTTCCGTTGCTTGCATTTCATGTTATTTTGAAGAAAAGAATTGATTTTTTTTTTTTTTTTACTTTAAAAATTAGTTTTTAAGTAATGCAACAAGATTATTAATTTCCAATAAAAAATTTTGCATTTGATATTGCTTTGTAGGCAGAGTCCAGAGTATATGGACATTGAATATCCCTTAAAAAACTTTTTTTTTTTTGCAGCGTACTTACCTTTCCAATACTGTATCTACGAGAAAAGTTGTAATTGTAAAACCAAAAATGTTTTGGTATAAAGCCCACAACGAAATCTTTTAATCCCATTTACTCATGACTGAGTACCTTGTAAGAGGCATGAGAGGAAATACCACTGATCCCAATTACCCCTCTTCATGAGGTAATTTGGATCAAAGATGTAGATTTTGAAAAACACACTTGTACCAGGTAACATAGTACACTGAAAATAATTCTTTCCACATTTCAAGAGACAGCTACCTACTTAGTAAAATTATACATAACATTAGTATTTAGTCCATATTCTACTCTGGCTATTAATTACAAAGTTTTAATTTTGCAAAGTTCAAATTCTAAAAAAGTTATCCTAATTACCTCCCTATTAAGATTATCAATAATTAATGAAATATTTATCTCTATAACTAATCAAAAAAATCTTGAAAACTAATTATTAACGTTATTGTCATAAAATCAATATTTCAGATATTTTAGATAGAAGATTTAAGATACTGAAAACTAGAGGGAATCTATCAGGTTAACCAGACCATTTAGGTATTAGTTTTTTTGGTACTTTTAAAGTACAGTGGCCTTGGCGCTTTTTTAAAAAGTTTGGCGAAATCCGGGCTTAAAAAATGAGATTTACTGCCAAATGATAAAAACAGCTAAGAAAATGAAACCTGATTGTTTATATTCGTATTTTTATATATACAAACATTTTATTTATACATGTATCATTGTTGTTTTTTACACACATTTTACTTTTGTTTGCATATAAAACTAAATATGGACAATATGGAGTACTTCAACATCAGGCGCATACGGTGTTCTAGCACAGCGGAAACCTTGTTCAGCATAAAGTTGAGCAGTTCTATTTATTGCTGTGTTAGTCAATTTTCCTCTATGCTGAATTTTTGACGAGTGAAGAGGTTATGTTTTGCAAGAAGGTGTGTCGGTCATATGGAATATCAGTTGGACAACTGTTTCAAGACGAGTCTAAAAAATAAAACAATTTTCCAAAGAATCTGATGATTTATAGATGATGTACTAAGTTTTACTCATTAAATAATTTCGGTTACTCTTTTAAATCGTGGTTTTTCTTGCAATTTTAATATTTTTTATGACGCTATTCCCTATAACCCGACTGGTTGCCATTACCCGAAAAAGGTAACTTTTGTTAAAAAGCTAAATATTGATATGTATGCTGAATCAAGTGATTTTTGTTTTCATAGGCGAGACGCGCTTATTCCAGCGTCATAATAGTGATCGCGACATCACTTAATTTCATACAGGGCGAAACACCCAATTATTGACAACTAAGGGGTAACTGACATTTCAGCAAAATCTAACTCCAATAAGCCTTTTCTTGTAAATTTCTCCAAAATAATGTCATCTAGTGCCAATTTACTCGTCTTAATTGTTATAACTTATGTGTCAGTTATGGTTCTTCAAAATAGAGAAGGTGTCAGTCAATGGAGTTTTTCACCCTGTTGTTGGAAAAAATTAAATTTTGGTAATAAAAAGTATAATTTTTCACATCTTTATCAACAATTATTTTTTAATGTATCTCTACTACACTTTGAAAAACAAAGATAAGTATAAAACACATTTAAAACTTTCTAAAAGTGATTTGAACAAGAAAGAATTCTTAAGGCTGCTAGTCACTCGGCTTCCGAATTCCCCTCGCTTATGCTAAGTCTATGGGTGTAGAATGCATGCGAATATTTAATTTATCTCCTCAGGAAATTAATGTTTTAAACTTCTTTTTGCTGTGTACTCTTCTTTAAACATGCCTCTCTACTTCTTAGTTGCCAAACTATTTCTAACATCCATGCTTAATTTAATATTTTATGCGTTAAAAGCTGACGAAATGTAAAATTAAACATATATTTTTTAATTATTTTGACAGCTAAGAAAAAAAAGTGACGTCCATTAAGAAGAGTACACAGAAAAAAAGGAGTTAAAAATATTAATTTCTCGTGGAGATTTTTTAAATATACGAATGCATCCAATGCCCATAGACGTAACATTAGTGAGGGGAATTCAGAATCTGAGTGACTAGCAGCCTTGAGGTGTCAGTTACTGGGCGTTTAATCCTGCTTTTAGATTCTTACTCTACAAGGTTGCAGCATTCAGTGTTTATTTTATTTTATTTTTATTTTTAATTCTTTTCATGATAGTGAAAAGGTAGTTACAGTAGTAATAGTGATCACGGTATTACCGAATTTCATGTATATTTGTCATCCGTTTGTTGGGAAGTTACTATACATCCAGTGATTTTTTCATTGTTGTTCAAGGATGAGAAAGGTTCATACATATATACACTTATAAAGATCACGTCATTACTTATTGCAATTTATTTATTTATTTATTTAGAGCTTCATATAGACAGGGCAACTGACCTATTCCATGTCCGGGCAGCGGGCTAGTTTTTTTTTTTTTTTTTTTTTTTTTTTTGCCAAGGGGTGGAAGTTGATCCTTGCCCGTCTACTCTACGCACTTTTGTGTATTTTGTACATTGTTTTTTTACAGTTATTTCATCTATATTTTTCTTATTAAACTTTTCAGTACTTTTATGTTAGTCGGGCACAAGTGATCAATCGCCAAATATTGTTACCATCACGATCATTGACATTGAATTTATTTCAGTTAAAATATAGATCTTCAACCCATTTCATTATAAATACGCACCTTTCTCTTAAAATTCACACATTTAAAATGAACCTCTTTCACCCATTGCATTTAAAATAAATGAAAATAATAAAAAGAAGAAATAATTCCATTAACATTTTACTTCGACCTGAAGATATCGTTTCTCATTAACTCACTCGTATTATTATTAAAAAAAAGATCCTATTGTCAAGAATAAAAAAGAATTGCTGTACCCGAGATTTGCATCCGGCTAAATTAAAAGTATCAAAAGTACCCGTGAAAATAAAAAAGGGTTGAATCGAAGGGGGAAATGATGTTTGGTACCAGACTTTCAGTGATATCAGTTAGCACTTAATTTATATTTTTGTAAATTAAATATATATATATTCCGTATATTTTCTGTTGATCTGTAAAAATACGATAAATGCATTTTGAAGTCGGGGAAAGAACAGATAGAAAGAGGTTCACGCAGGAAGGATTACCATCTGGGGAATTTACAGATGGAAATTTTGCTGCTAAGCCAGCAACGAATGGAAAATCCGCAAAGTTTCTTTTTTGTAAATAAGCAGTTATTTAAAATTTGGAGCCCATGTTCTTAAAATTGCCTGGATACTGGGTTCTAACATTTATATATATATATATATATATATATTATCTTACAGAAAGTAAGCTATGATCTTGCACAATTTGCAGGCAAATTTCATTTCCCGATTCGTATCTTCTCCTTCAAAGCTTTAATAACTAATTTTTCACTTTAGTATTTTCTTTTATTTCTAAAGGCGCAGGAAGAAATCCATCTTCAATTGTTGTACATAGAAGAATGTGCCGTATTGTGGGCCTTTTATTTACCGGATTTGACAAACTTCCCGATTGTGACTTTTCCTTTTCCCTAATGTGACATTGATTCTCCACCGACTTGTGACAGCTACATAACATCAGTATCATAGTCTCCTCTCATCACCATTCACAGCAGCCTCTTCCTCCACTTAACATCACATTAGCAGCATGAAGAATCACCGAGCTACTCTCCACTGACATCGGAGTCGTAATGGCGGTGGTATACAAGGAGATGTGAGGCCCGCCTCCTCCTCGGTATCTCCGGTAACGTATAAGCAAGCAAGCATATACGGCTAAGCGGTCACAGATGAATATTTACAGAAGACGCTTCCATGATTATCATTAGGAAGAATGTGATTCGAGTGTGTAAATTGATTACCTTTTGATATATCGCAAATAGTAACCTAAGTACGCTTCAATATGGGGCTTTATCTAATTTTGTATACAATATTCATTAGCACAAAATTAACTTTGTTTGAATGAAAAAAATGAATTTCTGGTATTTTTTAAATAAAGATATGTTGTTAACAAAAATATTGTATAAACACTTGAATTAATAAAAATTGTTTAAATAATTATCAAAGTTTCTTCTTTTTGATTAAGTGTCTTCCTGCATCCGTCCATCAATATTACCGTTTATGTTAACCTATATTGGTAATAAAGGTTTTAATTATATTTATTGATATAGTTTTAAATTGTGCGTAATCTGCTTCCTTTCGTGCGATATAATTTCAATAAAGGTTAAATTTCAATTAATTCATATTAGAGATGAGTTCGGGCTCAGTTTTCGGAGCCCGAGCCTGACGATTAAAATTCTCGTGTATTAGTTTTGAATCAATAAGGTTGAGTAAAATTTCAACAGAGTAGTGAGCTGATGCAGTTTCACTGAAAGGGAACCGAAGTGACAGGGACAGTAAGTAGTGACAAAATTAAGAAATGTACTTCTGTGCTCATAGTAAGTTAATTTTAGTAAGACTGTAATATGACATTTTGAACTCAGCAAAAGTATTTTACATCATGACAAAATCATAAATAAATAAAAATAATAATAAGGAAAATTTAAGTACCGGACAATAGTGACGGGTAATAAACATTATTGGGACGTATACACGAGAGATAAGTTCGGGTTCACGTTTTGGAGCCCGGCACCGCCCGAGCCCGACGATTTTATATCCAAGTCCGCCCGAGGCCGAACATTTCGTGTCATCAGAGCCCGATACCGAAAGTATACCGAAAAAAAAAAGTTACAAAAAAATTGCATAATATTTAAAAGTTCTTCTAAATGTATAATATCTCATTTTTAATAACGTTTTACATGAAAATAACTGTTAATGCCTAGCACATAATTATTTTTATGGAATTTACATTTAATCTTATCAAAAAATAAGTTTAGCATCAAATAAAAATATACTTCCCTAAAAAGATACTCACATTTTTCTCCCGCAACAAGTAAATCTGATGGACACATTAACGAAGAGCGGTTTATGAATAAATGAATGAAATTTGGAGAAATTACTATTTATAGGACGAAGAATCGAACACTGTTTTTCTATTTCCTAAAAAGGGTGTAAATTAGCTTAAATTAAAAATTTGACACCGTTACTTGAAAGATCCGATGCTTTTTTAGGAAAAAGGGAAACACTGCTCAATTGATTTCTATCAGGAATAAAATACATACAAATTTTATCTATTTGAGGCATTCTCACAACCTTTTGACTTTTAAGTCTCTGAATATTAATTTTTATTTTGGTGCATATTCTTGGTTTTTTTCTAATTTTAGTCCCAGAGCCAGGTGCCAATTTTGTCAGTTATTTCCTCTCGGCCGATAATTTGTAAAATGCTTCAGAGAGTTGTATCATGAAGCTCTGTGAACTTCGGACTTTCCTTTGAACCCTGTATATTTTTTTCACGTTCGTGTGACCAACTGACGTATTAACCACCACTTTATAATCAGCTGACTTTTTTTTTTCTTCAAGATATTGGATTATAATTTGACAAATTTTCAACCGGGAGGAAATGACTGATTTTTTTTTTTTTTTTTTTTTTTTTTACGTGAGTGGGAGGCTACCGCTGCTCAACTCACCCACGGAGCCGCAGCTGAAGTTCACAGAGCTTCATGATACAACTTTCTCAAGCATTTTACAAATTATCGGCCGAAAGGAGCTTGGTCATCAAAATCTGTTGCTGGCTCGCGAACTATTTCTTATGCTGGAAAATATCCCATTGCATGACTGCATAACAATATTAACAAGATAAATATGTTTTGGACGATATTGAGGGTCTAAATATACCATGAAATTCCTATACCGTACCGTGTACCTGACGCTGATTTTTAAGTTTGAAGCTGTCTGAAAAAAAAATTTCAATAAAACTAATTCGATGTAATTTTTTTCCGAAATTGGGGTTTTATATAAATATGTAGCAGAAAATTAACCTGTATTTTCTAGGTTGTTATTTTTTTTAAACTCTGTCTTTGGGTTTTAGATTCTTTACCGTCCCTCTTTCTAAAGTTATACAAAAAATTACTTCAGAGGCAGCCACAGAATTTTTTTTCAACTTTTTCCTCATGCAGAAGTATGCTAGATAAAGAATGGCTGGAATTCATTGACAGGAAATTTAATGCAGAATTTAAATCAGCATTTAAATATCAATTTCAAGCATCGTGGCATTATTGGCAGTGTTACCGTCCCCAAGTTTATTGCTGCACTTTTCGAGGTAAATTAAATCCAGTGTAAATAACTGCTTCTAAAAATCAATGAACATTGTGGCTATCACTTATTCTTAACAGGATTTGCCTAAAAATAGGTGGTAATTTTCCTTACCATCCCTTTTTTTCCCTTACCGTCCCTTTTTTTCCTATACCTTCCCCCTTTTTTACCTTACCTTCCCTTCGTTGACACCCCTTTAAGACAATGTCATACGAAAATATTGTACTAAAAATACAGGGTCAATCCATTTCAAGAGGTCCAGAAAATCATGTATTCGTTGCTTGACCATTTTTAAAAAATCTGAAATTTTTTGTACAACAACCCTAACATGAGGAAAGTTCAAAATGACTATTATTTTAATTTTATTAATTTTTGTTTGTGCATGGCGGCCATCTTTGTTTCACCGTCTGCAGCAATTTTCTCACAAGAAGGGTTTACAGAATTATAAATAATTCATCGTTTATTTATCCAGTTCAACTGCGAATTAAAGCAAATTATACAGAATACTTTGGGCTAAAATTTTGGTAATGGAGTAGTTTCCGAAACTAACTGCTTATTGGTAAAATTTAAGCATAAAATTTCAGTTTTTTTCAAAAATTCGTCCGTTTACAAGAGGAAATTTTTCTAGCATGGAATACTGTCAACATGACATTTTTTTTTTTTTTTTACAAATAGGCCGAAAGTACTTGTACTCACACGCCGAGTTCCAGATCTGGGACTTGCTTTCTCTTCGCTAAAAAAAAATCACAATTTTTTCAAAAATGACAAAAATCGCACTTTTCAGGCTTTGATATCTCTGGTGGGGCACGAGATAAAATTCTGAAATTTTATTTTATAAGAGTATTGTATGGTAGTGTTATGCACAAGAAATTTCAGGATGGAGATTTGACTACAAGCTGAGATATGGCAAGGGCAACATGTCAAAACAATAGGGTAACTCCGGGAGAGTCGCCGCATACGGGATAGATGCCGCACCCCTTGTATTTCTTGTAATTATCGATAGATGGTCATCAAACGAACAGTAGGTGCGCATTGAGATTATTTTAACCAGTGCATAGCGTGAATCACATTTCGATATTTACTTGTAGAAGTAGAATCCTTAATTTGACGTAAGTGCATGATTTCACTGTCCAAACTTTTAAACACGTTATGTTTAAATACTTTTCATACACCAATTACTAAATGCATGCATGATTTCGAAGTCAAAACTCGGTGTAGCGTTTGTATAGAGTACTGTGTGTATGGTTACGCTATTCCGCTTAGCGATGGCAGGTAATTGTGATAGCCGATGTCTGCACCATGCAAAATGGGATACATGCCGCACTGCTATCCCGGTATACCTGCCGCACTTTCTTTTGTACGGGATGCTTAAGTGTTATTAACTTTTCCTTTTCTTTTTGCACAAACTAATCATGTTAGGCATGCTATCAAATTTACCAAAACCAAAGGAGAAAAAGGGGAAAATCAAAAGTAAGAAGGGCAAGAAAGATGCAAGTAAGGGTGATAATAATGAAAAATTGGATCCCGCGTAACGCAGACGTTCTTTGCAAACTACTCTAAAAAAGAGGAAGTTCGTTGGCTTCGTTGCATCATGTGTTTATATGTAGTTACATAAAGACTGTACTTTTTCGACACTTTTTATGTAGATTGTAGTCGAAAAAACAGGTATCTTAACCCATTCGGGACCATAGGTGCACATAAGCACCTTCATAAAGAGCTTACATTATTTGTTACTGGCACCAGTAAAAAAGAAAAGTAATATGTGCTTTATTTAATTAGAGCACTTTCATGATTATTTCACAAAGGTAACTTCTTTTAAAAAATGGTACCAACCGAATAAAATTTGTGTAAAAGCCACCGGTCCCGAAAGGGTTAACTAATAAATTATGTAAACACAATTTTATTTTTATTTTCCCTTTCTAATACATTGATGTTACGTTGTTGCTGAAATAAAAAATTAAAATTAATGCAAAAAAAAAAAATAAATCGATAATTTTAATAGTGAAAATAGGCAACAATTATTAATTTGAATCTACTAATACCTTTCATTGTACTAATTTAGTTTCATTTTGTTATTACATCGTTAATTATAGTCCAGATATGAATAATTTTTTTGAATAATTTTATTTATAATTTCATTCTGTTCTTATTACAAGCACTGCATAACTACCGCACAAGTGCGGTGTCTCAGCCTGAATGTGCGGATGACGCGTCGCAGTGTAACGTTTTAGAAAAAAATTGTTAAAAAATATTAATAATTTGTTTTGAATTTTTTTGTCGCAGTACACGCGTTGTGTATTAAACATTAAATAGCACAGACAGAATGATTTTTTTTATTTTATGTCCACCATGGGACTTTATACACAAATTCAAAAAAATGTGCGGCATAAATCCAGTGGTGGGATTCAGCCGGTTCGCACCGGTTCGATAGAACCGGTTGTTAATTTGTGCTGAGTTCGGCGAACCGGTTGTTACAATGATACTTCAAATGCGAAAATCACATTTACAATTATTTGATTTCTGTAAATCTGTACCACAGTGTTTTCTTAATGTAACCCTGTGGCATGTTCTGATTTGTTTCATTTAATAAAACTAGGGGGGGCGGAGTCCCCCCTGCTCGCTACGCTCACCAACGCCCCGCGTAATCGCTCCTTTTTCTAGCCAACCCCGGATGTAATTGTTTTGCGTTTCCATTCTGGATTGTTTAGCGATCCCTTACTTTCTATGCATTCAATTTTTAGATTCCACTTGGTAAAAACGCGCTTCCTCCCCCAACTCCTGACTATTTTATTTCCTTATCCCCAAGCACATAATCATTAGAGCTTATAGAGTTTCATAATTATAAGAATTATTAAACATAAAATTATCTATATAGTGTTACGAATATTGTAAATAGTTAGTGTTTGTGCTTAAAAATTATGTAAATAGTTCAATAAGGCTCTATTCATAAGTTAATATTAGTTTTTGTTGCTTTGAAATATCTCAATTTGTTGATTTTCTGCAAGCAAGTAAACCCTACTGGATTTCAATGGGAGTCTATGGAAATTTCGTGAAATACTGGAAATAGCGCCAAATTGGCGACTAATTGTGGTTGCCAAATTTGATGATATATCACCAAGTTGGCAAAAGTCTTAGAGACACAGCCGCTTCCCTTAATAACCCCCTTATAGCGTCAGAAATCTCTGACCAATCAGATGCGTTTCGCGATATCTACGCAGATTTTCGTTGGTCCATTTCCAAATCGTTACTTTTTTATATACATAGAAGGATAGTGCACTCGCAAAAAATATATTTTCCCCCCCACCAGTCCCGAAAAAGCAAGTTTAACTTTAAAAAAAAAATGAAATTTTGAAGAATTTCGTGATCCAAATTGTCAACCTAAAGGCTAAACTTGCGTTACATAGCACGCTTATTCAACATTGCAATAGTTACTTAATTCGAATAAAAGGTTACTTTGCTTTGGCTGCTTCTTTAGAAAATATCCGGAATGTTCCCTGTTATCGCTGATCAATAGCAAATAATTAAATCACCAAATTTAATGGTGTCAAAAATCAAGCTGCATTTTTTAAAAATATTGTTCTTCATATCTTAGAAGCGATTTAAATAAAAGTAGTTATTGTCGTAAATGTAACAAATATTTAATTTTTATAAGATCCTTGAGTTCTATAAATCACATTTAGAAAGACATTTTCCATGCTCTAACAAATGAAAAAATATTGTATGGTCTAAACTTGCCGAGTCATAGTACTTTGTATCTTACGAATTTCCAGATTTGTCGGGCCCGATTTTTGTTCCAAGAAATGGTAAAAACTTCTAAAATTCTAAATATCATAACTCGAGAAATTTTGGCCGTGCAAAAATTTGTCTCTCTTGTTATAGCATGGATAATGTCTTTTCTTTTTCTAAATATGTTATAAGACCAACAACACCTAATAAAAAATTTAAATTTTGAAACATTTCCTAAAGTAAAAACGGTCTCTAAGGTGATGAAGAACAGCAATTGAAACATTTTTTTAATTAGAAGTATTCTAAATTTAACGATTTAGGAATTAGCTCTTGATCAGCCATAAAAAGGGAAGTCCTACATATTTTATAACTGATATTGCTTTGTTGACTGTATATTTTAAAAGAAATTGCTTGTCTTTCAAAAGCAGTGCCAATAAGAAGTATAAAGATCATGAAGGATGAAAACTTGTGATAAAATTTATTAAAACATTTGAACTGCTTCCGAAGAAAAAGGTTTTAGAAGATCATAAATGTTCTATCAAATTTGTAGAAGATCATAAATGTTTTAGTGAGATCGGGAATATGATTTTTTTAAAACAACATACCGAATAATAATAATAATAAAATGATAGACTACCGAATTCTGAGTTTTAAAACCAAATTGTAGTCAATTTGAATGTAGGAATGTACAGTCCACTCCTTCAGATTACTGGAATATTGGAGTAATAGTAACTTCAACGGAAAGCAGCTGAAGAACTATTGTTTCTAGTTAATGACACTTATAATTAATATTAATGAGTAACGAGGTTTTGTTTTTACAATATTTTAAATATTTTTTTAAAAACTATGGAGCTTTAGAAAGTATTCAAAATGCTAAAAATACTGTCAGAAGAATTACTGCGAGTTCAGCAGAAATGGAAAAGGGATTTTTAAAGATAAACATAATATGGCCAGAGAAGAGAAGTCGGCTAACTATTTCTAATGTATCAAACATAATGACGATTAGTCTAATTGGCCTAAAAACTTATAAAAGAATGGGTTTCTACTTTTATAATGAATACATGTTAAGAAAGAAGGTAATGTTCGAGTATAGACAAAGAAAATTGAAAGTGAGGTCTCTTATCATGAAACTACTACATGTAGATATTTCAAATAATAGAAGTTATTTAATATTTTAAAACTCTTTTCTATACTAAAATCTAGTTTTTTGTACCTCTTTCAGTGTGTTATTTAAGTATTAACTATATAAAAATATATAACACCCTTTTCGAATACCTTTTTAAACTTTTAAACATAAATATCAAGTTATTTTCAGTACAGAATACACAAAATAATTGGAATTTATTTTTGCTGGTTTCAATCCAAAAATGTGTAGCGTGCTGATGCATTTCATCGGCAATTGTTATCTATGGGCAGTTATTGTATGAAAGGTTTTAAACTGAGCTAAATTTTGTTATTGATACAAAATTTCCAGCCATATCTTCTTCGTGTGCGCACTATTGTTACTACGAAAATAGATTTAGAGCGACTTGGAACTAATTACAGAAGACGACATTGAAAAATATCTGGTAAAATTTTCGACTTTGGTAGCAAAATCTAAAATAAAACATGCATTCAAAGAGAAAGAAAATCCAGAATTCAAGCACCTAAAATTCACAAGAGCCGATTTATCGAGATTATATTTGAAGAAATTACAAGCATTTATCATCAAACCAAGGATGTAATGCTTGACATCCATTGAGTTAGTATTCTCACGAGATTAGAGACTTCAGCAATACTTCTTACTTATTACAAAATCTTCCTACAGTTAGTGCTTTAATATCTAACTGATTGTAACTTTCGATCATGGACATAGGTTGGGTCTTAAGCTTAAATTTCTGCTGTTTTTGTATTATCCCTATTGTATTATACTACTTTGATGCAATTTTTGATAGAAATTTTGATCAAGATTTCATGATTGTTTAATATTTATGAAATAAATTACGTCCTTTTATAGGGAAACATGTTTCAGGATTTTTTTTCCACTATACCAAGAGATCAAAGTTTTTTAACAATCTTATAATAATAGAAAGTGTTTCATAAGCTATGTGTAATACCCCATTTTCCCTTCATTTTAATATATAAAAAATCATTCGGGCAGCGAACCGGTTGTTATATTATTAGAATCTCAGCACTGCATAAATCGCGGAATTACTCTACTGTCAAACTATTGTTTTGTTGTAGTCACAGCTAAGTATTTATCTCAGAGTGTCATTTAAATTTATGTTTTTGATTATCTTTAAATAATAGTAACAGAAAATAAAGCCCTTTGCAAAGCTTAGCAATTAATTTAAAAAATAATTATGCCTAAGGCCATACATTTTGTATGGTTTCAGTAATTTTTGTTGTAAGTAATTTTAGTAACTAAAAGAAACCTCAGCACTTTTACATAAAGAAAAAAAATATTTTTATACAAGAACTGAGACAAAAACAACATAGGGAAAAAGAAAAGCTGTTAATGTTGTCATACTTGCTGAGACATGATCAAACGTGTCAAAACACATTCTTGCTTGTTGGTTCAAAAACCACAATTTTGATCTTTCTCAAAATTTTATTTGTAGGAACCAAGTCTTGTCATCTCTTGATAACTTGATTGAAGATCTTGGCCCTGCTGGCTCATAGAAATATACTTTGAAATCAGTATGTGCAAGTCTCAATTCATTATTAATTCCTAGCTTACTTCTTGTGCAAAAATGTGATTTTTCTGCAGTATAAATTTTGAAAAGGCTTTGGGTATCTTTACTTTCTGAAAATTACTCTATGCTGATGCACGGTAACATCGCATAATGTTTCATTTACAGGAACATTCTTATGATAGGAACAAGTTTCGGGGACTGGCAAGCAGTATTAAAATTGTGGTTTTTAAACCAACAAGCAGGAATGTGATTTGACACGTTTGATCATGTCTCAACAAGTATGCCAACATTAACAGCTTTTCTCTTTCCCTATTCTGTTTTTGTCTCAGGTCTTGTATACATATATATATAAGTGCTGAGGTTTCTTTTAGTTACCAAAATTAGAACAAAAATTACTGAAACCATATAAAATGTAGGCCTTAGGCATAAATATTTTTTAAATACATAATAGTTGCAAAATTCTGCCGACTCATTTAAATTTTATGAAAATCGGATGTATAGTTTAATGACAGGGACAGTCAAAAGTTTTCCGTTACATTACGGCCAATAGGGAAAAATATTGCAATTGCATTTTAATGATGTTACAGACTTTCGAACCGAATGAAATGGATATGCACTTATGAAGTGAACAAAAATATACATTCAGTACAACATGCGGTACAAATCGTATTTATAAAACTATTTATATTACAAATGCACCTCATTTGCCACGTTTGACGAGCGATTTCCAACTTGTTTCTTTCAATAAACGGCTTTAAAGATACGGAGAGGAGAAAGGTTTGGTAAGGAATGAAATCATTTTGGAGAAATGCGGTTTGTGTGGTTGCAAGATTTATTAATTTTGTTTAGATTGGCTTTTAATCAGAATTTATAAATTAGTATACTGCTAATAGTGTTAAGTTTGGTTATAAAATTCCGATTTCTGTTATACGGTTGAGTTGGAAACCTAAAATTTGTTATGGTGGTTGCTTTTAACCCTTTATCTACTGACGGTACTTATAAGTACCACTAAAATAACTTGTTATAAAATTCATTTAATACATAGATTAGTTGTAATACAGTTTAGAATGAGTTATAGACACATTACTTTATCTTGTTCCAAGAGCATTATGGGTTACACAAAACACAAATATTTTTTAAAGGATGATTTCTTTTGCTTATGCATCTTTTCAGCTTTCTTGACATTGTGGGAGGGGGGGGGGGATTTTCAATTCGGAAATATTCCTATATTTCTATTGTAAGAACATTATATTTGTACATTTCCTAATTCTGCAAAATACTAAGAAAAATATTTAAAATAAAAGATTTGAGTGGTGTTATAAATATTGCACAAAATCCCTATAAATTCAAATTTAATGAATCCTTCTAAATCCTTCAATCCTTCTAAAATCCTTCTAAAATTTATTAAATGATTATGTAAATCTTCTAATGTAGTTTAAACAATTCGCGAGAAATGCTTTAGAAGATAAAATTTTCATAAATTCGTAATCCAGCACATAATCTGTTAAGATGCAAATGCTCGCTAAGAACTAATTCTCAAAAAAAATCGAAATTTAAAAGAATTAAACGAGGGGAAAACTTTCTAAAAATGTTCAAAATTACGATTTATTTGGAATTGTTGGGGCTGCAAACTCGACTTTTAACTCGATAGTTACTTCTGAGACGTAAATCCTTCAACATAATAGCTTCTAAAAAATTCAAAATTTAAAAATGCGCAAGAGCAGAAAACGTTGTAATATTGCGAATTGCGATTTCTGTTATAAGGTAGAATCTGAAAACTTAAAGTTTGTCACGGTGAATATTTTTAAAATGTAAATGCTAAGAACGGTTGTAAAATATTCGAAATTCAAAATGGTGAAATGAAGAATAAATGTTCTTAAAACGCCTCAATTACGATTTATTTGGAATATTAATCACTAGAAACTTGAAATTAGACGTGACTGTTATTTTAAAAACGTAAACTCTCCAACAATTTCTGCAAATTCAAAATTTTAAGAGGTGAAATGAGTGGGAAAAGTTCTAAAATCCTGTTTATTATAAAAATACTAAACCGATTTAAAATGTTCTCTCGGGATAATAATAATGAGAATCTCTGATTTAAAATAGACTATATTTCACATTTATATAAACTTTCCTCAAAATACGAGGGTGCAAGTGTGAAAGATGTTCTAAAATTCCAATCTCATTGAATCTGTTGAGAATAAAAACATGAAATTTGATATGGTGGTTACTTTAAGACGAAATGTTCGCTAAGAACATTTATTAAAATAATTATGATTTATGTAATAAATGATCGGAAAGCGCTATCGGGAACTACAAATTTTAAACTTCACATACTGGTTTTATTAAAATATGACTTCCCAAATAAATCTTTAAAAAAAATCGAATTTCAGACGGGTGATATGGGATGAAAACGTTCTATAATTAGACCTCACTATAATTTCTCTAACACTCAGCCTAGAAACTTTAAATCTGGGATAGAGATCACTAATATAATGTAAATGCTCACGAACAATGTTTTTTTTTTATTTATTTAATTAAACAAAAAAATTGTAAAAGTAGAAAAAACAATTATTTGCCATACCAGTGTTAAATATAATATTTCTAAACAATGGTATTAAAAGCAACTACCAGTAATTGCATTAATTATAACTTGATTGCCAACTAGATAAGGGAGTACTTGATATTTAACTTTCAATGTACAAAAATGACGATTAAAAGCACTAAAACAATGTTTTTTAAATTAACTTAACGGTATTTTGATTTTTATTGTGACTAAATGTATATTAACACTGTAAAAGGGAAACTTTTGTTTTGTAGTAAATAGAATCTGAAACAATTAAAATAGTTTTTTTTTAAATTTTCAGAGTACGATAGCTGATAAACAGAGTTCCCCAGTAAGCTACCTTTTCAGCTTTCTTTTTTTTTTTTTTTAAGGGTATTTGCAAATATGTAGGGATGAATGATTTGTCGCAAATAAAAGTCTCAAGTTTGTTTAATGCAGTACAAAAAGGAATTTTTCACAAAATGTGAATTAATTAGTAATATTTAAATTATCTGCAGCAGTATACATTCCATCTAATGTTAGTCTAGACTAGTTCCATGTGTTTTTGTCGTGTAAGTACATATCTCATAACTGCTATGCTTGTTGGTCGACCTAAGGGCAGACAAATTAAATTAGAACGAAAAGGTAATAATCTAAACTGTTTACTCATATCAAAAATTGAGCTTAATCGTGCTTTATTATATTACTTTTTCTATATTAAAACTGAAAAATTGTAAAAAAAATTACAGAGTTTTTTGCGACATTAAATATTAAATAAATTACAGCTGATATGTGCAAACTTTATGCACATAAATCCGATAGAATAAAGTCCATATTTTGTTTGGAAGAGCCCGTAATCGAGCAGTATATTTTATTTCGCTTCAAGTAACAGATTAAAGAACTATACTCAAATTGATTGATTCATCCCCAACTAAGAAGCACCAACTTTGCGCTAGTCTATGGACCATATAATTATATTTATATCAAAACCAATAGCAGGGTACAACGTCCTAACTATTGAGCTGTAGCAGGCAAAAAATAAATAACGCTAGGATAAACTTTTAAAAATCGACTTTTGGCCAGCTAGGATCGGTAAATCACCCACCGTGCGTCTGTTGCAGAAAAACATACATGGCATTTTTTTTAATTACAAAAAGATCATCTATAATGTTAAACACGCATTTAGAAATATGACAGAAAATATTCTATTTATTTTAGAAAATAAAACTGATAAAATCGATTATAATTTATAAAACTAAACTACATATAAACTGAAAAAAAATCACAGATTTAAAATACCTAAACAAAAGATTGTGAAGGATTTATGATACTTTGTTCGTTTGATAATAACAGTTAAATTTTTCTGATGTATTGAAAAAAGTTGAAAAATGAAAATGAGGGATATTTGCATATTAAAAGAAGAAAGAATTTGTTATTAAATATATTTATTCGTTAGTTTTAAAAATATGTAGATTCAGCTATATGTAAAATTTGTGTAGGTTTCACAAAAATTGCTTACTTTCCAAAAATTAAAATAACGTTTCCAGTTACTTTAAATGGTTAAAAATAAAAATTTTACTGTAATACATAGTCAAAGGTAAAATGTTTTTTCAAAATAAAATTTATTTGCTGTTTTAGGATAAAACGATAGAAGCACTGTGATGAAACTCGTGTTTTCACATTCTAAATATACGTATTTCATGAATACAGGGAATTGCTTTACATTCTTTGTTTTATTTTGTCATAAATGTTTTAATATTTCTTTCATAGTTTACTATAGTTCTGTTTTATTTTGATAGCTGTTTTAACTGTTTGTGCTTTGCAGAGTAAGCGTTTGAATATTTTATGAATTGCGACAATTTTATAGTTAATACTTCAAGTCAAAATGTTTTGAGAAAAGGAATATTTTTCGAAAAAAGTAAGTAAGGGAAATAAAATACTTTGATATAATTTAGATCAGTGTACCAGTATGACTTCAAAAATCCGGCAACTTCAAAAATCCGGTATCAAAACCGTCTTTTCCCATCCTTTTTCTTCTACACTTTTAAGTTATGGAAGAAGAAAAATCGCAATTGTTTATGAATTAAAAATTTCAAGATCGGAATTTAAAATGCAAAAAATGGTTATTTGACTTTTTTCTAACGTCAAAGACTTTGGCTAATGCATGGCACAATATAGGCCCGGAACGAATTTTCGACAACGGCGACATCGATGATGAGAAATTAATTTTCAGGCTTTCACATTTCCCGTGAAAAGGCCGCTATTTATGAGCTGATTGAACACGCAAAATCGGAAAATGCATTAAGTGTCGAAAAAAAAAGGATACAGATGATTCGCTATGCATTGAACGAAAATGCACCAACAAAGAACAATTTAGCAGACAACGAGATCGCTGACGTTGTGCTAAATAGAAGCGCCAATAACGGTAGTAGCAGTTCAGAAGACGAGGATGAGCAACCGGCAGAAGAAAAGGTGTCACTAGAAAAATGCTTAAATTTGACATCTTCTTTAGAGAAACAAGAATGTATTTCCGAAATAGACATTCTTCATTTGTATAAAATACAATGAAAACTTTTTAATGAACGGCCAAGAAAATTGAAGGAAACAAAATTGACATCGATGTTTCCGAAATTACACGAGAATAAATAATTTCACTCATTATTAGACTTTTTTTTTTCTGGTAACATAGAAAAATTCAATCAATTAAAGTAATTTTTTTATATTTAATTTTCTCTTTATCTTACATAATTATCACTTAATAATGAATTAAATTATGGCTAAAGGCATATTAAGAATATAGTATTACTTTTGACATTCCTAGTTACTACTTTTGATATTCCTTCAAAAGTCCGGAATTTTCAAAAATCCGGCATATTTCCGTCCCGATGATGCCGGATTTCCGAAGTTATACTGTAGTTTTCAACTAGTGAGCCATGAAAATTTTCAGTCAAGCTCTGGTAATATTTTACAAATTAAACTGAAGTGTACATCGGATGATTCAAAATAAATTAAATGTTGTTTACCTCTTAATATAACCATCGGGCCGTTAAGACGAATTGATAGAGACCTCATTCGTTAAAATCCAACCAGCCGTTGGGATGTTTCAAGGGTATAAAGAAATCCACATACACAGATACGCGTGAAACACATAACCCTTCTTTTCAGTCGGGTAATAAACTTACATTAATTGGTATTTTCTATGTCATAGAAAAAAAAAATCTAATAAAGAGTAAAATAATTTCTGGTCGTGTAATTTCGGAAACATCGATGTTAATTTTTTTTTCCGTTCTTTAACAAGTTTTTCTTGTATTTTATACAAATGAAGAATTTCTTTTACGGATCCATTTCGGAAATACACTCTTGTTCTCTAAAGCATACATCAATTCTCCAGTCAAATTTATGCATTTTTCTGCCTGTTGTTTATCCTCGTCTTCGGAGCTGTTACTAGCGTTATCGGCAGTTCTACTTAGCACAGCGTCAAAAGAGAGACTCCAAAGAACTTGTGTACTAGTCTCCACGTCGTTGCTGCGAGCAACAGTGCCCGAAAATAATCGCCTCTGACAAATGAAAAAAAAATGTCAAATATTTTTTTTTTTTTTTTTTGCATTTTTACTTTCGAACTTGAAGTTTTTAATTCATAAACTATTACTATTTTTCTTCTCCCCATAACTTGAATGTGTAAAAGAAAAAGGAAGGGAAAAAGATGGTTTTGATACCGGATTTCTGAATGCCGGATTTTTGAAGTCACACTGTATATTCCGTAACAAGAATAAATATATGCATGCGTATCTTCAAAATCTAGTATGTTGCTGGTGTTAATTTTGTTTCCTAAGATCGATCCGTCGAGAATATAGACCTACACGTGGGATGTCTCTCGGTGGAAGTATTTTCAAGGAGAACTGGCCGGTACTGTTACATCTGAAGAAATCCAACAAAGCTACGGACAGCCAACTTGATTTCTTTATGCGGATTAGAAACCGCCACAGCTATCTCACAGTTTCCTTAGCGTACGTAAATAGCTTTGTGAAAACAACTTTAAGTAGCGTTACTTACTTTTTTTTTCACCCCTCAGTGCAATACTTACAATAGAATTTTACCTCAAAATAAGTAAAACTGGAAGGTTTTTTTTTGGTTAATATCTGTATTATACTATATATTTATATATTACCACTTTTCATCAGGTATTATCTCATTAAAAATGTGGTCTTTCATACATGTCTGTGTTATTTGCCAACTTCTAAAGATAGTTATTAAGAACAAGTGGGTAAGTGTGATCACAGATCGCACAGAGGGTTTCGTTTAATATTCCTTTCAAAACACTTTATCCTTTTGAAAAATCTGTTAGTTCCACATTTCACAACCAGGGGGCTCTCTTGATTCTAAACAAACCTTTATCCAAACGAAAATCCGTTTTACATACTATCCGTAGATATATTAGTCGAGGGGATTGGGCCTATAGCACCCGAGATAAGTAGGCGCACCTGGCTGAAAAAAATGGAACTAAAATATGTAAGGTTATGGTGCATAATATGAAAGAATGGTCAAAGGGGTGTCGGCTAAAGTTGGAAAATTTCTCCCCGGGTTAAAAGGGCAGAGGTTAGAAACATTGCTTAAAATACACAAGTTAGAGCCCAGAGGGGTAAATAATATAAGACTTTTTGAAAATTTTATGATTTATCGTGTGGTTTGAGGCATTCAGCTATACGTATGCAAAATTTCATGTCTCCAACTTAATTAGAAAGAATTGCTTCAAATACATATGTGGTAGCTCAAAGGGTTAAATGTAAGACTTTTTCAAGATTTTATGATTTGTCGCCTGGCCTCAGGTGTTCTGCAATATGTATGCAAAATTTCAAATCTCCAATTTAATTAGGGGCTCAGTTAGAAAAAATTGCTTAAAATATACAAGCTGGAGTTGAAAGGGTTAAATATAAAACTTTTTCAAAATTTATTATTTGACCTGTGATCTGAGGTGTTGATCTATAAGAATGCAAAATGTCACGCCAAACCTAAATAGGGGCTCACTTAGAAAGAATTGTTTAAAATACACATGTGGGAGCACAAAAGGTTAAATGTACGACTTTTTGAAAATTTTATTATTTGTCGTTTGATGTACGGTCTTCAGCTATAAGTATCCAAAATTTCACGTCTCCAACCTAATTAGGGGCTCACTTAGAAAGAATTGTTTAAAATACACATGTGGGACCCCAAAGGGTTAAACGTACGACATTTTCAAAATTTTATGATTTGTCGTTTGATGTGAGGGGTTCAGCTATAAGTATGCAAAATTTCAAGGCTCCAACCTAATTAGGGGTTCAATTAAAAAGAATTGTTTAAAATACACATGTGGGACCCCAAAGGGTTAAACGTACGACATTTTCAAAATTTTATGATTTGTCGTTTGATGTGAGGTGTTCAGCTATAAGTAAGCAAAATTTCACGCCTCAAAATTAATTAGAAGCTCACTTAGAAAAAATTGTTTAAAATACACATGCGGAATCCCAAAGGGTTAAATGTAGGACTTTTTCAAAATTGTATGATTTGTCGTTTGATGTGAAGTGTTCAGCTATAAGTATGCAAAATTTCACGCCTCTAAACTAATTAGGAGCTCGCTTAGAAAGAATTGTTTAAAATACATATGCGGGAGCCCAAAGGGTTAAATGTACGACTTTTTCAAAATTTTATCATTTGTCGTATGATGTGAGGTGTTCAGCTATAAGTCCAAAATTTCATGTCTCCAACATAATTAGGGGCTCACTGAGAAAGAATTGTTTAAAATACACATGTGGGAGCCCAAAGGGTTAAATGCCGGACTTTTTCAAAATTTTGTGATTTGTCGTATGATGTGAAAAGGTTTAATTGGTTTGTTCCCTTATAGCCGAAAAAATTCTAGCCGAAAATCATTAAGAGGGGGAAATGTAAGGGATCGTACAGGAGTTGAATAGTGTCAACGTTTAGTTCTGAATCCGTCTGAATCCGAACAAAATCACGAAAAGTTACTCCATTCTAGAAAAGAACCCTGTGCGGTTTGCTGCTGCGGATCATGTTACGGTTTTATAACTTTTTTTCAACTTAGCCCAGTAGTGATTTACTATGCATTGTATCATCTAACCAATAAAAGGGTAACTAGACAAAAAGGTCTAGAAAATTCTGTCAGAATTGTCTCCTCACAATTTAAAAAAAAAAAAAAAGAAAATATAATTTAACTTTATAATCAATGATTCCTGAAACTATAAAAAATTTCTACTGAATGAAATCTATGTCGAATTAGTAATTTGTACGAATTATTTTTTGAATTCTTAATTTTTAGGCATAACTAATTTACAAATTCATAATTAGTGTCGACGGTAAAGAGAGAATTATAAGCAACAGCAACAAAGTACGTGTGCTGTGCTCCTACTGCTGTTTCTTTTATTGTTTTAAATTATTTTCATGAAGTTTATTATTATTATTATTATTATTTCCTGAATGCCATGTGGCTATTTTTGGAAAATATTTATCTGTTTTTCTGGCGTCTCTCTATGCGTTACACAAATTTTGTGGGCGCTTTAGCTCTTTTTAATAATTAAAAAAATGTTTAATTTTTTTGTACTGTTTCCTTATTTACTGATTTGTTTCCTTTTGTTTTGTTTGCCAATTTTCACATGAAAATCATTTGAGTAATACTTTATTATTTTAAATGCTTTGACAATGAAATCGATTTTTGGCTGAAAAAATAAAATCTTGCTAAGAAAGGATTCCATGTAATAAAACTTTACTTGTTTAGTCTTTCAAAGTTTGCTGGAATTGATTGAAAAGTATAGGGCAGTGAAAGTGACACTATGTTTAAAGGAAAATATAGATTTTCATTCATAAATTTAAAGTAAATTTATTAAATTCATTGAATACATTTGTTTTTCTTTTTTATGGTCTAAGATTAAAATTCTACTGTTTTAATTTTATGAAAATATGCACAAAAGTAAATTTTTAAATATATTATATTTAAATATACAATTATTAAGGAAAATAGGCGAAAATTATGCCACTAATAACACAATCATGTTGAGAAGCTTTCTGTATACATTAAATTTAATCTATTATTTAATCTTATTTAAATTATTTAATCGGCATTTATTTGCATTATCTACATATACATATATTTCAATGTATGTGAAAAAATATGACTATAATATTTTTGCATGTGTTTGAAATTCGGGTTTAAAAAAAGAAAATATATATATTCTCAATTGAATATCACATCACTTTTGCATATAAAAGCATGCATTAAAGATTCTAATTTTATATAAACATTTTTATTTTTCTTATTTAAGCTATGGCAACAAAAAAGAAAATGGAAGACAATTTTAAATTAAATGTATCATTTGAAATATTGAGATTTATGAAAATGATAAAGAAATTAAAAAGGAACCTATATCCTATTGCGCTACTTTGAATTATATTTTGTAATATAAATGATATATTTTTCTTCATTTACTTTTAAGGTTGGTTGTATTTATTACGGCCAATTACCAACTCGAGAGATATGGGCCCTAAAGGGGGGGGGGGGTGGCCCTCCGTGCGGGTCTTTCTAAGGGAACCTAACCCGTATTTATGCAAGGAAATCCAAGGTTCGAAGAAAACCACGAAAACTCTGAACGGTTAGGCCGACGGGCGCAATTGAATTCATTTACTTTTAAGAAAAATTAATATTCTAGATTATTGTCCAGATTTCGATCCCAGAAAATACTAATACACATAAATACCAGTTTAAGCCTAGTTAGTGTACTTTTTGTGGAGCCTTCAGACAATTGATATATTAAACAATTTTGTACATAAAAAAGAAATAAAAAAAAACTATTTTTGCTTTTACTTTGGTTGTTTATTTTTACAAATCGATTGTTCATCATACCACAGAAATTTTTACATTTAGTTTATACAGTTTTAATTTACACGGGAAGAGTTTTAATTCCCCCCCCCCCCACCACCTCTTCTTTCTTCGCTGTGTCAGTGTCTATATACAAAAACATTATTAATGCAGTTATTTATAGATACACTTTACAAAAGCATATATTTTTATCCTTGCATGTGCATATACTTTTTTTTGTTTGAAAAAAATATCAAAGCACTTTTTCAACCACTTTAATTTTTTGTTTTTCAAGGAATAACCACAAGTATTTATAAATTATTTACTATTTTGTTATATTGAATTCATTTGTTAAAATGGCTCATTTTTACAAAAAGTTTGACTATATATACAGTTGTATATTACTGGTTTGTGATATCCATTTTATAGTCATTTCATTCACAATATTGCGGTTTTTGATGGTGGTCGGTAATGTTTTATTAATGGTTATATATGTATATATATATATAATAAGAGAATTAGAGATCCATGTCCATTGCACATATAGTTCCAAAATGTTTAACATTTATTTATTTATTTTTTATTTACTTTTTTCATATTTTTTATTTATTTTTTTTATTAAGGGAAACATTAAGAAAATTAGAAAAGAGAATAAATATATGTAATTTAATAAATCAAAATAATCATAAAAAATTCTTTGAAAGTTATTCTAAAGCCTTTATACGTATGCAGCCGTTTAAACTTTTTATTCATGTAAGGGGAAATAAAAAATGAAATTTTGATAAAATTATAAATTAAGTTTCAATTTAAATTATTTTTGATTTGTCTTCTAAAGTATATTTAGACAACCAAACTATACGTTTATTTTTTCAATACGATGATAAGTATATCACTTTCACTAAATCTATATTATGCATTGAAATGTATTTATTGAATAATGTAGTTTCTCTTTTGCGCCATGCTATCCGAAACCTTAACAAAAAATTATGTAAATTATTTTATTGCGTCATATTATTCATTCGCATACATTTAACTTAATTTAGATTCTAATGACGCAAAATAACCATTTACATATTAGGGGCAATCCAGTTCAAACCACCAGGTGGTGTCGCTCGACATTTTTAATTTTCCTAATCTTTTAACAAAGACTTCTTCATAGTTTTCTGAGTTTAAAAACATGACTAAAAATTTTTTTTTTCATCATATACCGTATTTTATGGAAGAAACGCCGCACCCGTCGTAAACGCCGCACTCCTCAAATTGGCATGAATAAGCTTAAAAATATCGTAATCGCCGCACCCATTGTAAACGCCGCATCCATCGGAACGCTACTTTTGTGGACAGCGTCACATTGACTTAACTTTAATCAAAGTTTTCTGAGCAATGTAGAATGCCTCGTTTTTAATATCTTAAGATGTCTGAACTTTTATTTAAAATATTTAAATCCGATTTTAAATATTTTTATGAATTTTTAAATTACGGAAACTCAGTTGGTATTTAAAAAAATCGTAAACGCCGCACATGGCGTAAACGCCACACTTAGAAAAAAATTAACTTTTAAACTCGTAAACGCCGCGGCGTTTCTTCCATAAAATACGGTAGTTTTTTGGAGGGACCATTTTTAACAAACTACACAGTCATTTTTGGGAGAAAAACGTGTTTTACGGAAAATGCTGTAACTGCTTTATTTTTCTACCTATCAAGAGGAATCAAAAACCAAAATATCCAGCATAAAATTGTCGACATTTTATGTAATTATAAAATTTTCATTAGTCTTAAAATTGTCGACATTTTATGTAATTATAAAATTTTCATAATGATCTAGACCAAAAACATGCTTAAAAATCGAAGAAATAAAAGGTCAAACAGCGTATTACGCTGCCATTGTTTTTTATGAAGGAAATGAGACTCGCCTTAAATATATATATATTTTTAAGATCTCTTATAGGACTATTCATTTTTATAAATTTCAATTCTGAAAACCGTTTCCTTTTTTTTTTTTTTTTTTTTTGTACAGCTCATAAAAAAATTGTGTTAAGTCTGCTTTTGGCAATTTTCACTAATTAATATCTCAAAAAAGACTGACTACGAAATTCTGAAAACTTAGGATAATAAACATCTTTGTACTATAAAGTAAAATTGTAAATTTTATGCCTGAGACTTAACTGATTTTTGAATAACAGTTCACTAAAAATGCACCGCCCCCTCTTTTTGCTTAGGTACGTTCAAATTGACGATAAAAACAAATTTTACGCATTATTGCTTAGTTAAATAGGGCAGTGGCACCTTTTCAAAACTTTCTTGAATGGGTGGGGGGGGGAGGTCTTTTGATTTTATTGTGCGCATCTGAAAAGCATCTGATACATTTTTATTCTGACATTTTTTTTAAATTAACCTAAATACTCGCTCGCTAAGAATTTTATAAAATATCTCGTTTGCATACGCCACTGCTTCTTGCCTTTTACACATATTTGCCTTCCCTCCTCCCCCCTCCAACAGACACACACAAACAATACCGGTTATGTGAATCACTAATTAATTACGTTAGCAACTTTTATGAATCAAATCTAATAATCTTCCATAAAGTAATAGTTATTCGAAAAGAAAAAAACCCGTCTGTATCTTTTGCATTTCAGTACTGTTAAAGAAGAAAGAAATAGTGACCCTTCGTGACCCCGGGGATAAGGCTTTGACTGGGATGCGAAGAACAGTAATGAGAGAGGGTTGAGAGGGAGGGTGAAAAGAAAATAAGAAGAAACTGGACTCCTTATCTCAGTTCAGTATTTTAATTTTTAACAGTCCCCTGTAGGTTTGGAAGAGACTCAAGGGTGAAAGGTTCCATTCTCCCATTGGTTGAAAAGAAACAAGAATCCCGCGATTTACTTCTCAAGTTTACAAGACCTGATTATTGAGCAGTGGTAGACATTTCTTCCTAACAAATCAGAGGGCACATCTCATTTCACCACCAAAACAAATCGCCAAGTGTCACTTGAGATTATTTCAAGTATTATGTTGCAATCATATTAAATTTTGTTTGCGACATGTAAGGAATTTAAATTTATTTTTCATATAAAGTGATTCACGGAAAAGAATGATATGGTATTTTTAAAAATATCCTTTTTTCCCTGCAAAAAATTGATAGAACTGACTTTCTTTTAAGAAAGTAGTCAATTTAAATATTTTAGACTTATTATTTTTAAATTACACATTACACATTATTCCTTTTGTATATACAGGTGTATGTAAATTTAGACTTAAAAAACATATCCCATATTTTAAAAGTATAAAATTGATATTTATACGAAAAGTAAAATTAATAGTTTTTAATTTATATCTTTGCATCAGGAGGAGAGAAGCTTAGGGGATTAGACGCCCCCCCCCCCCCCCCCGAAATAATATCCTGGCTACGCAACTGCATTTAATTACCTATGTGTTTTGACTGTAGTTATCTGTGCAAAGAACAGTAAACTCAAGCACTCCCCCTCCCCTTCCTTGATAGCTGATGTGTTTTAAAAAAATAATAAATATAAAAAAACAATTAATAAAAATACTCAGTCAAATTTTATGCATTTTTTTTCATAGCACTTTGTATGCGTAAATATAAATAATTAAATGGCCAAACTAGTACTCAAATAATCAAAATTGTCAGAAAGGGATTTAGATCATCTAAATTCTACCTTGCCCTTATAGTAATTTGCAATATTAATATCTATTTATTATTGCTGCAAAATAACAAATAGGGCAAAAAAAAAAAATCTAAAAATAAAGTGTTTTATAGATAGTGAATGAAAAAGGTCAAGCTAAAATAAATCATAGCTCACACTTGTAGTGAAATATAATGAAAAAATAAATTAAATAATAATGACAGATTTTTTTTTTTTTTTTTTCACACACCCAAAAGAAGAAAAAAAAAGTTGGAACCCAAAACAATAATATCTGAGCAATAACTACCAAAAACTATAAGAAGTTTTTATAATGTATTTTGTCGCATTAAATATTTATAGTTAATGATTACTTGGACTTATGTCTTTAATTTAGTTTTCAAATATTTAGGGTGGTAATAGTGAAGGGGAAATTTATAATAATTTTTTAATAAAAATAATTTATGTTTTTGACTGAGTTTTCAAATAATATATATATATAATATATATATTGTTTTGAAAAGTAGTTTATTAGAATTTTTTAATAATAACAATTAAAAATTTTTTAGAAATTTTAATAAAAAGTATTTAACAATTAACTATTACAAATTGGTAATTAATTACTTGGATAATTAATTACTTACTAAGTTAATAATATTATTAATATGAATTCATAAATTAATAAAATTTTACTTTCAAATAAAATAAACTGAATATAGTTATGTATTCAGATATATTGTTAAATAATATAAGATAAAAATAAAAATATTTATATAAGTGTAAGAAATAACATTATATTTTCAAAAATATTCATTTTAAGAAATTGAAATAAATAGCTTATAAGTAATATGAGTTTTAAAAATTAATTTCATTAACATTATTTTATACGTAATAAAGAATTACAAAGCATTTGATAATAAATGAATAAAGTTTTTCTGTATGAAAGTTTTTCTGTATACTAATTAATTTTAAAAGAAAACTTTGAAAAATTAATTTTGCTAATTTAATATTTATCTGATACTAAAGTTATAAGGGAAAAAAATAATGTATGTATGATATTATTATTTAATTACAATAAATGTTCACTTTAATTCATAAAAAAATAGCTTATATGAATTTTGAAATTTATTTAAAACTAAATTTTATTTTATTTTATAAAAATTAAATTTCAATTTTATTTAAAACTAAATTTTATTTTATTTAATAACAATTAAAACTTAATTTAATCAAAATTTTATTTAATTATCTAATTGACAATTAAAAAAATTGGAAATGAACGGATAATAAAAGTCGATAAATCTTTATTAACCAACTTAATAAAAATCGTAACAAAACACAAATAAAAAATATAAAAGCAACAGGGAGGATAGAACTTGCGTACTTGAGCTTGCTAGACAAGCGCGTTAACCACTGGACAAGCTCGTCCGCAGAAATCTTTCACCAAAATAGCATGAATTAACTAGGTACGATATTTCTCAAAGTGCTTGCATTTCATCGCCAAATCATACATGAGAAGCAAGCCAAGACCGGTTTCTGATCAACCAATGAGAGACTGGAACCTTTCACTCTTGAGTCGCTTCCGTAGGTTTCGGCTAAAATCTTTTCGGCTAGTAAGGAAGTCACGATAAAAAGGTTTACACTTTCTGTTGCTTTTCAACAAAATTTCTTCTGTATTTTATCTGTGAAAACAGTATTCAGTACTGGTATAATAAAAACAAAAGTTTTACTAATATTTCTAAAAACACATTTTTCTTAACAAAAACATTCACGTCAAAAAGTTCACAATGGTTAGGCCTGTAGAAATCTAAGAAAAAGGGGACTGAATACAGTAGAACCTCGATTATCCGAAGTAATTGGGATCGACCCTCTTTCGGAAAATCGAAATTTTCGCATAATCGAGAATGCTTCAATTTTGAGATTAAGGAGAAATGTATGCAATTTTTGTTATTATGGCAACAAGTGCTTAATAAAAATAAAGCAATAGCAAAATAGAAACAATGATAAATTACCTGAATTTTAATTTTCAAATTAAGTACCTTTTACATATATCACAAGGGTTTGAAAAAATGTTTTGTTTGTCGCCGTTTCGATTGCCTTTGCTTTGAAACACTATCACGGAGTTTTTTAATATTATTAGTTCACCAGTCTTTTTGCTGCTCCAGCCATGCCAAACCTTTTGAAAAACATTCTAAATCTTCAGAATTGCCAATTGTTTCTTCGTTCCTCCCCATTGCTTACGGGAGCTAACGTTAAGGGTGTTCTCAAATCCAAAAGAGCAACTTTCTGACATAAGTTTTAATTTATTTTTGTTCGAAAATGCATGATACTAGCTAGGGTTGTTGTTCAGAAACTATGTCATCGAGCTGTTTTTTCATTTTTTTTGCAAACGCAATAGATCTTTCAGAAAAGAGTGTCAAAGTGGGCGTTTTGAACCGAATTTCCGCGCGAAGGAAGAAAGAGCACTCAAGAAAGGTCGAAAAACGTGTTTGTCACGTGATCGAAAATGCTTATAACTCAATAGGTAATTGATTGATCAAAAAAAGGAAAAAACAGTTCAATTCCAAATCGCTTCCATGGCCAGGCTTTCCAATTTTATACCTTTCCGTTAAAAAATGAATTTGCAAATGTGTCAAAACGTTTTGCGCTTGTTGATCAGATCAGTTAAGAACAGCCTTAAATTCAAAGGAACTCTAAGAAAGGGGGTCGAAAATATTTATATGTTCTCGTAGTTCGGAAAGGACCGCTTGCACACAAAAAACATGAGAGTTAAAAAAAAAAACCTTCTAAAATGGATTTGCACACAAGGAATGTGATAGTAGAAAAAAATCTTTCAAAATGGATTTGCACACAAGGAATGTGATAGTAGAAAAAAAAAAAAAAAGCTTTAAAAGTGAATTTCGGTTAACCACGGAGTTTCGGATAATAGAGGTTCTATTGTACTGTCTGATAAAAGTGCCAGCCAAGGTAGAATATGAATTTTATTGGATTTTTTTGTACTTATAAAGACTTAGACTTTTTTTAAACTGAACTTTAGATTTCTACAGGACTAACCATTGTGAACTTTTTGACGTGTATGTTTTTAAGAAAAATGTACTTTTAGAAATATTAGTAAAACTTTTGTTTTTATTATACCAGTACTGAATACTGTTTTTACAGATAAAGTATAGAAGAAATTTTGTTGAAAAACAACAGAAAGTGTATTTTTATATAGTGAATTAAACTTTTTTTTAATAACTATTTTAGAAGTTGGCGAATAACACAGACATGTATAAAAGACACCATTTTTAATGAGATAATACCTGATGAAAATTGGTAATATATATATATATATATATATATATATAGAATTTTATCTTTTGAGTTTGTAGACAGAGCAATATGCGTGACAATTTTACAATTGCTAGTCCGCGGCTATCAAAACTAAAGACATTTCCCTTCCGACACTAACATTATTTCAAAATTTAGCGTTCGAAAAAATAGAACTCAGTACAATTGCATTGAAAAGTTGGGAAAACTTGCTTCGTACCTGCTATGAGTAGGGAATATTTCAACGGCCGATCCTTTTTAATTCGTGATAAACAATATTTCGCATTAAGCGCGTTCGTGTTAACAGAACTAAAATCACAGTAAATGCATACCTATATACAACTTGACGGGACAACTGGGAACACTTCGGGCTAAAAGAAATTCGCGTTAAGAGTGTTCGTTTTAACGAGGATCGATTGTATATACTCGAGATCTGAAAAAAACATAACAGACCGGGAACCGGCAACACAGACAATCACCTCATCGAATTCACGGATGAAATTCTAGGATTAGTTAAATCTTGATTCGCGTATTAAAACGCAATCGGTCTGCCAAGCCATATCTTGATGGAAAACACCTGAAAACCCGATTTTAGCGGCTGACTCGTAGGTTTACCATTGTGTTGTCTTGCTGCCAGTTCTCCATGTTTTCATACCTTTTGGTGCAGGAAAACACAATGGTAAACCTGCGAGTCATTCGCTAAAATCAGGTTTTCCACCAAGATATGACTTGGCAGACCGATTGCATTTTAATATGCTAATCAAGATTTAACTAATTCTAGAATTTCATCCGTGAAATCGATGAGGTGATTGTCTGCGCTGCCGGCTCCCGGTCTATTATAGACACGACGTTTCTTTTGCTGCCACTGATTTTCGAAAACGTTTCCGAGTTCTTCTTTATAGTGTATTAATCAGTTTTCTAAACCTGGTATATCTCTTTTTCGGATTCGATCAGTTCTTCAGTAGACATTTTCGTGTTCTGGAAACATATTTTACTGACAAACATGATAAATTAACATCATTAACATTATATGAGATATAATCTTCCCACTGGGCCAAAAATGGCCAGGCCAGGATTCGAACCAGGGATGTCTTGGCTGAAGCCGCCAATATTCTGCCAACTAAGCTATACGCTTAACGTGTTAAACAGGATTCGTACGCATCAAGTAATTCAGGGGATTTTATATGTTTTAGTACCAAAAATTTCGTAAAATACTGGTCGCTATATCTGAAGATAGATTTATTTTTTATTAAATAAGGCAAATATTACTTTACAAAAATTTTGGTAAAAGGTGCTTGAAAGTCCTTGAAGCGTACGAAACCTGCTTAAAGAAACAAAAAGAACTACCGAAAATTTTCGTAATCGAAATTTAATTTTTTAAATGGAACTCTATATACTCTCTTATATGGAACATAATTAGAAATTAACTCAATAATTACAGTACATTCAACAATTACAAAACACATATCCTTACAGAAATTATGAATGAGTGCGTGAATCAGTCTATTTTCCATCATCTATTCAATTATTATATACAGGGTGTCGGCAAATTAGTTGGTCAAAAAGAAGGATTTATTGAATGGAATTGACAGGAAAAAAAATTAAAGTACATATTGTTGTGAGATAGAAAAATAGTTTAAGTTTACCATTATCAGCATTATTTCATCGTATTTCCACAGCAGAATGAGTTTCATGGAACCAAAAAAAGCATTTCACTTTTTCAGCACCGTTGTACGTCTCCATTATCGTAATGACGAACAAGAATGGTTACCGCTCGCTGAGCGATAGAGTCAGTTATGACACCTAACGTCATCAATGAATAAACTTCGGCAATATTACTACTAGTCTCCCTTTCAGCTAGTTAATTTCATTACCATATACTGGACAATTGCACCATAAAATATAATAAATAAAGACACACAACCTTGCTTAATGGTACACAAAACACGAACTTAAATAAGTTAAAAGTTAAATTCGACATTTCATGTTGAATGTGGTTCTGGCCCTCATGCGCAGATGGCGATCCTCGTGGTTTCTTCATGTTGAATGTGGTTCTGGCCCTCATGCGTAGATGGCGATCCTCGTGGTTTCATCATGTTGAATGTGGTTCTGGTCCTCATGCGTAGATGGCGATCCTCGTGGTTTCTTCATGTTGAATGTGGTTCTGACCCTCATGCGTAGATGGCGATCCTCGTGATTTCTTCATGTTGAATGTGGTTCTGGTCCTCATGCGTAGATGGCGATCCTCGTGGTTTCTTCATGTTGAATGTGGTTCTGGTCCTCATGCGTAGATGGCGATCCTCGTGGTTTCTTCATGTTGAATGTGGTTCTGACCCTCATGCGTAGATGGCGATCCTCGTGGTTTCTTCATGTTGAATGTGGTTCTGGTCCTCATGCGTAGATGGCGATCCTCGTGGTTTCTTCATGTTGAATGTGGTTCTGGCCCTCATGCGTAGATGGCGATCCTCGTGGTTTCTTCATGTTGAATGTGGTTCTGGCCCTTATGCATAGATGGCGATCCTCGTGGTTTCTTCAATCGAACTTTTGATTTATTTGGACTCACTTCATTAATAAGTATTTATTTTCACTGGATGGCACCACTACATTTTTCTTTTCATATCTTTAGTCAATGTTCAACAAATTGTCTCTCGCACAGGAAGCCTTCATCTCTTAGCTTTTAGCCATTTAACCATCATATTTTCCTGAAGACGGCTGTGGAAACAGCTCGAAACGTAGAATATAACTTTTAACTTATTAGAGCTCGTGTTTTGTGTACCATTAAGCAAGGTTGTGTGTCTTTATTTATTAGTTAATTTCATTTAATATTTCGGAAGTTCTTAACTTACGAAATTGCCCAACTAATTTGTAGACTCACTGTATTAATATGAATCATTCTATTTCTAATTAAGCTGTCTATAAATGAATTTGTTTTAGCATAAAAATATATAATAACTTATAAACTGCAATTCACTATTTTTTTTTTTTTTTTTTTTTTTTTTAGAAAACTGGGATAAATTTCTCGTTTATCAAATTAACGTTGTACTGTTGTATAAAATTCTCATTTATTTAATGTAAATCCGTTTATTTTAGAAGAGAGATTATATAACGAAAAGCTTTAATATTGATGAGGCTTTCTATACATATTTAAGAAATTGCATTGAGAGTGGACCTAATGGAAAAAAAAATTGTTGATAAAGAGACTGAACAATAGATAGATGTGTAACTACATATTTATTTTCCACTGAAATTTGTTTTGATAGATATTTATTTAAATACATATGAAGCAGAAATTATAAACAAAATTAAAAAATTTGTGCAGCAATTTCTTCTCAAAATATCCATTAAACAATCTATTTTATAATGCTAAACTGGAAAAGTTTTAAATTAAAACTGAACGATTTATAAAGCGCAATCTGCTATAATACAGCGTAAACTTTAGAGGGAAAAAAATTACACGTTTGTGATTTATAATACTAACAATGGTAAAAAATGTATAACAAGCAGAATAGATTCACAAATTTGTTGCTTTAATGACACCAAAAGATATGCTTAAATGTTAAACTTTTAAGGATGTCCTCAAATCCAAACTACTTTTAAGCGCATTTTAACACTTTCCAACGCTGTTGAAAAGTGTTTATGAATTGGGTTTGTATGTCTGTCTGTCAGTGCCCTAACTCGAGGAAATATACTCGGATTGACATACATTACACATTATTTAAGTTTATCTTCGCATGTTCGGTATTGAAAATGAAGTGTGTAGCATTTATACTTCATTTACACGGGCATTCAAAAGTATTCCGATGCATTATGGTCTATGGGAAAAATCTTTTGCTGTGTATCTTAATGATGTCAAGCTATTTTAAACATAATGAAATGTATGCACCTTATTGAGGTGCATTGGTAAATGGGTTCTATAGAATATGTTTTGTCTAGTACTTACAGTACGTGTACAGGGGAACTCGAAAGTATCCCATAATATTATATGGTCTATGATGAAAATTCGTTTGCGGCGTATTTTAATGATGTTTCTGTGTTACAAACATAATGAAATTGATATGAATTTATGTGGTGCACTATACCATGCTTTCTGTAGGGGGTGCAAAGCATTTAGCATTCATTTTTACAGGGTCACATAAAAGAGTTCAGTTTTATTGTGGTCTACGGGAAAAAACTGCTTGAAGCGTATTTTAATTATGTTGCATTATTTCTGACATGATGAAATTGATATACGCGTTACTGAAATTTACTACAAGATGATTACAGTAGAATGTAATGAGCATCGCATTTAATTTCCTTTACAGGCATTAATAAATATTTCGGATACATTACTGCATATGAAGTATTGTCTATTAGGAATGATTGCTGAAGGCGAATTTCCTGAAGGCGAATTTTTTCTGAAGGCGAATTTCCAGGTCGGGCGTTGCCCGACCTGGACCCCACCTAGCTACGGGCCTGTTTAAGCGTGTTTTTGCCTCAGTTAAATTTCATCTTAACATATGGCGTGTATAAAAATTGGCTGCTAATATACACAGCTGTGCAAAAGAATTCGTTTACATTTCCGTTAATTGGTAGAAATTTCTGAAGGCGAATTTTCAACTGTATTGTGCGTTTTCTTACTATACTAAATTATAGCATACTATCGTATAGAATGTATATATATATATATATAAAGCGGAACTTCTTTTAAAGGCCACCCCTATTCAAGGGCCGCCTCTATTAAGGGCCAATATTTTTAGGAACAAAAAATTTTCCCATAGACACAAAGTTAAATTTACTCCCATTAGGGGCCGCACGTACCCCTCATAAAGGCCATTTTTTTTTTCACATGTGCCTTAAATCCTAAACAGGTGTATTGAATGCCTGAACCAAAAGATAAGAGTTCAGCAAACAACTGCGCTTACAACAAAGAAGGCAGGGGTAGATGGGGAAGATTTAGTAACTCAATAAAGGACCACAAATGAGACAAACGGGTATTCCTCACACTTTGTTTGATATTTAAACCTGCAGGGGTTGGGTTGTGGGGAAGCTTGATCCTTTGTTGTTGGCACACAATGGATATCAGGTTATCTAGAAAAACTGATTCCACATTTACTAAAACTGTGAATGAATATTGAAGCACAATTTTTATGCCTGTCAGGAAACGCTAACAGAAATAAATAAACTAATATCTCATTCTAAGGCATTAATAAATGATGCAAATTTAAGTAATTCGTTCCATAAAGTAAAAGAATCATTAGAAAACAAAATTGTCTGCGAAAAAATTATGAAAAGTAGACAAACTTCAATAGAAATTTTTTTCAATCTTGTATAGAGTTTGAAAATATTAATAAACAGTTTTTTCACCTATATAGGTTTTGATTTCCTTATTTTAAATTAAGTTAAAATAATGCTATAAAAAGTGATAGAATATCTTTATTAAGACTTACGATCGTTTCATCGCACAATCGGCGACATTTTCAAAGTCAATCATAATAGAAAATATTTTCACATTACTTAAAAACAATAATATAGTAAACAATGTCACGAGACGTGGTATTTTCATTATGCTTCACGTCTCGTGACATTGTTTACTATATTATTGTTTTTAAGTAATGTGAAAATATTTTCTATTATGATTGATTTTGAAAATGTCGCCGATTGTGCGATGAAACGATCGTAAGTCTTAATAAAGATATTCTATCACTTTTTATAGCATTATTTTAACTTAATTGGTTTATAAGTGATTATTATACATGTTTTTATAATATTTCCTTATTTTAGTTGTATTTTTATTTATTTATTTTATTTATTTATTTTTTTTTTTGTCACCCCTATTTAAGGGCCACCCGTCATAAGGGCCAATTTTTAATGGAACGGCATGTGGCCCTTACAGAGAAGTTTCACTGTATATATTATATACGAATCTATAGATCACATATAGAGCTGCACAAACGAATAGGAATACCCTTCCCGATATGGGCGGAAATTGTTGAAATATTGTTTTAAGGGGTCTCAGGACTCTTAAAGCTTTAAAATCATCGAAATTTTAATTTTTTTAGATGTTAAACTCCTATATTTTCTGAACATTTTGATATAATTGTTTCCTTGAAATTCCTATTAGAACTAAAGTTACGGCTTTTACATTTATACGCGTTCAATAGCTGAAGCGTCGTTTCGGAAACTTTGAAGCCATTTTTCTCCAAATGACGTTTTTGGGCATAACGCGCACGATATCTCAAAAACTTATGAATATTTTTTCATGAAATTTTCAAACCATATGTTTCATGTTAGTCTGTATAAACTGAACATAAAATTTCCTTTTTATTGTTCAAAATAATATTTTTTATGTGATTGTTCTGTTGAAATTTTCTTTATTTTGCATTAGCTAAATACAACTTTGTATTAAAAATATAAAAAAGCTTTAAATACAAATTTATTTAGGTTCAGGTTAATTATTACAATCTGAAGTATAAGTAGGTACCAAAATTTTCATTCTAGTTGCAACACTTATTTTTAATCGTGCGCGTAAGCTGTTATGCCACTTTTTTGCTCGAAAAATGTCTAACAGTTTGGAGCCCCCTGTAAATGCTAATTCTGCATCTTATAATTTTTTAAATACACGAAACAAAAGAACATACTTATACATTTTATTCCAATTAAAATTGTGTCTTAAAATCAAATACATTTTAAGATATTAAATGTTGAAAGGACCCTTTAAAATGTGTTATGCGTTTTCTAAAATGTTTACTTAGCTATTTTCTTTGCCTTTTTAAACAGCTAGGTTTTGTGAAAATTTTCTGGGAGTGTTGGAAAGTATTTCATAATCTAAGCTTTGGTGCATGACTTAACTTGCTTATTTAATTCATTTTTGTTCGCACACTTATCAAATTGGCAGGTGCTACCCTTAAGAAACTTTGTAATCAAACTGGTTTTTCCATTTTTCGGGAAACGCAGAACATTTTTCAGAAAATACTTTAAATGTTGACGAATTCTTCTATTTAAAAACCTTCTGCTTCATCGTGTTTATGGAACATTCGTCTATAAAACTACCACTTTTCATATATTTATATGCAATAGTTTCTTAATATTAGCAGGGAAAGACCTCCGGTTACAAAAAATTCATTTACGATGGTAGCATGATTTATGTTTTTAGGTAGATTCCGTAAGAAATACTACAGGGTGTCCAGCGAATAAGACCCTGATTTCAAAATTAAATATCTCAAAAACAAAGATCAATAGAATTATGCGGTAAACGGTTTGTTTATTAGCTAAACTGAAAAATGTCGTACAGAAGTTTCAAAAATTAGTTGCAAAAACCGCTAATAGATGGCGCTGTATTCGCAATACTTGTAAACTGCTTCGAAGTCGAGAGCCCTAGCGTCTCATTCCTATATGGCTCCCTACGTAAAAACGAATATTTGGAAACTCCATTTTTTCATTGGGTTGATGTGCAGAAGTGGAGACATCTTGTCACAGAATTGTTGCATCAGCTTTAATTTTAGAAAATTTCAATTAATAGAATTTTCAATAAAAAGTTTAGAAATCATTATAAGAATTTTTTAAATATTTTATTAAATTCAATCATTAATGCTATATAATTATTTAAATCAAAATGCATATATTTAGAAAAATAATTTTGTACTTTTTATTTATTTTTTATATTTTTAAATCATGGCATAATATTTTGGTATTATTGTTTATACCTGAATTATTATAAATAAAAAAGTAATTTTTCACTTTTAATTTATTTTTAAATCACGGCATAATACTTTGGTTTTAGCACAACACATATATTTCTTTTCTTTGTAAACAAAGTTTTAGAGCCAGAAATTATGCGTTAAACTATTTCTTTTTTAAAAGGAATTGATGATAAGTCATATCATCAACGTCAAAGCAAAAGTATTTTGGATGCTGCATTCCTTTCGAACACTTCGGATCCTATCGCTAGAATCTGCACCATATTTCTGTGCTCGATGATAAAAAAAATGAAAACCAGTTTTTAAAATTAAAATTACTTTTTTAACTTAATTAAGTTTTTAAAAATAGAAACTTTGTATTTTTTCATTCAAACTATTTTCTACAATTAAAAAAAATGATTTATGAATTATTATTGTAAATGCTCAATGATTTGTAAAAAAGGGGTTTCTTTTAGCTTAATTAAATTTTAAAACAGAGACTTTGGATTTTTTTATTCAAACTTTTTTCACAGTTTAAAAGACATACCACAGAGATATTGGTATTCAGACCGAAGTAGCTTATAACAAAATTTGAAACAAATCTCAATTCTGTCAACACATGGCTCCGCTTCTGCACATTACCCAAATAAAATATTTTAATAAGTTCTTATATAATGATTGCTAAACTTTTTATTGAAAATTCTATTAATTGAAATTCTCTAAAATTGAAGCTGATGCAATAATTCTGTGACGAGATGCCTCCACTTTTGCACATAACCCCGAAGAAAAAGCGGTCTTTCCAAATTTTCGTTCTTCCATAGGAAGCTATATAGGAATCAGACGCCAGGGCTCTCGACTTCAAAACACAATTTATAGGCATTGCGATTACAGCGCCATCTGTTAGCGGTTTTTGCAACTAATTTTTGAAAATTCTGTTCAACATTTTTACAGCTTAGCTAATAAACAAACAGTTTACCACATAATTCTATTGATCTTTGTTTTTGAGATATTTAATTTTGAAATCAGGGTCTTATTCGCTGGACACCCTGTACCTATTACATTCTCCTCTATGTTAGAATTTCTGAAAACATTTTGAAAATCTACGCCGATCATAACCCCTAGAACCCAAAATCACCCCCAGTTCAAAACTTCATCTCTCTCTCTCTCTCTATATATATATATATATATATATATATATATCACTTTTTTATGGTCGCGATAACTTCCATAATTCTGCACAAATCTATTCCAAACTGATACATAAAGTCAAGGGCAGAAAATCTCGGTCAAGTTCGTTAATGGTCAAAATCGGACCAAGGGGATGGAAATAGGGAGGAGTTTTGTGAAAACCGAAAAAACCCTATAACTGTTTAGTTAGAATACATATCAAATCAATTTAAAGTTATTATTACTTCTAGGAAAAAGCGCCTAAAATTTATGTATGAGACAGATTTTTGATAAAATTAAAAGTGGGCTCAACGGGCAAAAAAAATAGGGTGTTAGGAAGGAAAAAATTCATAACTTCGTCTAATTCTTAAGATATCAAATCAAGTTAAATGTATTATAAATCTTCTCAATATTATCTATAACTTTTACATTAACAAGTTTTTGATAGATCCAACTCTTATCGCAAAAAAATTTAAAAAAAAGAGGGGTGGGGGGGTGAAGAAGAAAAAAAATCATAACTTCGTCAATTCACAAGATATCAAATCCGCTTAAATATATTATAAATCTTCTTAATGTTATCTAAAACTTTTATATTGACAAATCTTTGATAGGACCAGCTCTTAGAACAAAAACAAATAAAAAAAAATAGGGGTTGAAGAAAAAATTATGTTATTAACATGATTCTGATAAAACTAGCTCTTACATCAAAAGGAAATTAAAAACTCGTCAAAAGCTGCCGGATAAAAGTGTTAAACTGGATTTTCTCTAATCTTAATTTAGCTTTTGTTGGTGAAATTAGTTATTTACTTAACTTCGAAATCTACCTCCGCCTGTAGGCCGAGCCGGAAAGGATTTTCATTTTAGAATAGATAGAGGGAATTTGTTTTCTTTAAAATCCACGACGGCTGTAAAGAAAAATAAAAGTAAGATTTTTGATATAATTTTAGCTAGGACTTCCCAAACTAAATTTTTAAAAAGCTTTATATTAATTTTTACTTGATATAATCCAAACGAAAAATATTAACATGGATGAAACAATATTAAACGTATTCTAGTAATAACTATATCCTCATATAATAATAATCGTCATTGTCGTCGAAGGACATTAAATTTTAATAACACAGCATTTCAGCTTCATAGCTATTTTGATAAACATTTCAGGTGTTGTACGAAATGTATTTTGGACGCTTTGAAACTTTGTCCGCTAAGCAAAGTTCATATTTATTCATAATGTTTGTGAAAAGCTTGTTTGTTTGGTGCTTTATGCAAGTCAATATAACAGAGAAGATAAATGGGTCTATTTAATGATGAATTTATTATTAGAATAGGACTTGCACTTACAACTAAGCGCAGTAACATGTTTTATGCATTATATTTTTGGGTATTATATACTTGTGTAAAGTAATAAAATCATAATTATATACAGTGGAACTCCAGTTATCTGATTGCATGCTTTCTGAACGTCATCTGGTTACGCAGAAATCCGGATAATTGTTACAATCATCAAGAACTTGGAAATTGCTGGTCAAACGTGGCAAAAGGTGCGTTCGTACTATAACTTGTTTTATGAATATTTTTTGCACCGCATATTGTACCTACTGAATGTATATTTTAGTGCACTTCATACGTGCATATCAATTTCATTCTGTTCGAAAGGCTGTAACATCATTAAAATGCACTTGAAATAACTTTTTTCCCATTGGTCGTAATGTAAAGGAAAACTTTTGACTGTCCCTGTAATTAAACTCTACATCCGATTTTCATAAAATTTGAAATGACTCCACAAAATCTTGCAACAATAATATATGTAAAATTTCAGACCATTAGGAAGGCTGTAACATAATTAAAATGCACTTGCAATACTTTTTTCCCATTATCCGTAATGTAACGGAAAAATTTTGACTGTCCCTGTCATTAAACTATACATCCGATTTTCATAAAATTTGAAATGACTCGACAAAATTTTACAACAATTATATATTTAAAATTTCAGACCATTCGATTGGGTAGTTTTTGCTCTGTTATATGTGGACGGACAGACAGACAGACGGACTGAACGACGACTATAGGTGCTACGTATTTATGTAATTACGAACGCACCTAAAAACAGGTTATATTGGAAATAAAACATAACCTAAAACTGATTTTGCCTGATAAAAATGTATTTTTAATGAATTCATCTTACATTAAGTTAACTTTTTGATAATATCACCTGAACTACAAATAATAATAATACAAATTAAAATACGTACATTACGATTTGTTAGTTGAATATGCTGCCGTAAGTTGCAAATACCGACTGGTTCGGCTGAGTGGGCAGGCTTACTAAATGGCTTGAGCTCAACAAGCTCCATCCATATAAAGACTGACATAGAATTATCCAAATATAGATTTATCCCTGTATGCATAAGATTATTATGTATTCTTACTTAAGTTCTGAAGTATTAATAACCCCCGCCCTCTTCCTTACAATTAGAGTTTCCGTTAAACATTGTCAATTATGAATATAAATTGAAGTTAATTTACGAGTTGTAAATTTTCTAACTGAAGAAAAAATCATTCATGCCGGCAGTTGAACCCAGAATCTTGGCTTAAGGCTGCTAACGTTCTACAAACTAAGCTATCCTTGAAAAATCGGGCGGACACAATTCACTCAGATAACCTTTTTGGCAAAACAATCGGGTCTGTTATCTGAAACAGCTCGACAAAATGAACAGAATTAACGGAAAAGTAACTCTAATAAACGTTTCAATAAAATAATAGTTTCTTTACCGCTTTCTTTTTTCTCTTAACGTATAATAATTTCTTTGCCAAACACTATGATGATGGTGTTAAATAATAATATGTTTAGTGATTTTTTTTAATTTACATAAAGCTAGAATAGTCACTTTTAGAATAAAAATTAAAAAAAAAAATCGCCACAGCGGCTTCTGTCAGGTACGCGCTGGTCTTATGGTATGGTACTGCAAAATGTAGCGCATAAAAGTAATAATTTCGTTACAGGGACATTCAAAAGTATTTCATTACATTACGGCCTATGGGGGAAAATCATTTTCGGTGGTTTTTAATGATGTTTCATAATTTCAAACACTTTGAAATTTATATACATATCTATGAAGTGCACTACAAGATGATTGCTATAGAATATGGTATGGATAGCATTTATCGATCATTTACAGGGACACTAAAAAGAATCATGTTACATTACTTTCTATGGAGAAAAATTTGTTGTGTATTTTGTTTCATGTTGCACTATTTCAAAAGTATTTAAATTGATATATATCTCCTAGGTGCTCTATAAGATTCTTACTATTGTATGTGATGTGCCATTCATCTTTCATTTACTGGGGCACAAAAAATAAATCAGTTATATTTTTCTGTGTATGAACAATAATTGATGGAAGTGCGTTTTCAGTTGTGGAACACTATTTTAAATTATAAAAATTTCATATTATCTAGTGTGTATAAATTCTGTAAATCATAGAAAGGGCTGCACAAAACATCTGAAGTACATTTCCGTTTATTGATGGAAAATGCTGACGAGGAATTTTCAACTGTGCTATGCGTTCACTAACTGTTCTAAATTTTAGCATGTTGTGAATTATATGATAAATCTACAGTTCATAAACAGTCATGTACAAAATTTTCAGCTGTTTTTCGACTTTGGTTAAAATTGTGTTTTCAAACGTGTTACATGTTTTACAAATTATTACTTAGACATCGTTTTTCACGTTATTAAGCTATGAAGTTTTATTATAGTAGTCCTAATGCGTTGAAAAATGTTTCATAATCTGATTGACGCATGATTTTACGTTCTTCTTGATAATTTTAATGATACTTTATTAACGGTACGGAAACTAAAGTAATAAAACTGTTTTGTTTTATTATAACAAATCCTAAAATTTCTTTTTCTAAAATTCAAGATACGGGGAAAGCATTCGACAGCATTAATGAAAATTGCAGTGTTGTATATTCTGTTGCATTTTTATATTTTTCTCCACACAGAGGAACCTTATGCAAAGAATGGGAATCATAAGATATCATGAGAAAATGCCTACATTATGTTTCGCATTGTATATCAAATTTGAAATTGGAGAATTTGTCTGGACCAATTTTGTAACCACTCGACATTTGCAGTTAAGTAATATATTTTAAATCATTTTTTCCTGAGATATCTACATACAACTGGCAATTTTTGTCCAAATTTGGTCATAAATTTAAACATTTCGCTCTTGCAAAATGCCATGTGCTCTTCATTGTAATTTTCCTCTATAAACAAAATATTTTCAATCAAATTCACTTTTTCGTTAAATTTTAAATCTTGTTACCGTTGCATAATGGTGCAAAAGTGTATTTATGTGACTAACTTAAATTCTGCTGTTTTTGATGAAAAGAAAATGGTACTTGAACTAAAATTAAAAAAAAAAAATTATTTAGACTTAATAAGCTAAAAAGAATTCTAAAAACTGGGAGGGCACCTAAGCAGTGGCGTACCTAGGATTTTATTTCGGGGGGGGGGGGGGGGGGGTGACTTAAATTTCTATAATGTTCTAAATCTTACGAAACACGTTGAATTGTGTTGTAAACAGAAATCATTTTTGCCAGTAAGGCCGTAGCCAGGAGGCGGGGGGGGGGGAGGAACAGGGGTGACTTTGTTCCCAATTTTCCGAAAATTCGACTTAAAAAATATCGCGATTTTTGACATGGTCGCCGAAAAAAAACGATTTCATCAATCGTTCGCAGAAAAAAAATCTCCAATTTTTTTAAAGGATCCGAAAAGGAAGAAACCGCAATTTTGTCATAGGGCCACGGATAAAAGGCGAAGTTTGTCAAAGGATTGCGAAAAAAAAAGTCAAATTTCGTCAAATGATCAGGGAGAAAAGGCGAATTACGTCAAATGCTCGCGGAGGAAACGCTAATTTCGTCAAATGAGCACAGAAAAAAAAAAACGAATTTCGTCATAAGGCCGCCGAAAAAACGCGAATTTAATCAAAAGTTTTCGGGAAAAATGCGAATTTCGAAAAAAGATCGCTAAAAACACGCATTCCATCAAAGGGCTGCGAAAAAAAAAAGCTAATTTCGTAAAGGATCGCAAAAAAGCTTATTTCGTCAAAAGGACAAGGAAAAACGTAAATTTCGTCAAAAGGACAAATTTCATCAAAAAGACAAGAAAAAAACCGCTAATTTTGTCATAAAGCCGCGGAAAAAAACGCGAATTTCGTCAAATGGCCACCGAAAAAGCGCGAATCTCGTCAAATGACCACAGAAAAAAACGCGAATTTTGTCAAAGGGCCGCAGAAAAAAGCGCAAATTTCGACAAAGGATCGCTAAAAAATACGCATTCCGTCAAAGGAAAGCGGGAAAACGCGAATTTCGTCAAAGGGACACAGAAAAAACGTGAATTTCGTCAAAAGGCCGCAGAAAAACACAAATTTCATCAAAAAGACGAGAAAAAAAGCAAATTTCGTTAAAAAGCCGCGGAAAAAACATACATTTCGACGAAGGATTGCCTAAAAAAACGCGAATTTCGGCAAATGACCACAGGAAAAACTCGAATTTCATCAAAGGGTCGCAGCAAAAAAAGCGAATTTCATCAAAAAGTCGTGGAAAAAACGCGAATTTCGAAAAAAAAGATCTCGTAAAACACGCATTCCGTCAAAGGGCTGCGAAAAAAAAGCAATTTCGTCAAAAATCCGCAAATTTCGACGAAGAATTGCGTAAAAAAACGCAAATTTTGGCAAATGACCTCCGAAAAAACGCGAGTTTTGTCAGAGGGCCGCGGAAAAAATGCAAATTTTGACAAATAATCGCTAAAACAACACGCATTTCTTCAGAAGAAAGCTGAAAAAGCGCGAATTTCGTCAAAGGGACAGAAAAAAACGCAAATTTCATCAAAAAGACGAGAAAAATGTACAAATTTCGTCAAATAGCCGCTGACAAAACGCAAATTTCGACGAAGGATTGCATTAAAAAAAACGCTAATTTCAGCAAATGACCACAGAAAAAACGCGAATTTCGTCAAAGGGCCCCAGAAAAAACGGTAATTTCGACAAATGATCGCTAAAAAAAACACGCATTCCGTCAAAGGAAAGCAGAAAAAACGCGAATTTCGTTAAAGGATCGCAAAAAGAAGAAAAAGCAGGGTAACAAAGAAGGGCCACAGAAAAACGTGAATTTCGTCAAAAAGCCGCGGAAAAAAACAATTTCGTCAAAGGATCTCGAAAAAAACGCAAATGTTTCAAAGGGCCGCCGAAAAAACGAGAATTTCGAAAAAAAAATCGCTTAAAACACGCATTCCGTCAAAGGGCTGTGAAAAAAATGCTAATTTAGTAAAAGATCGCAAAAAAACGTGAATTTCATCAAAAAGACGAGAAAAAAACGCAAATTTCGACGAAGGATTGCGTTAAAAAAAACTCGTATTTCGGCAAATGACCTCGGAAAAAACGCGAATTTCGTCAAATGGCCGCAGAAAAGGCGCAAATTTCAACAAAGCATCGCTAAAAAAACATGCATTCCGTCAAAGGGAAACGGAAAATGCGAATTTCGTCAAAGGATCGCAAAAAAGAAAAAGCAGGCCACAAAGAAGGGCCACAGAAAAACGTGAATTTCGTTAAAAGACGGCGGAAAAAGTCGAATTTCGTCAAACAGCCGCAAAAAAACGCTACTTTCGTCAAAGAAAACGCGAATTTCGTCAAAGAGCAGCAGAAAAAAAGCGAATTTCATCAAAATGACGAGAAAAAAACGGAATAATTAAACTACTTTTGGATTTGTCGAATTTACTTGTAGGTCTCTTGAACTGACCATATACGTTTTCATTTATCCCGTAAAACAGGCTTGGAGCTATTTTTCAGTCATTTGAAAATTGATTTTGTGGTTTCAAGTAAATTTGGTCGCAGGACTGAGGAGGATTTTGGATTAACACGAAAAACAATTTCGTGGCATGCCAGAAAATAAAACAAATTTATCTGAAAAAGAAGGAATATCAGCCCTTTTTTTCTTTCACTGCGATCTCTCCGGAGGTGGAATGGAGCTGTAACCTCATAAACGCCGTCGCCATCGACTTCTTTGGGTGTATGCTGGGGCATCACTGTGCACTAGTATATGGGACTAACCAGAATAGCTGCTTCGCACAAAAAATATTTAAATTTATCTCAAAAGAAAGAAAAAAAGAGGTTTTTTTTTCATTTTTAATTACTTAGAAAGGGGGGCCCTATAAACCCATCAGCCTCCTTCCCCTCATTCGGTATACAGTGGTGTAACTGTGCGCTGATATGACACTAGCCAGAAAGTCTAGTTCGTTGTATTGCAGAAAACAACTGCATTACAAATTTATCTCAAACAAAAAGATAAAAAAATTCACCACTTTTTTCTTTTCATTTTCAACTATTTTGGGAGAGGTCTGTAAGCCCATCACCCACTTTCTACTTCTTTCGGTATAATGTGGTGTCACTGTGCACTAATATGGAACTAAACAGAAGAGTGTGGCTATTCTGTTGAATAATAGGAGAAAAAAATGTAAATTTATCTCAAACAGAAAGAAAAAAAGCAATATTTTTCTCGACTATTTCGAGAGGAGGGGGCTGTAAGCTCATCAGCCGCCTCCCCTTCTTTCAGTATGCTGTGATGTCAATGTGGGCTAATATGAATTTAACGAGAATGGCTATTTCGCTGTATGGCAGAAGAAAAATTACAAATTTATCTGAAACAAGAAGAAAACAATCAGCCTTTTTTTTCATTTCATTTTCGACTATTAAGGAAGGGGGCACCCCATTAGCCCCTTTCACCTCTTTGGGAATAATGTGGGCCCACTGTGCACAAGTATGGAACTAAAGGGAAGAGAGCGGCCAGTCTGGTGAATGATAGGGGGAAGATACAAATTTATCTCAAACAAAAAGAAAAATATCAGCACTTTTTCATTTCATGTACGACTTTTTGGGGAGAGGGCTGTAACCCCCATTAGCCCCCTTCTACCTTTTTTGGGTATAACGTGGTGTCACTGTACACTAATATGGAACTACAGCGAAGGGAGCGGCTAGTCTGTTGAGTGATAGGGGAGAAAATGCAAATTTATCTCAAACAGAAAGAAAAAAAAGCAATATTTTTCTCGACTATTTCGAGAGGAGGGGGCTGTAAGCTCATCAGCCGCCTCCCCTTCTTTCAGTATGCTGTGATGTCAATGTGGGCTAATATGAATTTAACGAGAATGTCTATTTCGCTGTATGGCAGAAGAAAAATTACAAATTTATCTGAAACAAGAAGAAAACAATCAGACTTTTTTTCATTTCATTTTCGACTATTAAGGAAGGGGGCACCCCATTAGCCCCTTTCACCTCTTTGGGAATAATGTGGGCCCACTGTGCACAAGTATGGAACTAAAGGGAAGAGAGCGGCCAGTCTGGTGAATGATAGGGGGAAAATACAAATTTATCTCAAACAAAAAGAAGAATATCAGCACTTTTTCATTTCATGTTCGACTTTTTGGGGAGAGGGCTGTAACCCTCATTATCCCCCTTCTACCTTTTTTGGGTATAACGTGGTGTCACTGTACACTAATATGGAACTACAGCGAAGGGAGCGGCTAGTCTGTTGAGTGATAGGGGAGAAAATGCAAATTTATCTCAAACAGAAAGAAAAAAAAGCAATATTTTTCTCGACTATTTCGAGAGGAGGGGGCTGTAAGCTCATCAGCCGCCTCCCCTTCTTTCAGTATGCTGTGATGTCAATGTGGGCTAATATGAATTTAACGAGAATGTCTATTTCGCTGTATGGCAGAAGAAAAATTACAAATTTATCTGAAACAAGAAGAAAACAATCAGACTTTTTTTCATTTCATTTTCGACTATTAAGGAAGGGGGCACCCCATTAGCCCCTTTCACCTCTTTGGGAATAATGTGGGCCCACTGTGCACAAGTATGGAACTAAAGGGAAGAGAGCGGCCAGTCTGGTGAATGATAGGGGGAAAATACAAATTTATCTCAAACAAAAAGAAGAATATCAGCACTTTTTCATTTCATGTTCGACTTTTTGGGGAGAGGGCTGTAACCCTCATTATCCCCCTTCTACCTTTTTGGGTATAACGTGGTGTCACTGTACACTAATATGGAACTACAGCGAAGGGAGCGGCTAGTCTGTTGAGTGATAGGGGAGAAAATGCAAATTTATCGCAAACAGACAAAAAAAATTCAGCACTATTTTTTCATTTCATTTTCTACTATTTCAAGAGGAGGAGGGCTGTAATTCCAACAGCCCCCTACCCATATTTGGGTGTGCTGAGATGCCAATGTGGACTAATATGGAGTTAACGAGAATGGCTATTTTGCTGTATGACAGAAAAAAATTGCAGATTTATCTTTAAAAAGTAAGGAAAAAACACTTTTTTCATTTAATTTTTCGACTATTTCTGGTTTGGAGGGGGAGGGGGGCTGTAACCTCCCCATCTTTGAGTATGCTGTAATGTCAATGTGGACTGATATGGTGTTAACGAGAATGTCTATGACAGAAGAAAAAATTACAGATTTACCTTAAAAAAGTAAGAAAAAATTACTTTTTCGTTTCATTTTCGACTATTTCGGGAGGAGGGGGGGGGGGGCTGTAACCCCGTCTGCCCCCTTTCTCTTCTTTGTTGTCAATGTGGACTAATATGGGACTAATGAAAATGGCTAGTCCGCTGTATGATTGAAAAAAATTAAAAATTTTTCCAAAAAAGAAAGACAAAAAAGTAGCACTTTTTCATATAACTTTCGAAAATTTCGGAGTGGACTGTAGCCCCATCAGCCCCCCCGCCCCTTGGGTACGCCCATGGTCACCGTTATTTTCGAAAAGTTTGGTTGGCCTTATTTAAATAATGAAACATCCCCATAAAATAGGTCCCATTTTTCAGTTCTAAAATACTGGTAGCCAAAAATCGTAGTGTGTGTCTTGGGTCATTGTTACTGGCAAAAGGAACTATTTTCTTTAATAATAGACTATAATAGTAGGGGAGAAATGAAAATATTTTTTAACAATGTTTTGAAGCAATTTTATAACAACATTTACAACAATAGGGAGAAATGTTATTCAATCAACGCGCATACTCACAACAATGTAAAACCTTTTATTAAATCAAAGGATAATTCTACAACACTGTTTGTCTTGTGTTCAACAATGCCTCGAGACTTTTCATTTTCAGTTCAAGACGAAACTTCCTACTGTGTTGCATCGTTAACGAGCCTCTCTTTGTAAAACGCTATCATTTGATCTGTGTTTTGATTAAAGTAGTTTATTTTCATCACTTAGTTGATTTTGATATTATTTTTTAAACATTTTTGGATTTTCTTAAGAAGGATGTCTAAAATAAGAAGCTTCAACCAAAGATTGTTGTCTATGTTGTAAGTATTTGTTTGCACATCTCCCATGACAAATAATATTTTATTCTGTACAGAAACGATGTTTGATTAATATTAAAAATATTTTTTACACAGGTATAATGAAACCATATATTTAAAAGAATGTAATTTAAAAAGAAAGGCTGAATTAGTTAAATTGGGGGCTTTAAATTGTAAGTTCACATACGTAGATCTACAGTTACTTGTCCCCTAAAATATTAATTTTATTAGCTCCCGATATGCTATTTCTTTCAGGCAACAATTAAAGTCACTAAAATTAACTTTACATAAGCTAGACGTAAAACGAAGCAGATGCATCATTGAACAGTTAAATACTGATCATCTCTACTGCCATTTTTTAAACTTCTAAACATTGGACATTTAAAATTTTTAAGGACAAAAAAGGACTTTTATCTGCAATTTGTTTGAAAACTGATCTCAATTTATTTTTGAGATATTAATTTTATGTAGTTTTTAATGTCATTTCTGTTATGGTGCCAACTCCATTTTTGTAGAAAGTAAAGGGAAAATAATAAATTACTATACCTATTTGTTGCCATTTTCTCATAACAAAACAACGAGAAAAACGTGTAATGAACCTACGTGCTATTCTGAAAAAATATAAATGAGTGATTTATGATAAAATATGGAGCTATTTTAAACTATATTTAATTTTAACTATCCATATTAAAGTTACAAACAAATGAAGGCATATGAATAAGTAGATAGCCGATTTTTTTTTTGTAGAGTTTACGACACCGCTTTTTGCTTTGTTTGTGTATTATTCCGCGATAGTGACGTCATGCTTACTTTTGTATAGATGTTGTTTAAGACTGGATCGTAAATGGGGAGTACTTCAGTGGATGCAAATGATGTCATTTTATATTTAAAAAAGTGTGTATTTAATGTCTTAAAACTGAAATATGTTTTGTAGAAGTGCATCATTTTTTACTCCAGGGACTTTGAAATTCTTTACAGGTGGAAATGCTTCTCCTTTGAGCATAACGCAATTGAAATTACACACTGATGAAAGGTAAAGTTTTACAAAAATTTAGAGTGTGTTTATGGAAGAGCAGCGACCTTTAGGTTAAAATAATATTTGTTTCAGAGTTAAACTAACCAAAATTGGATGCATTTTTAATTGTAATTAATTTTGTAGGTTTATTATAATTTACTGAAACAGTTCCTTCTTAAACATTTTCTTTCATAGAAATTCGACAGGTTCTATCTCGTAATAATAATTTTTTTCTTCTCTGCTCATCGGGAGCGACACTAAATTCTGAAAAAGTAGAATTCCTGCTTCCTGTTGGTTATTCTTGATTTATGCAATTGGAAATTTAATGCCGTTCGTGGAAAAATATTTTCCCCTGCTTTAGTAACACGAATCTTTATAACGCATTCATGTACTAATTTTATACATAAAACACGTTACTTTTCAAGTGATTTGGGACCGAATAACGTCTGATTTTTTCCGTTAGATGATTTATCATAACTCATTCCAGGTATTAAGTCATGGTAAATTGCTCTGCAATGACGTGGTATTTACTGACTTCCGTATATATATAGTATACATGTTAAGTGTGTTTGGGGAAACCGTATTATTGTCATTTCATTCATAATATCACAATTTTTGTTGGTGGTCGGTAATGTTTATTTAATGGTTATATATATGTATATATGTGTGTGTGTGTGTGTGTGTGTGTGTGTGTGTGTGTGTGTGTGTGTGTGTGTGTGTGTGTGTGTGTGTGTGTGTGTGTGTGTGTGTGAATATATGAAAGGTTGTATAAATTTCTTCTTATCAAAGTAGTAAAAGATTGTAGTTGGGTGCATTAAATTCGTAGAATACTGGCAGCTGGTGACAGATTGTGTTAAATTTGCAGTCGACAAATCCAATCAACTATATGAATTTGTTGGTACTAGTTGAGATAGGCCAAATCCAATCGAAACACAAGTATTCGTTTTGCAGTCGTATTGAAAACCGATGGTCAGGGCATAAGTGTAGAAGGCAATGGAGTTTAGCAATCCGGTAGTTTCTCCAGAAAAACAGAGCCAATTTGTCATTCTAAAACGTTTATTCATCAAAATATGAAAACGCATACAATTCCCACATTATGAGAAAATTCACAGAGCCCTCAGGATGGAGCATGAATCGCTACATCACGCTTGTATATCTTAAACGGCAAATTTAGATATTCTGCTAGACTGATAGACACCTGGTAACATAGTTGGAAGTACTGAAACAAGAGAGAAAATATGAGCTCCGAAGTGAGAGAGGGTGTTTTTTAGAAGAATGAATCCCAGACCTGGTAATGTAGAAATTTTGAGGTAAAAAGTCTAGCGTCTCAAAGATACGGGAAACTGGATTCCTCGAATTTAAGATTATAAATAAAAATGGCTTTTAAACATACTCGAAAATAAAAACTGGCTTCTCTCAGAATACTACGGTTTTGGTAGCTGATAAAAATTTATAAAGGGAATAAAAGTTTTAGATTAAGATTTCGATTAAGATAATTATTAACATACACGTTTAAGAGTTAAATTTAAAGGGGTTATATGTATATATTTATAGGGAAATAATGAATATGCCGGAAACTGAGAATAATTTAAATGAATATTGCAAGGTAAAATTTTGGTACAGATGTCATATAATGGCGTGATTTTTTTCTGACGCCAATGTCATATACGCAACTGGTATTTAACTAGCGCCAATATGTCGTTATTTTGCTTGATATGGTAACCCGGATGTTGTTGTTTATGCTGTTGATTTTTTCGCCAAATTGGCATCGGAAAAAAATCGCGCCAATATCGGGCGTATATGACATCTGTGCCAAAATTTTTATATAACATATATATCAAGTATTACTGCTTGAAAATATATACTGAAAAAGATTGCAACTTTTTTTTTCTTATTTGTGTTTTAATTTCTTTATAATTACGTAATTTTTACTGACAGAAGGACATTTTCTCCTTAATAACCGTTTATAATAGTAGGCAGAAATGAAAGATAATTTCTAACAATGCTTTGCATCAATTTCATAACAATATTTACAACAATAAGGCGAAATAATATTCAAACAATGTGAATACTTACAACAATGTAAAAACATTTCTTAAATCAAATAATAATTCTACAACAATGTTCTGTTGTATTTAACAATGCCCGAGATTTTGCATTTTCAGTTCAAGACGAAACTTCCTACCGTGTAGTAATCGTTAATGAGCCTCAATTTGAAAAACGCTATCTTCTGATCTTTGTTTTGATTAAAGTAGTTTATTTTCATCACATTTGATATTATTTTTAACACATTTGTCGTTTTTTGTAACGAAAATGTCTAAACTTAGAGCCTTCGGCCAAAGACTGTTGTCTATGTTGTAAGTATTCATCTCTACACCTTTTATAACCAGTAATTATTTTATCCTCTTCAAAAACTAAGTTCAATTAATACCATAAAAAGTCCTTCCGGCCAGTGCCGGGAGGAAGAGGTAGCTTTCATATTCCTTATTTTAAAAAAGCCAACTTATATTATTCAAACACACGAAGCTCAATTAAGTGGAAACCGAATGTAGGAGATTCAATACTAATTTTTATCAATACTAAATCATTATGAATGAGAATTTCGCGAAATTAGTCAGCTTTATCCAAGCTGCTTTTAATTAAAGTAACTTATATTTGGCTGCCAAATTCGGCGATTTCTTAAAGTGCCTGCCATTTTATGACAACATGGTGGATGAGGCTAACCAGTGAACTTGGTCGAGACCTTAGTAATTGCTGTGCACATGCTCACTCACATCGGAATCGGTTGATATATACGAGTGCTGTCGCAGGCAAAAAATCAGATTTTTCAAAATGTCACCCACGTTAGGAATTGAAACTACTATATCTGAGCCATTTTTTAAGATAAAGGCAAACAAAAAATGCTCCTGAATCCTTATATCAAGGTCAAATACTTAAGAAAGAAACCTTTTTCAATTTCTAATTTTTTTGCACCTCACTTTAAATATAATTTTGTTTAATTTAATGGCCGCCATTTTGAAACAAGATGGCTGATGAAGCTGGCCAGCGAACTTGGTCGAGATATTGATGTATACTATCCACATGCCTTCTTCCATCGAAATAGGCGAATACGTGTGGTATCGCATAACAAATACAAGATCGTTTCAAAGTGTTAGCCATGATAGAAATTCAAAGTGCCATAATTCAAGCACTTTTTAAGATATAAACAAAAGAACAAATTTTCAGAAACAAAAACTGCTCCGAATCTTTGTATCAAGGCCAAACACATAAAAAAATCTTTTTCATTTTCCAATTTTTTAATACCTCATTTTAAATTTTAAAATACATTTAAAAAAAAATCGCAACCCTTTTGAAGCAAGATGGAGAGTGAAGCTGGCCAACGAACTCGGTCGAGACGTTGGTATGCACTATGTACAGACCAAGTAATATCCAAATCGGTTCATAAATACGCCTGTTATCGAAAGACAAAAATCAGGTCGTTTTAAAATGTCAGCCACAATAGAAATTCAAAATGTTATAACTTAGCCATTTTTTTAGATATAGACGAAACAAAACCTGTTCCGGAATCTTTGTATTAAGGTCAAACACATACGAAAAAATCTTTTTCATTTTCCAATTTTTTGGCATCTCATTTTAAATTTAAATTTTATATTTTTTTTTAAATGGCCGCCATTTTGAAACAAGATGGTGGATGAAGCTGGCCAACGAACTCGGTTAAGTTATTTGTATGTACTATGTACACACCAAGGTACATCCAAATCGGTTCATAAATACGTCTGTTATCACGTGGCAAAAATCAGGGCGTTTCAAAATGTCAGCCACGCTAGAAATTCAAAATGCTATAACTCAGCCATTTTTTAAGATATAAACGAAACAAAAACTGCTCCCGAATCTTTTTATCAATGTCAAACACATAAGAAAAAAATATTTTTTCAATTTTCAATTTTTTGGTACCACATTTCCAATTTAAATTTTTCTTAAAATTTTAAATGGCCTCCATTTTTAAACAAAATGGCGGATGAAGCTGGCCAACGAACTCGGTCGAGACATTGGTCTGTACTATGTATAAACGAAGTTACATCCAAATCGGTTCATAAATACGCCTTTTATCGCGTGACAAAATTCAGGACGTTTCAAAATGTCAGCTTCGCTAGAAATTCAAAATGCTATAACTCAGCCATTTTTTAAGATATAGACAAAACAAAAACTGCTACGGAGTCTTTGTATAAAGGTCAAATACATAAGAAAAAAATATTTTTCCATTTTCAATTTTTTGGCACCACATTTCAAATTTTAAATTTTTTTTTTTAAATTTTAAATGGCCGCCATTTTGAAACAAAATGGCGGATGAAGCTGGCCAACGAACTCGGTCGAGACATTGGTATGTACTATGTACACACCGAATTACATCGAAATCGGTTCATAAATACGAGAGTTACAGTATGACATAGGTCAGATATATATATATATATATATATATATATATATATATATATATATATATATATATATATTTAAAAGATTGCTAAAGCATTTCCATTATTTGTCGGTGTCCACTTTCTTATTTTTCTTCCATAATAATTCTTATAATTAATTTAATCTTTATATACTTACAGCTTTAATTCATAATATTGCGGTTTTTGCTGGTGGTAGGTTATGTTTAATTATTGGTTATATATATATATTGATATATATATATATATATATATCAATTTTGAATGGAGGGTGGTTTCGGGGTCTGGTGGTCATGATCGATGAAAATATACCAAAATTTTTTGAAATCGCTTTCCTCCGAACGGCGGCAATAGGTAGCTTTTTGTAAAGAAAGCTACCTAATATATATTTGCTGCTTTTACAAACACATACCATAGATTTAAAGAAAAGAAAATAAAGCAATATTCAAATGCATAACTTAGGAACTAATAATCTGAATTTGGGACATAGACTTAAAATTACTGGGCACTAAAATATCAATTTCATTATCCTTGATTCACACAATAAGAAAATTTAATGTTCCTGTAAAAATATTTTCCAATGATTAACAACACAAATTTTTCTGATACATTCACAGATTCATTTTTATACATAAAACGCATTACTTTTCAAGTGATTTAGAATTAAATAGCGTTTTTCGTTTCCAGATAGATGTATTACATATTGAGTTATGATGAATTGCTAGGTGAAAACCTGACATTACATTTACTGGCAGTTGCGTCTCGAAAAATGTTTCAAAACGTTTACTTTGACACCATCTTCTGATTTTTTTTTTAATAGAATGTGCTAAATGCTATTTTATTTCATTGTAAATGAATAACATAACCTACGTTTAAGAAACAAAAAGTGAATGTATCAGAACGTAACCATTTTGCATTCAAGAGATAGCCTCAATGGCTTTAAAAATATCAATAATCTGTAAAGTTTATTTTTATAAGTGTTTGTATAAAATAACTTTGCAAATATTTTCACGCTGCCTTATTATCATTTTGCACAATCAGAGGAAAACAACATTAATTTTTATAAGAAAATTAGCATCGATGCTGCTATCAACAATGAAGTAAAAACACTCAACTAGTCAAAATCGCACTATACGACATGATTTAGCTTTTATGAGGAAAGAATTAAGGTTAACATATCGTCGGCACCATGTCAAACTATCCAATGTGAAAAAAGTGGACTACTTTTTTAAAATTCAGATTTCTTGATTGGCACCACTTTTCTGTAATGATAAATTTTCCCTTGTTTTCGCCTTAATATGTCATTAAATAAGATTAAATAAGGCGAATTTTACAAATTCAAAAATGTGGTGCTAATCAAAAAATCTGAATTTAAAAAAAGTAGTCCACTATTTTCACATTGGATAGTTTGACATGGTACCGACGATATATGGATCTAAGGACTTAAGAAGCTTTAAAGTTAGAAAAAATTGAGATAAATTTTTGTTAGCCTATGCATTATGTTACCCGGAAATTGGTCTTACTATTCGAAGAACCATCTACTATATTATAAAGAACAAACGTGTCTGGGCGTAACACCGATGCCATTTTGTGAATGGCAACAGCAAGAGGATCAAATTTCGTTTTTACCTCAATTTCTTAATTTTTAAACTTCTAAACATTGCACATTTTCAAATTTTACACCGTCAAATAGGAAAAAAATGTACTTTCAAATGCAATTTTTTTTAAAACTATGCCGCAATTTGTTCGAAAACTGTATCGCAATTTACTCAATTTTTATTGTTTTAAAAGTTGTTTTCAAGCATGATTTTTTTTTCTTTAAATAAACATACGCTGCTCATAATTTCTTTCCAGTTTATATTCCATAACGAAATTAAAACATTCATCCATCAATCAATAAAACAATCAAACATAAATAAAACGCAAATTTAAGACATGTAATTGAATCATGCTATTAAACCGCTGAAGGGATCAAAATAAAAATGGTTGAAATGTAAATAGTGAAAATGTGGTCTTTGGCAATTACTTCGGCTATTCATTCCTGGAGTGAAGCTAATACGAAAGTGTCACTTTTAATATACATTTCTAAAGTTTTATTTAAATGATTACATTTTCTTATAAATATGATCATTGGTATAGTAAGTAGGCATTCAAAAAATATATTAAGTGTGAAAAATCTATTAGATTTATCAATTTATAAAAAGAAAGAAAGAAACGTTTTCACCTATATTCTGTCTGTATCCCGGGAAGCCCGGGATTATCCCCTTTTATCATTAATGGATGGGGCTAATAATTCTTGGAGCTATTTTGAGATTGTGCTGAAATTTTAAATGGTGTTTCTGCCCTTTAATTTTATATTTGATATGTGTCGTAAACTACATATTATTATCCGAGATAAAACAAGATGTGTAGGATTGGTTGTTGCTTTCTGTTTCAACAGTCTATTCAAATTTCATTGCACTTTAAGAATAACTATTGAGTCTGTCTGTAATAGTACATTTCAGATTTTTATAAGCTTCTGTGAATATCCATGCACATTACAAAATCCTAAGTTAAAAATAAAATACAGGCAAAGTACCTTAAAAAGAAAGTTAAAGGAGATAAACAATGATTTGGGTACTTTCCAGGTAGGCTTGAAAATTTTTCTATAATCTGTAACGTTTTGAAAGTTTTGATATAAGTTGGGATGTATGCTGCCTGATTCTTTGATTGCTTTTGACTGAATATTAGTTTAAATGGTTAATAAAAGCAACATTAATGTATTTCAATCTGATTTTTTAAACCGATATATGAAGCTTCCATAACCCTATCGTTGTTTTTACACATGTAAATAAATAATAAAAATACATAAGCAAAAAATATAAAAAGTATTTAAAACATATCAAATAAAAAACATATATTATTAAAAAAACATATCTAAAACATATCTTATTAAAAAACATATCTAAAACATATCTTATTTAAAAAAACATATCTAAAACATATGTAAAATCAACGGTGGAGTTCTGTACGCTTCATATTGAAAAAAAATGATATAATTAAATGAATTAAAATTTAATAAATAAATGTATGTTTTTATCTAAAAAAACATTTAAGCGATCTTCGAACGAAAGTCATATAGAGAGGCAGTGTTGGAGTAGAGCTAAAAATCAATTATCATCTGTCTATATCATCAATGGCAACCCCCAATGTAGTTTCGAATTTGTCCTGCATTCGGTCGGGTCACCAATTTTAATAGAACCCGACCAGACCCACGGTTCAGGTCAGGACGAAGCTACTTTTTTCCCAATTTAGTTTGAAATTAGCCCAGTATCGACTTGAGTAACCGGATTTTGATCGAATCCGACTAGACCCGCGATTCAGGTCGGGGTGACGCTACTTTTTTCCAATGTATTTTGAAATTAGCGCTTCATCGGATCGGGTTACCAAATTTCGATCGAACTTCACGTCGGCGTGACGCTCCTTTTTCTTTTCGTAGCGGAGGTCCTGTAGGGTGCAACCTGACCCGTTTAATGTTAACTCTGTTTGGAATGACAGATAAAGAATCAAGAACTAAATTAACATTGTTACCTTAGTAAAGGATTTTCAAGTCACATCTTGAAATAGTATTTAATATCAACAAAAATAGTTATGAAATTAGGTGGAACCTTTCGAATGATAAGCACAAATATACAGGATGATTCAAAACTTTTTTTTTTTTTGCTGTATATTTTTTTAAGAGCTGTATATCTACTTAAATACAAAGTTTTTTTTTAATTTGATTCATTCTTCTATATCTTTTATTTCGAAATGTGTTGCGCTCTGACCAAACATAAACCCCATTTGTTTAGGATAAAAACTTACCAAGTTATAGCACATTGAATTTCGCGAAATTTCACCGTCTTTCGGCACAAAAGAGCATTTTTACAGATGTATGTACAGCCGTATTTAGAGACAGAAAACGCTGAAAATTCATAAAATTGAAAGTTTCGTAACTCGGTAAGTTCTTGTTGAGCGAAGATTATTCTTTTATGTTTTTTACATTTTTTTCCACTAAATATAAGATACGAAATGAGCAGCATACTAAAAAAAATAATTTTGTATTTCAGTACATACATACAGTGAAACTTCCATTTAACGAAGTCTCGTTGTTACACTTAAACACTTCGTTATGAAGGAAATTCGTTAAATAGAAATCAATTGAAATCCATTAAATTTGCACAATAAAATACACATTCATAAAATGAGAAATGCCTAGAAAATGGAAATACTGGAAAAAACATTTCAATTGGAGTAGTAATTTTTTTTAATGCAATGTAGACATATGAGGAAATTGAATTAAAACAATGTCTAAAATAAATAAATAAATAAAACACTAAGGAGAAGTAAACAAAAACTGAAGCGTAGAGTACCTTTTCTCTTTTTTCTCAATATACCAAATCCTTAAATTTAAAAAAGTCTGTAATCTAAAAGTGTGTTACTTTGTAAAAGATTCTTATAAAAAATACACTGTTCATAAAAATTTTCGAACTTTTGTAAGTATCTGAATAATTTATCTGTAAAATTTTAGTGAAACTGGAATTTCCTTTTTATTTTATCGAAGGCTTTTTAGCATTTATTCTTTTCTAGGTCTTTCAATTTCTTCTTCGATGCCATCTTCATCGTTCGTAGTAAGTTTCTTCATTACATTTTATTGCATTTTGTAATATGTCATCATCAGTAGAATATTCAGTTAGTCGTCTTAAGTGGTTCAGCTGTGTGAAGTAGAATATATTTGTTATACAGAATATATTTTTCGTAATATAGAGATTAATTTAAATGTTAATGGTGTTTAAAGTAAAGATTCAGAAGAAGATAGTGTTAAGTAGAAAATTTCGTTATATAGAGACTTCGTTACAGAGAAGTTTCACTGTATATCCTTTTTAAAAAAAATTGTCACATCTAACAGCTATGATAGTTTTTTGTACATTTTTTTCTAATAGGAAGTATGCAGCTGCCAGAGATAATCACTATTACCATCTATTTTGAATCTCCTTTTATGGAGAATATTTATATACATCTGCGTAATACGACTATGGAAACATGAAAGTCCATAATACAGATTAAATAAAAGTCATTTAAAATAATTTTTCTTTCTTTTTCAGATCCTGTTTCAAACGTGTAAAACGCACTCAAGATGTAAATCAAGCCAAGCAGTTACTTATTGAAAAAAAGAAGTTAGGAGAACGTGAGATAGAAGCGTAACTATACATTTATACACTATTCTTTAATTTATAATTTGTTGTGAAACTTAATTAATTTTAAAAGCTTATTCTGAATAATATATTTAAGTTATAAAAAACTTACATAAACATTACTATTAGTGAAACTAGTCGTTGGGGGGGGGGGGGGGGGGGGGGCACCGTAATACTTACCCATCATGGATATGCATAATGTAAAATATGAAAATAAAATTGCGTAAAAGAAACATCCTTATAACTCCAAAAATGATAATCCTATTAACTAACAGTTTACTGCGTCGGATTAAACGTCTCATTTCCAATTAAAATATATCTTTGAATTGAAGTTTGAATGAAATACAGGGTCATGAAAAATTGAAGAGAGTGTAAAATAGAATTACAAGTATTTCGGCAAATCATTATCTCATCGACTTCATTCTTTATGCAAAACTTATTTTTTTTTATTGACTGTTAATTTCACAACTTAAAATAAACAATTCCGAAATTTTTTATATACCTTTTATCAGAACGAATATTTCGAGAGTCCGAAAAAAAATAGTTTCGGATAATCGAGGTTCCTCAAATTCAATAGGCTTCTTCCCATTATTACATATTAAGTACACATCAAATTTCAAGTCTCAATCTCAATTTTTTCGGGAGATAAAAGACGTTGGAAGACACACACACAGACGTACACACAGACACCCGAACGGCAATTTTTTTGTTGTCTTTTAAAAATATGCTTTTCAAAAACTCCAGTGTCTAAAACGTGTAAATACGTCAAAAAAAAAAATCTATTTTTAAAACCATTACAAGATTTACCTTATACTACGTATCATGGGTAAGTAATAGATTCCGTCAATTATTGTTTAACTTCAGAAGATTTATTATTGCATGTATTAAGAAATATATCAGATTTTATACATCATAAACAATTGATAATTTCATAACATATATAATACAATGTTAGTTTCTAACAAAAATAGGGACAAAAATGTTTCGAAAATTTCGTACTGTTAATTATTGTCTTTCATGTGATCGAATCATTTTATGTGATCGAATATTAAAGTTTTATTTAATCTGAACATTTCGAAATTTACGATTTGTCGGATATAGTTTTAGATTAGTTTAGCGATATACTACGTATGCTGGTTCAAATATTAAAATTTATGACAGAATGCTATTAGCAACAGTGATGCAATGGGATAATTTAATGTTAATCTTTCTCACACATATATTTAAAATAATAATACAAATTATAAAATAAACAATTTGCTTACAATAAATAATTGTTTTTTGATTTCATTCAATGGAAAATGAATATTTTTAGAAACCACGTTTATTTAAATATTTATATTTTTATCTTTTTTTATTTATATTTTTATATTTATTTTTTATTATAGTAACGTTTATATTTTTTACATGTTTTAAACGAAAATACTCTGATAATTGTATTTTATTTAACAGAAAATAAAAAATTTTGATTAAAAAAAATAAAAGTGCTCAGAAGAACGTGAAATCTTAAATTTATATGCATTTATTTCAGTGATTTTATAGAATTTGTAGCGAACATAAACGTTTATTTCTTTTTTTCAGATTATTTGATATGGTTTTAGCCTGGTCCGATGACATATTTAAAAATATCCATACTAAAGATGGAAATCTTAATGACATCAGCGAAGCCAAAGCCTGGTTCAAGATTAAAGTTCATGCAGTTATGGGAATATGGTGGCCCGAAACGTACGGCGTAGATCACCAGTTATATTCCGACGCCGTGAGGATGAACGAAGAAATCATGGATATGCTGGATGAAAAGTCCAAGCAAGATGTGATCAGCTGTCTCGACCTGGCTAAACGTGTTACTCTGAAACATATTGAGTGTCTGCGTCGGTAAGTGATCCAGCACTTGATGGTTTAAAAATTAACGTAAATTGATATTACGTTCGTTCATTGGTTTAAATTTTACTATGTTCTTCACTTTTTACAATTTTACGATCGGAAATTTTCACGTTTTAAAGCCTGTAAAGTAGTAAATAAATATTATGGGAGGGTTTCAACTTTTGAAATAAACTGAATAGGGAAGGTAAAGGTAATTAAGATCAGAGGTAATTGGGATCAGGGGCACTTCAGGGGCAATCTGTAACAGATTTAAAAAAAAAAAATTGACCATGCTGATTATGAAATCTGGCTAATGTTCTGCATATGCATTTTTTTTTTTTTTTTTTGGAGTGAAAATGTATGTTCCTGTAGAAGTAATCGCTGTTTTCCCAGGACACAAAGAAAACCGTTGTCCGCCAAAGTGAGAATGTTTCAGCTAAAAAGCTCCTGAGTAAAAAATTGCAGGAATATTGAAATATAGCTATGATTTAAATTTAGAGAAAGGTGTTTTTAAGAGGAAATGGTTACGCTTTCAAGAGACAAAGTATAATGTTAATCATCTGCATTATATTAATTACCCCAGAGATAGCATTTTCGGAGTAAATATGATCTTAGAGTTTTTGGGTTAAGGTTAAATTGGGATCGCAAATTTTATTTTCTATTGAAATCAAATTGTGGTTTAGAATGCATTTTTTAACCTTTCAGTTTTCAGATCCTGTGAGATACCCCTAGTTTGGTTTACATTACTGCATAGCTTGTGTTAGCAAAACATTTATTGTACAATATTATTTTGTAACTTTATATCCAAATTCTACATGTTTTAGGCCTAATTAGGCCTCAACACTTTCAATGTAAATGAAACTTTCTTCCTTCACAACAATAGAGCTTTAACTGCCCCTCCACCCCCTCTGTTGCTTGCATTTCATGTTATTTTGAAGAAAAGAATTGATTTTTTTTTTTTTTTTACTTTAAAAATTAGTTTTTAAGTAATGCAACAAGATTATTAATTTCCAATAAAAAATTTTGCATTTGATATTGCTTTGTAGGCAGAGTCCAGAGTATATGGACATTGAATATCCCTTAAAAAACTTTTTTTTTTTTTTTGCAGCGTACTTATCTTTCCAATACTGTATCTACGAGAAAAGTTGTAATTGTAAAACCAAAAATGTTTTGGTATAAAGCCTACAACGAAATCTTTTAATCCCATTTACTCATGACTGTGTACCTTGTAAGAGGCATGAGATGAAATACCACTGATCCCAATTACCCCATTTCATGAGGTAATTTGGATCAAAGAGGTAGATTTTGAAAAACACACTTGTACCAGGTAACATAGTATAGTGAAAATAATTCTTTCCACATTTCAAGAGACAACTACCTACTTAGTAAAATTATACATAACATTAATATTTAGTCCATATCCTTCTCTGGCTATTAATTACAAAGTTTTAATTTTGCAAAGTTCAAATTCTAAAAAAGTTATCCTAATTACCTCTCTATTAAGATTATCAATAATTAATGAAATATTTATCTCTATAACTAATCAAAAAAATCTTGAAAACTAATTATTAACGTTATTGTCATAAAATCAATATTTCAGATATTTTAGATAGAAGATTTAAGATTCTGAAAACTTGAGGGAATCTACCAGGTTAACCAGACCATTTAGGTATTAGTTTTTTGGTACTTTTAAAGTACAGTGGCCTTGGCGCTTTTTTAAAAAGTTTGGCGAAATCCGGGCTTAAAAAACGAGATTTACTGCCAAATGATAAAAACAGCTAAGAAAATGAAACCTGATTGTTTATATCCGTATTTTTATATATACAAACATTTTATTTATACATGTATCATTGTTGTTTTTTTACACACATTTTACTTTTGTTTGCATATAAAACTAAATATGGACAATATGGAATACTTCAACATCAGGCGCACACGGTGTTCTAAGCACAGCGGAAACCTTGTTCAGCATAAAGTTGAGCAGTTCTATTTATTGCTGTGTTAGTCAATATTCCTCTATGCTGAATTTTTGGCGAGTGAAGAGGTTATGTTTTGCAAGAAGGTGTGTCGGGTTATATGGAATATCAGTTGGACAACTGTTACAAGACGAGTCTAAAAAATAAAACAATTTTCCAAAGAATCTGATGATTTATAGATAATGTACTAAGTTTTACTCATTAAATACTTTCGGTTACTCTTTTAAATCGTGGTTTTTCTTGCAATTTTAATATTTCTTATGACGCTATTCCCTATAACCCGACTGGTTCCCATTACCCTAAAAAGGTAACTTTTGTTAAAAAGCTAAATATTGATATGTATGCTGAATCAAGTGATTTTGGTTTTCATAGGCGAGAGGCGCTTATTCCAGTGTCATAATAGTGATCGCGACATCACTTAATTTCATACAGGGCGAAACCCCCAATTATTGACAACTAAGGGGCAACTGACATTTCAGCAAAATCTAACTCCAATAAGCCTTTTCTTGTAAATTTCTCCAAAATAATGTCATCTAGTGGCAATTTACTCGTCTTAATTGTTATAACTTATGTGTCAGTTATGGTTCTTCAAAATAGAGAAGGTGTCAGTCAATGGAGTTTTTCACCCTGTTTTTGGAAAAAATTAAATTTTGGTAATAAAAAGTATAATTTTTCACATCTTTATCAACAATTATTTTTTAATGTATCTCTACTACACTTTGAAAAACAAAGATAAGTATAAAACAGATTTAAAACTTTCTAAAAGTGATTTGAACGAGAAAGAATTCTTAAGGATGCTAGTCACTCGGCTTCCGAATTCCCCTCGCTTATGCTAAGTCTATGGGTGTAGAATGCATGCGAATATTTAATTTATCTCCTCAGGAAATTAATGTTTTAAACTTCTTTTTGCTGTGTACTCTTCTTTAAAAATGCCTCTCTACTTCTTAGTTGCCAAACTATTTCTAACATCCATGCTTAATTTAATATTTTATGCGTTAAAAGCTGACGAAATGTAAAATTAAACATATATTTTTTAATTATTTTGACAGCTAAGAAAAAAAAGTGACGTCCATTAAGAAGAGAACACAGAAAAAAAGGAGTTAAAAATATTAATTTCCCGAGGAGATATTTTAAATATACGAATCCATCCAATGCCCATAGACGTAACATTAGTGAGGGGAATTCAGAATCTGAGTGACTAGCAGCCTTGAGGTGTCAGTTACTGGGCGTTTAATCCTGCTTTTAGATTCTTACTCTACAAGGTTGCAGCATTCAGTGTTTATTTTATTTTATTTTTATTTTTAATTCTTTTCATGATAGTGAAAAGGTAGTTACAGTAGTAATAGTGATCACGGTATTACCGAATTTCATGTATATTTGTCATCCGTTTGTTGGGAATTTACTATACATCCAGTGATTTTTTCATTGTTGTTCAAGGATGAGAAAGGTTCATACATATATACACTTATAATGATCACGTCATTACTTATTGCAATTTATTTATTTATTTATTTACAGCTTCATATAGACAGGGCAACTGACCTATTCCATGTCCGGGCAGCGGGCTAGTTTGTTTTTTTTGTTGTTGTTGTTGTTTTTTGCCAAGGGGTGGAAGTTGATCCTTGCCCGTCTACTCTACGCACTTTTGTGTATTTTGTACATTGTTTTTTTACAGTTATTTCATCTATATTTTTCTTATTAAACTTTTCAGTACTTTTATGTTAGTCGGGCACAAGTGATAAATCGCCAAATATTGTTACCATCACGGTCATTGACATTGAATTTATTTCAGTTAAAATATAGATCTTCAACCCATTTCATTATAAATACGCACCTTTCTCTTAAAATTCACACATTTAAAATGAACCTCTTTCATCCATTGCATTTAAAATAAATGAAAATAATAAAAAGAAGAAATAATTCCATTAACATTTTACTTCGACCTGAAGATATCGTTTCTCATTAACTCACGCGTATTATTATTAAAAAAAAAGATCCTACTGTCGAGAATAAAAAAGAATTGCTGTACCCGAGATTTGCACCCGGCTAAATTAAAAGTATCAAAAGTACCCGTGAAAACAAAAAAGGGTTGAATCGAAGGGGGGAAATGATGTTTGGTACCAGACTTTCAGTGATATCAGTTAGCACTTAATTCATATTTTTGTAAATTAAATATATATATATTCCGTATATTTTCTGTTGATCTGTAAAAATACGATAAATGCATTTTGAAGTCGGGGAAAGAACAGATAGAAAGAGGTTCACTCAGGACAGGATTACCATCTGGGGAATTTACAGATGGAAATTTTGCTGCTAAGCCAGCAACGAATGGAAAATCCGCAAAGTTTCTTTTTTGTAAATAAGCAGTTATTTAAACTTTGGAGCCCATGTTCTTAAAATTGCCTGGATACTGGGTTCTAACATTTATATATATATATTATCTTACAGAAAGTGAGCTATGATCTTGCACAATTTGCAGGCAAATTTCATTTCCCGATTCGTATCTTCTCCTTCAAAGCTTTAATAAGTAATTTTTCACTTTAGTATTTTCTTTTATTTCTAAAGGCGCAGGAAGAAATCCGTCTTCAATTGTTGTACATAGAAGAATGTGCCGTATTGTGGGCCTTTTATTTACCGGACTTGACAAACTTCCCGATTGTGACTTTTCCTTTTCCCTATTGTGACATTGATTCTCCACCGACTTGTGACAGCCACATAACATCAGTATCATAGTATCCTCTCATCACCATTCACAGCAGCCTCTTCCGCCACTTAACATCACATTAGCAGCATCAAGAACCACCGAGCTACTCTCCACTAACATCGGAGTCGTAATGGCGGTGGTATACAAGGAGATGTGTGGCCCGCCTCCTCCTCGGTATCTCCGGTAACGTATAAGCAAGCAAGCATATACGGCTAAGCGGTCACAGATGAATATTTACAGAAGACGCTTCCATGATTATCTTTAGGAAGAATGTGATTCGAGTGTGTAAATTCATTACCTTTTGATATATCGCAAATAGTAACCTAAGTACGCTTCAATATGGGGCTTTATCTAATTTTGTATACAATATTCACTAGCACAAAATTAACTTTGTTTGAATGAAAAAAATGAATTTCTGGTATTTTTAAATAAAGATATGTTGTTAACAAAAATATTGTATAAACACTTGAATTAATAAAAATTGTTTAAATAATTATCAAAGTTTCTTCTTTTTGATTAAGTGTCTTCCTGCATCCGTCCATCAATATTACCGTTTATGTTAACCTATATTGGTAATAAAGGTTTTAATAATATTTATTGATATAGTTTTAAATTGTGCGTAATCTGCTTCCTTTCGTGCGATATAATTTCAATAAAGGTTAAATTTCAATTAATTCATATTAGAGATGAGTTCGGGCTCAGTTTTCGGAGCCCGAACCTGACGATTAAAATTCTCGTGTATAAATTTTGAATCAATAAGGTTGAGTAAAATTTCAACAGAGTAGTGAGCTGATGCAGTTTCATTGAAAGGGAACCGAAGTGACAGGGACAGTAAGTAGTGACAAAATTAAGAAATGTACTTCTGTGCTCATAGTAAGTTAATTTTAGTAAGACTGTAATATGACATTTTGAACTCAGCAAAAGTATTTTACATCATGACAAAATCATAAATAAATAAAAATAATAATATGGAAAATTTAAGTACCGGACAATAGTGACGGGTAATAAACATTATTGGGAGGTATACACGAGAGATAAGTTCGGGTTCACGTTTTGGAGCCCGGCACCGCCCGAGCCCGACGATTTTATATCCGAGTCCGCCCGAGGCCGAACATTTCGTGACATCAGAGCCCGATACCGAAAGTATACAAAAAAAAAAACAGTTTCAAAAAATTGCATAATATTTAAAAGTTCTTCTAAATGTATGATATCTCATTTTTAATAACGTTTTACATGAAAATAACTGTTAATGCCTAGCACATAATTATTTTTATGGAATTTACATTCAATCTTATCAAAAAATAAGTTTAGCATCAAATAAAAATATACTTCCCTAAAAAGATACTCACATTTTTCTCCCGCAACAAGTAAATCTGATGGACACATTAACGAAGAGCGGTTTATGAATAAATGAATGAAATTTGGAGAAATTACTATTTATAGGACGAAGAATCGAACACTGTTTTTCGATTTTCTAAAAAGGGTGTAAATTAGCTTAAATTAAAAATTTGACACCGTTACTTGAAAGATCCGATGCTTTTTTAGGAAAAAGGGAAACACTGCTCAATTGATTTCTACCAGGAAAAAAAAAATACATACAAACTTTATCTATTTGAGGCATTCTCACAATCTTTTGACTTTTAAGTCTCTGAATATTAATTTTTATTTTGGTGCATATTCTTGGTTTTTTTCTTATTTTAGTCCCAGAGCCAGGTGCCAATTTTGTCAGTTATTTCCTCTCGGCCGATAATTTGTAAAATGCTTCAGAGAGTTGTATCATGAAGCTCTGTGAACTTCAGCTGCGGTTCCGTGTGTGGGTTGAGCCGCGGTAGCCTGCCACGCACGTAAAAAAAAAAAAAAAAAAAAAAAAAAAAAAAAAAAAAAAAAATTGTAATTTCCTCCCGGTTGAAAATTTGTCAAATTATAGCTAACCTAATATCCTGAAGAAAAAAAAAAGTCAGCTGATTATAAAGTGGTTATTAATACGTCAGCTGGTCACACGAAAATATATACAGGGTGCAAAGGAAAGTCCCTTTAACCTGAAAATACTTGCGAACGGAGAGAGCTACAGCTATGGAAGTGAGGTAACGGTATAGTAAAGCGACTACGCTCGAACTAATGCAAACGACAGCAGCGCCCCTAGTGGAGAAATTTGGAATATAGCTATTGAAAATCGTAAACGAAAAGAGATAGAGATAAATTTCCAATTAGAAAGTATTAGAGCATCAATTAATTAGTACGAAACGACATTTGGTTCACAGGGATAAGATAAATCGTCACCTGTATACCCAAAAATGTCCGAAATCGATCAGCGACGATTCTGCTTTGCATATTCACATTCCGTAAATGTAGCAGTGCACAATTTCAGATTGCGACGTTGTGCTGTGCTGTAACGTCTGTAAAAATTTAATTTCCGATGCATTTAAGGGTGTATTCGAAAAAATATTTTTCCACCCTCAACAGCTCGAAATTTTCTGAGACATTTTCAGACTCATTTTTAAAAATTAAAACATGAAACTTGCTGGGGTGATTTCTGAAGACATGTTTAACATGCCGTGTGATTTCATTTTCAGCTCAATTCATTAGAATTTGATTTTTAAACAATTATTTTCTCAGTATGACCATTTTTTTCATTCCCAGATCGCCGCTTCGGAAAATTCGGTTCAAAACGCCAATTTTGACAGCGTTTTTTACAGTATTTTCTGCATTTATCAAAAAATTAAGAAGCACAGCACATCATATAGTTTCTAAATAAGAGAATTTCCCAGTTTGATGCGTTTGAGAACAAAAGTGAATTTTAAAATGAATCAGAAAAAAAGCAGTTTGGATCGGAATACACCCTTAAAATTTTAGATTAACTCTTTCGGGGGAAGAAGAATTCTGTTCGTAAACTGATGAAATAATTTCCTGACACCAGAATATTCAAACGAATTTCTTAGAAAATAAAAATCCGCTAATTTTCACTTTCATTACAAAAGCAAAATTTTATTAAAATATTCTTGCAGCCATTTGTCAGTTTTGGAATTAAAATTAGGTGGCTAGACCGTCTAGACACCGCCCATTAAAGCGTTAAATCTATGTCGTCGTATTGAAGAGGCTAGCAATAGACGTTCCATGCCGAGAAATGTGGCATGTAGAATTACTCTCGCGAATACAAACTTGTATCGTGAGCAATGGCAAACTTTTCGAACATACTGAATATTAACTTTTTATCACTGTGAAACAGTTTGTCTTTTTTGTTTTTTTGTGTGATGTTATCAAAATGTATTGAGATAAGCACGTATTAATACCATAAATTGTGCGTATTTCTTCGTACTTCTGGCTACTCCATTCAAACGTTTACACAAAATAGAGTGCATCGATTTCGCACATTTTGGGGTATACAGGCGAAGATTTATCTTATCCATGTAAACCAAATGTCGTTCCGTACTAATTAATTGATGTTCTAAAACTTTCTAACTGGAAATTTTGCGCTATCTCTTTTCGTTTTCGATTTGCAATGGCTATCTTCCAAATTTCGCCACTAGGGGCGCTGCCGTTGTTTGCATAAAATCAGGCGGAGTCACTTTACTATACCGTTACCTCACTTCCACAGCTGTAGCTCTCTCCGTTCGCAAGTATTTTCAGGTTAAAAGGACTTTCCTTTGAACCCTGTATATTTTTTTCACGTTCGTGTGACCAACTGACGTATTAACCACCACTTTATAATCAGCTGACTTTTTTTTTTCTTCAATATATTGGATTAGCTATAATTTGACAAATTTTCAACCGGGAGGAAATGACTGATTTTTTTTTTTTTTTTTTTTTTTTACGTGAGTGGGAGGCTACCGCAGCTCAACTCACCCACGGAGCTGCAGCTGAAGTTCACAGAGTTTCATGATACAACTTTCTCAAGCATTTTACAAATTATCGGCCGAGAGGAACTTGGTCATCAAAATCTGTTGCTGGCTCGCGAACTATTTCTTATGCTGGAAAATATCCCATTGCATGACTGCATAACAATATTAACAAGATAAATATGTTTTGGACGATATTGAGGGTCTAAATATACCATGAAATTCCTATACCGTACCGTGTACCTGACTCTGATTTTTAAGTTTGAAGCTGTCTGAAAAAAAAATTTCAATAAAACTAATTCGATGTAATTTTTTTCCGAAATTGGGACTACTTTTTTATATAAATATGTAGCAGAAAATTAACCTGTATTTTCTAGGTTGTTATTTTTTTTTTAACTCTGTCTTTGGGTTTTAGATTCTTTACCGTCCCTCTTTCTAAAGTTATACAAAAAATTACTTCAGATGCAGCCACAGAATTTTTTTTTCAACTTTTTCCTCATGCAGAAATATGCTAGATAAAGAATGGCTGGAATTCTTTGACAGGAAATTTAATGCAGAATTTAAATCAGCATTTAAATATCAATTTCAAGCATCGTGGCATTATTGGTAGTGTTACGTCCCCAAGTTTATTGCTGCACTTTTCGAGGTAAATTAAATCCAGTGTAAATAACTGCTTCTAAAAATCAATGAACATTGTGGCTATCACTTATTCTTAACAGGATTTGCCTAAAAATAGGTGGTAATTTTCTTTAGCATCGCTTTTTTTTTCCCCTTACCGGCCCTTTTTCCCTATACCTCCCCCCTTTTTTACCTTACCGTCCCTTTGTTGACACCCCTTTAAGACAATGTTCTACGAAAATATTGTACTAAAAATACAGGGTCAATCCATTTCAAGTGGTCCAGAAAATCATGTATTCGTTGCTTGACCATTTTTAAAAAATCTGAAATTTTTTGTACAAAAACCCTAACATGATAGAAGTTCAAAATGACTATTATTTTAATTTTATTAATTTTTGTTTGTGCATGGCGGCCATCTTTGTTTCATCGTCTGCAGCAATTTTCTCACAAGAAGGGTTTACAGAATTATAAATAATTCATCGTTTATTTATCCAGTTCAACTGCGAATTAAAGCAATTTATACAGAATACTTTGGTCTAAAAATTTTGTAATGGAGTAGTTTCCGAAACTAACTGCTTATTGGTAAAATTTAAGCATATAGTTTCAGTTTTTTTCCAAAATTTGTCCGCTTACAAGAGGAAATTTTTCTAGCAAAGAATACTGTCAACATGACATATTTTTTTTTTTTTTTTTTTTTTTTACAAATAGGCCGAAAGTACTTGTACTGACATGCCGCGTTCTAGATCTGGGACTTGCTTTCTCTTCGCTAAAAAAAATCACAAATTTTTCAAAAATGACAAAAATCGCACTTTTCAGGCTTTGATATCTCTGGTAGGGCACGAGATAAAAATCTGAAATTTTATTTTATAAGAGTATTGTATGGTAGTGTTAGGAACAAGAAATTTCTTTTCATACACCAATTACTAAATGCATGCATGATTTCGAAGTCAAAACTCAGTGTAGAGTTTGTATAGAGTAATGTGTGTATGGTTACGCCATTCCGCTTAGCGATGGCAGGTAATTGTGATAGCCGATGTCTGCACCATGCAAAATGGGACAAAATGGGATACATGCCGCACTTTCTTTTGTACGGGATGCTTAAGTGTTATTAACTTTTCCTTTTCTTTTTGCACAAACTAATCATGTTAAGCATGCTATCAAATTTACCAAAACCAAAGGAGAAAAGGGGGAAATAAAAAGTAAGAAGGGCAAGAAAGATGCAAGTCAAGATGATAATAATGAAAAATTGGATCACGCGTGACGCAGACGTTCTTTGCAAACTGCTCTAAAAAAGAGGAAGTTCGTTGGCTTCGTTGCATCATGTGTTTATATGTAGTTACATAAAGACTGTACTTTTTCGACACTTTTTATGTAGATTGTAGTCGTAAAAACAGGTATCTTAACCCATTCGGGACCATAGGTGCACATAAGCACCTTCATAAAGAGCTTACAATATTTGTTACTAGCACCAGTAAAAAAGAAAAGTAATATGTGCTTTATTTAATTAGAGCACTTTCATGATTATTTTACAAAGGTAACTTCTTTTAAAAAATTTTACCAACCGAATAAAATTTGTGTAAAAGCCACCGGTCCCGAAAGTGTTAACTAATAAATTATGTATACACAATTTTATTTTTATTTTCCCTTTCTAATACATTGATGTTACGTTGTTGCTGAAATAAAAAATTAAAATTAAATGCAAAAAAAAAATCGATAATTTTAATAGTGAAAATAGGCAACAATTATTAATTTGAATCTACTAATACCTTTCATTGTACTAATTTAGTTTCATTTTGTTATTACATCGTTAATAATAGTCCAGATATGAATAATTTTTTTGAATAATTTTATTTATAATTTCATTCTGTTCTTATTACAAGAGCGGCATAACTACCGCACAAGTGCGGCGTCTCAGCCTGAATGTGCGGGTGACGCGCCGCAGTGTAACGTTTTAGAAAAAAATTGTTAAAAAATATTAATAATTTGTTTTGAATTTTTTTGTCGCAGTACACGGGTTGTGTATTAAACATTAAATACCACAGGATGATTTTTTTTATTTTATGTCCACCATGGGACTTTATACACAAATTCAAAAAATATGCGGCATAAATCCAGTGGTGGGATTCAGTCGGTTCGCACCGGTTCGATAGAACCGGTTGTTAATTTGTGCTGAGTTCGGCGAACCGGTTGTTACAATGATACTTCAAATGCGAAAATCACATTTACAATTATTTGATTTCTGTAAATATGTACCACGGTGTTTACTTAATGTAACCCTGTGGCATGTTCTGATTTGTTTCATTTAATAAAACTAGGGGGGCCCCGCCCCCCCCTGCTCGCTACGCTCACCAACGCCCCGCGTAATTGCTCCTTTTTCTAGCCAACCCCGGATGTAATTGTTTTGCTTTTCCATTCTGGATTGTTTAGCGATCCCTTACTTTCTATGCATTCAATTTTTAGATTCCACTTGGTAAAAACGCGCTTCCTCCCCCAACTCCTGACTATTTTATTTCCTTATCCCCAAGCACATAATCATTAGAGCTTATAGAGTTTCATAATTATAAGAATTATTAAACATAAAATTATCTATATAGTGTTACGAATATTGTAAATAGTTAGTGTTTGTGCTTAAAAATTATGTAAATAGTTCAATAAGGCTCTATTCATAAGTTAATATTAGTTTTTGTTGCGTTGAAATATCTCAATTTGTTGATTTTCTGCAAGCAAGTAAACCCTACTGGATTTCAATGGGAGTCTATGGAAATTTCGTGAAATACTGGAAATAGCACCAAATTGGCGACTAATTGTGGTCGCCAAATTTGACGATATATCACCAAGTTGGCAAAAGTCTTAGAGACACAGCCGCTCCCCTTAATAACCCCCTTATAGCGTCAGAAAGCTCTGACCAATCAGATGCGTTTCGCGGTATCTACGCAGATTTTCGTTGGTCCATTTCCAAATCGTCACTTTTTTATATACATAGAAGGATAGTGCACTCGCAAAAAATACATTTTTCCCCCCACCAGTCCCGAAAAAGCAAGTTTAACTTTTAAAAAAAAAATGAAATTTTGAAGAATTTCGTGATCCAAATTGTCAACCTAAAGGCTAAACTTGCGTTACATAGCACGCTTATTCAACATTGCAATAGTTACTTAATTCGAATAAAAGGTTACTTTGCTCTGGCTGCTTCTTTAGAAAATATCCGGAATGTTCCCTGTTATCGCTGATCAATAGCAAATAATTAAATCACCAAATTTAATGCTGTATTTCAAGCTGCATTTTTTAAAAATATTGTTCTTCATATCTTAGAAGCGATTTAAATAAAAGTAGTTATTGTCGTAAATGTAACAAATATTTAATTTTTATAAGATCCTTGAGTTCTATAAATCACATTTAGAAATACATTTTCCATGCTCTAACAAATGAAAAAATATTGTATGGTCTAAACTTGCAGAGTCAAAGTACATTGTATCTTACGAATTTCCAGATTTGTCGGGCCCGATTTTTGTTCCAAGAAATGGTAAAAACTTCTAAAATTCTAAATATCATAACTCGAGAAATTTTGGCCGCGCAAAAATTTGTCTCTCTTGTTATAGCATGGATAATGTCTTTTCTATTTCTAAATATGTTATAAGACCAACAACACCTAATAAAAATTTAAATTTTGAAACTTTTCCTAAAGTAAAAACGGTCTCTAAGGTGACCAAGAACAGCAAACATTTTTTTTAATTAGAAGTATTCTAAATTTAACGATTTAGGAATTAGCTCTTGATCAGCCATAAAAAGGGAAGTCCTACATATTTTATAACTGATAGTGCCTTGTTGACTGTATATTTTAAAAGAAATTGCTTGTCTTTCAAAAGCAGTGCGAATAAGAAGTATAAAGATCATGAAGGATGAAAACTTGTGATAAAATTTATTAAAACATTTGAACTGCTTCCGAAGAAAAAAGTTTTAGAAGATCATAAATGTTCTATCAAATTTGTAGAAGATCATAAATGTTTTAGTGAGATCGGGAATATGATTTTTTTAAAACAACATACCGAATAATAATAATAATAAAGTGATAGACTACCGAATTCTGAGCTTTAAAACCAAATTGTAGTCAATTTGAATGTAGGAATGTACAGTCCACTTCTTCAGATTACTGGAATATTGGAGTAATAGTAACTTCAACGGAAAGCAGATGAAGAACTATTGTTTCTAGTTAATGACACTTATAATTAATATTAATGTGTAACGAGGTTTTGTTTTTACTATATTTTAAATATTTTTTAAAAACTATGGAGCTTTAGAAAATATTCAAAATGCTAAAGATAAGAAAAGAGAGAAGAAAGAAAGAAGGTAAGAAGATAAAGATGTTAAGAAAGATAGTAATGTTCGAGTATAGACAAAGAAAATTGAAAGTGAGGTCTCTTATCATGAAACTACTACATGTAGATATTTCAAATAATAGAAGTTATTTAATATTTTAAAACTCTTTTCTATACTAAAATCTAGTTTTTTGTACCTCTTTCAGTGTGTTATTTAAGTATTAACTATATGAAAAAATATAACACCCTTTTCGAATACCTTTTTAAACTTTTAAACATAAATATCAAGTTATTTTCAGTACAGAATACACAAAATAATTGGAATTTATTTTTGCTGGTTTCAATCCAAAAATGTGTAGCATGCTGATGCATTTCATCGGCAATTGTTATCTAAGGGCAGTTACTGTATGAAAGGTTTTAAACTGAGCTAAATTTTGTTATTGATACAAAATTTCCAGCCATATCTTCTTCGTGTGCGCACTATTGTTACTACGAAAATAGATTTTGAGTGACTTGGAACTAATTACAGAAGACGACATTGAAAAATATCTGGTAAAATTTTCGACTTTGGTGGCAAAATCTAAAATAAAACATGCATTCAAAGAGAAAAAAAATCCAGAATTCAAACACCTAAAATTCACAAGAGCCGATTTATCGAGATTATATTTGAAGAAATTTCAAGCATTTATCATCAAACCAAGGATGTAATGCTTGACATCCATTGAGTTAGTATTCTCACGAGATTAGAAACAGCAATTCTAGAGCGAGATTAGAGACTATAGCAATACTTATTACTTATTACAAAATCTATAACTGATTGTAACTTTAGATCATGGACATAGGTTGGTTCTTAAGCTTAAATTTCTGCTGTTTTTGTATTATCCCTATTGTATTATACTACTTTGATGCAATTTTTGATAGAAATTTTAATCAAGATTTCATGATTGTTTAATATTTATGAAATAAATTACGTCCTTTTATAGGGAAACATGTTTCAGGATTTTTTTCTTCCACTATACCAAAAGATCAAAGTTTTTTAACAATCTTATAATAATAGAAAGTGTTTCATAAGCTATGTGTAATACCCCATTTTCCCTTCATTTTAATATATAAAAAATCATTCGGGCAGCGAACCGGTTGTTATATTATTAGAATCTCACCACTACATAAATCGCGGAATTACCCTACTGTCAAACTATTGTTTTGTTGTAGTCACAGCTAAGTATTTATCTCAGAGTGTCATTTAAATTTATGTTTTTGATTATCTTTAAATAATAGTAACAGAAAATAAAGCCCTTTGCAAAGCTTAGCAATTAATTTAAAAAATAATTATGCCTAAGGCCATACATTTTGTATGGTTTCAGTAATTTTTGTTCTAAGTAATTTTAGTAACTAAAAGAAACCTCAGCACTTTTACAAAAAGAAAAAAAATATTTTTATACAAGACCTGAGACAAAAACAACATAGGAAAAAAGAAAAGCTGTTAATGTTGTCATACTTGTTGAGACATGATCAAACGTGTCAAAACACATTCTTGCTTGTTGGTTCAAAAACCACAATTTTGATCTTTCTCAAAATTTTATTTGTAGGAACCAAGTCTTGTCATCTCTTGATAACTTGATTGAAGATCTTGGCCCTGCTGGCTCATAGAAATATACTTTGAAATCACTATGTGCAAGTCTCAATTCATTAATAATTCCTAGCTTACTTCTTATGCAAAAATGTGATTTTTCTGCAGTATAAATTTTTAAAAGGCTTTGGGTATCTTTACTTTCTGAAAATTACTTGAGGCTGATGCATGGTTGGTAACATCGCATAATGTTTCATTTACAGGAGCATTCTTATGGTGGGAACAAGTTTCGGGGACTGGCAAGCAGTATTAAAATTGTGGTTTTTAAACCAACAAGCAGGAATGTGTTTTGACACGTTTGATCATGTCTCAACAAATATGCCAACATTAAAAGCTTTTCTCTTTCCCTATTCTGTTTTTGTCTCAGGTCTTGTATATATATATATATATATATAAGTGCTGAGGTTTCTTTTAGTTACTAAAATTACAACAAAAATTACTGAAACCATACAAAATGTAGGCCTTAGGCATAAATATTTTTTAAATATATAATAGTTGCAAAATTCTGCCGACTCATTTAAATTTTATGAAAATCGGATGTATAGTTTAATTACAGGGACAGTCAAAAGTTTTCCGTTACATTACGGCCAATAGGGAAAAATATTGCAATTGCATTTTAATGATGTTACAGACTTTCGAACAGAATGAAATGGATATGCACTTATGAAGTGAACTAAAATATACATTCAGTACAATATGCGGTGCAAATCGTATTTATAAAACTATTTATATTACGAATGCACCTCATTTGCCACGTTTGACGAGCGATTTCCAACTTGTTTCTTTCAATAAACCGATTTAAAGATACGGAGAGGAGAAAGGTTTGGTAACGAATGAAATCATTTTGGAGAAATGCGGTTTGTGTGGTTGCAAGATTTATTAATTTTGTTTAGATTGACTTTTAATCAGAATTTATAAATTAGTATACTGCTAATAGTGTTAAGTTTGGTTATAGAATTCCGATTTCTGTTATACGGTTGAGTTGGAAACCTAAAATTTGTCATGGTGGTTGCTTTTAACCCTTTATCTACTGACGGTACTTATAAGTACCACTAAAATAACTTGTTATAAAATTCATTTAATAAATAGATTAGGTTGGTTGTATTTATGCCGGCCAATTATCAACACGTGGGATATAGGCCCTAAGGGGAAGTGCCTTCCGTGGAGGTCTTTCTAAGGGAACCTAACCCGTATTAACGCTTGAAGAACCAAGGTTCGAAGAAAACCACGAAAACTCCGAACGATTAGGCCGACGGGCGCGATTGGGATCGAACCCAGCACCTCCCGTCTACCAGCTTCGAGAGCAGAACCTCTCGGCCACTGGTGGGGCCAATAAATAGATTAGTTATAATACAGTTTAGAATGAGTTATAGACACATTACTTTATCTTGTTCCAAGAGCATTATGCGTTACACAAAACACAAATATTTTTTAAAGGATGATTTCTTTTGCTTATGCATCTTTTCAGCTTTTTTGACATTGAGGGAGGGGGGGGGATTTTCAATTCGGAAATATTCCTATATTTCTATTGTAAGAACATTATATTTGTACATTTCCTAATTCTGCAAAATACTAAGAAAAATATTTAAAATAAAAGATTTGTGTTGTGTTATAAATATTGCACAAAATCCTTATAAATTCAAATTTAATGAATCCTTCTATATACTTCAATCCTTTAAAAATCCTTCGAAAATTTATTAAATGATTATGTAAATCTTCTAATGTAGTTTAAACAATTCGCGAGAAATACTTTAGAAGATAAAATTTTCATAAATTCATAATCCAGCTCATAATCTGTTAAGATGCAAATGCTCGCTAAGAACTAATTCTCAAAAAATCGAAATTTAAAAGGATGAAATGAGGGGAAAACTTTCTAAAAATGTTCGAAATTACGATTTATTTGGAATTGTTGGGGCTGCAAACTCGACTTTTAACTCGATTGTTACTTCTAAGACGTAAATCCTTCAACATAATAGCTTCTAAAAAATTCAAAATTTAAAAATGCGCAAGAGCAGAAAACGTTGTAATATTGCGAATTGCGATTTCTGTTATAGGGTAGAATCTGAAAACTTAAAGTTTGTCATGGTGAATATTTTTAAAATATAAATACTAAGAACGGTTGTAAAATATTCGAAATTCAAAATGGTGAAATGAAGAATAAATGTTCTTAAAACGCCTAAATTACGATTTATTTGGAATTTTAAACACTAGAAACTTGAAATTGGACGTGACTGTTACTTTAAAAACGTAAACTCTCCAACAGTTTCTGCAAATTCAAAATTTTAAGAGGTGAAATGAGTGGGAAAAGTTCTAAAATCCTGTTTATTATAAAAATACTAAACCGATTTAAAATGTTCTCTCAGGATAATAATAATGAGAATCTCTGATTTAAAATAGACTATATTTCACATTTATATAAACTTTCCTCAAAATACGAGGGTGCAAGTGTGAAAGATGTTCTAAAATTCCAATCTCATTGAATATGTTGAGAATAAAAACATGAAATTTGATATGGTGGTTACTTTAAGACGAAATGTTCGCTAAGAACATTTATTAAAATAATTAGGATTTATGTAATAAATGACCGGAAAGCGCTATCGGGAACTACAAATTTTAAACTTCACATACTGGTTTTATTAAAATATGACTTCCCAAATAAAACTTTTTAAAAAATCGAATTTCAGACAGGTGATATGGGATGAAAACGTTCTATAATTAGACTTCACTATAATTTCTCTAACACTCAGCCTAGAAACTTTAAATCTGGGATAGAGATCACTAATATAATGTAAATGCTCACGAACAATGATTTTTTTTAATTTAATTAAACAAAAAAATAGTAAAAGTAGAAAAAACAATTATTTGCCATACCAGTGTTAAATATAATATTTCTGAACAATGGTATTAAAAGCAACTACCAGTAACTGCTATAAAAAAAACCTGATTGCCAACTAGATAACGGAGTACTTGATATTTAACTTTCAATGTACAAAAATGACGATTAAAAGCACTAAAACAATGTTTTTTAAATTAACTTAACGGTATTTTGATTTTTATTGTGACTAAATGTATATTAACACTGTAAAAGGGAAACTTTTGTTTTGTAGTAAATAGAATCTGAAACAATTAAAATAGTTTTTTTTTTAATTTTCAGAGTACGATAGCTGATAAACAGAGTTCCCTAGTAAGCTACCTTGTCAGCTTATTTTTTTTTTTTTTAAGGGTATTTGCAAATATGTAGGAATGAATGATTTGTCGCAAATAAAAGTCTCAAGTTTGTTTAATGCAGTACAAAAAGGAATTTTTCACAAAATGTGAATTAATTAGTGATATTTAAATTATCTGCAGCAGTATACATTCCATCTAATGTTAGTCTAGACTAGTTCCATGTGTTTTTGTCGTGTAAGTACATATCTCATAACTGCTATGCTTGTTGGTCGACCTAAGGGCAGACAAATTAAATTAGAACGAAAAGGTAATAATCTAAACTGTTTACTCATATCAAAAATTGAGCTTAATCGTGCTTTATTATATTACTTTTTCTATATTAAAACTGAAAAATTAAAAAAAAAATTACAGAGTTTTTTGCGACATTAAATATTAAATAAATTACAGCTGATATGTGCAAACTTTATTCACATAAATCCGATAGAATAAAGTCCGTATTTTGTTTGGAAGAGCCCGTAATCGAGCAGTATATTTTATTTCGCTTCAAGTAACAGATTAAAGAACTATATTCAAATTGATTGATTCATTCCCAACTAAGAAGCACCAACTTTGCGCTAGCCTATGGACCATATAATTATATTTATATCAAAACCAATAGCAGGGTACAATGTCCTAACTATTGAGCTATAGCAGGCAAAAAATAAATTACGCTAGGATAAACTTTTAAAAATCGACTTTTGGCCAACTAGAATCGGTAAATCACCCACCGTGCGTCTGTTGCAGAAAAACATACATGGCATTTTTTTTAAATTACAAAAAGATCATCTATAAGGTTAAACACGCATTTAGAAATATGACAGAAAATATTCTATTTTAGAAAATAAAAGTGATAAAATCGATTATAATTTATAAAACTAAACTACATATAAACTGAAAAAAAGGTCACAGATTTAAAATACCTAAACAAAAGATTGTGAAGGATTTATGATACTTTGTTCGTTTGATAATAACAGTTAAATTTTTCTGATGTATTGAAAAAAGTTCAAAAATGAAAATGAGGGATATTTGGATATTAAAAGAAGAAAGAATTTGTTATTAAATATATTTATTCGTTAGTTTTAAAAATATGTAGATTCAGCTGTATGTAAAATTTGTGTAGGTTTCACAAAAATTGCTTAATTTCCAAAAATTAAAGTAACGTTTCCAGTTACTTTAAACAGTTAAAAATAAAAATTTTACTGTAATACATAGTCAAAGGTAAAATGATTTTTCAAAATAAAATTTATTTGCTGTTTTAGGATAAAACGATAGAAGCACTGTGATGAAACTCGTGTTTTCACATTCTAAATATACGTATTTCATGAATACAGGGAATTGCTTTACATTTTTTGTTTTATTTTGTTATAAATGTTTTAATATTTCTTTCATAGTTTTCTATAGTTCTGTTTTATTTTAATAGCTGTTCTAACTGTTTGTGCTTTCCAGAGTAAGCGATTGAATATTTTATAAATTGCGACAATTTTATAGTTAATACTTCAAGTCAAAATGTTTTGAGAAAAAGAATATTTTTCGAAAAAGTAAGTAAGGGAAATAAAATACTTTGATATAGTTTAGATCAGTGTACCAATATGACTTCAAAAATCCGGCAACTTCAAAAATCCTGTATCAAAACCTTCTTTTCCCTTCCTTTTTCTTCTACACGTTTAAGTTATGGAAGAAGAAAAATCGCAATTGTTTATGAATTAAAAATTTCAAGATCGAAATTTAAAATGCAAAAAATGGTTATTTGACTTTTTTCTAACGTCAAAGACTTTGGCTAATGCATGGCAAAATATAGGCCCGGAACGAATTTTCGACAACGGCGACATCGATGATGAGAAATCAATTTTCAGGCTTTCACATTTCCCGTGAAAAGGACGCTATTTATGAGCTGATTGAACACGCAAAATCGGAAAATGCATTAAGTGTCGAAAAAAAGGATACAGATGATTCGGTATGTATTGACGAAAATGCACCAACAACGAACAATTTAACGGACAGGGAGATCGCTGACGCTGCGCTAAATAGAATCGCCGATAACGGTAGTAGCAGTTCAGAAGACAAGGATGACCAATCGGCAGAAGAAAAGGTGTCACTAGAAAAATGCTTAAATCTGACATCTTCTTTAGAGAAACAAGAGTGTATTTCCGAAATAGACATTCTGCATTTGTATAAAATACAAGGAAAACTTTTTAATGAACGGCCAAGAAAATTGAAGGAAACAAAATTGACATCGATGTTTCCGAAATTACACGAGAATAAATAATTTCACTCATTATTAGACTTTTTTTTTCTGGTAACATAGAAAAATTCAATCAATTAAAGTAATTTTTTTATATTTAATTTTCTCTTTTTCTTATATAATTATCACTTAATAATGAATTAAACTATGGCTAAAGGCTTATTAAGAATATAGTATTACTTTTGACATTCATAGTTACTACTTTTGATATTCCTTCAAAAATCCGACATATTTCCGTCCCGATTATGCCGGATTTTCGAAGTTATACTGTAGTTTTCAACTAGTGAGTCGTGAAAATTTTCAGTCAAGCTCTGTCTATATTTTACAAATTAAACTGAATTGTACATCGAATGATTCAAAATAAATTAAATGTTGTTTACCTCTTAACCCTTACAGAAAAATAAGGTTGCTAAGAGTAAATATTAGTATGTAACTGTTTTAGTTTGTTGAGACGTAAAATAAATAAAAATCATAAGAAAAATACCTAACAGTGGATAGTTTTTTTTTTTTTTTTTTTGGGGGGGGGGGTGGGGGGGGGGAGGAATTTTATGTAAAATATTTTCCCCAACGGACTCTAAAGTTAACACAAATTATAGTTAGGCTTACTAAGCAATGTCTTTTGTTTATTGGTTTATTCTAACAAAATGTTAACTAAAATAATACAAAATTATGAAATACAATTACTATACAAAATGATGTGCTAATTATCACATTCTGCTAAGCAATTTCTTTGGTTGTGAAGCAATGATGGACATTGCACATAGTACATACCGGGTGTCCTAAAAAGGACTGACTGATTTTAAAATTCAATAACTTGAAAACAGTGACAGATATTTAAAAAACTCTTGCAGGAGGGTTATGCATGAGGTCAAAAGTTTTTTTACAGTGATTTTCGATTTTAGTTCGTCTTACAAACAATAGATGGCGATGCGATCAATAGACGCTAAATTCAGGCTGGATTTTCGGTACTTCGGGACCCACTCAATACATTTTAATCTGCTTTTTCCACATGGAAGAAGAGAAAGGCCAAAAAATCGAGCCTGTATTTAGCGCTTATTGCTTGTAATACGATCCATACGATAATAGCGCCATCTGTTGTTTGTAATACGAACTAAAATAGAAAATCACTGTAAAAAAAACTTTTGACCTCATGCATAACCCTCCTGCAAGATGTTTTTTAAATATCTATCACCATTTGCAAGTTATTGAATTTTAAAATCAGTCAGTCCTTTTTAGGACACCCGGTATATTATACGTCCTGTTTTTTAGCCCCTGGTACGGTATGCTATTTCTTTCTCCCAGTTTATTTTGTGTCGGCTCCAAAAAAAAAAAAAAAAAAAAAAAAAGTTACCTTACAGAAGCCAGCCGTAAAACAAAGCAGTACGATTAAATACTCTATAGCAATTTTTTTTAACTTCTAAGCATCGCACATTTTCAATTTTTATATCGTCGTATTGGAAAAAAAAGTACTTTTAAATGCAATTTGTTTGAAAATTGCATCTCCATTTATTTTTGAAATATTATTATTATTATTATTATTATTATTATTTGTAGTTTCTGGAGCCATTTGCTTAATATTGGCAACGGAAGTATTCCATTTCTGTAGAAAGTAAAGGAAAAATAGTTGTAAAATATTAATTATATATTTTTGTTGCCATTTTTTCATAACAACCGAAAGAAAATGTAATTAAAATACGTGCTATTTTGAAAAAATATAAACGAATGATTTCTGTTAAAACATGGAGCTGTTATAAACTATATTTAATTTTAAGTATCTATATTAATGTTACAAACAAATGAAGGCATGAATCATGTGACAGCTCTTTTTTTTTCTTGTTGAGTTTCTTTAATGAGGGCATCTTTTTGCGGCATTTGTATATTATTTCGCGATAGTGACATGCTATACATACTTTACTGTAGATGTTTAAGATGATCTGTGTTGTTTAATGATCTGTAGATGTTTAATGAACTGTAGATGTTTAATGATCGTAAATGTGGAATTCTTAAGCGGATGCGAATGACGCCATTTTGCATAAAATGAAAGCGTGTGCTGTAAGTCTTAAAATTGAAATATATTTTGTACTATTTATGTATACATATATTTTTTTCATCGGGGACGACACTCAATTTTGAAAAAGCAGAATTCCTGTTCTCTAGGGTTTTTTTTTTTTTTTTTTTTTTTTTTTTTCTAAACGTTCCCGTTTACGTAATTCCGTTGAACATTCGTTCTATTTTGTCATTCTGTATAAACTAGTCGGATGTGGCAATCCCAAAAATTTCTTCTATCTCATACATGTTAATGCTTCCGGAAAAATTCAGCATATCAGCGCCACGGGTTAGGTGATTTACACCAAAATCTAATCATCAACAACTTATGTCAAATTCTAACTGAATCTGAAATTTAATGAAAATCCGTGCATTAGTTTTTGAGATAGAGCTATTGCGGAAATCGTAAAAAATTCTACATAGTAGCGCCACCAGCAAACTAGTTAGGACCAATTTATATCAGGAACTAAATGAATCTGAAGTTTGATGAAAATTCATGCATTAGTTTTTGAGATGTAGCTATTGTGGAAATAATGAAAAATGAAGCGTAGCGACGCCACCTGTCGGGCGATTTACACCAAAAACTAAAAAGCAGCAATTTATATCAGGGACTAACTGATCTGATGTTTGATGAAAATTCGTGCATTAGTTATTGAGATAGATCTATTGCAATAATCATGAATAATTCAGCATAGCAACCCCGCCTATTTGGCGATTTACACCAAAAAGTTATCAGCACCAAATTATATCAAGGACTAACTGAATATGAAGTTTTCTGAAAATCCGCGTGCTTTAGTTCTTGAGATATAGCTATTATGGAAAAAATCATTAATAATGCAGCATAGCAGCTCCACCTGCTGGACGATTTACACCAATAAGTAATCAACACCAATTTATATCAGAGACTAACTGAATCTAAAGTTTTATTAAATTCCATTCATTAATTCTTGAGATAGAGCGCCCACAAAATTTGTGTCACACACAGACAGACAGATTCACAGCAGACTCACAGATAGACATCTGGTAAAAAACGTGTTTTTCAGCATCTCTGACCCCTAAAACGTGTAAATCCGTCGAAAACCGGAATTCGAAAATTTTCACGAATCCAATACTTCCTTCTTGTAAAGACAGAAGAAAGTAAAAATTCAACAACAGAGAGCTGAAGAATTAATTGCTATTCCCATAAAATAAATCATTCTCATATTCATTCCATTACCATTTTTGCAATTTATTCTCAAACTTCCTGGTTACAGGACCTATTCCGCGGTGTACACTTGGACTTGGACAAAAAACTGAAACAGATTGCCGGGAGACGTCTTCTTACCTCTAATAGAGCAATATAATGTGGAGCAATTAAATGTCATAGCGAAATTCTGGCAAGCATAACACCAGAAACGCGGTTAGGTAGAAGCCGGTTATATATAAAACAAGTAAGAAAAAATCATGCGTCAAGCATACATTATGAAACACCTTCCAACACATTTAGAATAATGTAACAAAACTACACCGCTTAAAAAAATAAAATACTATGTCTAATTCAACCATATGGAAACGCATAATACATTTCAAAACACAATTTCAGCTGTTCCCATCCACAATCGGAAAATTATGCGAATTTTTTCGGCAGCCCTGTATATGATATATAGATTTGAATCTATCAAGTACATGCATGCCAAAATTTAGTTCACTTAAGAGATACATACAGTACTTCAGTTAAAATTTTACCTTCAGCAATTTCCTCTAATAAGGAGAACGGTACGTGAATACTTTTGTGCAGCCCTGAATTTGAGGTATGGAATTTATGTGTAACGAGTAAGATGCAAAAAAAATTAATTAAATTTAAAAGCGCATACCTAATTTTAAACCGTGCACTCCAGCAATTATTACTCAAACACATTGTACTGTAACCGATTTCTTTTGTGTGTCCCTGTAAATGAATAAAAAATGCTATGAATGTCCTGTTCTAACGTGGTCGTAGGGAAATTCAGTGATTTATATCAGTTTCAATACATCTGAAATAGCATAATGTCATTAAAATACTCTGCAAACGATTTTTCCCCATATACCATAATGTAATGGAATACTTTTGAGTGCCCCTGTAAATAAACGATTAACCCTACATACTTCATATACAATATCAAACATGCTTTTGTGACCCTAAATAACCTTTATCAATTTCATGAAAATCCGAGTATATTTACGGGAGTTATTCTCCATATACCATAATGTAATAGAATACTTTTGAGTGCCACTGTAAATGAACGATTAATCCTACATACTTCATATACAATACCAAACATGCTTTGGTGACCCCAAATAATCTTTATCAATTTCATGAAATTCCAAGTATATTTACGGGAGTTAGAGCGTGGACAGACGGACAGACGGTCAGCGGACTGACGGCCAGACAAACCGAATGCATAAACACTTTTCAACTTTGTTGGAAAGTGTTAAAAAAGGCCATACAGGCGCCATACATTTTTCTAATACATAAATACAGTTACAATAAACAGAATGAATGGATATTAGGTTATGAGAAAGTTAATACGATAATAAAATAAAAGAATATTTACAAGAATATATATAAAATTTAAAAAAGAATATAAGCGTTCAGGAAGACAAAACCCTATCAAAGAAAATAAAATTAGGGAATTATCCTCGGTCAATTTTTTTTCCGGGAGATGAAGTGTTGCCTTTGGTCTACGCCAACGGACATTCTCATCATAGGTACTTAAATTTTGAATAGCAGGATTAGGGATGGTGTGAATATTATCAAAAAACTTATTGGCATGGTTTTTAATGGCCGAAGAATAGGAGAAATTTTAAGATCATGATGTATCGCAGTATTTCTACGATACCATGGAGCATGAGTATGAGTAATACCACGAAGAGTTTTATTCTGAACCACCTGAATCTTTTGAAGATTGGTTTTTGCCGCATAACCCCAGGAGGCCTACCACGAGCAGATCGAATTCTCCCCTTTCTCGTAAAATCTTCTGCATTTCCCGATGTGACGTTGCATTCCGATGACCCTGAAATAAATGCTACCACGACACAATCGAGAACGTCTTCCATCGGATTACTGTCATCGAGATCTACACGAAAACTTCCGACCCCATTGACGGGAGTGAGAAAAGCATATATTGTCGGAAGTGCGTCTTTGGGGAGAGATTTTAAAGGGGTTGATATTGCTTTCCCTGTTTAGTAAAAATACCATCGACACACGCCTAATTAAGATATTTTCATAATCTTTTTTTTAAACGAGAGTGAAATGTTCAGATTTTCAGTTGTCAAAATCTCGAAGTGATATGACGGATAGTTATTTATAAAATGGAAAATAAAAATGAAATTTGTTTTTTTAACCAAGCAAGGGTTTTTCTTTGAAAATTAATAAAAAATTAACATGTTAACCTACAAATATTTAATTAGTATCATAAGAAAGATCTTATTCTAGATTTTTAAATGGTATAAAAAGAAAAGTTTTGTAAGTTCTTCTTAAGCAAATATGGGTATAAATACGCCAAAATTTCAAGAAATTCTACTTAAATATAAAATAACTGGGAAAATATTATAAGTTTTGAAACTAATTTTTAGCACTAATAATAAGCGTTTTTTTTTTTTTTTTTTTTTGCAAATACTGCAAACAATTATTTGTAGATTTAGATTGATTTTTCTTTCTGATACGCTATCTTTTTAAAATGAAATGTTAACGTAAAATAAAAAAACTAATACTAATGTGAAAAAAAAGTAATTGAAATGCTTATTAAAACATAATCTAACAAATCATCACGCACAATCTTATTAATCTGTTTTAAATAAACAACGCGTAATACCAAGAAAGCTAATTATATCATAGTTCTTGCACAAATAATTAGCAGTGTGATCAAGCGCTGCATATGCCCCAAAAATAATTGACCATATACTTTTACTAAAACTTCTGTATACTATATACTAGCAGGCTATGCTCGCTACGCTGGTCAATATTTCCAAATGAACCTTGGATTAAACTAAATGGTGAATTTGAACTTGTATTTTAAACAATATGGATCTTCAGCTTGACCTTGCACATTACTGAAAACGATGCGAACGCCATTGCGATATAATGTTATCTTAAGCGTTGGACAAAATTTAGCAATTAAGAAGTAATTGTTTTAGTTGATTATAAACAGCGCACTTATGGTCGGGTAATGAGACCGTTACGACAACAGGAATTAATACCTCTATAACTAATCAACATATAATGAAATCTAATATACTAACACCATTCCTAAAAGTCATGCAACAGGGCCACTTTTAACAAAATATGTTCTGTAGATTTTTTAAAAAAGATTTTTTTAAACTTTCATAATCAGGTTCACTTAATTTTTGAACTTTTACTGTTGCTCTATAACTAAGTACCCTTGAACAATATGTATACACTAAAACCTTTCCAAAATTATTACCTAACTAATTGTGGTATATCCTACGAAAGTATTATAAACAATCGGAATGAAATACAAATTTCCGTTGTAAATATATAGTAGATGATGATGATGCGATTGTGTGTAATAGAATTCATAGTAAAGTTTTCGCTTCAAACAAAAACGATGCTTTCAACATTAAAGCTAATACACCAATATGTGAAGTATCCGATTACGGAAGGTTAACTTGAATTCTCATGAGCAACTACTCAAAGAAAAGTGAATATGTGGCTTTTGTGATACTTTTATGTTAGCCGGGCGCAGGTAATAAATCAATAAAGATTGTTTTCATAGCATATTCTTATTTTATTATTTTCATTTAAAACACAAACCTTTCACTCATTTAATTTAAAATGCATGCCTTATACTAATTTCATTTAAAAAACTGAAAAGATAAACAATAACAGGAAATAATGCCATAATTAAAAGCAAAAAAATATTTTTAATTTACATACGCAAAATGTAACTACTGCTACTGGGAATTTTAAAAATGCTATCAGCGAGATGTGCGCACGGTTGTTATAAATGTACCATTTTTTCTTCTTATCGAGGAGCAATTTATAAATCGCACAATATTATTCCAATTCCAATTTCTTTCATTGAGGAACCTATGACCGGAAAAAATGGAAAAAGACTCTTGTAGATTCTTCGGATGACGGCATCTGACGCCATAAACCGAGTTTATATATATGAAAATAATTTTTAAGTCGTTACAAACATTGCTTTCATACTTAAATATTTTCATTGGTACTACTTGGTATCCCGTCGACCAATTTCACCAAATTATATAAATCACCAAACCATTCGCCAAATTATATAAATTGACATAATCTTTATTTTAAATAACGAAATAACAAATAAATTAGCATATTAATAAAAATACAAATAAAACGTCGAAATTAAAATCACTTGATGACGTAAACACGTGTAGTTTGTTTAAATTCAAGTGAATTTGATATTTACGATCAACCATTATTGGCATTTAATCTTATAGTTTGACGATAGATTTTTGGTCGACGGAATATCTAAGTAGTACCTTTTCCATTTTTGTTTTATAACGCTAAATTCTCAGTATTTTTTTCCCTTTTATTTTACATAAAATCACTATTTTTTTTTTTAAATTAAGATGCTTGCATTTTTATTTCAAACTCATAGAGCCGTTTTTATTTTTTAGCCAAAAGGGTTGATTTGAATTTTTTCCGTTGCTAGAGTAACGGATGTAATTATAGATATTTTGAGGTTTAGATGCCAAAGACACCGCCAAATTAGAAAAATATGAAATGTGTCATGAACTGTTGGACTTATAAAAATTTATTTGGTAGCATTCGATTCAGCATACAAAACTACATTAAAATATGCTATCATTTGACGCATAATTTTGATATTCGATTTTTTTCCCCTCCCCGTGCAAAAACCATTAGGGGTGACACTTTAGAAAATCCTTTCTTAGCAGAAGTTTATGTCGTAAGAAGTATTTTTACCACGATTTTCAAGAATTTAGGTTCAGTAGTTTGCGCTGTGCGTTAATTAGTCCCCTAATCCAGACTTTATTTTATATACTATATTAGATATGCGATTTTGCGGTGAATCGATGATCGAAAATTAGTCCAATATCATTTGAAATATTACATAACAGAGGAGAAAGTACGAAGAAAGACGAAGAAGAAATGACGAATTACAAAAGACTTGTAATTTTTTTTTTCAAAATGTTGCATTTTTCCATAGTAATAACGTATTAAAACATAAATTTCCTTAAAAATTATCTTTATTTCCTAGATTTCGAATCTGTGAATTTTCCTACAAATGAAATTGGCGATATGACTTGAGAAAATAGATAATATTTGCTTAAATAAAATGGGTAATATTCGTTGATCTGAGTTCGAGTTTATAAATATCACATGCTTTCGGAATTACGGCGAAAAACATTTTAAAAAGTATGAAATTATTTTACAATATGTATGTGTGGCAGAAATTCACACTGAAATTTAAGTATTCGATTCCATTTTTAAAATATTAACTGATATCTATATAAGTTACAATTGAATATGAAAATGTACTCAAAAAATGATCTCTTTCACCTAAAAAAACACCATTTGTGAGAACATCCTCAAGCTAATGTCATGCTTATGCATTTTTGGCTTAAAATCACATTGTTTGGCGACAAAAGAAAAATAAAAAATTGTAAAGAAGCAAATAGTAATTACATATGTGACTCAAAATTACATCTGCTTGTTTCTTCTATAAGTCACGTGATGCGACAATTAGATATAAAAAAAAAAGAAAAGAACAGAACAGAAAGAAAATGTCGTTAAAATTTCATCTAATCAAATTTTCAGATTCGTTTCCATATCTAACGCAAGCGATAAAGAGCCAAATATTGCGTATCAAGTGTAATATTTCTTATTAAATTAATTTTTAAGCATTACAAATATTTCTTTCAGGTTTTGATTAAATGTTTCCGTTTTTTAATATTATCACTCATTAAAACGGATTTTCTTCCTTTTTTTTCTTTTTTTTTTCATTTAAATAAAATTAGTAACAGTTTTTCTTTTATTTTTCGAGGTTTAATAGCCGTTTCAATTTTTTTTATCAACGATGAATTTCGCCAAGAAATAAAATGGTAACCTTATCGCCCAAAATAACAGAATTTTCCGTCATAATTCTAAAACTAATATAGGTAGAATAATGTGTTATAGATTAAAACCTTCCCTGAAACAATACCTATCTAACGGTATAGGTTCCGTAAAAATCCATGCAGTAGAACTCGAAATTTAGGTGTTCGGAACGAAATTTCAGTTTTGATTTTATATATATAATAGATAATAGAATAGATAATAGATTTTATATATATATAATAGAATAGATAATAGATTATGTGTTATAAACTATCTCAAAGTTTAAAACAGATCGCATTGTTAGATTTCCTAATTTTAACAATATCGCGTTATGTTAGTTCCACATTCCACCACCAGGGAGCGCACTCTATTCTTAACGAAAGCGTATCTGAATGAAACTTCTTCATGCAACCTTTCCGTAGATACATGAATCGGGAGGGTGGCGGTCTTAACCAATAATTTAAGATAATTGCTGAAATTACTACGAAAAATATTTCAAAGGGGCTCTACCCGGGCCCCTAATAGAGTTAGAGGAAATCGGAAGACGGCAAAATAATCGCGGGGAAAAGTTTTCTTGGGTGCTTCGGAGCTACTTTTGGCGCGAGATCTAAGCTCTACGACCAATAGGAGCCCAGATATTTAAGGAAATATGAAGTAAAAAAGTCCAAAATAATAAAATTTTCCGTAATAATTCTATAACTAATCTAGGTAGAATGATGTGTTATAGCTTAAAACCTTCCCTGGAATGATACCTATCTAACGGTATAAGTTCCGTAAAAATCCATGCAGTAGAACTCGAAATCTCGGCGTTCGGAACGAAATTTCCGTTTGGATTTTATATATACTAGCAGGCTACACCCGCTTCGCTGGTCCATTTTCCAAATGATCATTGATCAAACAAAATTATGAATTCGACCTTGTATTTTAAATTAATATGGACCTTCACCGGGAAAATCTTTCCGCATTTGCTGAATACTATGCGAACGCTGTTTAGCTATTATAATATCTTATGGGTTAGGCAAAATTCGGACTATTCAGAAGAAATTCTTTTTACAGTATATATTTAAAGTAGAGGTTGGGAAGAAAATACGGCCGTTGTGATAATCAGAAATGTTAAAATGTTCTCTAGTCACCACACTACTAAAAGGAGAGATAATTACAATGATTGCAGAGAGTGACCACTGAACATTACTTATGTTCGGATTATTCACTTTCGTTTGATAGTTCTTGAACTCCGGGCTTCTCAGCTTGGTGCTATGTGTGGTTCTGGTAGCTTAAATACAATTTCTCTCTACGTTGCATTATATTTTGTAATACTCGTCTTCTAGCAGGTCTACTGCAGTTTTCTATCTTCGGATTACAGCAGAGTAAATACGGTAAAAAAAAAAATGTAATAAATTGTTTGCACACAAAAAGTCTTTAACTTTCATTAAAAGAAATGTAAATCACATAAAAATGGATTTTTAAAAATGAAGTGTTGGAATAAAATTAAAATAATGTCATTTTCATTACCATTTCCTTTATATATATATATATATACCACTTGCAATTATGTAACTCTTAACCTGAAAAAAAAAAACATTATAACTCATTATGATAGAAAAATAAACCTCTTGTTTTCCTCCAATCAAAATCTTCCCAATCGTCCATAATCGGGTGCACAGCTAAGTTTTACGGCAAACATTAGAAGTGTTTGCAAACTATATGGTTACAAATTTACCAGAGTTAACACTCGTAAAAAATACGTAATTATGCGCCAGACTACATCCCATTAAATAAAGTCAAATTGCTGTTGGCTGAATTATAAATCTTTCGCCAAAAATACTCTTTGTAAATGACAAATAAAGTCAGTTATACAAAACTTAATAACCTAACACGTTATAATATAACGAAATAATCTTTTTGATGCACCGAAGACCTTTTTTCATTTCTCTAAAGAGTGCAATAACACGGAGAAATAAATACACATTTTATTTTCAAAATTACATTATTCTTCAGTCTGCTGCCTAAATAAACCTAAAATCGTTAATTTTTTCCTCAGTTTAGCGAATAGGATTGCGCGTCAGAAGAACTTGCTTTATAATGATTTCTATTTTAAATTTTATCTGCATTTCAGGTACTTTTTTTCTTATCTAGGCTAAAATGATAAATCAACAAATATTGTTCCACCAGCCACCATTGGAATTTCAAATTTTTTCCCCAAGTATTTATTTTTTAGTGACAGTAAAATAACTGCAAATAAAAATATATATAATACTAAATCTTCTGTTCTCCGTTTGCTTCATCATGAAAAAACATAAATTTACTAATAGCTAAGTACAAATTTCATGTAATCTTCTACAATCGCGATCACTGTCTGACAGTCACTGTCTGATCACTGATCTGACTCTTTCAAATATAAAAGAAACATCTAAATAGTTCAGTAAATACACTAATTAGCAGGTAACCTGATTACGGAAGATTAATCCAATATCAAAAACCTTAAAAAGAAACTGAAAATGGGATGACGAATTAAAAAGACAATCGAAAATGTATTTCAGTAAGCAATTTTTATTGCAAAATATTTCTTTTGTGGTATTAATAACGCAAAATTGCATAAATTTTCTTAAGAATAATCTTTAGTACTTAACATTTGAAACAGTAGACTTTTCTAAAAGAAAAATTGGCGATATATGTTAAAAAAAAAAAAAAAGAGAGAGAGAGAGAGAGAGAGAGAGAGTGGACAATATTTGTTGATCTGAGTTCGAGGTTATAAAAGTCATAAGTTTGGGGAAAAACAAAATAGCATGTATCCGTAGTAAAGTACGCGAAAAATATTTTAAATATCTGAAATTAAATTATTTATAATATGTGTGTGTGTGTGGGGGGGGGGGGGGGGGCAAACGTTTGCATTAAAATTTAAATGACTCCACTTTTATAATACTAACTGCTATTTATGTAATATCATTATTTTTATAATTACATCTGCTAGTTTTTTCTGTAAGAGATACATAATAATAATAATAATAATAATAATAATTGTTACTCACAAGGAAGGTCTGCTTAAAACGCATACTCAAAATATATTGAAAAAGGAAATGCTAATAAAATGACTCATGTATGTAAAAAAGATCGGTAAAAATATAGCGGTCGAATCGCAGTAGAAAATCTGTAAAAAAAATATTTTTTCGAGTATTTGGCGCGAACAGACGAACGCTCGACGCTCTTTGGCGAACCAATAGGTTTCCTCGCCAAATGCAAGAGATTGAAATGCATTTATAAATTCCTTGTTAAATAAGTAATTAAATGCATAATGCTCAATGAATTTAAACTTAAACTGTGGATTAGTTTACTATTTTTGCTGTAAGCTTATATAATATATGCAAATTGCGTGTTACTTGTATTGAGCTATTTAATTTTATACGGTGTCACCGGCTGGATAAGTTTTAAGGGTATTTTAATTAAGAATGTTATCATTAAACATTTCGATATTAAATTGTTGTTTCCATGGCAATAAAACTCTCTTGTTGTCTCTGACACTAACAATATCGAAGTCAAATTGCCAATGCTCAGAATCGGACCTTAATTTGAGTTTGAAACACTTTTAATCCATTTAAATTTCATTGTAAACGGCATAAATACGATCGTTATATTTCATTGTTACATATATAAATGTATATGACAAAACTGCAGTTATAAATATGTATTTATCTAAGTTAAACTTACTTAAACTAACTTCGTATCGAGAGTTGAAAAAGTTTTTCTTAAAGAATATTTATCATAGTATTATTCAAAATTTTATCGTGTTGCCATCCACCATCTAAATCGCAAAAAAATGAAATTTTCATTATTTTTTTAGGAATGCTAAATAGAGGTTCTGCCGATTTTTTTTATGGATATATATATATTTATGCGAAGAATATTCTATAATTTTTTTCAAATAATGCTGAGCATGCGCTTATGGGGAGCTTCCTTGATAATATTTTATCAATTTTCAGATGCATTTTTCTTAACCTGATGCAAAAGATAAATCTCCAAACATTATTTCAATTGCAATATTTCAACTGAGTAATTCTTTAAGTATTACGAACATTCTCTTTCATGTTTAAATTAAATATATTCGTTTTTTAATATTATCACTCATTAAAATGGATTTTTTTTTCTTTTTTAAAGATTTTAAATAAAATTAGTAACAGTTTTTTGTCTTTTATTTTTCTAGGTGTAATAGCCGTTTCAATTTTTTCAACAACAAAATACTTCGCCAAGAAATAAAATGGTAACCTTATCGTCCAAAATAACAGAACTTTCCGTCATACTTCTATAACTAATCTAGGTAGAATGATGCGTTATAGCTTAAAACCTTCCCTGAAACAATACCTATCTAACGGTATAAGTTCCGTAAAAATCCATGCAGTAGAACTCGAAATCTAGGCGTTTGGAACGAAATTTCCGTTTGGATTTTATATATATAATAGATAATAGAATAGATAATAAATTATATATATATATATAATAGAATAGATAATAGATTATTTGTTATGAACTATCTCAAAGTTTAAAACAGATCGCATTGTTAGATTTCCTAATTTTAACAATATCGCGTTATGTTAGTTCCACATTCCACCACCAGGGAGCGCACTTTATTCTTAACGAAAGCGTATCTGAACGAAACTCCTTCATGCAACCTTTCCGTAGATACATGAATCGGGAGGGTGGCGATCTTAACCAATAATTTAAGATAATTGCTGAAATTACTACGAAAAATGTTAAAGGGGCCCTACGCGGGCCCCTAATAGAGTTAGAGGAAATCGGAAGACGGCAAAATAATCGCGGGGAAAAGTTTGCTTGGGTGCTTCGGAGCTACTTTTGGCGCGAGATCTAAGCTCTACGACCAATAGGAGCCCAGATATTTAAGGAAATATGAAGTAACAATGTCCAAAATAACAGAACTTTCCGTCATACTTCTATAACTAATCTAGGTAGGATGATGTGTTATAGCTTAAAACCTTCCCTGAAACGATACCTATCTAACGGTATAAGTTCCGTAAAAATCCATGCGGTAGAACTCAAAATCTAGGCGTTCGGAACGAAATTTCCGTTTGGATTTTATATATATAACTAGCAGGCTATGCCCGCTGCGCTGGTCAATATTTCCAAATGAACCTTGGATTAAACTAAATGGTGAATTTGAACTTGTATTTTAAACAATATAGATCTTCAACTTGAACTTGCACATTACTGAAAACGATGCGAGCGCCATTGCGATATAATGTTATCTTAAGCGTTGGACAAAATTTAGCAATTAAGAAGTAATTGTTTTAGTTGATTATAAACAGCGCATTATGGTCGGGTAATGAGACCGTTATGACAACAGGAATTAATACCTCTGTAACTAATCAACATATAATGAAATCGTATATACTAACACCATTCCAAAAAGTCATGCAACAGGGCCACTTGTAACAAAATATGTTCTGTAGATTTTTTTAAAAAGGCTAAACTTTCATAATCAGGTTCACTTAATTTTTGAACTTTTACTGTTGCTCTATAACTAAGTACCCTTGAACAATATGTATACACTAAAACCTTTCCAAAATTATTACCTAACTAATTGTGGTATATCCTACGAAAGTATTATAAACAATCGGAATGAAATACAAATTTCCGTTGTAAATATATAGTAGATGATGATGATGCGATTTTGTGTAATAGAATTCATAGTAAAGTTTTCGCTTCAAACATAAACGATGCTTTTAACATTAAAGCTAATACACCAATATGTTAAGTATCCGATTACGGAAGGTTAACTTGAATTCTCATGAGCAACTATTCAAAGAAAAGGGAATATGTGGCTTTTGTGATACTTTTATGTCAGCCGGGCGCAGGTAATAAATCAATAAAGATTGTTTTCATAGCATATTCTTATTTTATTATTTTCATTTAAAACACAAACCTTTCACTCATTTAATTTAAAATGCATGCCTTATACTAATTTCATTTAAAAAACTGAAAAGATAAACAATAACAGGAAATAATGCCATAATTAAAAGCAAAAAAATATTTTTAATTTACATACGCAAAATGTAACTACTGCTGCTGGGAATTTTAAAAATGCTATCAGCGAGATGTGCGCACGGTTGTTATAAATATACCCATTTTTTCTTCTTATCGAAGAGCAATTTATAAATCGCACAATATTATTCCAATTCCAATTTCTTTCATTGAGGAACCTATGACCGGAAAAAATGGAAAAAGATTCTTGTAGATTCTTCGGATGACGGCATCTGACGCCATAAACCGAGTTTATATATATGAAAATAATTTTTACGTCGTTACAAACATTGCTTTCATACATAAATATTTTCATTGGTACTACTTGTTATCCCATCGACCAATTTCGCCAAATTATATAAATCGCCAAACCATTCGCCCAATTATATAAATTGACATAATCTTTTTTTTAAATAACGAAATAACAAATAAATTAGTATAACATTAATAAAAATACAAATAAAACGTCGAAATTAAAATCACTTGATGACGTAAACACGTGTAGTTTGTTTAAATTCAAGTGAATTTGATATTTACGATCAACCCTTATTGGCATTTAATCTTATAGTTTGACGATAGATTTTTGGTCGACGGAATATCTAAGTAGTACCTTTTCCATTTTTGTTTTATAACGCTAAATTCTCAGTAATTTTTTGCCTTTTATTTTACATAAAATCACTATTTTTTTAAAAAATTAAGATGCTTGCATTTTTATTTCAAACTCATAGAGCCGTTTTTATTTTTTAGCCAAAAGGGTTGATTTGAATTTTTTCCGTTGCTAGAGTAACGGATGTAATGATCGATATTTTGAGGTTTAGATGCCAAAGACACCGCCAAATTAGAAAAATATGAAAAATGTCATGAACTGTTGGACTTATAAAAATTTATTTGGTAGCATTCGATTCAGCATACAAAACTACATTAAAATATGCTATCATTTGACGCATAATTTTGATATTCGATTTTTTTCCCCTCCCCGTGCAAAAACCATTAGGGGTGACACTTTAGAAAATACCTTTTTAGCAGAAGTTTATGTCATAAGAAGTATTTTTACCACGATTTTCAAGATTTTAGGTTCAGTAGTTTGCGATGTGCGTTAATTAGTCCCCTAATCCAGACTTTATTTTATATACTATATTAGATATGCGATTTTGCGGTGAATCGATGATCGAAAATTAGTCCAATATCATTTGAAATATTACATAACAGAGGTTGGTTGGTTGATTTTGTGACGGCCGATTATCTACACTAGGGATATAGGCCCGAGGGGGAGTGCCCTTCGTGGGGGTCTTTCTAAGAGAACCTAACCCGTATTAACGCATGAAAATCCATGGTTCGAAGAAAACCACGAAAACTCCGAACGATTAGGCCGACGGGCGCGATTGGGATCGAACCCAGCACTTCCCGTCTACCAGTTTCGAGAGCAGAACCTCTCAGCCACTGGTGGGGCTACATAACAGAGGAGAAAGTACGAAGAAAGACGAAGAAGAAATGACGAATTACAAAAGATTTGTAATTTTTTTTTTTTTTTTTTCAAAATGTTGAATTTTTCCATAGTAATAACGTATTAAAACATAAATTTCCTTAAAAATTATCTTTATTTCCTAGATTTCGAATCTGTGAATTTTCCTATAAATGAAATTGGCGATATCACTTGAGAAAATAGATAATATTTACTTAAATAAAATGGGTAATATTCGTTGATCTGAGTTCGAGTTTATAAATATCACATGCTTTCGGAATTACGGCGAAAAACATTTTAAAAAGTATGAAATTATTTTACAATATGTATGTGTCGCAGAAATTCACACTGAAATTTAAGTATTCGATTCCATTTTTAAAATATTAACTCATATCTATATAAGTTACAATTGAATATGAAAATGTACTCAAAAAATGATCTCTTTCACCTAAAAAAACACCATTTGTGAGAACATCCTCAAGTTAATGTCACGCTTATGCATTTTTGGCTTAAAATCACATTGTTTGGCGACAAAAGAAAAATAATAAATTGTAAAGAAACAAATCGTGATTACACATGTGACTCACAATTACATCTGCTTGTTTCTTCTATAAGTCACGTGATGGGACAGTTAGATATGAAAAGAACAGAACAGAGAGAAAATGTCGTTAAAATTTCATCTAATCAAATTTTCAGATTCGTTTCCATATCTAACGCAAGCGATAAAGAGCCAAATATTGCATATCAAGTGTAATATTTCTTTTTAAATTAATTTTTAAGCATTACAAATATTTCTTTCAGGTTTTGATTAAATGTTTCCGTTTTTTAATATTATCACTCATTAAAACGGATTTTCTTCTTCTTTTTTCTTTTTTTTTTCATTTAAATAAAATTATTAACAGTTTTTCTTTTATTTTTCGAGGTTTAATAGCCGTTTCAATTTTTTTTTTTTTTATCAACGATGAATTTCGCCAAGAAATAAAATGGTAACCTTATCGCCCAAAATAACAGAATTTTCCGTCATAATTCTAAAACTAATATAGGTAGAATAATGTGTTATAGCTTAAAACCTTCCCTGAAACAATACCTATCTAACGGCATAGGTTCCGTAAAAATCCATGCAGTAGAACTCGAAATCTAGGCGTTCGGAACGAAATTTCCGTTTGGATTTTATATATATAATAGATAATAGAATAGATAATAGATTTTATATATATATAATAGAATAGATAATAGATTATGTGTTATGAACTATCTCAAAGTTTAAAACAAATCGCATTGTTAGATTTCCTAATTTTAACAATATCGCGTTATGTTAGTTCCACATTCCACCACCAGGGAGCGCACTCTATTCTCAACGAAAGCGTATCTGAACGAAACTCCTTCATGCAACCTTTCCGTAGATACATGAATCGGGAGGGTGGCGGTCTTAACCAATAATTTAAGATAATTGCTGAAATTACTACGAAAAATATTTTAAAGGGGCCCTACGCGGGCCCCTAATAGAGTTAGAGGAAATCGGAAGACGGCAAAATAATCGCGGAGAAAAGTTTGCTTGGGTGCTTCGGAGCTACTTTTGGCGCGAGATCTAAGCTCTACGACCAATAGGAGACCAGATATTTAAGGAAATATGAAGTAACAAAGTCCAAAATAACAAAATTTTCCGTAATCATTCTATAACTAATCTAGGTAGAATGATGTGTTATAGCTTAAAACCTTCCCTGAAACGATACCTATCTAACGGTATAAGTTCCGTCAAAATCCATGCGGTAGAACTCGAAATCTCGGCGTTCGGAACGAAATTTCCATTTGGATTATATATATATAATAGACTAGCAGCATTCGCCCGCTACGCTGGTCGGTTTCTACGAACGAAACTTTAATCAAACTAAATATATCGGTGTATTTGATCTTGTGTTTTATAGCAATACATACATGTATCTCTAATGATATACCGCATTGCTGAAAACAATATGAACGCCATTATGGTTTTATGTCTTCTAATGTCTCAGACAAAATTTGGACTGTTAAGAAGCAAATCCTTTAGTTGATTATTTACAATTGAATATGGAAAAGAACGGAAGAACAATATGTAGCATATTAAAATCATCCCTGGAAATTTAAAAATGCAAATCTTATCAAAATCCTTTCAGTAGAACCTTCTAATAAAACTAATTCTTTATAATCGGGTTCACCAGATTATAGAGCATTCACCTATAATTCAATGGCAAATCAATGTAGAACAATATGTGTTATATTCTAAAACATTTCCTGAAAATTTATCTAACAACCAGTGCAAGTTTCATCGAACTCAACTCAGTAGAACCTTTTAAAAAGGCTAACCTTTCCAAATAGGGTTCACTGATTAAAGAACTCGTGCACATAATTCTATAACTAAGCAACGTAGAATGATATGTGTTATATACTAAACCCTTTCTTGAAAATTTATCTTACTTACAATGCAAGTCTTCTCAAAATCCATTCAAAAGAACACAAGTTATAAGTGGTCGGACCGAAATTGCTTTTTGTATTTTATATGTGGAGTAGATAGTTAAATATATCTTTCATAATCGCGTTCACGTGATTGTAGAACTTTCAGGAATACAGCGTAGGCTATACGCCGTAGACCTTCTGGAATTTTTTAGAAACTCTACACACCCTTCATAGCTATAACATATTTACTCTCTAGTATATACCCTCTGCCTGTAGATTTTATCCTACTTTTTTTACAATTACACCACTGAGGACTTTCCTCATAGCTCCATAACTAAAAATGTAGGATGATATGTTAAATATTGAAACAATCCCTGAAATATTACCTAATTGTGCAACTCCGATTAAAATACGCTCAGTGGAACTTTAAATAAAAGGTAATCTTTCGCAATCGGGTTCACATAGTTTTGGAACTTTCTCTTGCAATCTGATTTGTTGCTAAGTTTGCGCTTCAGAAAAAACAATAACCCTGAAGAAAACTTCGCTACAGAAAAGTACCATACATGCAAGAAGTACTAATCATCCTCAAAAAATTATGTAACTAACTTTGGTAATTCCCATCAAAATACATCCAGCAAAACTCAAATTATAAACGGGTGGAAGGAAACACAAATTTGCATTTTATATAATTACAGTAGATGCACATTTAATAATTGCGTTCACCTTTCTCTGTAACTTTTCCAATAGCTCTATAACTAAGAAACATATAATGAAATGTTATATACTAAGACCATTCCTGAAAAGTTGTGTAATAGTGCCACTTGGATCAAAATCTGTTCAATAGAATTTTTTTTAAAGGCTAACCTTTAATAATAAGGTTCACTTAATTTTTTAACTTTTTCCTTTATCTCTATAACTAAGCAAAGTAGAACACTGTGTATACACAAAACCCGTTCCAAAAACAATATAATAGTGGCGTATCCTATCAAAATATTATAAAAAATCGGAATAAAATTCAATTTTCCATTTTAAATATGTAGTAGATGATGATAATACGATTTTCTGTAATAGAATTCGTCGTGAAGTTTTCGTTTCATACGTAAACGATGCTTTCAACATTGTAGCAAATACACCGATTGGCGAGGCCTCCGATTACGAAAGATTAACCAGGAATACCATGAACAACTACTCAAAGAAAGGTGAATATATGGCTTTTGTGATAAGTTTGTTAGCCGGGCGCAAGTAATAAATCAACAAAAATTGTTTCCATAACTTATTCTTATTTTATTATTTTCATTCAAAATATAAACGTTTCACTCGTTTCATTTAAAATACATGCCTTACGCTAAATTCATTGAAAAACTGAAAAGTAAAACAATAATAGGAAATAATGCCACAACTTAATTGTTTTTAATTTACATACGCGCAATGTAACTACTGCTATTGGCAATTTTAAAAATGCTAATGGCGCGATACACACGGCTGACATAAAAATAACCATTTTTTTCTTCTTATCGAGGAGCAAACGATAGATCGCGATGTATTATTTCAATTCCAATTTCTTCCATTGAAAAAAAATGGTACTTACATATAATCTGGACCATGAGATAGATCGCCAAAAATGGTTGACAATTGACAATCTTGTTTATCGTTTGCCATTTATGTTCAAAACAGTAATTTAACGTTCTTAAGCGTCGCCCGGTGGCGTGGTCAGTAAGAGGAGGCTGCTGTCACCCCGAGGGCCCGGGTTCGAGTCCCTGGGTAAGACATGGATGTAATTGTGAATGTCCCATTGTAGTTTATAATATATATGTAATGGAAAATAAAAATTGTTGAGACTTGTTGTTGTTTCTGTATAATAAGGATCATTCGAGGCGACAGCCATTGTAGCTATAGGCCCCAAAGCATTCTCTCCACTTCGGTGGACTTCAAATGTCAAATGTCAAACGTTCTTAAGCACATAACCTTGTTAAAAAGGGCAAATTGTTTAAAGTAAATCAATAAATAAAATATATAACATAAAACTACATACTATAAACTATAATTTAAAAAAAACTGTAATAATAAAATAAATTTAAAACTATAATAAATAAACTATCAAATGGATGAAAAATAAGGGTTGCTGTAATTAGTGAAATTGTCTTGCATCTGACATGGCCCGGATGTAAGTACCAAAATTTTTTTAAGTCGCACATACATTGCTTTCATTTTTTTAATATTTTGTTTTATAATGTTAATTTCTCAGTGGATCGCTTCCTTGTATTTTAAATAAAATCAATATTTTTCTTCTTTTCTTCAAGGCTTTTTTTTTTTTTTTTTTTGAAGTTCATATAGCCGTTTTAATTCTTTAATCAAAAGAATTAACAAAAAGATTTAATTTGAATTTCTTCCGTTGCTACAGTAACGGATGTACAATATGAATGAATATGGATGAATTATCACTTGTAATGTTCGATATTTTGAAGTTTTGGCGACAAAAACATCGCCAAATTAGAAAAACATTAAATATCTCACGAACTATTGGACTTAAAAGAATTTGGTTAGTACCATTCAATTCAGCATACAAAAATACACTAAAATATGTCATCAGTTGAAAAATAACTATAAAATCAGATTTTTAAGGAATTTTTTAAAAATTCGTTCTATTTTTTACCCCCCTTAGGGGTGGAATTTTAGAAAATCCTTCCTTAGCTGCACTCTATGTCATAAGAAGTATTTTTACCCGAAATTTCCTGATTTTAGGTTCAGTAGTTCGGGCTGCGCGTTGATTAATACAAAATTCAGACTTTCTTTTATATATATATACATAAAAAATTATATAATATTATATAATCTTTTATATATATATACATAAAGGTAGATAGATAATAGATTATGTGTTATGAACTATTTCAAAGTTTAAAACAGATCGCATTGTTAGATTTCCTAATTTTAACAATATCGCGTTATGTTAGTTCCACATTCCACCACCAGGGAGCGCACTCTATTCTTAACGAAAGCGTATCTGAACGAAACTCCTTCATGCAACCTTTCCGTAGATACATGAATCGGGAGGGTGGTGGTCTTAACCAATAATTTAAGATAAATGCTGAAATTACTACGAAAAATATTTTAAAGGGGCCCTACGCGGGCCCCTAATAGAGTTAGAGGAAATCGGAAGACGGCAAAATAATCGCGGGAAAAAGTTTGCTTGGGTGCTTCGGAGCTACTTTTGGCGCGAGATCTAAGCTCTACGACCAATAGGAGCCCAGATATTTAAGGAAATATGAAGTAACAAAGTCCAAAATAATAGAATTTTCCGTAATAATTCTATAACTAATCTAGGTAGAATGATGTGTTATAGCTTAAAACCTTCCCTGGAACGATACCTATCTAACGGTATAAGTTCCGTAAAAATCCATGCGGTAGAACTCGAAATCTCGGCGTTCGGAACGAAATTTCCGTTTGGATTTTATATATATAACTAGCAGGCTATGCCCGCTACGCTGGTCTGCTTATCCAAATGCACCTTGAATTAAACAAAATGTATCATTGAATTTGACATTGTGATTTAAAGCAATATGGAACCTTACCTGGAATGTCCTTTCGCACTGCTGAAAACGATAAGAACGCCAATGTGCTATTATATTTTCTAATGTGTAGACATATTTTCAGCTATTAAGGTCTTAACCCTTTTAGTTGATCAATAACAGTAGGATTGGTAAAGAAAGATAGTACAATACGCAATACAATAAAACAAACCCTGAAAAATTATATAACTACTTGCAATAATGCAAACAAACAAACGGACAAAATCCATCCAGTAAAACATTTTTTAAAGGTTGATCTTTCATAAGGGGTCCATCTGATTATAGAACTTTCCCCCATAATTCTGTAACTAAGCAGCGTAGAATGATACGCAATAAACTAAAACCTCCGCAAACATTGTCTTATCAACAAAGAAAGTATTATCAATATCCGCCATCTAGAACTTTTTGAAAAGTCTAATTTTTCATAATCGGTTTCATATGATTATGGAACTTTCCGCCATTACTTTATGACTAAGCAACGTAGAACAATATGCAAAATACTAAAACCGTGTCTGAATAGATATCTAACTAAAATGAAATTCCTATCAAAATCCGTTCTGTAGAACTTTAAAAAATGTTAAACTTTCATAATCGGGTTCAACTGATTATAGAACTTTCCACCACACCTCTATTATTAAGCAATGCAGAAGGGTATAGTATATACTAAAACTCTGCCTGAAAAATTATTTAACTAACCGTGAAAATTCAATCGTAATCAATTCGGCTGAATCTTTTAAAAAGGTTAATCTTTCATGATCTTGTTCGTCAGATTATATAACTTTAAAACATAATTGTATGTATAAGCAACGTAGAACGATATTTTATATACTAAAATCTTCCCTGGAAAATTATCTAACTATCATTATGATCATAATCCATTCAGGTGAGCTCAAGTTATATGCAACCGGGACGAATTTCCCATTTCCATTTTACTCTAGTATATATAGTAGAAGCAGAAGTAGATAGATAGATAGATAAGAATATTGATTATTGAAATTTATGAAACTGCAAGTTATTTCTCGTTGTCTCTGCTGAATAATTTTAAAGACTTTTCAATCGGCGAGTATTGAGATTTACTATTATGTCTACAGCAAATGTATTTCATTTTGTACCAAAACATTGTCATTAAAATGAGCCAATTTGCTGTGGGTTCCGATATTATAAAATATTTTATTTTTTCAAAATCGCCAACTACGCGCATGACATTTTAAGTGTCTCTTGGCACTGCAGTAAACATTTCCATGTTTTATTTAGCGAAAAATGAAGTTATAACTTAATTTTACTTGATAATAAAAAATACTTCCACCTTCAAAAAATAGTAAATTAAATTTTTTTGCAGTGTTAAGAATAAATAATAATTAAAGCCAAAAGAAATTCGCGTTCAATAAATATCAAGCCCCAAAGTTTGGCATCGTTTGCAATAAAATTTGGTACTTTTCTTTTCCACTACAGGCGCCTTGGCGTTTTTTTTAAAGCTTGGCGCTATTCGGGCATCAGAAAGTGAGATTTATTGCCAATTGATATAAACAGTTAAGAAAACAAACTTGATGAAATTTTTTGTTTATTTATATGTGTATATTATAAATGTTTTTTATATACAAATTGCTTCTGTTTCTAATTAAAATTAGATAAATTGCATCTTTATGTTAAATAAATTGTATAAACAGAAAAAAATGCTTGTTTATATGAAATGAAACAGTGAATAGGTTGCCAGAAAATATGTTTCCAAATTTTCTCTCCGCCAAGGCTATTTTCTCTGTTTCGCGAAGATCCCTATACTGTAAATTACCAAAAAATTTTGCACATTTAGGTTTGAAATAAATGGCGCAATAGCATACAATTTGGTATGGTGTTGGTATAACGTAAAAATGGGAAAAGGGCACCAAAAAGTTTTCTTTCAAATCACGCCAATTCTGTGTTAATTCGGTTATAGAATAGCTCCGCTTTAAAAACACAGAATCAGTTTAAACCTTTTCCTAAGTTAATTATGCGCCAAACCACGCCAGGTAACATACGCCAACTGTCAGTAGACTCAATTATGTAACTTATCGGTACCAAATATGCCAATTGTCTATGAATTCGATAACGTAATTTATGCATACTTTATAAACTACATCTACTTTCCAATTTTCCTGATTTTAAGATCAATGGTTACTGTTAGAAGTTAAAAAGCTTGGCGCAATTCGGGCTTAAGAAAGTGAGATTTGTGGCCAAATGATATGAACAGCTATAAAAACAAATAAAATGAAATTTAAGCTTTTTAAAATATGTATCCATATATATATTCCTATATAAACTTTTATTTATGAATATTAATATTTTTGTTATTTATATTCAATTTACTTCTGTTTTTATATAAAAAAGAGATAAATGTATTCTTTATAGTAAATAAATTATCTAATTACTGAACAGAAAATATGGATGAAAACTTTCCTTGTCTCGCCAAGACCATTTTTTCCAACTCGCAGCTATATTGGAAAATTACAGAATTTAACCCATTGCTCTATGACTAAACAGTGTCGAACAATATATTATATACTAAAACTATCTCTGAAAAATTGTCAAACTAATAATGCAAATTCTATGAAAAACCGTTTATTTTAATTTTAAAAAAGGCTATTGTGATAATTGCGTACACCAGACTACAGAATTTTCCCAAAAACGGTATGGCTGATCAATATAGAAGGGCGTGTTGTATACTGAAAACGCCCCTGGAAAATAATCTAATTAACAGTCCAAGTTCCATCGAAATACACTGGGCAGAATCATTTAAAGAGGCTAATTTTCCATTATCAGGTTCATCTCATTAAAGATCTTTAAACCATAATTTAATACCAAGAAACGTAGAACGACGTGTTATGTACTAAAAAATTCCCCGAAAAATTACCTATCTAACAGTGTACGTTCAGCAGAACTCGAGTTATAAGTAGCGGGAATGAAATTTCCATTTGAATTATATATATATATATATAAGTAGAATTGGGTATTTCCAGAAAATGCTGTCGTTTATTGAGAAATAACCAATATTGTGAACGTCGCTCAAACCGATGGCACGCTCATGCATTTTTGGCTTAAAATTAAATCGTTTGGCGATAAAATGAAATCGCAAAAAACATACAATATGTAACTCACAAGTATCGTCATTTTTATAATTACATCTGCTAGTTTCTTCTGTATGTCACATGATGGTCGAGTTAAATAAAAATAAAAAGTAAATTTAAAAGAAATCAAGAACAAAATTGTCACTCAGATATTATTTTATAAAATTTTCTGATGCATTTTATTTAACCGGACGCAAGAGATAAATTGCCAAATATAGTTTAAAACTGCAATCTTTCATATTCAATAAATTTTTAAGCATTACGAACATTCTCTTTCATGTTTAAATTCGATATATTCGTTTTCCAATATTACCACTCGTCATTTTTTTTTCATTTTCTCTCTTCTTTTATTTTTTTTTCCTTTTAAATAAAATTAGTAACAGTTTTTTTCCGCGATGTACAGCCATTTCAATTCATTTATCAAAAAATTCATCGCCAATAAAATAATGGTAACCCTTTCGCCCAAAATAACACAACTTTCCGTCATAATTCTATAACTAACCTACGTAGAACGATGTGTTATAGCTTAAAACCTTCCCTGAAACAATACCTATCTAACAGTATAAGTTCCGTCAAAATCTATGCAGTAGAATTCGAAATCTAGGCGTTCGGAACGAAATTTTTGTTTGGATTTTATATATATAATAGATATAATAGATAGAATAGATAGAATAGATAATAGACTATGTGTTATGAACTATCTCAAAGTTTAAAACAGATCGCATTGTTAGATTTCCTAATTTTAACAATATCGCGTTATGTTAGTTCCACATTCCACCACCAGGGAGCGCACTCTATTCTTAACGAAAGCGTATCTGAACGAAACTCCTTCATGCAACCTTTCCGTAGATACATGAATCGGGAGGGTGGCGATCTTTACCAATAATTTAAGATAATTGCTGAAATTACTACGAAAAATATTTTAAAGGGGCCCTACGCGGGCCCCTAATAGAGTTAGAGGAAATCGGAAGACGGCAAAATAATCGCGGGAAAAAGTTTGCTTGGGTGCTTCGGAGCTACTTTTGGCGCGAGATCTAAGCTCTACGACCAATAGGAGTCCAGATATTTAAGGAAATATGAAGTAACAAAATCCAAAATAACAGAATTTTCCGTAATCATTCTATAACTAATCTAGGTAGAATGATGTGTTATAGCTTAAAACCTTCCCTGAAACGATACCTATCTAACGGTATAAGTTCCGTAAAAATCCATGCGGTAGAACTCGAAATCTCGGCGTTCGGAACGAAATTTCCGTTTGGATTATATATATATAATAGATAGATAGACTAGAAAGGTAGCCCGTCAAAAATGACGGAAATTTAGATATAAAGATATATACAACTCATGTGCAAGAATATGAGTTTTCTCGCTTGTTCCGCAGTGATAGATGAAAATAACACATTTTAAGAACGAAACACATTTATGAAAAACTGTGTACAGCAGAAGACCACTAATCTGCACAGTTTGGTTCCAAGTGTTATCCAGATTTGAGGCTTTTTGCGGTCATGTCTATTCAATCTTTGTTTACATTTTTTTTTTTAATTCATATATTGGACAATTTAGATTGTTGAGCCTTAAAAATAAATAAATAACACACTTGAAGTAAGGTTAAAAACTATTAAATTATCGTATACGATTTCATGAAATGGTATTATATGGTATTATATGTGTGTGCTTCACGATCTTGGTTACGACGTTGGCAAAATTAGCTGCAACTTGTCATAATCCTAATAGTGTGGGCCGCTATAACAAAAAAGTAACCAGTTTTTAGTAAAATTTCTGATATAAAGTTTGTTAAAAAATTGTGTAAAATTGCAGGCCGTTCTCGTGTTATGTCAGTCCAAGGAATAATATTTCTAACACTGAAGATTTTCCATGTATTTATGGAATTTAGAAAAGCTTCTCCAAAAGAAAGGTCCTGAAATGACATTGTAATTCCTCTAACTTCAAAGTTTAATCGGGCCCTGATGTTGAGTACTGAAATCTAATAAATACAGTTATTTTGAATATTACAACAGAATTAAACAGTTAAACTTACTTAACTTAAACCAGCTGTTCCTTCCCGATGTTATTTATTAGTATTAAGAAAGAAAATTATTTAAAATTTTCAAATCATGCATTTATGATTTTTTTCCGTCTTTAATAACTAAATAATGAAAAAATAGGCTTTTGTTCTGAGCTCATAAATGTGACAATAAAATAATGTAACTAAGAGACATTGCAAAATTAAATCTTTGTGATTACAAACCATAAACAAACGATACCGCCACCATTTTACCTACTATGACGTCATTAGAATATTTCTCATTTGTTGTTGAAGAACTTACTTTGTGAATGATTACCTCAATGATTTAATATTTTTGACGTTTCACGATGAATGAATCACTTGTGTTTGTTTAGGTTTATGGAATGAGATATTAAGCTGTGAAGCTAATTTAAATTGAAGTTATCCAAGGATATATGTATTTTTAATCGAAATTAAAAACAATGCTTTGATCTCGAAATAAAAAGTTTTAGTTTGTATAATTTGTTATTTCTGTTAATTATTTATTTAAGTACTTTTCAATTATAGCGCATTTTTAAAAAAAGCTTGGCGCGATCCGGGCATCAGAAAGTGAGATATGTTGCGAAAATATATAAACAGCTTATGAAAACAAATCTAATGAACTTTTATCTTTGTTTATATATGCACTTATATACATAAAAACATCGTTTCTAAATATATATATATTTTATATGCAAATTACGGCACAGATTTCAGATATGAACCGGGATACCTAAATGGCACCAAAATGGTGTTATTTTGCCTGCTATGGTAACGCGGCTATTGTTTTTTTATTTATTAATAAATTGTTTATTTACTTTTATTTTCTGTTTTTTAATTATATAAACTGCTTTGTTCTATAGTTATTATTCAAACTTTTATTTATTTATAGTTATTTCCTTTTCAAAATGATAGCAAATAATTGAAAAATATATAAGTAACTGGTATTCGAAAGCGAGATTTGTGCCAAATTGGCATCATAGAAAAATAACGCCAACAACCATGCGTATATGACATCTGTGCAAAAATTACTTCTGTTTCTTTATAAGAATGAGTAAATAGCTTTTTTTATATTAAATTGTCGGCACAGATGTCATATACGCCCATATTGGTGCGATTTTTAATTTTTTTGACGCCGATGTCATATTCGCACCGGGTACTTAACTGGCGCCAAAGTGTCGTTATTTTGCTTGTAATGGTAACCCGAATGTTGTTTATGCTGTTGATGTTTTCGCCAAATTGGCGTCGGAAAAAAATCGCGCCAATATGTATTGTATATGACATCTGTGCCAAATTGTATACATATGGGAAAAATTGCTTGTGAGTGTGAAGCAGTAAATAGGTTGCCAGAAAATACGTTGGCAAACTTCTTTCTCGCCAAGAAACTTTTTTCCGAAGTATTGTAAGCAATGATTGCTAGAAATGCATTTTTAATTATGATATGCGCTTTTATGTTTCACTACATTTATGCATACTATACTGTGTGTATAAATGCTACAGTTCATATGCAGAGCTACACAAAAGAATTCGTAAGGGTTACTGAGTATGAGAGTAAATTACTTAAAGGTGGTTTTCAAAGGAGTTATGGATTTTTACGCTGAACTGCATTTAGTTTCCTAAGAAATGTTTGTAGAATATAGATAAAATGATATACATGGTCACGCAAAGAATTGGATACATAACCGTCTATGGATGATAATATCTGGAAATGTAATTTCAGTAGTTTTAAGAGTAGTTTAAATTAAATTTTAGCTAAATAGTGGCATGTAATAACGGTACTATTGGCTATGGACGGTAACTGCTGAAATCAATTTTTAAATTTTTTTAAGAGTTTTCTAAAATGTTTACTTTGTTATCTTGGTACTTCTTAGTTATCCCGTCGACCAAATTACTGTTGCCAAATTGTAAGATTAATTGCCAATAATGGTTGCCATTAATTAATTAATTGTAAGATTAAATGCAAATAATGGCCAATAAAACCATTAATTCGATGTTTTATTTGTATTTTTGTTAATGTTTTACTATTGATTTGGCGATTTATATAATTTGGCGAAATTGGTCGACGGGATATCTAAGAAGTAACGTTATCTTATTTACCTTATTTCCCTAAATAACGAAGTTTTGTTAAAGCATTCAGGATATGTTGGAAAGTGTTTCATATTCTATGCTTAACGCATGATTTTTCTTTCTTCTTTAGTCTTAGTTTGCATTTATTTTATTCTTAATTTTTTAGTCTTATACTGCTTTATAGAAACTTTTGCACAGTTGTCATATACGTTATCATATATTGGCGCGATATTTTTCCGACGCCAATTTGGCGAAAACATCAACAGCATAAACAACAACATCCGGATTACCATATCAAGCAAAATTACGACACTTTGGAGCCAGTTAAGTACCCGTTGTGTATATGACATTGGCGTCAGAAAAAAATCGCGCCAATATGGGGCGTGACATCTGTGCCGAAACTTTAATATTTAATGTTTAAACTCTTCGCTCCACTCCCCTTGCATATAGTACAAACTATAACATGGATAGCGCAAAATAATAGACAGTTTGGTACTTTTCCACTGTAGCGGCTTTGGCATCTTTTTAAAAAAGCTTGGTGTAATTTGGGCATCAGAAAGTGAGATTTGGGTACTTTTCCGTTATGCGGACACCATTGTCGCCAAGCGTAATAGTTGGCGCAAAATCGTGAATTGAAGCATTTGAAAAATAAAAAAAAACCATTGTCGATACTAAAGTGAGCATTTAAAAAATATAACATTTGAAAATTCCAGATTTTTACGAACTATTTCATCAAATCACAAATATATACTTAAAATAAGTGAACAAATAACTGCTATAAAATAAAGCAATAAAATAAAACTCATATTAAACTGCTGGCATAAAATTACAAATATCTTTTAGCATTTTGAAATAATTGGCGCATTAGCATACATTTTGGCATGGTGTCCGTATAACGGAAAAATATCGAGTTTGTTGTCAAATCATATAAACAGCTATGAAAACAAATTCGATGAGCGTTTTTGTTTGTTTTATATGTATATTATTGATGTTTTTATGTACAAATTACATCTGTTTCTGTATAAAATTAGAGAAACGGCTTTTTTATGTTAAATGAGTCGCATAAATATCGAAAAAAATGCGTGTGTATATAAAATGAAACAGTGAATAGGTTCCCGGAAAATATGTTACCAAATTTCCTTTTTCGCCAAGGCACCTATACTGGAAAAGTACCTAAAGCACATTAAAATCGCGCAGTTAGGAGCTCACACAGTACACCGTTGTCTATTGGCGGTTATTTTATTAGTAGCATCGGGAGGAAGATATAAAGATGTACTTTAAATTCTCACCCATAGATTTCGAAAAAATATCTTAAAAGAGTGGAGTTTAAATTAAATTTCGGTGACCTCCATTATGAAAGATTAATGGTTTTAAATGGGAATTTCGCCAAATTAGCCAGCTATCGCCAATTTGGCTAACATTTGGTGCTGCTGTGGTAACCCTGCATTAATATTTTAAAAAAATTACTCATTTCAATGAGGCGGTCCTACCGGAATAGTGAGGGACACACAGAGACTTGGATTTTATATAAATAGATAGATAACATTTATGCTAATATTTAAGCCCATGTGCGCTCTATCATTGTTTACTCAAACAAAATAATTATCCAAAATTTCCAAAAGATTTTCCTTTTCTTTTTTTAAAATTATTATTAAATGCTTGCTGTATCAATTTTAATGACTTGTTGTATAATATATATATCTATATATAAATATATAAAATCTTTTAATAACAACCAATGAGAATTTCCGATTAGTACAAAATCAAAATATTCAATCAAAAAGTTTTCGGAAAGAAAAAGTCTTAGGAAAGTTTTGCATGTTTTTGAACGGCATATTTTATTATGGAATTTAAATAAATTGTAGCGTTTCTAAGGTCATCAAAAACAACGTATTTCCTCGTAACTTTTTTACAATACATTTCGAAAATTTTCATACAAAATAAAAAAAAATATATATATACATATTGTTTGAAGATGATGTGAATCAGTCTTCTTCACTTTTCATTTTTTTTCCTGCCTTTGATTATAAAACTATTTTTTCGGAATATAAAATAATTATTGCTCAAATTAACCAAAAAAAAAGGAAGTTTCGATATTAAATAAAGCTTAATATTAGGATCGCCAGAGAGTCCTCTTTTTGTGTGTGTGTGTGTGTGTAGATTGAGTAATATTTAACTTATATTTTGAAAGATTAGTTTTACATAGAAATTAAAGACGGAGACAAAAAAATAAAAATCTAAGAAGACTGATTCACATCATCTTCAAATAATATATTTTTTATCTTTTCTAAATTTACTGTAAAGTTACTATGAAATAAGTTGCTTTTTTATGTTATTAGAAACTTTACAATTTATTTTATATCCAATGAAATATGAAGTATAAAAAATGTAGTATCTTAAAGTATTCAAAATCCTGCAATACTTTCCAAAGATATTTACTTTTTTTTTTCTTTTTTTTTTCGCAAAAATTTTAAATTTAATATTTTTATCTTGTTCTAAAAGAAAATTCTCTATCTATTTACTAAAGTATTTTGTTATTTAAGCAACAAATAACAAATCTTAAAACTGATACAACCAACATGTGATAATCTGTATAAATAAATATTTGGAAATTTTGAATATTTGATTTATTTGGGTAAACAAGGATAGTGCACACATGGGCTTCGATATTTTCAGAAATGTTATATTTACTATAAAGAAGTTTTAGCAAAAATATCTAGTCAATTATTTTCTAGTAAGCACAGCATGTTTTCTCTGCTATTTTTTTTATGCGACAACTATTGTATAATTAGAGTTTTCTTAGCATAACACACTGTTTATTTAAAGGAAATTAATAAACTCACACACGATATTTTGTTAAACTATACTTTAATATGTACTGCAATTATTATTTTTTTAATTCATATTAGAATTTATTTTTTTAATTTTACGTTGAATTTTCATTACAAACACAGACTCCATACTGCATCAATCTAAATCTACTAAAAGCTGCATGCAATATTTTCAAAGTACATTTATTGTTAGTGTTTAAAATGAGTTTCAAAGCTTAAATATTTTCCCGTTTATTTTGTATTTGAGCAGAATTTCTTGAAATTTTTGGGTATTTATGCTAATATTTACTTAACAAAAACTCACAAAAAATTTATTTTCATATCATTTTTAAGTTTAGAATAAGGCCTTTCTTATGATAGTTATTAAATATCTCTAGAGTAATTTGTTAATTTTTTATTAATTTTTTAAAAAAGCTCCCGCTTAGTCAAAAAAAGCTAATTTTATTTTTATTTATCATTTTCTAAAGATCTACCAGTCGTATGATTTTGAGCTTTTAACAGCTAAAAATCTGTATATTTCACATTCTCTAAAAAAAAAGATTATGAAAATATCTTAATTAGGTATGTGTAGATGGCATTTTTAATAAACACAGAAAGCAAAATTAAACATTTGTTTTCTTTTCAAACGGGAGAAAAAGAGGGAAGGTCAGTGAGAATTGTCTCGTAACTGAAGTCGTCAATCTAGTTTTCTCCGATGCCTACTTGAAAAGGAATCTAGAATCCGTGAGCTATTTGCCGAGCTCTTCGTGGTAGCACTTAATCTGTGTATCGGAAAAAAATTTCGGGAAACATGTAAATTCGACCTCGGGTTCTTCTCGCTTCGGAAGGAACTCGATGTGCTTGTGGTAGAGCCCCTGATCTGAGCGCAGTAGAGGAGAATGGGATGAAGCACTGTCTTGTATTGTCTGACTCAGACAAGAACACGCACTAGCGTCTCATTCCTAGATGGTTCCCTATGGAAGGACGAAAAGCGGGAAAGTCGTTTTTTAGCTGGGGCGGTGTGCAGAAGCGGAGGCATGTGTTGACAGAATTGAGATTTGTTTCAAACTTTGTTTTGTTATAAGCTGTTTTGGACTGAATACCAGTATCTCTGTGGTATGTCTTTGCTCTCCTATTAGGTAGATAGAGATCGAATCCAAACGGGGAAGAATTTGAAAAAATTCGAAATTTTTACTTTTCAATATTTATTTAAATTGTGAAAAAAAGTTTGAATGAAAAAAATCCAAAGTTTCTACTTTTAAAATTTAATTAAGTTAAAAAAATCTTTTTTTTTAAACCACCAAGCACTTATAATAAGGATTCATAAACCATTTATTTAAATTGTAAAAAATAGTTTGAATGAAAAAATACAAAGTTTCTATTTTAAAAAATTTAACAAAGTTAAAAAAATCATTTTAATTTTAAAAACTCAATTTTTTTTTTATCATTGAGCACTGAAGTTTGGTGCAGCTTCTAGGGATATGATCCGAAATTTTGGAAAAGATTCCAGCCTTTAAAATACTTTTCCTTCGAAGTTGATGTTATGACTTATCATCAATTCCTTTTAAAAAATGAAATAATTTAATGCATAATTTCTGTCACTAAAACTTTATTTACAAAGAAAAGGAATGTGTGCTCTAATATTTACGCTAGAACCAAAATATTATGCCATGATTTAAAAATATAAATGAAAAGTACAAAATTATATTTTTATTTATAATAATTCAGGTATAAGCAATAATACCAAAATATTATGCCGTGATTTAAAAAAATAAAAAATAAATAAAAACTACAATTTGTTTTAATACATGTATTTTGATTTTAATAATTATATGACATTAGCAATTGAATTTGATAAAATATTTTAATGAGTTCTTATACAATGATATCTAAAATTTATTGAAAATTCTATCAATTGAAATTCTCTAAAGTTAAAGCCAAAGCGATATAGGTAAGCGTCTTATCTTAAATGGGAGAGGTGCGCGCAAGATTAAAGGCGAGGTCATATCAATCAAGGTCGCACGCCACGTAGCGGACGGAGTGAACAACAGAAAGATGCCTAACTGTTTTATTCTTTATGGATAATCTATTAATTGCACATCTATGAAATAACTGCGCAAGCGACAACATCGTGTTTTCATTTGTTTGTAGCATTTATATTCTGAGAGTAATAGAATGTTCTATTAATTTTTATTCGTGTTTTTTGACTTATTTATTATAGTTAATTATTTAAAAAAAAAACAGTTCTTTTTTAGAACTAATATTATTCGTTAAAATGGCAAAATGTTGGCAATCTAATAACTCTAGTTTTCGAAATTGTAAGAAAATTATTTTTCTTATAGAATTCATATGTTTTTTTCCAAAGAGCAAAACAAGTTAGTTACGTATTTTAACTTTAATTTATTTAAAAAAAATAAAATATTATTTGATACATATTATAAAATGTTGTTGATTTAAATACGCTTGATTTTAATTATTTTCTTTTAATGAAATTAAAAATGACGCATAAAAATTAGTAAGTAGTTAATGTGTAAAGATTGAATTTTGTAGTCTTATTTTTTACTCAATTCTTGATGTGCTAAAGTTATAAAAAATTATATACACGGTTCTATTCCAGATGAAAATAGAATGTTTATCAAGGTTTAGAATATGTATAGAATTTAATAATAAATAAAATATTCAATTTTAAGTCCTTTTCTTCGTTTATCAAGCGCAGACGATACATCGAAAACTTATTCCAATATTCTTTTGATCGTATTGTATTCATGTTATTTAAATTACAAATAGTTCATTTATTTAATTTAAAATTCATTTTATTTTATATTCAGAATCACTTTAATTTAAAATGCTTGCATTAAATGTTGTGCTATTAAACGAGCAAGTATTGTTAATTTAGTATTTGTTTAAATATTTTGCGAGTCCAGTCAATAACTGCAAAAATTTTCCTAAAATCGCCAGATTAGATTTTTTTTTTCCTTGAAGCAGACAAAGCCATTTAGAGAATCCCTGTTAAAAATTCTATTACGAATTTCAGATTGTTACTTACTCACAGATGATGATTCTTGTTTGCCAGATATAATGCAAAATATTTTTGTTACAGCTTGTTTTGATAAAAATATGTGTATTTTTAAAAAAGTCGCAATGTCATTTTAGTTTAAGGGCTAAAGGCAGTAATGCTTTCGTAAGCATTAATGCTTTTCTCCCGAAATTAAAATGATATTACGATTTTTTTTTTTTAATGTGAATAATTTTATCAAAACAAACTGTAATAAAAATATTTTGCATTATATCTGGCAAACAAGATTCATCTTCTGTGAGTAAGTAAAGAATCAGAAAATATGCGCAAGAGATGCGCAGATAGTAAATATTCTGTCGTATATGACGTCATACTGAAAACCCGCGTATTTGCATTATTCACTCCATCCACCAGATGGCGCAGCTGTGTCAGTATACTCCAGATTCCAGTATTGACAGTGTACGCTTACTTATATTGCTTTGGTTAAAGCTGGTGCGATAATTCTGTGACCCTCCACTTCTGCACATCACCCCAACGAAAAAAAATGGACTTTCCCAATTTTCGTTCTTCCATAGGGACCCACCTAGGAATGAGACGTTAGTTGAAAAACCCTGAGTAGATTTTCTGCTTTCGGAGGTTCCAAAACTTATAGGGAAAGAAATTCGTCTATAGGAGGGGAAGAGCAGAAAAGCTTACAGTAATTATCGGAATGACCAATTGAAAAAAGAAAAGAAAATGCCGGCCTTCCCTAAATTAAAGTCGACTGACCCGTCACTGACCATGACTTACCTTGGCAACAGTACCGAGCATAGAGATCTGCACGGGCCGGGCTCGGGACTATTTTTATTTGCGGCATTCGGGCCGGGCCTAGTGACTACTCTTTACGGGTTTGGCCGGATTCGGGCCTTACTTTTTTCCGGAGGAATCGGGCCGGGCCTAACTTATTTTTTCTGTACAGAGCCGGGACTGGTTCTTTTTCTAGTCTTCAAGGTCCAAAATTTTCAGTCCTAGTTTTGAGCCAGCCCGTATGAAAATCATTGTCTTGGCGTGACCTGTCCGTTCAAAGGCCAGTAAAATTAGACCTGGCCCAAAGATTTTTGCAAAATATGCCTGCATTTTTGAATCGCCCTTATTCTACAATTAAACATTAACATTTTTTTTTTTTTAAAGAATAGTAAATTTCTACGCTAATTAAAATATAGTATAACGTGTGAAAAGGAATCTGCCTATGACGGAATCCTGTTTTAAACTGAAAAACGTGTTGATGCATGCAAAATTAATATACTAATACCTAAGAAAAGAATATATAATGCATTTACATTTGCTAAGAAGGGAACTTGTCTATAACGCATTTTTTTTTTCTTTTCTATGTAATTGAGTCTTAGAAAATTTTACTGTATAGCATTTTTCAGGTTTTTAGCAATTCAATGCATGGAATATGGATAAACAATATTAATGATAACTGAAACATTTACATAGAAGAAATAGCGATTAATTAAAAAAAATAAATATAAACCAAATATTATAAATATTAACCAAATCGACGTAAAAATCAATGTTTTGTAGCAATTCACTCGGGCCGAGATTTTAACTTTTTTCCGGGCTGGTCTCGGGCCGAATTTTTAACTTTTCTACCTAGCCGGGCCAATATTTTTATTCTATGGGCCGGGCCGAAATTTTTTTCTATGAGTCGGGCCGGGTCCGGGCCTGGAAATTTCGGTCCGTGCAGACCTTTACCGAGCAAGACCAGTTCCAGGGTCTTTCTTGTCAGAGCCATTTAGTAAAGCAGTATTTTATTTCCCAAACCCATCTCATTACTGTACAGGAGATGGGCAAGATCACGTTTAGCATTAAACTTTTGGACGCTATACACTGTAAAAAAAAAAAAAAAAAAAAAAAAAAAAAAATCTGTAAAGTTATTAAACTTTTTCTAGGAAACTGGGATTCCTAGAATTTTTTATGTTACGGCAACTACAAAAATTCCTGTAACAGCGTCTGTTACAGGAATTTTTCTTGTGGCCGTTACATAAAAATTTCTAGGAATCCCTAACTTTTTTTTTAGTTTCTAATTGCACTTTTTTTTTTAATTCAGACTTTTAAAACTGTATAATTATGTAAAACCGAAGAAGCTTAAACTATTTTCAAACCTATTCACATCAATTTGATAATACTTAAAAAGAAAAAAATCTTTCAAAAATCTATTCAAGCCTTATTTACAAGGATAAACAGCTTCTTAGACTGCTAAAAAAATTAGTACTGCTTTGTATTGTAGGACTTTTAGAAAAGATATCTAGAAGCATTCTCAGATTGAACTTTTTTAAAAAGGGGTTTAAAATGTTGAAAATAATGCCCCTTGTAAGAACTTTACTAATTACCCCTAAAGACTATTTATTCACGAACTATAAATTCGGGAGAAGATCCCCCTAGGGTCTTCTGAACTTTCCCACGCTAAGAGGAATCTCATAAACTCATAGTTCATCTCTGAACAAAGCTATGGTGCCGTCGAGTCTGCAAATATGAATGGAACTGGCAGTACAATTTCGTTCCGGCGCTAACTTAACATTCCATTGAATTGCACAGAGAGCAGGTGTTTCAGCCGTCCAGTAAGTGAGCGGTGGCAACGGCTGAGGGGGAGAAAAGACGATTTCTCCTAGGGCGGCGAGCTACAGCCTTCGAGAAATAGGCGGTGGCATCGGCTAAGAGGGAAAAAGACGAGTTTTCCCTAGGACCGGGGGTTTTCAGCCTTGGAGAGAAGCGAGGTGGCAACGCGGGAGGAAGAGAGAAGGATTTGAGAAGTGAGAGAGCGAGGACGCTGGCGAGGAGGTCTTGCTGGACCTAGTGGTGAATGAGCGAAGAGAGGAGGTGAGATAGATGGTCGTCCGACCAGTCTTTTCTCCGATTAAAGCACTATATCTGTGGAAGCAGCCCGTTGATGGAACTTTTTATCCTGTAAAAATGACGAGAACCCAAACCAATATTGTTTAACTTGTAAATATTCATAATTTAATCGAGACTAAATAAAGGACTTAGATTTTGATAACTTACGCTACCATAGACTCTTGTCCAGTGATATCTAAGTCCCTACACCCTGTATATAAGGGAATTCTATTCCAAGAGAAAGTGGGTGCAGAAGAATTACAGGGACATTATTTTTGAGCTTTTTTTTATCAATCACAGGGAAATGACCATTGTCCGCTCCCATCTTTCTCTCCAACCTAGACCCATATGTGATTACTTAAAAGACTTGCCCATTCTCTGATTATCTGCAATTTATTTATTTATTTATTTTACTCATTTGTGTACCCCCCCCCTTTTCAACTCCTAAATTTTGTCTAAAATTCTTCGACTTATACACGAGTATATACGGTATTTTATGGCTGTACTAAATTTAAATTTGTCACTTTATAGTCTATTCACGAAATCAATTTTATTCATGAATGCACAAAATTTAAAGGCATTTTCAGATACCAAGACAGGGTCATACAAAGGAAACTTGGAATCGGGGTAAATTCTTGGTTGTAAAATCACAGTCGAAAGTCCAAAATGTACTCCAAAACCTGGGAAAATGATCAGTTATTGTGTGAATTTCAAGCAACCGCTATTATGTGCATGCGTTGTGATCGTGGTGTCGTAATGAAATCAAACTAAAACCAAATAAACAACTCTTCAAATACACAAAAGAAAAAAAAAATATTTAATAGATTACAACGACCATTTGAATATATATATATATTTTTTTTTTTTAATAAAACGACGTTGCTAGTGGATTCGAGCCCCTCGACACATGGCCTTTTACTATCAATCGATTAAACATTAGATTGTTTCCTTTTTCGCGTTCGTCTTTTATTCTGTAATCGATTTTCATGGGCTACATGATCAGTTGAAGACCTCGATTTTCATAGCCTACATAATCAGTTGAAGACCTCGATTTTTGCTTTGCAAGAAGATTTTCATTTCGGCGTCGCTCTTTGGCTTTGGATTTTTCCATATCTGATAATTTGTGCCAACCCATTTTATATCTTTTTCAATTTTTAACGATTTTATGCCTTTCGATTACCTATTCAAACAATTTTTAACGATTTTATGCCTTTCTATTACCTATTCAAATAAAAATTCTTCTAAAAGTAAAGAACATCGTTGAATTTCGTTAAAAAAAAATAAAATGCGAGCATCATTTGATCGTATCCTCGACCGAAAACAACGACCATTTTTAAATGGTTAAAAAAAGCCTGCCGGCTCGACCTGCAGGCGCAGGTATATTTCAAAGTCAAGTACTAATTTCACCAACGAAAACTAAATCAACATTAGAGATTAACCCAGTTTAACAATTTTATCTGTCCGCTTTTCATGAGTTTTTAATTTCATTTTTCCGTAAGAGCTTGGTTTTATCAGAATCGTGGTAATACAATAACTTTTCACTTTTTCCGTTTTTTATCCCTAATTAGATTATTTTTTTTTTGTAATCGGACCCACAGTTAAGGTTATATATAGTATATAGATAGATAGATAGATAGATATAAAAGGTTACAACAATAAATTAGTTTTTATCCAAACCAACCTCACTAAAATATAGCAATTATAGCATGAGGTTCGATTACGGAAGTTATGAGATTTTGTCGGTTTTCACAAAACCCCTCCCTATTTCCACCCCCTGGGGCCGATTTCGCTCATTTGCAATCCCCGCCGAGATATTAACCATCTCAAAGTTGTTGGCGAGTTTGAAGACGATCCATGCATAATTGCGACTTTTATCGTGCGGACAAAATTTAGTACATACATACATATATATATATACATATCATATGTATATATATATATATATATATATAATTTTTAGGTGGGGGGTGGTTTTGGGTTCCTGGGGTCATATAATGAAAAGTTATGAAGGATTTTTTCAAAAGTCGCACCAAACGACTGCAATATATTTCTTATGAAATCTACCTAAAAAAAAAGAGATATTTGAAAAAGAAACAAGTCGGAAATTGTACATCAAACGTGGCAAATGAGGCGCGTTCGTACTGGAACTAGTTTTATAAATATTAAATCTTGGTACAATAGCTGTTGCACTATGCAAAAATGCATGAATACAAAATTTATTACGTTTCTATATATTAAATTCAGCAATTACGAAAATAATAGGACTCCATTTTAAATAGGGTGTCATCACCATGGCAACCCAGAATCATGACCTACCGTGGGATATCATTGAATTAATGACGTATGATAGGATTTAATAGAACTAAGAAAATTTTTGTTAATATCTTTTTGAGTTTTGATTCGAATTTCATAAATTTTGAAATGACCCGACAAAATTCTACAACAATTCTATACATAAAATTTCAAACCATTTGGTATAATAGTTTTTGCGCTGTTTTATGCGGACAGATGGACAGACGGACTGACCAGGCGACGACTATAAATGCTGCGTATTTAAATCATTACGAACGCACCTAAAAAAGAATTAAATACCGTATATATACTCGTGTATAAGTCGAAGAATTTTAGACAAAATTTGATTATTGAAAATTGGGGGTCGATTTATACACGATGTAGTTAAAAAAAAGAAAATCGCAGATAATCGGCGGATGGGCAAGTATTTTAAGTAATCACATGAGAGATAAAAGCGGACAATGGTCATTTCCCTGTGATTGATAAAAAAAGCTCAACAATAATGTCCCTGTTCTGCACACATTTTCTTTTGGGGCAGAATTCCATTCAATACAGAAGCATGCCTTTTAAAATTTCAATCCCCTTTTCAAAAAGAGTTCAACTCGAGAATACTTCTAGGTATCTCTCCTAAAAGTCCTACAATACTACTATATTTTAGCAGTCGAAGAAGTTGTTTACCTTTGTACATAAAGCTTGAATAGATTTTTGAAAGGTTTTTTCTTTTTAAGTATCTTTGAATTGATGTGAATAGGTTTCTAAATAGTTTAAGCTTCTTCGGTTTTACATAATTATACAGTTTTAAAACGTTGAATCAAAAAAAAAAAGTCTGATTATAGAAACGTAAAAAAGTTTACTAATTTAATGAAATTTTATTATTATTATTTTTTTTTTATCCTCGATTACAAATCATTTTTTAACATAGTACCAGAAATGTGATTCGACGTATACACGAAAATTCAATTTTTTCCAAAATTTTGCTTAAGAATTGGGGAAGAGGGGGGGAGGGCGGTCGACTTATACACGAGTATATACGGTAGTTAAGCTGCCGAGGTTGGAAATAAAAGCAAAAATTTTTGTGAGATAATCATCGATAAAACGCATTGCACTAAGGATTTTGTTAATTCTTAAGGCTGTTTTCAAATCCAAAAGAGCACCTTTATAACATACATTTTAATTTATTTTTGTTTGGAAATGTAAGAAATTAGCCGATTTTGTTGTTCAGAAACTATGTCATCAAGCTATTTTTTCCGGTTTTTTTTTTTTTTTTTTTTTTTTTTTTTTTATCAAACACAATAGATTTTCAGAAAATAGTGTCAAAATTGACGCTTTGAACCGAATTTCAGCGTGAAAGAAGAATAACCACTCAAGAAAGGGCGAAAAACGTGTTTGTCACGTGATTAAAATCACATACAACTCAATAGGTAATTTACTGATCTAAAAATGGAAAACACGGCTCGATGCTAAAAAATAATAAAATGAATCGTAGGAGATTTTTTTTTCTTTTGATTAGGAGTATGAACCCTAGAAGAAATGGGAAAGCATTTCTCATTTTTCTGTACAGCAAATGATATTTTAGAAAGTGTTCTCAAAGTTTGCATTTTGTACTAATTTTCGAGACATTGGAGGAAAGGTCATCTTCGGCTAAGAATGAATATATAACATTTAGTACATCAGGATATATGATATTTATAGAACAAAACGCTGTTTTATTCAGTACCACTAGAAAAGGAATAGCTACAAATTTCAAATAAAAATAATTTGTGAATGCGTTTTAAAAAATCGAGATTTTTCCTTGCAAAGGAAAACAAGTTGGAAATTCCTCGTCAAACGTGGCAAATGAGGTGTGTTCGTACTATAACTATTTTTATAAATATTTTTGATCGCATATTGTATTGAATGTATATTTTAGTGCACTTCAATAATTGCATATCCATTTCATTCTGTTCGGAAGGCTGTAATATCATTAAAATGCACATGAAATATTTTTTCCCATTGGCCGTCATATAAATGGAAAACTTTTGACTGTTCCTGTCATTAAACTATACATCCGACTTTCATAAAATTTGAAATGACTCGTCAAAATTTTGCAACAATTATATATTTAAAATTTCAGACCATTCGGAATGCTGTAACATCATTAAAATGCACTTGCAATAATTTATTCCCATTGGCCGTAATGTAACGGAAAAATTTGACTGTCCCTGTATTTAAACTATACATCCGATTTTCATAAAATTTGAAATGACTCGACAAAATTTTGCAACAATTATATATTTAAAATTTCAGACCATTCGGTCGGGTAGTTTTTGCTCTGTTATATGCGAGCAGACGGACAGACGGACTGAACGACGACTGTAGGTGCTACGTATTTATATAATTACGAACGCACCTAAAAAATGAGAATACCCTTATCCCTTATGCATTTTTTAAATTCATGAATCATTCGAATTTTATTTTTTTGACATGATTCTCATTATCTATTATTAATATGCTGCTATAACACAATATAAAGCTGTGTAAATAATAAAATTCAATTGCAATTTAAAAATATATATATCTACAGATTTTAGGGCCACCAACTCAGCAGGCCCTTAGCCTTGCCTTAATCTGGTTCTATGTTTGAGGAATATTTAGAAAACTTATTTTGGAAATAAAAGTTATTTCTACTACCTAGGTAGAAGAATAAGTTTGAGAATCTTTCTTTTTTTAAGAATAGCACAAATACCTTTCATAAATTCAGTTTGGTGTCAAGAGAGGCAGAAGCTTATCTTATTATATTGGATTAAGATAACACTAAAATGTCAAACGAAGGGATTAAGGGTACTGAGATAGCAAACAATCTGAGGCAATACTAGAAAAGGAATCTGGAAATCGCTGCACACAATAGACTTTCAAAAGAAGTGCTAATTTTTCTAAATTTTCAAGACAGGTATTTGAAATTCTTATGGCAAGGTCAACTGGAAAGATAATCCACGCAGGTGAGAAGATTAAAGAACAATAATAAGAGGCAGACACTTCTTTCTTTTGTTTTGGTTCCAAAAACGATTTTTACAATTTTCAAGACATTTTTATTTAATTTATTTTAATAACGCATACTGGACAATCGCACCATAAAATATAATAAATAAAGACACAATATTGCTTACTGGTACACAAAACACGAACTTTAATAAGCTAAAAATTAACTTCTACGTTTCGAGCTGTTTCTACAGCCGTCTTCAGGAAAATAGGATGGTAAAAAGGCTCAAAAATAAGAGACGAAAGCTTCCTGCGCAAGAAATAATTAGTCAAAACTTGACCAATGATTTGAATGCAAAACTGTAGTGTTGCCATCTAATGAAAATAAATAATTATTAATGAAGTGAGATCAAATGAATCAAAAAGGTCGATTAAAGAAATCACGAGTGGCCGTCATCTACACATGAGGGACAAAATCGACCTTTTTGATTCATTTCATCTCACTTCATTAATAATTATTTATTTTCACTAGATGACAACACTACAGAATTATTCGAATCATTGGTCAAGTTTCGACTAATTATTTCTTGCACAGGAAGCTTTCGTCTCTGATTTTTGAGCCTTTTTACCATCATATTTTCCTGAAGACGGCTGTAGAAACAGCTCGAAACGTAGAAATTAATTTTTAGCTTATTAAAGTTCGTGTTTTGTGTAACAATAAGCAATATTGTGTCTTTATTTATTAATTTATTTTAATTGTTTCTCTAGCTAGAATACTTATATGAATGTAGAAATAAATATATGTAACATTAAATCTTATGTCATTATAAAATAATAAAATATTGATTATACCCAATACAAAGCCAAAACTTATTTTAAAAAATTAGCTTCGAAAATTACGTAACAAATTTGGATGACACCGGAATTAATGGGCCCAGTGGTTCTGTCAAGTTAGTGCATATATTGCATATTAATCACGCGCTAATCTATGAATAAGAATTTTTACTGATTACCCAGAAAAACAATCTTGGCTATTTTGTGCGCCAAACAGTATTGTAAACAGGATTTTGTTTCGGGATGGGAGGGGGGGGGGAGGGTTGAAAACTAAGATCTTACGTGAATTTTTGAAATTGGGATAATTGCATCCTTCGTCAAAAAAAAAAAAAAAAAAAAAAAAAAAAAAAAATGGGAATCCATTTGAGTCATGTCAGTTCTAAAAATCATCATATCTAACATATTCAGTTCCAACTGTTTTCGATATACTAAAAGAAATGAAAAGAAGTCTACAAACTATATTGGAAATAAATTAAGTTTTAATATCTTACTAAATATTATAAAACTCTCAAAATGGTCATTATAATATGTAGAAATGTTTTAAAAATTAAAATAAATTTTTACAAAATACAATAGAACCTCTTTTATCCGAAACTCTTTTAACCGAATCTCTCGGTTAATCGAAATCCAATTTCAAAGCTTTTTTTCTACTATCACATTCCTTGTGTGCAAATGCATTTTGAAATGTTTTTTTTTTTTTTTTTTTTTTTTTTTTTTTTTTTTTTTAAACTCTCATGTTCCTTGTGTGCAAGCAGTCCTTTCCGAACTACGAGAACATATAAGTATTTTCGACCCCTTTATTAGAGTTCCTTTGAATTTAACGCTAGCTTCCGTAAGCTATGGGGAGAAACGAAGAAACAATTAGCAATTCTGAAGCTTTAGAATGTTTTTCAAAAGGTTTGGCATGGCTCGAGCAGCAAAAAGATTGGTGAACTAATAATATTAAAAAACTCCGTGATAGGGTTTCAAAGTAAAGGCAATCGAAACTGCGACAAACAAAACATTTTTTCAAACCCTTGTGATATATGTAAAAGGTACTTAATTTGAAAAATAAAATTCAGGTAATTTATCTTTGTTCCTACTCTGTTATTGCTTTATTTTTATTAAGCACTTGTTACTACAATAACAAAAGTTGCATGCATTTCTCCTTAATCTTAAAATTGAAGCATTCTCGATTATCCGAAAATTTCGATTTTCCGAAAGAGGACCGATCCCAATTACTTCGGATAATCCAGGTTCTACTGTAACTAGATATTCGATCACATGACAGTGTTCTTGACAATAAAAGTAGTATATTTTTGTCTTTTGAATAAATTCATTTAAAGGCTTTTATCTGCTTCCGTTTTTAACAATGCTATAAGAACATTTTTTATAACAACATATTAAAATTATATTTCAAGTTCGTTCTACAATCACTACATTTAAATTTTTTTTTTTAAATCGCTAAAAAAATTATTACATTGAAATTTTGCATATTTGCGGCAGACTTTATTAAATTGTTTATTATTTATTAATTTATTCATTATTAATTAAATAATTATTATTATTATTATTTTAACAAGGGGAAGAGGGGATTATATTTCAAAATGCCGAATTATTTTGTTAAGAGAACATAACAATCTAATTCTGTAGTATTTATTAGTATAAATATGTTTTCCCCTAATTTTACTTTCCCATAAAATTATATATTATAGAGGGCAGGTCTAGGAATCGCCCCCTTAGCACACACATATACCTCTTTTCTTCTTTAGGCCACTGCGTGTAACCTTAATTTTGTATTTGATAAAATAAAATAATAAAATTTCACAGGTAGCATGGTATATAATTAAAATCTAAAAAGGCAATTCAAATTCGATAATTTTACTTTAGCCGTGCGCAAACATCCAGTACCCCCCCCCCCCCCCCTAGCCATTAGAAGATTTACTTTTCTTAAATTAGAAACAAATCATTGGTGTTAAAAAAAAAAAAATGCCCTAGTTTATAGTAATATTTCTTATTATTTTCTTCCCTTTTTTCTTTATTTCACATAAAATGAGTAATTAATTTTTCTATTGATAAATAATATATCTTGATAAAATAAAAATAAAAGTAAAATACATATACACTTCAAAATAGTCTAAATTACAAATCGCATTAAATTACTTGTCTCTCTCAGCTAAATTAATATTTACATTCAATGAAAAAAAAAAAAAAAAAAAAAAACAATTCCTCTAAGGGGAAAAAAAAATGAATTATAAAGTTTTAAATTTAACTAAGAGATGGCAGCACTTGTTTGAATTTTTGCTTTGAAGAAGTTGGGGGCTGGTTGTTAAGTGGACACGTGCGTCTAGTTCAGAGAAAAGTTAGTAAACAGTAGACGCTCTCGTGTGAAAGACAGTGCTATTTCTCAGAGAGTTGTGCTATAGTGTTTGACGTATTTTGATTTTTTTGACAAGATATAAAGTGTATAAGTTCTTAAAAATGGCTGAAGGTGGATCCGTATATCAAGATAGAGTAGTATGCAGATATTTTTTGTCTGGAACATGTTATGAGGGTGACTCATGCCCCTTTTCTCACGAAACAACGCGCTGTGTACCTGATTCCATCTGTCGTTATTATTTAAGAGGTCATTGCTTTTTTGGTTTCAATTGCAGATATGATCATATTCTCTTGAATGACAGAGACTCAGTGAGTCAGAATGAGAGACTCGCTGAGAAAGCTGTGAGTACATCTCACATTGAAAAATGCAAAAAAGAAATGGAATTTTCAATCGCAATAGAGCGCAGTTTGGACAAAACTTGTGGGATATGTCTGGATGTTATTTTAGAGAAAGAGCCTGAATCAGAGCGCAGGTTTGGACTTCTTGAGAAATGTAATCACGTTTATTGCTTCAATTGCATCAGACAATGGTGGAATTCCATGCCGTATCAAAGTCACGATACTTTAGATCCAGTAGTTACCCGGGCTTGCCCTCAGTGTCGCCTTGTATCTGACTTTGTAACTCCGAGTCTCTATTTTCTTGATGCAGGGGAAGAGAAACAGAAATTCATCAAACAGTATAAAGAAGCTTTAAGCAACATGCCTTGTAAATATTTTAAGCAAGGTGATAGTATGTGCCCTTTTGGAGGTGCCTGCTTTTACTTACATGCAAGGCGAGATGGTACTAAAGTTGAGCTTCCCCTTCCTATTGGAAGGATTAGACAAAATCAAAATAATGAGTTAGATTCCATTGAAAGAATCACTTTAGAATATGGAGAAGAAATTCCTCCGCTAGACACAAATCTGATGTCAGAGACAGACGACGATTCGTCTAATATCAGTGAAAGTTCTTATTTTAGTGACTATTCTGAAACCACGCGAAATCAAAATGCTAATGTAGATTCCATAGAAAGAATCTATTTGGAGTATAGACAAGATTTTGTTGAGCTAGTTTCAAATTTGATCTCCGATACAGAAGACGACTCATCTGATACCAGTGGCAGCTCTTTTAGTGTTTATTCTGAACCATAATACTTTAAAACTGTTGAATTGGGAGTGACATGTTATTCTGAAACTTTGGTGCCTAGAATGCTCATATATTATTATATTTATTTAGTTTCGCACATATTGATGATAAAATTTAATCTCGATACGCAGTTGGATGTTTTTAAATATGTAAAATTATTAAGCATCATTAATTTGTGACAAAAACCAAGATAACAAGTCAACGAAAAAAATTCTAAAGATTATATCTAAGACGGTGACAAAATGTGGCCAATACACAATCTAAGTATAAAAATGTTATGCGAAAAAAAATGTTAAAAAGTTGTCGAAGTAGAGGTAAGAATATTTAATTAACTTGAATAGGGTTGTTTTCTTTCTCTTATTTTAAATTAAACGTTCCATAAGTATTACTTATAATAGCTACTATTACTTTTGTTTCTGTATTTCATTACTAATATTATTTTATGCTAATATTACTTTTTACATTTTTATTATAATATCACATATATGTAATATTACTATTAAAATATTTTCGTTCAATTATTCTTTTTCAGCAATTTTATATTAAAAAATTACTGAAATCATAAAATATATAGTGTGAACATTAAAAATTCCACAATCTTACTTAAAAGGCGACTAATGTAATGAAAAAGATGTTACAAGTTTAAAATATACATTTTATTTAAAAACTTCTTAGTACTTTCAAACCTTCCAGGTTCATCATCAGAGAATATCTTGATAACTAAATGTTGTTTATTTATACAAATACGTCACTTTGTTTTGAAAAGGAGAGAGCCAAACAGAATTTTCAAAACAGAGTGACACATTTGTATAAATAAACAAAATTTAGTTATCAAAATATTCTCTGATGATGAACCTGGAAAGTTTGAAAGTACTAAGAAGTTTTCAAATAAAATGTATATTTTAAACTTGTAACATCTTTTTCATTACATTAGTCGCCTTTTAAGTAAGACTGTGGAATTTTTAATGTTCACACTACATATTTTATGTTGAAGGAAGGTGAAAAATTGTGTTTCGTCTTATGATATTATTATTTACTGTAATCATTGAAAATATTCTGTCCTTAAAGATCTTAACGCTTAAATGCCTGGTGTTGCTTTTCGGCAACATACCCAATTTAGGCTCTAAAATACTATTAGAATAATATTGAAGTTATAATGCCTAATGTTGCCAATAAAATACATTCTGAAAATATTATTAAATCGATTTTCAACATGTAGATGACAACATTTGTGCTGTTTAAGAATAAAGATAAATTTATTTATTTTTTCAATTGTTGCTACTTGTTCTTTTTGTTTTGTTTGGAAGCTTGCGAAATACCCTATTTTGACCTGCAGTGAGCAAGTAAAATTTATTTCTTATAATAGCTCCTAAAATTCTTGTGTGTTTAATATTATAAAATTTTATCAAGGGAAATTATTTTTTCAATTAAACACCAGTATTGTCGATTAGTAACAAACTGTTTTTTAGCCGTAAACTATACTTAAAACAAAATATGATTTTTTTAAGTATTTTTCCCATGATTTATTTAAAAAATGAAAGCCTAAAAACATTATTACAATAATTTTTGAAAAATCTGGCATTTAAGGGTTAAGCGATTAAATCTGTAAATAATATTGTTACTTAACAATTCATATTCTATTTATATTGTAACGGAATATAATGTGTGCTACAGGTTTGCCAGAGGTAAATTTTCCTTATTTTGTTCTCCACTATTTCTAAATAATCATCATAGTGGAAATTGTCTGCTAATATTCAAGGTAGATTATTATTGTTTGTTGATTGTGATTGATAAATTTACACACACACACACACACACAAAAAAAATGGTTTATCTGTGACAACCCTGAATTTCTTATAAAAGTGAAAAACGTTTTAATACACATATCATGTCGTAAACTAAAGTGTAGTTTAAAGTTTCTTTCAATAGATGAAACTTTGATCCATCTTCTTATTTCACATGTTATATCACTTTTCTTAAGATTAAAAGAATTTTCTATGTAATTTGTAATTCATTTAAACGATTTGTATGCAAAATAATGTTAGTTGCAATGTGAAACCCTTTTGTATGTTTTGAGTGAAAACAGAATTATCCGTATGTGTTTTCCCTTCAAACTTGTAAATGAATAAATTTCGAGGAAAATAAAAAATATGGAGAATTTAATGAATGTTTGCTTATTTTTAGTACAGTATTTAGGTATAGTATTTAGAAAAGTATGTATTAGAATACAGTTTTTAATAGTTATTTTGTTACAAGCACATACTTGAGGAACTGGAAGCAAGTGTTTTAAAGAATTGCTAGAATCTTCTTCCATTTAAGAAGTTTTTCTCTAATCCAAATTGGCTTTCTTATACATTTTTTAAATTCATTTTTGTTCATAAACGCATGCAGTTGGCAAGTATTCTTATTCAGAAACTTTGTAATCGAACAGTTTTTTAAACTTTTCGGTAAAGGTAGAAGATTCTTCCGAAAATACTGTCAAGTTTGGTGTTTTGAACCGAATATCCTAATGCGACAGCACGGAAAAAAACAAAATATGACCATGTGAGACAATAATAGCGTATAACTCAATATGTTATTCATTTATCGAAAAATGAAAAACTATTCGATTACAAATTACTTTAAGAATGATTTCTGAAATTGTCATGCTTTTACAATTAGAAATGAGTCAGAAGATGTTTTAGAAATTTTCGCTTTTTTTATTTCTGTGAACTTCATTAATGAAAAAAAATAAGCAATGGATTTTCTTTTCTTTAATAATTTACTACACTTTTAAAATATAAAGTTGAAGTGTACCACGTACATTTTTGTTTCATATAATGTTATACAAATATAACAATGCTTTTAATTAACGATTTAATTATGTATGATTACTTAATAATTTCGCCAATCTTTTATACAAGTTACACATTTTACAAAAGCTTTTCATTATGCACTAATACACTTAGAAAATATTATCTTTTAACTTTTTTATTTAGTGATATTAAATACCATATATAACTTTCTTGCTGAACTGTGAGATGGAATTTTCCACTTGCAAAAGATTTTCAAATTATTTTCTAATTCATTTACAAGAGACAATATAATAGATAGGTATCATTTTCTTAAACAGGAATTATTAATAGCTGGCGTATTCAAAATATCATTTTCCTTACTCCTAAAGCATTACAGGTGGGTACAAGACAAATTACTTTGAGAGTGCGCGGGGGGGAGGGCAGAGGATGAGAAAAGACTGCTAAAAAAGGCTAAATCGACTGAAAGTTTAAGTTATTGATACATGATGTTCAATAATTAAAAATAATTGATAGTTCCAGAATTAATATTCAGTTAGATTAACTCTCTAACTACTCAAAAAAAAATCTATACAAAAATTACCATTTGAGATTATTGGACTCGTATTTAGATATACAATGTTACAATAATACGAATGAACTATACTGATGTATAATGAGTATATTTAATGATACAACATAATCCACACAAAACAGAAAGAAAAATTATATTGGATGGCACTAAAATTCATTATGTTTAATTTTGTGTACATGACGTACAAATGAAGAAAGATTGGTTTTGGCTCTAATGGATCTGCCTTTGAAAAATGGGCACTATCATTGCCACCTAGAAAAAAGCTACTCTAGGTCGCAATGGCACTATACACTTTCTTTCTTTTTTTTTTTTTTTTCGATTTCTAATAAAAACTAATGATACCTGTAACATTAGAACCTGTATATTACGGGATCCTGTTTAATATGGAAAATGTTCATTATCACGAATACAGTAATACAATTAGAATAAATTGTGTAACTTCAAGACGAAATCTGTTTATATGTCTTTGCTATATTTTTTTTAAATACAGGTATTTGGTATTTTTATTAAATACTGTAAAACGGAACCTGCTAAGTCGGAATGGCGAAAGCCAGTTTAAAAATGCCTTTGTATTTTCTTTACCGTTTTATCAGATACACCGTTTGTCATTAATATATCGTATTATTTTCGTTGAGACAATGTATTTTTTTCTTTTAAGACAGGACTCTATTATTTATTGATTTTAGTCTAATACATTGCATACGCGTGCCTGCGTATCTGTATGTATACATGATTACGCAGTAAAACTGAATGACAAGGGGGCGGAAAAAAATTCCGATTTAGACAAGTGTTGCTCTTTTTAGCAGTTGCACTATGCCGTAGCATTGCCCGATATTTAGAAATGGCAGTAGTATTAATTAATTGAATTATACAGTGGCATAGCCAGTATCCTGAAATCAAAGAGGTTTTGAGCCATTGTTACTCTTGAGATAAACCAATTTGTTGTGTCGCATGTCCATAAAGATTAATAAATACGTTACTCATAATAACTGACGTAATGAAAATCTCAACCAACTAGTATAAATTTGGCATTTATTTGTTTAAAGGTTTCATAAAAGAGCATCACCTCAGAAAGGGAAAGAAAGTAGAGAGGGAGAAAGAGCAGAAATAGTGCGTAGGGGAGACCGGGGCTATTAATTTTTTATGAAGAAAGTTTTTTATGAAACTTTAACTGTACTGTTAAAAAACAAGCATTTGGCCACAAATACCCGAGTTTTGAGTTTGTAGTTTATGTTTATCGGAAGCCTAAAGTAAAAGGAAAATTGTGCGCCAACCTAACCCGTCACAGGGCAAGTTGCCTATACCTATGGGGTATGTTGGCACACGCTTTATAAATATTTAAATGAAACTCAAATAAGACTCGCAGTTAAGAGAAATCAATTTCATTATTACCAGTAAGTTTAAATAAAGGCATTATCGCCGTACAATGTAAATTTTAAATTATACAGACCTATAAATAATGAATAAAACATTAACACTGAATAACTTCTATCCTACTCGATATCATTTTCAGAGTTACAGCTGTCACAAATAAAAAATCGAATGCCTCCGTTTGAGCAAGCCTCGTGTGCCCAAAATTTTGCATGCCAACCATTTTTCTCGGTGTTTGCTGTTTCTCAAGCTACCAGCACACACTAAACACCGAGCCAACTTGCCCCGTGTTCAATGCGCCTACTAACTAGCCCCATAATAAATTATTTCACAAAAGGGACACGTAACCATCAAAACATAAATAATCTAAGTAAATCACATATGGGGTAGGTACAGTTAATCATATACTAAGAAAAACAGCACAGATTAAATCGCAATTATTAAGGCAATTATTAGAAATTAGAAAAAGAATGAAGCAACAAAAAATTACTTATGAGTGCAAAAAACAGAAAAATCGTATTAAATGTCCACTGCAGGTAGGTAACGCTGCAAAACTACAATGGGGATTGCAAAAAGCAAGAAGAAAGGTACTCTGTGACTGGTTGCGCAATCTATCCACAAACAGGCGATTTATGAGGACTGCACCTTACTTACCCCTGTAGCCAACTACCCCCCGTCTCCCCTACTATTTTGCTGCTATCGCTCCTAACACTCCCTTTAAATAATTTTGTGTTTAAGTAGGGGACTCTATTATGAAGCTTCGAAATACAGTTCACTCTTTTAAATTTTAGGCTGTTTATGCTTTTCCTTACTTTATTTTTTATACATCATACATATATGAATATATTTAACTCAAAGTGTAATTGATCTTATCAGTTTAAAAATATTTTGTGGGGGCTTTTAACCACGAAATCCTTCCTTCACTACGCCAGTGACTTATAAAAACTGATATCACTTTTATAGAAAAATTTGTGAAAACGGAATACTGCTTTAAAAAGTTTTTCATAATTACGCCGAAAAGAAAATGCAGTGGCAGTTTAGCAGCGAATCTAGAGGGCGCTCTTTTTTTTTTTTTTTTTTTTTTTTTTTTTTTGAGGTTGAGGGAAAGGCGACACATACTTACATAAATAATCTACATGCTTCAATACAGTAAAACGTGTGGAAACAGAATCTGTCTATAACGGCAACCTACCGTAAACAAGAAAACACCATGGTCACAAAGGAAGGAACATCTGACAATTATGCCTGTTAAGGAGGCTGGTCACTCAGCTTCGAAATTCTCTTCCGTAATGTTATGTCTGTGGACTTTGGATGCATTCGTCTATTTAAAATACCTTCTCGGGAAATTCACATTTTTAACATCTTATTTCTGTGTACTCTTCTGAAAGGATGTCTCTTTTTTTCTTTGTTTTCAAAATATTTCTGAAATCTACGCTGAATTTAATATTTTATGTGTTAAAAGCGGGCGAACTGTGAGTAAGATTTTAACACTTCCTATAAAATTAAGTCTATACTTTGGAAATATTTTGAGAACTAGGAAAAAAAGAGACATTTTTTAGGAAGTGTACACAAAAAATAGAAGTTAAAAATATTCATTTCCGAGGAGATATTTTAAATATACGAATGCATCAAATGCCCATAGACTTTACATTAGTGAGGTGAAATCAAAAGCTGAGTGACCGACCAGCCCCCTTAAGACAAAAACGTCTGTCTTTTCGTTAGTTTTTAGCAAATTCTTTTTGTCACAGATTTTACTACATGTAAAACAGTATCGTAACATTTTGTTTAAGATGATACATAAGTCATATTTTCTAGTGGTTGATTCATGCAATAAAATCTGTGTTAACGGTGCTTCTGTATAACAAAATGCTGTCTTTAATTTGAAAATGCCAGTCTCGACAAAAGAGTACCCATAAATAACTTTCATGTTGAAGCGGAAACTTATCTAAATCGGGATTTTTTTCCGCTCTTGAATTTATACAGCTTTAATCATTAGAGGCGCGGTTTCCTTAAAAAAGGACACCTAATTTTAATTCCAAAACTGACAAACGGAACCAAGAATATTTAAGTAAAATTTTCCTATTATAATGTACATGAAAATAAGCAAGTTCGGATCTTCTAATAAATTCGTTTATAAATTGCGGTGTCAGTCCATTATTTTATCAGTTTATAAACAGAATTACCCCGGGCCGGTAAGGGAAGATACCACTTCAGTCACGGCAAAAAAGGAAAACGCTAATGTAAAGCCTATGGGGGCGTTATTTTCAAATTTCTCGCTTTGATTTGAATATTTTTGAATGACTTTTTTTTTTTTTTTTGCATAGAATAGCCGGGGACAATCTACAACCGGGCTAGTTTTTACTTTTTCGATTTTGGTTATAGTTTATATATATATATATATATATATATATTAGGATAGTTTCAATTTCAGAACCGGTTCCGAAAGTAAAAGTAATTTTTTTTAAAAAATTTGATACCAAAATCAAAAAAGTAAAAACTAGCCCGGTTGTAGATTGTCCTCAACTATCCTGTGCAAAAAAAAAAAAAATCATTCGAAAATATCAAAATTTAAGCGAGATATTTGAAAATAACTTTCCCATACGATTAACATTATCATCCGGGTCTTTTTGAGTGACTAGTGTGGCCTCTTAACATTTAATCTCATGATTCGGGCTGAAGGAATACCCTAGACAGGTTTTCGCCTAAGTAGACGTTGTATGGTACTTCTTTCAGCAAGACCATGAAAGTTGTGACTAACGAAAGACAGACTATAACGAAATCCTGCTATAACGGAGAAATTGCATGATTCCAGTTAAAGGAAACCCTGCAACTACACCGGGTAAAGCGGAAACCTGACTATCATAAATACCATACATGTGTTTTTGGGTGTATCGAAAACGAAATGTTGATAATATTTTTCATATTTCGAAATAAAATAAAATTATTCTTAAAGAAAGAATAATCTATAATCATTTTCTTATGTACATTTTATTTCTCATGCAGTAAATTGAATATATACTCATTCATATAAATACGTTTTTTTTTTTTTTCATCTGAAAAAGGTTGTGCTCAAAAGTTTTGTGAAAAGCGCAACAACCTGACTTTCAAAAAGTTAAATATGTCCCCCAAGAATGCTTCTAGTGTGAGCCCGACCCGCAGAAAGAAAATTAGATTCATTCAAAGCCGAAAAACGAAATTCGGGACAGGCCGACCCGATATTATAACTCTATTCAACGATCCCGAGGTGTCCGCTATTCAGAGGTTTTACTATATTTGAATATTAAAGAACACACATGTGTTCATTCTTCTATGTAAAACATAAAAATGGTATTAGATGTACAATTTTAGATAATTTTTCTTAATGGTATAAAAAAAAATGATTTAAATCCTTTCGTTGCGGGTTTGGGTCAGATTGCAGTGTGTCATATTGCGGGTTCGGATCGGGTGCGGGTTGAAATATGTCGGGTTGCGGTTTTCCAAAAATTATTTTTGCGGGTTCGTGTCGGGTTGCGGGTCGAGTATTTTTTTTTTTCTTTTTGTCAGTTTCGGGTCAGGTTGCGGTTTGAATTCAAATGGAATGTTCGGGTCGTGTGCAGGACTCTATTCTGCTCGAGCCAGGACTTCAAAACTAAAGTAAACTTTCAAAAGGGACTGGTCCAGAAAACAATTAAACGGGTCAGCCTGCCGACAAAAAAATTAAGCGGGTCGGATGGCCTGATATAATAATTTAAACGAAGCCGATGAAATATATATGAATTCATAAAATTGAAAATGGCTCGACAAAATTCTGCTACGGTTCTATACATTAAATTCTAAACCATTCGGTTCGGTAGTTTTACGCTGTTGTATGCGGACAGAAGGACAGGCGGGCGGACCAGATGACGATTATAAGTGCTACGTATTTATATAATTACGTGTATAAATCAAAGAGTTTTAGACGAAATTTGATTTTTGAAAAGGGGTGGTCGACTTATTACCCGACTGAAAAGAAGGGTTATGTGTTTCACGCGTATCTGTGTATGTGGATTTCTTTATACCCTCGAAACATCCTAACGGCTGGATGGATTTTAATGAATGAGGTCTCTATAGATTCGCCTTAACGGCCCGATGGTTATAGGCTAGGTTTTGTTTTTATAAATTCAAAATTGCCGCCGTAAAATACAGAATGGCGGTACGGACGAAAAAAGTTTTTACGCACCCTATTGAGTGGCATATCATTGGATAGGTCTTTCAAAATGAAGACGATGTTTCATTGACTATTTTACAGTCAGAAGAAGCGTTAAAATTTTATACAACTTGGAAGTTGTGTATTTATTGTGGATCTCTAGCTTTACTGCAACTCTAACCATCATAGACATCTATAGACCTTATCAAAACAGAGTTTATAGATAGGAACTAACAGTTAAACACAACTTAAAAGTCATCAATACAAGTAAAGAAAAAAAATAGGTAAGTAATATAAAAAAAAGTAATATAAAAAAAAACGGTAAACGGAAAAAAGGTGACAGGAAAAAACGGGACCGGAAAAACAAGAGCGGAAAAAACGGGACCGGAAAAAACAAGACCGGAAAAAACGAGACCGGAAAAAAGGTGACAAGGAAAAAAGGTTACAAGGAAGTGTTAAATATTGAACTTGTCGATAAATAAATGCTAAAAACTAAAGTAAAGTTTTTGCATTGTCAGTTTCTTACAGCGTAGGGAGGGGGCAGAGTTAATGGGTGAGTTAGACAATTCTAAGGTTTGGTCCAAGAAAACAAAATTTTAACATATCATTAAGAGAAGTTTAACATGACTTCTACAATGGACAAGCTGATGCTTTCTACGGGAGGGGGGGGGGGGATTAAGGAAATACAATTTATAGATTCTTTCAACTTCATATTCGCGAACGCCAATACAAATATTTTTCGTCGATGTCTACGAATGCTAATATTGAAAAAATTTGAAAATTCGCTTACGATAATTCTAATTAACATCACTACTTGATATTTGATATTCGCGAACGGTAATACCAATATTTTCCGTTGATGTTTAAGAATGCTATTATAAAAAAAATTCCTGAATATTCGCATATGAAAATTCACATATACACTACACTGTAAAAAAAAATCTGTAGGTCTACAGATGTAAAGTTACATGCTTACTAAACTTTCAACTGTAACTGTACGAAAAAAGCTGCAAATCTACAAAACTAGTTTTTGTAAAGCTACAAAAATCTGTAACTTTACAAATGAATCTGCTAAAATTTCAGTAATCTTACTAAACTTTTATTTGTAACCCTGTCTGCAGTTACATGAAAAGTTCTCGGAATCCCAGTTTCCAAAAAAATTCTTAGTAACCTTACAGATTTTTTGATTTTCGGCGCAAAAGTGTGTCTGTTACATGAAATTTTGTTGTTGCCGTTACATGAAAAGTTCTAGGAATCCCAGTTTCCTAGAAAAACTTTAGTAACTTCACAGATTTTTTTTTTTACAGTGTACTACTTAATTTGGACATTATGTGAATAAGAATACTTTCCGTTGATAATTAGAATGCAAATATAGAAAAATGTTGTGAATGTTCGCATACGAGAATGCTCGTTTACATAACAACTTGTTTTTCGACTTACGCATGCATAATATCATATAAACTTTTTTTTTTTTTTTTTTTTTTTTTTTTTTTTTTTGTAAATTTTAAAGAAGTCAGTTATAATAGATTCGATCGGAAAGTTTTATTTTTATTTTATTTAACGCTATTTGAATTTTTTTTATTAACATAAAATTATATTAATAATAATAATAATAATAACATTTTTTAGACTTTCTGAATCACTTATCAATTTATAATTTTTTATTTCCATATCAGTGGCATTACTATTTTCAGATATTAACAGAACAAATAAAGAAAAAATAATAATAAATAAATATCTTTGTTAAGATATGCCTAAAATTCGAAATTAGCATAGTTTGTTACTTTTTTTTGTTGTTGTTGTTATATTAAGCAATTGATTGAAGTCGAATTTTTTATAATTTTTAGTTTCATCATGGAATTTTCAGATATATTATTCTAAACATTTAAATTAAACAAAATAAATTAAAATAAACATTTCTATAAGATACTGGAATTACTGAAAAAAAGCGCATATAGGAAAAAACAAATCGGATAAAAGACCACGGGAAAGTATTCTATTCATTTTATTCTATATTTATTTATATTTATTTTATATTATATTATTTATATTTATTTTATATTATATTATTTATATTTATTTATCTATATTTATTCTATTTATTTATTCTATTTAAAGTATCTATTTATAAATTTGTGTCACATACAGACAGGCAGGTAGACAGACAGACAGACTCACAGACAGACATTTTGTAAAAACATGTTTTTCGGAATCTCTGACCCCTAAAATGTGTAAATCCGTCGAAAACCGAAAGTCGAAAATTCCCCCCCCCCCCCCCCCTCCCAAATCACGCAACGGCATTCTTGTTCAAAGTTCCAAAAAAATATAGAAGCAGATATATTTCTACATTCTCCCTAACAGTGGTCAATTCTTTTTATCCGATTCTTTTCAAATCCACAACATTTCTACAAATATTGCCTAAATCGAAACTTTCAATATTATAGAAATTCATATCAAAATTACAGAATTTTAGCAACATCAAGAAATGCTTAATCACGAGTTCAAACAATGCTTGTAATAAATAGCGGGTAAGGAAGAAATTTATTTCAAAAGTTTCATGTTGCAATGTTGTCTACATTTTGCTTTAAAAATTTAAATCTTAGTATCTATGATATTACAATCATAAATTTACTGTAGATTTATTTAACTTTGATCTGGAAACGTGCTTTATGCCAAACTAAAGCATATCACTTAAAAAAAAGAAGAAAAAAACACCATTTAAAAAAAATCTTTGCTTTAATATAATCGTAGATTTTCTACCATTAAAAGAGATGAATATTACTTTTTGTAAATAACGGTTTGATAGCATTTCTCGTAAAAAGTGTTTCCAGTTAAGGACTTTTTTTTTTTTTTTTTTTCGGTTACAAGGCCACCGATCACATAGGAAAATTAAAACGCAGTCTAATTTATGTTTCGTGTATCTCCAACGAATAAATTGCTTTCCAGTTTTATGCACTAAGTATGCGTCCACTGCCAAAAATTTCTCCTTGTCGTTGTCAGAAATAATTATTTTTATATCAAATTAATATAAAAATTCAAAAACTAAGACTATTTCTTAAAAATCAATACAATTAAGAATACTATTAAGAAATTATATAGAAATTACTATTGGTGAAGTAATGTAATAGAAAAGAAGAATAATACGAAGACTAAAAGCGAAGGTCTAGAAGTAGAAAATGAATCATTATAAAGTCCTTTAAAAAACACAAAAGAAAAATTGTTTAACTGAACCTTTTGTGACAAATCAGGAGGTTTTCCAGGTATTTCAAGATCTATTGCATTCCACAGATGCAATAAGTTTCGTTGAAACACATTCATGGATTTTGATATAGTTTAATAACCATTTTTCTCTCTTTAACCCTAGAACTACCGGAAATTTTACTCAAGTTTTATAAAAACATTCTACACCAGAATTTTTACTTAAAACTATTTAATTTGTTTATTTAACTTATTATTGTCTGATTTATACATTTAGATTGTTTTGAAGAAATTTCTGGTTTGAATAAATATTTTGAATGTACATGTCGGGTCCATTGGACCCTTCTGGTAGACAGAGGGTTAAATACAAAAGGATAGGAATGAAGTTCATATTTACCAGTATATCCTAAAGGTCTTTCTATTTATCTTGCATAGTTTGTAAAAATTACAATACAAGTTTACATTTATGTTACTATACTCAAACCTAAGCCCTTTTGTTACTCAAACCTAAGGGATTCTAGTTTACGCCTGTTGTCCATACCAGCCCCGCCCATAGAGACAATAGATAAGCACAGGATAAAACCCTGAGGAAATCCCTATGTAAAATGTCATATTTTGATGTTAGTAGACTAATCTCAAAATTGTATCTCATATTTATCTATTTTATTACGCCCACAAATCTGCCCATACCTAAATAAAAAGAAAAGTGCCCAGTTAAACAGATGGCATTGAGCTCACGGGCTATTCACACTAATTGTATATTATACTATTATTTAAAGAATAATGCACCTCAAAAAATAAATGAAGGGGGATTAGCCTCCCCCCCCCCTTATATTTAACCAATGAACCTCCAAATCTAATCAGGGAAGCTCCTTAACATAATAAACTGGTATGCGGTATACCAAATTTGAAGCAAATCAGATAATTCTGCATTAAAAAGGCATATCGGTAAATTAAACTTTATACTTAACTAATAAACCCCCAAATCTAATCGGGAAAGCTTTTTATCAGAATGAACATGGAAAAAAAATAAATAAATTGGATAATTCCGCGTGAAAATCCATTTATCTAAATTAAGAAGAGGGAACTTTCCCCCTTTTATATTTAACCAACGATTCTCCAAACCTAATGAAGGAAGCGCCATATCAGAATAAACCGATATATCAAACTTGAAGCAAATCGAAAAATCCTGCATGAAAAACCCATTTATTTAAATTAAGGGGGACTAGTCCCCGCCCCCCTCTTCATACTTAACCAATAAACCTCCAAATTTAATCAATGCAGCTCCTTAGTATAATAAACCGGTATACTAAATTTGGTGCAAATCGAATAATTCTGCATGAAAAACCCATTTATCTAAATTACGGGGGGTCTAGCCCCCTTTCCCCCGTGTATATTTAATTAATGAACCTCCAAAACTAATCATGGAAGCTCCTTAACATAATAAATCGGTATACCAATTTTGGAGCAAATCGAATAATTTTGCATGAAAAACCCATTTATCTAAATTAAGGTAGGGGGAGTATCCCTCCTTTATTCTTAACCAATAACCCCCAAAACTAATCAGGGTAGCGCCGTATCAGAAAATGTGGTTTGACGTATGCAAGAAAATTCAATTTTTTTTCAAAATTTTGCTTAAGGATTTGGGGGGGGGGGGGGGGGGGGGCGGGGTCGATTTATACACGAGTATGTACGGTAGCTAAGCTGCACAGTTTGGAAATATAAGCTACATTTTTTGTAAGATAATCATCGATAAAGCGGATTGTGCCATTTATTAAGGATTTCGTTAATTCTTAAGAGACAAGTTCTTCTGTTAAAGGATTTGTTTGATTTTTAAAATAAGTGATTGTTTATTCTATTATAAATAATGCAAAAATAAATTTATAACATTTTCCATTTTTGAGACGTGTGTATGTGCTCACATGATTCAGCAGATTTTTGGTCAATGTCAATACTTGTGTTTGAAGAAAATTTCCAGTTTTATAAATAAATGAAGATATTATTTTTGGGTGATGTGTGATACTGGTTTAAAAAATATCGTTACTTGTTAATATGGAAAAATTAGGGATGCTAAAAAATAACGAAAGAGATCTTAGAAGACTTTTTTTTTTCTTTTACTAGGAGTACGAACCCTAGAAAAAATAGGATTGCATTTCTCATTTTTCTATGCAGCAAATGAGATTTTAGAAAATGTTCTCAAAGTTTGCAATTTGTACTGATTTTTGAGACAGGGCAAGCAATGAAACGGCATCTTCGGTTAAGAATGGATATATAACATTTACAGAATATATCATATATATAAATAAAAAAGAAAAGTGTCCAACTAAACTGGTGGCATTGAGCTCACAGGCTATTCGTATTAATTGTATATTATACTTTTATTTTAAAACATATTGCCCCTCAAAAAAAAATAAGTTAAAGGGGATTAGCCCCCGTTTCCCCCTTTATACTTAACCAATGAGCCTCCAAATCTAATCAGGGAAGCTCCTTAACATAATAAACCGGTATACCAAATTTGGAGCAAATCGAATAATTCTGCATGAAAAACCCATTTATCTGAATTAAAGGGGGTGGACTAACCCCCCTTTTCCCTCTTTATCCTTAACCAATGAACCCCCAAAACTAATCAGGGAAGTTCCTTAACATAATAAGCCCGTATACCAACTTCGGAGCAAATCGAATAATTCTGCATGAAAAAGCCATTTATCTGAATTAAGGGGGGTGGACTAACTCCCCTTTATCCTTAACCAATGAACCCCCAAAACTAATCAGGGAAGTGCCTTATCAGAACGAAACTGGAAAAAAAATTTGAAGCAAATAGGATGTTTCTATCAAGAGTTATCACGTTACGTACGCACATACAGAACCGGCGGGCACATATAAGCTCTCAGGCTTTGATAGCCTGTGAGCTAAAAAGCTGTTGGATTCCTTAGCACTTGAAAAGGAATCTATATATATATTACGCTAACGTACGTGGCACAGAAATCGCGATTATTTGTTATTGTTGAATGGCAACGCCCGAGAAACGCATCTGATTGGTTATTGTGTAAGAGTCCTTGGCAGGATTTAGGGCGATCGGTTTTGTTGTTGTTTACGTTTCGCGTTTTCGGTGCAATATCTTTCGCTGCAATTATGTAGCTTCAAAATATCATTTCAAATGCCCGTAAAAAAATCTCGGTGAATGCTTGAAAGTGAAGAAGAAGCCAAATCGAAATAGATTCGAAATCCAAATAGAATTGTCGAGAACGCCGTTAAGCGATCGGCAAAATAGGCTTAATAACTGTAACATGCACGAGTTGCTACTGAAATCCAAATTACTGATTTATACGTCCCGGGGCATGTATAACTGTGAGTGAAACGTGCAATTTATGCAAAGCAGTGTATTGAAAATGCGAATTAAACAGCAGCAAGAAGTTTACAAAATGTTGTCATGACGTAAAAAGTAATTTTGTACGGACCTGCGATACGAATTTCAGGTTCGCCCCCTCCCCCCTCCCAAAAGTAAGATACAATAAAACCTGCTTAGACGGAAACGAAAACGGGGGAGAGCTGGGACTTTTTTTTCGTTTATTGCAGGATTCCGTTATAAACAGGCTTTACTCTATTATACAGGCTTTATTCTATTTGCTTACAATTTTATTACTTCTTTTTCAGCATTACACTTTATGTTGTATTTGTAATCTCTTTTTCATATAAAGATTTTAAATAAAAAATTAAATTTTTGGAAATATAATTACATTTTAATTAAATTCATCAGTTAATTTAGAATAAAAAAGTTTAAAGTATGAGACATATAAAAATTAAAAATCTTAACCTTTGACTTTACACAACTTTGGAACTGAACAAGAGTCGGACCCTGGTAATTTGCACCGTCTCCACCCGCCCCCTCTGTACGGATCTGCGATAAAAATTTCAGATTAATTTAAGAATATTATTACGGGCCCGGGCAACGCCGGGCGGGTCAGCTAGTAGCTACAAATTTCAAATAAAAATAATTTGTTAATGCGTCCAAAAAATTCGAGTTTTCCCTTGCGAAAGAAAAAGATTAGAATGCCCTTATCCCGTATGCATTTTTTAAATTTATGAATCATTCAACTTTTTTTTTAGATATGATTTTTATTATCTGTTATTAACATGCTTCTATAACACAACATAATACTGTGTAAATAATAAAATTCAACTGCAATTTAAAAAATATATATATCTATACAGATTTCAGGGCCGCCAACTCAGCAGGCATTTAGCCTTGTCTTAATCTGGTTCTGTGTTTGAGGGACATTTATAAAGCTTATTTTCTACATAAAAGTTAATTCTATTATCTAGGAAATGGAAGAAGTTTGTGAATCTCTCCTTTTTTAAGAATAGCACAAATACCTTTCAAAAATTCCTTTTGATGGCAAGAGAGGAAGAAGTTTATCTTAATGTATTTGATTGAAATAACGCTACACTGTCAAACGAAGGGGTTAAGGGTACTGAAATTGAAAACAATCTGAGGCAACTCTGGAAAAGGAATCTGGAAATCGCTGCACACAATGGACTTTCAAAAGAAGTGCTAATTTTTCTAACTTTTCAAGACACGTATTTGAAATTCTTATGGCAAGGTCAACTGGAAAGATAATCCACGAAGGTGAGAAGATTAAAGAACAATAAGAAGAGACAGACACTTCTTTCTTTTGTTTTGGTTCCAAAAACGATTTTTACAATTTTCAAGACATTTTTATTTAATTTATTTTAATTGTTTCTCTAGCTAGAATACTTATATGAATGTAGAAATAAATATATGTAATATTAAATCTTATGTCATTATAAAATAATAAAATATTGATTATACCCAATACAAAAAAAAATTAGCTTCGAAAATTACGTAACAAATTTGGATGACACCGGAATTAATGGGTCCAGTGCTTCTGTCCACTTAGTGCATATATTACATATTAATCACGCCTTAATCTATGAATAAGAATTTTTACTGATTACCCAGAAAAACAATCTTGGCTTTTTTGTGCGACAAACAGTATTGTAAACAGGATTTTGTTTCGGGAGGGGGGGGGGGCGTTCAAAACTAAGATCTTACGTGAATTTTTGAAATTGGGATAATTGCATCCTTCGTCAAAAAAAAAAAAAAAAAAAAAAAAAAAAGGGAATTGATTTGAGTTATATCAGTTCTAAGAATCATCATATCTAACATATTCAATTCCAACTGTTTTCAATACATCCATGGCTAAAAGAAATGAAAAGAAATCTACAAACTATATTGAAAATAAATTAATTTTTAATATCTTACTAAATGTTATAAAACGCTAAAAATTGTCATTATAATATGTAGAGATGTTTTAAAAATTCAAATAAATTTCTACAAAATATAATAGAACCCTTCTATCCGAAACTATTTTAACCGAAACTCTCGGTTAACCGAAATCCATTTTTAAAGCTTTTTTTTTTTTCTACTATCACATTCCTTGTGTGCAAATCCATTTTGGGAGGGTTTTTTTTTTTTTTTTTTTTTTTTTTTTTTTTTTTTTTTTTTTTTTAATAACTCTCATGTTCCTTGTGTGCAAGCAGTCCTTTCCGAGCTACGAGAACATATAAGTATTTTCGACCCTCTTTATTAGAGTTCCTTATAATTTAACGCTAGCTTCCGTAAGCTATGAGGAGAAACGAAGAAACAATTAGCAATTCTGAAGCTTTAGAATGTTTTTCAAAAGGTTTGGCATGGCTGGAGCAGCAAAAAGATTGGTGAACTAATAATATTTAAAAACTCCGTGATAGGGTTTCAAAGCAAAGGCAATCGAAACTGCGACAAACAAAACATTTTTTCAAACCCTTGTGATATATGTAAAAGGTACTTAATTTGAAAATTAAAATTCAGGCAATTTATCATTGTTCCTACTTTGTTATTGCTTTATTTTTATTAAGCATTTCTTACCACAATAACAAAAGTTGCATGCATTTCTCCTTAATCTTAAAATTGAAGCATTCTCGATTATCCGAAAATTTCGATTTTCCGAAAGAGGGTCGATCCCAATTACTTCGGATAATCGAGGTTCTACTGTAACTAGATATTCGATCACAAGACAGTGTTCTTGCCAATAAAAGTAGCATATTTTGTCTTTTGAATAAATTCATATAAAGACTTTTATCTGCTTCCGTTTTTAACAATGCTACAAGAACATTTTTTATAACAACATATTAAAATTATATTTCAAATTCGTTCTACAATCCCTACATTTAAATTTTTTAAAAATCGCTAAAAAAATTATTTCATTGAAATTTTACATATATGCGGCAGACTTTATTAAATTCTTTATTATTTATTAATTTATTCATTATTAATTAAATAATTAATATTACTATAATTTTAACTAGGGGAAGAGGGGACTAAATTTCAAAATACCGAATTATTTTGTTATGAGAACATAACAAAATAATTCTGTACTATTTATTAACATAAATATGTTTTCCCCTAATTTTACTTTCGCATAAAATTATATATTATAGAGAAAACTTATATATTATAGAGGGCAGGTCTAGGAATCGCCCCCTTAGCATACACATATACCTCTTCTTCTTTAGGCCACTGCGTGTAACCTTAATTTTGTATTTGATAAAATAAAATAATAAAATTTCAAAGGTATCATAGTATATAATTAAAATCTAGAAAGGCAATACAAATTCGGTAATTTTAATTTAGCCGTGCGCAAACATCCAGCAACACCCCCCCCCCCCCCTATAGCCATTAGAAGGTTTACTTTTCTTGAATTAAAAACAAATCATTGGTGTTGAAAAAAAATGTCCTAGTTTATAGTAATATCTCTTATTATTTTCTTCCCTTTTTTCATTATTTCACATAAAATGAGTAATTATTTTAAATAAAAAATAAGTAAAATACATATACACTTCAAAATAGTCTAAATTACAAATCGCATTAAATTACTTGTCTCTCTCAGCTAAATTAATATTTACATTCAATGAAAAAAAAAAAAAAAAAAAAAAAAAAAAAAAAAATAAACAACATATGTTGTTTATTTATACAAATATGTCACTCTGTTTTGAAAATTATAAATAAACAACATTTAGTTATCAAGATATTCTCTGATGATGAACCTGGAAAGTTTGAAAGTACTAAGAAGTTTTTAAATAAAATGTATATTTTAAACTTGTAACATCTTTTTCATTACATTAGTCGCCTTTTAAGTAAGATTGCGGAATTTTTAATGTTCCCACGATATATTTTATGTTGAATGAAGGTGAAAAATTGTGTTTCGTCTTATGATATTATTATTTACTGAAATCATTGAAAATATTCTGTCCTTAAAGATCTTAACCCTTAAATGCCTGGTGTTGCTTTTCGGCAACATACCCAATTTAGGCTCTAAAATACTATTAGAATAATATTGAAGTTTTAATGCCTAATGTTGCCAATAAAATACATTCTGAAAATATCATTAAATCGATTTTCAACATGTAGATGGCAACATTTGTGCTGTTTAAGAATAAAGATAAATTTATTTTTTCAATTGTTGCTACTTGTTCTTTTTGTTTTGTTTGGAAGCTGGCGAAATACCCTATTTTGACCTGCAGTGAGCAAGTAAAATTTATTTCTTATTATAGTTCCTAAAATTCTTGTGTGTTTAATATTATAAAATTTTATCAAGGGAAATTATTTTTTCAATTAAACACCAGTATTGCCGATTAGTAACAAACTGTTTTTTAGCCGTAAACTATACTTAAAACAAAATATGATTTTTTAAAGTATTTTTCACATGATTTATTTAAAAAATGAAAGCCGAAAAACATTATTACAATGATTTTTGAAAAATCTGGCATTTAAGGGTTAAGCGATTAAATCTGTAAATAATATTGTTACTTAACAATTCATATTCTATTTATATTGTAACGTAATATAATGTGTGCTACAGGTTTGCCAGAGGTAAATTTTCTTTTTTTTTGTTCTCCACTATTTCTAAATAATCATCATAGTGGAAATTGTCTGCTAATATTCAAGGTAGATTACTGTTGTTTGTGATTGATTAATTTACACAAAAAAAAAAATGGTTTATCTGTGACAACCCTGAATTTCTTATAAAAGTGAAAAACGTTTTAATACATATATCATGTCATAAACTAAAGTGTAGTTTAAAGTTTCTTTCAATAGATGAAACTTTGATCCATCTTCTTATTTCACATGTCATATCACTTTTCTTAAGATTAAAAGAATTTTCTATGTAATTTGTAATTCATTTAAACGATGTGTATGCAAAATAATGTTAGTTGCAATGTGAAACCCTTTTGTATGTTTTGAGTGAAAACAGAATTATCGTATATGTTTTCCCTTCATAGTTGTAAATGAATAAATTTCGAGAAAAAAAAACATGGAGTATTTAATGAATGTTTGCTTATTTTTAGTACAGTATTTAGGTATAGTGTATTTAGAAAAGAATGTATTAGAATACAGTTTTTAATAGTTATTTTGTTACAAGCACATACTTGAGGAACTGGAAGCAAGTGTTTTAAAAAATTGCTAGAATCTTCTTCCATTTAAGAAGGGTTCCTCTAATCCAAACTGGCTTTCTTATACATTTTTTAATTCATTTTTGTTCGTAAACGCATGCAGTTGGTAAGTATTCTTATTCAGAAACTTTGTAATCGAACAGTTTTTTCAACTTTTCGGTAAAGGTAGAAGATTCTTCCGAAAATGCTGTCAAGTTTGGTGTTTTGAACGGAATATCCTAATGCGACAGCACGGAAAAAAACATTATATGAACACGTGAGACAATAATAGCGTACTCAATATGTTATTCATTTATCGAAAATGAAAAACTATTCGATTACAAATTACTTTAAGAATGATTTCTGAAATTGTCATGCTTTTACAAATAGAAATGAGTCAGAAGATGTTTTAGAAATTTTCGCTTTTTTTATTTCTGTGAACTTCATTAATGAAAAAAAAATAAGAAATGGATTTTCTTTTCTTTAATAATTTACTACAGTTTTAAAATATAAAGTTGAAGTGTACCACGTACATTTTTGTTTGATATAATGTTATACAAATATAACAATGCTTTTAATTAACGATTTAATTATGTATGATTACTTAATAATTTCGCCAATCTTTTATAAAGTTACACATTTTACAAAAGCTTTTCATTATGCACTAATACACTTAGAAAATATTATCTTTTAACTTTTTCATTTAGTGATATTAAATATCATATATAACTTTCTTGCTGAACAGTGAGATGGAATTTTCCATTTGCAAAAGATTTTCAAATTATTTTCTAATTCATTCACAAGAGACAATATAATAGATTTGTATCATTTTTTTAACCAGGAATAATTAATAGCTGGAGTATTCAAAATATCATTTTCCTTACTTCTAAAGCATTACAGGTGGGTACAACACACATTTCTTTGAGGGTGCATGGGGAGGGGGGAGGGGCAGAGGATGAGAAAAGACTGCTAAAAAAGGCTAAATCGACAGAAAGTTTATGTTATTGATACATGATGTTCAATAATTAAAAAATAATTCATAGTTCCAGAATTAAAATTCAGTTAGATTAACTCTCTAACTACTCAAAAAAATCTATACAAAAATTAACATTTGAGACTATTGGACTCATATTTAGATATACAAAGTTACAATAATACGAATGAACTATACTGATGTATAATGAGTATATTTAATGATACAATATAATCCACACAAAACAGAAAGAAAAATTATATTGGATGGCACTAAAATTCATTATGTTTAATTTTGCATATGACGTACAAATGAAGAAAGATTGGTTTTGGCTCCAATCTATCTGCCTTTGAAAAATGGGCACTATCATTGCCACCTAGAATACAGCTACTGTAGGTGGCAATGGCACTATACGCATTCTTTTTTTCTTTTCTTTTTTTCGATTTCTAATAAAAAGTAATGATACCTGTAACATTAGAACCTGTATATTACGGGATCCTGTTTAATATGGAAAATGTTCATTATCGCGAATACAGTAATACAATAGAATTATAATAAATGGTGTAACTTCAAGACGAAATCTGTTTATGTCTTTGGTATTTTTTTTAAATACAGGTATTTGGTATTTTTATTAAAAAATGTAAAACGGAACCTGCTAAGTCGGAATGGCAAAAGCCAGTTTAAAAATGCCTTTGTATTTTCTTTACCGTTTTATCAGATACACCGTTTGTCATTAATATATCGTATTATTTTCGTTGACACAATGTAATTTTTTCTTTTAAGACAGGATTCTATTATTTATTGATTTTAGTCTAATACATTGCATACGCGTGCCTGCGTATCTGTATGTATACATGATTACGCAGTAAAACTGAATGGCAAGGGGGCAGAAAAAATTCCGATTTAGACAAGTGTTGCTCCTTTTAGCAGGTGCACTATGCCGTAGAATTGCCCGATATTTAGAAATGGGAGTAGTATTAATTAATGTATTAATTAATTAAATTATACAGTGGCATAGCCAGTATCCTGAAATCAAAGAGGTTTTGAGCCATTGTTACTCTTGAGATAAACCAATTTGTTGTGTCGCATGTCCATAAAGATTAATAAATACGTTACTCATAATAACTGGCGTAATGAAAATTTCAACCAACGAGTAAAAATTTGGCATTTATTTGTTTAAAGGTTTCATAAAAGAGCATCACCTCAGAAAGGGAAAGAAAGAAGAGAGGGAGAAAGAGCAGAAATAGTGCGTAGGGGAGACCGGGGCTATTAATTTTTTATGAAGAAAGTTTTTTATGAAACTGTAACTGTACTGTTAAAGAACAAGCATTTGGCCATAAATACCCGGTGTTTTGAGTTTTTAGTTTATGCTTATCGGAAACCTAAAGTAAAAGGAAAATTGTGCGCCAAACCTAACCCGTCACGGGGCAAGTTGCCTATACCTATGGGATAACTTGGCACACGCTTTATAAAAATTTAAATGAAACTCAAATAAGACTCGCAGTTAACAGAAATCAATTTCATTATTACCAGTAAGTTTAAATAAAGGCGCTATCGCCTTACAATGTAAATTTTAAATTATACAGACATATAAATAATGAATAAAACATTAACATTGAGTAACTTCTATCCTACTCGATATCATTTTCAGAGTTGCAGTTGTCACAAATAAAAAATCGAGTGCCTCCGTTTAGGCAGGCCTCGTGTGCCCAAAATTTTGCATTCCAACCATTTTTCTCGGTGTTTGCTGTTTCTCAAGCTACCAGCACACACCAGGCACGGAGCCAACTTGCCCCGTGTTCAATGCGCCTACTAACTAGCCCCATAATAAATTATTTCCCAAAAGGGACACGTAACCATCAAAGCATAAATAATCTAAGTAAATCACATATGGGGTAGGTACAGTTAATCACACATTAAGAAAAACTGCACAAATTAAATCGCAATTATTAAGGTAAGTATTAGAAATTAGAAAAAGAATGAAGCAACAAAAAATTACTTATGAGTGCAAAAAACAGAAAAATCGTATTAAATGTCCACTGCTCGTAGGTAACGCTGCAAAACTACAATGGGGATTTCAAAAAGCAGGAAGAGGGGTACTCTGTGACTGGTTGCGCAATCTATCCACAAACAGGCGATTTATGAGGACTGTGCCTACTTACCCCTGTAGCCAACTAGCCCCGGTCTCCCCTACTATTTTGCTGCTATCGCTCCTAACACTCCCTTTCATTAATTTTGTGTTTAAGTAGGGGACTCTATTATGAAGCTTCGAAATACAGTTCACTTAAATTTTAGGCTGTTTATGCTTTTCCTTACTTTATTTTTTACACATCATACATATATGTATATATTTAACTCAAAGTGTAACTGATCTTATCAGTTTAAAAATATTTTGTGGGGCTTTTAACCACGAAATCCTTCCTTCACTACGCCAGTGACTTATAAAAACTGATATCAGTTTTATAGAAAAATTTGTGAAAACGGAATACTGTTTTAAAAAGTTTTTCATAATTACGCCGAAAAGAAAATGCAGTGGCAGTTTAGCAGCGAATCTAGAGGGAGCTCTTTTTTTTTTTTTTTTTTTTGAGGGGGAGGGAAAGGCGACACATACTTACATAAATAATCTACATGCTTCAATACAGTAAAACGTGTGAAAACAGAATCTGTCTATAACGGCAACCTACCGTAAACAAGAAAACACCATGGTCACGAAGGAAGGAACATCTGACAATTATGCCTGTTAAGGAGGCTGGTCACTCAGCTTCGAAATTCTCTTCTGTAATGTCAAGTCTATGGACTTTTGATGCATTCGTCTATTTAAAATACCTTCTCGGGAAATTCACATTTTTAACATCTTATTTCTGTGTACTCTTCTGAAAGGATGTCTCTTTTTTTCTTTGTTTTCAAAATATTTCTGAAATCTACGCTGAATTTAAAATTTTATGTGTTAAAAGCGGGCGAACTGTGAGTAAGATTTTAACACTTCCTATAAAATTAAGTCTATACTTTGGAAATATTTTGAGAACTAAGAAAAAAAGAGACATCTTTTAAGAAGTGTACACAAAAAATAGAAGTTAAAAATATTCATTTCCCGAGGAGATATTTTAAATATACGAATGCATCAAATGCCCATAGACTTTACATTAGTCAGGTGAAATCAAAAGCTGAGTCACCGACCAGCCCCTTAAGACAAAAAGTCTGTCTTTTCGTTAGTTTTTAGCAAATTATTTTTGTCACAGATTTTACTACATGTAAAACAGTATCGTAACATTTTGTTTAAGATGATACATAAGTCATATTTTCTAGTGGTTGATTCATGCAATAAAATCTGTGTTAACGGTGCTTCTGTATAACAAAATCCTGTCTTTAATTTGAAAATGTCAGTCTCGACAAAAGAGTACCCATAAATATATTTCCTGTTGAAACAGAAACTTATCTAAATCGGGATTTTTTTTCCGCTCTTGAATTTATACAGCTTTAATCCTTACCGGCGCGGTGTCCTTAAAAAAGGACACCTAATTTTAATTCCAAAACTCACAAACGGCAATAAGAATATTTAAGTAAAATTTTCCTATTATAATGTACATGAAAATAAGCAAGTTCATATCTTCTAATAAATTCGCCCCACCAGTGGCCGAGAGGTTCTGCTCTCGAAGCTGGTAGACGGGAGGTGCTGGGTTCGATCCCAATCGCGCCCGTCGGCCTAATCGTTCGGAGTTTTCGTGGTTTTCTTCGAGCCGTGGATCTTCCATGCGTTAATACGGATTAGGTTCCCTTAGAAAGACCCCCACGGAGGGCACTCCCCCCGGGCCTATATCCCTCGTGTAGATAATTGGCCGTCAAAAATCAACCCAACTCTAATAAATTCATTTATAAATTGCAGTGTCAGTCCATTATTTTATCAGTTTATAAACAGAATTACTCCGCGCCGGTAAGGAAAGAGCCCACTTCAGTCACGGCAAAAAGGAAAACGCTAATGTAAAGCCTATGGGGGCGTTATTTTCAAATTTCTCGCTTTGATTTGAATATTTTTGAATGACTTTTTTTTTTTTTTTTTGCATAGGATAGCCGGGGATAATCTACAACCGGGCTAGTTTTTACTTTTTCGATTTTGGTTATAGTTTATATATATATATATATATAAATTAGGATAGTTTCAATTTCAGAACCGGTTCCGAAAGTAAAAGTAATTTTTTTAAAAAAATCTGAAACCAAAATCAAAAAAGTAAAAACTAGCGCGGTTGTAGATTGTCCTCAACTGTATGGTACTTCTTTCAGCGAGACCATGAAAGTTGTGACTAACGAAAGACAGCCTATAACGAAATCCTGCTATAACGGAGGAACTGCATGATTCCAGTTAAAGGAAACCTTGCAACTACACCGGGTAAAACAGAAACCTGTCTATCATAAATACCATACATGTGTTTTTGTGTGTATCGAAAACGAAATGTTGATAATATTTTTCATATTTCGAAATAAGATAAAATTATTCTTAAAGAAACAATAATCTATAATCACTTTCTTATACACATTTTAGGTAGCTTTCATTACAAAAAGGTACCTATTGCAGCCGTTCGGAGGAAAGCGATTTCAAAAAATTTTGGTATATTTTCATCGATCATGACCCCCAGACCCCGAAACCACCCTCCGTTCAAAATTGATATATATATATATATATATATATATATATATATATATATCCATATATATATATGTATATATATATATATATATATATGACCTTTGTCACACTGTAACTCTCGTATTTATGAACCGATTTGGATGTAATTCGGTGTGTACATAGTACATACCAATGTCTCGACCGAGTTCGTTGGCCAGCTTCATCCGCCATTTTGAAAAAAAATGGCGGCCATTTAAAATTTTTAAAAAAAATTTAAAATTTGAAAAGTGGTACCAAAAAATTGAAAATGGAAAAATATTTTTTTCTTATGTATTTGACCTGTATACAGAGATTCCGGAGCAGTTTTTGTTTCGTCTATATCGTAAAAAATGGCTGAGTTATAGCATTTTGAATTTCTAGCGTGGCTGACATTTTGAAACGTCCTGAATTTTGTCACGCGATAATAGGCGTATTTATGAACGGATTTGGATGTAACTTCGTTTATACATAATACATACCAATGTCTCGACCGAATTCGTTGGCCAGCTTCATCTGCCATCTTGTTTAAAAATGGCGGCCATTTAAATTTTTAAGAAAAAATTAAATTTGAAATGTGGTACCAAAAATAGAAAATTGAAAAAATATTTTTTTTTATGTGTTTGACCTTGATAAAAAGATTCGGGAGCAGTTTTTGTTTCGTCTATATCTTAAAAAGTGACTGAGTTGTAGCATTTTGAATTTCTAGCGTGGCTGACATTTTAAAACGTCCTGATTTTTGTCACGTGATAACAGGCTTATTTATGAACCGATTTGGATGTACCTTGGTGTGTACATAGTACATACAAATATCTCGACCGAGTTCGTTGGCCAGCTTTATCCGCCACTTTGTTTCAAAATGGCGGCCATTTAAAAAAAATAAAAAATTTAAAATGAGATACCAAAAATTGGAAAATGAAAAAAATTTTGTCGTATGTTTTTGACCTTAATACAAAGATTCCGGAACAGTTTTTGTTTCGTCTATATCTAAAAAAATTGCTGAGTTATAGCATTTTGAATTTCTATTGTGGCTGACATTTTAAAACGACCTGATTTTTGTCACGCGATAACAGGCGTATTTATGAACCGATTTGGATGTAACTCGGTCTGTACATAGTACATACCAATGTCTCGACCGAGTTCATTGGCCAGCTTCATTCGCCATCTTGTTTCAAAAGGGTTGCCATTAAAAAAATTAAATTTAAAATTTAAAATGAGGTATTAAAAAATTGGAAAATGAAAAAGATTTTTTTATGTGTTTGGCCTTGATACAAAGATTCCGGAGAAGTTTTTGTTTCTGAAAATTTGTTCTTTTGTTTATATCTTAAAAAATGGTTGAATTAACGATCTTGTATTAGTCACGCGATAACACACGTATTCGCCTATTTCGATGTAAGAAGGCATGTAGATAGTATACATCAATATCTCGACCAAGTTCGGTGGCCAGCTTCATCAGCCATATTGTTTCAAAATGGCGGCCATTAAATAAAAAAAAATTATATTTAAAGTGAGGGGCAAAAAAATTAGAAATTGAAAAAGATTTCTTTCTTAAGTATTTGACCTTGATATAAGGATTCAGGAGCATTTTTTGTTTGCCTTTATCTTAAAAAATGGCTCAGATATAGCAGTTTCAATTTCTAATGTGGGTGACATTTTGAAAAATCTGATTTTTTGCCTGCGACAGTACTTGTATATATCAACCGATTCCGATGTGAGTAAGCATGTGCACAGCAATTACTATGGTCTCGACCAAGTTCACTGGTTAGCCTCATCCACCATGTTCTCTTAAAATGGCAGGCACTTTAAGAAATTGCCGAATTTGGCAGCCAAATATAAGTTAGTTTAAATAAAAGCAGCTTGGATAAAGCTGACTAATTTCGCGAAATTCTCATTCATAATGATTTAGTATTGATAAAAATTAGTATTGAATTTCCTATATTCGGTATCCACTAAATTGAGTTTCGTGTGTTTGAATAATATAAGTTGGCTTTTTTAAAATAAGGAATATGAAAGCTACCTCTTCCTCCCGGCACTGGCCGGAAGGACTTTTATTTCTCATGCAGTAAATTGAATATATACTCATTCATATAAATACGTATTTTTTTTTTTTCATCCGAAACATGTTGTGCTCAAAAGTTTTGTGAAAAGCCCAACAACCTGACTTTCGAAATGTTAAATATGTCCCGCAAGAATGCTTCTAGTGTGAACCCGACCCGCAGAAAGAAAATTAGATTCATTCAAAGCCGAAAAACGAAATTCGGGACAAGCCGACCCGATATTATAACTCTATTCAACGATCCCGAGGTGTCCGCTATTCAGAGGTTTTACTATATTTGAATATTAAAGAACACACGTGTGTTCATTCTTCTATGTAAAACATAAAAATGGTATTAGATGTACAATTTTAGATAATTTTTCTTAATAATGCCGAAATATGTCGGGTTGTGGGTTTCCGAAAATTATTTTTGCGGGTTCGTGTCGGGTTGCGGGTCGAGGATTTTTTTTTTCTTTTTTGTCAGTTTCGGGTCAAGTTGCGGTTTGAATTCAAATGGAATGTTCGGGTCGGGTGCAGGACTCTATTCTGATCGGGCCAGGCCTTCAAAACTAAATTAAACTTTCAAACGGGACAGGTCCAGAAAACAATTAAACGGGTCAGCCTGCCGACAAAAAAATTAAGCGGGTCGGATGGCTCGATATAATAATTTAAACGAAGCCGATAAAATATATATGAATTCATAAAATTTAAAATGACTCGACAAAATTCTGCTACGGTTCTATACATTAAATTTTAAACCATTCGGTTCGGTAGTTTTACGCTGTTGTATGCGGACAGAGGGACCGGCGGGCGGACCAGACGACGATTATAAGTGTTACGTATTTATATAATTACGTGTATAAATCAAAGAGTTTTAGACGAAATTTGATTTTTGAAAAGGGGTGCTCGACTTATTACCCGACTGAAAAGAAGGGTTATGTGTTTCACGCGTATCTGTGTATGTGGATTTCTTTATACCCTCGAAACATCCCAACGGCTGGATGGATTTTAATGAATGAGGTCTCTATCGATTCGTCTTAACGGCCCGATGGTTATAGGCTAGGTTTTGTTTTTATAAATTCAAAATGACCGCCGTAAATTACAAAATGGCGGTACGGACGAAAAAACAATTTTTACGCACCCTATTGAGTGGCACATCATTGGATAGGTCTTTCAAAATGAAGACGATGTTTCATTGACTATTTTACAGTCAAAAGCAGCGTTAAAATTTTATACAACCTGGAATTTGTGTATTTATTGTGGATCTCTAGCTTTACTGCAACTCTAACCATCATAGACATTTATAGACCTTATCAAAACAGTGTTTATAGATAGGAACTAACAGTTAAATACAACTTAAAAGTCATCAATACAAGTAAAGAAAAAAAATAGGTAAGTAATATAAAAAAAGTAATATAAAAAAAAACATTTTTAGTCAATTCCTACTTAGGTCAATAAGAGAATTTTTTTTCTCTCATTCTTCTTTCCTTTTGAGTGGTGCTTACAATGCCTTGATCAAGAAGAGGGCTCTCTCGGTCTTAAAAAATCTTGATCAAGAAGGGGGCTCTCTCGATTATTGAAAATTAATTAAATTAATTTAATTAATGAATTAATATGTGAAAAAAAATTGGATTAACATCAAGTGTCATCCACTACTAGTTTAAAAAAAAATTATTTGATCTTCATTGGATGAATAATAAGTATTTTATTAACGATTGAAAATTTGAATAAGATATATATAGCGAGAGTGTGAGCTAATAGTAGGAATTGAAAAAAAATGTTTCACATTGATGAGAAATTAATTAGTTCGCTTTTTACGCGGTCGGGTTTTTTGATTTTTTAAATTAAATTGTTTATACACGATGTAGTTAAAAAGTCGCAGATAATCGGCTAATGGGCAAGTCTTTTAATTAATCACATGAGAGATGATCATTTTCGGATAATGGTCACTTGTCCACGAATAACAAAAAAAAGCTCAACAATAATGTCCATGCAATTGTTCTGCACCCATTTTCTCTTGAGACAGAATTCCTCTAATACAAGGACATTCCTTTCAACATTTTAAGAAGAGTTCAACATAGTAATGCTTCCTGATATCTCTCCTGAAAGTCCTACAATACTACTATATTTTAGCAGCCGAAGAAGTTGCTTACCCTTGTAAATAAGGCTTGAATAGATTTTTTCTTTTTAAGCATCATTGAACTGATCTGAATATGTTTCAAAATAGTTTAAGCTTCTTCTGTTTTACCTAATTATACAGTTTTAAAAGATTGATTTTTTTTTTTTTTTAACCATTTGGAAAAATGGTTATTGTTCTCGTTAGGATGGGAAATGAAAAGCATATCTGAAGGTTTTCATTGGTTTAATCCGCAATTTATTCGTTTTCTGATGGGTCTATACAGTAATCTGTATTTCCCTTTAATTTCAACAACGATGGATACTTTCTGTTGCCAGTATGACAAAAAAGTATTAAAAACTACAAAAAAAATTAATAACTCAGAAACAAATTGAGATACAGCTTTCAAACAAATTGCATTTAAAAGTACATTTTTTTTCTCTATCCGACGGTGTAAAAAGTAATATTGTCGGATGTTTAGAAGTTTAAGAATAAAATTTCATTTAAAATTGGCCGTCAGATTTCTTTGAAATCTGACGATGGAAAAGCCTTTTCCCGAACAGCCAATGAAATGCTTGGATATTTACGTAAGTTTCAGGATAATACTTAAGTTTCATGAAATCTGACGGGTCGCAGGCGATATTTTTGGCTTGTAATTTTTACGTGTAATAACACTATTAATATTTAATTCATGGCGTACGTAATTTATGATCAACTCCGTGCGATTATTTATGTCTTAAATTTTAGTCTTAAAAAAAATCGTTTTCCAAATGGTCGTTGTAATTTGATAACTTGCTATTTTAAAGTTATTATTATTATTTTTTTTTTTTTTTTAAGGCCTGATTAGAAATGTAAAAAAAAAATTACCAATTTAATGAAAATTTATTTTATTTTTTTTTTTTTTAATCCTCGTTTACAAATCATTTTTCAACATACTACTAGAAATGCGGTAAATACGTATGCACGAAAATTCAATTTTTTTCAAAATTTTGCTTAGGAGTTGGGGGGAGGTCGATTTATACACGAGTATGTACGGTAGTTAAGCTGCACAGTTTGGAAATATGAGCTACATTTTTTGTAAGATAATCATCGATAAAACGGATTGTGCCATTTATTAAGGATTTCGTTAATTCTTAAGAGACAAGTTCTTCTGTTAAAGGATTTGTTTGATTTTTAAAATAAGTGATTGTTTATTCTATTATAAATAATGCAAAAATAAATTTATAACATTTTTCATTTTTGAGACGTGTGTGCTCACATGATTCAGCAGATTTTTTGGTCAATGTCAATACTTGTGTTTGAAGAAAATTTCCAGTTTTATAAATAAATGAAGATATTATTTTTCTTGTAGGGTGTTGTAACTTTACTTTTCAGATTACTCCTCCTATTTATCGAGGAGAGGTGGGGGGGGGGGGGGGGTGATGTGTGATACTGGTTTAAAAAAGGTCGTTACTTGTTAATATGGAAAAAAAATTAGGGATGTTAAAAAATAACGAAATAAATCTTAGAAGACATTTTTCTTTTACTAGGAGTAGGAACCCTAGAAAAAATAGGATTGCATTTCTCATTTTTCTATGCAGCAAATGAGATTTTAGAAAATGTTCTCAAAGTTTGCAATTTGTACTGATTTTCGAGACAGGGCAAGCAATGAAACGGCATCTTCGGTTAAGAATGGATATATAACATTTGCAGAATATATCATATATATAAATAAAAAAGAAAAGTGTCCAGATAAACTGATGGCATTGAGCTCACAGGCTATTCGTATTAATTGTATATTATACTCTTATTTTAAAAAATAATGGCCCTCAAAAAAAAATAAGTGAAGGGGGGTTAACTCCCGTTTCCCCCCTTATACTTAACCAATGAACCTCCAAATGTAATCAGGGAAGCTCCTTAACATAATAAACCGGTATACCAAATTGGAGCAAAACGAATAATTCTGTATGAAAAACTCATTTATCTAAATTAAGGGGGTTGACTAGCCCCCCTTTATCCATAACCAATGAACCCCCAAAACTAATCAGGGAAGCTCCTTAACATAATAAACCGGTATACCAAATTTGGAGCAAATCGAATAATCCTGCATGAAAAACCCATTTATCGAAATTAAGGGGGGGGTGGACTAGCCCCCCTTTATCCTGAACCAATGAACCCTCAAAACTAATCAAGGAAGCTCCCTAACATAATAAACCGGTATACCAAATTCGGAAATCGAATAATTCTGCATGAAAAACCCATTTATCTGAATTAAAGGGTGTGGACTAGCCCCCTTTTCCCCCTTTATCCTTAACCAATGAACCCCCAAAACTAATCAGGGAAGTTCCTTAACATTATAAACCGGTATACCAAATTCGGAGCAAATCGAATAATTCTGCATGAAAAACCCATTTATCTGAATTAAGGGGGTGGACTAACCACACTTTTCCCTCTTTATCCTTAACCAATGAACCCCCCAAAACTAATCAGGGAAGTTCCTTAACATAATAAACCGGTATACCAACTTCAGAGCAAATCGAATAATTCTGCATGAAAAACCCATTTATCTGAATTAAGGGGGGTGGATTAACCCCCCTTTATCCTTAACCAATGAACCCCCAAAACTAATGAGGGAAGCGCCTTATCAGAACAAAACTAGAAAAAAAAATTGAAGCAAATAGGATGTTTCTATCAAGAGTTATCGCGTTACGTACGTACATGCAGAACCGGCGGGCACATAAGATCTCAGGCTTTGATAGCCTGTGAGCTAAAAAGCTGTTGGATTCCTTAGCACTTGAAAAGGAATAGCTACAAATTTCAAATAAAAATAATTTGTTAATGCGTCCAAAAAATTCGAGTTTTCCTTGCGAAGGAAAAAGATTAGAATGCCCTTACCTCGTATGCATTTTTTAAATTTATGAAACATCTAATTTTTTTTTTTAGATATGATTTTTATTATCTGTTATTAACATGCTGCTATAACACAACATAATACTGTGTAAATAATAAAATTCAACTGCAATTTAAAAATATATATATCTACAGATTTCAGGGCCGCCAACTCGGCAGGTCTTTAGCCTTGTCTTAATCTGCTTCTGTGTTTGAGGGACATTTATAAAACTTATTTTCTAAATAAAAGTTATTTCTATAATCTAGGAAATGGAAGAAGTTTGTGAATCTCTCCTTTTTTAAGAATAGCACAAATACCTTTCAAAAATTCCTTTTGGTGGCAAGAGAGGAAGAAGCTTATCTTAATGTATTTGATTGAAATAACGCTACACTGTCAAACGAAGGGGTTAAGGGTACTGAAACTGCAAATAATCTGAGGCAACACTGGAAAAGGAATCTGGAAATCGCTGCACACAATGGACTTTCAAAAATAGTTCTAATTTTTCTAACTTTTCAATACACGTATTTGAAATTCTTATGGCAAGGTCAACTGGAAAGATAATCCACGCAGGTGAGAAGATTAAAGAACAATAAGAAGAGACAGACACTTCTTTCTTTTGTTTTGGTTCCAAAAACGATTTTTACAATTTTCAAGACATTTTTATTTAATTTATTTTAATTGTTTCTCTAGCTAGAATACTTATATGAATGTGGAAATAAATATATGTAATATTAAATCTTATGTCATTATAAAATAATAAAATATTGATTATACTCAATACAAAAAAAAATTAGCTTCGAAAATTACGTAACAAATTTGGATGACACCGGAATTCATGAGCCCAGTGCTTCTGTCCAGTTAGTGCATATATTACATATTAATCACGCGCTAATCTATGAATAAGAATTTTTACTGATTACCCAGAAAAACAACCTTGGCTATTTTGTGCGCCAAACAGTATTGTAAACAGGATTTTGTTTCGGGATGGGGGGGGGGGGGCGTTCAAAACTAAGATCTCACGTGAATTTTTGAAATTGGGATAATTGTTTCCTTCGTCAAAAAGGAAAAAAAAAGGGTGGGGGGATTGATTTGAGTCATATCAGTTCTAAGTATCATCATATCTAACATATTCGGTCCCAACTGTTTTCGAAACATCCATGGCTAAAACAAATGAAAAGAAATCTACAAAATATATTGAAAATAAATTAAGTTTGAACATCTTACTAAGTGTTATAAAACGCACAAAATGGTCATTATAATATGTAGAAATGTTTTAAAAATTAAAATAAATTTCTACAAAATACAATAGAACCCCTTTTATCCGAAACTCTTTTAACCGAAACTCTCGATTAACCGAAATCCTTTTTTAAAGCTTTTATTTCTACTATCACATTCCTTGTGTGCAAATCCATTTTGAAAGCTTTTTTTCTACTATCACATTCCTTGTGAGCAAATCCATTTTAAAAAGGTTTATATATATTTTTTTTAACTCTCATGTTCCTTGTGTGCAAGCAGTCCTTTCCGAACTACGAGAACATATATTTTCGACCCCCTTTATTAGAGTTCCTTTGAATTTAACGCTAGCTACCGTAAGCTATGGGGAGAAACGAAGAAACAAATAGCAATTCTGAAGCTTTAGAATGTTTTTCAAAAAGTTTGGCATGGCTTTTGGCATGGCAGCAAAAAGATTGGTGAACTAATAATATTAAAAAACTCCGTGATAATGTTTCAAAGAAAAGGCAATCGAAACTGCGACAAACAAAACATTTTTTCAAACCCTTGTGATGTATGTAAAAGGTACTTAATTTGAAAATTAAAATTCATGTAATTTATACTTGTTTCTACTTTGTTATTGGTTTATTTTTATTAAGCACTTATTACCATTTCTCAATTATCCGAAAATTTCGATTTTCCGAAAGATGGGCGATCCCAATTACTTCGGGTAATCGAGTTTCTACTGTAACTAGATATTCGATCACATGATAATGTTCTTGCCAATAAAAGTAGTATATTTTTGTGTTTTGAATAAATTCATTTAAAGGCTTTTATCTGCTTCCGTTTTTAACAATGCTGTAAGAACATTTTTTATAACAACATATTAAAATTATATTTCAAATTCGTTCTGCAATCCCTACATTTAATTTTTTTAAAAATCGCTAAAAAAATTATTACATTGAAATTTTACATATATGTGGCAGACTTTATTAAATTGTTTATTATTTATTAATTTATTCATTATTAATTAAATAATTATTATTATTATTATTTTAACTAGGGGAAGAGGGGATTATATTTCAAAATTCCGAATTATTTTGTTAAGAGAACATTACAAAATAATTTTGTACTATTTATTAGTATAAATATGTTTTCCCCTAATTTTACTTTCCCATAAAATTATATATTATAGAGGGGATCTTATATATTATAGAGAGCAAATCTAGGAATCGCCCCCTTAGCACACACATATACCCCTTTTCTTCTTTATGTCACTGCGTGTAACCTTAATTTTGTATTTGATAAAATAAAATAACAAAATTTCACAGGTAGCATGGTATATAATTAAAATCTAAAAAGGCTATACAAATTTGGTAATTTTACTTTAGCCGTGCGCAAACCTCCAGCACCCCCCCCCCCCCCCTCATAGCCATTAGAAGCTTTATTTTTCTTAAATTAGAAACAAATCATTGGTGTTGAAAAAAAAAATGTCCTAGTTTATAGTAATATTTCTTATTATTTTCTTCCCTTTTTTCATCATCTCACATAAAATGAGTAATTATTTTTTTCTGTTGATAAATAATATATCTTGATAAAATAAAAAAAATAAAAAAAAAGTAAAATACATATAGGGGAGCTAGGGGATGGATGGGACATTCTCAATATTTCAGGCAATAAACATTTATTTTAAATTGCTTCCTAACCCCATATACCTCTACCACAGTGTGCTTCAGAACTAAAAGTAGGACCACATTGCTGTTTTCATTTTCCTTCAAAGTTGCATTTTCTGAAATCTCTGCTTAAAAGTAAGTTTTTTTTTTATATTTGAAGATGTGAAATATTTTATACAATATAAAAAATTAAGCTATGTTGTAGTTATTTATTTTAAGGTTCAATATCAATAATTAAAATGAATGAATAGTAACCATTGTGTCAAAATAATTTTTGAGGTAAAATGGCTGAGAAGGGATATTATGCATCATGGGGATGATTGGGACATTTCAAATGGGGAAGAATGGGACATTCTCACTCCTCCCTAGAGATGTTGAAAATTTTATTTATTAATTAAATAGTATTATATAGGATGATAAATCAATAATTTATGTCAATTAATAGTATTAAATAGTAATATATGAGTTGTTATTGTTTAAAATTTCTGAGTGTTACTTATTGTATTGTAATAATTATTAATGGATTATCAAAAAATTGGTACTAAAACTTAATCAAAATAGATAAAATTGATAAAAATAGCATATGTGTATTGATCAAATGGGTGAAATTATATTGAATTTTGAAATGTTGCACAAATAAATCCCCACCCCTAACATATTGGGTCAACGGAAAGTCAGGTCGTGTTGGGAAAATCTATTCGTACCGGAAAATTCAATCATTTAATTATTAGACATTGATTCCGATATCTAATGTCTAATAATTATCAGGCAGAATTTTCCGGTACGAATTGATTTTCCCAACACGACATGACTTTCCGATCGACACAATAATTTCCGTTCTGCATGTTTCTACGATACATTTAAAATTTAATTAATATTAATTAATAAGTTATGATAGAAAATCATTAGCTATGCTATATTTAAGAGACATTTTGCACTTTCATTTCAAATCTAAAATGCCTCATAAGTGGGAAAAAAAGAACAGATTGATAGCCGAAGTCCGCATTAAAATTTAAAACTGCAATAAAAAAAGTTATTGAAAAAAAAAAAACATATCGATTCGTGCTGTAAAATCATATATTACAAATATAATTTTCATATAAAGTTATAATTATAAATTTTAATTTGGGTAAAATTGAATACAGGGAGGAAAATCTTTGTGTCCCATCCATCCCTATTAGTGTCCCATTCATCCCTGCTGTGGGGATGATTGGGACAGTGAGGAACGTTTTTTTGATTTCATAATATTGTTATGAATACATCATAATCTAGAATAAATATTGTTCATATATGTTGGCAAATACCTAATGTATGAAATGTGATATATAATATTGATAGTAACTTAAATAAAAAAATATTTTTGTGAAAATGTCCCATTCATTCCCCACCTCCCCTACGCTTCAAAATAGCCTAAATTACAAATCGCATTAAATTACTTGTCTCTCTCAGCTAAATGGATGTTCACATTCAATGAAAAAAAAAAAAAAAAAAAAAAAAAAAAAAAAAAAAAAAAAAAAAAAAAAATTCTTCTAAGGGGGGGGGGGGGGGAATGAATTATAAAGTTTTAAATCTAACTAAGAGATGGCAGCACTTCTTTGAATTTTTACTTTGAAGAAGTTGGGGGCTGGTTGTTAAGTGGACACGTGCGTCTAATTCAGAGAAAAGTTAGTAAACAGTAGACGCTCTCGTGTGGAATATAGTGCTATTTCTCATAGAGTTGTGCTATAGAGTTTGACGTATTTTGATTTATTTCGCAAGGTAAAAAGTGTATATGTTCTTAAAAATGGCTGAAGGTGGATCCATATATCAAGATAGAGTAGTATGCAGATATTTTTTGTCTGGAACATGTTATGAGGGTGACTCATGCCCCTTTTCTCATGACCCAACGCGCTGTGTACCTGATTCCGTCTGTCGTTATTATTTAAGAGGTCATTGCTTTTTTGGTTTCAGTTGCAAATACGATCATATTCTCTTGAATGACAGAGACTCAGTGAGTCAGAATGAGAGACTCACTGAGAAAGCTGTAAGTACATCTCACATTGAAAAATGCAAAAAAGAAATGGAATTTTCAATCGCAATAGAGCGCAGTTTGGACAAAACTTGTGGGATATGTATAAATGTTATTTTAGAGAAAGAACCTGAATCAGAGCGCAGATTTGGACTTCTTGAAAAATGTAATCACGTTTATTGCTTCAATTGCATCAGACAATGGTGGAATTCCGTGTCGTACCAAAGTGACGATAATTTAGATCCAGTAATTACCCGGGCTTGCCCTCAGTGTCGCCTTGTATCTGACTTTGTAACTCCAAGTCTCTATTTTCTTGATGCAGGGGAAGAGAAACAGAAATTCATCAAACAGTATAAAGAAGCTTTAAGCAACATGCCTTGTAAATATTTTAAGCAAGGTGATAGTATGTGCCCTTTTGGGGGTGCCTGCTTTTACTTACATGCAAGGCGAGATGGTACTAAAGTTGAGCTTCCCCTTCCTATTGGAAGGATTAGACAAAATCAAAATAATGAGTTAGATCCCATACAAAGAATCGCTTTAGAATATGGAGAAGAAATTCCTCAGCTAGACTCAGACCTGATATCAGAGACAGACGACGATTCCTCTGTTATCAGTGACAGTTCTTATTTTAGTGACTATTCTGAAACTACGCAAATTCAAAATGGTGATGTTGATTCCATAGAGAGAATCTATTCAGAGTACAGACAAAACCTTTCTGAGTTAGTTGTACATTTGATCTCCGATACAGACGACGACTCATCTGATACTACTGACAGTTCTTCTTTAAGTGATTACTTTGAACCATAATACTTTAGAACTATCGAATTTGAAGCTGCAGTATAAAAAATGTTATTCTGACACTTTGTCTCTAGAATGCTCAAAAAACATTGTATTAATTAGTACTGCACATGATGATGTTAAAATTTAATCTCTTAATATTCTGAATACGCAGTTGGATATTTTTAGATATGTAAATTTGTTAAATATTATTAATTTGTCGCTAAAACCAAGATAACAATTCCACGAGAAAAGTTCTAAAGATTATCTAAAACGGTGATAGAAAAATGTGGTCCATACACAATCTAAATATAAAAATGTTATCGGAAAGAAAATGTAAAAAGTTGTCGATCTAGGTAAGAATATCTAAGTAACTTGAATATGATTGTTTTCTTTCTCTTATTTTAACTTAAAAGTTGCATAAGTATTATTTATAATATAGCAATTACTTTTGTTATTACATTTCGTTACTAATATTATTTTATTACATTTCATTTCAACGCTAATATCATTTTTACATTTTTACTGTAATATTATATACAATGTTACTATTAAAATATTTTACTTCAATTATTTCTTTACTAATATTATTTTATTACATTTATTTCAACACTAATATCATTTTTTACATTTTTACTATAATATTACTTATATATAATGTTACTATTAAAATATTTTCCTTCATTTATTCTTTTTCAGCAATTTTATTTTTAAAAAATAATGAAATCATTGAAAATATTCTGTCCTTAAAGGGTGTTCTCAAATCCAAAAGGGCAACTTTCTGACATTTTAAATTTATTTTTGTTCGAAAATGCATGAAACTAGCTTATGTTATTGTTCAGAAACTATGTAATCGAGCTGTTTTTTCTTTTTTTTTTTTCGCAAACGCATTAGATCTTTCAGAAAATTGCGTCAAAGTAGGCGTTTTAAATCGAATTTCCGCGCGAAGGGAGAAAGAGACTCAAGAGCGGGCGAAAAACGAGTTTGTCATGTGATCGAATTCACTGATAACTCAATAGGTAATTGATTTGTCAAAAAATGGAAAAAACAGTTCAATTCCAAATCGCTTCCATGGCCAGGCTTTCCAATGTTATATCTTTCCGTTAAAAAATGAAATTGTAAATATGTAAAAACGTTTTGCGCTTGTTGAGCAGAGCAGTTAAGAACAGTCTTAAACATCTTAAGTGGTTAAACATGTAAAATAATGTATTGCTTAACATGTCATCTTCGATTTGTAATGTAGCGTATAATAAAATGAATGCTAATTTATTTATGTCTATTAACTACAGGCTGCCACAAGTTAATTTTCACTATTTTATCCTCCACTATTTCAAAACAATAATCATAGTGGAAAGTTTCTACTAATATCCAAAGTTGATTATTCATATTTTTTTATTATTATTGTAATTGATAAATTTACAAAAAAAACAATATCTGTGGCAACCCTGAATTACTTATCGTGAAAAACTTATTAATACATTTATCATGTCGTAAACTTAAATGTAGTCCAAAGTTTCTTTCTACAGAGGAAACTTTTATTCATCTTCTTATTTCACTGGTTATATCACTTCTCTTAAGATTAAAAGAATTTTCTACGTAATTTGTAATTGATTTATACGATTTGTATGTAAAATATAATGTTAATTGCAATGTGAAACCATATTGTAACTTTTGCGTAAAAATAAAATTATCTGTATATGTTTTGCCTTGGTACTTATAAATGAATAAATTTCAAGAAAAACAAATATGTTAAATTTAATGAATGTTTGCTTATTTTTAGTACAGTGTTGAGATATAGTGTATTTCAAAAAGTCTGCATTAGAATACAGTTTTAATAGTGTGGAATGTCCACTGTTACTCTTGTGACCATTCGAGCAAATTTTCACAAATACTTCCATTTATTTTATTACAAAATATAATTAAGATAAAAATTGAGATAACCAGTTAAATACCATTGTGTTCTAATCCCGTAACATATATCTAATTTGTAGCACAAAGTATTTTACTTGGTTATATTATAAATGATTTTTTTTTTACTCTTGTGACCAATCTCAATTTTTATCTGAATAAAATAATTGGGTTACAAAATATAATTAAGATAAAAATTGAGATAACCAGTTAAATACCATTGTGTTCCAATCCCGTAAAATATATATAATTTGTAACAAAAAGTATTTTACTTGGTTATATTATAAATGAAAATTTTTTTACTACTGTGACCAATCTCAATTTTTATCTTAATAAAATAATTGGGTTACAAAATATAATTAAGATAAAAATTGAGATAACCAATTAAATACCATTGTGTTCCAATCCCGTAACATATATCTAATTTGTAACAAAAAGTATTTTATTTGGTTATATTATAAATGAAATTTTTTTTACTACTGTGACCAATCTCAATTTTTATCTTAATAAAATAATTTGATTTATTTATATTTATGAAAAATATTTCTAATTGCCACAAGAGTAACGAATGGACGTTCCCAGTTATTTTGCATTATCTCATATCTTTTGTTGCCAGCACATACTTGAGGAAGATGAAGCAAGCATTTTAAAGAATAGCTAGAATCTTCTTCCATTTAAGGCTGTTCTCAAATCCAAAAGGGCAACTTTGCGACATAAGTTTTAATTTATTTTTGTTCGGAAATGCATGAAACTAGAAGGTGTTGTTGTACAGAAACTACGTAATCGAGCTGTTTTTTCCTTTTTTTTTTTTTTTTTTTTTTTTTTTTTTTTTTTTTTTTTTTGCAAACGCAATATTTCTTTCAGAAGATAGTGTAAAAGTGGGCGTTTTGATCCGAATTTCCGCGCGACTGATGAATAACCGGTCAAGAACGTGTGATTTGTATCTTTTTTTTTTAGACAAAAGCAATTAATAGCTTGAGTATTCAAAATATCATTTTCCTTGCTTCTAAAGCATTACAGTTGGGTACAACACACAATTTTGTGAGGGTATGGAGGGAGGGTGTGGGGGGGGGGGTGCAGAGAATGAGAAAAGACTGCTAAAATAGATTCAATAGATTGAAAGTTTATATTATTGATGCATGAAGTTCAATAATTAAATAAAAAATAATTCATAGTTCTGGAATTAATATTCATTTAGAAAGGGCCTATTTCAGTCAGCTGGAAAGACTCGTTCGCTAATGCTAATTCTATGGAAGAGAATTTTTTATCTCATTTACATTTTAATATTTTGATTTTTATTTATTTATTTTTTATTTTTTTTTATTTATTTTTATTTATTTATTTATTTATTTATTTTTTGCTTTTTAAAAAATTATTTATTTATTTATTTATTTATTTGGTATTGGATAGCTGAGATTGATCTCTGCATCTGCCTTTTTTACTTTTTCGATTTTGTTTGCAGATTTTTTTCAAGAGGATGCTTTCCCTTTCGAAACCGGTTCCAAAAATGAAAGTGACCTAATAAAAAATATCTGCAAACAAAACCGAAAAAGTAAAAAACGCCCTTTGTGCAGATCAATCTCAGCTAGCCAATGCAAAAAAAAAAAAAAAAAAAAAAAAAAATTAAATACTGAAATGCAAACAATATATCTTTAAAAATTTCTTCCATAGGATTAGCATTAGTGAGAGGGTCTTTTCAGATGACTGAAGTAGCCTGTTAAACAACATATATAACTTTCTTACTGAACTGGGAGATGGAATTTTCCATTAATTTTGCTAATTATTTTAATTTTCAGCTGAGAGAGAGAATATTGTATCTTTTTTTCAAAAACAGAAGTAATTAAAATTTGAGTTTTCAACATATAATTTTCCTTACTTGTAAAGCATTACAGATGGGTACAACTCACTTTTTTATGAGGGGTGCGGAGGGAGGGGGGAAGGTGGCAGAGAATGAGAAAAGACTGGTAAAATAGACTAAATAGATTGAAAGTTTATTTTATGGATAAATGATGTTCAATAATTAAATAAAAAATAATTCATAGTTCTAGAATTAATATTCAGTTTAAAAATATTTTCCTTTAATCTTTTTATTTAGTGATATTAAACAACACATATAACTTTCTTGCTGAATTGGGAGATGAAATTTTTCACTAATTTTGCTAATTATTTTCTTTTTAGAGAGAGAGTATGTTATAGATTAGTATCTTTTTAAAACAGAAGTAATTAATAGCTTGAGTATTCAAAATATCGTCTTCCTTACTTCTAAAGCTTTACAGGTTGGTAAACCACAAATTTCTATCAGGGTGCTATGGGCGGGGGTCAGAGAATGAGAAAAGACTGCTAAAATAGACTAAATCAGTTGGAAGTTTATGTTATTGATGATTGATATTCCATAATTAAAAAGAAATGAATGCATAGTTCTAGAATTACCCTCATAGCATGCATGGTCACGGTGACGTCGTTGTGACGTCACTGTGAGTCACTGTGGTCATGTCACGTCTGTGACCAAAATGCCACCACTCAGTGATGTCACATTGTGACTGAGATGTGAACTTCTTAGAAAACTTTGAAAAATTACAAAAAAATTCAAAACATGTTATTTATGTAAAATTATATTTTCTGGCAATTAAAAAAAATTGTGACGTCAATGTTATGACACTGCATGTAACGTACGTCACGTCACATTTGTGACGAAAAAAATCACCATATTGTAAGTCACAGTGTGACAAAAATATGAACATCAAAAATCTTTGAAAATGAACAGAAATATTACATGCCCGAGTTACAGCGACATAAGGAATGAAAATATATTAGTGGATAGGAAATAGTAAATTCGGACACGAAAAGAGAGAGGGGAGGGGCGGGGGGCAGAAAAAAAATTCACGGTAGAAGTATCAACAAACTAGATTTTCATGCTATATTTTATCAATTTCTTATTTAAGACAGTGGAAGTATACTTTTTTATGATTTCAATTTTATCTACCATTGCAATTTAATCCTTCACTGATTGTTATTATTATAAAAATGTTTCTCGGGAAAATGGTACGTATTTGGAGCAATTTGGATAACATATTTAGAATTAGGAATATTACATTTGTACACTTTACATATTTAGTTTTCAGGGAGGAAGTTGTTTTATTTATTTTTTTATTTTATTTTATTTTATTTTATTTTATTTTATTTTATTTTATTTTTTGTCGACCAGTGGTATTCTAAACCCTTCTGTGGTTTCAAACTAAAATTTTCTATTACAGTTAAGTCTGTAGTTTTTAATGAGCACGTAGAAAGAATACTCAGAGTTTAGTCATATATGCATTTCTTACTTTAGAATTTGCATTCAAGTCATATTTTTTCCTGTTAGTGTTTAACTATTTTAAATAACTATTTTTTTTTAAATTCTACTTCTTTCAGACTTTTTAAATAAAATTAGTATTTTCCGAAAAAATATGTATACAAATTTTATACAAAACCCATGATATAGTTATTCGTATTTCAAATTCGTGTTTTAGAGATATGACTTTAAAAAAAGTTATTTTAAAATTGTTTTATTCTACAGAAAATGAATATGAAAAAAATGACAGATTGACAAAGAAAATTTTTTTTTATCCTGTATACTCTCTTTTCATTTATTAAGAAGATACGTATTTATTTATTAGGTGTAAAACAAACTGTACTTTAAAAAAAAAGAAAGAAAAAAGGCAGGTGTTTCATTCAAATAGAAAATTTTCATTACAGATACTCTCATAAAGGTAAAATTACTGCGCATTTAAACTCTGTTGTGTAAAAAAAAAAAAAAAAAAAAAAAAAAAAAAATACAGTAGGAGCACCTGCTTGGTCAAATATCGTCTGCGCTGGATGAAAACCGCAGAATAAAATAAGGATCAGAGAACTTCTGACACGGAGAGTTAGTTTTTTTAAGCTAACAGAAATATGCCTGACAATTTAGGATAAAATACGGATACTATTAAAATATTTATGGAACTTAAAAGGTATGTCTTATTTAATTTAAATTTTTCGTTCCTTTTTGACAGATTATTACATGAGTTAAATAGTTGTATGTCATATGCAATGAGACTGATCTGGTTTTCCTTTCAAAAGCAATATGGCGATGGAAAGATTTTTGAGAAATTGTTAAATGCATTTAATTCATCTATTATAGTTTGTTGTTGTTTAATAGTACAATTATAAATACTAATTATTTAGTGTTTTTCAAATTGCTATATTTTTTTTTAATTGTATTTAAGCGTTTTTTTTACTGTTTGTGATTTTAATCAAACATTTAATTGTAGACATTCAGAGTCAGTTATTAAATTTTCTTTGATTGTAAACTCATTTTCTACATTTTCGATACATTTATTTTATTGGCATTAAAAAATAAAATATAATATTTAAGAATTGAAATAAAGTGTTTTTCATGCCCGATAAAGTTGAAAAGTGTTTATGACTTCGGTTTGTCTGGCCGCCTGTCCGCGCTCTAACTCGCGTAAATATACTCGGATTGACCTAAAATTTTTGGATGTTATTGACGTTTACCATAGCAAGACCCCTATTTGTAATGAAGTTTGTAGCATGTTTAGTTCATTTACAGGGACAGTCAATTGTATTCCATTACATTACGGCCTGTGGGAAAAAAATCGTTTCAAATGATTTTTAATGATTTTACACGCTTTCAAACAGAATAAAATTGATATGCATTTATGAAGCGCACTAAAATGTGCATTCATAGAATATGCGATGCAGAAAATAGTTATTGTTCATTTACAGGGCTAAAAAAGGAATTCCAATACATAATGATATAGGAGTGGAGGGAATTGTTTGCGGCGTACTTTATTTATGTTAATCTATTTGATATGTAATGAAATTGATATACGTCGTTGAGGTTTACATAGGGTAGATGCACCAGTTTTGGCCACTGTACCAGTTTTGGCCACATTGGATCAATTTGTCCAATATTTAGCCTGTGAATTAATGCTAACAAATAATAGGCATTCTTACATTTTAAGCAAACTCTCTTTTATCATTTACAATATCATTTGTTTATTTTTTGATAAAATATGACTTGCAAAAAAAATAAATGTGTGAAACTGTAGTGTGTGCTTACATGCATTAAGATTTTTGCTTAGCTGACAAGTTTTCAGAATCTTTCAACATTAGGCACTTATTGGGTTCTATTTGTTCTGAAACAAATTGCTATTAGGTTTTATGAGGTAAGCTTTCTCTCTACTGCAATTTTACATTTAATTTAATTATTTTAACAGTTTAATTGGGGGTGGCCAAAACTGGTGCATTAAATTTGCTATATGTACCAGTTATGGCCATGGGGGTGGCCAAAAAGGGTACAACATTATGTTCCACTTTTGGCCACATGATTCATTATAGAGGGAATTTTAGACATTTAATAAATTTAAGAACATCTGGAAAAATCAATTTAATTTTGTTTTATATAGTAATGGCTTCAATAATAATAATAGAAAAAGCAAGGATAATGGCAGTTCTTATAAAAGAAATTTTGTTATTCTCTGTCCAATAGATAATTCACTTTAGAAAGAAGGACATTGTGCTAGTCACTAAAGAATGACATTGCTAAAGAAAATAGAGTATTGTGTTTAGTATCAATAAAGCAAAAGGGGAGGCGATATGTAATGTTTAGATATGATAAATAAACTAAAACATAAATTTTGAAAGGTTTTACAACTTATAAATTAAAAAGTTCAATAAAATTATAGCATGATTTAACTGCTTGTATTTTTCCTAAAGAAATGAAGAAGTTCCATAATTTTTGCAATATTTCAGGCACACGAATTTAGAAATACTAAATATTGTGAAAATCTTTACTAGAGATATCTAAATACAAGTAAGAATGTATTTCACATTATTTAAAAAAAACAGGATTCCTTTTACCAAGTTTAAAAGAGATTCTGTGCTATTAAAAAATGGCCTAGAGGGAACACTGCTGTAAGATAGGAAGTAAAATTAAGGCCATTCAAAATGTAATGCCAGCACTACAAGCTAGCAAAGTTTTGGAGTAACCCGTTCTTGCCTTTGCAGGACGGACACTACTTTTCTCTAATAATGTTGAATCTCAAGTAGTAGATTTAGGTACTAGGAATTGAAGTTAAAAATCAATTAGAAAAGTGGATGTTAGATATTGTCAGAATACTATTTCCTATAAAAATGGAATAACTTTTAAGATTTTGCTCAGAAAATTGTAGCCGGCAAGATAGAAACTCCATTTCAAGATGGAAGACCAGGTATGAAATGGTATGATTTGCTTCTGAAATCACACCCTAAAATAACTTGCAAAGAAGCAAGGTATTTAAATAAGGCACAAGCTAATATAAATCAAAAGATGATTTCATAACTTTTTGATGAAAATCAAACAAAAATCAGAAAATGCTTTCGAGAAATATAACTCTTTGATGAAAATTCAAGTGTTCTAAACAAGCCACAATCCATGAATAATTATAAAACTGATTAAATAGTTAATCTTTATGTCCTATAGGTACTGTTGTCCCTTTTATTAATCAAATTTAAATATATTTTGTTTTTTAATTGAAATTTTGTTAAAATCAACATAAGTATATTTTATTTGATGTTTTTATCAATTCATAAAGAAATTTGCAAAATTCTCTTAATACAGCAAGCAAATATATGTGTGGTAAAATAGATGTTGCATAAAAATGCTTTATTTTTACTTATTATCAATTAAAATGTTTGTTAAACTACATGATATTGGAGTGGCCAAAACTGGTGCATAGAGATGGCCAAAACTGGTGTAGGGGTGGCCAAAACTGGTACAAATTGGAATAAATTACTTGATGAGTTATTACTCACAATGTAAAATATTCTGTAGAAAGTCATTATAGTTAACAGAAAGACAATTAAATTTACTAAAGAATGATGTTATTATGATTTAATATGCTTCAATCGATCAAGAAATGTAAAATTTCTATTTCAAATTTTCTCTAAATGTGGCCAAAACTGGTACATCTACCCTACTATGAATTATTTCATGTATAATACGAAGTGTATATAGCATTTACAGGGACACACAAAATATTTCAGATACTATATTGTATCCGAAGTACTGTTCATTAGCGATGATTGCTGGAAATACATTTTTAATTATGATATGCACTTTTATGATTCACTACATTTATGCATAGTATATGGTGTATATATATATGCTATAATTCATATACAGGACTATACAAAAGTATTCATAAGGGTTACTGGGTATTGCTTAAAGGTGGTTTTTAAATAAGTTATGCATTTTAATGCTGCACTGTATTTAAATTACTAAGAAATGTTTGTAGTAGATAGATAAAATGATATGCAGGGTCACGCAAAGAATTGGATACGTTGCCGTCTATGAATTATAATTTCTGGAAATGTGATTTCAGCAGTTTTAAGAGTGTTTTAGCTTGAACTAAATTTTAACTAAATAGTGGCGTGTAATAAAGGTTCTAGGTAAACTACAGGGTTGTACAAAATTATTTAAGTATGTTTCCATATATTAGTATAAATTGCTGAAAGAGAATTTCAACCTGTTATGCGTTTCCTTGATAAACTAAATTTTTCCATTATATAGTATATATATATCAATCTACAGATCAAATACAGGACTGTTTAAAAGAATTAGAAAACATATTTGGCTGTGGATGGTAGGGTGTCAACGATTTTAATCGGTTGATTTAAATCAGCGATTAAATCATGATTTTAATCAACCGATTTAAAAAAAAAATCATTGATTAAAATCAAAAATTTTCTAAATGTTTAAAATGTCAAAAAAAGTATTAAAATCTAACATGAACATAATTTGAAAGTTTCTACAGGTATTTTGACTTATGAATAAACAAAAAAAGAGCTTTAAACAATTGTTTCAAAGCTTAATTCATTAGTATTGTAAAAAAATTAAAAACAGTTGAGTTTGTAAAAAGCATTGTTTTTAAGTTTTTATCCAAATTAAAACAGTTTCATTTAAAAATGATATTTAAATCTAACATAATTTGCAATGTCATAATTCCCTTTAGGTAATCAATTTATGCATTATTTTATATAAAATACACATAGCAAGTATAATTACATTTCTACAAGTAAAAGAATAAATAGTAATTAATAGCAATCTCAAGTTAAAGAAGAATGAAAGAATGACATCTGCTCAGCAGCTAAATTGTAAATGAATGCATAAGAGAAAAAGAAATAATTGGTATAAAAATGCTAACCACAGCAAGAGCTTCTTTGGTATAGGTTAAATAAATGTTTATTATTATTATTATTATTATTATTATTATTATTATTGTAACTCATATATATTAAAAAATTGAACCATTGAAAGCTAATAGAGGTAATAATGCTGTTAGATAAATATTTTGAGGATTTCAGATATTAGTGGCTAACTTATATTTATTCTATATGAATGGGTTTAACTCATTTTTTTTTTTTTTTTTTTTTTTTGGTTAGCATACACGTACATGTGTGTAAGTATAGATTTTGGTGGTTTACAGAAATTTTCCTAAATACAAATGCAAAATGAGCTGCAAATAATATTTGTTAGTTTTGTTATTTGTGCTACTAACTAATGAAATTACTTATTTGCAGTTTTTATTAATTCTGTAATTACTTATACTGCTTCTTCTAGGCCATTTTTTTTTTAATGGTGCCACACCATGCCCCTTTTGAAATTGGCAAAATGCACCCTGCCTTAAAAAAAGAAAAAAAAAAGTTGAAATTTACCTGTAGTTGTAGCCAGAGATTTCTTGTAAAAAACTTCCCCATTCAACAGTATTCTAAATTCATGTGGAAAAAATCTTGCAAAAATATGGAACTTTATTTCTTTAGAAAAAACAGGATATTATTAAAATATGTTATTTAATTGTATTTTTCAATTTGTTATTCATAAAATAATTAAAAATTAAGGACACTTTACTTATAATGCTAAAAAATATTCTTTTTTTTTTTCCTTACATCATTACTAAACACATTAGTAATATATTTCCTCATGAAATAGTGCCCGTTTTTTGAACTAGCATCCTGTCCCTTTTTCTTTCTAAAATGAATTATTATCATTTTAATAATTAAGGCTTAAAAATGTATAATATGTTCCTAATTAGAAAGTTGATTGTTTAATAATTAATTTGAAGTAATGTTAGCTATTTAATATAAAATGCAGTTAATACAGGGTGGCTACTAAATACTGATACACTTCAAAAAATAAGAATTAATTTTAATCGTTTGGTAAAATAATTTATTTCTGTATTTCAGCGTTTGGCAATTTTCTATTAGTGCAGACGATTTTTGTAAAAATCAAATATTTAGAATTATTTTTAAAATGGAAGCTAAAAGAATGATGATTAAACAGCTCTTTGATCGCGGGCTTTCCGCAGGTCAAATATTTAAGCAATTGAAATGCCTTGGTTTTAATAGATTATTTATATATAGAACTATAAATCGATTATTGGATACTAATAGCTGTAAAGATCGACCTAGGTCTGGTCGCCCACGATCAGTTCGCACAAAAGAGCGCACCAAAAGAATTCGTGAAAAGATACGAAGAAATCCACAACGCTTTGCAAATAAAATGGCTGCAGAAGAGAACGTGAGTCGCAGAACTATGCAAGTTATTATAAATGAAGACCTGGGTTTTCGTCCTTATCGGAAAAAAAAAGTTCAAGGTTTGACTGATGCCCAAAAGATAAAAAAATTACAAAGATGCAAGAAATTGCTGAAGCGGCACGGTAAGAAAAATATTGACAGAATGATATTTTCTGATGAGAAGCTATTTTGCACTGAACAGTGTTATAATGCTAAAAATGATGTCGTATATTCAGCAACGTTTGAGGATATACCTGAAACTCTCCGAACTGTTAAACGCTTTCAGAACAAGAATTCGGTTATGGTTTGGGCTGCAGTGTCAAACAATGGGAAATTGCCTTTGAAATTCATAGATAAAGGGGTAAAAATCAATGCGGAATATTACAAACAGAACATATTGGCTGCACATTTATTGCCACATGCTGACAGGTTGTATCCAAAAAAGAATTGGATATTTCAGCAAGATTCTGCACCTTCACACCGAGCTAAATCAACACAAGCTTGGCTCCAGGTCAATTGTCCGAATTTTATCATGCACGAAGATTGGCCACCTTCTTCACCGGATCTAAATCCTTTAGATTATTGTGTCTGGGGGGATTTTAGAGGCTAAAGTAAATAGCAAACAACACAGAAGTTTGGACTCTCTCAAAGCTTCCATATTGCGTGAATGGGACAAATTACCTCTTAAAATGATTCGTGCCACCCTCGGACAATGGCATAAGAGATTATCTTTGGTAATTGATAAAGATGGCGGTCGATTTGAGTGAATTTGTTTACAGGTAAACTTTCATGTATGATGTTCATCATATTAGTGTAATTATTTTTTTCTATTTTATATTTGTAAAATAAAATGTCCAAATATTTGTATCAGTATTTAGTAGCCACCCTGTAATTTTCATAAATGTTAAGTATCACTAGTATTTATAAAGTTTTACATAATTATTACAATATTAATGTATATAACATTATTGTATAATACTACCTAATGAAACTACTAATTTGCAGTTTTTATTTCTGTAATTACTAAGTAACAATTATAATTTTATTAATTAAAGTGTAAAAACATAGATTATGTTAGCAATTAGTGGTGTAATTGTTTTGGAAACCTAAAACACATGATAGCTATTCAGTATTTGAACGCTGGGAAAAAAATCATAAAAATCTGATTTAAATCAAAAAAACCTGATTTAAATAAAAAAATCCGATTTTTTTTTTTTTTTTTTTTTTTTTTAAATTATGATTTTTTTACACCTTAGTAGATGGTAACTGCGTAAATCAGTTTTTCAAATGTTTTACGCGTTTACATGTTTACTTAGTTATCTTAAAGTAAGTTAAATAATGCTATAAAAAGTGATAGAAATATCTTTATTAAGACTTACGATCGTTTCATCGCACAATCGGCGACATTTTCAAAATCAATCATAATAGAAAATATTTTCACATAACTTAAAAACAATAATATAGTAAACAATGTCACGAGACATGAAGCATAATGAAAATATTGCAACCATAAAATAAAATAAAAATTAAATTAGCTATTTGCGAGCGTGGATTAATTTTCACATAATTTAAAAACAACATGCTAAACAATGTCACGAGACATCAAGCATACAGAAAAACATTGCAAAACATAAAATAAAATAAATTATCTTGGCTACTTGCGAGTGTGGATTAATTTTTACTATTGTTTCTACAATTACTTAGTATCGCTTTCCAAATTCTAGGCAAATCAAGGGACACAGAATCGTTGCAAATATTCTCGTTGCGTAAAAATATTTCTATTGATTCTCGGACTTCTCGCAAAACCATCCATGAAAAAAAAAAAAAAATTAGTATGCAAGAAAATAGATCAAATTGAGTCCAACCAATTAGCAGGAGTATACGAAATACCTTTCACCAAAGAAGATGGAACAAAGCAGTTTTATATAGGTATGGCAAGCAGAAAACTTAAAACTAGAATCAAAGAACATATAGCAGACATCAAATACAATAGAAGAACCACAGCTTTGGCCAGATTATACAGCGAAGAACCTTTACAGATTGAATTTAAAAATAGCAAGTTAATTTATACATCAAGATTTTATTTACCATCCATAGTCCGAGAATCAATAGAAATATTTTTACGCAACGAGAATATTTGCAACGATTCTGTGTCCCTTGATTTGCCTAGAATTTGGAAAGAGATACTAAGTAATTGTAGAAACAATAGTAAAAATTAATCCACACTCGCAAGTAGCCAAGTTAATTTATTTTATTTTATGTTTTGCAATGTTTTTCTGTATGCTTGATGTCTCGTGACATTGTTTAGCATGTTGTTTTTAAATTATGTGAAAATTAATCCACGCTCGCAAATAGCTAATTTAATTTTTATTTTATTTTATGGTTGCAATATTTTCATTATGCTTCATGTCTCGTGACATTGTTTACTATATTATTGTTTTTAAGTTATGTGAAAATATTTTCTATTATGATTGATTTTGAAAATGTCGCCGATTGTGCGATGAAACGATCGTAAGTCTTAATAAAGATATTTCTATCACTTTTTATAGCATTATTTAACTTACTTTGTTTATAAGTGATTATTATACATGTTTTTAGTTATCTTATTTACGTTATTTCCCCAGATGTCTTGTTAAAACATTTAGAAAGAGTTGGAAAGTGTTTTATAATCTATACCTAACGCATAATATATCTTACTTGTTGTTTCTATTTCCCAGATCAGTCTTTTCATATAAAACATACCAAATCTAATTAGCTCATATTCACAAAATACAATATATATGGGAATAAAAAATTTAAATAAATAGGACTTATCATGTAGTTCTATAAGTAACAGTTGTATTAATGTCCGTTAGACTTCATGTTCGTATTTAATAAAGCAATCACAAATCATAACACATTAAAAAAAGCTTACACATTCTTAATATTAAGCTTGAATTCAACATCAAGCTTAGAACTTAATAAAAAAAGATGTCAGTTAATAAGCATTGTTTTTTAAATGGAAAATTAAAAATATTTTAGAAGAATAGGACTCCAAAATAGTGATATCTTGCTAAAAAGTACGGTAAAAAGATAAAATTTTATATTTCAAACAAAACTTTACTTTAAAATTATCGTAATTTTTATGACAAGAATCATCACAGTATTAATACTTGGACATTTTTCCAGAGAGAAACATTCGCCTTGCATACAATATTTCAAATGAAATTCAAATTTCAAATAAATTGCTTAAAAGGCGCAAAGGCCAACATAGTGAAAAATATCCACGCCGGGACTCGATCCCGGGTCATCAGTATAGCGCACTCACATTCTACCGACTAAACCACATGGAACGATACCCAGCCTGAAAATTTTCTCCCTATTACATGTTGGCAAGGCTACAAATGTAGCACAAGATGGAATATTTATCGTGAGCCACCGTCATGGGGCAAACACGAAACTTAATTAAATCCAGCATCGATTGAAACTATATTAATACTTGGAAAATTTTCCAGAGAGAAACATTTGCCTTGCATACAGTATTTCAAATGAAAATCAAATTTCAAATTAAAATTGCCTTTTACACTATTAATTTGAAATTTGATTTTCATTTGAAATATTGTATGCAAGGCGAATGGTTCTCTCAGAAAAAAATTTCCAAGTATTAATATAGTTTCAATCGATGCTGGATTTAATTAAGTTTCGTGTTTGCGCCATGTCGGTGGCTGACGATAAATATTGCATCTTGTGCTGCGCTTGTAGCCTTGCCAACATGTAATAGTGAGAAATTTTCCAGGCTGGGTATCGTTCCATGTGGTTTAGTCGGTAGAATGTAAGTGCGCTATACTGATGGCCCGGGTTCGAGTTCCAGCATGGAATCTTTTTCACTAGTTCGCCTTTGCGCCTTTTAAGCAATTAATTTGAAATTTGATTTTCATTTGAAATCATCACAGAGTTTATGACAAGTTCGTCACAAATGACACATATTTCACAAATTGGTCACAGTGTGACTTCAAAATATTGTCACTTTCGTCACAGGTTCGTCACAAAGTTAATGCCAAAATAGTCACAAATGACACACTTTTCACAAATTAGTCACACCGTGACTTCACAGAGTGGTCACAATGTGACGTCACAAACGACCTCTAAAACGGCCATAACGACCTCGCATTCTAGTCACTGTGACGTCACATCCACGTCACGTGACGTCACATCGACGGTCACAAAATCACAGTGTGACTTCACAACGACGTCGCCGTGACGTCACCATGCCTTACGGGTAATATTCAATTAGATTAACTCTCTAACTATTGGGAAAAAAAAGGCCCATACAAAAATTACTATTCGGGTCTATTGGACCCATATTTAGGTTGTACAAGGTTAGAAAAATGCGAATGACCTGCTGATTTATAATGTGTATACAATTATATGATACAATATAATCCATACAAAACAGAAAGAAAAAAATAATTGAATGGCACCAAAATTCCTTATCTTTAATTTTGTTTAACACATTCACGCCGGCGTGTATCACCGGTGGGTCACGCTTGACTGCCGCATCGGTCGGCGTGCATCACCGGTGGGTCACGCTTGACTGCCGCATCGGGCGGCGTGCATCACCGGTGGGTCACACTCCACTGTTCCATAGAAGGCGTGTACTACAGGTGGGACACACTCGACTATGTCATAGACGGCGTGCATTACAGGTGGGTCACACTTGAATATTCGAAAATTCAGTAGTAAAAACAATTCAATATTATAAATCTTATACATTCATGACGGGAAATGAGAATTCTCGTTTTCATTCAAAAGATATCATTAACTAAGGGCGCGGCTTCTACCTTTCAGAAAATGCATTTATATGATGTTGTCCATATTTCTTTATATTTTAAGACATTTTATATTAAATTCGTACACATGCAGTCTATAAAATCATGCCTCTAATTAATTTGCTTACTCCTTACGAACTTTCAGACAATCAACTCTGCTTGTTATATTTGAGTTCAATGTAATAAATATGAGATAGGCGTGTCATTACATACAATGTCTCAATAAGCGAAAGTACCGCGCCGCCAGATGAAGCAAAAAATGAATTCAAGAGCCGCCTCACAGCGAAAAACATGAATATAGGCGCCGGCGTGAACGTGTTAAAGAAAAAAAAAACAGCCCTCGTATTATTGTCTATAAAAATGGAAGGTAAAAAGAATTAGTAGGCCGCGAAGGAGAGAGGTATGATAGTTCGAATCTAGGAAAAAGGGTGACCGGAAAAACGGGACCGGAAAAAACGTGACAGCAAAAACAAGAGTGGAAAAAACGGGACAAGGAAAAAACGGGACCGGAAAAAACGTGACAAGGAAAAAAGGTGACCGGAAAAAACGTGACAAGGAAGTGTTAAATATTGAACTTGTGAATAAATAAATGCTAAAAACTAAAGTAAAGTTTTTCCACTGTCAGTTTCTTACAGTGTAGTAAGGGGGAAGGGGGGCAGAGTTAATGGGTGAGTTAGACAATTCTAAGATTTGGTCCAAGAAAATACAATTTTAACATTTCATTAAGAGAATATTAGTATGACTTCTACAACGGACAAGTTAGTGCTTTCTACGGAGGAGGGGGGGGGTGGGTATTAAGGAAATACAATTTATTGATTCTTTCAATTCGCTATTGATAGTATATATATGAGCAAAGATGTTTTATAAGGCGGGGGGTAGGGATAAAATTACGTACACAGCTTGTAAAGGGAATAAAATAAAGACGAAGAGAGGAGGCATTTTCTTTAGAGGAATTTTTTCATTATCCTGCTTTTTGCTCGCAGGCTATCAAAGCCCAAGGGCTAATGTGCACGCAGGTTCTGTATGTATGTATGCACTTACGTCTGCATGTATGTAACGCGATAACTCTTCACAGAAACATCCGATTTGCTTTAATTTTTTTTCCAGGTTCATTCTGATAAGGCGCTTCCCTGATTAGTTTTCGGGGTTGTTGGTTAAGAGTAAATGGGGGCTACTATGGGTTTTTCAAGAAGAATTATTTGATTTGCTCCAAAATCGGTATACCGATTTATTATGTTAAGGAGCTGCCATGATTATTTTGGAGGTTCATTAATTAAGTATACATGGGGGAAAGGGGGCTAGACCCCCCCCCTTAATTTAGATAAATGGGTTTTTCATGCAGATTTATTCGATTTGCACCAAATTTAGTATACCGGTTTATTATGCTAAGGAGCAGCCTTGATTAAATTTGGAGGTTTATTGGTTAAGTATGAAGAGGGGGCGGGGGCTAGTCCCCCCTTAATTTAAATAAATGGGTTTTTCACACAGAATTTTTCGATTTGCTTCAAGTTTGATATATCGGTTTATTCCGATATGGCGCTTCTTTCATTAGGTTTGGAGATTCGTTGGTTGAATATAAAAGGGGGAAAGGGGGGCAAGTTCCCTCCTCTTAATTTAGATAAATGGATTTTCATGCCGAATTATCCAATTTATTTTACTTTTTTCTATGTTCCTTCTGATAAATGGGCGGGTCTGGTATGGACAACAGGGGTAAACTAGAATCCCTTAGGTTTGAATAACAAAAGGGCTTACGTTTGAATATAGTAACAAACATGTAAACTTGTATTGTAATTTTGACAAGCTATGCCAGATAAATAGAAAGAGCTTTAGGATATACTCGTAAATATGAACTTCATTCCTATCCCTTTGTATTTAAAGAGAGAAAAATGGTTTGTAAACTATATCAAAATCCATGAATGTGTTTCAACGAAACTTATTGCACCTGTGGAACGCAATAAATGTTGAAATACCCTGAAAACCTCCTTATTTGTCACAAAAGGTTCATTTAAACAATTTTTCTTTTGTGTTTTTTAAAGGACTTTATAATGTTTCATTTTCTACTTCTAGACCTTCGCTTTTAGTCTTCATAATATTCTTCTTTTCTATTACATTACTTCACGAATAGTAATTTCTATATAATTTCTTAATAGTACTCTTAACTGTATTGATTTTTAAGAAATAGTCTTAGTTTTTGAATTTTTATATTAATTTGATATAAAAATAATTATTTCTGACAACGACAAGGAGAAATTTTTGGCTGTGGACGCATACTTAGTACATAAAACTGGAAAGCAATTTATTCGTTGGAGATAAACGAAACATAAATTAGACTGCGTTTTAATTTTTCTATGTGATCGGTGGCCTTGTAACCAAAAAAAAAAAAAAAGTCCTTAACTGGAAACACTTTTTACGAGAAATGCTATCAAACCGTTATTTACAAAAAGTAATATTCACCTCTTTTAATGATAGAAAATCTACGATTATATTAAAGAAACGATTTTTTTTAAATGTTTTTTTTTTTTTTTTTTTTTTTTTTGTGATATGCTTTAGTCTGGCATAAAGCACGTTTCCAGATCAAAGTTAAATAAATCTACAGTAAATTTATGATTGTAATACCATAGATACTAAGATTTAAATTTTTAAAGTAAAATGTAGATAACATTGCAACATGAAACTTTTGAAATAAATTTCTTCATTGCCCGCTATTTATTACAAGCATTGTTTGACCTCGTGATCGAGCATTTCTTGATGTTGCTAAAATTCTGTAATTTTGATATGAATTTCTATAATATTGAAAGTTTCGATTTAGGCAATATTTGTAGAAATGTTGTAGATTGAAAAAGAATCGGATAAAAAGAGTTGACCACTGTTAGGGAGAATGTAGAAATATATCTGCTTCTATATTTTTTTTTTTGGAACTTTGAACAAGAATGCCGTTGCGGGGGGGGGGGGGATAGAAAAACTAGAAAACTGGAATTCTGATTTTTACTTTCTTTTCTATCTTTACAAGAAGACTGGATTCGTGAAAATTGTCGAATTTCGGTTTTCGACGGATTTACACATTTTAGGGGTCAGAGATTCCGAAAAACATGTTTTTACAAAATGTCTGTCTGTGAGTCTGTCTGCCTGCCTGTATGTGACACAAATTTTGTAGGCGCTCTATCTCAAGAACTAATGCACGGAATTTAATAGAAATTTATATTCGGTTAGTCCCTGTTATAATTTGATGTTTATTAGTATTTGGTGTAAATCGTTCCACAGGTGGTGCTGCTATGCTGCATTTTTTTTACGATTTACGCAATAGCTCTATCTCAAGAACTAATGCACGAATTTTATCAAACTTCAAATTCAGACATACTTTGATATAAATTGGTGCTAAATTGATGTAATTTCTTGTACTATTTAAATGATTTAAATGACGTGATTTATATAGAAGAAAGTTTTGTGATGGCCACAACATACTAGTTTAGAATTTAGTGTCACCACTGATTAAAAAAATTACTTATACAAATATAGATAGTACAAAACACATTTCAGTTTTAAGACTTAAAACACACGCTTTTATTTTATATAAAATAACGTCACTCGCATCCGTTTAAGAATGCCACATTTATCATCCAGTCTTAAACAACATCTATAGAAAAGTATGCATATGGCGTCACTATCTCGGAATAACACACAAATCCAACAAAAAGTAATGTCGTCATTCAAGAAACTTGACAAAATAAATCAGCTATCTGATGATCCATATGCCTTCATTTGTTTGCAACATTAATATAGATACTTAAAATCGAATATAGTTTGTTATAGCTCCAAATTTTATCAGAAATCATTCATTCATATTTTTTCAAAATAGCACATTTTAATTGTAATTTTTTTTTCAATTTTTATGGGAAAATGGCAACAAAAATATATTGATCTATTATTTTCCAATTATTTTTTCGTTACTTTCTACAGAAATGGAGTACTTCTGTTGCCAACGTTAAAGGAATGAAGTTAAAAACTACAAAATAATACAAAATTTAACCGATACATCTATTTTGTTCTACGGCTGGCTTGTATAACGGAACATTATTTTTAGAGGCGACATTTTAATTGCTGCCCGAAAGAAATAGCATAACGGTGGCTAAAAAATACATACAGAGATTTTAAAGGGCATGGCAAAAAAAAGCGAATAAAGTAATATCTATATTTTTTAAGTATTTTTTAGCATCTAAAAATGCCAGATGATAAGGCGAGATTTAAAGAGCAAACAGAAAAATAATAGATAAAATATTGACATATGTATCATAAGTCCGAACCATGACATTATATTGAGAGAAAAGTTTTTTTTTCCCCTTCCAAGAAAGTAACTTTCTTGGGGAGGGGGGGGGGGTGATGGCGCGTTAAAAAAAATACAGATTCTTCCAAATCGTTACATTGATAGCTTATATATTATACATTGAGGATTACATACATATTTCTTTTAACTTTCAACAATTTAACCATTGGAGATATAGGAAGAGACAATAAAATAAGAATAAATTAAACATTTACAGTCTTTAAACTTATTACAACAGTAGCTTTTATACTGCGCTAATTAAAATATATATATCAGCACCTTTACTTATATATGTAAGCTATACATCTAGAGAGGTGAAAGAATCTATAAACTGTATTTTCTTTTAAATTAGTCCCCCCCCCCCCCCCACACACACACACAGAAAATCCTACCCTCCGACCAAACCTTAAGATTTTGTCATATCTTTCTGTTACTTGCTTCTAAATCTACCCCTCCCTCACATTAAAAATTTAGGTAATTTTAAATCTTCCCTTTTATTTATCTATATTTCACTCCCTTTACTGTCTCTGTATATGAAGATTTTTTTTTTTTACTCCTTCACCTATGGGGCCGTTCAAGTATTACGTAAGCATATTTTTAGTCATTTTATACCCCTCCCTCCCCCTTGTAAGGAAAAATAAGCAAATACTAGACACCCCCCCCCCTTTGCTTACATAAGATTTAATGACATTCTAACATCAACATTATTTGCCATAAAAAATTAGAGTTACCGATAAACTGCATCATTAATTTGTAGGGGTTGTGGTATTGAAGGGAAAAAAATCGGTTTAATGTATTGTTACTTATGGCATTAAACAATTCATAGAATACAAAATAATTTTCATATATTATTATTTATCGCATTGACAAAAAACAAAAAAAAAACTCTAAGAAATACAACTGGCCCTAACTTATTTAGGCACATAACTAAAAATTTTTAACAAGAATCATAGGAATATTAAGTGTTTGGCATTCACATTTCTAGTCTGGTGTCCAAGATCTTTGAATTCATGTTTCTGCATTCTCTATTATTAAGTTTTCAATATAGTGGTGGGCTGGAATGATCCTCGTTTCCAGTTCTTGTTTACTGCACATCTTTTTTTCTCAAGTCGTTCAACATCCGCAGAATGCTCATCTAAATCATGCTCTTTTGCTTTTTGTTGTTAAACTATGGTTCCTTCGTTGTCTAATGCTTACGTAAGAATTTTCATGACCCCGCCTCTCCCCCTTGTCAGCAAAAATAAGCAGACACTGTACCCCCCCCTCCCCCACTTACTGCTTATGTAATACTTGAACGACCCCTATATGTATGAACATTTCCAGAATTTTTTCTCGATCATTTTCCACAGAATTGATCAGAAATATAAATCTTAATTTTCCCATGCGGTTTTTTTTTCTGCCTACCAAATTAAGTTTAGGTACATAACGATAAGTGAATACAGTCAAACCTCGTTAACATGAACCTCAAGGGGAATTAAATTTTTGTTCATGTCACCCGTAGTTCATGCTATCAGTATAACAAAAAATCCAGATAACAAATATTGAGAAAAAATACATATAGGGGAGACTGGGGGCTAATGGGACATAGGAGCAAACGGAACAATTGGGTTTTCTTGTAAAATATAACAGTATAATATAATCTTATTAAAATATAACTTTTAAAGAATAATGCACCTCAAAAAACAAATGAAGAGGGGTTAGCCTCCGCCCCCCCCCCCTTATACTTAACCAATGAAACTCAAAATCTAATCAGGGAAGCTCCTTAACATAATAAATCGGTATACCAAATTTGAAGCAAATCAGATAATTCTGCATGAAAAAACCATATCGGTAAATTAAGCTTTATACTTAAATAATGAACCTCCAAATCTAATCAGGAAAGCTCTTTATCAGAATGAACATAGAAAAAATAAAATAAATTGGATAATTCCGCATGAAAATCCATTTATCTGAATTAAGAAGAGGGGACTTGCCCCCCCTTTCCCCCTTTTATATTTAATCAACGAATCTCCAAACCTAATGAAGGAAGCGCCATATCGGAATAAACCGATATATCAAATTTGAAGCAAATCGAAAAATTCTGCATGAAAAACCCATTTATTTAAATTAAGGCTGGACTAGCTCCCGCCCCCTCTTCATACTTAACCAATAAACCTCCAAATTTAATCAAGGCAGCTCCTTAGCATAATAAACCGATATACTAAATTTGGTGCAAATCGAATAACTCTGCATGAAACACCCATTTATCTAAATTATGGTGGTCTAGCCCCCTTTCCCCCGTGTATACTTAATTAATGAACCTCCAAACCTAATCAAGGCAGCTTCTTAACATAATAAACCGGCATACCAAATTTGGAGCAAATCTAATAATTCTGCATGAAAAACCCATTTATCTAAATCAAGGGGGTGGTTAGCTCCTCCCCCCCCCGCTTTATATTTAACTAATGAACCTCCAAAACTAATCATGGAAGCTCCTTAACATAATAAATCGCTATACCAAATTTGGAGCAAATCGAATAATTCTGCATGATAAACCCATTTATCTAAATTAAGGTGGGGGGAGTAGCCCCCCTTTACTGTTAACCAATAACCTCCCAAAACTAATTAGGGAAGCACCTTATCAGAATGAACCTGGAAAAAAAATGAAGCAAATCGGATGTTTCTGTGAAGAGTTATCGCGTTACGTACATACAGACGTAAGTGCATACATACATACAGAACCTGCGTGCACATTAGCCCTTGGGCTGATAGCCTGCGAGCTAAAAAGCAGTATAATGAAAAAATTCCTCTAAAGAAAATGCCTCCTCTCTTCGTCTTTATTTTATTCCCTTTACAAGCTGTGTACGTAATTTTCCCTTCCCCCTCCGCCCTCCACTGTGCCCAAAAATCATTATTGATTAAAGTTTTATAAATATACAAAACATCTTTGTTTATATATAAGCTATCAATAGCGAATTGAAAGAATCAATAAGTTGTATTCCCTTAATACCCCCCCCCCCCCTCCGCAGAAAGCACTAACTTGTCCGTTGTAGAAGTCATACTAAACTTCTTAATGAAATGTTAAAATTGTGTTTTCTCGGACCAAATCTTAGAACTTTCTAACTCACCCTAACTCAGTACATCCCCCCCCCCCCATTCCCTACGCTGTAAAAACTGACAGTGGAAAAACTGCACTTTAGTTTTAATTGTTTATTTAAATATGGTCTTCATGTCGTTAAAAAATATATAAGGTTTACTATGTTTTTAAAATATATACTAAATTTCTTAAAAAACCAAACTTCATATTATATTTTCTGTTATGTATACAACTTAATAAATAGAATACTTTCCCGTGGTCTTTTATCCGATTTGTTTTTTTCTATGTGCGCTTTTTTTCCGTGTTTCCAGTATCTTATAGAAATGTTTATTTTAATTTATTTTGTTTAGTTTAAATGTTTAGAATAATATATCTGGAAATTCCATGATGACACCAAAAATTGCAAAAAATTTGACTTCAATTAATTGCTTAATATAACAAAAAAAAAAAAAAAAAAAAAAAAAAGAAAGAAAGAAAGAAAAAGAAAAGTAACAAACTATACTAATTTCTAATTTTAGGCATATCTTAACAAAGATATTTACTTATTATTATTTTTCTTTATTTGTTCTGTTAATATCTGAAAATACTAATGCCACTGATCAGGACATAAAAAATTATAAATTGATAAGTGATTCAGAAAGTCTAAAAAATGTTATTATTATTATTATTAATATAATTTTAAGTTAATAAACAAAAAATTCAAATAACGTTAAATAAAATAAAAATAATAAAAATAAAACTTTCCAATCGAATCTATTATAACTAACTTCTTTAAAATTAAAAAAAAAAAAAAAAGTTTATATGATATTATACATGCGTAAGTCGAAAAACAAGTTGTTATGTAAACGAGCATTCTCGTATGCGAACATTCACAACATTTTTCAATATTTCCATTCTAATTATCAACGGAAAGCATTCTTATTCACATAATGTCCAAATTAAGTAGTAGTGTAAATGTGAATTTTCATATGCGAATATTCAGGATTTTTTTTTTTTTTTTATAATAGCATTCTTAAACATCAACGGAAAATTTTGGTATTACCGTTCGCGAATATCAAATATCAAGTAGTGGTGTTAATTAAAATTATCGTAAGCGAATTTTCAATTTTTTTCAATATTAGCATTCGTAGACATCGGCGAAAAATATTTGGATTCGCGTTCGCGAATCTGCAGTTGAAAGAATCTATAAATTGTATTTCCTTAATCTCTCCCCCGCCCCCCCCCCCCCCCCCCCGTAGAAAGCACCAGCTTGCCCCTTGTAGAAGTCATGTTAAACTTCTTTTAATGAAATGTTAAAATTGTGTTTTCTTGGACCAAATCTTAGAATTGTCTAACTCACCCAATAACTCAAACATCAACGGAAAATATTGGTTTTACCGTTCGCGAACATCAAATATCAAGTAGTGATGTTAATTAGAATTATCGTAAGCGAATTTTCAATTTTTTCCAATATTAGCATTCGTAGAAATCGACAAAAAATATGTGTATTGGCGTTCGCGAATGTGAAGTTGAAAGAATCTATAAATTGTATTTCCTTAATCCTCCCCCCCCCCCCCCGTAGAAAGCACCAGCTTGTCCCTTGTAGAAGTCATGTTAAACTTCTCTTAACGAAATGTTAAAATTTTGTTTTCTTGGAGCAAATCTTAGAATTGTCTAACTCACCCATTTAACTCTGCTCCCCCCCCCCCTCCCTCTACGCTGTAAGAAACTGACAGTAGAAAAACTTTAGATTAGTTTTTAACATTTATTTATCGACAAGTTCAATATTTAACACTTCCTTGTCACGTTTTTTCCGGTCACCTTTTTTCCTTGTCACATTGATTCCTGTCCCGTTTTTTCCTTGTCCCGTTTTTTCCGCTCTTGTTTTTTCTGTCACGTTTTTTCCGGTCCCGTTTTAGGTAGCTTTCTTTACAAAAAGCTACCTATTGCAGCCGTTCGGAGGAAAGCGATTTCAAAAAATTTTGGTATATTTTCATCGATCATGACCCCCAGACCCCGAAACCACCCTCCGTTCAAAATTGATATATATATATATATATATATATATATCTGACCTATGTCACACTGTAACTCTCGTATTTTATGAACCGATTTGGATGTAATTCGGTGTGTACATAGTACACACCAATGTCTTGATCGAGTTCGTTGGCCAGCTTCATCCGTCATTTTGTTTCAAAATGGCGGCCATTTAAAAATTTAAAAAAAAATTTAAAATTTGAAATGTGGTACCAAAAAAATGAAAATGGAAAAATATTTTTTCTTATGTATTTGACCTTTATACAAAGACTCCGTAGCAGTTTTTGTTTTGTCGATATCTTAAAAAATGGCTGAGTTATAGCATTTTGAATTTCTAGCGAAGCTGACATTTTGAAACGTCTGAATTTTGTCACGCGATAAAAGACGTATTTATGAACCGATTTGGATGTAACTTCGTTTATACATAGTACAGACCAATGTCTCGACCGAGTTCGTTGGCCAGCTTCATCCGCCATTTTGTTTAAAAATGGCGGCCATTAAAAATTTTAAGAAAAATTTAAATTTGAAATGTGGTACCAAAAAATAGAAAATTGAAAAAATATTTTTTTCTTATGTGTTTGACCTTGATAAAAAGATTCGGGAGCAGTTTTGTTTCGTCTATATCTTAAAAAATGGCTGAGTTATAGCATTTTGAATTTCTAGTGTGGCTGAAATTTTGAAACGCCCTGATTTTTGCCACATTGATAACAGACGTATTTATGAACCGATTTGGATGTACCTTGGTGTGTACATAGTACATACAAATAACTCAACCGAGTTCGTTGGCCAGCTTCATCCGCCATCTTGTTTCAAAATGGCGGCCATTTAAAAAAATTAAAAAAAAATTAAATTTAAAATGAGATACCAAAAAATTGGAAAATGAAAAAGAGTTTTTTCGTATGTGTTTGACCTTAATACAAAGATTCCGGAACAGGTTTTGTTTTGTCTATATCTAAAAAAATGGCTGAGTTATAACATTTTGAATTTCTATTGTGGCTGACATTTTAAATCGACCTGATTTTTGTCACGCGATAACAGGCGTATTTATGAACCGATTTGAATGTAACTTGGTCTGTACATAGTACATACCAATGTCTCGACCGAGTTCGTTGGCCAGCTTCATTCGCCATCTTGTTTCAAAAGGGTTGCCATTTTAAAAAAAAAATGTAATTTAAAATTTAAAATGAGGTATTAAAAAATTGGAAAATGAAAAAGTTTTTTTTTATGTGTTTGGCCTTGATACAAAGATTCTGGAGCAGTTTTTGTTTCTGAAAATTTGTTCTTTTGTTTATATCTTAAAAAATGGTTGAATTATAGCACTTTGAATTTCTAGCATTGCTAACACTTTGAAACGATCTTGTATTTGTCTCGCGATACCACACGTATTCGCCTATTTCGATGGAAGAAGGCATGTGGATAGTATACATCAATATCTCGACCAAGTTCGCTGGCCAGCTTCATCAGCCATCTTGTTTCAAAATGGCGGCCATTAAATTAAAAAATATATATATTTAAAGTGAGGTGCAAAAAAATTAGAAATTGAAAAAGGTTTCTTTCTTAAGTATTTGACCTTGATATATGGATTCAGGAGCATTTTTTGTTTGTCTTTATCTTAAAAAATGGCTCAGATATAGCAGTTTCAATTTCTAGCGTGGGTGACATTTTGAAAAATCTGATTTTTTGCCTGCGACAGCACTCTTATATATCAACCGATTCCGATGTGAGTGAGCATGTGCACAGCAATTACTAAGGTCTCGACCAAGTTCACTCGTTAGCCTCATCCACCATGTTGTCTTAAAATGGCAGGCACTTTAAGAAATCGCCGAATTTGGCAGCCAAATATAAGTTACTTTAAATAAAAGCAGCTTGGATAAAGTTGACTAATTTCGCGAAATTCTCTTTCATAATGATTTACTATTGATAAAAATTAGTATTGAATCTCCTACATTCGGTTTCCACTTAATTGAGCTTCGTGTGTTTGAATAATATAAGTTGGCTTTTTTAAAATAAGGAATATGAAAGCTACCTCTTCCTCCCGGCACTGGCCGGAAGGACTTTTTTCCTGTCACCTTTTTTCCGTTTACCGATAGGAATGCTTTGCACTAGAGTCCTGCATCGGGTCGGGTTATCCGCGGCTCGGGTCCGGTCGGTTTGACTCTGGGTCAATCCATTTCAAGTGGTCCAGCACTGGTTGCTTGACCATTTAAAAAAAATCTGAAATTTTTTGTACGGCAACCCTAACATGATGGAAGTTCAAAATGACTGTTATTTTAATTTTATTAATTTTTGTTTGTACATGGCGGCCATCTTTGTTTCATCGTCTGCAGCAATTTTCTCACATGAAGGGTTTACAGAATTGTAAATAATTCATCGTTTATTTCTCCAATTCAAGTGCGGATTAAAGGAATTTATACAGAATACATTGGGCTAAAAATTTGGTAATAGAGTAGTTTCCGAAAATAAATCCTTATGGGTGAAATTTAAGCATAAAGTTTCAGTTTTTTTCCAAAATTTGTCCGTTTACAAGAGGAAATTTTTCTAATAAGGAAAACTGTCAACATGACATTTTTTTTTTTTTTTTTTTTTTTTTTTTTTTTTTACAAATAAGCCGAAAGTACTTGTCGCCGAAAGTACTCACACGCCAAGTTCCAGATCTGGGACTTGCTTTCTCTTCGTTAAAAAAATCCCAATTTTTTCAAAAATGTCAAAAATCGCACTTTTGAGGCTTTGATATCTCTGGTGGGACACTAGAAAAAAATCTGAAGTTCTAGTTTCTGACAGTATAGTATGGTAGTGTATAGTGTTATGCACAAGAAATTTCAGGATGGACATTTGACTACAAGCTCAGATATGGCAAGGGCAACATGTCAAAACATTACTACTATATTAACTACTAAACTATTGTTTTGTTTCTTTGCTACAAAAATTTGCTCTTGTAAACGGACAAATTTTGGAAGAAAACTGAAACTTTATGCTTAAATTTTACCAATAAGCATTTAGTTTCGGAAACTACTCTATTACCAGAATTTTAGCCTAATGTATTCTGTACAAATTGCTTTAATCCGCACTTGAATTGGAGAAATAAACGATGAGTTATTTACAATTCCATAAACCCTTCATGTGAGAAAATTCCTGCAAACGATGAAACAAAGATGGCCGCCATGCACAAACAAAAATTAATAAAATTAAAATAATAGTCATTTTGAACTTCCATCATGTTAGGGTTGTTGTACAAAAAATTTCAGATTTTTTAAAAATGGTCAAGCAACGAATAAAGTATTTTCTGGACCACTTGAAATGGATTGGCCCCTCTATATTTTTTTGTTGTGCGTCGGGTTGACTTCAACTTTTTTTTTTCTACGGGTCGGGACATTCAATGGTTCAGGTTGGATTTTGACACTTGCGGTTTGGGTTCGGGTTGACCCAGATTTCAAAAGAATGTCAAAATATTTTTTAAGGTTAAAAATCTATATACAATAAGACATCCATAATGGCCTTTCTCCAGAAAAGCGCACACCTCTTTTTAACGAACACTTTTTGAATTACTAACATTTATATATTTGAACGCTTACACCTAATAGCGGGCACCTCTCAATCTACACAACCGTAGCATGTATATGTGTGCATAAACTATCACAAATACGGTACATGTGTTTTTGTGTGTATCGAAAACGAAATGCTAATAATATTTTTTATATTTTGAAAGAAGAAAAAATGATTCTTAAAGAAAGAATAATCTATGACCACATTTCTTATATACATTTTATTTCTCATCTGCGTTACATTGAATATATACTCATTCATACACTGTAAAAAAAAATACTGCCAGTTTTCCGGTAGGAATGGGAAAATTAGTTGCCCTCATCGTACCGGAATAATTTCCAACCCAGCTCGGAATAAAATCCGTAAAATACCATTTTACTGACTATTTCCTTATTTTTACGGATTTTATTCCGAGCTGGGTCGGAAATTATTCTGGTACGGTAAGGGCAACTATTTTTCCGATTCCTACCGGAAAACTGGCAGTATTTTTTTACAGTGTATAAATACGTATTTGTTTTCATCTGAAACATAGTTGTGCTTAATGTTTTTGCAAAAATCCCAACAACCTGACTTGGATAAAGCTAAATATGTCCCGCAAGAATTCTTCTAAGAGTGAAACCGACCCGCAGAAAGAAAATTAGATTCATTCGGAGTCGGAGACGAAAAAGAAATACGAGAGAACCCGATCCAATGTTTGACTCAATTCAACGATCCCGAGGTGTCCGCTATTCAGAGGTTTTGCTATATTTGAATATTAAAGAATACAGATTTGTTAATTCTTCTGATCTAAAAATGGTATTAAAGGTACAATTTTAGATTATTTTACATAATGGCACTAAAAAATGATTCATTTTTCTTTCACTTCGGGTCGGGTTGAGGGCTGAAATATAGCGGGTTCGGTTCCAGGGATGTAGTGGAGGATATACGGGGATATATACGCCGTGTACCTTCTGGATTTTTTTAAGAAGCTCCGTATACCCTCTGTTTTTCAATTAAAGCATTAGCGTATACCCTAACTATAAACGTTCATGACGCCAGCGTATACCCTCTGCCTATACCGCGTACTCTGTGCCTTTTTTACGACTACAACACTGTTCGGTTCGGGTTGCGGGTCAAATAATTTTTTTTGTCGGGTTGCCAGCATATTTCAAATGGAATTTTTGGGTTCGGTTCGGGTATAACACGACCCGCGCAGGACTCTAGTCTGCACGGCCCAGGACATAAAAATTAAGGTAAACTTTCAAACAAGTCAGACCTAAAAAAAAAAAAAAAAAAAAAAAAATTAAACGGGCCAGCCTGTCGACGAAAAAATTATCGGGCTGGATGGCCCGATGTAGGAATTTAACCGAAGCCGATAAAATATGAACCATTTTCAATGGAAATGACTTTCACGAGAATAATTATAAATGTGCTGTAGAAGCCGATGCTATGACAACATCAATACAGAAATATAACATGTCCAGCGTACAGATCGGCATCGGACAGTTGCATCGTGTCTGGGACCGGGCTTAATCTTTTCAGCAGACTCCAGCGGGGCCGGGATCAGGCTTACATTTCCTTTTTTTCTGCATATCCAAGCCGACACGGAACTGGACTTAAATATTCCTAGGATGCGTCGCGCAGGCAATATGTTTTGTAAGAGTATTAATAGCGATAAAGAACTTCCGTTGACGGAATCATTGGAAATATACCTTAAGGTGGTTCTAAAATTCCCTGCTCAACAACACAAAATTTTCTGACTCATTTTTAAGTGTAAAAAAGGCATGAAATTGATAGGCCTGCCTATTGAATCGATTTGAAATCGATTAACATTTTCTTTTTTTTTTTTTTTTTTTTTTTTTTACTATCAAGTTAAAAGCGATTCTTGTCACGTGGCGACAGATTTTTCTCTCTTCCCATGTTGTCGCTTCCGGAAAATCGACTCACAATGCCAATTTAGACAGTATCTTCTTAAAATATCTTATGGTTTTATCAAACTAGTCGGATGTGGCAATCCAAAAATTTCTTCTATCTCATACATGTTAATACTTCCTGAAAAATGCAACATAGCAGCGCCACCGATTATGTGATTTACAACAAAATCTTATCAGAGCTTATGTCAACTTCTAGCTGAATCTGAAGTTTGATGATAATCCGTGCAATAGTTTCTGAGTTAGAGCTACTGCGAAAATCTTAAAAAAATTCTGCATAACAGCGCCATCTATTGGGCGATGTACACCATAAACTAATCAGCACCAATTTTTATCACGGACTCACTCAATCTGAAGTTTGATGAAAATCCATGCATTAGTTCTTGAGATACACCTATTACGAAATCGTGAAAAAGGCAGCATAGCAGCGCCATCTGTTGGGCTATTTACACCAAAATCTAAACAGCACCAAATTATATCAAGGACAAACTAAATCTGAAGTTTGATGAAAATTCGTGAATTAGGTCTTGAGATAGAGCTATTGTAGGAATCGTGAATAATGCAGCATAGCAGTGCCACCTGTTAGGCGATATACATAAAAAAATAATTAGCACCAATTTTTATCAAGGTCTAACTGAGTGTAAAGTTTTGTGAAATTCCGTGCATTAGTTCTTGAGATATGTCGCCCACAAAATTTTTGTCACATAAAGCCTCACAGAAGACAGGCATTTTTTAAAAACTATCGAATCATGTTCAGTACTTTCTAAAACGTATAAATCCATCGAAAACCGGAAGTAGAAAATTTTCTCGAATCCAATACTTTCTTCTTGTAAAGATAAAAGAAAGTAAAAATGGAAAACGCCATTCGATTACAAAGTTTCTGAATACGAACACCTGCCAATTTTATGTGTTTACGAACAAAAATTAATTAAAAAATGCATCAGTAAGTAGCTCCTTTGGATTTGAGAACAGCCTTATTTTCAGAAATGTACTTTTTATTATACAGCATCAAAAGTTTTGTTGTTTTTAATGCTCTTTTTTATACTTTTATTCTAAACTACATTATTTTTTTATTTATTTATTTATTTATTTATTTTTTTTTTGGGGGGGGGGGGTGATCTTTATTTGAATGTTGAAAAGTCTAAGTAATCGTTAATGTTGCTGTTTTGTATTTTCTGTCTTGAAAGCACATAGTAATTTAAAATATGCTGTAAAATTTTGCCATAAATAGGTATGCAAGAATCTTAATTGTATGTAAAGAAAAAGTGGTTTTTTTTTTTTTTTTTTTTTTTTACTTTCTTCTATCTTTACAAGAAGAAAGTATTGGATTCATGAAAATTTTCGAATTCCGGTTTTCGACGGATTTACACGTTTTAGGGGTCAGAGATTCCAAAAAACGTGTTTTTACAAAATGTCTGTCTGTGACTCTGTCTGTCTGTCTGTCTGTCTGTGTGTATGTGACACAAATTTTGTGGGCGCTCTATCTCAAGAACTAATGCACGGAATTTAATAAAAATTGATATTCAGCTAGTGCCTAATACAAATTGATGCTGATTAGTTTTGGTGTAAATCGCTCAACAGGTGGCGCTGCATTGCTGCATTTTTCACGATTTTCGCAATAGCTCTATCTCAAGAACTAATGCACGGATTTTGATCAAACTTCAGATTTAGTTAGTCCTTGATATGAATTGATTATGATTACGTTTTGGTGTAAATCGCCCAACAGGTGGCGCTGTTATGATGAATTTTGCAGGATTTACACGATTTCCCCAATAGCTCTATCTGAAGAACTAACGCACGGATTTTCATCAAACATCAGATTAAGTTAGTCCTTGATATGCCTCTCTATTGATTAGGTGTTGGTGTAAATCGCCCAACAGGTGGCGCTTCTCTGCTGCCTTTTCCACGATTGCCTCAATTGCTCTATCAATAGAACTAATGGACCAATTTTCATCAAACTTCAGATTTAGTTGTATGTTGACACAAGTTGTTGTTAATTAGGTTTTGGTGTTAATCACCCAATAGGTGGCGCTGCTATGCAGAAATTTTCACGATTTTCGCTATTGCTCTATATCAAAAACTAATGTACGGATTTTCTCCAAACATCAGATTCAGTAAGACGTTGACATAAATTGTTGCTGATTAGGATTTGGTATAAATCACCCAATAGGTGGCGCTGCTAGGAAGCATTTTGCTGAATTTAGACGATTTCAGCGATAGTCATATCTCAAGAACTAATGCACGGAATTTCATATCGTTAGAATCCTCATGAGATGCATAGATTGCCATTTAATTTTGGCAGTGTGATAGCGAATTTTGAAGTATTAACATGTATGAGATAGAAGAAAGTTTTGGGATTGGTACATCCGACTTGTTTTTTTTTTTTTTGTAGAAATTGATTCGGGCCGCACCTGACCTGATTTAGTAGATTTTTGAACGGGTCGGGTCAGTTTTCACAGATTTTTGTACAGCCCAGGCTGAGCTTTTAATTTTTTACCCGTCCGGACCCGAGCCAAGAGACCCTTTGTTCTTGGTCGAGCTGGCTCCGTCCTGCTGAAAATTCCGGCCCGTACAGAGCTCTAGACTTGTGTCCCGAGAAAATATGCTTGGGAAACGCTATTCTAGAGAATGAGAGGCAACATAAACAAACATAAACAAACAAACATTAGTAATTATTAGTCAGTCAATCAGAAACAGATTTCACGGACTTAGTTGTCTCGTTGGAGAGGTGGGGGGATGGTCAGTCAAATTTCTACATACATCCATGTAAACAAATGTTACAATGATTTCAGCCACTTGTCCTTATCTGACAGGTGTGTAGAGGTTACTCAAAGGCTTTGTAACTCTATTATTTGATAAATTGCAACAGAAAGGCTGAAGAGAAAAGAAGGGGTGGGGGAGGAAATAACACTGAGTCCTGTAAGCTTACATCAAAGAAAATCAATAGAATATTTCAAAAAACATTACAGTGGTATTGGAATATTTTATCTATTCGGCTGTATTCAGTAGAATGCCCAGAAATTTGCCTCTTTTTTTCGGGGGGGGGGGGGGGCAGAGACTTTCTTACGAGAGTTATGAAAATGAACTAAATTTTGGCTTGTGATAAGGTAAAAACATTGATTTCTGGGGTAGCTAAAGTCCAATCACCCTAATGTTTTCAGAACAGTCAACATTTTGAAATATATTGAGCGTGTGCCAAATGTGAATGATTGATTATCACATAGTATTTCGAAATTATTCAGAATGTATTTAAGACAATACAAGCATGAGATTCGTTTTATTTATTTATTTATTTTTTGTAATTTTCCTCTTTTTCCGACTTTTTGTCTCTTTTCAAAAAGGGTGATTTCTTCCGAAAATTTAAAAAAATCGATCATCAGTCTGAAAATTCAAATATCACTACAAAATAAAACATAAAAAAAATGGTCAAATTTCGACAAATGGTTGTCGAAAAAAAGAATTCGTCAATCATTCGCAAAAAAATAGCTAATTTCGCATATTACCGCGGAAAAATGCAAATTTCATCAAATGATCGCGAAAAACCGTAAATTTCGTCATAGGATCGCGAAAAACGTAAATTTCGTCATAGGATCGCGAAAAGAACTCAAATTTTGTCAATGGATCGCGAAAAAAAAAGTGAAATTTCGTTTATGGGTCGCGGAAAAAACGAGAATTTCGTCAAAAGGCTACGGAAAAATCACAAATTTCGTCAAAGGATCGCGAAAAAAACGTGAATTTCGTCATAGGATCGCGAAAAGAACTCAAATTTTGTCAATGGATCGCGAAAAAAAAGTGAAATTTCGTTTATGAGTCGCGGAAAAAACGAGAATTTCGTCAAAAGGCTACGGAAAAATCACAAATTTCGTCAAAGGATCGCGAAAAAAACGTGAATTTCGTCAGCTGATCGTGAAAAACGCGAATTTCGTCAAAGTATACCGAAAAAAGCTAGAATTTCGTTAAAGGGTCGAGGAAAAAACACGAATTTTGTCAAATGATCGTGGAAAAGCGAATTTTGTTAAAAGAATCAGGTAAAAGCGCGACTTTTGTCAAAGGATCTCGGAAAAAATACGAATTTCGTCAAAACATCGCGGTTAAAACGCGAATTTTTTCAAAAGATCGCGGAAAAAATGTGAATTTCGTCAAAGCATTGCGGAAAAAACACTGATTTTGCCAAATGATCGCGGAAAAACATGAATTTCATCAAAAGATAGCGAAAAAACGTGAATTTTATCAAAGAATCCCAGAAAAATTTGTTGCAACATTAATGTTTTCACCACATTTTTTTTTTAAAGCTGAGTGGCAGGTTAAACATTAGCTAGCCATGTTGATTAACTGATGTTTTGAGTGAAAGCATGTTTAAAATGTGAATTGGACAACTAGCAAAGATTGCTGTGTAAAACATTCCATCATAATTACGAACTTAAAATAGACACTTTCATTTCAGAATGACTTAAAGTATTTGCATAAATTATTAATTTGTTCCCCCCCTCCCCAAATAAAGCAGCATTTAAACAAAAACATTGACAATTTTATAGCGAAGAAAATAATCTTCCCAATTGTTTTATACGTGCGCTATCTATATATATATATGTTACGCTATCGTATGTGGCACAGAAATCCCGATTATTTGTTAATTGTTTTGGTTATTGAACAGTATTTAATGCATCTCCATACCTATGAGGGGGCACCATAGGGAGGGGGGGGGGTGTTCTGTCGCCAAATACCGCCAAATTTGTCGACCAAAATTAGCCGCCAAAAGCGAAGCCGAATTGGCGATATCTCTAATATTTCGTCAAATTCCCACATATTTATTTTCCACTGAAATTTGTTTTGATAGATATTTATTTAAATACATGCGAAGCAGAAATTATAAACAAAATTAAAAAATTTGTGCAGCAATTTCTTCTCAAAATATCCATTAAACAATCTATTTTATAATGCTAAACTGCAAAAGTTTTAAATTAAAACTGAACGATTTATAAAGCGCAATCTGCTATAATACAGCGTAAACTTTACAGGGGAAAAAATTACACGTTTGTGATTTATAATACTAACAATGGTAAAAAATGTATAACAAGCAGAATAGATTCACAAATTTGTTGCTTTAATGACAGCAAAAGATATGCTTAAATGTTAAACTTTTAAGGATGTCCTCAAATCCAAACTACTTTTAAGCGCATTTTAACACTTTCCAACGCTGTTGAAAAGTGTTTATGAATTGGGTTTGTATGTCGTCTGTCAGTGCCCTAACTCGCGGAAATATACTCGGATTGACATACGTTACACATTATTTAAGTTTATCTTCGCATGTTCGGTATTGAAAATGAAGTGTGTAGCATTTATACTTCATTTACACGGGCATTCAAAAGTATTCCGATGCATTATGGTCTATGGGAAAAATCTTTTGCTGTGTATCTTAATGATGTCAAGCTATTTTAAACATAATGAAATGTATGCACCTTATTGAGGTGCATTGGTAAATGGGTTCTATAGAATATGTTTTGTCTAGTACTTACAGTACGTGTACAGGGGAACTCGAAAGTATCCCATAATATTATATGGTCTATGATGAAAATTCGTTTGCGGAGTATTTTAATGATGTTTCTGCGTTACAAACATAATGAAATTGATATGAATTTATGTGGTGCACTAAAACATGCTTTATGTAGGGGGTGCAAAGCATTTAGCATTCATTTTTACAGGGTCACATAAAAGAGTTCCGTTTTATTATGGTCTACGGGAAAAACTGCTTGAAGCGTATTTTAATTATGTTGCATTATTTCTGACATGATGAAATTGATATACGCGTTACTGACATTTACTACAAGATGATTACAGTAGAATATAATGTGCATCGCATTTAATTTCCTTTACAGGCATGCATAAATACTTCGGATACATTACTGCATATGAAGTATTGTCTATTAGGGATGATTGCTGAAAGTGCCTTTTCAGCTAATGGTGCGTTCTCAAGTTTATCTAAATTTTTGCATACTACTTGGTATGTATAAATTCTGTAGACCAAATGCAGGGCTACGCACGAATTTGTAAGAATTTCTGAGAATAAGCGTAAATTGCTTAACAATTTTTTTTTTTTAGTTATGCTTTTCAAGCTCAAGTATACCTACACTGCAAATAGAGGTGTCTTAAATTTAGACATATTTGCGACTGAAAAAGAATTTCAGACATTTAAGTGTCTTAATCTGAAAATTAAGACACCATAGATGTCTTAATTAAAGACACATAAGTGTCTTACTGTGATCATGATGCAAACGAACTGTGTTCAGTGCTAAACTGATTAAGAATCAAATATAAGATTTTAGTTATTCTGTTTGTTGACAGATGGCAGCACTAAGCATTCTGTTCTGTTCTGAAATCTTAATTATGACATCATCAGTGAGTTGATGTTTTGGTTTCTTGAGAGTGTGGTATGGAGAATGTTGCTCCTGCTGCATTATTGTCTTTCTTTATTCTATTTAATTATCTGCACCCAGTTTAGGCAGGGGATATATTTTTATAATGTAACTAGCAAACCCCGCGGCTTTGCTCGCGTAATATTTGAAATATGCCAAGTGATATTTATATGTCTAATTTTTATTAAATGGTACTAACTAAATTTTTATTTTATTAAAAGGTAATATTTTATTTTAAAGAAAGGTATTTATTACTTTTATGAATAATTAAAAAAATTACTATTTAAAACATAGTTTGATTAAACATCATTGTTGCACTGCATAAGGCAGAAATGAGACTAAAATTAATAAAACTAAATAAATAATAATTTAGAAACTATTTTGAAACTTTTATGCTCAATTAATACGCTCATTTCAGTATTCATTTGAAGTTTTGAATTTTTTAGAAACCATCTTCTTACATCTTAAAATTAACCATCATGTCAAATTCCAAGTCCTACCACCTCTCTCAACATAAAGGGCTATCTTGAAATAGGAACTGACACCATTAATTTGCTAACATTAATTTTGAAATTGGTTTGTTATTTCCTAATATTCCACAGAAACGTAATTTAGAAAGCTTTTAAAGTTCTTTTTTAGAGCGTTTGTTGTTCCTGTGAATCCCAGGTGGTAGAATCATCGGCATAAAATATACCCTGTGTAGGATCAAAGACTGTTACCATTGATTCGCAACTATTACTTTTATATTTGGTTTATATTCCCTGAAATTGCGTAGAAATCGTAATTTAGGACTTTTTTAGAATGCTTTTCGCACCTCCCCTTCACCTCAGCCCTTTTTAATTCGAATTCACTTTAAACAGTCCTTCGAGGGCATTTATATTTTATAAGTAACTACCATGCCATATTTAAAGTTTCTAGCCTTTTCAGAATCACAGAAATCGCAATTTAGAAAGTTTTTAGCTACTGCAACCCTCTGGTGTTAGTGGCACAGACATAAAATATAGCTTATGTTTGAGAAGGTTCTAGCACCAAAAATTTGTTATCATTATTTTTTTAATCGTTTTGGTATTTGATAAGATTACATAAAAAATGTAATTTATAACGCTTTTCACTCACTTCATCTTTTAAAATTTGAAATTTTCTTTCGACAGTTCTTAGAAAGCAGTTGCATCTTGTAAGTAAATACCATGCCATACTTCAAAGTGTTAGACCCTTCAGTTATGCAAAAAACGCAAATTAGAACATGTTTTGCTTTTGCAACCCTCAGATGGTAGTGACAGCAACATAAAATTTAACCGGTGTTATAGCAGGGACTGCCACCATTGATTTGCAACCATTACTTTTGAAAGAGCTTTGGAATTTCCTGAGATTGAGTAGAAATCGCAATTTAGAACGTTTTTAGAACGCTTTTCGCGAATTTTCACCCATTTTTAAATTTCCAATTTTTTCGAAACTGTTCTTAAAAATCATTTATGTGTAATAAATATGTACCTTGCCTAATTTTAAGTTGCTAGCCCCTACCGATCACAAAAATCGAAATTTGGAACGCTTTTTTGCTCCTGCAACGTCTAGGTGATAGTGATACCAACTTAAAATAGCGTCTATGTTAGAGCAGAGGATGTCAGCATCAATTTCTTACCATTACTTTTGAAATCAGTTTGATTCTTCCTGAGATATTGGTGACAAATCGGCATTTAGAACATTTTAGAACGCTTTTCGCTCATTTTGCTCCTGCATCTCCTCTGGGGTAGTGGAAACACATATAAAATATAGCCTATCTTGGAGCAAGATCTGTCACCATCATTTTTACACCATTATATTTGAAATCGGTTCAGCATTTCCTGAGATTGCATAGAAATCGCAATTTAGAACGTTTTTTACAACGCTTTTTGCGCATTTTGACCCCCCTTTTAAATTTCGATTCTTTTAGGAAATGTCCTTAGAGATCATTGATATCTTATAACTAACTACAATTCTAAATTTCACGATTCAAGGCCCTTCCGTCACGCAAAAACCGCAATTTAGAACGTTTTTCTCCTGCACCCCCTTTGTTGTTAGTGGCACCGACATAAAACATAGCCTATCTTGGAGCAAACGTTGTCACTATCATTTTGACACCAATATTTTTTAAATCGGTTTGGTATTTCCTGAGATTATGTAGAAACTACCATTTACAACGTTTTTTAAAACGCCTTTTGTGCATTTTCACCCCTTTTAAATTTCGAATTGTTTAAGAACTGTTCTTAGACATCATTTATATCTTATAAGTAACTAATATTCCAAATTTCATATTTCTAGGTCCTTCAGTAACGCAAAAATCGCATTTTTAGAACGTTTTTTGCTCCTGCACCCCGTTTGGGGTAGTGGCACCGACATAAAATATAGTCTATGTTCTAAGTTATACTAACACCATCATTTTGATACCATTACTTTTGAAATCGGTTTGGTATTTCCGGAGATTATGTAGAAACCACCATTTAGAACGTTTTTTAGAACGCTTTTTGTGCATTTTCACCCCTTTTAAATTTCGAATTGTTTAAGAACTGTTCTTAGACATCATTTATATCTTATAAGTAACTAATATTTCAAATTTCATATATCTAGGCCCTTCAGAAACGCAAAAATTGCATTTTCAGAACGTTTTTTGCTCCTGCACCCCCTTTGGGGTAGTGACACCGACATAAAATATACCCTATCTTGGAGCAAGCGTTGTCACCATCATTTTGACACCAATATTTTTTAAATCGGTTTGGTATTTCCTGAGATTGTGTGGAAAATACCATTTAGAACGTTTTCTAGAACGCTTTTTGTGCATTTTCACCCCTTTTAAATTTCGAATTGTTTAAGAACTGTTCTTAGACATCATTTATATCTTATAAGGAACTAATACTCAAAATTTCATATTTCTAGGCCCTTCAGTAACGCTAAAATCGCATTTTTAGAACGTTTTTTGCTCCTACACCCCCTTTGAGGTAGTGGCACCGACATAAGATATAGCCTATGTTCTAAGTTGGACTCACACCATCATTTTGATACCATTACTTTTGGAATCGGTTCAGTAGTTCCAGAGCTTACCTCCGACAAATAAACAATTTTTTCCTCTTTATAATAGGAAGTATAGATTTAAGGCTTTCATGTGATGAAAGCATACTAATTAGAGTGTTAATTTTAACTAGAGAAATTTGATTCTGAAACCAGCACTGTATGTTTCATTGTGTGTTAAGTTTTCGTGAATGTCAAGATTTGTTTTTGTGTTGTGAAATAAAAATAAGAAAATTTCAAGGATTTCTTTCTTCAAATTCTCTACATAAAGAAAATTAGAGGCACCGGCGAGATATGTGAGTAATTACTTTGTTATGAAATTGTTCTTTGATGCTAAAGCTTAATTTTTTCTACTGAAGTTGCATTTAGCAAGATATTATTTTAGAATATGAGAACAATTTAGTATCTTCTTTATTGAATTGATAAAATAAGAAAAAATAGTATTCTACAATATTATGTTTTGATAGTTCTTAAAAAAGAAAATTGTTCTCAAGATTATTATGATTTATTTACTTCTTGTTCTCAAGAACATTATGATTTATTTGCTTGAAATATTTGAATATTTAATTATGGTGAATTATTATTTTACATTGAAGAATTTTGAAGATTTTTAATTTTATGCACATTTGAGAACAGAAAATTCTATTGTTTGTATGAAAGAATAATTATGAACATTTTATAGTAGTTCTGTTTTTGACTTTGATTTGTTCTGTTTTTGAATTTAATTCAGTTACTTCTGTTTTTGAGCTTAATTTGATTAGTTTTGTTTTGAAGCAATTCTGATTACTTTTGATTTTGAAGTAATTTTGATTAGTTTGTTTTCAAGTTATCTGATTAATTTTATTTTGGAAATTATTCTGCTTATAAGTTATTGTATAAAATGGAGGATTATGAGAAAAAATCTGCTCAAATTAAAATTGAGAGAGGTAGGGTGAAAGGCTCTGTAACTAGATTAGAGAATAGTTTTGATAATGTGAATACTAAAAATGAAATTTTGATTAGATTACAAAGATTAGATGATTTACTTAAAGAGTTCTTAAGATTAGATTCTTGTTTAAATGATGATGATTCTGAATTAGCAGAATTTGAAGACAGGTATTTTCAGTTGAAAACTAAATATCAAAACAAACTAGATTCTTTGAATCCTTCAGAAGTTGTCAATGTTGCAACACACAATTCTGTGCAAGGTTCTTCTGTTACTATTCCTAATCAATGTAATATTAGACTACCAAAATTGAATATTCCAGTATTTTCTGGAAAGTTTTCAGAATGGACAAATTTTAAGGATATGTTTGTTTCCACTGTCCATTCACAAGTAGGTTTAAGTAACATTCAGAAATTCCATTATCTTAAAGGGTTACTTTCTGAAGAACCAGCTACATTAATTAAGCATATTCCCCTTTCTAATGAATCTTATCAAGAAGCTTGGGAAAAGTTGTTAAATCGATATGATAAAAAGAAACAAATTGTTAATTCTTTGATTAAATTATTTTTAGAACAAAAATCAGTTCTGCATCCTAATAGCATAAATATAAGAAATTTGCTGAATACTAGTGATGAAGTTATGGGTTTGAAAGCTGTTGGTGATGAAGCTACAAATAGAGACCCATGGTTAATATATTTGTTATTTCAAAAACTTGATCCGGAAAGTCGAAGACTTTGGTCCATTGAAAGTACAGAAAATGAATTTCCTACTTTGAAAGAATTTTTTGATTTCTTAAGTGTAAGATGTTCTTCTTTAGAGCTCATCTCTAACAGTGAAAGTGATATGAAACATTCCAAAAGTTCAAATTTTGTTGGTTCCAAATACAGTTCTAATGATAAGCAATCAAAGGTGTGCTTAAAGTGTCAAGGAATACATCCGCTCTATAAATGTGTTAAATTTAAATCCATGGATGTTGTTGCTCGAAAGAACTTTATTAAGCGTAATAACTGTTGTTTTTTATGTTTAAACTCTCATAAAGTTAAGGAATGTCCAAATTCTCATTTGAAATGCTTTAAATGTGAAAGTAAACATAATACACTCTTACATGAAGAGAATAAAAGTAATAATGCTTGCACTGCTAAGTTTGAAAATAAAGTTTTTCCAAATTCATCTGAGAATAAAAACCACCATTCAAATAAAGAATTTGTACAGGAGTCAACATCTCACGAATTACAAATTAATTCTAGTGCTTCTTTCAATAATTCTAAATGTGTTTCTTTCCTACCTACTGCTAAAGTTCTCTTATATAATAATGAAAATAAACCTTACTCTTTTAGAGCTCTACTAGATTCTGGTTCGGAATGTTCTTTTGTTAGTGAAAATGTCATAAGAACTTTAGGGTTAAAAAGAAAGAATGACAGAATTCGATTAAATGGAATTGCTGGAGTATTGGCTGGACAAACTCGTGGTTCAGTAACTCTTACAGTTGGTTCAAAGCTTTCTAATGAGTCCTTAAAGGTTCAGGCATACATCCTGCCTAAAGTGACATCTCAATTACCTGCGGAATTACTTGACACAAAAAATATAGAGTATCTTAAAAATATTACGTTAGCAGATGAAGATTTCATGAAACCACAAGAATGTGATATTATTTTGGGATCTGACTGTTTCTTTACTATTTTAAGATATGGTAGAATTGTTAGTACCGATAATGAGCCAATTGCCCAAAACACTATGTTTGGTTGGGTGGTAGCCGGAAAATTGGAGCCTAAATGTAAATATTCTTCTAGTATTCAATCTCATTTTCTTAGTGTTGAAAACGAATCCAATGTTGATCTATTATTACAAAAATTTTGGCAAGCAGAAGAAATAGATGTTAATAAACCCCATTTATCTGAGGAAGAAGAATTTTGTGAACAACATTTTTGTTCAACTTACAAGGTAACACCAGAAGGTAGATTTGAAGTTAAATTGCCAGTTTATAAAGATGTGATGTCATTAGGCGATTCTAAATCCATGGCAGTGTCACGTTTGTTTGCTATGGAGAGAAAATTTCAATTTGATAAAAATTTTGAAAATGAGTATAGAAATTTTATGAAGCAATATGAAGACCTTGGTCATATGACACTTATCGGCAAAAACTCAAATCCTGCAAGCAACAAAGTATATTATCTTCCGCATCATTCTGTTATAAAAAGCGACTCTATTTCAACAAAGTTACGTGTGGTGTTTGATGGTTCATGCAAACCTCCTAATGCTAATTCGTTAAATTCTGTTTTAGCTGTTGGACAAATTCCACAACCAAATCTTTTTACCATTATGATAAGATTTAGAGCAAATCCTATTGCTTTTACCGCTGATATTCAGCAAATGTATAGACAAGTTTTGATTGCTCCAGAAGATCAAGATTTACAGCGTATTGTTTTGCGTGACTCAGCATACTCAGCTATAAAGGAATACAGGCTACGAACTATTACATATGGTACATCATCAGCTCCATTTTTAGCTACTCGTTGCCTATTTCAAATTGGAAAGGATATTGAAAAGAATGATCCTGTAACAGCTTCAATAATTAAAGATAGTTTCTATGTTGATGATTGTATGTCCGGTGCAATCTCAAGCGAAGAAGCTATTAAAATGGTTGAGAAACTTTCACTGGCTTTAGAAAATAGAGGTTTTCATTTACGAAAGTGGAGATCTAATTCTTCCGATGTAGTTGATGTAGTGAATCATTTATCTTCAAATTCTCTTGAGTCAACAAATTTAGAAATTCATCCTGATGACTGTTCCAAAGCCTTAGGGCTTATTTGGGATTCTTCAAATGATGTTTTTGTCTTTAAAGTTAATTTACAATTTGATGATAACATAACTAAAAGAAAATTTCTTTCACAATCTGCCAAATTATTTGATCCATTAGGATTTTTGGCTCCATGTACTGTCTCTATAAAAATGTTTTACCAGCAATTGTGGTTGATGAAGTTAGACCGGGATACTGCTCTTCCTGAAAATTTCCAAGCAAATTGCAAGAAATTCCAAGAGGAATTTGAACAAGTTTGCTCTATTAGAATTCCCCGATGGATCCAAGTTTCCAGTAAAGAGCTCATTTTACATGGATTTAGCGATGCATCAGAATCAGCATATGCCGCCATCATATATGTGGTTCAACCTGGTGAAGTGAAGTCAAAGGTGACCATTTTAGTTGCTAAAAGCAAGGTAGCACCCCTTAAATCAGTTTCCATTCCAAGGCTTGAGCTCAATGGTGCTTTACTACTTTCCAGACTATATTCTGCATTAGTGACTATTTTGAATACCTTCATTATTAAGTTTTATGCTTGGACCGACTCGCAAGTAGTTCTATCATGGCTGTCATCTCATCCTAGGTGTTGGAAACCTTATGTGGCCAATAGAACCTCAGAAATTCTAGACTCTGTTCCATCTGACTGTTGGAGGTATGTTCCAGGCAAGGAAAATCCAGCTGACATTGCTTCTAGAGGTTTATCTCCTAAGGATCTTCCTGATTGTTCCCTTTGGTGGGAGGGCCCAAAGTGGCTTTCTTTAAGTCAAGAACATTGGCCTGAACAACCTCAAATAAAAACTAATTTAGACACTGTAAATAAAGAGAAAAAGAACTCTAAATTTTGTTTTCCAGTAACTGTGAATAATTCTTTGATTGATTTACTTTTTGAAAAATATTCTTCTTTTACTAAAATTGTTGATGTTTTAGCTTTTTGTATTAGGTTTGTGAGAAATTGCAAACAGAAAGTTGGCAAAATGAACACCAGTCCTTTGAGTAAAAGTAAATTTCTTCCTTTATTGACAAACGAAAGAAGACATTCAGGTAATTTGATTATTTCTTATATTCAGCAGCTATATTTCGCAGATGAAATTAGTTGTATTAGATCAAACAGACCAGTTTCTAAAAAAAGTTCTCTTTTTTTCACTTTGTCCTTTTATTGATAGTGATGGTTTACTTAGGGTGGGAGGTAGGCTGAGAAATTCACCCCTCCAGTACAATGCAAAACATCCTGTCATTTTGCCAACTCAACATAAATTAAGTGTGTTAATTGTTAAATATTTTCATGTTATGCATTTTCATGCTGGGTTAAATTTATTAATGGGTATCATTAGACAGAGTTATTGGATTGTACGTGCCAAGAAGATAATTAAAAATTGTATTCATAAATGTGTTACCTGCTGTAGATATAGAGCAGCTTCTTCCAAACAGTTAATGGGAGATCTTCCTCTTAACAGAGTCACTCCTAACAGGCCATTTTCTGCATGTGGAATCGATTATGCAGGGATTATTAATATTTTAAAATATCGAGGTAGAGGAGCGAAAACTACTAAATGCTATATTGTTCTATTTGTTTGTTTTGCAACTAAAGCTCTACATTTAGAGTTGGTGAGTGATTTAACCTCCGAGGCATTTATTGCTTCATTAAACAGATTTTGCTCTTGAAGAGGAGCTCCTCAACATGTGTATAGTGATAATGCCACAACATTTGTAAGTGCTAAAAGGCAACTCTCAGATTTATATAAATTTATTTGTTCAACTGAAAGAAATGAAAAAAATTGTTATTTTTTGTCTCAAAGAAACATTGAGTGGCATATGATTCCTCCAGTGAGTCCGCATTTTGGTGGACTGTGGGAAGCCGCTGTTCGTTCTGTAAAATTTCATATCAAACGTGTAATTGGAAATACTAATTTAACTTTTGAGGAACTTTATACATTTTTAACTCAAATTGAAGCCATCTTGAATTCTAGACCATTAGTGGCAATTGATAGTGATAACAATTCAGAAGGTATAAATATATGGACTCCATCTCATTTTTTAACTGGTGATGTCATAACTTCCCCAGCTGAACCTTTAAATGAGGAAAATTTGTCTTTACGATCTCGTTGGGATATTGTACAAAAATTGAAATTATGTTTTTGGAAAAGGTGGAGTATTGATTATTTGAGTACTCTGCAAAATAGAAAAAAATGGAGAGTAAATACTGAAAATTTTAAAGTAAATGATGTAGTAATTTTGAAAGAGGATAATGTTCCTCCTTCTGTTTGGCCATTAGGCAAAATTATTGAAATTCATCCAGGTAAGGATGGTATAGTCCGTGTAGTAACTGTAGTAACTGTTAAAACCGCTAGGGGTATTTTTAAAAGACCTATTGTAAAACTTTGTTTACTTCCTTTGCATCAAGAATAGCTTCTTGATGGGTGGGAGTATGTTCAGTGCTAAACTGATTAAGAATCAAATATAAGATTTTAGTTATTCTGTTTGTTGACAGATGGCAGCACTATGCATTCTGTGCTGTTGTGAAATCTTAATTATGACATCATCAGTGAGTTGATGTTTTGGTTTCTTGAGAGTGTGGTATGGAGAATGTTGCTCCTGCTGTATTATTGTCTTTCTTTATTCTATTTAATTATCTGCACCCAGTTTAGGCAGGGGATATATTTTTATAATGTAATTTAAGGCTTTCATGTGATGAAAGCATACTAATTAGAGTGTTAATTTTAACTAGAGAAATTTGATTCTGAAACCAGCACTGTATGTTTCATTGTGTGTTAAGTTTTCGTGAATGTCAAGATTTGTTTTTGTGTTGTGAAATAAAAATAAGAAAATTTCAAGGATTTCTTTCTTCAAATTCTCTACAAACTGTGAATAGTATAGTATGTGAAATATCTGCAAAATTCTTATTTTAAGACACTTCGTTGCTCCAAACATGTCCTAATTAAAGACGCTCTGTTTCTCCCATTTTTCCTACGTAATAACCACCAGGAGGCACTCTCAGGTGCGCATGCGTTTTAGGTGCCTTTCGTTCGAACTTGGTGTGCGATGTAATTCAAACTGACTGTTTGTCTTTATGTACGCGTATATTTTAATTCGTTTTTTACAAAATCTGAAGTTCTGTGATTTTAATTCGTATTCACTTAGTTTATTTATATATTGAATACGTACATCTGACTTGTGTGCTTGATACCCAATGTCTCTTACAAGCTGTCGTCGATATAAAGGCGGGATAGACACAGAAGCAGACAACACTTGAAGATAAAATCCGGGAACTCTACTAAGTGTTTGTAGAATGGACTTAGTGTTAATTTGTATCAATAATATTGTGTTATTCGTCTTCATCTTGTCAAAGCTGGTACAAAAAAAATTTTGTCTGGCGGGTCGTTATGAGGATGAAGCATTTCATTCTCTAAATATGGCAAGCCGTATGTATTAAGGGATTTCCTTCTAAAACGATGCAAGTCTTTCTTCCTCGCTGTAATAGTTTTTAAAATTTCAAATCGAGGAATTTTTCTCACTTCTTGCAACAGGATTCAAGTAAGTGTCACAATTTTTCTTTTTAGTACTAAAATTAGTGTATTTTATGATTTTCTAAAAAGCACTGATCAAAATCTTGCATAAAATGGTATTAGTTTTGAATCTGTTTGCGAGAAAAAAACACTAATTCTAGAAGTATATATTTTTAGACTTATGACGTTGTCTTGTATTACAAATTATATATTCTAGATTCTTATTTTTTTTCCCATATTTAAAATGATAATATCTCTTAACAGAAAGCAGTATAAGTTAAATTCATTCTCTTGTTTTGCTACTTCTTATCCGCCAGAACCGACCAGAAATAAATATTAAAAAAAAAAAAAAAGCTTTAAAAGATCTTCTAATGTTTTCTTTCTTTCTAACTTCCTGAGTAATAATGCTTTCATGAACTATTCGTTAAGTTTTAATCAGCTATTTCTTCCTATCCCAAAACCGCAAAATAAAAATAAGATAACTAAAGTACATGAAATAATATGACGTAATTGTGAAACTGCCAGTAAAATATACTTATACCTATATTTGATTTAAAATCATCTCTAATATTGATTATATTTTTATCATTTTTAGTATTAAAAGTAATTTGAAATTTATAATGGGAAAAAGTAAAAAGCTATAAACTAGATTTTGCAATTAAAATTGTTGTTTTCATAACTTTATTTATATGCACTTATTTATATATATATTTATAATGATATAGATTTAAGACAAAAGAAGTTTCGGAAACTATAAGTAATTTTTTTCTTCATTTTATTAATATAGGAAATTTATTTATTTATTTTTAATGATAGATAAGTAGCTTTTGTGATTATCCTCTGATTTACATTGCCCATGTGGCAATAAAAAAAAAATTATAATAATTTTTAAATGATATGAATTTTCATTTTTTTTTTCGGGGAGAGGGGGGATTTTATGTGCAATTTTCGTAAAGCTGATATTTTAAATCTTTTTCGACATTGCACGGATTATAATGAAAGTTTTGAATTTTTAGAGTAGGACAAGATTACAAACACAAAATATATTTAATAAAATATCGAAAAATCTCTTAACAACGGACACTTCGGGATTGCGATGATCGGAGGTCTCTGCTTTCGTGAGGTAAAAATAAACAAATGTGTATGTGTTTTGTATTAAAAAGGGTTTTTTGCTTAATAGAGTTATTGGGAATTAGGGAGAGTCTATTAACCTCTATACCGCCATTAGCGAATACCGGAAACCTCTATTTAGTGAACATAATGCAGGCTTGGACTTTTTGCAGAAAAGGGATTTGATTGAAGCATGGACAAACTGGGCAATGTCCCTTCCCCTTTCCCTACCACTTTAGGGGTCCCAAATTAGATATGCAACTTTTGTAAAGCTTGTATTTTAAATTTGCTTCGACATTATTTTGATTATAATCAATATTTTAAACTTGTAAAATAGAATAAAGTCAAAAATTAAATAAATAAAAAAAATCTAAATACAGCAAAACTTCTCAGTAACAAGCACTTCTAGAACGCTGAATTTGTTTGCTATTCGAAAAGCGAAGGTGTTCGCTTTTCTTGGTAAAAATATATGCTTATGTTGAAAAAGGTGAGCGTTCGCTAAATAAGGTTGTCCATATGAAGATTTTACAGTAAAACCTCCATTGGACACTCCTAAATTGAGAACGCCACTATTTAAGAAATACATTTTTCATTCACGACATGTACATGTTTTATATATTTTTACCTCGTAAAAGCAGACACCTCTGAATTCAGGACAAATCGTCTAGGTGCCCTCTATTGCGAGGTTTTATTGTATTTATATAAATATTTTTTTGTTTTTAATCTTGTTCTACTCTAGAAGTTCAAAATATTGATTGTAATTGATTAGTGCTATGTTGAAAAAAATAAAGTATCAGGTTTACGAAAATTGCATACCAACTTTAGGAACCCCTAAAATGGAGGGCGTGGTGGGAGCAGAACCATGGCCAAATATTATTTCAGGATTCAATGTGGTCAAACATGGCTACGTATAATGGTTACAAAAAATGGCTGCGATTTAGACGCATGAAGTGTCTGAAATTCAGACGCATAAAGTGTCTGAAAAAAATTATGACATTTTAAAACGTCTGAAAATTGAACACTCTGCTTCAGCCACTTAAGTGTCTGAATTTCAGACATTTTAATTTAGAGTGTAGAAAGATACGTTTGTAAATTATAAATATAATAACTTACAAGTTTATGCAAACAACTAGATGCAGAGATGCCTATGGATGATAATTTCTGGAAGTGTAATTTTAGTAGATTTAAGCGTGTTTTTGCCTCAGTTAAATTTCATCTTAACGTGTGGCGTGTATAAAAATTGGCTGCTAATATACAGGGCTGTACAAAAGAATTCGTTTACATTTCCGTTAATTGGTAGAAATTTCTGAAGGCGAATTTTCAACTGTATTGTGCGTTTTCTTACTATACTAAATTTTGGCATACTATCGTATAGAATGTATATATATATATAAAGTGGAACTTCTTTTAAAGGCCACCCCTATTCAAGGGCCGCCTCTATTAAGGGCCAATATTTTTAGGAACAAAAAATTTTCCCATAGACACAATGTTAAATTTACTCCCATTAGGGGCCGCACGTACCCCTCATAAAGGCCATTTTTTTTTCACATGTGCCTTAAATCCTAAACAGGTGTATTGAATGCCTGAACCAAAAGATAAGAGTTCAGCAAACAACTGCGCTTACAACAAAGAAGGCAGGGGTAGATGGGGAAGATTTAGTAACACAATAAAGGACCACAAATGGGACAAACGGGTATTCCTCACACTTTGTTTGACATTTAAACCTGATTCCGGCCCAAGGGGCCCGGTTCAAATCAAACAATAAGAAAGCTATTCATCATTCTCCCTCACCTCGCATCGGGAGAAAAACTAATCCTTTCTTTGAAATGGTGGATTAGAGGTCTGCACGGGCCGGAATTTCCAGGCCCGGGCCCGGCCCGGCCCGGCCCGAAGGAAAGCTATTTTGGCCCGGCCCGGTGTAAAAATTGAAAGTTCGGCCCGAGCCCGGCCCGGCCCGTTTACATTTTTACCGTTCTCGGCCCGGCCCGTACAAAAATCAGTGAAAACAGGCCCGGCCCGGCCCGACTAAATGTCTACAAAAAATTCCGTTTTTTCTCGACATACACTTAAGATTCTTTTAATGAATACTACATGCATAGTTATGGGAACATTTTACAGTACATTTTAAATTTATATGTGTTCGCAAAATAGAAAACACAGAATAGTAAACGTTAACGATTACTTACAGTGTTTCAGTCAACGTCTCTACAGACGTTTCAAAATTTAAATAAGGGTTCATTAAAAGATTATTGTAGTTTAGAATAAAGGGTTAAAAAACATGATAACTTTTGAAGCTTATAATAAAAGGTAGATTTGTGAAAATATTTCTGTCATTTTTAAGGCTTTTCTCAAATCCAAAGGAGCTACATTTTGATACATTTATGAATTCATTTCTTTTCGGAAACGCATGAGATTGGCAGGTATTCTTATTCAGAAACCATGTAAATGCCGTTTTTTTTTAGATAAAAGTAATATATATTTCAGAAAATGCTGCCAAAGTTAGCGTTTTGAATCGAATTTCCGGAAGTGATAGCACAGGAAAGGAGAAAACGTACAGTCACGTGACAAGAGTCTCTGTTATCTCTGTACGTAATTTATGAAAAATGGAAACGCTATTTGATCCCAATTGCCTTCAATACTCAGCCTGTCAATTTTATGCCTTTATAGTTAAAAATGAGTCAGAAAATGTGTCTGAGAGTTTCGCATTGTTGAGCAGTAAATATGAGAACCACCTTAAGGTACATTTCCAAAGATACTGTTAACAGAAGTTCATTATCGCTATTAATACTTTTACAAAACATAACGCCTGTCCTACACATCCTGAGAACGATTAAGACCAGTTCCGTCCCGGCACAAGTTTGCCGAAAAAAATTAAACCCGGGATCAGGCATCATGTAACTGTGCGATGCCGATCTCTACGATGGACATGTTACATTTCTGTATTGATGTTGTTAAACTCGCATCGGCTCGTAACGCGCATTTATACTTCTCGAAAAAGTCATTCATTGGAAATGACCTCGTATTTTATCTGCTCCTCTCAAATTCTTATATCGGGCCGATAGGCCCGATTAATTTTTTTTATCGGCCGGGCCCGGCCCTTCAGGCCCGTTCAATTTTTTTGCCGGCCCGGCCCTTTTTTTTCTGTCGGCCCGGCCCGTTGAAAAAATTGTCCTAATTCTGCCGGCCCGGCCCGTTTGAAAATTCTCCTCCATTCCGCCGGGCCGGGTACAGGCCCGTGCAGACCTCTATGGTGGATTTGCCTGGGGATGATCCATATAAGCATCCATTTTGTTGCCTGGATGGAGTGGAATTGGGTTTTTTAATTTATGTATCAGGTACACTTATGGGCACCGCACATGTTCAAGAAATATGCGCCAATTCAGCTAATGTGTTAGTACTACGTAGGCTTCTCTAATAAAAGGGACTCATTCTGTAATCTTACTGAGAGATTTTTTTTTTTTCTTTTCTGATACTTTTTTCTTTGTAAATAACTATATGCGTTAGCTAAGTGCTATCTATTTTCATATGGTGACAAATTTCATAAATAAATGGTACACTATCAAGTAAATCTGGAGATATTAAAGTGCAGTCGAACAAAAGAAAGAAAGAAGGAAAGAGATACATTTTAATCACCCTATTGTACAATAATAAAAAAAAAGGAATAGGCAGTTATGTTTTTTTTTTTTTTTTTTTGTTTTTTTTTTTAAATAGGCAAATATGTCTTTCTTCAATGTTGTTGTATATATATATATACAGTTGAACCTCGTTAACGCGAACACTCAATGTCAATGTCAAACTTTCTATTCGTGTTAAAAGTAGTTCGTGATATCCGAACTTAAATACATCATATACAACAGGACGGGGCAATCGGAAACAGTTCGTACTAAAAGTAATTCGCGTTAAGCGTGTTCGTGTTAACGAGGTTTGACTATATATATATATATATATATATATATATATATATTTCATTTTTTTAGTATATATATATACTAAAAAAATGCTTAGGGGTCTTCTTCATACTGAAATTGTTTCAAATTTCAAACTCTGAAATTTTCAATACGAGCACCTTATTTTGACATTATTTAGTTTTCTCGTTGAATTTCAACTTAGGGTAACAATCTGGAAGTCAATCGTGCCAGTAGTGTACAGTTTATAGATATTTAAAATTTTGAACTCTAAAAAATATTAAATGTATTTTAATCATTACAACGCAGATTGCAATGCGGTTAGTTCTTTAAGCATAGCTCCAGAACTATTTTTCAGAATAAGCTGTGAGTTTATAATTCACATACTTGAAGTATTTATAAATCGATTTTTTTTTTTTAATCAAAGAACTTAGATTACAAGTCCTAATTTTTTCCGAAAAAAATATTTGTAATTAATTAAATATATATATATATATAACCATTAATTAAACATAACCTCCCACCGTCAATTATTATGAATTAAAGCTGTAAGTATTAAAAAAAAAAAAAAAAAAAAATTAATATAAGAATTATTATGGAAGAAAAAGAAAAAAGTGGACACCGACAAAAATTGAAAAGCTTATACATTGAATTACGTTATCAAGGGCACAGAATTCAATGATATAAGCAAATGCTTTATACGATATTTTTAAATATCTTTTCATTTTGAATGTCAACAATTCATTTTGATGTATTTTTTCCTTATGGTATCTTATATATATATATATATATATATATATATATATATATATATTAACTTTTTGTAAGATTAAACCATTATATATAAAAAACCATTCTAAACCATTACAAATTATCAACAAAAATTGTGAATGTATAAATAATAAAGGAATTTCTTCAAATTAAAAATGCTGTATAAACCATCAATACAAAAACCCTTAACGGGTTAAAAGTTTGTGACGCAGCACTTTGTCTTATGCTCTAAGAATTTTAAATATGGAACTTAAAAATAATGATATCAAATTTTGAGTGACGCTATGCTATTAATTATAATCTCTCTATATATTATTTATTTCATCTTTTCATTTTTTTATAATCTCATGTGCAAAAATTATGTTCAATTTAAAAAAATGTATAAAAGTTTATTCATTGATGCTTTAACATTTACACCTCTCATACATTCCAAGTATGAGTTTTAAAAGATATGATATCAAAATTTTAGTGACGCTTTGATGTGGCTTTAAACGATTTGTTTTAAAATTAAATTTAAATTATTTTTGTTTTGGCTAAGATATATTCACACATCTAAATAATAGTTTTAATTTTCCCATATGCTTTAAATATGTCACTTTCACTGAATTTATATAATGCATTTAAATGTATTTATTTGAATAAATTGATTTATCCTTTGTCCAATGCTATTAAAAATTTAAAATAAGATTTACGTAAATAATTTTTTTGCCTCATAGTATCCATTTGAATACATTTCACTTAGTTTGGATACAATGACGCAAAAAAAATATTTACGCAAATCTTATTTTAAATTTTTAATAGCATTGGACAAAGGATAAATCAATTTATTCAAATAAATACATTTAAATGCATTATATAAATTCAGTGAAAGTGACATATTTAAAGCATATGGGAAAATTAAAACTATTATTTAGATGTGTGAATATATCTTAGGCAAAACAAAAATAATTTAAATTTAATTTTAAAACAAATCGTTTAAAGCCACATCAAAGCGTCACTAAAATTTTGATATCATATCTTTTAAAACTCATACTTGGAATGTATGAGAGGTGTAAATGTTAAAGCATCAATGAATAAACTTTTATACATTTTTTTAAATTGAACATAATTTTTGCACATGAGATTATAAAAAAATGAAAAGATGAAATAAATAATATATAGAGAGATTATAATTAATAGCATAGCGTCACTCAAAATTTGATATCATTATTTTTAAGTTCCATATTTAAAATTCTTAGAGCATAAGACAAAGTGCTGCGTCACAAACTTTTAACCCGTTAAGGGTTTTTGTATTGATATCATTACTTTTTTGAGGTTATTGAAAAAAAAATAAAACAATAAACACACACAAAAAAAAATTAAAGACCAATGTTAAGAAAAATAGCAAGAAATATTACTCTTAAAACCTTTATATATATATATAACAATCATCGCTCAGTTATAAAAGTAATTACATACATTTATATTAAATCCAAAACTACAAATTTCTGCTTCTCCCTTTTTTCACTCCTAGTGCAAAAAAAAAATTAAACATTCTTTAATTTTATATAAAATAATCTTTCACCATCCCTATTTAAAATTCTTTATTAACAATAATAATAAATCATATAAAATAATTCCCTGAGCTCCGAAGATTCCACTTCTGCTTTTGCACCCACCTCTCCAGCTTACCTAAATAATAAAACCTTTCAAAAATTAGTTTGAAAAAAAAATCTGCAACATTTGTTGCTCACTAACATAAATAAATAAATGAGCACTAACTTCCCTAATGTACAGTCATGGAGAAAAAAAAAGTAAATAGCCCCTACTAACTCCTCAACAGTAGAAGAAAGTTACGGGTACCGAACGATTGAAAATAAAGTCTACTTTTAAATGATGTATAGAAAATTTGCTTAAGGTGTCATCTACATATTAAAACGAACCATAACTTTGTTTTTTTCAATAGCAGTACACAATTTTTACAGCATAAATGAATTCTACACCATTTAATTAGCCTAAAAACAAATTTTTATGCACTTCGTACTATAAGTTCCCGATAAATTAATTATTTTAAAACAAGCTTATTTTAAGGGCTGTATCCAAATTGAAGTTCGGTACTCGATTGTTAACCGAGAGAGCCCCCTTCTTGATCAAGGCACCTTAAGCGTCACTCAAGCAGTCAATGAAGTCTGCTAGATTACAGGACAGCGTAAGACATTTCAAAATATCTATTCACTTCTATCATAGACGGCCCCTTAAACCATCATTTTGCCGTTTTTTAAGCATAATTTGAAAACTATTTGGAAGAAAAATGTGAAATTTTGGATTTCCATAAAGCAGGACTTAATAAATCTAAATCCACCAAAAATATTTTATGTTACAATTCATAATTTTTTCGAATATTAATTTCATAATTCATATCATAAAATTATAAAAATTGCGAATTCAGCGTATTTATGTTTGGGTATATTAGTATTATTGCTACACAAAAAATTAGCACATTAGAAGCATAATTTCAGGAGATATGAATAAAAATATGAAAATGTAATTTAACATTAGAAGCACTAAATTTTGAATGTTTAGTATAATTCAAAAACTTATTATTCAAATGACTTGAAATTTGGTGCCTAGGCATAGTTTGAACCGAAGATTTGAAATATCTCGTTAAAATTGGGTATTGCCATCGAAAAAAATGAAGTTTGGATTTGTTTTAATATGTAGATGGCCCCCTAAGCAAATTTTATATACATCATTTAAAAATAGACTTTATTTCCAATCGTTCGGTACCAATAACTTTCGTCTACGATAATAATTTGTTAAGGAGTTAGTAGAGGGTGTTTACTTTTTTTTTTCCACGACTGTACATTTCACCTCTTCTCCTTTCCCTACTCCCCAACATTAAAAAAATTTAAATCTTTATTTTTATACAGAAAATTCTTCTATATAAATTATCCTCCTATTCCTCAAAATTACCACTTTCCCACTCCAGCCTACAGATTTCAATCTTTAAAGCTTTTTAGAAAATCGGATCTGTAAAGTCTGTTGCTTAATAATAAAATATATAACCATGTACACTTTTAATTATTTTTCACACAATCAATTGATGTCATGATAATAGTTGTTCTGAGCGAATATTGTGTTGGCTGGGCTGTCGTTCAGATAGCTCAATTGGAAGAGTACTGGCAATTAAAGCCAAGGGTTATTAAAGTTCACTGTAATTCAAGATGTTTAACCCCTTCGCGACAAGAGCCCTTTGGTTAATTCTTAACCTTTTACTACAGGTTTTTAAAAACAGAAAATTTTCTGTAATTGAATCACAGAAATGCTCCCATTAAAGAAGGTAAACTTTACAATTAAAAATAAGTGGTGAGAATAATGAAGGATTCTGAAAGCCTTAAGTGGCCAAGTATACCGGTCGCTCATCCCCAAGGGCTTAAAGATGCTTTTTTGCTATTATAACCTTTAGGATTTACAATATAAAAAAATCTTAATCACTTCTGAGGTAATAAAGACAGTGGAAAAAAATCAAGATGGCAATGTTTCGATTGGCAAATTCTAAGCTGAGTAATTTGTGCTACAGAATGAAAAAAATATAAAGTTGTAATAATGTCCTCTTACAGATACTAAATCTTTAAGGTTTTTGATGTGTGAACTACATATGAATACAGTAGAAGATCTTTATAATGCACACCTTGGTATGAGAAGTTGTGCGTATTATAGGATTTTGCATTACATAGATCATATTTCATACATCATTAAATTTACTTCGTATACATGCTTTAAATTACATTCCTTGGAACCAGAAAATGTGCAAATTATGAAATTTTACATAATAGGTATAGATCACACATTATTAAATTACCTTAAGATTTAACCTTGAAATATAACATCAAAATATGCCTGGGCTAAATCATTATAAACAGTGGTAAGTCATGACTGACAGTTGTAAATGCATGGCTGGGCAATTTATTCTTTTTCACTATTTTTAATAATGAAATCTTTGCCTTATTTTTAGCAGAATTTTCTTACATTAAATAAGGGAAAAATTTATTTAAAAAAACAACAACAACAACAAAAAAAAAAAAACTTTTGGAAAGCATGCATTTTAGTGCTACAAGAAAAACCTGTCATGAGCTGCTCTGATTATAACACTCATTTACAAAAAAATTTAATATAATAACAATGTTTTCATTACTCCAAAATAATGTGTTAAAGGCGATAATGTATCATATTTAGTGTTCCAAGAAATAGCAATATTTGTAAAATACATGTGCTTCTTAACTGCAAAATTCATTGTTTACATATAAGAAATACATTACATTTTCTGCATTAAAATGTTTAAGTGGCAGGCTTTTGTGATTGAACAAGAACTGCTTGCAAAGTGCTTTTAATGATTTTAGAATATGAAATTATGGCTCTTAAACTACTATTAATCCAATACAGTAATAGGGATAAAAAAAATCATTAAATAGTTCATTAAAAAAAAAAAAAAATTATTTGTATTTTCATCAGATATACCGATTATTACTACCATATGTTATATGTAACATATTTATTAGAAAAGTTACAACTATTTTGATGAAGTTTTGGATTCCCCCCCCCCCCCCCTGACATACTGTCAAATTTCGCGAGGTTTTTTTTTCTTGTGATGTTCCTCCCTCGACCGAGAATGGAGCGGGTTTTTTACAATCAACTGATTAATTTTGTTTTTCTTTTATTGCTACTTTTTTATGATAGTGTGGTGATCTTTCAAATGCTATTGCACAACGAGGCGATAAACGCACTACTCTGTAAGTGGCACGGCAACCCTCCAGTGTACAGGTGGAATTGATAAAAAGAGTTTTTGTAGTCAGAATATGCGGAATGTTACAGAATAGTGAATGGTTTAATGAAAGCAGAATAAAAACTTAATATTTAATTTAAGATGAGAGTCAGATTAATATATTAATTGAAATGGTTACTGAGTAATCACTTTATTAGTTTATACAAAGTCTAATTATCATGACAGCTACAATGCAGCTGCTAATGAAATTTTGTGAAACCAATCTTTTCTAAATAGTAACATGTTCTGAATTGTTCTTATTTACAATAATACTTCATTACCACAAATACCATATAAGGGAGCTGGCTACTTTTATATATTTTTTTAAAGTAAATTATTTAAAGCTTTCTTTTAAGCATATTAACTTTAAAATTAAATAAAAACAAGTATCTTACTTTTTCAAAAAAGCTGTTTTATCTTATTTATCTATAAACTTTAATTACTAAATAAGGAAAAGTATCATGATGAAAATTTTCACTTTTAGGAGCTCAAAACAACCAGTCAGGATAAAATGGTTCATTTTGAGCTAATCGTGATAATTTAAGTATATAAAGTAGAATTTACTATCAGTCAAAAATATGTCCAAAACTGAAATCAGTCCTGAGGCTGAAGGTCTTGCCCCCATGGCTGTAATCAATTAGCCTAAAAGAAATGCTTGTTTTTTTTTCTGTTTTTCTTTTGTTACAGAGATAAACGGCAATAAGAATTTTTTTTTTCCCCTTTAGGTTAAATTTTATAAAAATAAAATACTACGATGCTTTAATTTTTGAAGCTGAAAAGAGTTATATATATAAAAAAATAAATAAGCGAAAGATACCCATATTTCGAAAGAGATGTCATTTTAAGTCAATTTTCGTTTATAATATTATTAGAAACGATTCGCAAATGAATCATTTTATAAACGGGATTGGAAATCTTAATTTTGATTTCGTCATACCTGTTATTTAAATTGTGCGTTCTTTAAAAATGAAAGATTTTGTTTAATTTCTTTAAAAGAAAATTCAAAACACAAAATTAAATTAGTAATCTATCTGTATTACACTCACATATCACAAGAAATACCTATGCCACACATGAACGTTATTTTGTAAGGAAAACAGTTATAAGTATTGTTGAAAATAAAAACAATTCAGAACATTATACTAATTAGAAAGGATCGGTTGCAAAGGATGCTGTCTGGATAATTAGAAATTGTACTCACTTTCTCCCCTTGGAATACCATTTCAAGATCTTTGATATTTCTTATTTCTTCAGTCAACTTCGCGTATCGCGTAGTGATACATGGCGAAGTCTTATGGCGAACGCAATGAATTTTCATTTCGATACGAGAATTTTCGATAAATATCGAATTTCGATATGAGAATTTTTTTAAAAATGTGAAATATTTTCTCCTTAAAAAATGTTTACTTACTATGAATAACAATGAAATAAAATACACATAATTACAAAATACTGCTCAATTTTAAAAAATCAGTCTAAGTATTTTAAAGCACATAATAAACTGTTTTGATAGTTTAAAAAAAGATTTATTGCCAATATTCAGATTTTTAACTGTGACCTAAACCGCGCAAAACCGATGTGCAACGTTCTGTCTGCTAGCCCATAGAATAACATGTAATCCGCGATCCTAAGAAGTCCAATTTTTCATGCGGATTATATAAAAATTAAGAGTTTTCCTAGATACTAGGTTAGTCTTATCCACTTCGTCAAAAACAGATTCATTTTATATATTAATGTTTTAAAAATAATCTAGACCGTTTCGGAGAAAAAAAAAAGACAAACTTACACCATCGAAATTGCTTTCAAAATGGGTTTGCAGATCTGAAAATATACTGCACGTAGAATTGTAAAAAATTCAGAATAGGATTAGACTGCAGATATAAGACTGTTTAAAAAAAATCAGAACAATAGGACCTATATTTGATGAGTTATTAACAGGCGGCTTTTCGCATTTTCTTTGATGTCGAGTTAGCTGTATATATGAGTTCCGCCATCTACGAATTCTACGATACGATACGATACGATTTTAGGCTTAAGGCTGCGTCACTCGGAATACTACCGTCTTCCATGATCATATACCAGTAAATCTATGAAACAATCCCCATAACAAGTGGAGCATGGATTTGAAATCACAGTAAACATATGAAAAATGGAAATTTGTGGAACAAAGGGATTTATATGTGAATTGCAATCTATGAATTTTTTAACGGAAATCGATTTCTATAAGCTTGTAATATAAAGTACAAGAGTTATGCTTTTATAATAATGGCAGAGCATTTCACCAAGTAGTTCTTGAGTTATGCGTAAAACAAATTACCAGCAATGCAATCTCTTGTAATAATTACAAATGAATGAATTGAAAAAATGATAACCTTCGTATTTTCATATCCCGGTAAGTACGTCTTTAAAAAACACAAAATATACGATTTTTTTTTCTTTTTTTCTGCAATGCCGGTGCAATCTTCTGTTAACGCTGTTCTCAACTGCTCTGCTCAACAAACGCAAAACGTTTCGACATATTTACAAATAAATTTTTTAGCGAAAAGATATAAAATAGGAAAATCTGATCATGGAAGCGATTTGGAATCGAACTGTGTTTTCCATTTTTTTTAATCAATAAATTACCTACTGAATTATAAGCGATTTTGATCACGTGACAAACATGTTTTTCTTGAGTGGTTATTCCACGTTCGCGCAAAATTTCGATTCAAAACGTCCACTTTGACACTATCGCGTATTTATACATATCGTATACACATTCCGCGTTGTTGGTTACTGAAAAATATTATTTAGAAAACTTTACTTAAACGGAATGTCGGTGACGTTGTGCAGCGTTTCACCAACCAAAATTCAGGGCACTTACCAATGTTGCCTTCATATTTATACAAAGCAAAGTTAATATGATCAAAGTCTCACTAAAGTATGTTCATTATTGTTAAATTTGTGAACTAAAACGTCTAGTGAAGCACAATACATTTTTTACTAAACAAGTGAATTGTGACCTAGTTCCTTTCACAAGTACACCTGAAAGTTTATTCCATTAGTTTAAAAACACTTTGTATATTCTTAAAAGTAAAAGCAAAATGTAGATAATGCTTGCCAGCGCAATTTAAACCGTCCTTTATAAACCGGCAGGAGTAAAATGTAAAAATCTTGTTTAATTCTTATGATTTAAATATGTGTGTATCTATCTATTCAATTCGGTTCTTTCCTAATAAATAACTAAATAATTGTCAAATGTTAACTGTAATTTCTTCCAGTCAATTATAAATTGCCCTTTGAAAAGCTTAAAACGGATTATTTCTCAAAAATCAATGACGGTTTTAGAAAAATAAAAGTTCCCTTAGATTTAAAAAAATATATATTTTTTTAGAATAAAAGAAAATTTTCTTTATTTATTTTAATTCACCGACAAAAATACAAAATTTAAAGTTTTATTAATTGAACAAGATTAAGAAAGTTTTTCTCTTAAATAATAATTCAAAGTTTTTTTTTTTTTTTTTTTAATGTACCAGAGGCTGTGCCCGTTACGAGCTAAGCCCTCAAAACCCTGTCCAAACCTCGCCGGATTATTAAACATGGTAATTTGAGTTGTTTCAAAAAATAAAATCTGATTATAGTAGATTGAAGGATATTCCACAAATGAAAATGTAGTCATATTTAAAGGAATATTGTAACACATGAAATTGGCAGGTGTTTTCATGCAGATACTATGCGATCGAGTGTTTTCCATTTTTTAATAAAAGCAAAAGTTCATTCATAAAATACTGTCAAAGAAAAATCTGTCGTCACGTGGAAAAGGTCGCTTATAAATGTATAAGTAACTCATTGATCAACGATTGGTAAACACTATTCGATGCCAAATCCCTTCAGTAGTCATGCCTGCAAACGTCATGCTTTTGCATTTAAAAATGTGTTCGTAAATATTTAAAAGCTCCATGTTGTCGGAGGGACATATTTCTTTTATAAAGTCCTTAAAAGGTGACATAATCATAGATTTCAGATTAGTTCGGATGATGAAACTGACACCATTTTCAAAAGAAAAGATCATTTTCATATATGGAACAAGTCATGATATGACTGTGTGATTGCGTCAGAATAATGTCATATTCAATAAACTTTAGCTTGCATTAAAGTTCCCAAAATTTATTAGCTTATTTCTAAATTTCTTTTCTTCTATCCCTTGAAATCAAAAGTAACCAATAAAACTAAAATCTGAAACTTTTAAAAATAATTGATGGAAATGATGCACTAATCTTAAACGCATAGACAATTCTGTTGGTGAAAATGACATAAATTCCTAAAAGAAAAAATTCCTTTTCATCCAAAAAAAAAAATTAAAAAAATTACATCAGCACAGATTGTTTAGAACAATATTTTAATTAAATTGTATTAGATAATTTTTATATTCCATTATAACGAAGTCTTTTTAAAGAAATGTACTTGATAAAAGTTCTAAAAAAAGAAAGCAATTTAACAAATTACAACCATGATTGGAAAATGATTTTTTTCGAAGACTAAAATTTCAGACATAAAAAATCGCACGGAGTTGATCCTACATTACGTACGCCATGAATTAAACATTAACATTCCTGGACCCATCATGAACAAATTTTAAAAGAAATTTCAGTTTTACAATTTTCAGTACTGTAAATTTTTAAACTTCTACGGAGCTGGTCATACATTACGTAGGCCATGAATTAAACATTAATAGTGTTATTACACAATTACACGTAAAAATTTCAAGCGACAAAAATCGCCTGCGGCTCGTCAGATTTCGTGAAACTTACGTATTATCCAAGTATTTCATTGGCTGTTCGGGAAAAGGCTTTTCCATCGTCAGATTTCCAAGAAATCTGACGACCAATTTTAAATGAAATTTCATTCTTAAACTTCTAAACATCGCACACTATTACTTTTTACACCGTCGTATAGAGAAAAAAAAATGTACTTTTAAATGCAATTTGTTTGAAAGCTGTATTTCAATTTGTTTCTGAGTTATTAATTTTTTTTTTTTTTTTGTAGTTTTTATTACTTTTTGTCATAGTGGCAACAGAAGTATCCATCTCTGTTGAAAGTAAAGGCAAATTATAGAATACTGTATAGACCCATCAGAAAACGAATAAAATGCGGATTCAACCAATAAAAAACTTCAGATATGCTTTTGATTTCCTACCCTGATGAGGACAATAACAATTTTTCCAAATGGTTAAAAAAAAAAAAGACTTCGCGGATCGTAATTTTTGCAAAAACTTTGTGGCAGAGTTTAAATGAAACGGAACAAAAAGCTAAAATATGTTTTTTTTTTTTTTTTTTTTTTTAATTCAAAGAAACACTACAGCAAGGAGTGCTAATGTTAAACACCTATGGGAGCTTCTTTTCGTAATTTCTGTAAAAACATTGTGGCAGAGTTTTAATGAAATGAAAAAAAAAGGCTAAAATATATGTTTAAAAAAGAGCGAAACATTACAGACACAGTTTTTTTACTTCAAGAACTTTTTAAATTATTGTATTCCATTATAATGTAGTATTTTTAAAGAAATGCAGTATTTGATAAAAGTTCTCAACAAAAAAGAGAAAAAAAACCTTTTTTAAAATTCTATACTTCACCAGGCTACAAAATGGATGCCCTGATATATCCCTGCAAATTAATCGAATGCGTTAATCCAAAGAGGAAAGCTCCCCGTTCCTTCACTTGACAGCCCGACACCACCCATCTTGACCTTTGAAGGGAGAGAGCGAGCACCGTGGGTTTCCACGTAAACCGACCTGCAGGGGTTGGGTTGGGGGGAAGCTTGATCCTTTGTTGTTGGCACACAATGGATATCAAGTTATCTAGAAAAACTGATTCCACATTTACTAAAACTGTGAATGAATATTGAAGCACAATTTTTATGCCTGTCAGGAAACGCTAACAGAAATAACTAAACTAATATCTCATTCTAAGGCATTAATAAATGATGCAAATTTAAGTAATTCGTTCCATAAAGTAAAAGGATCATTAGAAACCAAAATTGTTTGCGAAAAAATTATGAAAAGTAGACAAACTTCAATAGAATTTTTTTTCAATCTTGTATAGAGTTTGAAAATGTTAATAAACAGTTTTTTCACCTATATAGGTTTTGATTTCCTTATTTTAGTTGTATTTTTATTTATTTATTTTTTTTTTTTGTCACCCCTATTTAAGGGCCAATTTTCAATGGAACGGCATGTGGCCCTTACAGAGAAGTTTCGCTGTATATATTATATACCAATCTATAGATCACATATAGAGCTGCACAAACGAATAGGAGTACCCTTCCCGATATGGGCGGAAATTGATGAAATATTGTTTTAAGGGGTCTCAATACTCTTAAAGCTTTAAAATTTTCGAAATTTTAATTTTTTTAGATGTTAAACTCCTATATTTTCTGAACATTTTGATATAATTGTTTCCTTGAAATTCCTATTAGAACAGAAGCTACGGCTTTTACATTTATACGCGTTCAATAGCTGAAGCGTCGTTTCGGAAACTTTGAAGCCATTTTTCTCCAAATGACGTTTTGGGGCATAACGCGCACGATATCTCAAAAACTTATGAATATTTTTTCATGAAATTTTCAAACCATATGTTTCATGTTAGTCTGTATAAACTGAACCTAAAATTTCCTTTTTATTGTTCAAAATAATATTTTTTTATGGGATTGTACTGTTGAAATTTTCTTAATTTTCCATTAGCTAAATACAACTTTGTATTAAAAATATAAAAAAGCTTTAAATACAAATTTATTTAGGTTCAGGTTAATTATTACAATCTGAAGTATAAGTAGGTACCAAAATTTTCATTCTAGTTGCAACACTTATTTTGTAATCGTGCGCGTAAGCTGTTTTGCCACTTTTTTGCTCGAAAAATGTCTAACAGTTTGGAGCCCCCTGTAAATGCTAATTCTGCATCTTATAATTTTTTAAATACACGAAACGAAAGAACATACTTATACATTTTATTCCAATTAAAATTGTGTCTTAAAATCAAATACATTTTAAGATATTAAATGTTGAAAATGGTCTTTTTTTTTTCTTTTTTTCCAATTTTAAGAGTCCTGAGACCCTTTAAAATGTGTTATGCGTTTTCTAAAATGTTTACTTAGCTATTTTCTTTGCCTTTTTAAACAGCAAGGTTTTGTGAAAATTTTCTGGGAGTGTTGGAAAGTATTTCATAATCTAAGCTTTGGTGCATGACTTAACTTTCTTATTTAATTCATTTTTGTTCGCACACTTATCAAATTGTCAGGTGCTACCCTTAAGAAACTTTGTAATCAAACTGGTTTTCCCTTTTTCGTGAAACTCAGAACATTTTTCAGAAAGTACTTTAAATGTTGACGAATTCTTCTATTTAAAAACCTTCTGCTTCATCGTGTTTCTGGAACATTCGTCTATAAAACTACCACTTTTCATATTTTATATGCAATAGTTTCTTAATATTAGCAGGGAAAGACTTCCGGTTACAAAAAATTCATTTACGATGGTAGCGTGATTTATGTTTTTAGGTAGATTCCGTAAGAAATACTACAGGGTGTCCAGCGAATAAGACCCTGATTTCAAAATTAAATATCTCAAAAACAAAGATCAATAGAATTATGCGGTAAACGGTTTGTTTATTAGCTAAGCTGTAAAAATGTTGTACAGAAGTTTCAAAAATTAGTTGCAAAAACCGCTAATAGATGGCGCTGTAATCGCAATACTTGTAAACTGCTTCGAAGTCGAGAGCCCTAGCGTCTCATTCCTAGATGGCTCCTACGTAAAAACGAATATTGGGAAACTCCATTTTTTCATTGGGTTGATGTGCAGAAGTGGAGACATCTTGTCACAGAATTGTTGCATCAGCTTAAATTTTAGAAAATTTCAATTAATAGAATTTTCAATAAAAAGTTTAGAAATCATTATAAGAATTTTTTAAATATTTTATTAAATTCAATCTTTAATGCCATATAATTATTTAAATCAAAATGCATATATTTAGAAAAATAATTGTGTACTTTTTATTTATTTTTTATATTTTTAAATCACGGCATAATATTTTGGTATTATTGTTTATACCTGAATTATTATAAATAAAAAAGTAATTTTTCACTTTTAATTTATTTTTAAATCAAGGCATAATACTTTGGTTTTAGCACAACACATATATATCTTTTCTTTGTAAACAAAGTTTTAGAGCCGGAAATTATGCGTTAAATTATTTCTTTTTTAAAAGGAATTGATGATAAGCCATATCATCAACGTCAAAGCAAAAGTATTTTGGATGCTGCATTCCTTTCGAACACTTCGGATCCTATCGCTAGAATCTGCACCATATTTTTGTGCTCAATGATAAAAAAAATGAAAACCAGTTTTTAAAATTAAAATTACTTTTTTAACTTAATTAAGTTTTTAAAAATAGAAACTTTGTATTTTTTCATTCAAACTATTTTCTACAATTAAAAAAAAATGATTTATGAATCATTATTGTAAATGCTCAATGATTTGTAAAAAAGGGGTTTCTTTTAGCTTAATTAAATTTTAAAACAGAGACTTTGGATTTTTTTATTCAAACTTTTTTCACAGTTTAAAAGACATACCACAGAGATATTGGTATTCAGACCGAAGTAGCTTATAACAAAATTTGAAACAAATCTCAATTCTGTCAACACATGGCTCCGCTTCTGCACATTACCCAAATAAAATATTTTAATAAGTTCCTATATAATGATTGCTAAGCTTTTTATTGAAAATTCTATTAATTGAAATTCTCTAAAATTGAAGCTGATGCAATAATTCTGTGACGAGATGCCTCCACTTTTGCACATCACCCCGAAGAAAAAGCAGTCTTTCCAAATTTTCATTCTTCCATAGGAAGCTATATAGGAATCAGACGCCAGGGCTCTCGACTTCAAAACACAATTTATAGGCATTGCGATTACAGCGCCATCTGTTAGCGGTTTTTGCAACTAATTTTTGAAATTTCTGTTCAACATTTTTAGAGCTTAGCTAATAAACAAACAGTTTACCACATAATTCTATTGATCTTTGTTTTTGAGATATTTAATTTCGAAATCAGGGTCTTATTCGCTGGACACCCTGTACCTATTACATTCTCCTCTATGTTGGAATTTCTGAAAACATTTTGCAAATCTACGCCGATCATAACACCTAGAACCCAAAATCACCCCCAGTTCAAAACTTCATCTATCTATCTCTCTCTGTCTCTCTCTCTCTCTCTCTCTCTCTCTCTCTATATATATATATATATATATATATATATATAACTTTTTTATGGTTGCGATAACTTCCACAATTCTTCACAAATCTATTCCAAACTGATACATAAAGCATACGTGCCAACATGTCATTTTTGAAAACCTTACAATTTTTACGACGTATTCTTTCGTACTTAAAAAAGTACATAACAAATGCATATGCACTGAAAAAAGGAATGTCATTTCATAATAGTATTTTCAATACTATATTCCCTTGACCAGGGGTGATTCTGAGTAAAAAAAAAAGAGGGGGGGGAATGCACTTCCGGCACTAATTATGCATTTTTTCCGCGGCCCTTTGACGAAATTCGCCGTTCTTTCGCTATCTTGCGACGAAATTAGCCATTCTTTCGCAATCTTGCGACGAAATTCGCCATTCTTTCGCGATCTTGCGACGAAATTCGCCATTCTTTCGCGATCTTGCGACGAAATTCGCCATTATTTCGCGATCATGCGACGAAATTTGCCATTCTTTCGCGATCTTGAGACGAAATTTGTCATTCTTTCGCGATCATGCGACGAAATTTGCCATTCTTTCGCGATCACGCGACGAAATTTGCCATTCTTTCGCGATCTTGCGACGAAATTTGCCATTCTTTCGCGATCATGCGACGAAATTTGCCGTTCTTTCGCGATCTTGCGACGAAATTTGCCGTTTTTTCGCGATTTCGCGACGAAATTTGCCGTTTTTTCGCGATCTTGCGACAAAATTTACGTTCTTTCGACGAAATTTTCGTTTTTTTCGCGATCTTACGACGAAATTTGCGTTCTTTCGACGAAATTTTCGTTTTTTTCGCAATCTCTTAAAGCAATTTGCGGTTTTTTCGCGATCTTTCGACAAAATTTGCGGTTTTTTCAAGTTTCTTGGACGAAATTTGCGGTTTTTCCGCGATCTTTTGGCGAGATTTGCTTTTTCCTGAAAACGATTGGCAAAATTTATTTTTTCGGCAACCGTTTTTCGAAATTCGCGATTTTTTATGTCCGAATTTACAGACTGATGACCGAATTTTTGAAATTTTCAGAAATGAATGCCTTAAATTTTCGGACAATTCGTATCAGAATCACCCCTACCCTTGACAAAATCGGCGTTTTTTCCGCGGTGCTTTCACGAAAGCTGCGTTTTTTCCACGATATCTTAACGAAATCTACGTTTTTCCTGCGATCCTTTCACGAAATCGGCGTTTTTTTCCGCGATTCTTTGACGAAATCGGCGTTTTCCCCGCGATATTTTCACGAAATCGGCGTTTTTCCCGCGATTCTTTAGCAAAATCTGTGTTGTCTCCACGATCCTTTGACGAAATCGGCGTTTTTTACGCGATCCTTTCACGAAATTACCATTTTTCCGCGATCGTTTTTTCCATGCGCAAAACCGTACAATCGTACTGCTCATCCGTACAACCGGACACTTTGTACAAAATCCGAACATTGTACGGCCAAACCGTACAAGTTGGCAGCTATGCATAAAGTCAAGAGCAGAAAATCTCGGTCAAGTTCGTTAATGGCCAAAATCGGACCAAGGGGATGGAAATAGGGAGAAGTTTTGTGAAAACCGAAAAAAACCTATAACTGTTTAGTTAAAATACATATCAAATCAATTTAAACTTATTATTACTTCTAGGAAAAAGCGCCGAAAATTTATGTATGAGACAGATTTTTGATAAAATTAAAAGTGGGCTCAAGGGGCAAAAAAAAAGGTGTTAGGAAGGAAAAAATTCATAACTTCGTCAATTCACAAGATATCAAATCTGCTTAAATTTATTATAAATCTTCTTAATGTTATCTAAAACTTTTATATTGACAAATCTTTGATAGGACCAGCTCTTAGAACAAAAACAAATAAAAAAAATAGGGGTTGAAGAAAAAATTATGTTATTAAAATGATTCTGATAAAACTAGCTCTTACATCAAAAGGAAATTAAAAACTCGTCAAAAGCTGCCGGATAAAAGTGTTAAACTGGATTTTCTCTAATCTTAATTTAGCTTTTGTTGGTGAAATTAGTTATTTACTTAACTTCGAAATCTACCTCCGCCTGTAGGCCGAGCTTGAAAGGATTTTCATTTTAAAATAGACAGAGGCAATTTGTTTTCTTTAAAATCCACGACCGCTGTAAAGAAAAATAAAAGTAAGATTTTTAATATAATTTTAGCTAGGACTTCCCAAACTAAATTTTTAAAAAGCTTTATATTAATTTTTACTTGATATAATCCAAACGAAAAATATTAACATGGATGAAACAATATTAAACGTATTCTAGTAATAACTATATCATCATATAATAATAATCGTCATTGTCGTCGAAGGACATTAAATTTTAATAACACAGCATTTCAGCTTCATAGCTATTTTGATAAACATTTCAGGTGTTGTACGAAATATATTTTGGACGCTTTGAAACTTTGTCCACTAAGCAAAGTTCATATTTATTCATAATGTTTGTGAAAAGCTTATTTGTTTGGTGCTTTATGCAAGTCAATATAACAGAGAAGATAAATGGGTCTATTTAATGATGAATGTATTATTAGAATAGGACTTGCACTTACAACTAAGCGCAGTAACATGTTTTATGCATTATATTTTTGGGTATTATATACTTGTGTAAAGTAATAAAAGCATAATTATATACAGTGGAACTCCAGTTATCTGATTGCATGCTTTCTGAACGTCATCTGGATACGCAGAAATCCGGATAATTGTTACAATCATCAACAAGTTGGAAGTTGCTGGTCAAACGTGGCAAAAGGTGCGTTCGTACTATAACTTGTTTTATGAATATTTTTTGCAGCGCATATTGTACCTACTGAATGTATATTTTAGTGCACTTCATACGTGCATATCAATTTCATTCTGTTCGAAAGGCTGTAACATCATTAAAATGCACTTGCAATAATTTTTTCCCATTGGCCGTAATGTAACGGAAAACTTTTGACTGTCCCTGTCATTAAACTATGCATTCGATTTTCATAAAATTTGAAATGACTCCACAAAATTTTACAACAATTATATATTTAAAATTTCAGACCATTCGATTGGGTAGTTTTTGCTCTGTTATATGCGGACGGACAGACAGACAGACGGACTGAACGACGACTATAGGTGCTACGTATTCATGTAATTACGAACGCACCTAAAAACAGGTTATATTGGAAATAAAACATAACCTAAAACTGATTTTGCCTGATAAAAATGTATTTTTAATGAATTCATCTTACATTAAGTTAACTTTTTGATAATATCACCTGAACTGCAAATAATAATAATACTAATTAAAATACGTACATTACGATTTGTTAGTTGAATATGCTGCCGTAAGTTGCAAATACCGACTGGTTCGGCTGGGTGGGGAGGCTTACTAAATGGCTTGAGCTCACCAAGCTCCATCCATATAAAGACCGACATAGAATTATCCAAATATAGATTTATCCCTGTATGCATAAGATTGTTATGCATTCTTACTTAAGTTCTGAAGTATTAATAACCCCCGCCCTCTTCCTTACAATTAGAGTTTACCGTTAAACATTGTCAATTATGAATATAAATTGAAGTTAATTTACGAGTTGTAAATTTTCTAACTGAGGGAAAAATCATTCATGCCGGCAGTTGAACCCAGAATCTTGGCTTAAGGCTGCTAACGTTCTACAAACTAAGCTATCCTGGAAAAATCGGCCGGACACAATTCACTCAGATAACCTTTTTGGCAAAACCATCGGGTCTGTTATCTGAAACAGCTCGACAGAATGAACAGAATGAACGGAAAAGTAACTCTAATAAACGTTTCAATAAAATAATAGCTTCTTCACCGCTTTCTTTTTTTCTCTTAACGTATAATAATTTCTTTGCCAAACACTATGATGATGGTGTTAAATAATAGTATGTTTAGTGATTTTTTTTTATTTACATAAAGCTAGAATAGTCACTTTTAGAATAAAATTTTTTTAAAAAAAATTCGCCACAGCGCCTTCTGTCAGGTACGCGCTGGTCTTATGGTATGGTACTGCAAAAAGGAGCGCATAAAAGTCATAATTTCGTTACAGGGACATTCAAAAGTATTTCATTACATTACGGCCTATGGGGAAAAATCATTTTCGGGAGTTTTTAATGATGTTTCATAATTTCAAACACTTTGAAATTTATATACATATCTATGAAGTGCACTACAAGATGTTTGCTATAGAATATGGTATGGATAGCATTTATCGATCATTTACAGGGACACAAAAAGAATTATGTTACATTACGGTCTATGGAGAAAAATTTGTTGTGTATTTTGTTTCATGTTGCACTATTTCAAAAGTATTTAAATTGATATATATCTCCGAGGTGCTCTATAAGATGCTTACTATTGTATGTGATGTGCCATTCATCTTTCATTTACTGGGGCACACAAAATAAATCAGTTATATTTTTCTGTGTATGACCAATAATTGATGGAAGTGCGTTATCAGTTGTGGAACACTTTTTTAAATTATAAAAAGTTCATATTATCTAGTGTGTATAAATTCTGTAAATCATAGAAAGGGCTGCACAAAACATCTGAAGTACATTTCCGTTTATTGATGGAAAATGCTGACGAGGAATTTTCAACTGTGCTATGCGTTCACTAACTATTCTAAATTTTAGCATGCTGTGAATTATATGATAAACCTACAGTTCATAAACAGTCATGTACAACATTTTCAGCTGTTTTTCGACTTTGGTTAAAATTGTGTTTTCAAACGTGTTACATGCTTTACAAATTATTACTTAGACATCGTTTTTCACGTTATTAAGCTATGAAGTTTTATTATAGTAGTCCTAATGCGTTGAAAAATGTTTCATAATCTGATTGACTCATGATTTTACGTTCATCTTGATAATTTTAATGATACTTTATTAACGGTACGGAAACTAAAGTGATAAAACTGTTTTGTGTTATTATAACAAATCCTAAAATTTCTTTTTCTAAAATTCAAGGTACGGGGCAAGCATTCGACAGCTTTAATGAAAATTGCAGTGTTGTATATTCTGTTGCATTTTTATATTTTTCTCTACACAGAGGAACCTTATGTAAAGAATGGGAATCATAAGATATCATGAGAAAATGCCTACATTATGTTTCGCATTTTATATCAAATTTGAAATGGAGAATTTGTCTGGACCAATTTTGTAACCACTCGACATTTGCAGCCAAGTAATATATTTTAAATCATTTTTTCCTGAGATATCTACATACAACTGGCAATTTTTGTCCAAATTTGGTCATAAATTTAAACATTTCGCTCTTGCAATATGTCATGTGCTCTTCATTGTAATTTTCCTCTAAAAACAAAATATTTTCAATCAAATTCACTTTTTCGTTAAATTTTAAATCTTGTTGCCGTTGCATAATGGTGCAAAAGTGTATTTATGTGACTAACTTAAATTCTGCTGTTTTTGATGAAAAGAAAATGGTACTTGAACTAAAATTAAAAAAAAAAATATTTAGACTTAATAAGCTAAAAAGAATTCTAAAAACTGGGAGGGCACCTAAGTACCTAGGATTTTATTTCGGGGGGGGGGGGGTGACTTAAATTTCCATAATGTTCTAAATCTTACGAAACACGTTGAATTGTGTTATAAACAGAAATCATTTTTGCCAGTAAGGCCTTAGCCAGGAGGGGGGGGGGGGGGGGGGGGAGAGGAACAGTGGTGACTTTGTTCCCAATTTTCCGAAAATTCGGATTTAAAAAATATCGCGATTTTTGACATGGTCGCCGAAAAAAAACGATTTCATCAATCGTTCGCAGAAAAAAAATCTCCAATTTTTTTAAAGGATCCGAAAAGGAAGAAACCGCAATTTTGTCATAGAGCCACGGATAAAAGGCGAAGTTTGTCAAAGGATTGCGAAAAAAAAGTCAAATTTCGTCAAATGATCTGGAAGAAAAGGCGAATTACGTCAAATGCTCGCGGAGGAAACGCTAATTTTGTCAAATGAGCACAGAAAAAAACCGAATTTCGTCATAAGGCCGCAGAAAAAACGCGAATTTCATCAAAAGTTTTCGGGGAAAATGCGAATTTCGAAAAAAGATCTCTAAAAACACGCATTCCATCAAAGGGCTGCGAAAAAAAAAAAAAGCTAATTTCGTAAAGGATCGCAAAAAAGCTTATTTCGTCAAAAGGACAAGGACAAACGTAAATTTCGTCAAAAGGGCAAATTTCATCAAAAAGACAAGAAAAAACCGCTAATTTTGTCAAAAAGCCGCGGGAAAAAACGCGAATTTCGTCAAATGGCAACCGAAAAAGCGCGAATTTCGTCAAATGACCACAGAAAAAAACGCGAATTTTGTCAAAGGGCCGCAGAAAAAACGCAAATTTCGACAAAGGATCGCTAAAAAATACGCATTCCGTCAAAGGGAAGCGGGAAAACGCGAATTTCGTCAAAGGGACACAGATAAAACGTGAATTTCGTCAAAAGGCCGCAGAAAAACACAAGTTTCATCAAAAAGACGGAGAAAAAAAGCAAATTTCGTTAAAAAGCGGCGGAAAAAACGTAAATTTCGACAAAGGATTGCCTAAAAAAACGCGCATTTCGGCAAATGACCACAGAAAAAACTCGAATTTCATCAAAGGGTCGCAGAAAAAAAGCGAATTTCATCAAAAAGTCGTGGAAAAAACGCGAATTTCATCAAAAAGTCGTGGAAAAAACGCGAATTTCGAAAAAAAGATCTCGTAAAGCACGCATTCTGTCAAAGGGCTGCGAAAAAAAAACTAATTTCGTCAAAAATCCGCAAATTTTGGCAAATGACCTCCGAAAAAACGCGAGTTTCGTCAGAGGGCCGCAGAAAAAATGCAAATTTTGACAAAGAATCGCTAAAACAACACGCATTCCTTCAAAAGAAAGCTGAAAAAGTGCGAATTTCGTCAAAGGGACAGAGAAAAACGCAAATTTCATCAAAAAGACGAGAAAAATGTACAAATTTCGTCAAAAAGCCGCAGATAAAACGCAAATTTCGACGAAGGATTGCATAAAAAAAACGCTAATTTCAGCAAATGACCACAGAAAAACACGAATTTCGTCAAAGGGCCCCAGAAAAAACGCAAATTTCGACAAATGATCGCTAAAAAAAACACGCATTCCGTCAAAGGGAGGCAGAAAGAACGCGAATTTCGTTAAAGGATCGCAAAAAGAAAAAAAAGCAGGGTAACAAAGAAGCGCCACAGAAAAACGTGAATTTCGTCAAAAAGCTGCGGAAAAAAGACAATTTCGTCAAAGGATCTCGAAAAAAACGCAAATGTTTCAAAGGGCTGCCGAAAAAACGAGAATTTCGAAAAAAAATCCCTTAAAACACGCATTCCGTCAAAGGGCTGTGAAAAAAATGCTAATTTAGTAAAGGATCGCAAAAAAACGTGAATTTCATCAAAAAGACGAGAAAAAATGCAAATTTCGACGAAGGATTGCGTAAAAAAAAACTTGTATTTCGGCAAATGACCTCGGAAAAAACGCGAATTTCGTCAAATGGCCGCAGAAAAGGCGCAAATTTCGACAAAGCATCGCTAAAAAAACACGCATTCCGTCAAAGGGAAACGGAAAAAATGTGAATTTCGTCAAAGGATCGCAAAAAAGAAAAAGCAGGCCACAAAGAAGGGCCACAGAAAAACGTGAATTTCGTTAAAAGACGGCGGAAAAATCGAATTTCGTCAAACAGCCGCGAAAAAACGCTACTTTCGTCAAATAAAACGCGAATTTCGTCAAAGAGCCGCAGAAAAAAAGAGAATTTCATCAAAATAACGAGAAAAAAACGCGAATTTCGTAAAAAAAGCCGCGGAAAAAAAGCAAATTTCGACGAAGAATTTCGTAAAAAAACGCGAATTTTGGCAAAAGTCAGTGAAAAAAACTTGAATTTCATCAAAAACCCGACGAAAAACGCGGAAAAACACAAATTTCAACATGATCACGAAAAAAAGCGCAAACTTCGTCACAGATCCGTGGAAAAAAGGCAAATTTCGACGAAGGAGTGTGCAAAAAAACCGCGAATTTCGGCAAAAAGCCGCAGAAAAAGCGAATTTTTTCAAAGGACTGCTGAGGAAACTCAAATTTTGTCATAAAACCGTGGAAAAAACACAAATTTTTGGCATGGAGATGCGACAGAAAAATGAAAGTTAATAAGCTACTTTTACAGTCACTCTTCCGCACCTCCGGTTTTCCGATTTACCCGAAATCGACTTGGGATTAGCTGCAGTGTTACTGTGCGATAACATACTTCAGCATTGACAATCTTGATGCCCGCCAACTATGAGAAAAATTAAAAATCTCCTTAAATTAAACTACTTTTGGATTTGTCGAATTTACTTGTAGGTCTCTTGAACTGACCATATACGTTTCCATTTATCCCGTAAAACAGGCTTGAAGCTATTTTTCAGTCATTTGAAAATTGATTTTGTGGTTTCAAGTAAATTTGGTCGCAGGACTGAGGAGGATTTTGGATTAACACGAAAAACAATTTCGTGGCATGCCAGAAAATAAAACAAATTTATCTGAAAAAGAAGGAATATCAGCCCTTTTTTTCATTAACTGCGATCTCTCCGGAGGTGGAATGGAGCTGTAACCTCATAAACCCCGTCGCCATCGACTTCTTTGGGTGTATGCTGGGGCATCACTGTGCACTAGTATATGGGACTAACCAGAATAGCTGCTTCGCACAAAAAATATTTAAATTTATCTCAAAAGAAAGAAAAAAAAGAGGTTTTTTTTTCATTTTTGATTACTTAGAAAGGGGGCCCTATAAACCCATCAGCCTCCTTCCCCTCATTGGGTATACAGTGGTGTAACTGTGCGCTGATATGACACTAGCCAGAAAGTCTAGTTCGTTGTATTGCAGAAAACAACTGCATTACAAATTTATCTCAAACAAAAAGAAAAAAAAATCACCACTTTTTTCATTTCATTTTCAACTATTTTGGGAGAGGTCTGTAAGCTCATCACCCCCTTTCTACTTCTTTGGGTATAATGTGGTGTCACTGTGCACTAATATGGAACTAAACAGAAGAGTGTGGCTATTCTGTTGAAAGAAAAAAAGCAATATTTTTCTCAACTATTTCGAGAGGAGGGGGCTGTAAGCTCATCAGCCGCCTCCCCTTCTTTCAGTATGCTGTGATGTCAATGTGGGCTAATATGAATTTAACGAGAATGGCTATTTCGCTGTATGGCAGAAGAAAAATTACAAATCTATCTGAAACAAGAAGAAAAAAATCAGCCTTTTTTTTATTTCATTTTCGATTATTAAGGAAGGGGGCACCCAATTAGCCCCTTTCACCTCTTTGGGAATAATGTGGATCCACTGTGCACAAGTATGGAACTAAAGGGAAGAGAGCGGCCAGTCTGTTGAATGATAGGGGGAAAATACAAATTTATCCCAAACAAAAAGAAAAATATCAGCACTTTTTCATTTCATGTTCGACTTTTTGGGGAGAGGGTTGTAACCCCCATTAGCCCCCTTCTACCTTTTTGGGTATAACGTGGTGTCACTGTACACTAATATGGAACTACAGCGAAGGGAGCGGCTAGTCTGTTGAATGATAGGGGAGAAAATGCAAATTTATCTGAAACAGACAGAAAAAAATTCAGCACTATTTTTTCATTTCATTTTCTACTATTTCAAGAGGAGGAGGGCTGTAATTCCAACAGCCCCCTCCCCATATTTGGGTGTGCTGTGATGCCAATGTGGACTAATATGGAGTTGACGAGAATGGCTATTTTGCGGTATGACAGAAGAAAAAATTACAGATTTATCTTTAAAAAGTAAGGAAAAAACACTTTTGTCATTTAATTTTTCGACTATTTCTTGTTTGGAAGGGGGAGGGTCTGTAACCCCGTCAGTCACCTTTCTCTTCTTTAGTGTCAATATGGACTACTATGGAACTACGCGAAGGAAGCGCATAGTCTGTTGAACGATAGTGGAAAAAATGCAAATTTATCTTAAACAGGTAGAAAAAATTCAGCACTATTTTATCATTTCATTTTCGACCATTTCGAGAGGAGGGGGCTGAAATTCCATCAGCCCCCTCCCCATCTTTGGGTATGCTGTAATGTCAATGTGGACTGATATGGTGTTAACGAGAATGTCTATTTTGCTAAATGAGAGAAGAAAAAATTACAGATTTACCTTAAAAAAGTAAGAAAAAATTACTTTTTCATTTCAATTTTCGACTATTTCGAGAGGAGGGGGGGTGGCTGTAACACCCTTTCTCTTCTTTGTTGTCAATGTGGACTAATATGGGACTAATGAAAATGGCTATTCCGCTGTATGATTAAAAAAAATTAAAAATTTTTCCAAAAAAGAAAGACGAAAAAGTAGCACTTTTTCATATAACTTTCGAAAATTTCGGGGGGGTGGGACTGTAGCCCCATCAGAGCCCCCCCCCTTGGGTACGCCCATGGTCACCGTTATTTTCGAAAAGTTTGGTTGGCCTTATTCAAATAATGAAACATCCCCATAAAATAGGTCCCATTTTTCAGTTCTAAAATACTGGTAGCCAAAAATCGTAGTGTGTGTCTTAGGACATTGTTACTGGCAAAAGGAACTATTTTCTTTAATAATAGACTATAATAGTAGGGGAGAAATGAAAATATTTTTTAACAATGTTTTGAAGCAATTTTATAACAACATTTACAACAATAGGGAGAAATGTTGTTCAATCAACGCGCATACTCACAACAATGTAAAACCTTTTATTAAATCAAAGGATAATTCTGCAACACTGTTTGTCTTGTGTTCGACAATGCCTCGAGACTTTTCATTTTCAGTTCAAGACGAAACTTCCTACTGTGTTGCATCGTTAACGAGCCTCTCTTTGTAAAACGCTATCATTTGATCTGTGTTTTGATTAAAGTAGTTTATTTTCATCACTTAGTTGATTTTGATATTATTTTTTAAACATTTTTGGATTTTCTTAAGAAGGATGTCTAAAATAAGAAGCTTCAGCCAAAGATTGTTGTCTGTGTTGTAAGTATTTGTTTGCACATCTCACATGACAAATAATATTTTATTCTGTACAGAAACGATGTTTGATTAATGTTAAAAATATTTTTTACACAGGTATAATGAAACCATATATTTAAAAAAATGTAATTTTTAAAAGAAGGCTGAATTAGTTAAATTAGGGGCTTTAAATTGTAAGTTCACATGCGTAGATCTACAGTTACTTGTCCCCTAAAATATTAATTTTAAAAGCTCCCGATATGCTATTTCTTTCAGGCAACAATTAAAGTCACTAAAATTAACTTTACATAAGCTAGACGTAAAACGAAGCAGATGCATCATTGAATAGTTAAATACTGATCATCTCTACTTCCATTTTTTAAACTTCTAAACATTGGACATTTAAAATTTTTAAGGAAAAAAAAGGACTTTTAACTGCAATTTGTTTGAAAACTGATCTCAATTTATTTTTGAGGTATTAATTTTATGTAGTTTTTAATGTAATTTCTGTTATGGTGCCAACTCCATTTCTGTAGAAAGTAAAGGGAAAGTAATAAATTACTATACATTTTTGTTGCCATTTTCTCATAACAAAACAACGAGAAAAACGTGTAATGAACCTACGTGCTATTCTGAAAAAATATAAATGAGTGATTTCTGATAAAATATGGAGCTATTTTAAACTATATTTAATTTTAACTATCCATATTAAAGTTACAAACAAATGAAGGCATGTGAATAAGTAGATAGCCGATTTTTTTTGTAGAGTTTACGACACCGCTTTTTGCTGGGTTTGTGTATTATTCCGCGATAGTGACGCCATGCTTACTTTTCTATTAGATGTTGTTTAAGACTGGATCGTAAATGGGGAGTTCTTCAGTGGATGCAAATGATGTCATTTTATATTAAAAAAAGTGTATATTTAATTTCTTAAAACTGAAATATGTTTTGTAGAAGTGCATCATTTTTTACTCCAGGGACTTTGAAATTCTTTACAGGTGGAAATGCTTCACCTTTGAGTATAACGCAATTCAAATTACACACTGATGAAAGGTAATATTTTACAAAAATTTAGAGTGTCTTTATGGAAGAGCAGCGACCTTTAGGTTAAAATAATATTTGTTTCAGAATTAAACTAACCAATATTGGATGCATTTTTAATTGTAATTAATTTTGTAGGTTTATTATAATTTACTGAAACAGTTCCTTCTTAAACATTTTCTTTCATAGATATTCGACAGGTTCTATCTCGTAATAATAATTTTTTTCTTCTCTGCTCATCGGGAGCGACACTAAATTCTGAAAAAGTAGAATTCCTGCTTCTTGTTTGTTATTCTTGATTTATGCAATTGGAAATTTAATGCCTTTCCTAGAAAAATATTTTCTCCTGCTTTAGTAACACGAATCTTTATAATGCATTCACGTACTAATTTTATACATAAAACACGTTACTTTTCAAGTAATTTGGGACCGAATAACGTCTGCTTTTTTCCGTTAGATGATTTATCATAACTCATTACATGTATTAAGTCATGGTAAATTGCTCTGCGATGACGTGGCATTTACTGACTTCCGTATATATATAGTATACATGTTAAGTGTGTTTGGGGAAACTGTATTATTGTCATTTCTTTCATAATATCACAATTTTTGTTGGTGGTCGGTAATGTTTATTTAATGGTTATATATATGTATATATATATATGTGTGTGTGTGAATATATGAAAGGTTGTATAAATTTCTTCTTATCAAAGTAGTGAAAGATTGTAGTTGGGTGCATTAAATTCGTAGAATACTGGCAGCTGGTGACAGATTGTGTTAAATTTGCAGTCGACAAATCCAATCAACTATATGAATTTGTTGGTACTAGTTGAGATAGGCTAAGTCCAATCGAAACACAAGTATTCGTTTTGCAGTCGTATTGAAATCCGATGGTCAGGGCATAAGTGTAGAAGGCAATGGAGTTTAGCAATCCGGTAGATTCTCCAGAAAAACAGAGCCAATTTGTCAGTATAAAACGTTTATTCATCAAAATATGAAAACGCATACAATTCCCACATCATGAGAAAATTCACAGAGCCCTCAGGATGGAGCATGAATCGCTACATCACGCTTGTATATCTTAAACGGCAAATTTAGATATTCTGCTAGACTGATAGACACCTGGTAACATAGTTGGAAGTACTGAAACAAGAGGGAAAATATGAGCTCCGAAGTGAGAGAGGGCGTTTTTTAGAAAAATGAATCCCAGACCTGGTAATGTAGGAATTTTGAGGTAAAAAGTCTAGCGTCTCAAAGATACGGGAAACTGGATTCCTGGAATTTAAGATTATAAATAAAAATGGCTTTTAAACATACTCGGAAATAAAAACTGGCTTCTCTCAGAATACTATGGTTTTGGTAGCTGATAAAAATTTATAAAGGGAATAAAAGTTTTTGATTAAGATTTCGATTAAGATAATTACTAACATACGCGTTTTAAATTTAAAGGAGATATATGTATATATTTATAGGGAAATAATGAATATGCCGGAAACTGAGAATAATTTAAATGAATATTGCAAGGTAAAATTTTGGCACAGATGTCATATAATGGCGCGATTTTTTTCTCACGCCAATCTCATATACGCAACGGGTATTTAACTGGCGCCAAAATGTCGTCATTTTGCTTGATATGGTAACCCGGATGTTGTTGTTTATGCTGTTGATCTTTTCGCCAAATTGGCATCGGAAAAAAATCGCGCCAATATCGGGCGTATATGACATCTGTGCCAAAATTTTTATATAACATATATATCAAGTATTACTGCTTGAAAATATATACTGAAAAAGACTGCAACTTTTTTTTTCTTATTTGTGTTTTAGTTTCTTTATAATTACGTCATTTTTACTGACAGAAGGACATTTTCCCCTTAATAACCGTTTATAATAGTAGGCAGAAATGAAAGATAATTTCTAACAATGCTTTGCATCAATTTCATAACAATATTTACAACAATACGGCGAAATAATATTCAAACAATGTGAATACTTACAACAATGTAAAAACGTTTCTTAAATCAAATAATAATTCTACAACAACGCACTGTTGTATTTAACAATGCCCGAGATTTTTCATTTTCAGTTCAAGACGAAACTTCCTACCGTGTAGTAATCGTTAATGAGCCTTAATTTGAAAAACGCTATCTTCTGATCTTTGTTTTGATTAAAGTAGTTTATTTTCATCACATTTGATATTATTTTTAACACATTTGTCGTTTTTTGTAACGAAAATGTCTAAACTTAGAGCCTTCGGCCAAAGACTGCTGTCTATGTTGTAAGTATTCATCTATACACCTTTTATAACGAGTAATTATTTTATCCTCTTCAAAAACTAAGTTCAATTAATACCATAAATATATATTTGCTGTTTTTACAAACACATACCATAGATTTAAAGAAAAAAAATAAAGCAATATTCAAAGGCATAACTTAGGAGCTAATAATTTGAATTTGGGACATAGACTTAAAATTACTTGGCCCTAAAATATCAATTTCATTATCCTTGATTCACACAATAAGAAAATTTAATGTTGTTCCTGTAAAAATATTTTCCAATGATTAACAACAAAAATTTTTCTGATACATTCACAGATTCATTTTTATACATAAAACGCATTACTTTTCAAGTGATTTGGAATTAAATAGCGTTTTTCTTTTCCAGATAGATGTATTACATATTGAGTTATGATGAATTGCTAGGTGAAAACCTGACATTACATTTACTGGCAGTTGCGTCTCGAAAAATGTTTCAAAACGTTTACTTTGACACCATCTTCTGTTTTTTTTTTTTTTTTTTTTTTTTTTTTTTTTTTTTTTTTTAATAGAATGTGCTAAATGCTATTTTATTTCATTGTAAATAAATAACATAACCTACGTTTAAGAAACAAAAAGTGAATATATAAGAACATAACCATTTTGCATTCGAGAGATAGCCTCAATGGCTTTAAAAATATCAATAATCTGTAAAGTTTATTTTTTTAAGTGTTTGTATAAAATAACTTTGCAAATATTTTCACGCTGCCTTATTATCATTTTGCAAAATCAGAGGAAAACAACATTAATTTTTATAAGAAAATTAGCATCGGTGCTGCTATCAACAATGAAGCAAAAACACTCAACTAGTCAAAATCGACATGATTTAGCTTTTATGAGGAAAGAATTAAGGTTAACATATCGTCGGTACCATGTCAAACTATCCAATGTGAAAAAAGTGGACTACTTTTTTAAAATTCAGACTTCTTGATTGGCACCACTTTTCTGAAATGATAAAATTTCCCTTGTTTTCGCCTTAATTAATATGTTATTAAATAAGATTAAATAAGGCGAATTTTACAAATTCAAAAATGTGGTGCTAATCAAAAAATCTGAATTTAAAAAAAGTAGTCCACTATTTGCACATTGGATAGTTTGACATGGTACCGACGATATATGGATCTAAGGACTTAAGAAGCTTTAAAGTTAGAAAAAATTGAGATAGATTTTTGTTAGCCTATGCATTATGTTACCCGGAAATTGGTCTTACTATTCGAAGAACCATCTATATTATAACGAACAAACGTGTCTGTGCTTAACACCGATGCCATTTTGTGAATGGCAACAGCAAGAGGATCAAATCTCGTTTTTACTGCAATTTCTTAATTTTTAAACTTCTAAACATCGCACATTTTCAAATTTTACACCGTCAAATAGGGAAAAAATGTACTTTCAGATGCAATTTTTTTTTAACTATGCCACAATTTGTTCGAAAACTGTATCGCAATTTACTCAATTTTTATTGTTTTAAAAGTTGTTTTCAAGCATGATTTTTTTTTCTTTAAATAAACATACGTTGCTCATAATTTCTTTCCAGTTTATATTCCATAACGAAATTAAAACATTTATCCATCAATCAATAAAACAATCAAACATAAATAAAACGCAAATTTAAGACATGTAATTGAACCATGCTATTAAACCACTGAAGGGATCAAAATAAAAATGGTTGAAATGTAAATAATGAAAATGTGGTCTTTGGCGATTACTTCGGCTATTCATTCCTGGAGTGAAGCTAATACGAAAGTGTCACTTTTAATATACATTTCTAAAGTTTTATTTAAATGATTACATTTTCTTATAAATATGATCTTTGGTATAGTAAGTAGGCATTCAAAAAATATATTAAGTGTAAAAAATCTATTAGATTTATCAATTTAAAAAAAGAAAGAAAGAAATGGTTTCATCTATATTCTGTCTGTAGCCCGGGAAGCCCGGGATTATCCCCTTTTATCATTAATGGATGGGGCTAATAATTCTTGGAGCTATTTTGAGATTGTGTTGAAATTTTAAATGGTGTTTCTGCCCTTTAATTTTATATTTGATATGTGTCGTAAACTACATATTATTATCCGAGTTAAAACAAGATGTGTAGGATTGGTTGATGCTTTCTGTTTCAACAGTCTATTCAAATTTCATTGCACTTTAAGGGTGTATTCGAAAAAATGTTTTTCCACCTTCAACAGCTCGAAATTTTCTGAGACATTTTCAGATTCATTTTTAAAAGTAAAAAGATGAAACTTTCTGGGGGTGATTTTTGAAGGCATGTTTAACATGCCGTGTGATTTCGTTTTCAGCTCAATTAATTAGAATTTGATTTTTAAACAATTATTTTCTCAGTATGACCATTTTTTTCATTCCCAGATCGCCCGCTTCTGGAAATTCGGTTCAAAACGCCAACTTTGACAGCGTTTAATACAGTATTTTCTGCATTTATCAAAAAATCGAGAAACACGGCACATTATGTAGTTTCTAAATAAGAGAATTTCCGAGTTTGATGCGTTTGAGAGAAAAAACGAATTTTAAAATGAATCAGAAAATAAGCAGTTTGGATCGGAATACACCCTAAAGCATTACTATTGAGTCCGTCTGTAATATTACATTTCAGATTTTTACAAGGTTCTGTGAATATCCATGCACATTACAAAATCCTAAGTTAAAAATAAAATACAGGGAAAGTACCTTAAAAAGAAAGTTAAAGGAGATAAACAATGATTTGGGTACTTTCCAGGTAGGCTTGAAAGTTTTTCTATAATCTGTGACGTTTTGAAAGTTTTGATATAAGTTGGGATGTATGCTTCCTGATTCTTTGATTGCTTTTGAATGAATATTAGTTTAAATGGTTAATAAAAGCAACATTAATGTATTTCAATCTGATTTTTTAAACCGATATATGAAGCTTCCATAACCCTATCGTTGTTTTTACACATGTAAATAAATAATAAAAATACATAAGCAAAAAATATAAAAGTATTTAAAACATATCAAATAAAAAACAAATCTAAAACATATATTATTAAAAAAACATATCTAAAATATATCTTATTAAAAAAATATCTAAAACATATCTTATTTAAAAAAACATATCTAAAACATATGTAAAATCAACGGTGGAGTTCTGTACGCTTCATATTGAAAAAAAAATGATATAATTAAGTGAATTAAAATTTAATAAATAAATGTATGTTTTTATCTAAAAAAACATTTAAGCGATCTTCGAACGAAAGTCATATAGAGAGGCAGTGTTGGAGTAGAGCTAAAAATCAATTCTCATCTGTCTATATCATCAATGGCAACCCCCAATGTTGTTTCGAATTTGTCCTGCATTCGGTCGGGTTACCAATTTTAATAGAACCCGACCAGACCCGCGGTTCAGGTCAGGACGAAGCTACTTGTTTTCCCAATGTAGTTTGAAATTACTCTATTATCGACTTGAGTCACCGGATTTTGATCGAATCCGACTAGACCCGCGATTCAAGTCGAGGTGACGCTACTTTTTTCCAATGTATTTTGAAATTAGCGCTTCATCGGATCGGGTTACCAAATTTCGATCGAACTTTATGTCGGGGTGACGCTCCTTTTTCTTTTCGTGGCGGAGGTCCTGTAGGGTGCAACCTGACCCGTGCAGTGTTAACTCTGTTTGGAATGACAGATAAAGAATCAAGAACTAATTTAACATTGTTACCTTAGTAAAGGATTTTCAAGTCACATCTTGAAATAGTATTTAATATCAATAAAAATAGTTATGAAATTAGGTGGAACCTTTCGAATGATAAGCACAAATATACAGGATGATTCGAAACTTTTTTTTGCTGTATATTTTTTTAAGAACTGTATATCTACTTAAATACAAAGTTTTTTTTTTATTATTTGATTCATTCTTCTATATCTTTTATTTCGAAAAGTTTTGCGCTCTGACCAAACATAAAGCCCATTTGTTTAGGATAAAAACTTACCAAGTTATAGCACATTGAATTTCGCGAAATTTCACCGTCTTTCGGCACAAAAGAGCATTTTTACAGATGTATGTACAGCCGTATTTAGAGACAGAAAACGCTGAAAATTCATAAAATTGAAAGTTTCGTAACTCGGTAAGTTTTTGTTGAGCGAAGATTATTCTTTTATAATGTTTTTTACACTTTTTTCCACTAAATATAAGATACGAAATGAGCAGCATACTAAAAAAAATAATTTTGTATTTCAGTACATACATACACTGAAACTTCCATTTAACGAAGTCTCGTTGTTACACTTAAACACTTCGTTATGAAGGAAATTCGTTAAATAGAAATCAATTGAAATCCATGAAATTTGCACAATAAAATACGCATTCATAAAATGAGAAATGCCTAGAAAATGGAAACACTGGAAAAAACATTTCAATTGGAGTGTAGTAATTTTTTTTAATGCAATGTAGACATATGAGAAAATTTAATTAAAACAATGTCTAAAATAAATAAATAAATAAAACACTAAGGAGAAGTAAACAAAAACTGAAGCGTAGAGTACCTTTTTTCTTTTTTCTCAATATACCAAATCCTTAAATTAAAAAAAGTCTGTAATCTAAAAGTGTATTACTTTGTAAAAGATTCTTAGAAAAAATACACTGTTCATAAAAATTTTCGAACTTTTGTAAGTATCTGAATAATTTATCTGAAAAATTTTCGTGAAACTGGAATTTCCTTTTTATTTTATCGAAGGCTTTTTAGCATTTATTCTTTTCTAGGTCTTTCAATTTCTTCTTCGTTGCCATCTTCATCGTTCGTAGTAAGTTTCTTCAATACATTTTATTGCACTTTGTAATATGTCATCATCAGTAGAATATTCAGTTAGTCGACTTAAGTGGTTCAGCTGTGTTAAGTAGAATAAATTAGTTATACAGAATATATTTTTCGTAATATAGAGATTAATTTAAATGTTAATGGTGTTCAAAGTAAAGATTCAGAAGAAGTTGCGTTAAGTAGAAAATTTCGTTAAATACGGACTTCGTTACAGGGGAGTTTCACTGTATATCCTTTTTAAAAAAATTGCCACATCTAACAGCTATGATAGTTTTTGTACATTTTTTCTAATAGGAAGTATGCAGCTGCCAGAGATAATCACTATTACCATCTATTTTGAATCTCCTTTTATGGAGAATATTTATATACATCTGCGTAATACGACTATGGAAACATGAAAGTCCATAATACAGATTAAATAAAAGTCATTTAAAATAATTTTTCTTTCTTTTTCAGATCCTGTTTCAAACGTGTAAAACACACTCAAGATGTAAATCAAGCCAAGCAGTTACTTATTGAAAAAAAGAAGTTAGGAGAACGTGAGATAGAAGCGTAACTATACATTTATACACTATTCTTTAATTTATAATTTGTTGCGAAACTTAATTAATTTTAAAAGCTTATTCTGAATAATATATTTAAGTTATAAAAAACTTACATAAACATTACTATTAGTGAAACTAGTCGTTGGGGGGGGGGGGGGGGGGGGTGCACCGTAATACTTACCCATCATGGATATGCATAGTGTAAAATATGAAAATAAAATTGCGTAAAAGAAACATCCTTATAACTCCAAAAATGATAATCTTATTAACTAACAGTTTACTGCGTCGGATTAAGCGTCTCATTTCCAATTAAAATATATCTTTGAATTGGAGTTTGAATGAAATACAGGGTCATGAAAAAATGAAGAGAGTGTAAAATAGAATTACAAGTATTTCGGGAAATCATTATCTCATCGACTTCATTATTTATGCAAAACTTATTTTTTTTATTGACTTTTAATTTCACAACTTAAAATAAACAATTCCGAAATTTTTTATATGCCTTTTATCAGAACGAATATTTCGAGAGTCCGAAAAAAATAGTTTCGGATCATCGAGGTTCCTCAAATTCAATAGGCTTCTTTCCATTATCACATATTAAGTACACATCAAATTTCAAGTCTCAATCTCAATTTTTTCGGGAGATAGAGCGTTGGAAGACACACACACAGGCGTACACACAGACATACGAACGGCAATTTTTTGTTGTCTTTTAAAAATATGCTTTTCAAAAACTCCGGTGTCTAAAACGTGTAAATACGTCAAAAAATCGATTTTTAAAACCATTACAAGATTTACCTTATACTACGTATGATGGGTAAGTAATAGATTCCGTCAGATATTGTTTGACTTCAGAAGATTTATTATTGCGTGTATTAAGAAATATATCAGATTTTAAACATCATAATCAATTGATTATTTCATAACATATATAATACAATGTTAGTTTCTAACGAAAATAGGGACAAAAATGTTTCGAAAATTTCGTACTGTTAATTATTGTCTTTCATTTTATTTTATGTGATCGAATATTAAAGTTTTATTTAATCTGAACATTTCGAAATTTACGATTTGTCGGATATAGTTTTAGATTAGTTTAGCGATATACTACGTATGCTGGTTCAAATATTAAAATTTATGACAGAATGCTATTAGCAACAGTGATGCAATGGGATAATTTAATGTTAATCTTTCTCACACATATATTTAAAATACTAATACAAATTATAAAATAAACAGTTTGCTTACAATAAATAATTCTTTTTTGATTTCATTCAATGGAAAATGAATATTTTTAGAAACCACGTTGATTTAAATATTTATATTTTTATCTTTTTTTATTTATATTTTTATATTTATTTTATATTATAGTAACGATATTTTTTACATGGTTTAAACGAAAATACTCTGATAATTGCATTTTATTTAACAGAAAATAAAAAATTTTGATTAAAAAAAAAATACAAGTGCTCAGAAGAGTGTGAAATCTTAAATTTATCTGCATTTATTTCAGTGATTTTATAGAATTTGTAGCGAACATAAACGTTTATTTCTTTTTTTCAGATTATTTGATATGGTTTTAGCCTGGTCCGATGACATATTTAAAAATATCCATACTAAAGATGGAAATCTTAATGACATCAGCGAAGCCAAAGCCTGGTTCAAGATTAAAGTTCATGCCGTTATGGGAATATGGTGGCCCGAAACGTACGGTGTAGATCACCAGTTATATTCTGACGCCGTGAGGATGAACGAAGAAATTTTGGATATGCTGGATGAAAAGTCCAAGCAAGATGTGATCAGCTGTCTCGACCTGGCTAAACGTGTTACTCTGAAACATATTGAGTGTCTGCGTCGGTAAGTGATCCAGCACTTGATGGTTTAAAAATTAACATAAATTGATATTACGTTCGTTCATTGGTTTAAATTTTACTATGTTCTTAACTTTTTACAATTTTACGATCGGAAATTTTCACGTTTTAAAGCCTGTAAAGTATTAAATAAATATTATGGGAGGGTTTCAACATTTGAAATAAACTGAATAGGGAAGGTAAAGGTAATTAAGATCAGAGGTAATTGGGATCAGGTGCACTTCAGGGGCAATCTGTAACAGATTTTAAAAAAAAATGACCATGCTGATTATGAAATCTGGCTAATATTCTGCATATGCATTTTTTTGGAGTGAAAATGTATGTTCCTGTAGAAGTAATGATTTAAATTTAGAAAAAGGTTTTTTTAAGAGGAAATGGTTAGTCTTTTAAGAGACAAAGCATAATGTTAATAATCTGCATTATATTAATTACCCCAGCGATAGCATTTTCGGAGTAAATATGATCTAATTTTTTTGGGTTAAGGTTAAATTGGGATCGCAAATTTTATTTTCTATTGAAATCAAATTGTGGTTTAGAATGCATTTTTTAACCTTTCAGTTTTCAGATCCTGTGAGATACCCCTAGTTTTTTTTACATTACTGCATAGTTTGTGTTAGCAAAACATTTATTTTACAATCTTATTTTGTAACTTTATATCCAAATTTTACATGTTTTAGGCCTAATTAGGCCTCAAAACTTTCAATGTAACTGAAACTTTCTTCCTTCACAACAATAGAGCTTTAACTGCCCCTCCACCCCCTCCGTTGCTTGCATTTCATGTTATTTTGAAGAAAATAATTGATTTTTTTTTTTTTTTTTTTTTTTTTTTTTTTTTTTTTTTTTTTTTACTTTAAAAATTAGTTTTTAAGTAATGCAACAAGATTATTAATTTCCAATAAAAAATTCTGCATTTGATATTGCTTTGTAGGCAGAGTCCAGAGTGTATGGACATTGAATATCCCATAAAAAACTTTTTTTTTGCAGCATACTTATCTTTCCAATGCTGTACCTACGAGAAAAGTTGTAATTGTAAAACCAAAAATGTTTTGGTATAAAGCCCACAACGAAATCTTTTAATCCCATTTACTCATGACTGTGTACCTTGTAAGAGGCATGAGAGGAAATACACTGATCCGAATTACCCCATTTCATGAGGTAATTTGGATCAAAGAGGTAGATTTTGAAAAACACACTTGTACCAGGTAACATAGTACACTGAAAATAATTCTTTCCACATTTCAAGAGACAGCTACCTATTTAGTAAAATTATACATAACATTAGTATTTAGTCCATATCCTTCTCTTGCTATTAATTACAAAGTTTTAATTTTGCAAAGTTCAAATTCTAAGAAAGTTATCCTAATTACCTCCCTATTAAGATTATCAATAATTAATGAAATATTTATCTCTACAACTAATCAAAAAAATCTTGAAAACTAATTATTAACGTTATTGTCATAAAATCAATATTTCAGATATTTTAGATAGAAGATTTAAGATACTGAAAACTAGAAGGAATCTATCAGGTTAACCAGACCATTTAGGTATTAGTTTTTTTGGTACTTTTAAAGTACAGTGGCCTTGGCGCTTTTTTAAAAAGTTTGGCGAAATCCGGACTTAAAAAATGAGATTTACTGCCAAATGATAAAAACAGCTAAGAAAATTAAACCTGATTGTTTATATCCGTATTTTATATATACAAACATTTTATTTATACATGTATCATTGTTGTTTTTTACACACATTTTACTTTTGTTTGCATATAAAACTAAATATGGACAATATGGAATACTTCAACATCAGGCGCATACGGTGTTCTAGCACAGCGGAAACCTTGTTCAGCATAAAGTTGAGCAGTTCTATTTATTGCTGTGTTAGTCAATTTTCCTCTATGCTGAATTTTTGACGAGTGAAGAGGTTATGTTTTGCAAGAAGGTGTGTCGGGTCATATGGAAAATCAGTTGGACAACTGTTTCAAGACGAGTCTAAAAAATAAAACAATTTTCCAAAGAATCTGATGATTTATAGATGATGTACTAAGTTTTACTCATTAAATAATTTCGGTTACTCTTTTAAATAGTGGTTTTTCTTGCAATTTTAATATTTCTTATGAGGCTATTCCCTATAACCCGACTGGTTGCCATTACCCGAAAAAGGTAACTTTTGTTAAAAAGCTAAATATTGATATGTATGCTGAATCAAGTGATTTTGGCAGGGATGTAGTGGAGGATATACGGGGGTATACGCCGTATACCCTCTGGATTTTTTTAAGGAACACCGTATACCCTCTGTTTCTCAAGAAATCTATAGTATATATACACTAGGGTATACTCTCTGCCTTGAGCGTATACCCTCTGCTTAGAACGTATACTCTCTGTTTTTTTTACGACTACACCACTGGATTTTAGTTTTCATAGGCAAGAGACGCTTATTCCAGCGTCATAATAGTGATCGCGACATCACTTAATTTCATACAGGGCGAAACCCCCAATTATTGACAACTAACGGGCAACTGACATTTCAGCAAAATCTAACTCCAATAAGCCTTTTCTTGTAAATTTCTCCAAAATAATGTCATCTAGTGGCAATTTACTCGTCTTAATTGTTATACCTTTTGTGTCAGTTATGGTTCTTCAAAATAGAGAAGGTGTCAGTCAATGGAATTTTTCACCCTGTTTTTGGAAAAAATTAAATTTTGGTAATAAAAAGTATAATTTTTCACATCTTTATCAACAATTATTTTTTAATGTATCTCTACTACACTTTGAAAAACAAAGATAAGTATAAAACAGATTTAAAACTTTCTAAAAGTGATTTGAACGAGAAAGAATTCTTAATGCTGCTAGTCACTCGGCTTCCGAATTCCCCTCGCTTATGCTAAGTCTATGGGTGTAGAATGCATGCGAATATTTAATTTATCTCCTCAGGAAATTAATGTTTTAAACTTCTTTTTGCTGTGTACTCTTCTTAAAAAATGCCTCTCTACTTCTTAGTTGCCAAACTATTTCTAACATCCATGCTTAATTTAATATTTTATGCGTTAAAAGCTGACGAAATGTAAAATTAAACATATATTTTTATTAATTATTTTGACAGCTAAGAAAAAAAAGTGACGTCCATTAAGAAGAGTACACAGATAAAAAGGAGTTAAAAATATTAATTTCCCGTGGAGATATTTTAAATATACGAATGCATCCAATGCCCATAGACTTAACATTAGTGAGGGGAATTCAGAATCTGAGTGACTAGCAGCCTTGAGGTGTCAGTTACTGGGCGTTTCATCCTGCTTTTAGATTCTTACTCTACAAGGTTGCAGCATTCAATGTTTATTTTATTTTATTTTTATTTTTAATTCTTTTCATGATAGTGAAAAGGTAGTTACAGTAGTAATAGTGATCACGGTATTACCGAATTTCATGTATATTTGTCATACGTTTGTTGGGAAGTTACTATACATCCAGTGATTTTTTTCATTGTTGTTCAAGGATGAGAAAGGTTCATACATATATACACTTATAATGATCACATCATTACTTATTGCAATTTATTTATTTATTTATTTATAGCTTCATATAGACAGGGCAACTGACCTATTCCATATCCGGGCAGCGGGCTAGTTTTTTTTTTTTTTTTTTTTTTTTTTTTTTTTTTTTTTTTTTTTTTGCCAAGGTGTGGAAGTTGATCCTTGCCCGCACATTTGTGTATTTTGTACATTGTTTTTTTTACAGTTATTTCTTCTATATTTTTCTTATTAAACTTTTCAGTACTTTTATGTTAGTCGGGCACAAGTGATAAATCGCCAAATATTGTTGCCATCACGATCATTGACATTGAATTTATTTCAGTTAAAATATAGATCTTCAACCAATTTCATTATAAATACGCACCTTTCTCTTAAAATTCACACATTTAAAATGAACCTCTTTCACCCATTGCATTTAAAATAAATGAAAATAATAAAAAGAAGAAATAATTCCATTAACATTTTACTTCGACCTGAAGATATCGTTTCTCATTAACTCACGCGTATTATTATTTAAAAAAAAGATCCTATTGTCGAGAATAAAAAAGAATTGCTGTACCCGAGATTTGCACCCGGCTAAATTAAAAGTATCAAAAGTACCCGTGAAAATAAAAAAGGGTTGAATCGAAGGGAGGAAATGATGTTTGGTACCAGACTTTCAGTGATATCAGTTAGCACTTAATTTATATTTTTGTAAATTACATATATATATATCCCGTATATCTTCTGTTGATCTGTAAAAATACGATAAATGCATTTTGAAGTCGGGGAAAGAACATATAGAAAGACGTTCACGCAGGACAGGATTACCATCTGGGGAAATTACAGATGGAAATTTTGCTGCTAAGCCAGCAACGAATGGAAAATCCGCAAAGTTTCTTTTTTGTAAATAAGCATTTATTTAAACTTTGGAGCCCATGTTCTTAAAATTGCCTGGATACTGGGTTCTAACATATATATATATATATATTATCTTACAGAAAGTAAGCTATGATCTTGCACAATTTGCAGGTAAATTTCATTTCCCGATTCGTATCTTCTCCTTCAAAGCTTTAATAACTAATTTTTCACTTTAGTATTTTCTTTTATTTCTAAAGGCGCAGGAAGAAATCCATCTTCAATTGTTGTACATAGAAGAATGTGCCGTATTGTGGGCCTTTTATTTACCGGACTTGACAAACTTCCCGATTGTGACTTTTGCTTTTCCCGATTGTGACATTGATTCTCCACCGACTTGTGACAGCCACATAACATCGGTATCATACTATCCTCTCATCCCCATTCACAGCAGCCTCTTCCTCCACTTAACATCACATTAGCAGCATCAAGAACCACCGAGCTACTCTCCACTAACATCGGAGTCGTAATGGCGGTGGTATACAAGGAGATGTGTGGCCCGCCTCCTCGTCGGTATCTCCGGTAACGTATAAGCAAGCAAGCATATACGGCTAAGTGGTCACAGATGAATATTTACAGAAGACGCTTCCATGATTATCATTAGGAAGAATGTGATTCGAGTGTGTAAATTCATTAACTTTTGATATATCGCAAATAGTAACCTAAGTACGCTTCAATATGGGGCTTTAACTAATTTTGTATACAATATTCATTAGCACAAAATTAACTTTGTTTGAATGAAAAAAATGAATTTCTGGTATTTTTAAATAAAGATATGTTGTTAATAAAAATATTGTATAAACACTTGAATTAATAAAAATTGTTTAAATAATTATCAAAGTTTCTTCTTTTTGATTAAGTGTCTTCCTGCATCCGTCCATCAATATTACCGTTTATGGTAACCTATATTGGTAATAAAGGTTTTAATAATATTTATTGATATAGTTTTAAATTGTGCGTAATCTGCTTCCTTTCGTGCGATATTATTTCAATAAAGGTTAAATTTCAATTAATTCATATTACAGATGAGTTCGGGCTCAGTTTTCGGAGCCCGAGCCTGACGATTAAAATTCTCGTGTATTAGTTTTGAATCAATAAGGTTGAGTAAAATTTCAACAGAGTAGTGAGCTGATGCAGTTTCATTGAAAGGGAACCGAAGTGACAGGGACAGTAAGTAGTGACAAAATTAAGAAATGTACTTCTGTGCTCATAGTAAGTTAAATTTAGTAAGACTGTAATATGACATTTTGAACTCAGCAAAAGTATTTTACATCATGACAAAATCATAAATAAATAAAAATAATAATAAGGAAAATTTAAGTACCGGACAATAGTGACGGGTAATAAACATTATTGGGACGTATACACGAGAGATAAGTTCGGGTTCACGTTTTGGAGCCCGGCACCGCCCGAGCCCGACGATTTTATATCCGAGTCCGCCCGAGGCCGAACATTTCGTGTCATCAGAGCCCGATACCGAAAGTATACCGAAAAAAAAAATTGCATAATATTTAAAAGTTCTTCTAAATGTATAATATCTCATTTTTAATAAAGTTTTACATGAAAATAAATGTTAATGCCTAGCATCTAATTATTTTTAAGGAATTTACATTCAATCTTATCAAAAAATAAATTTAGCATCAAATAAAAATATACTTCGCTAAAAAGATACTCACATTTTTCTCCCGCAACAAGTAAATCTGATGGACACATTAACAAAGAGCGGTTTATGAATAAATGAATGAAATTTGGAAAAAATACTATTTTTAGGACGAAGAATCAAACACTGTTTTTCTATTTCCTAAAAAGGGTGTAAATTAGCTTAAATTAAAAATTTGATACCGTTACTTGAAAGATCCGATGCTTTTTTAGGAAAAAGGGAAACACTGCTCAATTGATTTCTATCAGGAAAAAAAATACATACAAATTTTATCTATTTGAGGCATTCTCACAATCTTTTGACTTTTAAGTCTCTGAATATTAATTTTTATTTTGGTGCATATTCTTGGTTTTTTTCTTATTTTAGTCCCAGAGCCAGGTGCCAAATTTGTCAGTTATTTCCTCTCGGCCGATAATTTGTAAAATGCTTCAGAGAGTTGTATCATGAAGCTCTGTGAACTTCAGCTGCGATTCCGTGTGTGGGTTGAGCCGCGGTAGCCTGCCACGCACGTAAAAAAAAAAAAAAAATTAGTAATTTCCTCCCGGTTGAAAATTTGTCAAATTATAGCTAACCTAATATCTTGAAGAAAAAAAAAAGTCAGCTGATTATAAAGTGGTTATTAACACGTCAGCTGGTCACACGAAAATATATACAGGGTGCAAAGGAAAGTCCCTTTAACCTGAAAATACTTGCGAATGGAGAGAGCTACAACTATGGAAGTGAGGTAACGGTATGGTAAAGTGACTACGCTCGATCTAATGCAAACGACAGCAGCGCCCCCTAGTGGAGAAATTTGGAAAATAGCTATTGAAAATCGTAAACGAAAAGAGACAGAGATAAATTTCCAGTTAGAAAGTTTTAGAACATCAATTAATTAGTACGAAACGACATTTGGTTCACAGGGATAAGATAAATCGTCGCCTGTATACCCAAAAATGTCCGAAATCGATCAGCGACGATTCTGCTTTGCATTTTCACATTCCGTAAATGTAGCAGTGCACAATTTCAGATCGCGACGTTGTGCTGTGCTGTAACGTCTGTAAAAATTTAATTTCAGATTCATTTAAAATTTTAGATTAACCCTTTCGGGGGAAGAAGAATTCTGTTCGTAAACTGATGAAATAATTTCCTGACACCAGAATATTCAAACGAATTTCTTAGAAAACAAAAATCCGCTAATTTTCACTTTCATTACAAAAGCAAAATTTTATTAAAATATTCTTGCAGCCATTTGTCAGTTTTGGAATTAAAATTAGGTGGCTAGACCGTCTAGACACCGCCCATTAAAGCGTTAAATCTATGTCGTCGTATTGAAGAGGCTAGCAATAGACGTTCCATGCCGAGAAATGTGGCATGTAGAACTACTCTCACGAATACAAAGTTGTATCGTGAGCAATGGCGAACTTTTCGAACATACTGAATATTAACTTTTTATCACTGTGAAACAGTTTGTCTTTTTTGTTTTTTTGTGTGATGTTATCAAAATTTATTGAGATAAGCACGTATTTATACCATAAATTGTGCGTATTTCTTCGTACTTCTGGCTATTCCATTCAAACGTTTACACAAAATAGAGTGCATCGATTTCGCACATTTTTGGGTATACAGGCGAATATTTATCTTATCCATGTAAACCAAATGTCGTTTCGTACTAATTAATTGATGTTCTAAAACTTTCTAACTGGAAATTTTGCTCTATCTCTTTTCGTTTTCGATTTGCAATGGCTATCTTCCAAATTTCGCCACTAGGGGCGCTGCCGTTGTTTGCATAAAATCAGGCGTAGTCACTTTACTATACCGTTACCTCACTTCCACAGCTGTAGCTCTCTCCGTTCGCAAGTATTTTCAGGTTAAAAGGACTTTCCTTTGAACCCTGTATATTTTTTTCACGTTCGTGTGACCAACTGACGTATTAACCACCACTTTATAATCAGCTGACTTTTTTTTTTCTTCAAGATATTGGATTAGCTATAATTTGACAAATTTTCAACCGGGAGGAAATTACTAATTTTTTTTTTTTTTTTTTTTACGTGAGTGGGAGGCTACCGCAGCTCAACTCACCCACGGAGCTGCAGCTGAAGTTCACAGAGCTTCATGATACAACTTTCTCAAGCATTTTACAAATTATCGGCCGAGAGGAACTTGGTCATCAAAATCTGTTGCTGGCTCGCGAACTATTTCTTATGCTGTAAAATATCCCATTGCATGACTGCATAACAATATTAACAAGATAAATATGTTTTGGACGATATTGAGGGTCTAAATATACTATGAAATTCACCGTGTACCTGACGCTGATTTTTAAGTTTGAAGCTGTCTGAAAAAAAAAATTTCAATAAAACTAATTCGATGTAATTTTTTTCCGAAATTGGGACTACGGTTTTATATAAATATGTAGCAGAAAATTAACCTGTAATTTCTAGGTTGTTATTTTTTTTAACTCTGTCTTTGGGTTTTAGATTCTTTACCGTCCCTCTTTCTAAAGTTATAAAAAAAAATTACTTCAGATGCAGCCACAGAATTTTTTTTCAACTTTTTCCTCATGCAGAAGTATGCTAGATAAAGAATGGCTGCAATTCTTTGACAGGAAATTTAATGCAGAATTTAAATCAGCATTTAAATATCAATTTCAAGCATCGTGGCATTATTGCTAGTGTTACCGTCCCCAAGTTTATTGCTGCACTTTTCGAGGTAAATTAAATCCAGTGTAAATAACTGCTTCTAAAAATCAATGAACATTGTGGCTATCATTTATTATTAACAGGATTTGCCTAAAAATAGGTGGTAATTTTCCTTAGCATCGCTTTTTTTCCCTTACCGTCCCTTTTTTCCTATACCTTCTCCCTTTTTTACCTTACCGTCCCTTCGTTGACACCCCTTTAAGACAATGTTCTACGAAAATATTGTACTAAAAATACAGGGTCAATCCATTTCAAGTGGTCCAGAAAATCATGTATTCGTTGCTTGACCATTTTTAAAAAATCTGAAATTTTTTGTACAACAACCCTAACATGATGGAAGTTCAAAATGACTATTATTTTAATTTTATTAATTTTTGTTTGTGCATGGCGGCCATCTTTGTTTCACCGTCTGCAACAATTTTCTCACAAGAGGGGTTTACAGAATTGTAAATAATTCATCGTTTATTTATCCAGTTCAACTACGAATTAAAGCAATTTGTACAGAATACTTTGGGCTAAAAATTTGGTAATGGAGTAGTTTCCGAAACTAACTGCTTATTGGTAAAATTTAAGCATAACGTTTCAGTTTTTTTTCCAAAATTTGTCCGTTTACAAGAGGAAATTTTTCTAGCGAGGAATACTGTCAACATGACATATTTTTTTTTTTTTCAAATAGGCCGAAAGTACTTGTACTCACACGCCGAGTTCCAGATCTGGGACTTGCTTTCTCGTCGCTAAAAAAAATCACAAATTTTTCAAAAATGACAAAAATCGCACTTTTCAGGCTTTGATATCTCTGGTGGGGCACGAGATAAAAATCTGAAATTTTATTTTATAAGAGTATTGTATGGTAGTGTTATGCACAAGAAATTTCAGGATGGAGATTTGACTACAAGCTGAGATATGGCAAGGGCAACATGACAAAACAATAGGGTAACTCCGGGAGAGTCGCCGCATACGGAATAGATGCCGCACCCCTTGTATTTCTTGTAATTATCGATAGATAGTCGTCAAACGCACAGTATAGGTGCGCAATGAGATTATTTTAACCAGTGTATAGCGTGAATCAAATTTCGATGTTTACTTGTAGAAGTACAATCCTTAATTTGACGTAAGTGCATGATTTCACTGTCCAAACTTTTAAACACGTTATGTTTAAAAACTTTTCATACACCAATTACTAAATGCATGCTTGATTTCGAAGTCAAAACTCAGTGTAGCGTTTGTATAGAGTACTGTGTGTATGGTTACGCCATTCCGCTTAGCGATGGCAGGTAATTGTGATGGCCGACGTCTGCACCATGCAAAATGAAATACGTGCCGCATTGCTATTCCGGTATACATGCCGCAGTTTCTTTTGTACGGGATGCTTAAGTGTTATTAACTTTTCCTGTTCTTTTTGCACAAACTAATCATGTTAGGCATGCTATCAAATTTATCAAAAACAAAGGAGAAAAAGGGGGAAATAAAAAGTAAGAAGGGCAAGAAAGATGCAAGTCAAGATGATAATAATGAAAAATTGGATCCCGCGTAACGCAAACGTTCTTTGCAAACTACTCTAAAAAAGAGGAATTTCGTAGGCTTCGTTGCATCATGTGTTTATATGTAGTTACATAAAGACTGTACTTTTTCGACACTTTTTATGTAGATTGTAGTCGAAAAAACAGGTATCTTAACCCATTCGGGACCATAGGTGCACATAAGCACCTTCATAAAGAGCTTACAATATTTGTTACTGGCACCAGTAAAAAAGAAAAGTAATATTTGCTTTATTTAATTAGAGCACTTTCATGATTATTTCACAAAGGTAACTTTTTTAAAAAATGGTACCAACCGAATAAAATTTGTGTAAAAGCCACCGGTCCCGAAATGGTTAACTAATAAATTATGTAAACACAATTTTACTTTTATTTTCCCTTTCTAATACATTGATGTTACGTTGTTGCTGAAATAAAAAAATAAATCGATAATCTTAATAGTGAAAATAGGCAAAAATTATTAATTTGAATCTACTAATACCTTTCATTGTACTAATTTAGTTTCATTTTGTTATTACATCGTTAATTATAGTCCAGATATGAATAATTTTTTTGAATAATTTTATTTATAATTTCATTCTGTTCTTATTACAAGCGCGGCACAACTACCGCACAAGTGCGGCGTCTCAGCCTGAATGTGCGGGTGACGCGCCGCAGTGTAACGTTTTAGAAAAAAATTGTTAAAAAATATTAATAATTTGTTTTGAATTTTTTTGTCGCAGTACAAGCGTTGTGTATTAAACATTAAATAGCACAGGATGATTTTTTTTATTTTATGTCCACCATGGGACTTTATACACAAATTCAAAAAAATGTGCGGCATAAATCCAGTGGTGGGATTCAGCCGGTTCGCACCGGTTCGATGGAACCGGTTGTAAATTTGTGCTGAGTTCGGCGAACCGGTTGTTACAATGATACTTCAAATGCGAAAATCATATTTACAATTATTTGATTTCTGTAAATCTGTACCACAGTGTTTTCTTAATGTAACCCTGTGGCATGTTCTGATTTGTTTCATTTAATAAAACTAGGGGGGGCTCCGCCCCGCCTGCTCGCTACGCTCACCAACGCCCCGCGTAATCGCTCCTTTTTCTAGCCAACCCCGGATGTAATTGTTTTGCGTTTCCATTCTGGATTGTTTAGCGATCCCTTACTTTCTATGCATTCAATTTTTAGATTCCACTAGGTAAAAACGCGCTTCCTCCCCCAACTCCTGACTATTTTTTTTCCTTATCCCCAAGCACATAATCATTAGAGCTTATAGAGTTTCATAATTATAAGAATTATTAAACATAAAATTATCTATATAGTGTTACGAATATTGTAAATAGTTACTGTTTGTGCTTAAAAATTATGTAAACAGTTCAATAAGGCTCTATTCATAAGTTAATATTAGTTTTTGTTGCGTTGAAATATCTCAATTTGTTGATTTTTTGCAAGCAAGTAAACCCTACTGGATTTCAATGGGAGTCTATGGAAATTTCGTGAAATACTGGGAATAGCGCCAAATTGGCGACTAATTGTGGTCGCCAAATATGGCGATATATTACCAAGTTGGCAAAAGTCTTAGAGACACAGCCGCTCCCCTTAATAACCCCCTTATAGCGTCAGAAAGCTCTGAACAATCAGATGCGTTTCGCGATATCTACGCAGATTTTCGTTGGTCCATTTCCAAATCATTACTTTTTTATATACGTAGAAGGATAGTGCACTCGCAAAAAATATAATTTTCCCCCCACCAGTCCCGAAAAAGCAAGTTTAACTTTAAAAAAAAAGTGAAATTTTGAAGAATTTCGTGATCCAAATTGTCAACCTAAAGGCTAAACTTGCGTTACATAGCACGCTTATTCAACATAGAGGTCTGCACGGCCCGGCCCGAAGGAAAGCTATTTTGGCCCGGTGTAAAAATTGAAAGTTCGGCCCAAGCCCGGCCCGGCCCGTTTACATTTTTACCGTTCTCGGCCCGGCCCGGCCCGACTAAATTTCTACAAAAAATTCCGTTTTTTCTCGACATACAATTAAGATTCTTTTAAAGAATACTCTACATGCATATTTATGGGAACATTTTACAGTATATTTTAAATTACTATGTGTTCGCAAAATAGAAAACACACAATAGTAAACATTAACGATTACTTACAGTGTTTTAGTCAACGTCTGTAAAGACGTTTCAAAATTTAAATAAGGGTTCATTAAAAGATTAATGTAGTTTAGAATAAAGGGTTAAAGATATGATAACTTTTGAAGCTTATAATAAAAAGTAGATTTGTGAAAATATTTCTGTCATTTTTAAGGCTTTTCTCAAATCTAAAGGAGCTACATTTTGACACATTTATGAATTCATTTCTTTTCGGAAACGCATGAAATTGGCAGGTATTCTTATTCAGAAACCATGTAAATGCAATTTTTTTCTTAGATAAAAGTAATATATCTTTCAGAAAATACTGCCAAAGTTAGCGTTTTGAATCGAATTTCCGGAAGCGATAGCACAGGAAAGGAGAAAAACGTACAGTCACGTGACAAGAGTCTTTGTTATCTCTGTACGTAAATTATCAAAAATGGAAACGCTATTCGATTCCAAATGCCTTCAATACTCAGGCCTGTCAATTTAATGCCTTTATAGTTAAAAATGAGCCAGAAAATGTGTCTGAAAGTTTCGCATTGTTGAGCAGTAAATATGAGAACCACCTTAAGGTACATTTCCAAAGATACTGTTAAGAGAAGTTCATTATCGCGAATAATACTTTTACAAAACATCATGTCTGTCCTACACATCCTGAGAACGATTAAGACTAGTTCCGTCCCGGCACAAATCTGCCGAAAAAATTAAACCCGGGATCAGGCATCGTGTAACTGTACGATGACGATCTCTACGATGGGCATGTTACATTTCTGTATTGATGCTGTTAAATTCGCATCGGCTCGTAACGCACATTTATACTTCTCGAAAAAGTCATATTCATTGAAAATGGCGTCGTATTTTATCTGCTTCTCTCAAACTCTTATATCGGGCCGATAGGCCCGATTAATTTTTTTATCGGCCCGGCCTGGCCCTGCAGGCCCGTTCAATTTTTTTGCCGGCCCGGCCCGGCCCGTTGAAAAAATTGTCCTAATTCTGCCGGCCCGGCCCGTCCCGGCCCGTTTGAAAATTCTTCTCCATTACCCGGCCCGCGGGCCGGGCCGGGTACGGGCCTCGGGCCAAGCCCGGGCCCGTGCAGACCTCTAATTCAACATTGCAATAGTTACTTAATTCGAATAAAAGGTTACTTTGCTTTGGCTGCTTCTTTAGAAAATATCCGGAATGTTGCCTGTAATCGCTGATCAATAGCAAAAAATTAAATCACCAAATTTATTGGTGTACTTCAAGCTGCATTTTTTAAAAATATTGTTCTTCATATCTTAGAAGCGATTTAAATAAAAGTAGTTATTGTCTTAAATGTAACAAATATTTAATTTTTATAAGATCCTTTTTTTATTTTAAGATCCTTTCCTTAATTTTTATAAGATACAATGCAGCTCGCAGAAAATAATTGCCTCTGAAAAATGTAAAAAAAAATGTCAAATATTATTTTTTTGCATTTTTACTTTCGATCTTGAAGTTTTTAATTCATAAACAACTGCTATTTTTCTTCTTCCATAACTTGAAAGTGTAAAAGAAAAAGGAAGGGAAAAAGATGGTTTTGATGCCAGATTTTTGAAGTCACACTGTATATTCCATGTAACAAGAAAAAATATATGCATACGTATCTTCAAAATCTAGTGTGTTGCTGGTGTTAATTTTGTTTCCTAAGATCGATCTGTCGAGAATATAGACCTACACGTGGGATGTCTCTCGGTGGAAGTATTTTCAAAGAGAACTGGCCGGTATTGTTACATCTGAAGAAATTCACCAAAGCTACGGACAGCCAACTTGATTTCTTTTGGCGGATAAGAATCCAATACAGCGATTTCACAGTTTAACCCTTTATCTACTGGCGGTACTTATAAGTACCATTAAAATAAATTGTTATAAAATTCATTTAACACATCGATTAGTTGTAATGCAGTTTAGAATGAGTTATGGATGCATTACTTAATCTTGTTCCAAAAGCATTATGGGTTACACAAAACAAAAATATTTTTAAAAAGATGATTTCTTTTGCCTTTGCATCTTTTCAGCTTTCTTGCCGTTGGGGAGGGGGCGGGGAGATTTTTCAATTCGGAAATATTTTTATATTTCTGTTGTAAGAACATCATATATGTACATTTCCTAATTCTACAAAATGCTAAGAAAAATATTCAAAATAAAAGATTCGAGTGAGGTATTTAATGTTGCACAAAATCCCTATAAATTCAAATTTAATGAATCCTTCTAAATCCTTCAATCCTTCTAAAATTCTTCTAAAATTTATTAAATGATTATGAAAATCTTCTAATGTCGTTTAAACAATTCACAAAAAAATGCTTTAGAAGATAAAATTTGCATGAATTCATAATTCAGTACATAAAGGGTTAATTAGCGTACGTAAACAGCTTTGTGAAAACAATTATAATTAGCATTACGTAGTTTTAGGTAGCTTTCTTTACAAAAAAGCTACCTATTGCAGCCGTTCGGAGGAAAGCGATTTCAAAAAATTTTGGTATATTTTCATCGATCATGACCCCCAGACCCCGAAACCACCCTCCGTTCAAAATTGATATATATATATATATATATATATATATATATATATATATATATATATATATATATATATATCTGACCTATGTCACACTGTAACTCCCGTAATTATGAACCGATTTCGATGTAATTCGGTGTGTACATAGTACATACCAATGTCTCGACCGAGTTCGTTGGCCAGCTTCATCCGCCGTTTTGTTTCAAAATGGCGGCCATTTAAAATTTTTAAAAAAATTTAAAACTTGAAATGTGGTACCAAAAAATTAAAAATGGAAAAATATTTTTTTCTTATGTATTTGACCTTTATACAAAGATTCCGGAGCAGTTTTTGTTTCGTCTATATCTTAAAAAATGGCTGAGTTATAGCATTTTGAATTTCTAGCGTGGCTGACATTTTGAAACGTCCTGAATTTTGTCACGCGATAAAAGGCGTATTTATGAACCGATTTGGATGTAATTCGGTGTGTACATAGTACATACCAATCTCTCGACCGAGTTCGTTGGCCAGCTTCATCCGCCATTTTGTTTCAAAATGGCGGCCATTTAAAAATTTTTTTTAAATGTAAAAATTGAAATGTGGTACCAAAAAATTGAAAATGGAAAAATATTTGACCTTTATACAAAGATTTCGGAGCAGTTTTTGTTTCGTCTATATCTTAAAAAATGGCTGAGTTATAGCATTTTGAATTTCTAGCGTGGCTGACATTTTGAAACGTCCTGAATTTTGTCACGCGATAAAAGGCGTATTTATGAACCGAATTGGATGTAACTTCGTTTATACATAGTACATACCAATGTCTCGACCGGGTTCGTTGGCCAGCTTCACCCGCCATCTTGTTTAAAAATGGCGGCCATTTAAATTTTTAAGAAAAATTTAAATTTGAAATGTGGTACCAAAAATTGAAAATTGAAAAAATATTTTCTTCTTATGTGTTTGACCTTGATAAAAAGATTCGGGAGCAGTTTTTGTTTCGTCTATATCTTAAGAAATGGCTGAGTAATAGCATTTTGAATTTCTCTTGTGGCTGACATTTTAAAACGACCTGATTTTTGTCACGCGATAACAGGCGTATTTATGAACCTATTTGGATGTAACTTGGTCTGTACATAGTACATACCAATGTCTCGACCGAGTTCGTTGGCCAGCTTCATTCGCCATCTTGTTTCAAAAGGGTTGCCATTTAAAAAAAATTTAATTTAAAATTCAAAATGAGGTATTAAAAAATTGGAAAATGAAAAAGATTTTTTTTATGTGTTTGGTCTTGATACAAAGATTCCGGAGCAGTTTTTGTTTCTGAAAATTTGTTCTTTCGTTGATATCTTAAAAAATGGTTGATTTATAGCTCTTTGAATTTCTAGCATGGCTAACATTTTGAAACGATCTTGTATTTGTCACGCGATAACACGCGTATTCGCCTATTTCGATGTAAGAAGGCATGTGGATAGTATGCATCAACACCTCGACCAAGTTCGCTGGCCAGATTCATCAGCCATCTTGTTTCAAAATGGCGGCCATTAAATTAAAAAATATATATATATTTAAAGTGAGGTGCAAAAAAATTAGATATTGAAAAAGGTTTCTTTCTTAAGTATTTGATCTTGATATAAGGATTCAGGAGCATTTTTTGTTTGTCTTTACCTTAAACAATGGCTCAGATATAGCAGTTTCAATTTCTATTGTGGGTGACATTTTGAAAAATCTGATTTTTTGCATGCGACAGCACTCCTATATATTAACCGATTCCGATGTGAGTGAGCATGTGCACAGCAATTACTAAGGTCTCGACCAAGTTCACTGCTTAGCTTCATCCACTATGTTGTCTTAAAATGACAGGCACTTTAAGAAATTGCCGAATTTGGCAGCCAAATATAAGTTACTTTAAAGAAAAGCAGCTTGGATAAAGCTGACTAATTTCGCGAAATTCTCATTCATTATATTGATAAAAATTAGTATTGAATCTCCTATATTCGGTTTCCACTAAATTGAGCTTCGTGTGTTTGCATGATATAAGTTGGCTTTTTTTAAATAAGGATTATGAAAGCTACCTCTTCCTCCCGGCACTGGCCGGAAGGACTTTTTTTTTTCACCCCTCAGTGAAATTCTTACAATAGAATTTTATCTCAAAATAAATAAAACTGGAAGGTTTTTTTGGTTAATACCTGTAATATACTATATATTTATATATTACCAATTTTCATCAGGTATTATCTCATTGAAAATGGAGTCTTTTATACACGTCTGTGTTATTTGCGAACTTCTGAAGATAGTTATAAAAAAAGGTTTAATTCACTACATAAAAATACACTTTTTGTTGCTTTTTAACAAAATTTCTTCTATATTTTATCTGTAAAAACAGTATTCAGTACTGGTATAATAAAAACAAGTTTTACTAATATTTCTAAAAACACATTTTTCTTAAAAAAGCATTCACGTCAAAAAGTTCACAATGGTTAGACATGTAGAAATTATTTCTATTGTTCTGTCTATTATAGACACGATGTTTTTTTTTGCTGCCACTGATTTTCGAAAACGTTTCCGAGTTGTTCTTTATAGTGTATTAATCAGTTTTCTCAAAATGTGATATCTGTTTTTCGGATTCAATCAGTTCTCCAGTAGACATTTTCGTGTTCTAGAAACATATTTTACTGACAAACATGATAAATTAACACCATTAACATTATACGAGATATAATCTTCCCACTGGGCCAAAAATGGCCAGGCCAGGATTTGAACCACGGGTGTCTTGACTGAAGCCGGCAATATTCTGCCAACTAAGCTATACACTTAACGTTTTAAACAGAGTTCGTATACGCATCAAGTGATTCAGGGGATTTGAGATGTTTTAGTACCAGAAATTTCGTAAAATACTCATCGCTATATCTGAAGATAGATTTATTTTTCATTAAATAAGGCAAATATTACTTTACAAAAATTTTGGTAAAAGGTGCTTGAAAGTCCTTGAAGCGTACGAAACCTGCTTAAAGAAACAAAAAGAACTACCGAAAATTTTCGTAATCAAAATTTAATTTTTTAAATGGAACTCTAAATACTCTCTTATATGGAACATAATTCGAAATTAACTCAATAATTACAGTGAATTCAACAATTACAAAACACATACCCTTACAGAAATTATGAATGATTGCATGAATCAGTCTATTTTCCATCATCTATTCAATTATTATATACAGGGTGTCTGCAAATTAGTTGGGCAAAAAGAAGGTTTTATTGAATGGAATTGACAGCAAAAAAATTTAAGTACATGTTGTTGTAAGATAGAAAAATAGTTCAAGTTTACCATTATCACCATTATTTCGTCGTATTTGCACAGCAGAATGAGTTTCATGGAACCAAAAAAAGCATTTCACTTTTTCAGCACCGTTGTACGTCTCCATTATCGTAATGACGAACAAGAATGGTTACCGCTCGCTAAGCGATAGAGTCAGTTATGACACCTAACGTCATCTATGAATAAACTTTGGCAATATTACCACTAGTCTGACTTTCAACTAGTTAATTTCAATAACATATACTGGACAATTGCACCATAAATTATAGTAAATAAAGACACACAACCTTGCTTAATGGTACACAAAAGACTAACTTTAATAAGTTAAAAGTTAAATTCTACGTTTCATGTTGAATGTGGTTCTGGCCCTCAGGCGTAGATGGCGACCCTCGTGGTTTCTTCAATCGTGTTGGATGTGGTTCTGGCCCTCATGCGTAGATGGCGATCCTCGTGGTTTCTTCATGTTGAATATGGTTCTGGCCCTCATGCGTAGATGGCGATCCTCGTGATTTCTTCATGTTGAATGTGGTTCTGGCCTTCATGCGTAGATGGCGAACCCTCGTGGTTTCTTCAATCGTGTTGAATGTGGTTCTAGACCTCATGCATAGATGGCGACCCTCGAGGTTTCTTCAATCGATGTTGAATGTGGTTCTGGCCCTCATGCGTAGAGGGCGACCCTCGTGGTTTCTTCAATCGAACTTTTGATTTATTTGGACTCACTTCATTAATAAGTATTTATTTTCACTGGATGGCACCACTACATTTTTCTTTTCATATCTTTAGTCAATGTTCAACAAATGGTCTCTCGCACAGGAAGCCTTCATCTCTTAGCTTTTAGCCATTTAACCATCATATTTTCCTGAAGACGGCTGTGGAAACAGCTCGAAACGTAGAATATAACTTTTAACTTATTAGAGCTCGTGTTTTGTGTACCATTAAGCAAGGTTGTGTGTCTTTATTTATTAGTTAATTTCATTTAATATTTCGGAAGCTCTTAACTTACGAAATTGCCCAACTAATTTGTAGACTCACTGTATTAATATGAATCATTCTATTTCTAATTAAGCTGTCTATAAATGAATTTGTTTTAACATAAAAATATATAATAACTTATAAATTGCAATTCACTATTTTTTTTTTTTTTTTTTTTTTTTTTTAGAAAACTGTGATAAATTTCTCGTTTATCAAATTAACGTTGTACTTTTGTATAAAATTCTCATTTATTTAATGTAAATCCGTTTATTTTAGAAGAGAGATTATATAACGAAAAGCTTTAATATTGATGAGGCTTTCTATACATATTTAAGAAATTGCATTGAGAGTGGACCTAATGTACAAAAAAAATTGTTGATAAAGAGACTGAACAATAGATAGATGTGTAACTACATATTTATTTTCCACTGAAATTTGTTTTGATAAGATATTTATTTTAATACATGCGAAGCAGAAATTATAAACAAAATTAAAAAATTTGTGCAGCAATTTCTTCTCAAAATATCCATTAAACAATCTATTTTATAATGCTAAACTGCAAAAGTTTTAAATTAAAACTGAACGATTTATAAAACGTAATCTGCTATATACAGCGTAAACTTTACAGGGGAAAAAATTACGCGTTTGTGATTTATAGTACTAACAATGGTAAAAAATGCATAACAAGCAGAATAGATTCACAAATTTGTTGCTTTAATGACACCAAAAGATATGCTTAAATGTTAAACTTTTAAGGATGTCCTCAAATCCAAACTACTTTTAAGCGCATTTTAACACTTTCCAACGCTGTTGAAAAGTGTTTATGAATTGGGTTTGTATGTCGTCTGTCAGTGCCCTAACTCGCGGAAATATACTCGGATTGACATACACTACACATTATTTAAGTTTATCTTCGCATGTTCGGTATTGAAAATGAAGTGTGTAGCATTTATACTTCATTTACACGGGCATTCAAAAGTATTCCGACGCATTATGGTCTATGGGAAAAATCTTTTGCTGTGTATCTTAATGATGTCAAGCTATTTTAAACATAATGAAATGTATGCACCTTATTGAGGTGCATTGGTAAATGGGTTCTATAGAATATGTTTTGTTTAGTACTTACAGTACGTGTACAGGGGAACTCGAAAGTATCTCATAATATTATATGGTCTATGTTGAAAATTCGTTTGCAGCGTATTTTAATGATGTTTCTCTGTTACAAACATAATGAAATTGATATGAATTTATGGCGTGCACTAAAACATGCTTTCTGTAGGGGGTGCAAAGCATTTAGCATTCATTTTTACAGGGTCACATAAAAGAGTTCAGTTTTATTATGGTCTACGGGGAAAACTGCTTGAAGCGTATTTTAATTATGTTGCATTATTTCTGACATGGTGAAATTGATATACGCGTTACTGAAATTTACTACAAGATGATTACAGTAAAATATAATGTGCATCGCATTTAATTTCCTTTACAGGCATGCATAAATATTTCGGATACATTACTGCATATGAAGTATTGTCTATTAGGGATGATTGCTGAAAGTGCCTTTTCAGCTAATGGTGCGTTCTCAAGTTTATCTAAATTTTTGCATACTACTTGGTATGTATAAATTCTGTAGACCAAATGCAGGGCTACGCACGAATTTGTAAGAATTTCTGAGAATAAGCGTAAATTGCTTAACAATTTTTTTTAGTTATGCTTTTCAAGCTCAAGTATACCTACACTGCAAATAGAGGTGTCTTAAATTTAGACATATTTGCGACTGAAAAAGAATTTCAGACATTTAAGTGTCTTAATCTGAAAATTAAGACACCATAGATGTCTTAATTAAAGACACATAAGTGTCTTACTGTAATCATGATGCAAACGAATGGTATAGTATGTGAATAGTATAGTATGTGAAATATTTGCAAACTTCTTATTTTAAGACACTTCGTTGCTCCAAACATGTCCTAATTTAAGACGCTCTGTTTCTCCCATTTTTCTTACGTAATAACCACCAGGGGGCACTCTCAGGTGCGCATGCGTTTTAGGTGCCTTTTGTTCGAACTTGGTGTGCGATGTAATTCAAACTGACTGTTTGTCTTTATGTACGCGTATATTTTAATTCGTTTTTTGCAAAATCTGAAGTTCTGTGATTTTAATTCATATTCACTTAGTTTATTTATATATTGAATATGTACATCTGACTTGTGTGCTTGACACCCAATGTCTCTTACAAGCTGTCGTCGATATAAAGGCGGGATAGACACAGAAGCAGACAACACTTGAAGATAAAATCCGGGAACTCTACAAAGTGTATGTGGAACGGACTTAGTGTTAATTTGTATCAATAATATTGTGTTATTCGTCTTCGTCTTGTCAAAGCTGGTACAAAAAAAAAACTTTTGTCTGGCGGGTCGTTATGGGGATGAAGCATTTCATTCTCTAAATATGGCAAGCCGTATGTATTAAGGGATTTCCTTCTAAAACGATTCAAGTCTTTCGTCCTCGCTGTAATAGTTTTTAAAATTTCAAATCGAGGAATTTTTCTCACTTCTTGCAACAGGATTCAAGTAAGTGTCACAATTTTTCTTTTTAGTACTAAAATTAGTGTATTTTATGATTTTCTAAATAACACTGATCAAAATCTTGCATAAAATGGTATTAGTTTTGAATCTGTTTGCGAGAAAAAAAACACTAATTCTAGAAGTATATATTTGTAGACTTATGACGTTGTCTTGTATTACAAATTATATATTCTAGATTCTTATTTTTTTCCCATATTTAAAATGATAATTAGCATAAATGATAAAAAAGCATTATAAGTTAAATTTATTCTCTTGTTTTGCTACTTCTTATCCGCCAGAACCGACCAGAAATAAATATTTAAAAAAAAAAAAAGCTTTAAAAGATCTTCTAATGTCTTCTTTCTTTCTAACTTCCTGAGTAATAATGCTTTCATGAACTATTCGTTCAGTTTTAATCAGCTATTTCTTCCTATCCCAAAACCGCAAAATAAAAATAAGATAACTAAAGTACATGAAATAATATGACGTAATTGTGAAACTGCCAGTAAAATATACTTATACCTATATTTGATTTAAAATCATCTCTAATATTGATTATTTTTTTATCATTTTTAGTAATAAAAGTAATTTGAAATTTATAATGGGAAAAAGTAAAAAGCTATAAACTAGATTTTGCAATTAAAATTGTTGTTTTCATAACTTTATTTATATGCACTTATTTATATATATATTTATAATGATATAGATTTAAGACAAAAGAAATTTCGGAAACTATAAGTAATTTTTTTCTTCATTTTATTAATATAGGAAATTTATTTATTTATTTTTAATGATAGATAAGTAGCTTTTGTGATTATCCTCTGATTTACATTGCCCATGTGGCAATAAAAATTTTTAAAAAATATAATTTTTAAATGATATGAATTTTTATTTTTTTTTTTTTTTTTCGGGGAGAGGGGGCATTTTATGTGCAATTTTCGTAAAGCTGATATTTTAAATCTTTTTCGACATTGCACGGATTATAATAAAAGTTTTGAATTTTTAGAGTAGGACAAGATTACAAACACAAAATATATTTAATAAAATATCGAAAAATCTCTTAATAGCGGACACTTCGGGATTGCGATGATCGGAGGTCTCTGCTTTCGTGAGGTAAAAATAAACAAACGCGTATGTGTTTTGTATTAAAAAGGGTTTTTTGCTTAATAGAGTTATCCGGAATTAGGGAGAGTCCATTAACCTCTATACCGCCATTCCCGAATACCGGAAATCTCTATTTAGTGAACATAATGCAGGCTTGGACTTTTTGCAGAAAAAGGATTTGATTGAAGCATGGACAAACTGGGCAATGTCCCTTCCCCTTTCCCTACCACTTTAGGGGTCCCAAATTAGATATGCAACTTTTGTAAAGCTTGTATTTTAAATTTGCTTCGACATCATTTTGATTATAATCAATATTTTAAACTTCTAAAGTAGAATAAAGTCAAAAATTAAATAAATAAAAAAAATCTAAATACAGCAAAACTTCTCAGTAACAAGCACTTCTAGAACGCTGAATTTGTTTGCTATTCGAAAAGCGAAGGTGTTCGCTTTTCTTGGTAAAAATATATGCTTATGTTGAAAAAGGCGAGCGTTCGCTAAATAAGGTTGTCCATATGAAGATTTTACAGTAAAACCTCCATTGGACACTCCTAAATTGAGAACACCACTATTTAAGAAATACATTTTTCATTCACGACATGTACATGTTTTATATATTTTTACCTCGTAAAAGCAGACACCTCTGAATTGAGGACAAATCGTCTAGGTGCCCTCTATTGCGAGGTTTTATTGTATTTATATAAATATTTTTTTGTTTTTAATCTTGTTGTACTCTAGAAGTTCAAAATATTGATTATAATTGATTAGTGCTATGTTGAAAAAGATAAAGTATCAGGTTTACGAAAATTGCATACCAACTTTACGAACCCCTAAAATGGAGGGCGTGGTGGGAGCAGAACCATGGCCAAATATTATTTCAGGGTTCATTGTGGTCAAACATGGCTACGTATAATGGTTACAAAAAAATGGCTGCGATTTAGACGCATGAAGTGTCTGAAATTCAGACGCATAAAGTGTCTGAAAAAAATTAAGACATTTTAAAACGTCTAAAAATTGAACACTCTGCTTCAGCCACTTAAGTGTCTGAATTTCAGACATTTTAATTTAGAGTGTAGAAAGATACGTTTGTAAATTATAAATATAATAACTTACAAGTTTATGCATAGAACTAGATGCAGAGATGCCTATTGATGATAATTTCTGGAAGTGTAATTTTAGTAGATTTAAGCGTGTTTTTGCCTCAGTTAAATTTCATCTTAACGTGTGGCGTGTATAAAAATTAGCTGCTAATATACAGGGCTGTACAAAAGAATTCGTTTACATTTCCGTTAATTGGTAGAAATTTCTGAAGGCGAATTTTCAACTGTATTGTGCGTTTTCTTACTATACTAAATTTTAGCATACTATCGTATAGAATGTATATATATATATATATATATATATATAAAGTGGAACTTCTTTTAAAGGCCACCCCTATTCAAGGGCCGCCTCTATTAAGGTCCAATATTTTTAGGAACAAAAAACTTTCCCATAGACACAATGTTAAATTTACTCCCATTAGGGGCCGCACGTACCCCTCATAAAGGCCATTTTTTTTTCACATGTGCCTTAAATCCTAAATAGGTGTATTGAATGCCTGAACCAAAAGATAAGAGTTCAGCAAACAACTCCGCTTACAACAAAGAAGGCAGGAGTAGATGGGGAAGATTTAGTAACACAATAAAGGACCACAAATGAGACAAACGGGTATTCCTCACACTTTGTTTCACATTTAAACCTGCAGGGGTTGGGTTGGGGGGAAGCTTGATCCTTTGTTGTTGGCACACAATGGATATCAAGTTATCTAGAAAAACTGATTCCACATTTACTAAAACTGTGAATGAATATTGAAGCACAATTTTTATGCCTGTCAGGAAACGCTAACAGAAATAAATAAACTAATATCTCATTCTAAGGCATTAATAAATGATGCAAATTTAAGTAATTCGTTCCATAAAGTAAAAGAATCATTAGAAAAAAAAATTGTCTGCGAAAAAATTATGAAAAGTAGACAAACTTCAATAGAAATTTTTTTCAATCTTGTATAGAGTTTGAAAATGTTAATAAACAGTTTTTTCACCTATATAGGTTTTGATTTCCTTATTTTAGTTGTATTTTTTTTTTATTAATTTATTTATTTATTTTTTTTTTGTCACCTTTATTTAAGGGCCACCCGTCATAAGGGCCAATTTTCAATGGAACGGCATGTGGCCCTTACAGAGAAGTTTCACTGTATATATTATATACGAATCTATAGATCACATATAGAGCTGCACAAACGAATAGGAGTACCCTTCCCGATATGGGCGGAAATTGTTGAAATATTGTTTTAAGGGGTCTCAGGACTCTTAAAGCTTTAAAATTTTCGAAATTTTAATTTTTTTAGATGTTAAACTCCTATATTTTCTGAACATTTTGATATAATTGTTTCCTTGAAATTCCTATTAGAACTGAAGTTACGGCTTTTACATTTATACGCGTTGAATAGCTGAAGCGTCGTTTCCTAATCTTTGAAGCCATTTTTCTCCAAATGACGTTTTTGGGCATAACGCGCACGATATCTCAAAAACTTACGAATTTTTTCATGAAATTTTCAAACCACATGTTTCATGTCAGTCTGTATAAACTGAACCTAAAATTTCCTTTTTATTGTTCAAAATAATATTTTTTTATGCGATTGTACTGTTGAAATTTTCTTTATTTTGCATTAGCTAAATACAACTTTGTATTAAAAATATAAAAAAGCTTTAAATACAAATTTATTTAGGTTCAGGTTCATTATTACAATCTGAAGTATAAGTAGGTACCAAAATTTTCATTCTAGTTGCAACACTTATTTTGTAATCGTGCGCGTAAGCTGTTATGCCACATTTTTGCTCGAAAAATGTCTAACAGTTTGGAGCCCCCTGTAAATGCTAATTCTGCATCTTATAATTTTTTAAATACACGAAACGAAAGAACATACTTATACATTTTATTCCAATTAAAATTGTGTCTTAAAATCAAATACATTTTAAGATATTAAATGTTGAAAATGGTCTTTTTTTTTTTTCCAATTTTAAGAGTCCTGAGACCCTTTAAAATGTGTTATGCGTTTTCTAAAATGTTTACTTAGCTATTTTCTTTGCCTTTTTAAACAGCAAGTTTTTGTGAAAATTTTCTGGGAGTGTTGGAAAGTATTTCATAATCTAAGCTTTGGTGCATGACTTAACTTTCTTATTTAATTCATTTTTGTTCGCACACTTATCAAATTGGCAGGTGCTATCCTTAAGAAACTTTGTAATCAAACTGGTTTTTCCATTTTTCCGGAAACGCAGGACATTTTTCAGAAAATACTTTAAATGTTGACGAATTCTTCTATTTAAAAACCTTCTGCTTCATCGTGTTTATGCAACATTCGTCTATAAAACTACCACTTTTCATATATTTATATGCAATAGTTTCTTAATATTAGCAGGGAAAGACCTCCGGTTACAAAAAATTCATTTACGATGGTAGCGTGATTTATGTTTTTAGGTAGATTCCGTAAGAAATACTACAGGGTGTCCAGCGAATAAGACCCTGATTTCAAAATTAAATATCTCAAAAACAAAGATCAATAGAATTATGCGGTAAACGGTTTGTTTATTATCTAAGATGTAAAAAAGTTGTACAGAAGTTTCAAAAATTAGTTGCAAAAACCGCTAATAGATGGCGCTGTAATCGCATTACTTGTAAACTGCTTCGAAGTCGAGAGCCCTAGCGTCTCATTCCTAGATGGCTCCCTACGTTAAAACGAATATTGGGAAAGTCCATTTTTTCATTGGGTTGATGTGCAGAAGTGGAGACATCTTGTCACAGAATTGTTGCATCAGCTTTAATTTTAGAAAATTTCAATTAATAGAATTTTCAATAAAAAGTTTAGAAATCATTATAGGAATTTTTAAAATATTTTATTAAATTCAATCTTTAATGCCATATAATTATTTAAATCAAAATGCATATATTTAGAAAAATAATTTTGTACTTTTTATTTATTTTTTATATTTTTAAATCACGGCATAATATTTTGGTATTATCGTTTATACCTGAATTATTATAAATAGAAAAGTAATTTTTCACTTTTAATTTATTTTTAAATCACGGCATAATACTTTGGTTTTAGCACAACACATATATATCTTTTCTTTGTAAACAAAGTTTTAGAGCCAGAAATTATGCGTTAAATTATTTCTTTTTTAAAAGGAATTGATGATAAGTCATGTCATCAACGTCAAAGCAAAAGTATTTTGGATGCTGCATTCCTTTCGAACACTTCGGATCCTATCGCTAGAATCTGCACCATAGTTCTGTGCTCAATGATAAAAAAAATGAAAACCAGTTTTTAAAATTAAAATTACTTTTTTAACTTAATTAAGTTTTTAAAAATAGAAACTTTGTATTTTTTCATTCAAACTATTTTCTACAATTAAAAAAAATGATTTATGAATCATTATTGTAAATGCTCAATGATTTGTAAAAAAGGGGTTTCTTTTAGCTTAATTAAATTTTAAAACAGAGACTTTAGATTTTTTTATTCAAACTTTTTTCACAGTTTAAAAGACATACCACAGAGATATTGGTATTCAGACCGAAGTAGCTTATAACAAAATTTTATACAAATCTCAATTCTGTCAACAAATGGCTCCGCTTCTGCACATTACCCTAATAAAATATTTTAATAAGTTCCTATATAATGATTGCTAAACATTTTATTGAAAATTCTATTAATTGAAATTCTCTAAAATTGAAGCTGATGCAATAATTCTGTGACGAGATGCCTCCACTTTTGCACATCACCCCGAAGAAAAAGCGGTCTTCCCAAATTTTCGTTCTTCCATAGGAAACTATATAGGAATCAGACGCCAGGGCTCTCGACTTCAAAACACAATTTATAGACATTGCGATTACAGCGCCATCTGTTAGCGGTTTTTGCAACTAATCTTTGCAACTTCTGTTCAACATTTTTACAGCTTAGCTAATAAACAAACAGTTTACCACATAATTCTATTGATCTTTGTTTTTGAGATATTTAATTTTGAAATCAGGGTCTTATTCGCTGGACACCCTGTACCTATTACATTCTCCTCTATGTTAGAATTTCTGAAAACATTTTGCAAATCTACGCCGATCATAACCCCTAGAACCCAAAATCACCCCCAGTTCAAAACTTCATCTATCTATATCTCTCTCTCTCTCTCTCTCTATATATATATATATATATATATATATGTCAAGTCAGGAAACGGTATGTGTCACTGACCGATGGATGTGATGCGTTAGAAGTCATATAAACAGCTCACGCCTAACGACAAGCTGATTCTGCAGTTAATGGCGCAAACTCAGCTAAAGTTATATCAAGCACTTTTCATAACGTCGCATGACTAGCCACGTTGCACGATTCCCTTGTTAGAAAGTGGCTTGGTCAGCAGATATTTCCTGTTAAATACTGCCCAAAATCCTTTGTGGATACAGACGCCTGTTTTTTGTCAATGCATACGGTCGTGCGTTTTGCCGACCGCGTCTGTAATCTCATCAACCAACTTGTATATACTCTGTAAATACTTTATCTTATTAAACAAGTGTGCTTAAGTACGTGTACTAGCTCCTTGACATGGGGGCTCAGCCTACTGAACGTCCAGACACCCCTAGATGGATAAAGCCCAGCTGACTGAATGCCTAAGCCCTAACCGATGGGTTGCTGCCCTGCCCGATGCAAGCCCGGTTCCAGATGCCGAATTCTCCGGTTCCAGATGCCTGAATTCCCCGGTTCCAGCCAGCAGCCCCGACTGACGATTGCCCGAATTTCAAGCCTTCAGCCCTGATAATGTCGCCCTACGCCCGATGACCACAGCTCCGGTACACAGCCCTCGACGATATTTCCTGCCTTACAAATGTCCTCAGCACACGTCCCAGACGGCCTAACAATGCAAACCCGTCCCGACCTGCTCCGCTACTACAAGACTGAGCGCGAGACCCTCGCATAGAAGAGATCTTTTTTTCCCCCTCAACATCGCAGCCCGCACGGATAATTTTCACGTCCTTTTCTCTGCACTAAGAAGAAACGATTTTCTCCAAAACAAGAAGATATAATTTGACCTACTTACCACAGGAAGATTGAAGAAAGAGAGATGAAAAAGGAAGGACTACGTATTTTTCCTAAGCTTAACTACTAAGTGCGATTTTGTTTCCACTTTCGCTCAAAATCCCAGGTCCGGCTGCAAACGAGTGAGTACCAAGACTCTCTATAAATTTTATTTTATTTTCCCCAGTCTTATTAGTTAAATTAATCATGTTTTTAGAGGATATTCCCCAGTTGAAGTCGGCGCTTAAATTCATTAAAGCAGACAAAATTAAATTATTGCATCAATTAATTTTCGACAAAGATGAAGCAAGGTCCAATCGAAAAAATTTACGTAAATTTGAGGGTTTTTCATATGATGCAAAAAGCAGTGAATTTACGGCTAAGTTACAGGACATAACTACTAAATTTTCGAAGTTAGAATTAATAGCGGTAGCAAATTTGATGGCCATTGAAATTGGTGGGACTGAAGATGAGCTCGCAAGTCGTATTTTAACTGCATTAACAGATTTAGAAACATTCGCGAATTCCATTAAGATAGCGACAGATTCAGAATTAGAGGATGTTACACCCGATCCCCCCCCCCCCGGCAACCATTTCAGCTACAAATATAAATTCAATGGCTGCAAGAACTACTGACCCGATCCCCTCGAAGCCAATAATTTCATTTACTGATTTTGAGAATTTAATCCCCCCCTTTCGCGGTTCACGCACAGAAAATATCCTTAATTGGTTTACACGTTTTGAAAATTTAGCGCAATCGTTCGCCCTGTCGGAAATTCAGAAATTTATCTTTGTTGAACGTGCTTTGAAAGATTTAGCACTTTTATTTGTACAGAGTGAACCGTACATTACCTCGTACGATAAGCTTAAAAAAGCATTAATTGCAGAGTTTTCATGTTACTCAACGCCCGCCCATATCCATAAATTACTGTCATTTCGTACGCGTAATCACAGAGAAAATTCAATACAATATTTTTTGCACATGCGAGAGATTGCGACTAACGGCAATATTGACGACAACTCACTAATGCATTATGTGATACAGGGAATAGATGACGCACCCCAAAATAAAGCCATATTGTTCGGATGACCTGATTTAGCGCAATTTAAGGAAAAACTTTTGATATACGATGAAATTTGCCAATCCAGCCGCGAGTCACGCTCCCGTACTCAGAATTTTACAGCCAGTACACCACGCGCACCGCCGCCCAGACCCCAAAACAAAATTAACTGTCATAATTGCGGAGCTAATCACCTAGCCGTGAATTGTCCCAATAAAAATAAAGGTCCTAAGTGCTTTAAATGTAATTTGTTCGGACACGTAAGTCATAATTGCGGAGAGCGAACCGCAGAACGCAAGACGTCCTCCCAAAATTCACACAGTCGAGCGCGGTCAACCGCACAAAAATATGAAAAAAATTGTAAAAATCGCAAACATTGCAGTAGAAGCCCTGATCGATACCGGTAGTGAGATTTCGGCGATGAGACACGATTTTTACCGACTAATTGGTTCCCCTCCCCTAAGCGAAGACAGTACACATGTAGAAGGTTTTGGAAAATCTAGTATAAAACCACTAGGATCTTATCAAACGAATATACACATAGATAACACCCCATTTTCGACCAAAATTTTCGTTATGGATTCGTCCCACATGTCTATTCCCGTCATTATTGGTCGAGATGTCCTGGCACAAGGTACCTTAATCTGTAATGAACACGAAATTTCCCTTGAAAAAACCGCACAAGCAACCATAAATTACATTGGCGTGAGCCACAAACAAAATTCCTCTAAGACGGATACCATTAATTTAATGTTAACCAAAAAGAATAATATGAATGTCCCTAAGCATACTGAAAAGCTTCCCGTAGTCACTAAATCCTTAGCCGAAAACGAATCTAAGTTACAAAATTCTTCCCCCCTCGAAATCTGCTTAAATAAAGAATCTGATATTTCGTTATCAGAGGTTCCTGTCGAAGTGACCGAAAAAGTGAAAGCACCCGATTTAAAATCTTCCCCCTTAAATGATACTTTTCCTGCAGGAGTGAAAAGAATTATCCCCACCGATAGAACATTTTTCTCTGAATTTTTAAGATCTATAACAGTACTAGCGATCATTACTATCTGTATATTGATGCACTCTCTCGTACGTATATCTCAAGCACAAGATGAACCCCATCGACTGACTGACCTACTTCTACAGCTTACCATAGACGCAATATTTCTTGCCCTCTATATGATAATGCCTGCTTTTAAGCGATCGCACATAGCCAGCGTCAAGAAAAAGAAAAAAAGACGTAGACAGAAAATTTGTATCTGTAAACAAGATGTTGAATCATAAGATGTATATAGCCCAATTGGACATTTTTTTTTCTCTTTTTCATATCCGTTGTTTTTCAAGAATTTAAAAGTGTTACCGTGTACCAGTGTTTTTTTTAAAGTGTTCGAAGAAGAGAGCAGTGTACAGCTTGAATTTATAGTGACAAACCTCTCCAGTGATTCAACAATTTTTTTTAATATTATATGTCGATTTTCTTTTCCTCTTCACGTGCACCTTTGATATTCAGAAATTGTTTTGTGTATACATTTTACGTCGCATCTTCCAAAGTATTTTTCGGATGAAACGAAGACTTTTTTTTTTCTTTTACCAATCCGAAATATCTGGATTTTACAGTGAAAAACCTTACGGGTTATTTTTTTCCCTTCTTCAAACAACGACGGTGTTTTCTCAACCCAAAACTGATAGTGAAGCGAGTGATTTATTTTTTTTGTCGCTCACTGATGTTATTTTCAAGTGTTCTTCTCAGCTTCATCATGTCTAATGGCATGACTCAAGACCTTTCACTCATGAGGTTGTGACTAACTTTAAGTCCATGATAAGACATTTTACGATGCAATGTGATAAGAAAGAAGAAAAAAAAAGACTATTTTTTTTCCTGTAGACTATATTTCATTCCAGTAGTGATCGACATTTTCAGACAGTTCAAGATTTAAGTGTACATTTTTATTTACATGATTATTTTTTGTATCAGTGTATCAGCGGTAAGTTTCCTTTTTTTTTTTCCTGATAACTATTTTTAAATGTTTCCGATAGAAGAAACAGATTATTTTTTTTCCTTGTGTACTTACTGTATGAAAGTTGTATTGTTATTTTCATTTAATTAGCCTTTTCTTTTATGCGGTAAAGAAATATTTTTTTTTAAAGAGAAAAGACTGACAGATTTTATTGATGTAAAGAATTTAACATTCGCATCATTCCTTTTTAAAGACAGATAGGAAAATTAGTTTTTTTTTCCCTTATTAAGAAGTAACTAGTTTTTTTTAATTGTTAAATAAGACTCTTAAGAAGTATTTTAGCTCTAGTAAGATAGTTAAACGATGTTATAGTTTCTTTTGTTGTGTTTTAAAGATGATGAAGAAAGATGCCTTAATGACTGTAGATGAATATTTTAAGATGACTATTTTAAAGTTGAATCTTTTAAAGACGTAAAAGCAGAAATTTAAGTTCACTTAAATTTGAGAAAGACGAGTTTTTTTTTCAGAAGACACAGTCTTCAAAGATGTGAAAAAAAAAAAAAGAAACACAACATCAGGAAGTAAATTTTTTCTTGTTTAAATTTTGAATTTTTTGAAGAAGCACAGGTGAATATAATAAAGCTTAATGATGTTCTAATACACTTAATTTTTTTTAACTTAAGGTTTTGATGAAATTTTTTTTTTAAAGTTAGACAACTCAGAAATATGAAGAATTAAGCGGTATCATTTTACTTTTTTATTTTCGTAGTATATTTTGAATTCTTAGTAGTTACTGTTTCATATATTGTTTTATATTGTGTGTAGTGTTTTGCAATTCTTATATAGTGTTAGTGTTGTTATGCGTCGCTGTTCTGCGTTACTTCTAGCGGTCAGAGGGCTAACCGCAATCAAAATGGCCGAGTGTCAAGTCAGGAAACGGTATGTGTCACTGACCGATGGATGTGATGCGTTAGAAGTCATATAAACAGCTCACGCCTAACGACAAGCTGATTCTGCAGTTAATGGCGCAAACTCAGCTAAAGTTATATCAAGCACTTTTCATAACGTCGCATGACTAGCCACGTTGCACGATTCCCTTGTTAGAAAGTGGCTTGGTCAGCAGATATTTCCTGTTAAATACTGCCCAAAATCCTTTGTGGACACAGACGCCTGTTTTTTGCCAATGCATACGGTCGTGCGTTTTGCCGACCGCGTCTGTAATCTCATCAACCAACTTGTATATACTCTGTAAATACTTTATCTTATTAAACAAGTGTGCTTAAGTACGTGTACTAGCTCCTTGACATATATATATATATATATCACTTTTTTATGGTCGCGATAACTTCCATAATTCTTCACAAATCTATTCCAAACTGATACATAAAGCATACGTGCCAACATGTCATTTTTGAAAACCTTACAATTTTTACGACGTATTCTTTCCTACTTAAAAAAGTACATAACAAATGCATATCCACTGAAAAAAGGAATGTCATTTCATAATAGTATTTTCAATACTATATTCCCTTGACCAGGGGTGATTCTGAGTAAAAAAAAGAAGGGGGGGGGAGCACTTCCGGCACTAACTATGCATTTTTTCCGCGGCCCTTTGGCGAAATTCGCCGTTTTTTCGCTATCTTACGACGAAATTCGTCATTCTTTCGCGATCTTGCGACGAAATTCGCCATTCTTTCGCGATCTTGCGACGAAATTCGCCATTCTTTCGCGATCTTGCGACGATATTCGCCATTCTTTCGCGATCTTGCGACGATATTCGCCATTCCTTCGCGATCTTGCGACGATATTCGCCATTTTTTCGAGATCTTGCGACGATATTCGCCATTCTTTCGCGATCTTGCGACGAAATTCGCCATTCTTTCGCGATCACGCGAAGAAATTTGCCATTCTTTCGCGATCTTGAGACGAAATTTGTCAATCTTTCGCGATCATGCGACGAAATTTGCCATTCTTTCGCGATCTTGCGACGAAATTTGCCATTCTTTCGCGATCTTGCGACGAAATTTGCCGTTTTTTCGCGATTTCGCGACGAAATTTGCCGTTTTTTCCGCGATCTTGCGACAAAATTTACGTTCTTTCGACGAAATTTGCGTTCTTTCGACGAAATTTTCATTTTTTTCGCGATCTCTTAAAGCAATTTGCAGTTTTTTCCCGATCTTTCGACAAAATTTGCGGTTTTTTCAAGTTTCTTGGACGAAATTTGCGGTTTTTCCGCGATCTTTTGGCGAGATTTGCTTTTTCCTGAAAACGATTGGCAAAATTTATTTTTTAGGCAACCGTTTTTCGAAATTCGCGATTTTTTATGTCCGAATTTACAGACTGATAACCGAATTTTTGAAATTTTCAGAAATGAATGCCTTAAATTTTCGGACATATCGTATCAGAATCACCCCTACCTTTGACAAAATTGGCGTTTTTTCCGCAGTGCTTTCACGAAAGCTGCGTTTTTTCCACGATATCTTAACGAAATCTACGTTTTTCCTGCGATCCTTTCACGAAATCGGCGTTTTTTCCGCGATTCTTTGACGAAATCGGCGTTTTTCCCGCGATATTTTCACGAAATCGGCGTTTTTCCCGAAATTCTTTGGCGAAATCTGTGTTGTCTCCACGATCCTTTGACGAAATCGGCGTTTTTGACGCGATCCTTTCATGAAATTACCATTTTTCCGCGATCGTTTTTTCCATGCGCAAAACCGTACAATCGTACTGCTCATCCGTACAACCGTACACTTAGTACAAAATCCGTACATTGTACGGCCAAACCGTACAAGTTGGCAGCTATGCATAAAGTCAAGGGCAGAAAATCTCGGTCAAGTTCGTTAATGGTCAAAATCGGACCAAGGGGATGGAAATAGGGAGGAGTTTTGTGAAAATCGAAAAAAACCTATAACTGTTTAGTTAAAATACATATCAAATCAATTTAAAGTTATTATTACTTCTAGGAAAAAGCGCCGAAAATTTATGTATGAGACAGATTTTTGATAAAATTAAAAGTGGGCTCAAGGGGCAAAAAAAATAGGGTGTTAGGAAGGAAAAAATTCATAACTTCGTCTAATTCTTAAGATATCAAGTCAAATTAAATTTATTATAAATCTTCTCAATATTATCTATAACTTTTACATTAACAAGTTTTTGATAGATCCAACTCTTATCGCAAAAAAAAATTAAAAAAAAGAGGGGTGGGGGGTGAAGAAGAAAAAAAATCATAACTTCGTCAATTCACAAGATATCAAATCCGCTTAAATTTATTATAAATCTTCTTAATGTTATCTAAAACTTCTATATTGACAAATCTTTGATAGGACCAGCTCTTAGAACAAAAAAAAAATAAAAAAAATAGGGGTTGAAGAAAAAATTATGTTATTAACATGATTCTGATAAAACTAGCTCTTACATCAAAAGGAAATTAAAAACTCGTCAAAAGCTGCCGGATAAAAGTGTTAAACTGGATTTTCTCTAATCTTAATTTAGCTTTTGTGGTGAAATTAGTAATTTACTTAACTTCGAAATCTACCTCCGCCTGTAGGCTGAGCCGGAAAGGATTTTCATTTTAAAATAGACAGAGGCAATTTGTTTTCTTTAAAATCCACGACCGCTGTAAAGAAAAATAAATGTAAGATTTTTAATATAATTTTAGCTAGGTCTTACCAAACTAAATTTTTAAAAAGCTTTATATTAATTTTTACTTGATATAATCCAAACGAAAAATATTAACATGGATGAAACAATATTAAACGTATTCTAGTAATAACTATATCATCATATAATAATAATCGTCATTGTCGTCGAAGGACATTAAATTTTAATAACACATCATTTCAGCTTCATAGCTATTTTGATAAACATTTCAGGTGTTGTACGAAATATATTTTGGACGCTTTGAAACTTTGTCCACAAAGCAAAGTTCATATTTATTCATAATGTTTGTGAAAAGCTTGTTTGTTTGGTGCTTTATGCAAGTCAATATAACAGAGAAGATAAATGGGTCTTGTTCCGTACCTGTAACAAACATTGTAATTCGCCTTTGGCGACGGAACACCACCCCCGCATCTATGCCAATTGGCAATCAATCCTTTTAATGTAACCCTTTCGTTGAACCCGGATCACGGGTTGAGTACGCATGAGTGTAAGAGGAACAACCTCTGCGGCAACAAGTCGCCATTAGTCTTCATTAAAACATTTATGTTAACAGTCCGCTAATTTCTCTTTTAATTTAGAACACCTCCGTACATTTTGGTCCTAGCGACCCGGAGGTAAGACCAGCGCAAACTAATTTAATTTAATTTATGTCAATTTCGTCAACAAGACGAAAGGATGGCAGACTCGGACATTACAGCACTGAATCGGCGGCGTGGCAACATCAAGGCCCAGCTAACGAAGATCGTAAACGCCACCGAGGGTAAAAGTTTCTCAATTGCGGAAACCAAGGCTCAACTAGAGCTCCTTCACAAAATCGAAAAAAAATTCGAAGTGATCAAACATGAATACTACAAAATTATGGACGAAGAAAAGATTGAGGAAGCGGAAGAACAACTCTCGCAATTGGATGAGGAGATACAGAAATTAGAGGTAAGCCTTAAATCATCTTTTCACAAACAAAATGAAGAAAAAAATAGTAAAATAGACAGCACGTCTGAATCAAAATCCCATGATCAAGTTATTGACAGAGGGGTCAGCATAAAGCTCCCTAAAATTCCACTTCCGATTTTTAGTGGCAAATTTGAAGAATGGTCTACATTTAAGACCACCTTCAACGAATTGATCAATAGCAATCCTCATTTAACAGACAACGAAAAACTGTTTTATCTCAGAGGGGCATTAACGGGTGAACCGAAAGGTTTACAAACCTCAGATGACACCTTTAGCTCACTCTTCAGAGAGCTGGAAGAGCGCTATGAAAACAAAAGAATTATTGTGGATTGCCATATTAAAAATATATTAAATCTTTATGTAATCAAACAAGAGTCAGCAAAAGAACTGAGAAACCTTGTAGATCAGGTAAAAAAGAATTTGAGAGCGTTAAAGGTCTTGGAATTCGATAGAGACACCTTTTCAAACGCTATTTTGTTGAACATAATATTAGGAAAAATTGATCGAGAAACTCGTAAGCAATTTGAATTAACACTAAAGGATAAGGAAGTGCCTAATTTCGATGAATTTTTAGAATTTTTAGAGCGTAGATGCCAAATTTTAAGTAGTATTACTTCTGCGAATGCTTCAAAAACCACCAATAAATCTTTATTTATCCGTACCACCAAATCACAAAATAAAATGTGCATTTTATGTAAAACAGAAAGTCACCCAATATATCATTGCGAGAAGTATAAAAGTATGAAACTAAGCGATCGTCTAAACATTGTAAAGAAAAATAAGCTTTGTTTTAATTGCCTTAGTTTTTTTCATATAATTCATCAATGTACTTCAAAGAGCAGATGTCTTGTTTGCAGCTCCAAACATCATACTTCGTTGCATAATTACTCATCACCAGATGTTCGAATTTATGAGCCGTCAAAATCTATAAACAATCTGGCTGCTGAAGAGGCAATTAATAAAAATTTAGCTCCCGAAGATTCAGCGCAAAATGAAAATGTAGTTCATTCATTTTTTTCACATGAAAAGAGCCATAAATCTGTCTTAATAAATACTGCGATTGTTTATATAGCAGACATTAATGGTATAAATAAGCCTTTTCGTACAATATTGGATAGTGCCTCACAGAATAATTTTATAAGTTTAAGAGCAGCTGAAACTTTAGGTTTGAAAAAACAATCAATTAACATTCCCGTTTCAGGTCTTAATAATTCACCGATGTCCTTGAAATCTAAAGTGAAGGCGTGTGTTTCTAATAATAAGAGAGGCGATTTGCGATGGAATCTGGACTTGTTGATCATCCCGAGAATCACAGATTTCACTCCTGGAAAGGAAATAAACATAAATAAATTAAACATTCCTTCGAACATCTGTTTAGCTGACCCACAGTTTTTTATTCCAAATAAGGTTGAAATTTTATTAGGTGCGGAACTGTTCTTTGAATTATTAAAGGTAGACAAAATAAAGTTAGGAAAGCACTTATATTTACAGGAAAGTGTGTTTGGTTATCTAATTTCTGGTTGTGTGTATAACAATGTAGTAAACAATACGAAAAAATATTGTTTCTTAACGAAAAATTTAGAAGCTTTAGATAACACATTGAAATCTTTTTGGGAGATAGAAGAGGTGGGAAATTTAAAACCTTGTGATAGCAAAGAGTTAGAATATTGCAATAGGCACTTCGATAAAACGCATTTTAGAAATCCGGATGGCAGATATGTCGTAGAAATGCCTTTCAAACCGGAAATTTCTGAGCCCAATTTAGGAAATTCAAAAATCGTTGCATTGAAAAGATTAAATTATCTATGGCAACGTCTAGATCGTGACCCTATAATGCGGAATTTATATACACAATTTCTTAATGAATATCAGTTTCTTAATCACATGCATGAAATAGAGGAAACTAATGAATTTGAGGACGGCTATTATTTACCCCATCACGGAATTTTACGACCATCTAGCGCGACAACTAAATTGCGCGTCGTATATGACGCAAGCGCAAAAAGTAGTAATGGATACTCATTGAATGATTTATTGTGCAAGGGTGGTGAGCTACAGGACGATCTCTTTTCGATATTGGTTCGATTTAGAAAGCATATTTATGCATTTACCGCCGACATCAAACAAATGTTTCGAATGATAGAGATAAATCCGTCCCAATACAAATTCCTAAAAATTCTGTGGAAAGACAGTGCATCATCCCCGGTTAAGGTCTTTCAATTATCAACGGTCACGTATGGAACAGCTTGCGCCCCATTTTTGGCCACCAAGGTCTTACAACAACTCGCCTTAGATGAGCAAAAGGCTTTTCCATTAGCTTCCAATATTGTACTGAAAGATTTCTATATGGATGATTGCTTGTCGGGGTCATCCAATTTAGAGGAATTTAATTTAATGCAAGCAGAATTAACACAACTCCTTCAGAGGGGGGGGATGATTTTGCATAAATGGTGTACTAATAAGGTCCAATCTACTGACAATCTGATATTTCCCTTGGATAGAAATTCAGAAGAAATAACGGTTAAAACTTTAGGCATGCTTTGGAACAGTTCTAGCGATACATTTACATACAAAGTCAACGTTAAAGTAAAAAGTACTTTCACCAAACGAGAGGTGCTATCGCAAATTGCCCGGCTTTATGACCCTCTTGGTCTCTTAGGGCCAGTGATCGCAAAGGCAAAGATATTCATGCAACAATTGTGGTTGCTTAAATTACAATGGAATGATACTTTACCTTCGCAAATTTCCAAACAATGGAACACCTTTATCGCAACATTGCCAGAGCTCGAGTCCATCAACGTACCGAGATGCTTCTTAAAGGTGCACGTCCAATCAGTGGTACTTAATGGCTTCGCCGATGCTTCTTCAAAGGCATACGGTGCAGTTATTTATGTGCAAACTATATCTAACTCCAACGAAACGGTTAGTCACCTTCTTTGCAGCAAGTCACGAGTGGCCCCTACAAAGGTGATAACCGTACCCCGCTTGGAACTATCAGCGTGTCTTCTTCTTGCAAAATTAACCTGTAAGGTCTTAGTTGCTTTAAACCAACAGGTGAATGCTGTGCGACTATTTTCAGACTCGACCATTGCCTTAGCTTGGATGGACACTGCTCCACATTCATTGAAAACTTTCGTCGGCAACCGTGTAGAGCAAATAAAGGACATTTCAAGGAACATTCCATGGCATCATATACCATCGGAGCATAACCCCGCAGACCTGATATCCAGAGGAATGGATGTGAAAAACCTTGCCTCCAGTGAACTATGGTGGAATGGGCCGCCACTTCAAATTCTTAAAGAAGCAATAGGGAAACCTATTTCTAGTCTTACTGACTGCTCGAACAGTTATTATTCCAATGAACTCAAATCCAGTAGACAAGTGACTTTAATCAACAATATGGACATTAATTTTTTTGATAATTTGTTGACTTTAACAAACAATTTTCTTAAATTAATTAGAATTGTAGCATATATTTTTAGGTTTTTTTTTAAGTGTAAGAGGGTAGCAACTGCAACAGGCCCTCTGTTACTGGAGGAATTGATGGGGGCAGAAGTGTGCTTGATTAAGCATGTGCAGGTAATGTATTTTTCCAAGGAAATCTCCGCCCTGAAAGGGGGATCTTCGGTGCATGGTTCAAGTAAGTTAAAATTTTTGAACCCCTTTATTGATTCGAATGGCTTGATAAGGGTGGGAGGTAGATTGGCTAAATCTAACTTACCATTTGATCACAAATTTCCTATAGTGCTACCAGCGAGCTGTCGCTTAACGAGAATCATATTCCAGTATTATCATGTACGAGGTTTTCATGTCGGGCCCCAGGCTCTTTTGAACACTGTGCGCCAAAAATATTGGCCTCTTAGCGGTAGAAACACAGCTCGCAAGGTAGTACATGAATGTGTGCAATGTTTTAAAATTAAGCCTATGCTGGCTAATCAAGTAATGGGAGATCTCCCTCCTGAAAGAATAACGCCCAGTTCACCATTTTCCAGAGTAGGATTAGATCTGTGTGGCCCCTTTGAAATAAAATATAAGGGTCAGAGAAAGGGTACCTTCCAAAAAATATACGTTGCCATTTTCGTGTGTATGGCCTCTAGAGCTGTACACTTGGATTTTGTCTCCGACTTGACATCCGAGGCGATAATAGCAACGCTAAAGAGATTCTTCGCTCGTCGTGGGAGGAGTTCGGTAATTTTTAGCGATAACGCTACTAATTTTGTTGGGGCTTCAGCAGAACTGAAGCGTTTACGTAAACTTGTAGCCAGTGATGAAGTTTGTAACTTTTTAGCTTCAGAAGGCATTAACTGGAAATTCTCCCCTCCTAGAGCACCCAACTTTGGTGGACTTTGGGAGGCAGGAGTTAAGGCCTTCAAATACCATTTAAAAAGAGCAGTAGGTTCCGCTCATCTCACGATCGAAGAATTTCTAACCGTAATAACACAGATCGAAGCGATTTTAAATTCGCGACCGCTTTGTCCCTTGTCCACAGATGCTCACGATCTTCAGGTGTTAACTCCAGGCCACTTTCTCATAGGCAGGCCCCTTAATTTAATTCCTGAACCTAATTTGATGGAGGTAAAGGATAACTTGCTTAACAAGTGGCAAAGTACTCAAAAATTAACCCAAACGATTTGGAAACGCTGGCAAAACAATTATCTCAGTAATTTACAGGAGAGAAACAAATGGATGTTTAAAAAACAAAATATTTTGCCAGGCATGTTGGTCCTATTAAAGGACACTCAACTCCCACTTTGCACCTGGTCTCTAGGTCGCATTACTAAGGTAATCCCAGGTGCTGACGGAATGGTCAGAGTAGTAGAACTACGCACCGCTAAGGGCAATTTTAAACGTTCTGTTAACCAAATAAGCATATTACCCATAAATGACAATGATTAACAAAAATCTGGACTGTAATTGTGTTTCATTGTGTATTAATTGTGTTTATTTTATTTCTTTGCTTATAATCTGTACTATGTTGTGTTTTTTTTTTATCTGTATTGCATTTTATACATATTGAAATATAATATTTCAACGCCGGGCGGGATGTTCCGTACCTGTAACAAACATTGTAATTCGCCTTTGGCGACGGAACACCACCCCCGCATCTATGCCAATTGGCAATCAATCCTTTTAATGTAACCCTTTCGTTGAACCCGGATCACGGGTTGAGTACGCATGAGTGTAAGAGGAACAACCTCTGCGGCAACAAGTCGCCATTAGTCTTCATTAAAACATTTATGTTAACAGTCCGCTAATTTCTCTTTTAATTTAGAACACCTCCGTACAGGTCTATTTAATGATGAATTTATTATTAGAATAGGACTTGCACTTACAACTAAGCGCAGTAACATGTTTTATGCATTATATTTTTGGGTATTATATACTTGTGTAAAGTAATAAAATCATAATTATATACAGTGGAACTCAAGTTATCTGATTGCATGCTTTCTGATCGTCATCTGGATACGCAGAAATCCGGATATTCGTTACAATCATCAACAAGTTGGAAATTGCTAGTCAAACGTGGCAAAAGGTGCGTTCGTACTATAACTTGTTTTATGAATATTTTTTGCACCGCATATTGTACCTACTGAATGTATATTTTAGTGCACTTCATACGTGCATATCAATTTCATTCTGTTCGAAAGGCTGTAACATCATTAAAATGCACTTGAAATAACTTTTTTCCCATTGGTCGTAATGTAACGGAAAACTGTTGACTGTCCCTGTATTTAAACTCTACATCTGATTTTCATAAAATTTGAAATGACTCCACAAAATCTTGCAACAATTATATATGTAAAATTTCAGACCATTAGGAAGGCTGTAACATCATTAAAATGCACTTGCAATAATTTTTTCCCATTGGCCGTAATATAACGGAAAACTTTTGACTGTCCCTGTCATTAAACTATACATCCGATTTTCATAAAATTTGAAATGACTCGACAAAATTTTACAACAATTATGTATTTAAAATTTCAGACCATTCGATTGGGTAGTTTTTGCTCTGTTATATGCAGACGGACAGACAGACAGACGGACTGAACGACGACTATAGGTGCTACGTATTTATGTAATTACGAACGCACCTAAAAACAGGTTATATTGGAAATAAAACATAACCTAAAACTGATTTTGCCTGATAAAAATGTATTTTTAATGAATTCATCTTACATTAAGTTAACTTTTTGATAATATCACCTGAACTACAAATAATAATAATACTAATTAAAATACGTACATTACGATTTGTTAGTTGAATATGCTACCGTAAGTTGCAAATACCGACTGGTTCGGCTGGGTGAGGAGGCTTACTAAATGGCTTGAGCTCAACAAGCTCCATCCATATAAAGACCGACATAGAATTATCCAAATATAGATTTATCCCTGTATGCATAAGATTATTATGTATTCTTACTTAAGTTCTGAAGTATTAATAACCCCCGCCCTCTTCCTTACAATTAGAGTTTACCGTTAAACATTGTCAATTATGAATATAAATTGAAGTTAAATTACGAGTTGTAAATTTTCTAACTGAGGAAAAAATCATTCATGCCGGCAGTTGAACCCAGAATCCTGGCTTAAGGCTGCTAACGTTCTACAAACTAAGCTATCTTGGAAAAATTGGGCGGACACAATTCACTCAGATAACTTTTTTGGCAAAACCATCGAGTCTGTTATCTGAAACAGCTCGACAGAATGAATGGAAAAGTAACTCTAATAAACGTTTCAATAAAATAATAGTTTCTTTACCGCTTTCTTTTTTCTCTTAACGTATAATAATTTCTTTGCCAAACACTATAATGATGGTGTTAAATAATAACATGTTTAGTGATTTTTTTTATTTACATAAAGCTAGAATAGTCACTTTTAGAATAAAAATTTTTTTTTAAAAATTCGCCACAGCGCCTTCTGTCAGGTACGCGCTGGTCTTATGGTATGGTACTGCAAAATGTAGCGTATAAAAGTCATAATTTCGTTACAGGGACATTCAAAAGTATTTCATTACATTACGGCCTATGGGGAAAAATCACTTTTCGGTGGTTTTTAATGATGTTTCATAATTTCAAACACTTTGAAATTTATATACATATCTATGATGTGCACTACAAGATGATTGCTATAGAATATGGTATGGATAGCATTTATCGATCATTTACAGGGACACTAAAAAGAATTATGTTACATTACGGTCGATGGAGGAAAATTTGTTGTGTATTTTGTTTCATGTTGCACTATTTCAAAAGTATTTAAATTGATATATATCTCCGAGGTGCTCTATAAGATGCTTACTATTGTATGTGATGTGCCATTCATCTTTCATTTACTGGGGCACACAAAATAAATCAGTTATATTTTTCTGTGTATGAACAATAATTGGTGGAAGTGCGTTTTCAGTTGTGGAACACTTTTTTAAATTATAAAAATTTCATATTGTCTAGTGTGTATAAATTCTGTAAATCATAAAAAGGGCTGCACAAAACATCTGAAGTACATTTCCGTTTATTGATGGAAAATGCTGACGAGGAATTTTCAACTGTGCTATGCGTTCACTAACTGTTCTGAATTTTAGCATGTTGTGAATTATATGATAAATCTACAGTTCATAAACAGTCATGTACAACATTTTCAGCTGTTTTTCGACTTTGGTTAAAATTGTGTTTTCAAACGTGTTACATGTTTTACAAATTATTACTTAGACATCGTTTTTCACGTTATTAAGCTATGAAGTTTTATTATAGTAGTCCTAATGCGTTGAAAAATATTTCATAATCTGATTGACGCATGATTTTACGTTCTTCTTGATAATTTTAATGATACTTTATTAACGGTACGGAAACTAAAGTGATAAAACTATTTTGTGTTATTATAACAAATCCTAAAATTTCTTTTTCTAAAATTCAAGGTACGGGGCATTCGACAGCTTTAATGAAAATGGCAGTGTTGTACATTCTGTTGCATTTTTATATTTTTCTCTACACAGAGGAACCTTATGTAAAGAATGGGAATCATAAGATATCATGAGAAAATGCCTACATTATGTTTCGCATTTTATATAAAATTTGAAATGGAGAATTTGTCTGGACGAATTTTGTAACCTCTCGACATTTACAGCCAAGTAATATATTTTAAATCATTTTTTCCTGAGATATCTACATACAACTGGCAATTTTTGTCCAAATTTGGTCATAAATTTAAACATTTCGCTCTTGCAAAATGTCATGTGCTCTTCATTGTAATTTTCCTCTATAAACAAAATATTTTCAATCAAATTCACTTTTTCGTTAAATTTTAAATCTTGTTGCCGTTGCATAATGGTGCAAAAGTGTATTTATGTGACTAACTTAAATTCTGCTGTTTTTGATGAAAAGAAAATGGTACTTGAACTAAAATTTAAAATATATATATATATTTAGACTTAATAAGCTAAAAAGAATTCTAAAAACTGGGAGGGCATCTAAGCAATGGCGTACCTAGGATTTTATTTCGGGGGGGGGGGGGGGGGGCTGACTTAAATTTCCATAATGTTCTAAATCTTACGAAACACGTTGAATTGTGCTATAAACAGAAATCACAGTAAGGCCGTAGCCAGGAGGCGGGGGTGGGGGCGGAACAGGGGTGACTTTGTTCCCAATTTTCCGAAAATTCGGACTTAAAAAATATCGCGATTTTTGACATGGTCGCCGAAAAAAAACGATTTCATCAATCGTTCGCAGAAAAAAAATCTCCAATTTTTTTAAAGGATCCGAAAAGGAAGAAACCGCAATTTTGTCATAGGGCCACGGATAAAAGGCGAAGTTTGTCAAAGGATTGCGAAAAAAAAGTCAAATTTCGTCAAATGATCAGGAAGAAAAGGCGAATTACGTCAAATGCTCGCGGAGGAAACGCTAATTTCGTCAAATGAGCACAGAAAAAAAAACGAATTTCGTCATAAGGCCGCAGAAAAAACGCGAATTTCATCAAAAGTTTTCGGGAAAAATGTGAATTTCGAAAAAAGATCGCTAAAAACACACATTCCATCAAAGGGTTGCGAAAAAAAAGCTAATTTCGTAAAGGATCGCAAAAAAGCTTATTTCGTCAAAAGGACAAGGAAAAACGTAAATTTCGTCAAAAGGGCAAATTTCATCAAAAAGACAAGAAAAAAAACCGCTAATTTTGTCAAAAAGCCGCGGGAAAAAACGCGAATTTCGTCAATTGGGCACCGAAAAAGTGCGAATTTCGTCAAATGACCACAGAAAAAAACGCGAATTTTGTCAAAGGGCCGCAGAAAAAACGCAAATTTCGACAAAGGATCGCTAAAAAATAAGCATTCCGTCAAAGGGAAGCGGGAAAACGCGAATTTCGTCAAAGGGACACAGATAAAACGTGAATTTCGTCAAAAGGCCGCAGAAAAACACAAATTTCATCAAAAAGACGGAGAAAAAAAGCAAATTTCGTTAAAAAGCCGCGAAAAAAACGTAAATTTTGACAAAGGATTGCCTACAAAAACGCGAATTTCGGCAAATGACCACAGAAAAAACTCGAATTTCATCAAAGAGTCGCAGAAAAAAGCGAACTTCATCAAAAAGTCGTGGAAAAACGCGAATTTCGAAAAAAAGATCTCATAAAACACGCATTCTGTCAAAGGGCTGCGAAAAAAAAAGCTAATTTCGTCAAAAATCGCAAATTTCGACGAAAAATTGCGTAAAAAAAACGCAAATTTTGGCAAATGACCTCCGAAAAAACGCGAGTTTCGTCAGAGGGCCGCAGAAAAAATGCAAATTTTGACAAAGAATCGCTAAAACAACACGCATTCCTTAAAAAGAACGCTTAAAAAGCGCGAATTTCGTCAAAGGGACAGAGAAAAACGCAAATTTCATCAAAAAGACGAGAAAAATGTACAAATTTCGTCAAAAAGCCGCAGACAAAACGCAAATTTCGACGAAGAATTGCATAAAAAAACGCTAATTTCAGCAAATGACCACAGAAAAAACGCGAATTTCGTCAAAGGGCCCCAGAAAAAACGCAAATTTCGACAAATGATCGCTAAAACAAAACACGCATTCCGTCAAAGGGAAGCAGAAAAAACGCGAATTTCGTTAAAGGATCGCAAAAAGAAGAAAAAGCAGGGTAACAAAGAAGGGCCACAGAAAAACGAGAATTTCGTCAAAAAGCCGCGGAAAAAAGACAATTTCGTCAAAGGATCTCGAAAAAAACGCAAATGTTTCAAAGGGCCGCCGAAAAAACGAGAATTTCGAAAAAAAGATCGCTTAAAACACGCATTCCGTCAAAGGGCTCTGAAAAAAATGCTAATTTAGTAAAGGATCGCAAAAAAACGTGAATTTCATCAAAAAGACGAGAAAAAAACGCAAATTTCGACGAAGGATTGCGTAAAAAAAGACTCGTATTTCGGCAAATGACCTCGAAAAGAACGCGAATTTCGTCAAATGGCCGCAGAAAAGGCGCAAATTTCGACAAAGCATCGCTAAAAAAACACGCATTCCGTCAAAGGGAAAGGGAAAAAATGTGAATTTCGTCAAAGGATCGCAAAAAAGAAAAAGCAGGCCACAAAGAAGGGCCACAGAAAACGTGAATTTCGTTAAAAGACGGCGGAAAAAATCGAATTTCGTCAAACAGCCGCAAAAAAAACGCTATTTTCATAAATAAAACGCGAATTTCGTCAAAGAGCAACATAAAAAAAGCAAATTTCATCAAAATGAAGAAAAAAAAACGCGAATTTCGTAAAAAAAGCCACGGATAAAAACAAATTTCGACGAAGAATTTCGTAAAAAAACGCGAATTTCGGAAAAAGTCACTAAAAAACTTGAATTTCATCAAAAACCCGACGAAAAACGCGGAAAAACACAAATTTCGTCACAGATCCGTGGAAAAAACGCAAATTTCGACGAAGGAGTGTGCAAAAAAACCGCGAATTTCGACAAAAAGCCGCAGAAAAAGCGAATTTTTTCAAAGGACTGCTGAGGAAACGCAAATTTTGTCATAAAACCGTGGAAAAAACACAAATTTTTGGCATGGAGATGCGACAGAAAAATGAAAGTTAATAAGCTACTTTTACAGTCACTCTTCCGCACCTCCGGTTTTCCGATTTACCCGAAATCGACTTGGGATTAGCTGCAGTGTTACTGTGCGATAACATACTTCCGCATTGACAATCTTGATGCCCGCCAACTATGAGAGAAATTAAAAATCTCCTTAAATTAAACTACTTTTGGATTTGTCGAATTTACTTGTAGGTCTCTTGAACTGACCATATACGTTTTCATTTATCCCGTAAAACAGGCTTGGAGCTATTTTTCAGTCATTTGAAAATTGATTTTGTGGTTTCAAGTAAATTTGGTCGCAGGACTGAGGAGGATTTTGGATTAACACGAAAAACAATTTTGTGGCATGCCAGAAAATAAAACAAATTTATCTGAAAAAGAAGGAATATCAGCCCTTTTTTTCTTTTACTGCGATCTCTCCGGAGGTGGAATGGAGCTGTAACCTCATAAACCCCGTCGCCATCGACTTCTTTGGGTATATGCTGGGGCATCACTGTGCACTAATATATGGGACTAACAAGAATAGCTGCTTCGCACAAAAAATATTTAAATTTATCTCAAAAGAAAGAAAAAAAAGAGGGTTTTTTTTTCATTTTTGATTACTTAGAAAGGGGGCCCTATAAACCCATCAGCATCCTTCCCCTCATTGGGTATACAGTGGTGTAACTGTGCGCTGATATGACACTAGCCAGAAAGTCTAGTTCGTTGTATTGCAGAAAACAACTGCATTAGAAATTTATCTCAAACAAAAAGAAAAAAAATCACCACTTTTTTCATTTCATTTTCAACTATTTTGGGAGAGGTCTGTAAGCTCATCACCCCCTTTCTTCTTCTTTGGGTATAATGTGGTGTCACTGTGCACTAATATGGAACTAAACAGAAGAGTGTGGCTATTCTGTTGAATAATATTAGAAAAAAATGTAAATTTATTTCAAACAGAAAGAAAAAAAGCAATATTTTTCTCGACTATTTCGAGAGGAGGGGGCTGTAAGCTCATCAGCCGCCTCCCCTTCTTTCAGTATGCTGTGATGTCAATGTGGGCTAATATGAATTTAACGAGAATGGCTATTTCGCTGTATGGCAGAAGAATTACAAATTTATCTGAAACAAGAAGAAAAAAATCAGCCTTTTTTTAATTTCATTTTCGACTATTAAGGAAGGGGGCACCCCATTAGCCCCTTTCACCTCTTTGGGAACAATGTGGGCCCACTGTGCACAAGTATGGAACTAAAGGGAAGAGAGCGGCCAGTCTGGTGAATGATAGGGGGAAAATACAAATTTATCTCAAACAAAAAGAAAAATATCAGCACTTTTTCATTTCATGTTCGACTTTTTGGGGAGAAGGCTGTAACCCCCATTAGCCCCCTTCTACCTTTTTGGGTATAACGTGGTGTCACTGTACACTAATATGGAACTACAGCGAAGGGAGCAGCTAGTCTGTTGAGTGATAGGGGAGAAAATGCAAATTTATCTTAAACAGGTAGAAAAAATTCAGCACTATTTTTTCATAGGGGGGGGGGGGGCTGTAATCCCGTCTGCCCCCTCTCTCTTCTTTGTTGTCAATGTGGACTAATATGGGACTAATGAAAATGGCTAGTCCGCTGTATGATTGAAAATAATTAAATTTTTTTCCAAAAAAGAAAGACGAAAAAGTAGCACTTTTTCATATAACTTTCGAAAATTTCGGGGGGGACTGTAGCCCCATCAGCCCCCCTCCCCCTTGGGTACGCCCATGGTCACCGTTATTTTCGAAAAGTTTGGTTGGCCTTATTCAAGTAATGAAACATCCCCATAAAATAGGTCCCATTTTTCAGTTCTAAAATACTGGTAGCCAAAAATCGTAGTGTGTGTCTTAGGTCATTGTTACTGGCAAAAGGAACTATTTTCTTTAATAATAGACTATAATAGTAGGGGAGAAATGAAAATATTTTTTAACAATTCTTTGAAGCAATTTTATAACAACATTTACAACAATAGGGAGAAATGTTATTCAATCAACGCGCATACTCACAACAATGTAAAACCTTTTATTAAATCAAAGGATAATTCTGCAACACTGTTTGTCTTGTGTTCAACAATGCCTCGAGACTTTTCATTTTCAGTTCAAGACGAAACTTCCTACTGTGTTGCATCGTTAACGAGCCTCTCTTTGTAAAACGCTATTATTTGATCTGTATTTTGATTAAAGTAGTTTATTTTCATCACTTAGTTGATTTTGATATCATTTTTTAAACATTTTTGGATTTTCTTAAGAAGGATGTCTAAAATAAGAAGCTTCAGCCAAAGATTGTTGTCTATGTTGTAAGTATTTGTTTGCACGTCTCCCATGACAAATAATATTTTATTCTGTACAGAAACGATGTTTGATTAATATTAAAAATATTTTTTTACACAGGTATAATGAAACCATATATTTAAAAGAATGTAATTTTTAAAAAAGGCTGAATTAGTTAAATTAGGGGCTTTAAATTGTAAGTTCACATACGTAGATCTACAGTTACTTGTCCCCTAAAATATTAATTTTATTAGCTCCCGATATGCTATTTCTTTCAGGCAACAATTAAAGTCACTAAAATTAACTTTACATAAGCTAGACGTAAAACGAAGCAGATGCATCATTGAACAGTTAAATACTGATCATCTCTACTGCCATTTTTTAAACTTCTAAACATTGGACATTTAACTGCAATTTGTTTGAAAACTAATCTCAATTTACTTTTGAGATATTAATTTTATGTAGTTTTTAATGTCATTTCTGTTATGGTGCCAACTCCATTTCTGTAGAAAGTAAAGGGAAAATAATAAATTACTATACCTTTTTGTTGCCATTTTCTCATAACAAAACAACGAGAAAAACGTGTAATGAACCTACGTGCTATTCTGAAAAAATATAAATGAGTGATTTCTGATAAAATATGGAGCTATTTTAAACTATATTAAATTTTAACTATCCATATTAAAGTTACAAACAAATGAAGGCATATGAATAAGTAGATAGCCGATTTTTTTTGTAGAGTTTACGACACCGCTTTTTGCTGGGTTTGTGTATTATTCCGAGATAGTGACGCCATGCTTAGTTTTCTATAGATGTTGTTTAAGACTTGGATCGTAAATGGGGAATTCTTCAGTGGATGCAAATGATGTTATTTTATATTAAAAAAAGTGTATATTTAATTTCTTAAAACTGAAATATGTTTTGTAGAAGTGCATCATTTTTTACTCCAGGGACTTTGAAATTCTTTACAGGTGGAAATGCTTCACCTTTGAGTATAACGCAATTGAAATTACACACTGATGAAAGGTAAAGTTTTACAAAAATTTAGAGTGTCTTTATGGAAGAGCAGCGACCTTTAGGTTAAAATAATATTTGTTTCAGAATTAAACTAACCAATATTGGATGCATTTTTAATTGTAATTAATTTTGTAGGTTTATTATAATTTACTGAAACAGTTCCTTCTTAAACATTTTCTTTCATAGATATTCGACAGGTTCTATCTCGTAATAATAATTTTTTTCTTCTCTGCTCATCGGGAGCGACACTAAATTCTGAAAAAGTAGAATTCCTGCTTCTTGTTTGTTATTCTTGATTTATGCAATTGGAAATTTAATGCCGTTCCTAGAAAAATATTTTCCCCTGCTTTAGTAACACGAATCTTTATAATGCATTCACGTACTAATTTTATACATAAAACACGTTACTTTTCAAGTAATTTGGGACCGAATAACGTCTGCTTTTTTCCGTTAGATGATTTATCATAACTCATTACATGTATTAAGTCATGGTAAATTGCTCTGCGATGACGCGGTATTTACTGACTTCCGTATATATATAGTATATATGTTAAGTGTGTTTGGGGAAACTGTATTATTGTCATTTCATTCATAATATCACAATGTTTGTTGGTGGTCGGTAATGTTTATTTAATGGTTATATATATGTATATATATATGTGTGTGTGTGTGTGTGTGTGTGTGTGTGTGTGTGTGTGTGTGTGTGTGTGTGTGTGTGTGTGTGTGTGTGTGTGTGTGAATATATGAAAGGTTGTATAAATTTCTTCTTATCAAAGTAGTGAAAGATTGTAGTTGGGTGCATTAAATTCGTAGAATACTGGCAGCTGGTGACAGATTGTGTTAAATTTGCAGTCGATAAATCCAATCAACTATATGAATTTGTTGGTACTAGTTGAGATAGGCTAAGTCCAATCGAAACACAAGTATTCGTTTTGCAGTCGTATTGAAATCCGATGGTCAGGGCATAAGTGTAGAAGGCAATGGAGTTTAGCAATCTGGTAGTTTCTCCAGAAAAACAGAGCCAATTTGTCATTCAAAAACGTTTATTCATCAAAATATGAAAACGCATACAATTCCCACATTATGAGAAAATTCACAGAGCCCTCAGGATGGAGCATGAATCGCTACATCACGCTTGTATATCTTAAACGGCAAATTTAGATATTCTGGTAGACTGATAACACCTGGTAACATAGTTGGAAGTACTGAAACAAGAGAGAAAATATGAGCTCCGAAGTGAGAGAGGGTGTTTTTTAGAAGAATGAATCCCAGACCTGGTAATGTAGAAATTTTAAGGTAAAAAGTCTAGCGTCTTAAAGATACGGGAAACTGGATTCCTGGAATTTAAGATTATAAATAAAAATGGCTTTTAAAGACACTCGAAAATAAAAACTGGCTTCTCTCAGAATACTATGGTTTTGGTAGCTGATAAAAATTTATAAAGGGAATAAAAGTTTTAGATTAAGATTTCGATTAAGATAATTATTAACATACGCGTTTTAAATTTAAAGGGAATATATGTATATATTTATAGGGAAATAATGAATATATGCCGGAAACTCAGAATAATTTAAATGAATATTGCAAGGTAAAATTTTGGCACAGATGTTATATAATGGCGCAATTTTTTTCTGACGCCAGTGTCATATACGCAACGGGTATTTAACTGGCGCCAAAATGTTGTGATTTTGCTTGATATGGTAACCCGGATGTTGTTGTTTATGCTGTTGATCTTTTCGCCAAATTGGCATCGGGAAAAAATCGCGCCAATATCGGGCGTATATGACATATGTGCCAAAATTTTTATATAACATATACATCAAGTATTATTGCTTAAAAATATATACTGAAAAAGATTGCAACTTTTTTTTTCTTATTTGTGTTTTAGTTTCTTTATAATTACGTCATTTTTACTGACAGAAGGACATTTTCCCCTTAATAACCGTTTATAATAGTAGGCAGAAATGAAAGATAATTTCTAACAATGCTTTGCATCACTTTCATAACAAAATTTACAACAATAAAGCGAAATAATATTCAAACAATGTGAATACTTACAACAATGTAAAAACGTTTCTTAAATCAAATAATAATTCTACAACAACGTTCTGTTGTATTTAACAATGCCCGAGATTTTTCATTTTCAGTTCAAGACGAAACTTCCTACCGTGTAGTAATCGTTAATGAGCCTCAATTTGAAAAACGCTATCTTCTGATCTTTGTTTTGATTAAAGTAGTTTATTTTCATCACATTTGATATTATTTTTAACACATTTGTCGTTTTTTGTAACGAAAATGTCTAAACTTAGAGCCTTCGGCCAAAGACTGTTGTCTATGTTGTAAGTATTCATCTATACACCTTTTATAACGAGTAATTATTTTATCCTCTTCAAAAACTAAGTTCAATTAATACCATAAATATATATTTGCTGTTTTTATAAACACATACCATAGATTTAAAGAAAAGAAAAGAAAGCAATATTCAAATGCATAACTTAGGAGCTAATAATTTGAATTTGGGATATTATTGGATTTATTTGGGAATTTGGGGACTTAAAATTACTTGGCCCTAAAATATCAATTTCATTATCCTTGATTCACACAATAAGAAAATTTAATGTTGTTCCTGTAAAAATATTTTCCAATGATTAACAACACAAATTTTTCTGATACATTCACAGATTCATTTTTATACATAAAACGCATTACTTTTCAAGTGATTTGGAATTAAATAGCGTTTTTCGTTTCCAGATAAATGTATTATATATTGAGTTATGATGAATTGCTAGGTGAAAACCTGACATTACATTTACTGGCAGTTGCGTCTCGAAAAATGTTTCAAAACGTTTACTTTGACACCATCTTCTGATTTTTTTTTTTTAATAGAATGTGCTAAATGCTATTTTATTTCATTGTAAATAAATAACATAACCTACGTTTAAGAAACAAAAAGTGAATATATCAGAACGTAACCATTTTGCATTCGAGAGATAGCCTCAATGGCTTTAAAAATGTCAATAATCTGTAAAGTTTATTTTTTTAAGTGTTTGTATAAAATAACTTTGCAAATATTTTCACGCTGCCTTATTATCATTTTGCAAAATCAGAGGAAAACAACATTAATTTTTATAAGAAAATTAGCATCGATGCTGCTATCAACAATGAAGCAAAAACACTCACCTAGTCAAAATCGCACTATACGACATGATTTAGCTTTTATGAGGAAAGAATTAAGGTTAACATATCGTCGGTACGATGTCAAACTATCCAATGTGAAAAAAGTGGACTACTTTTTTTAAATTCAGATTTCTTGATTGGCACCACTTTTCTGAAATGATAAAATTTCCCTTGTTTTCGCCTTTATTAATATGTCATTAAATAAGATTAAATAAGGCGAATTTTACAAATTCAAAAATGTGGTGCTAATCAAAAAATCTGAATTTAAAAAAAGTAGTCCACTATTTTCACATTGGATAGTTTGACATGGTACCGACGATATATGGATCTAAGGACATAAGAAGCTTTAAAGCTAGAAAAAATTGAGATAAATTTTTGTTAGCCTATGCATTATGTTACCCGGAAATTGGTCTTACTAGTCGAAGAACTACCTATATTATAAAGAACAAACGTGTCTGTGCGTAACACCGATGCCATTTTGTAAATAGCAACAGCAAGAGGATCAAATCTCGTTTTTACCTCAATTTCTTAATTTTTAAACTTCTAAACATTGCACATTTTCAAATTTTACACCGTCAAATAGGGAAAAAATGTACTTTCAAATGCAATTTTTTTTTTTAAACTATGCCGCAATTTGTTCGAAAACTGTATCGCAATTTACTCAATTTTTATTGTTTTAAAAGTTGTTTTCAAGCATGATTTTTTTTCTTTAAATAAACATACGTTGCTCATAATTTCTTTCCAGTTTATATTCCATAACGAAATTAAAACATTCATCCATCAATCAATAAAACAATCAAACATAAATAAAACGCAAATTTAAGACATGTAATTGAATCATGCTATTAAACCACTGAAGGGATCAAAATAAAAATGGTTGAAATGTAAATAGTGAAAATGTGGTCTTCGGCAATTACTTCGGCTATTCATTCTTGGAGTGAAGCTAATACGAAAGTGTCACTTTTAATATACATTTCTAAAGTTTTATTTAAATGATTACATTTTCTTATAACTATGATCTTTGGTATAGTAAGTAGGCATTTAAAAAATATATTAAGTGTAAAAAATATATTAGATTTATCAATTTATAAAAAGAAAGAAAGAAACGTTTTCACCTATATTCTGTCTGTAACCCGGGAAGCCTGGGATTATCCCCTTTTATCATTAATGGATGGGGCTAATAATTCTTCGAGCTATTTTGAGATTGTGTTGAAATTTTAAATGGTGTTTCTCCCCTTTAATTTTATATTTGATATGTGTCGTAAACTACATATTATTATCCGAGTTAAAACAAGATGTGTAGGATTGGTTGTTGCTTTCTGTTTCAACAGTCTTTTCAAATTTCATTGCACTTTAAGCATTACTATTGAGTCCGTCTGTAATATTACATTTCAGATTTTTATAAGCTTCTGTGAATATCCATGCACATTACAAAATCCTAAGTTAAAAATAAAATACAGGGAAAGTACCTTAAAAAGAAAGTTAAAGGAGATAAACAATGATTTGGGTAATTTCCAGGTAGGCTTGAAAATTTTTCTATAATCTGTGACGTTTTGAAAGTTTTGATATAAGTTGGGATGTATGCTTCCTGATTCTTTGATTGCTTTTGACTGAATATTAGTTTAAATGGTTAATAAAAGCAACATTAATGTATTTCAATCTGATTTTTTAAACCGATATATGAAGCTTCCATAACCCGATCGTTGTTTTTACACATGTAAATAAATAATAAAAATACATAAGCAAAAAATATAAAAAATATTTAAAACATATCTAAAACATATATTATTAAAAAAACATATCTAAAACATATCTTATTAAAAAACATATCTAAATCATATCTTATTTAAAAAAACATATCTAAAACATATGTAAAATCAACGGTGAAGTTCTGTACGCTTCATATTGAAAAAAAAATGACATAATTAAATGAATTAAAATTTAATAAACAAATGAATGTTTTTATCTAAAAAAACATTTAAGCGATCTTCGAACGAAAGTCATATAGAGAGGCAGTGTTGGAGTAGAGCTAAACATCAATTCTCATCTGTCTATATCATCAATGGCAACCCCCAATGTAGTTTCGAATTTGTCCTGCATTCGGTCGGGTTACCAATTTTAATAGAACCCGACTAGACCCGCGGTTCAGGTCAGGACGAAGCTACTTTTTTTCCCAATGTAGTTTGAAATTATCCCAGTATCGACTTGAGTTACCGGATTTTGATCGAATCCGACTAGACCCGCGATTCAGGTCGGGGTGACGCTACTTTTTTCCAATGTATTTTGAAATTAGCGCTTCATCGGATCGGGTTACCAAATTTCGATCGAATTTCATGTCGGGGTGACGCTCCTTTTTCTTTTCGTAGCGGAGGTTCTGTAGGGTGCAACCTGACCCGTGCAGTGTTAACTCTGTTTGGAATGACAGATAAAGAATCAAGAACTAAATTAACATTTTTTACCTTAGTAAAGAATTTTCAAGTCACATCTTGAAATAGTATTTAATATCAACAAAAATAGTTATGAAATTAGGTGGAACCTTTCGAATGATAAGCACAAAACAAATATACAGGATGATTCAAAACTTTTTTTTTTTTTTTTTTTTTTTTTTTTTTGCTGTATATTTTATTAAGAGCTGTATATCTACTTAAATACAAAGTTTTTTTTTTTTTTTTAATTTGATTCATTCTTCTATATCTTTTATTTCGAAAAGTGTTACGCTCTGACCAAACATAAACACCATTTGTTTAGGATAAAAACTTACCAAGTTATAGCACATTGAATTTCATGAAATTTCACCGTCTTTCGGCACAAAAGAGCATTTTTACAGATGTATGTACAGCCGTATTTAGAGACAGAAAACGCTGAAAATTCATAAAATTGAAAGTTTCGTAACTCGGTAAGTTTTTGTTGAGCGAAGATTATTCTTTTATAATGTTTTTTACACTTTTTTCCACTAAATATAAGATACGAAATGAGCAGCATACTAAAAAAAATAATTTTGTATTTCAGTACATACATACAGTGAAACTTCCATTTAACGAAGTCTCGTTGTTACACTTAAACACTTCGTTATGAAGGAAATTCGTTAAATAGAAATCAATTGAAATCCATGAAATATGCACAATAAAATACGCATTCATAAAATGAGAAATGCCTAGAAAATAAAAACACTGGAAAAAACATTTCAATTGGAGTAGTAATTTTTTTAATGCAATGTAGACATATGAGAAAATTTAATTAAAACAATGTCTAAAATAAATAAATAAATAAAACACTAAGGAGAAGTAAACAAGAACTGAAGCGTAGAGTACCTTTTCTCTTTTTTCTCAATATACCAAATCCTTAAATTAAAAAAAGTCTGTAATCTAAAAGTGTGTTACTTTGTAAAAGATTCTTATAAAAAATACACTGTTCATAAAAATTTTCGAACTTTTGTAAGTATCTGAATAATTTATCTGTAAAATTTTCGTGAAACTGGAATTTCCTTTTTATTTTATCGAAGGCTTTTTAGCATTTATTCTTTTCTAATTCTTTCAATTTCTTCTTCGTTGCCATCTTCATCGTTCGTAGTAAGTTTCTTCATTACATTTTATTGCACTTTGTAATATGTCATCATCAGTAGAATATTCAGTTAGTCGTCTTAAGTGGTTCAGCTGTGTTAAGTAGAATAAATTTGTTATACAGAATATATTTTTCGTAATATAGAGGTTAATTTAAATGTTAATGGTGTTTAAAGTAAAGATTCAGAAGAAGATTGTGTTAAGTAGAAAATTTCGTTATATAGGGACTTCGTTACAGAGAATTTTCACTGTATATCCTTTTAAAAAAAAATTGCAACATCTAACAGCTATGATAGTTTTTGTACGTTTTTTTCTAATAGGAAGTATGCAGCTGCCAGAGATAATCACTATTACCATCCATTTTGAATCTTCTTTTATGGAGAATATTTATATACATCTGCGTAATACGACTATGGAAACATGAAAGTCCATAATACAGATTAAATAAAAGTCATTTAAAATAATTTTTCTTTCTTTTTCAGATCCTGTTTCAAACGTGCAAAACACACTCAAGATGTAAATCAAGCCAAGCAGTTACTTATTGGAAAAAAGAAGTTAGGAGAACGTGAGATAGAAGCGTAACTATAGATTTATACACTATTCTTTAATTTATAATTTGTTGTGAAACTTAATTAATTTTAAAAGCTTATTCTGAATAATATATTTAAGTTATAAAAAACTTACATAAACATTACTATTAGTGAAACTAGTCCTTGGGGGGGGGGGGGGGGGCACCGTAATACTTACCCATCATGGATATGCATAATGTAAAATATGAAAATAAAATTGCGTAAAATAAACATCCTTATAACTCCAAAAATGATAATCCTATTAACTAACAGTTTACTGCGTTGGATTAAGCGTCTCATTTCCAATTAAAATATATCTTTGAATTGAAATTTGAATGAAATACAGGGTCATGAAAAATTGAAGAGAGTGGAAAATATAATTACAAGTATTTCGGCAAATCATTATCTCATCGACGTCATTCTTTATGTAAAACTTATTTTTTTTATTGACTTTTAATTTCACAACTTAAAATAAACAATTCCGAAATTTTTTATATACCTTTTATCAGAACGAATATTTCGAGAGTCCGAAAAAAAAATAGTTTCGGATAATCGAGGTTCCTCAAATTCAATAGGCTTCTTCCCATTATTACATATTAAGTACACATCAAATTTCAAGTCTCAATCTCAATTTTTTCGAGAGATAAAAGACGTTGGAAGACACACACACAGACGTACACACAGACACCCGAACGGCAATTTTTTGTTGTCTTTTAAAAATATGCTTTTCAAAAACTCCAGTGTCTAAAACGTGTAAATATGTCAAAAAAAAAAAAAAATCTATTTTTAAAACCATTACAAGATTTACCTTATACTACGTATGATGGGTAAGTAATAGATTTCGTCAATTATTGTTTGACTTCAGAAGATTTATTATTGCATGTATTAAGAAATATATCAGATTTTATACATCATAATCAATTGATAATTTCATAACATATATAATACAATGTTAGTTTCTAACAAAAATAGCGACAAAAATGTTTCGAAAATTTCGTACTGTTAATTATTGTCTTTCGTGTGATCGAATCATTTTATGTGATCGAATATTAAAGTTTTATTTAATCTGAACATTTCGAAATTTACGATTTGTCGGATATAGTTTTAGATTAGTTTAGCGATATACTACGTATGCTGGTTCAAATATTAAGATTTATGACAGAATGCTATTAGCAACAGTGATGCAATGGGATAATTTAATGTTAATCTTTCTCACACATATATTTAAAATACTAATACAAATTATAAAATAAACAATTTGCTTACAATAAATAATTCTTTTTTGATTTCATTCAATGGAAAATGAATATTTTTAGAAACCACGTTTATTTAAATATTTATCTTTTTATCTTTTTTTATTTATATTTTTATATTTATTTTTTATTATAGTAACGTTTATATTTTTTACATGTTTTAAACTAAAATACTCTGATAATTGTATTTATTTAACAGAAAATAAAAAATTTTGATTAAAAAAAATACAAGTGCTCAGAAGAACGTGAAATCTTAAATTTATCTGCATTTATTTCAGTGATTTTATAGAATTTGTAGCGAACATAAACGTTTATTTCTTTTTTTCAGATTATTTGATATGGTTTTAGCCTGGTCCGATGACATATTTAAAAATATCCATACTAAAGATGGAAATCTTAATGACATCAGCGAAGCCAAAGCCTGGTTCAAGATTAAAGTTCATGCCGTTATGGGAATATGGTGGCCCGAAACGTACGGTGTAGATCACCAGTTATATTCTGACGCCGTGAGGATGAACGAAGAAATTTTGGATATGCTGGATGAAAAGTCCAAGCAAGATGTGATCAGCTGTCTCGACCTGGCTAAACGTGTTACTCTGAAACATATTGACTGTCTGCGTCGGTAAGTGATCCAGCCCTTGATGGTTTAAAAATTAACGTAAATTGATATTACGTTCGTTCATTGGTTTAAATTTTACTATGTTCTTAACTTTTTACAATTTTACGATGCGAAATTTTCACGTTTTAAAGCCTGTAAAGTAGTAAATAAATATTATGGGAGGGTTTCAACTTTTGAAATAAACTGAGTAGGGAAGGTAAAGGTAATTAAGATCAGAGGTAATTGGGATCAGGGGCACTTCAGGGGCAATCTGTAACAGATTTTTTTTAAAAAAATTGACCATGCTGATTATGAAATCTGGCTAATATTCTGCATATGCATTTTTTTTTTTTGGAGTGAAAATGTATGTTCTTGTAGTAATCGCTGTTTTCCCAGAACACAAAGAAAACCGTTGTCCGCCAAAGTGAGAATGTTTCAGCTAAAAAGCTCCTGTGTAAAAAATTGCAGGAATATTGAAATATAGCTATGATTTAAATTTAGAAAAAGGTTTTTTTAAGAGGAAATGGTTAAGCTTTCAAGAGACAAACCATAATGTTAATAATCTTCATTATATTAATTACCCCAGAGATAGCATTTTCGGAGTAAATATGATCTTAGAGTTTTTGGGTTAAGGTTAAATTGGGATCGCAAATTTTATTTTCTATTGAAATCAAATTGTGGTTTAGAATGCATTTTTTAACCTTTCAGTTTTCAGATCCTGTGAGATACCCCTAGTTTGGTTTACATTACTGCATAGTTTGTGTTAGCAAAACATTTATTTTACAATATTATTTTGTAACTTTACATCCAAATTTTACATGTTTTAGGCCTAATTAGGCCTCAACACTTTCAATGTAAATGAAACTTTCTTCCTTCACAACAATAGAGCTTTAACTACTCCTCCACCCCCTCCGTTGTTTGCATTTCATGTTATTTTAAAGAAAAGAATTGATTTTTTTTTTTTTTTACTTTAAAAATTAGTTTTTAAGTAATGCAACAAGATTATTAATTTCCAATAAAAATTTTTGATATTGCTTTGTAGGCAGAGTCCAGAGTATATAGACATTGAATATCCCTTAAAAAACTTTTTTTTTTTTTTTTTTGCAGCGTACTTATCTTTCCAATACTGTATCTACGAGAAAAGTTGTAATTGTAAAACCAAAAATGTTTTGGTATAAAGCCCACAACGAAATCTTTTAATCCCATTTACTCATGACTGTGTACCTTGTAAGAGGCATGAGAGGAAATACCACTGATCCCTATTACCCCATTTCATGAGGTAATTTGGATCAAAGAGGTAGATTTTGAAAAACACACTTGTACCACGTAACATAGTACACTGAAAATAATTCTTTCCACATTTCAAGAGACAGCTACCTACTTAGTAAAATTATACATAACATTAGTATTTAGTCCATATCCTTCTCTAGCTATTAATTACAAAGTTTTAATTTTGCAAAGTTCAAATTCTAAAAAAGTTATCCTAATTACCTCCCTATTAAGATTATCAATAATTAATGAAATATTTATCTCTATAACTAATCAAAAAAATCTTGAAAACTAATTATTAACGTTATTGTCATAAAATCAATATTTCAGATATTTTAGATAGAAGATTTAAGATACTGAAAACTAGAGGGAATCTATCAATTTAACCAGACAATTTAGGTATTAGTTTTTTTTGTACTTTTAAAGTACAGTGGCCTTGGCTCTTTTTTAAAAAGTTTGGCGAAATTCGGGCTTAAAAAATGAGATTTAGTGCCAAATGATAAAAACAGCTAAGAAAATGAAACCTGATTGTTTATATCCGTATTTTTATATATACAAACATTTTATTTATACATGTATCATAGTTGTTTTTTACACACATTTTACTTTTGTTTGCATATAAAACTAAATATGGACAATATGGAATACTTCAACATCAGGCGCACACGGTGTTCTAGCACAGCGGAAACCTTGTTCAGCATAAAGTTGAGCAATTCTATTTATTGATGTGTTAGTCAATTTTCCTCTATGCTGAATTTTTGACGAGTGAAGACGTTATGTTTTGCAAGAAGGTGTGTCGGGTCATATGGAATATCAGTTGGACAACTGTTTCAAGACGAGTCTAAAAAATAAAACAATTTTCCAAAGAATCTGATGATTTATAGACGATGTACTAAGTTTTACTCATTAAATACTTTCGGTTACTCTTTTAAATCGTGTTTTTTCTTGCAATTTTAATATTTCTTACGACGCTATTCCCTATAACCCGACTGGTTGCCATTACCCTAAAAAGGTAACTTTTATTAAAAAGCTAAATATTGATATGTATGCTGAATCAAGTGATTTTGGTTTTCATAGGCGAGAGGCGCTTATTCCAGCGTCATAATAGTGATCGCGACATCACTTAGTTTCATACAGGGCGAAACCGCCAATTATTGACAACTAAGGGGCAACTGACATTTCAGCAAAATCTAACTCCAATAAGCCTTTTCTTGTAAATTTCTCCAAAATAATGTCATCTAGTGACAATTTACTCGTCTTAATTGTTATAACTTATATGTCAGTTATGGTTCTTCAAAATAGAGAAGGTGTCAGTCAATGGAGTTTTTCACCCTGTTTTTGAAAAAAATTAAATTTTGGTAATAAAAAGTATAATTTTTCACATCTTTATCAATAATTATTTTTTAATGTATCTCTACTACACTTTGAAAAACAAAGATAAATATAAAACAGATTTAAAACTTTCTAAAAGTGATTTGAACAAGAAAGAATTCTTAAGGCTACTAGTCACTCGGCTTCCGAATTCCCCTCGCTTATGCTAAGTCTATGGGTGTAGAATGCATGCGAATATTTAATTTATCTCCTCAGGAAATTAATGTTTTAAACTTCTTTTTGCTGTGTACTCTTCTTTAAAAATGCCTCTCTACTACTTAGTTGCCAAACTGTTTCTAACATCCATGCTTAATTTAATATTTTATGCGTTAAAAGCTGATGAAATGTAAAATTAAACATATATTTTTTAATTATTATGACAGCTAAGAAAAAACGTGACGTCCATTAAGAAGAGAACACAGAAAAAAAGTAGTTAAAAATATTAATTTCCCGTGGAGATATTTTAAATATACGAATCCATCCAATGCCCATAGACGTAACATTAGTGAGGGGAATTCAAAATCTGAGTGACTAGCAGCCTTGAGGTGTCAGTTACTGGGCGTTTCATCCTGCTTTTAGATTCTTACTCTACAAGGTTGCAGCATTCAGTGTTTATTTTATTTTATTTTTATTTTTAATTCTTTTCATGATAGTGAAAAGGTAGTTACAGTAGTAATAGTGATCACGGTATTACCGAATTTCATGTATATTTGTCATCCGCTTGTTGGGAAGTTACTATACATCCAGTGATTTTTTCATTGTTGTTCAAGGATGAGAAAGGTTCATACATATATACACTTATAATGATCACGTCATTACTTATTGCAATTTATTTATTTATTTATTTATAGCTTCATATAGACAGGGCAACTGACCTATTCCATGTCCGGGCAGCAAGCTAGATTTTTTTTTTTTTTTTTTTTTTTTTTTTTTGCCACGGGGTGGAAGTTGATCCTTGCCCGTCTACTCTACGCACTTTTGTGTATTTTGTACATTGTTTTTTTACAGTTATTTCATCTATATTTTTCTTATTAAACTTTTCAGTACTTTTATGTTAGTCGGGCACAAGTGATAAATCGCCAAATATTGTTACCATCACGATCATTGACATTGAATTTATTTCAGTTAAAATATAGATCTTCAACCCATTTCATTATAAATACGCACCTTTCTCTTAAAATTCACACATTTAAAATGAACTTCTTTCACCCATTGCATTTAAAATAAATGAAAATAATAAAAAGAAGAAATAATTCCATTAACATTTTACTTCGACCTGAAGATATCGTTTCTCATTAACTCACGCGTATTATTATTAAAAAAAAGATCGTATTGTCGAGAATAAAAAAGAATTGTTGTACCCAAGATTTGCACCCGGCTAAATTAAAAGTATCAAAAGTACCCGTGAAAATAAAAAAGGGTTGAATCGAAGGGGGAAATGATGTTTGGTACCAGACTTTCAGTGATATCAGTTAGCACTTAATTTATATTTTTGTAAATTAAATATATATATATTCCGTATACTTTCTGTTGACCTGTAAAAATACGATAAATGCATTTTGAAATCGGGGAAAGAACAGATAGAAAGAGGTTCACGCAGGACAGGATTACCATCTGGGGAATTTACAGATGGAAATTTTGCTGCTAAGCCAGCAACGAATGGAAAATCCGCAAAGTTTCTTTTTTGTAAATAAGCAGTTATTTAAACTTTGGAGCCCATGTTCTTAAAATTGCCTGGATACTGGGTTCTAACATTTATGTATATATATATTATCTTACAGAAAGTAAGCTATGATCTTGCACAATTTGCAGGTAAATGTCATTTCCCGATTCGTATCTTCTCCTTCAAAGTTTTAATAACTAATTTTTCACTTTAGTATTTTCTTTTATTTCTAAAGGCGCAGGAAGAAATCCATCTTCAATTGTTGTTCATAGAAGAATGTGCCGTATTGTGGGCCTTTCATTTACCGGACTTGACAAACTTCCCGATTGTGACTTTTCCTTTTCCCTATTGTGACATTGATTCTCCACCGACTTGTGACAGCTAAATAACATCAGTATCATAGTAACCTCTCATCACCATTCACAGCAGCCTCTTCCTCCGCTTAACATCACATTAGCAGCATCAAGAACCACCGAGCTACTCTCCACTAACATCGGAGTCGTAATGGCGGTGGTATACAAGGAGATGTGTGGCCCGCCTCCTCCTCGGTATCTCCGGTAACGTATAAGCAAGCAAGCATATACGGCTAAGCGGTCACAGATGAATATTTACAGAAGACGCTTCCATGATTATCATTAGGAAGAATGTGATTCGAGTGTGTAAATTCATTACCTTTTGATATATCGCAAATAGTAACCTAAGTACGCTTCAATATGGGGCTTTATCTAATTTTGTATACGATATTCATTAGCACAAAATTAACTTTGTTTGAATGAAAATAATGAATTTCTGGTATTTTTAAATAAAGATATGTTGTTAACAAAAATATTGTATAAACACTTGAATTAATAAAAATTGTTTAAATAATTATCAAAGTTTCTTCTTTTTGATTAAGTGTCTTCCTGCATCCGTCCATCAATATTACCGTTTATGTTAACCTATATTGGTAATAAAGGTTTTAATAATATTTATTGATATAGTTTTAAATTGTGCGTAATCTGCTTCCTTTCGTGCGATATAATTTCAATAAAGGTTAAATTTCAATTAATTCATATTAGAGATGAGTTCGGGCTCAGTTTTCGGAGCCCGAGCCTGACGATTAAAATTCTCGTGTATAAGTTTTGAATCAATAAGTTTGACTAAAATTTCAACAGAGTAGCGAGCTGATGCAGTTTCATTGAAAGGGAACCGAAGTGACAGGGACAGTAAGTAGTGACAAAATTAAGAAATGTACTTCTGTGCTCATTGTAAGTTAATTTTAGTAAGACTGTAATATGACATTTTGAACTCAGCAAAAGTATTTTACATCATGACAAAATCATAAATAAATAAAAATAATAATAAGGAAAATTTAAGTACCGGACGGGTAATAAACATTATTTGGAGGTATGCACGAGAGATAAGTTCGGGTTCACGTTTTGGAGCTCGGGACCGCCCGAGCCCGACGATTTTATATCCGAGGCCACCCGAGACCGAACATTTCGTGTCATCAGAGCCCGATACCGAAAGTATACCGAAAAAAAAAAAGTTACAAAAAATTGCATAATGTTTAAAAGTTCTTCTAAATGTATAATATCTCATTTTTAATAACGTTTTACATGAAAATAACTGTTAATGCCTAGCACATAATTATTTTTATGGAATTTACCTTCAATCTTATCAAAAAATAAGTTTAGCATCAAATAAAAATATTCTTCCCTAAAATGTACTCACATTTTTCTCCCGCAACAAGTAAATCTGATGGACAGATTAACGAACAGCGGTTTATGAATAAATGAATGAAATTTTGAGAAATTACTATTTATAGGACGAAGAATCGAACACTGTTTTTCTATTTCCTAAAAAGGGTGTAAATTAGCTTAAATTAAAAATTTGACACCGTTACTTGAAAGATCCGATGCTTTTTTAGGAAAAAGGGAAACACTTCTCAATTGATTTCTATCAGGAATAAAATACATACAAATTTTACCTATTTGAGGCATTCTCACAATCTTTTGACTTTTAAGTCTCTGAATATTAATTTTTATTTTGGTGCATATTCTTGGTTCTTTTCTTATTTTAGTTCCAGAGCCAGGTGCCAGTTTTGTCAGTTATTTCCTCTCGGCCGATAATTTGTAAAATGCTTCAGAGAGTTGTATCATGAAGCTCTGTGAACTTCAGCTGCGGTTTCGTGTGTGGGTTGAGCCGCGGTAGCCTGCCACGCACATAAAAAAAAAAAAAAAAAAAAATTAATAATTTCCTTCCGGTTGAAAATTTGTCAAATTATAGCTAACCTAATATCTTGAAGAAAAAAAAAAGTCAGCTGATTATAAAGTGGTTATTAATACGTCAGCTGGTCACACGAAAATATATACAGGGTGCAAAGGAAAGTCCCTTTAACCTGAAAATACTTGCGAATGGAGAGAGCTACAGCTATGGAAGTGAGGTAACGGTATAGTAAAGTGACTACGCTCGATCTAATACAAACGAAAGCAAACCCCCCAAGTGGAGAGATTTGGAATATAGCTATTGAAAATCGTAAACGAAAAGAGATAGAGATAAATTTCCAATTAGAAAGTTTTAGAGCATCAATTAATTAGTACGAAACGACATTTGGTTCACAGGGATAAGATAAATCGTCGCCTGTATACCCAAAAATGTCCGAAATCGATCAGCGACGATTCTGCTTTGCATATTCACACTCCGTAAATGTAGCAGTGCACAATTTCAGATTGCGACGTTGTGCTGTGCTGTAACGTCTGTAAAAATTTAATTTCCGATTCATTTAAAATTTTAGATTAACCCTTTCGGGGGAAGAAGAATTCTGTTCGTAAACTGATGAAATAATTTCCTGACACCAGAATATTCAAACGAATTTCTTAGAAAATAAATATCTGCTAATTTTCACTTTCATTACAAAAGCAAAATTTTATTAAAATATTCTTGCAGCCATTTGTCAGTTTTGGAATTAAAACTAGGTGGCTAGACCGTCTAGACACCGCCCATTAAAGCGTTAAATCTATGTCGTCGTATAGAAGAGGCTAGCAATAGACGTTCCATGCCGAGAAATGTCGCATGTAGAATTACTCTCACGAATACAAACTTGTATCGTGAGCAATGGCGAACTTTTCGAACATACTGAATATTAACTTTTTATCACTGTGAAACAGTTTTTCTTTTTTGTTTTTTTGTGTGATGTTATCAAAATGTATTGAGATAAGCACGTATTTATACCATAAATTATGCGTATTTCTTCGTACTTCTGGCTATTCCATTCAAACGTTTACACAAAATAGAGTGCATCGATTTCGCACATTTTTGGGTATACAGGCGAATATTTATCTTATCCATGTAAACCAAATGTCGTTTCGTACTAATTAATTGGTGTTCTAAAACTTTCTACCTGGAAATTTTGCTCTATCTCTTTTCGTTTTCGATTTGCAATGGCTATCTTCCAAATTTCGCCACTAGGGGCGCTGCCGTTGTTTGCATAAAATCAGGCGTAGTCACTTTACTATACCGTTACCCCACTTCCACAGCTGTAGCTCTCTCCGTTCGCAAGTATTTTCAGGTTAAAAGAACTTTCCTTTGAACCCTGTATATTTTTTTCACGTTCGTGTGACCAACTGACGTATTAACCACCACTTTATAATCAGCTGACTTTTTTTTTTCCTTCAAGATATTGGATTAGCTATAATTTGACAAATTTTCAACCGGGAGGAAATGACTGATTTTTTTTTTTTTTTTTTTTTTTTTTTTTTACGTGAGTGGGAGGCTACCGCTGCTCAACTCACCCACGGAGCGCAGCTGAAGTTCACAGAGCTTCATGATACAACTTTCTCAAGCATTTTACAAATTATCGGCCGAGAGGAACTTGGTCATCAAAATCTGTTGCTGGCTCGCGAACTATTTCTTACGCTGGAAAATATCCCATTGCATGACTGCATAACAATATTAACAAGATAAATATGTTTTGGACGATATTGAGGGTCTAAATATACCATAAAATTCCTATACCGTACCGTGTACCTGACGCTGATTTTTAAGTTTGAAGCTGTCTGAAAAAAAAAATTTCAATAAAACTAATTCGATGTACTTTTTTTCCGAAATTGGGACTACGGTTTTATATAAACATGTAGCAGAAAATTAACCTGTATTTTCTAGGTTGTTATTTTTTTTTAACTCTGTCTTTGGGTTTTAGATTCTTTACTATCCCTCTTTCTAAAGTTATACAAAAAATTACTTCAGATGCAGCCACAGAATTTTTTTTCAACTTTTTCCTCATGCAGAAGTATGCTAAATAAAGAATGGCTGGAATTCTTTGACAGGAAATTTAATGCAGAATTTAAATCAGCATTTAAATATCAATTTCAAGCATCGTGGCATTATTGGTGTGTTACCGTCCCCAAGTTTATTGCTGCACTTTTCGAGGTAAATTAAATCCAGTGTAAATAACTGCTTCTAAAAATCAATGAACATTCTGGCTATCACTTATTCTTAACAGGATTTGTCTAAAAATAGGTGGTAATTTTCCTTACCATCGCTTTTTTTCCCTTACCATCCCTTTTTTCCTATACCTTCCCCCTTTTTTACCTTACCGTCCCTTCGTTGACGTTCCTTTAAGACAATGCTCTACGAAAATATTGTACTAAAAATACAGGGTCAATCCATTTCAAGTGGTCCAGAAAATCATGTATTCGTTGCTTGACAATTTCTAAAAAATCTGAAATTTTTTGTACAACAACCCTAACATGATGGAAGTTCAAAATGACTATTATTTTAATTTTATTAATTTTGTTTGTGCATGGCGGCCATCTTTGTTTCACCGTCTGCAGCAATTTTCTCACAAGAAGGGTTTACAGAATTGTAGATAATTCATCGTTTATTTATCCAGTTCAACTACGAATTAAAGCAATTTGTACAGAATACTTTGGGCTAAAAATTTGGTAATGGAGTAGTTTCCGAAACTAACTGCTTATTGGTAAAATTTAAGCATATATTTTCAGTTTTTTTTCCAAAATTTGTCCGTTTACAAGAGGAAATTTTTCTAGCAAGGAATACTGTCAACATGACATTTTTTTTTTTTTTTTTTTTTTTTACAAATAGGCCGAAAGTACTTGTACTCACACGCCGAGTTCCAGATCAGGGACTTGCTTTCTCTTCGCTAAAAAAAAAATCACAAATTTTTCAAAAATGACAAAAATCGCACTTTTCAGGCTTTGATATCTCTGGTGGGGCACGAGATAAAAATCTGAAATTTTATTTTATAAGAGTATTGTATGGTAGTGTTATGCACAAGAAATTTCAGGATGGAGATTTGACTACAAGCTGAGATATGGCAAGGGCAACATGTCAAAACAATAGGGTAACTCCGGGAGAGTCGCCGCATACGGGATAGATGCCGCACCCCTTGTATTTCATGTAATTATCGATAGATGGTCGTCAAACGCACAGTAGGTGCGCAATGAGATTATTTTAACCAGTGTATAACGTGAATCACATTTCGATATTTACTTGTAGAAGTAGAATCCTTAATTTGACGTAAGTGCATGATTTCACTGTCCAAACTTTTAAACACGTTATGTTTAAATACTTTTCATACACCAATTACTAAATGCATGCATGATTTCGAAGTCAAAACTCAGTGTAGCGTTTGTATAGAGTAGTGTGTGTATGGTTACGCCATTCCGCTTAGCGACGGCAGGTAATTGTGATGGCCGACGTCTACACCACGCAAAATGGGATACATGCCGCATTGCTATTCCAGTATACATGCCGCAGTTTCTTTTGTACGGGATGCTTAAGTGTTATTAACCTTTCCTTTTCTTTTTACACAAACTAATCATGTTAGGCATGTTATCAAATTTGCCAAAACCAAAGGAGAAAAAGGGGAAAATAAAAAGTAAGAAGGACAAGAAAGATTCAAGTCAAGATGATAATAATGAAAAATTGGATCACGCGTAACGCAGACGTTCTTTGCAAACTACTCTAAAAAAGAGAAAGTTCGTTGGCTTCGTTGCATCATGTGTTTATATGTAGTTACATAAAGACTGTACTTTTTCGACACTTTTTCTGTAGATTGTAGTCGAAAAAACAGGTATCTTAACCCATTCGGGACCATAAGTGCACATAAGCACCTTCATAAAGAGCTTACAATATTTGTTACTGGCACCAGTAAAAAAGAAAAGTAATATGTGCTTTGTTTAATTAGAGCATTTTCATGAATATTTCACAAAGGTAATTTCTTTTAAAAAATGGTACCAACCGAATAAAATTTGTGTAAAAGCCACCGGTCCCGAAAGGGTTAACTAATAAATTATGTAAACACAATTTTATTTTTATTTTCCCTTTCTAATACATTGATGTTACGTTGTTATTGAAATAAAAAATTAAAATTAAATGTAAAAAAAATAAATCGATAATTTTAATAGTGAAAATAGGCAACAATTATTAATTTGAATCTACTAATACCTTTCATTGTACTAATTTAGTTTAATATTTATTACATCGTTAATTATAGTCCAGATTGGAATAATTTTTTTTTTATAATTTTATTTATAATTTCATTCTGTTCTTATTACAAGCGCGGCATAACTACCGCACAAGTGCGGCGTCTCAGCCTGAATGTACGGGTGACGCGCCGCAGTGTAACGTTTTAGAAAAAAATTGTTAAAAAATATTAATAATTTGTTTTGAATTTTTTTGTCGCAGTACACGCGTAGCATGGAGGGAGAAACGGGTTATTAGCGGGTGCCAGAAATTTCTATCACTTTTGAATTTTTATCTTGTGCATCTCTCCAAACTCATGTATGCGCAAATTGTAAATAGTAGGTGTGTTGTAATGTGTTTCTAATTGTGATGTTCAATATAGTGTGTTTAATGTACTGTGAAATCCCTGTAAATCCATGAAAAATGTAAATAATTATGCAATCACATTCAAATGATCCTCATGTAATCACTACACACAGTCATGTAAATAGTAGGTGTTTGATATTGTGTTGTAATGTGTTTCTAATTGTCATGTTAAATATTGTGTGTTAAATGTACTGTGACGTATATATATCCAAGAAAATTGTAAACAATTATGCAATCAATTTTAGGTGAAATGATCCTCATGTAATCACTACATACAGTCATATATCTCGATGTGAAATCTTCGGTTCGCCCAGAAAAATTGGGTAACCAATTGTGATTGTAATTGTAAATCTCACAGTAACCGAAATAAATCTCAGCAGCTTGATCAGGGACCCGACGCTGCCTCTCAGACTCTGGTTGGGAGTCGGGAAGAGTGGATGTGGTCTACCCTCGGGATTGCACTAACACTCTAAAGCGAAAGCTGAGTTCTCGAGGTGGTCATCGCTGTTGTGTATTAAACATTAAATAGCACAGGATGATTTTTTTTTTATGTCCACCATGGGACTTTATACACAAATTCAAAAAAATGTGCGGCATAAATCCCGGAATTACCCTACTGTCAAACTATTGTTTTGTTGTCGTCACAGCTAAGTATTTATCTCAGAGTGTCATTTAAATTTATGTTTTTGATTATGTTTAAATAATAGTAACAGAAAATAAAGCCCTTTGCAAAGCTTAGCAATTAATTTAAAAAATAATTATGCCTAAGACCATACATTTTGTATGGTTTCAGTAATTTTTGTTGTAAGTAATTTTAGTAACTAAAAGAAACCTCAGCACTTTTACATAAAGAAAAAAAATATTTTTATACAAGACCTGTGACAAAAACAACATAGGGAAAAAGAAAAGCTGTTAATGTTGTCATACTTGTTGAGACATGATCAAACGTGTCAAAACACATTCTTGCTTGTTGGTTCAAAAACCACAATTTTGATCTTTCTCAAAATTTTATTTGTAGGAACCAAGTCTTGTCATCTCTTGATAACTTGATTGAAGATCTTGGCCCTGCTGGCTCATAGAAACATACTTTGAAATCACTATGTGCAAGTCTCAATTCATTAATAATTCCTAGCTTACTTCTTATGCAAAAATGTGATTTTTCTGCAGTATAAATTTTGAAAAGGCTTTGGGTATCTTTACTTTCTGAAAATTACTTGAAGCTGATGCATGGTAACATCGCATAATGTTTCATTTACAGGAACATTCTTATGGTAGGAACAAGTTTCGGGGACTGGCAAGCAGTATTAAAATTGTGGTTTTTAAACCAACAAGCAGGAATGTGTTTTGACACGTTTGATCATGTCTCAACAAGAATGCCAACATTAACAGCTTTTCTCTTTCCCTATTCTGTTTTTGTCTCAGGTCTTGTATATATATATATATATATATATATATATATATATTTTAAATATATAATAGTTGCAAAATTCTGCCGACTCATTTAAATTTTATGAAAATCGGATGTATAGTTTAATTACAGGGACAGTCAAAAGTTTTCCGTTACATTACGGCCAATAGGGAAAAATATTGCAATTGCATTTTAATGATGTTACAGACTTTCGAAAAGAATGAAATGGATATGCACTTATGAAGTGAACTAAAATATACATTCAGTACAATATGCGATGCAAATCGTATTTATAAAACTAGTTATATTACGAATGCACCTCATTTGCCACGTTTGACGAGCGATTTCCAACTTGTTTCTTTCAATAAACGGCTTTAAAGATACGGAGAGGAGAAAGGTTTGGTAACGAATGAAATCATTTTGGAGAAATGTGGTTTGTGTGGTTGCAAGATTTATTAATTTTGTTTAGATTGGCTTTTAATCAGAATTTATAAATTAGTATACTGCTAATAGTGTTAAGTTTGGTTATAAAATTGCGATTTCTGTTATACGGTTGAGTTGGAAACCTAAAATTTGTCATGGTGGTTCCTTTTAACCCTTTATCTATTGACGATACTTATAAGTACCACTAAAATAACTTGTTATAAAATTCATTTAATACATAGATTAGTTGTAATACAGTTTATAATGAGTTTTGACACATTACTTTATCTTGTTCCAAGAGCATTATGGGTTACACAAAACACAAATATTTTTTAAAGGATGATTTCTTTTGCTTATGCATCTTTTCAGCTTTCTTGACATTGGGGGAGTGGGGGGGGGGGGGGTTCAATTCGAAAATATTCCTATATTTCTATTGTAAGAACATTATATTTGTACATTTCCAAATTCTGCAAAATACTAAGAAAAATATTTTAAATAAAAGATTTGAGTGGTGTTATAAATATTGCACAAAATCCCTATAAATTCAAATTTAATGAATCCTTCTAAATCCTTCAATCCTTCTAAAATCCTTCTAAAATTTATTAAATGATTATGTAAATCTTCTAATGTAGTTTAAACAATTCGCGAGAAATGCTTTAGAAGATAAAATTTTCACGAATTCATAATCCAGCACATAATCTGTTAAGATGCAAATGCTCGTTAAGAACTAATTCTCAAAAAATCGAAATTTAAAAGGATGAAATGAGGGGAAAACTTTCTAAAAATTTTCGAAATTACGATTTATTTGGAATTGTTGGGGCTGCAAACTCGACTTTTAACTCGATAGTTACTTCTCAGACGTAAATCCTTCAACATAATAGCTTCTAAAAAATTGAAAATTTAAAAATGCGCAAGAGCAGAAAACGTTGTAATATTGCGAATTGCGATTTCTGTTATAGGGTAGAATCTGAAAACTTAAAGTTTGTCATGGTGAATATTTTTAAAATGTAAATGTTAAGAACGGTTGTAAAATATTCGAAATTCAAAATGGTGAAATGAAGAATAAATGTTCTTAAAACGCCTAAATTACAATTTATTTGGAATTTTAAACACTAGAAACTTGAAACTGGACGTGACTGTTACTTTAAAAACGTAACTCTCCAACAGTTTCTGCAAATTCAAAATTTTAAGAGGTGAAATGAGTGAGAAAAATTCTAAAATCCTGTTTATTATAAAAATACTAAACCGATTTAAAATGTTCTCTCGGGATAATAATAATGAGAATCTCTGATTTAAAATAGACTATATTTCACATTTATATAAACTTTCCTCAAAATACGAGGGTGCAAGTGTGAAAGATGTTCTAAAATTCCAATCTCATTGAATCTGTTGAGAATAAAAACATGAAATTTGATATGGTGGTTACTTTAAGACGAAATGTTCGCTAAGAACAGTTATTAAAATAATTAGGATTTAAATCTATTAAATGACCGAGAAGCGCTCTATAATCATGATTTTATTGTAAAACTATCAGGAACTACAAATTTTAAACTTCACACACTGGTTTTATTAAAATATGACTTCCCAAATAAAACTTTTTAAAAAATCGAATTTCAGACGGGTGATATGGGATGAAAACGTTCTATAATTAGACTTCACTACAATTTCTCAAACACTCAGCCTAGAAACTTTAAATCTGGGATAGAGATCACTAATATAATGTAAATGCTCGCGAACAATGATTTTTTTTTTTTTAATTTAATAAAACAAAAAATTGTAAAAGTAGAAAAAACAATTATTTGCCATGCCAGTGTTAAATATAATATTTCTGAACAATGGTATTAAAAGCAACTACCAGTAACTGCTATAAAAAAAAAACTTGATTGCCAACTAGATAAGGGAGTACTTGATATTTAACTTTCAATGTACAAAAATGACGATTAAAAGCACTAAAACAATGTTTTTTAAATTAACTTAACGGTATTTTGATTTTTATTGTGACTAAATGTATATTAACACTGTAAAAGGGAAACTTTTGTTTTGTAGTAAATAGAATCTGAAACAATTAAAATAGTTTTTTTTTTTTTTTAATTTTAGAGTACGATAGCTGATAAACAGAGTTCCCCAGTAAGCTACCTTGTCAGCTTTTTTTTTTTTTTTTTTTTTTTTTAAGGGTATTTGCAAATATGTAGGAATGAATGATTTGTCGCAAATAAAAGTCTCAAGTTTGTTTAATGCAGTACAAAAAGGAATTTTTCACAAAATGTGAATTAATTAGTAATGTTTAAATTATTTGCAGCAGTATACATTCCATCTAATGTTAGTCTAGACTAGTTCCATGGGTTTTTGTCGTGTAAGTCACATATCTCATAACTGCTTATGCTTGTTTGTCGACCTAAGGGCAGACAAATTAAATTAGAACGAAAAGGTAATAATCTAAACTGTTTACTCATATCAAAAATTGAGCTTAATCGTGCTTTATAATATTACTTTTTCTATATTAAAACTGAAAAATTGTAAAAAAAATTACAGAGTTTTTGCGACATTAAATATTAAATAAATTACAGCTGATATGTGCAAACTTTATGCACATAAATCCGATAGAATAAAGTCCATATTTTGTTTGGAAGAGCCCGTAAGCGAGCAGTATATTTTATTTCGCTTCAAGTAACAGATTAAAGAACTATATTCAAATTGATTGATTCATTCCCAACTCAGAAGCACCAACTTTGCGCTAGTCTATGGACCATATAATTATATTTATATCAAAACCAATAGCAGGGTACAACGTCCTAACTATTGAGCTGTAGCAGGCAAAAAATAAATAACGCTAGGATAAACTTTTAAGAATCGTCTTTTGGCCCCCTAGAATCGGTAAATCACCCACCGTGCGTCTGTTGCAGAAAAACATAGATGGCATTTTTTTTTATTACAAAAAGATCATCTATAAGGTTAAACACGCATTTAGAAATATGACAGAAAATATCCTATTTTAGAAAATAAAAGTGATAAAATCGATTATAATTTATAAAACTAAACTACATATAAACTGAAAAAAAAAGTCACAGATTTAAAATACCTAAACAAAAGATTGTGAAGGATTTATGATACTTTGTTCGTCTGATAATAATAGTTAATTTTTTCTGATGTATTGAAAAAAGTTCAAAAATGAAAATGATTGATATTTGCATATTAAAAGGAGAAAGAATTTGTTATTAAATATATTTATTCGTTAGTTTTAAAAATATGCAGATTCAGCTATATGTAAAATTTGTGTAGGTTTCACAAAAATTGCTTACTTTCCAAAAATTTAAATAACGTTTCCAGTTACTTTTAATTGTTAAAAATAAAAATTTTACTGTAATACATAGTCAAAGGTAAAATGATTTTTCAAAATAAAATTTATTTGCTGTTTTAGGATAAAACGATGGAAGCACTGTGATGAAACTCGTGTTTTCACATTCTAAATATACGTATTTCATGAATACAGGGAATTGCTTTACATTTTTTGTTTTATTTTGTCATAAATGATTTGATATTTCTTTCATAGTTTGCTATAGTTCTGTTTTATTTTGATAGCTGTTTTAACTGTTTGTGCTTTCCAGAGTAAGCGTTTGAATATTTTATGAATTGTGACAATTTTATAGTTAATACTTCAAGTCAAAATGTTTTGAGAAAAAGAATATTTTTCGATAAAAGTAAGTAAGGGAAATAAAATACTTTGATATAGTTTAGATCAGTGTACCAGTATGACTTCAAAAATCCGGCAACTTCAAAAATATGGTATCAAAACCATCTTTTCCCTTCCTTTTTCTTCTACACTTTTAAGTTATGGAAGAAGAAAAAATTGTTTATGAATTAAAAATTTCAAGATCGATATTTAAAATGCAAAAAATGGTTATTTGACTTTTTTCTAACGTCAAAGACTTTGGCTAATGCATGGCACAATATAGGCCCGGAACGAATTTTCGACAACGGCGACATCGATGATGAAAAAAAATTTTCAGGCATTTCCCGTGAAAAGGCCGCTATTTATGAGCTGATTGAACACGCAAAATCGGAAAATGCATTAAGTGTCGAAAAAAAGAATACAGATGATTGGGTATGCATTGACGAAAATGCACCAACAACGAACAATTTAACGGACAACGAAATCGCTGACGCTGTGGTAAATAGAAGCTCCAATAACGGTAGTAGCAGTTCAGAAGACGAGGATGACCAATGGGCAGAAGAAAAGGTGTCACTAGAAAAATGCTTAAATTTGACATCTTCTTTAGGGAAACAAGAGTGTATTTCCGAAATAGACATTCTTCATTTGTGTAAAATACAAGGAAAACTTTTTAATGAACGGCCAAGAAAATTGAAGGAAACAAAATTGACATCGATGTTTCCGAAAGTACACGAGAATAAATAATTTCACTCATTATTAGACTTTTTTTTCTGGTAACATAGAAAAATTCAATCAATTGTGTCGCCTAATTGCAAAACCGGCCATCTCCAAAAAATAAAATTTTGAGAAAAAGCTGATTTTTTACCACACTTAGTCAAATAAAGTTTGGAACCAAAACTCTTCAGTTTTATAGTCATTAGGGCAGTATATTTGAAAACACGAAATAAGGTGGCAGGGGCACATGAAGGGAAGGGGTTATTTAGGTCTTTGTTTTGGATTTGGCCGCCTTTGCAACTTACTTTGGAGTTGGCCGGTTTTGCAACAAACCAGAAATTAATTTTTGCTAAATTTAATCTGACATTGGGTTTTTAGGGGTTGCAAATACACAAAAATGTTTTGTTCAACTTAATATTATTTAACAAAAAGAACTTTAGGAAAGTTGTTAACGTAAAACGACTTTTACACACTTACTGATTGTTAAAACTGACTAACAGTTAAAACTAACTGACTAGCTGTTAAAACTGATTTAAATTTCACTAAACAAATGATTTAAATGACATGATATTATTTTAAATAAAATTATTAAATTTTAAAACTTAAACAAAAATCATACTATGAACATGTGCATACAATTTCAAGCTTTAGTGGTCTCATCGTTTTCGATAGTCTCACAAATTTCGTCATGATGGTCCATCCATGCGTCTTTTTCTTCATCATCTTTGCTTTCTGCTTTTTAAGCAGCTGATGCCAATATATTTTTGTAAAAAAAAATAACCGCTGGCCAGCATCCCAATTTGGCCCGAAATGTTTCGTCAGTAAGTTTTGGGAATCCCGAAGTTTTAGAGGCTTAACCACGTCCTCGAGCTTGCTGTTCATAATACTTCTCTTACTCTTGACAACAGACTTTCTGACTTCTACTTCAGATTTGTAGAAGAGCTTCCCCTGCACAAACAGCTTATTTTTACATTTTGCTGTGATTTTTTTTTTTTTTTTTTTTTTTTTTTTTTTTCGTAGGAGCAAATTTGAAATGCCACAGTGCAGGTGGTTTGGGGAAGAAATTGCTGGTCTTCTTCCAATCATGGTCGGTCTCTTCCCGACTTGAAAACTGTTCCATATACAGATAAAATTTCTTCATACTTTGCGGGCTGAATGAGGGACTTGATTTTCTTCAATCTACTTTCAATTTGAGCTGAAACACGGTCTGGAGGGATAAAAGAATACTGAATCAACGTACGCAAGTTATTAGATTAATAAAATATTATGGTATCATGATAATTAATTAATCAAAATATGCTAACTATGATGTTATTATGATATCAATTAATTATGTATTATATTATCCCCAGGGTGGATTACCCATAAGGCAACTTAGGCTATGGTCAAGGGGCGTACGTTAGGTAGGGTTCGCAAAATTACGAACTTTAAAGTTTTTAAATTTAATGAAATAAGAAAAATTTAAAATTTTAACGAAAAGTATTAAATAAAAAATGAATTTGTAATAATTACATTTAAAATAATTTTTCTACGTCTCGATACACTAACACAAAATTCTCTCAGATTTTAAGTGTAACAAAAGCCCATTCATTTCCAATCTACAATCCTCAAAATACTAAAATTTATAAAGCAAAATTTAAATGTATTATTATTTAATTAAATACATTAAAAAATTCTTAAATTTATCAAAGAAAATTCACTTACTGTTTTATGAAGGGAGGTGGGGAGGCTGCAGAAAAGTATTTTGGCCTAGGGCGTCAAAAAATGGTAAATCACCCCTGGTTATCAAAAGGTGTACATTGCCTTTGAATTTGGGGTTTTCTCCTTTACCACGTCGTAGATTCACTTTGCCGCTTCCTTGGTTGATTAGTAGACACTTCTTCCAGGAACACTTCCATTGTCGGAGAAAACACGAAGCTAAATTATTAGAAAATTTGTATGCACCAAGCGAGAGCAATCACAGGCGAGAGGAAACGCGATAACGTTAATCTAATCAAAAGTGAGAAGTTATTGTGGGGTCGAGCAGAAGCTTTAGCTAGCGGATATGGAGATGGCCGGTTTTGAAACTCACCGGCTGAAGGATTTGGCCGCTTTTGCTCCACATCGTGATTTTCAAACGCATATAACGCAGGGATTTACAGGTTTTTGCAAGGTTTGTGGTTTCCAGATGACAGAAACCTTTACTTAGAACTTAAAAAACTGAAAAAACACATTTTCAATTTTTGAGGAGTTGGCCGGTTTTGCAACTAGACGACACAATTAAAGTATTTTTTTTTTATATTTAATTTTCTCTTTTTCTTACATAATTATCGCTTAATAATGAATGAAATTATGGCTAAAGCCACATTAAGAATACAGTATTACTTTTGACATTCCTAGTTACTACTTTTGATATTCCTTAAAAAATCCGGAATTTTCAAAAATCCGGCATAGTCTCTGTCCCGATGTTGCCGGATTTTTGAAGTTATACTGTAGTTTTCAACAAGTAAGTCGTGAAAATTTTCAGTCAAGCTCTGTTAATATTTCACAAATTAACTGGAGTGTATAGATGATTCAAAATAAATGAAATGTAATTTACATCTTAACCCTTACAGGAAAATAAAGTTGCTAAGAGTAAATATTAGTATGTAACAGTTTATTTTAGTTTGTTTAGGCGTAAAATAAATAAAAATCATAAGAACTAGTCAGATGTGGCAATCCCAAAAATTTCTTCTATCTCATACATGTTAATAGTTCCTGAAAAAAGCAGCATATCAGCACCACCTGTTAGATGATTTACACCAAAATGTAATTATCAACAACTTTGACAACTTCTAACTGAATCTGAAGTTTGATGAAAATCCGTGCATTAGTTTTTTAGAAATTGTAAAAAAATCTGCATAGCAGCGCCACCTGTTGGGCGATTTACACCAAAAACTAATTAGGACCAATTTATACCAAGAAGTAACTGAATCTGAAGCTTAATGAAAATTCATGCAATTAGTTCTTGAGGTATAGCTATTGCGGAAATCGTGAAAAATGCAGCACAGAAGCGCAACCTGTTGGGCGATTTACACAAAAAATTAAACAACACTAATTTATATCAGGGACTAACTGAATCTGAAGTTCGATGAAAACTAGGGAATTTTTTCTTGAGTTAGAGCTATTGCGATAATCATGAATAATGCAGCACAGCAGCGCCACCTGTTGGGCGATTTTCACCAAATTGTAATCAGCACCTAAATATATCCTGGACTAAATGAATCTGAAGTTTTATGAAAATCCTTGCAGTAGTTCCTGAGATATAGCTATTGCAGAAATCGTGAGAAATGCCGCATAGCAGCGCCAACTGTTGGGCGATTTTTACCAAAAATTAATCAGGACCAGTTTATATCAAGGTCTAACTGAATCTAAAGTTTGTGAAACTTTGTGCATTAGTTCTTGAGATAGAGCGCCCACAAAATTTTTGTCACATACAGACTCACAGAGTGACAGACAGACTCACAGACAGACATTAGTGATGGGCGATTCTGGAAAATTCAGGAATCGATTAAAATCGACATCGTATAAAACTGAATCGATCACAATAAGAATCGATTCCCAAATTCTAGAATCGATACTTGAATCGATATTTCGATAGTCACAGATTCGCACAGATAAGCTCAAAAATATTAATTTCAAAACTTAGCGAATCAGCAGAGCCGTAGCGACCACCTCCCATACCTCACATTTAGAGGGTAGACAAAGTCAGGGGCCCAGTCGTAAGCTATTACAGACCTTTGAGTCAAATAATAAAGTTTTTAACTTTTAAATTATTAGTTTTAAGATGTAATTTTACTAATATTGTAATTTAGATTTTATTTTAATTTATTTTTTAAGAAAGGTCTCGGTTAAATACAAGTTGGAAATTGCGCGTCAAACGTGGCAAATGTGGTGCGCTCGTACTATAACAGTGCACTTCATAAGTGCATATCAATTTCATTCTGTTCTAAAGTCTGTAACATCCTTAAAATGCACTTGAAATATTTTTTTCCATTGGCCGTAATGTAATGGAAAACTTTTGACTGTCCCTGTAATTAAATCATTGTGATTTTCTTCCAGCCTGAATTAAAATTTAAATTTTCAGGGACATAATTCACGTTGCCATAAGAACCGATTTAGTATTCTTACAATTTGAGTTTAATAATGCAACTAGCAAAGTTTATTAAAGTTTTTTTATTTTAAAAAAAAAATCGTCGCTGCAAGACGTGAAAATTTAGTTTTCTCAGAAGAAATAAAAATCAATTAATTTTACTGTCTTAGAAGGATAGTGGACGCACATATATATTGCTTGGAAATCTTTAACATTATAGCTAGTAACTAGCGGGTTCCGCCTAATATGAAATCTCGAAGCGAACGAACCGCGAACCGGGTTCCCGCTGCCTACAGCATCGTATAGGTGTACCCCCCCCCCCCCCCAGTTTGCCCACCGGTTCGGGAAAACGCGCTCACCTCCCCCACCCACCACCAATTTTTGACATTCATCATTTAAAAATTTTTTATTATGTGTTATAAACTATCTTAAAATTTCAAACAAATCGCCCTGTTATATTTTCTAATTTTGTTCTGCCCCCCCCTCTTTCCCTCCCCGAAATGTGACGCGCCATTCTTTTTTATAATTTTTATCATGTATTATAAACAATCTTAAAGCTTAAAACAGATCGCATTGTTAGATTTCCTAATTTTAACAAAATCGCGTTATGTTGGTTCCAGATTCCACCACCAGGGTGCGCACTCTATTCCTATCAAAACTGTGAACGAAACTCCGTTAAACAACCTATCAGTAGATATATTACTCAAGAGTGTGGCAATCTTGATAAAAAATTTAAGCTATTTGCCGAAATTACTATTCGGAAATAGTGGTAACTAAACTTTTGACTTTTTTATATTTAATAAGTAGCATTTATCTCAGGACTCCGTCAAAAAACCCCACCTAAAACGGTAAGGAACGCTAAGGTTTAAAAAAAAATTCTAGCGGCTAGCGGGGGGGGGGGGTGTATAGGTGACGAACTGAAAAAGTACAGCTTAATAAAATAGTAACCCAAATAACTTGGCTCCTAAACTAAAAATATTACAATTTAACCTAGAAAGAAAAAGGCTCTTATGTGAAATTTGAGAGCAGTTCTGCCTTTAAAACAGTAAATCCGAAAGAATAAATATATATTCCTTTGAAATTACTGTCAAAAATATCAATACAAAAGTTGGAGCACGATTGACCCTTACCAAAAAGAAGGAAGGCTAGAGACAGAAAATAAAAGATCACATTAAAAGCTTTCCAACGATATGTTATACGATATGGTTTGGAAGAAACAAAAAATATCCCCCCCCCCCCGAGGGAGCAGGTAAGCCCCAAACGGTCGGAGGGGCGACCTCAAAAATATCTTTGGTCAAGGTTTCAAAATGTGGCTTTATAATAAAATAGAACAAGAATTGGACATTTTAAAAATTGCATGCAAATTTTGAACGGCCCTGTAAATTAAGATTAGCGAGGAAAAGGGGAGAGAGGGGTGGAGAGATTAGAAGGGACGAACTTGAAAAATACAACATAATAAACTAGTAACCTGAATAACTAGGCCTCTAAACAAAAGTATAACGATTTAACCTAGTGTTGAATTCCGGGGGTAGCCCGGGAGGACATCCCTCCCGGGACATTGAAATGTCCCTCCCGTAAGTTTTGAGATTTTATGCTTTTTAATGGGCAAATGTGCACCCCCCACCCCCCAATCCCGACCGGAGTCGCATAAATCCCTCCCTGAGAAAAATACCTGCATTCAACACTGATTTAACCTAGAAAGTAAAAAAAGGCTCTTATACAAAATTTTACAGCAATTCTGGCACTAAAACAGCAAAATTGGAAGAATTGATTCAACCCGAATCGTGGATCGACCACGATGCGATTTGAATTGAAGTAAATCAAAGTATAACGATTCGACATTGCATCTAAAGAATTGAAAGTAAATCAAAATATAACGATTCGACATTGCATCTAAACAATTGAAGTAAATCAAAAAAGTAACGATTCTGAAGATCGCATCTGAAGATCGACATCGGCATCGAATCTGAACTGAATCGATTCGCCGTTTCTGATCAAGGGCAGAATCGATGCGTTCATCTTTTCTTGCTTTCTTTTGTCTTTAGAAAAATAAAGTGTTGTTTTCGTGAAAATTTTCGACTTCCGGTTTCTAAGGATTTATAGTGTTAGAACTTCTTGTCTGGAATACGATTTGACTATTTTTATAAATTTTTTGTCTGTCAGTCTGTCTATTTGTTTGTCTCTGACAAAAAAATTGTGAGAGGTATATTTCAAGAACTAATGCATGGAATCTGTTGAAACTTTAGATTCAGTTAGACCTTCATATAAATTGGAGCTGATTACTTTTTGGTGAAAATCGCTCAACAGGTGGCGCTGCTATGTTGCATTTTTCATGATTTCCGCAAGATTGCTATCGCAAGAACTAATGCACGAATATTCACCAAACTTCAGATTCAGTTTGACGTTGACATAAGTTGTTGAGGATTAGGTTTTGATGTAAATCTGCCGGCAGGTGGCGCTGCTATGCTGCATTTTTCCCGAGTTTCGCAATAGCTCTATCTCAAGAACTAATACACGGATTTTCATAAAACCACATTCAGTTACACGTTGGCATAAATTGCTGCTTATTAGGTTTCGGTATAAATCGCCCAACAGGGGGCGTTGCTATGCTGATTTTATCAGCAGAGTTGAATTCAGACATTTTTCTCCGGGAGGGATAGTTCAGAGGGGGAGGGGATTGGACTTTTGTACATTTTAATGTACAAAAAGCATAAAATCTCAAACTTTCTGGGAGGCATTTGAATGTTTCCGTGGGGGGGGGGGAGGAATGCTACCCTCCCGGGCCACCCCCTGAATTCAACACGTTTTTCAGGATTTAAATAATTTTAGGGATAATATCTCAAGAACTAATGAACGAAATTTCATCAATTTTTAATGTACAAAAACGTATTGAACTCAGGGGGTGGCCCGGGGGGTGACATTCTCCTCCCCCCGAAACACTCAAATGCCCCCCAGAAAGTTTGAGATTTTATGCTTTGTTGCGGGGGGAGGAATGTCATCCCCCCGGGCCACCCCCTGAATTCAACACGTTTTTCAGGATTTAAACAATTTTAGGGATAATATCTCAAGAACTAATGAACGAAATTTCATCAAACTTAATATTCTGTTAGACAATGCCATAAGTTATCCATGATTAGGTTTTTGTGGAAATGATATAACAAATTGTGCTGCCATGCTGCTTTTATCAACAGTGTTGAATTCAAACATTTTTCTCCGGGGGGGGATTTCTATGGTTCTGGCGAGGAACATTCTAGAGTTACGAGGGGGGAAGGATTGGACTTTCGTCCATTAAGCATAAAATCTCAAATCTCCCTAGGGGACATTTCAATGTTCCGGGGGGGGGGGAGTCCACCCGTACCAGCCCCTGAATTCAACACTGTTTTTCAGGGTTTACACAATGTTTGCGATAACATCTCAAGAAGTAATGAACGGAATTTCATCAAACTTAATATTCTGTTAGTCATTGACGTAAGTTGTTTTTTCTGAGTCTTTCATGTTAATCATGTAATAGGCTGCGTTGCTATACTGCTTTTATCTGCTACGCAAATTTCGACGAAGGATTGCATAAAAAAACGCTAATTTCAGCAAATGACCACAGAAAAAACGCTAATTTCGTCAAAGGGCCCCAGAAAAAACACAAATTTCGAAAAATGATCGATAAAAAAACACGCATTCCGTCAAAGGGAAGCAGAAAAAACGCGAATTTCGTTAAAGGATCGCAAAAAGAAGAAAAAGTCCTTCCGGCCAGTGCCGGGAGGAAGAGGTAGCTTTCAAATACCTTATTTTAAAAAAGCCAACTTATATGATTCAAACACACGAAGCTCAATTTAGTAGAAACCGAATATAGGAGATTCAATACTAATTTTTATCAATATTAAATCATTATGACTGAGAATTTCACGAAATTAGTCAGCTTTATCCAAGCTGCTTTTATTTAAAGTAACTTATATTTGGCTGAGATGTTGATGTATACTATCCACATGCTTACTCACATGGAAATAGGCGAATACGTGTGTTATCGCGTGACAAATACAAGATCGTTTCAAAATGTTAGCCATACTAGAAATTCAAAGTACTATAATTCAACCATTTTTTAAGATATAAACAAAAGAACAAATTTTCAGAAACAAAATCTGCTCCGGAATCTTTGTATCAAGGCCAAACACATAAAAAAATCTTTTTCATTTTCCAATTTTTTAATACCTCATTTTAAATTTTAAATTAAATTTTTTTAAAATGGCAACCCTTTTGAAACAAGATGGCGAATAAACCTGGCCAACGAACTCGGTCGAGACATTGGTATGTACTATGTACAGACCAAGTAACATCCAAATCGGTTCATAAATACGCTTGTTATCGCGTGACAAAAATCAGGTCGTTTTAAAATGTCAGCCACAATAGAAATTCAAAACGCTATACCTCAGCCATTTTTTAGATATATAGGAAACAAAAACCGCTCCCGAATCTTTGTATCAAGGTCAAATACATAAAAAAAATATATTTTTTCAATTTTCAATTTTTTAGTACCACATTTCAAATTTAAATTTTTCTTAAAAATTTAAATGGCTGCCATTTTTAAACAAGATGGCGGATGAAGCTGGCCAACGAACTCGGTCGAGACATTGGTATGTACTATCTACAAACGAAGTTACATCCAAATCGGTTCATAAATACGCCTTTTATCGCGTGACAAAATTCAGAACGTTTCAAAATGTCAGCCACGCTAGAAATTCAAAAGTCCTTCCGGCCAGTGCCGGGAGGAAGAGGTAGCTTTCATATTCCTTATTTTAAAAAAGCCAACTTATATTATTCAAACACACGAAGCTGAATTAAGTGGAAACCGAATGCAGGAGATTCAATACTAATTTTTATCAATACTAAATCATTATGAATGAGAATTTCGCAAAATTAGTCAGCTTTATCGAAGCTGCTTTTATTTAAAGTAACTTATATTTCGCTGCCAAATTCGGCGATTTCTTAAAGTGCCTGCCATTTTAAGACAACATGGTGGATGAGGCTAACCAGTGAACTTGGTCGAGACCTTAGTAATTGCTGTGCACATGCTCACTCACATCGGAATCGGTTGATTCATACGAGTGCTGTCGCAGGCAAAAAATTAGATTTTTCAAAATGTCACCCACTTTAGAAATTGAAACTGCTATATCTGAGCCATTTTTTAAGATAAAGACAAACAAAAAATGCTCCGGAATCCTTATATCAAGGTCAAATACTTAAGAAAGAAACCTTTTTCAATTTCTAATTTTTTTGCACCTCACTTTAAATATATTTTTTTAATTTAATGGCCGCCATTTTGAAACAAGATGGCTGATGAAGCTAGCCAGCAAACTTGGTCGAGATATTGATGTGTACTATCCACATGCCTTCTTCCATCGAAATAGGCGAATACGTGTGGCATCGCGAGACAAATACAAGATCGTTTCAAAGTGTTAGCCATGATAGAAATTCAAAGTGCTATAATTCAACCACTTTTTAAGATATAAACAAAAGAACAAATTTTCAGAAACAAAAACTGCTCCAGAATCTTTGTATCAAGGCCAAACACATAAAAAAATCTTTTTCATTTTCCAATTTTTTAATACCTCATTTTAAATTTTAAATTACATTTTTTTTTTAAATGGCGACCCTTTTGAAACAAGATGGCGAATGAAGCTGGCCAACAAACTCGGTCGAAACATTGGTATGTACTATGTACAGACCAAGTTACATTCAAATCGGTTCATAAATACGCCTGTTATCACGTGACAAAAATCAGGGCGTTTCAAAATGACAGCCACGCTAGAAATTCAAAATGCTATAACTCAGCCATTTTTTAAGATATAGACGAAACAAAAACTGCTCCCAAATCTTTTTATCGAGGTCAAACACATAAGAAAAAAATATTTTTTCAATTTTCAATTTTTTGGTACCACATTTCAAATTTAAATTTTTCTTAAAATTTTAAATGGCCGCCATTTTTAAACAAAATGGCGGATGAAGCTGGCCAACGAACTCGGTCGAGACATTGGTCTGTACTATGTATAAACGAAGTTACATCCAAATCGGTTCATAAATACGCCTTTTATCGCGTGACAAATTTCAGGACGTTTCAAAATGTCATCTTCGCTAGAAATTCAAAATGGTATAACTCAGCCATTTTTTAAGATATAGACGAAACAAAAACTGCTACGGAGTCTTTGTATAAAGGTCAAATACATAAGACAAAAATATTTTTCCATTTTCAATTTTTTGGTACCACATTTTAAATTTTAAATTTTTTAAAAATTTTTAAATGGCCGCCATTTTGAAACAAAATGGCGGATGAAGCTGGCCAACGAACTCGGTCGAGACATTGGTATGTACTATGTACACACGGAATTACATCCAAATCGGTTCATAAATACGAGAGTTACAGTGTGACATAGGTCAGATATATATATATATATATATATATATATCAATTTTGAACGGAGGGTGGTTTCGGGATCTGGGGGTCATGATCGATGAAAATATACCAAAATTTTTTGAAATCGCTTTCCTCCGAACGGCTGCAATAGGTAGCTTTTTGTAAAGAAAGCTACCTAAAAGCAGGGTAACAAAGAAGGGCCACAGAAAAACGTGAATTTTGTCAAAAAACCGCGGAAAAAGACAATTTCGACAAAGGATCTCGAAAAAAAAAAACGCAAATGTTGTCAAAGGGCTGTCGAAAAAACGCGAATTTCATCAAAAGGTCGCGGAAAAAACGAGAATTTCGAAAAAAAGATCGCTTAAAACATGCATTCTGTCAAAGTGCTGTGAAAAAAATGCTAATTTAGTAAAGAATCGCAAAAAAAAAACGTGAATTTTATCAAAAAGACGAGAGAAAAACGCAAATTTCGACGAAGGATTGCGTAAAAAAAAACTCGTATTTCGGCAAATGACCTCGGGAAAAACGCGAATTTCGTCAAATGGCCACAGAAAAAGAGCAAATTTCGACAAAGAATCGCTAAAAAAACACGCATTCCGTCAAAGGGAAACGGAAAAAATGCGAATTTCGTCAAAGGATCGCAAAAAAGAAAAAGCAGGGTCACAAAGAAGGGCCACAGAAAAACGTGAATTTGGTTAAAAGACGGCGGAAAAAAAAGCGAATTTCGTCAAACAGCCGCAAAAAAACGCTACTTTCGTCAAAGAAAACGCGAATTTCGTCAAAAAAGCCACGGAAAAAACAAATTTCGATGAAGGATTTCGTAAAAAAAACGTGAATTTCGGCAAAAAACCCACGAAAAAAACTTGAATTTCATCAAAACCCGACGAAAAACACGGAAAAAACACAAATTTCGACATGATCACGGAAACAAAACGCAAATTTCGTCACAGACCCGTGGAAAAAATGCAAATTTCGACGAAGGAGTGTGCAAAAAACCCGCGAATTTCGGCAAAAAGCCGCAGAAAAAACGAATTTTTTCAAAGGACTGCTGAGGAAACGCAAATTTTGTCATAAAACTGTGGAAAAAACACAAATTTTTGGCATGGAGATGCGACAGAGAAATGAAAGTTAATAAGCTACTTTTACAGTCACTCTTCCGCACCTCCGGTTTTCGATTTATCCGAAATCGACTTGTGATTAGCTGTAGTGTTACTGTGCATTAACATACTTCCGCATTGACAATCTTGGTGCCCGCCGAATATGAGAGGAATTAAAAATCTCCTTAAATTAAACTACTTTTAGATTTGTCGAATTTACTTGTAGGTCTCTTGAACTGACCATATACGTTTTCATTTATCCTGTAAAACAGGCATGGAGCTATTTTTCAGTCATTTGAAAATTGATTTTGTGGTTTCAAGTAAATTTGGTCGCAGGACTGAGGAGGATTTTGGATTAGCACGAAAAACAATTTCGTGGCATGCCAGAAAAAACAAATGTATCTGAAAAAGAAGGAATATCAGCCCTTTTTTCATTTCACTGCGATCTCTTCGGAGGTGGAATGGAGCTGTAACCTCATAACCCCCGTCGCCATCCACTTCTTTGGGTGTATGCTGGGGCATCACTGTGCACTAGTATATGGGACTTACCAGAATAGCTGCGTCGCACAAAAAAATATTTAAATTTATCTCAAAAGAAAGAAAAAAGGAAGTTTTTTTTTTTCATTTTTGATTACTTCGAAAGGAGGCCCTATAAAGCCATCAGCCTCCTTCCCCTCATTGGGTACACAGTGGTGTAACTGTGCGCTGATATGACACTAGCCAGAAAGTCTAGTTCGTTGTATTGCAGAAAACAATTGCAGTACAAATTTATCTCAAACAAAAAGAAAAAAAAATCACCACTTTTTCATTTCATTTTCAACTATTTTGGGAGAGGTCTGTAAGTCCATCACCCCCTTTCTACTTCTTTGGGTATAATGTGGTGTCACTGTGTACTAATATGGAACTAAACAGAAGAGTGTGGCTAGTCTGTTGAATAATAGAGGAAAAATGTAAATTTATCTCAAACAGAAAGAAAAAAAAGAAATATTTTTTTCGACTATTTCGGGAGGAGGGGGGTGTAAGCTCATCAGCCGCCTCCCCTTCTTTCAGTATGCTGTGATGTCAATGTGGACTAATATGGATTTAACGAGAATGGCTATTTCGCTGTATGGCAGAAGAAAAATTACAAATTTATCTGAAACAAGAAGAAAAAAATCAGCCTTTTTTTCATTTCATTTTTGACTATTAAGGAAGGGGGCACCCCATTAGCCCCTTTCACCTCTTTGGGTATAATGTGCGCCCACTGTGCACAAGTATGGAACTAAAGAGAAGAGAGCGGCCAGTCTGTTGAATGATAGGTGGAAAATACAAATTTATCTCAAACAAAAAGAAAAATATCAGCACTTTTTCATTTCATGTTCGACTTTTTGGGGAGAGGGCTGTAACCCCATTAGCCTCCTTCTACCTTTTGGGGTATAACGTGGTGTAGTGATGGGCGATTCTGGAAAAATTTAGGAATCGATTAAAATCGACATCGTATAAAACTGAATCGATCACAATAAGAATCGATTCCCAAATTCTAGAATCGATACTTGAATCGATATTTCGATAGTCACAGATTCGCACAAATAAGCTCAAAAATATTAATTTCAAAACTTAGCGAATCAGCAGAGCCGTAGCGACCACCTCCCATACCTCACATTTAGAGGGTAGACAAAGTCAGGGGCCCAGTCGTAAGCTATTACAGACCTTTGAGTCAAATAATAAAGTTTTTAACTTTTAAATTATTAGTTTTAAGATGTAATTTTACTAATATTGTAATTTAGATTTTATTTTAATTTATTTTTTAAGAAAGGTCTCGGTTAAATACAAGTTGGAAATTGCGCGTCAAACGTGGCAAATGTGGTGCGCTCGTACTATAACAGTGCACTTCATAAGTGCATATCAATTTCATTCTGTTCGAAAGTCTGTAACATCCTTAAAATGCACTTGAAATAATTTTTTCCATTGGCCGTAATGTAACGGAAAACTTTTGACTGTCCCTGTAATTAAATCATTGTGATTTTCTTCCAGCCTGAATTAAAATTTAAATTTTCAGGGACATAATTCACGTTGCCATAAGAACCGATTTAGTATTCTTACAATTTGAGTTTAATAATGTAACTAGCAAAGTTTATTAAAGTTTTTTTATTTTAAAAAAAAAATCGTCGCTGCAAGACGTGAAAATTTAGTTTTCTCAGAAGAAATAAAAATCAATTAATTTTACTGTCTTAGAAGGATAGTGGACGCACATGTATATTGCTTGGAAATCTTTAACATTATAGCTAGTAACTAGCGGGTTCCGTCTAATATGAAATCTCGAAGCGAACGAACCGCGAACCGGGTTCCCGCTGCCTACAGCATCGTATAGATGTACCCCCCCCCCCCCCAATTTGCCCACCGGTTCGGGAAAACGCGCTCACCTCCCCCCCCCACCCACCCACCACCAATTTTTGACATTCATCATTTAAAAATTTTTTATTATGTGTTATAAACTATCTTAAAATTTCAAACAAATCGCCCTGTTATATTTTCTAATTTTGTTCTGCCCCCCCCCCGTCTATCCCCCCCCGAAATGTGACGCGCCATTCTTTTTTATAATTTTTTATCATGTATTATAAACAATCTTAAAGCTTAAAACAGATCGCATTGTTAGATTTCCTAATTTTAACAAAATCGCGTTATGTTGGTTCCAGATTCCACCACCAGGGTGCGCACTCTATTCCTAACAAAACTGTGAACGAAACTCCGTTAAACAACCTATCAGTAGATATATTACTCAAGAGTGTGGCAATCTTGATCAAAAATTTAAGCTATTTGCCGAAATTACTATTCGGAAATAGTGGTAACTAAACTTTTGACTTTTTTATATTTAATAAGTAAGCATTTATCTCAGGACTCCGTCAAAAAACCCCACCTAAAACGGTAAGGAACGCTAAGGTTTAAAAAAAATTCTAGCGGCCTTCCCCCCCCCCCCCCCCTCCTCCCGAAATTTTCGCACCATTCTTTTTTAAACTTTTTCTTATGTGTTATAAACTATCTTTAAAGTTTCGAACAGATCGCCTTGTTAGATTTTCTACTTTAAATGAAATCGCGGTCTGTTAGTTCTATATTCCACCACCAGGGAGCGCAGTCTATTCAAAACAAAAGTGTATCTAAACGAAACTCCTTTATACAACCTATCCGAAGATACATTAGTCTAGGGGGTGGTAGTCTTAAGCAAGAATTCAAGATATTTGTGAAATTACTATTCGAAAATAGTGGTATGAACACTTTGAAGAAGTAGTAATTATCTCAGCCCGCCGTCAAAGAACCGCACGCTAAACGGTAGAAAACGTTAATGCTGCTATAAAAAATCACGTGACTGCCTTTAAAAAAAAGCATTTAATAGAAATAAACCAATTAGTGAAATAATAATTAATATCTCAGCTTGTAATTAAGATAATATTTTTTCAAATTTCTGAAAGGAGAATTTTTTTTTTTTTTTTTTTTTTTTTTTTTTTTTTGCATCGCCCTGTCCAAGTTTCGAATTTTTACGCCCCTTACATTCTAAGATGTGGTCCCCTTTTAAAACAGTACAAAATTCTCGGGAATCACTTTGTTTAAATTGTTAAATATATTATTTGAAAAAAAAAAGGTTTTAAATTATTTTAGCACGTATTTTCATACCTACACCCTTGAAAAAAATTAATAACATACAAGGGATCCTTTAGTTTCGGAAAGCTCCGAAATTTCATAAAATTCAAAGTATCATAAATCAGTAAGTTTGGTTGTAAACGACTGAATTTTTTATAATACAACTTACACAAACACTTTGACAAACTTACGGGTGAAAATACGGCTTAACTAACGAGAACCTTGAGTCACGTGGCTTTAAACCAAGAATGATAAGTTTAAAATGGAAAAGAGATGAAATTTGTTATTACCATTCTTAAATAGTGCTCACCAAGAGCTGCAGATATAATATCAGTGTTTAGTTGGTAAACAAATGATTCGGGAAGAATGTCAAAAAAGGTCCCATTGAAATTGGACCATAATTAAGAAAATTCGGATCGGGGGGAGGGGGGGGGTATAGGTGACGAACTGAAAAAGTACAGCTTAATAAACTAGTAACCCAAATAACTTGGCTCCTAAACTAAAAATATTACAATTTAACCTAGAAAGGAAAAGGCTCTTATGCGAAATTTGAGAGCAGTTCTGCCTTTAAAACAGTAAATCCGAAAGAATAAATATATATTCCTTTGACATTACTGTCAAAAATATCAATACAAAAGTTGGAGCACGATTGACCCTTACCAAAAAGAAGGAAGGCTAGAGACAGAAAATAAAAGATCACATTAAAAGCTTTCCAACGATATGTTATACGATATGGTTTGGAAGAAACAAAAAATATCCCCCCCCCCCTCCCGAGGGAGCAGGTAAGCCCCAAACGGTCGGAGGGGCGACCTCAAAAATATCTTTGGTCAAGGTTTCAAAATGTGGCTTTATAATAAAATAGAACAAGAATTGGACATTTTAAAAATTGCATGCAAATTTTGAACGGCGCTGTAAATTAAGATTAGCGAGGAAAAGGGGAGAGGGGGGTGGAGAGATTAGAAGGGACGAACTTGAAAAATACAACATAATAAACTAGTAACCTGAATAACTAGGCTTCTAAACAAAAGTATAACGATTTAACCTAGTGTTGAATTCAGGGGGTAGCCCGGGAGGACATCCCTCCCGGGACATTGAAATGTCTCTCCCGTAAGTTTTGAGATTTTATGCTTTTTAATGGGCAAATGTGCACCCCCCCCCCCCACAATCCCGACCGGAGTCGCATAAATCCCTCCCTGAGAAAAATACCTGCATTCAACACTGATTTAACCTAGAAAGTAAAAAAAGGCTCTTATACAAAATTTTACAGCAATTCTGGCACTAAAACAGCAAAATTGGAAGAATTGATTCAACCCGAATCGTGGATCGACCGCGATGCGATTTGAATTGAAGTAAATCAAAGCATAACGATTCGACATTGCATCTAAAGAATTGAAAGTAAATCAAAATATAACGAATCGACATTGCATCTAAAGAATTGAAGTAAATCAAAAAAGTAACGATTCTGAAGATCGCATCTGAAGATCGACATCGGCATCGAATCTGAACTGAATCGATTCACCGTTTCTGATCCAAGGGCAGAATCGATGCGTTCATCTTTTCTTGCTTTCTTTTGTCTTTAGAAAAATAAAGTGTTGTTTTCGTGAAAATTTTCGACTTCCGGTTTCTAAGGATTTATAGTGTTAGAACTTCTTGTCTGGAATACGATTTGACTATTTTTATAAATTTTTTGTCTGTCAGTCTGTCTATTTGTTTGTCTCTGACAAAAAAATTGTGAGAGGTATATTTCAAGAACTAATGCATGGAATCTGTTGAAACTTTAGATTCAGTTAGACCTTCATATAAATTGGAGCTGATTACTTTTTGGTGAAAATCGCTCAACAGGTGGCGCTGCTATTCTGCATTTTTCATGATTTCCGCAAGATTGCTATCGCAAGAACTAATGCACGAATATTCACCAAACTTCAGATTCAGTTTGACTTTGACATAAGTTGTTGAGGATTAGGTTTTGATGTAAATCTACCGGCAGGTGGCGCTGCTATGCTGCATTTTTCCCGAGTTTCGCAATAGCTCTATCTCAAGAACTAATACACGGATTTTCATAAAACCACATTCAGTTAGACGTTGGCATAAATTGCTGCTTATTAGGTTTCGGTATAAATCGCCCAACAGGGGGCGTTGCTATGCTGATTTTATCAGCAGAGTTGAATTCAGACATTTTTCTCCGGGAGGATAGTTCAGAGGGGGAGGGGATTGGACTTTTGTACATTTTAATGTACAAAAAGCATAAAATCTCAAACTTTCTGGGAGGCATTTGAATGTTTCCGTGGGGGGGGGGGGGAGGAATGCTACCCTCCCGGGCCATCCCCTGAATTCAACACGTTTTTCAGGATTTAAACAATTTTAGGGATAATATCTCAAGAACTAATGAACGAAATTTTATCAAACTTAATATTCTGTTAGACAATGCCATAAGTTATCCATGATTAGGTTTTTGTGTAAATGATATAACAAATTGTGCTGCCATGCTGCTTTTATCAACAGAGTTGAATTCAGACATTTTTCTCCGGGGGGGATTTCTATTGTTCTGGCGAGGAACATTCTAGAGTTACGAGGGGGAAGGATTGGACTTCGTCCATTAAGCATAAAATCTCAAATCTCCCTAGGGGACATTTCAATGTTCCGGGGAGGGGGGGGGGAGTCCACCCGTACCAGCCCCTGAATTCAACACTGTTTTTCAGGGTTTACACAATGTTTGCGATAACATCTCAAGAAGTAATGAACGGAATTTCATCAAACTTAATATTCTGTTAGTCATTGACGTAAGTTGTTTTTTCTGAGTCTTTCGTGTTAATCATGTAATAGGCTGCGTTGCTATACTGCTTTTTTCATGATATTCATGATAGCCATATCTAAAAACTAATGCACGGAATTTAATCAAACTTCATATTCTGTTACACTGTCGTATAAATAGATCCTTATTAGGCTTGGGTGTATACTACCCAGCAGGTGTCGCTTTTATGCCCTTTGAACTGGGATTTTCCATTGCGGACATCTAAGAGGGTGTAGGCCGAAATTCAATGATTTGTTAGGAAAATGGGATTCTTATACATATTTTTTTAAATACACATATTTCAACGAACCTATACTTTTGGATCCTCATGATGGGTATAAGTTATTTAAATTTGACACTGTGATAGCGAATTTTGAAGTTTTAACATTTATGAGACAGAAGAAAGTTTTGGGATTGGACATGCAACTACTTGACCTTAAATTTTTGAAGGAAAATGAAAATGATGTGACCTTTAGAGACATCGATTAAAAAATTTATAGTATCGATTAAATCGAGTTGGCCATAGTATCGATTAAATCGATTAAAAAAATCGTAATCGCCCATCACTAGTACAATGTCCTAACTATTGAGCTATAGCAGGCAAAAAATAAATTACGCTAGGATAAACTTTTAAAAATCGACTTTTGGCCAACTAGAATCGGTAAATCACCCACCGTGCGTCTGTTGCAGAAAAACATACATAGCATTTTTTTTAAATTACAGAATGATCATCTATAAGGTTAAACACGCATTCAGAAATATGACAGAAAATAGTCTATTTTAGAAAATAAAAGTGATAAAATCGATTATAATTTATAAAACTAAACTACATATAAACTGAAAAAAAAAGTCACAGATTTAAAATACCTAAACAAAAGATTGTGAAGGATTTATGATACTTTCTTCGTTTGATAATAAGAGTTAAATTTTTCTGATGTATTGAAAAAAGTTCAAAAATGAAAATGATATTTGCATATTAAAAGGAGAAAGAATTTGTTATTAAATATATTTATTCGTTAGTTTTAAAAATATGCAGATTCAGCTACATGTAAAATTTGTGTAGGTTTCACAAAAATTGCTTACTTTCCAAAAATTTAAATAACGTTTCCAGTTACTTTAAATTGTTAAAAATAAAAATTTTACTGTAATACATAGTCAAAGGTAAAATGATTTTTCAAAATAAAATTTATTTGCTGTTTTAGGATAAAACGACAGAAGCACTGTGATGAAACTCGTGTTTTCTAACGTCAAAGACTTTGGCTAATGCATGGCACAATATAGGCCCGGAACGAATTTTCGGCAACGGCGACATCGATGATGAGAAAAAATTTTCAGGTATTTCCCGTGAAAAGGCCGCTATTTATGAGCTGATTGAACACGAAAAATCGGAAAATGCATTAAGTGCCGAAAAAAAGAATACAGATGATTGGGTATGCATTGACGAAAATGCACCAACAACGAACAATTTAACGGACAACGAAATCGCTGACGCTGTGGTAAATTGAAGCGCCAATAACGGGAGTAGCAGTTCAGAAGACGAGGATGACCAATGGGCAGAAGAAAAGGTGTCACTAGAAAAATGCTTAGATTTGACATCTTCTTTAGGGAAACAAGAGTATATTTCCGAAATAGACATTCTTCATTTGTATAAAATACAAGGAAAACTTTTTAATGAACGGCCAAGAAAATTGAAGGAAACAAAATTGACATCGATGTTTCCGAAATTACACGAGAATAAATAATTTCATTCATTATTAGACTTTTTTTTCTGGTAACATAGAAAAATTCAATCAATTGTGTCGCCTAGTTGCAAAACCGGCCATCTCCAAAAAATAAAATTTTGAGAAAAAGCTGATTTTTTACCACACTTAGCCAAATAAAGTTTGGAAAAAAACTCTTCAGTTTTATAGTCATTAGGGCAGTATATTTGAAAACACGAAATAAGGTGGCAGGGGCACATGAAGGGAAGGGGTTATTTAGGTCTTTGTTTTGGATTTGGCCGCCTTTGCAACTTACTTTGGAGTTGGCCGGTTTTGCAACAAACCAGAAATTAATTTTTGCTAAATTTAATCTGACATTGGGTTTTTATGGGTTGCAAATACACAAAAATGTTTTGTTCAACTTAATATTATTTAACAAAAAGAACTTTAGGAAAGTTGTTAACGTAAAACGACTTTTACACGCCATCTCTCATCGTTTTCGATAGTCTCACAAATTTCGTCATGATGGTCCATCCATGCGTCTTTTTCTTCATCATCTTTGCTTTCTGCTTTTTAAGCAGCTGATGCCAATATATTTTTGTAAAAAAAAATAACGTCTGGCCAGCATCCCAATTTGGCCCGAAATGTTTCGTCAGTAAGTTTTGGACATCCCGAAGTTTTAGAGGCTTCACCACGTCCTCGAGCTTGCTGTTCATAATACTTCTCTTACTCTTGACAACAGACTTTCTGACTTCTACTTCAGATTTGTAGAAGACCTCCCCCTGCACCAACAGCTTATTTTTACATTCTGCTATGATTTTTTTTTTTCGTAGGAGTAAATTTGAAATACCACAATGCAGGTGGTTTGGGGAAGAAATTGCTGGTCTTCTTCCAATCATGGTCGGTCTCTTCCCGACTTGAAAACTGTTCCATATTCAGATAAAATTTCTTCATACTTTGCGGGCTGAAGGAGGGACTTGATTTTCTTCAATCTCCTTTCAATTTGAGCTGAAACACGGTCCGGAGGGATAAAAGAATGCTGAATCAACGTACGCAAGTTATTAGATTAATAAAATATTATGGCATCATGATAATTAATTAATCAAAATATGCTAACTATGATGTTATTATGATATCAATTAATTATGTATTATATTATCCCCAGGGTCGATTACCTGTCAGGCAACTTAAGCTATGGCCAAGGGGCGTACGTTAGGTAGGGTTCGCAAAATTAAGAACTTTAAAGTTTTTAAATTTAATGAAATCAGAAAAATTTAAAATTTTAACGAAAAGTATTAAATAAAAAATGAATTTGTAATAATTACATTTAAAATAATTTTTCTACTTCTCGATACACCAACACAAAATTCTCTCAGATTTTAAGTGTAACAAAAGTCCATTCATTTCCAATCTACAATCCTCAAAATACTAAAATTTATAAAGCAAAATTTAAATGTATTATTATTTAATTAAATAGATTAAAAAATTCTTAAATTTGTCAAAGAAAATTCACTTACAGTTTTATGAAGGTAGGTGGGGAGGCTGCAGAAAAGTATTTTGGCATAGGGCGTCAAAAAATGGTAAATCACCCCTGGTTATCAAAAGGTGTACATTGCCTTTGAATTTTGGGTTTTCTCCTTTACCACGTCGTAGATCCACTTTGCCGCTTCCTTGGTTGATTAGTAGACACTTCTTCCAGGAACACTTCTATAGTCGGAGAAAACACGAAGCTAAATTATTAGAAAATTTGTATGCACCAAGGGAGAACAATCACAGGCAAGAGGAAACACGATAACGTTAATCTAATCAAAAGTGAGAAGTTATTGTGGGGTCGAGCAGATGCTTTAGCTAGCGGATATGGAGATGGCCGGTTTTGAAACTCACCGGCTGAAGGATTTGGCCGCTTTTGCTCCACATCGTGATTTTCAAACGCATATAACGCAGGGATTTACAGGTTTTTGCAAGGTTTGTGGTTTCCAGATGACAGAAACCTTTACTTAGAACTTAAAAAACTGAAAAAACACATTTTCAATTTTTGAGGAGTTGGCCGGTTTTGCAACTAGACGACACAATTAAAGTATTTTTTTTTTTATATTTAATTTTCTCTTTTTCTTACATAATTATCGCTTAAGAATGAATGAAATTATGGCTAAAGCCACATTAAGAATACAGTATTACTTTTGACATTCCTAGTTACTACTTTTGATATTCCTTAAAAAATCCGGAATTTTCAAAAATCCGGCATAGTCTCTGTCCCGATGTTGCCGGATTTTTGAAGTTATACTGTAGTTTTCAACAAGTGAGTCGTGAAAATTTTCAGTCAAGCTCTGTTAATATTTCACAAATTAACTGGAGTGTATAGATGATTCAAAATAAATGAAATGTAATTTACATCTTAACCCTTACAGGAAAATAAAGTTGCTAAGAGTAAATATTAGTATGTAACAGTTTATTTTAGTTTGTTTAGGCGTAAAATAAATAAAAATCATAAGAACTAGTCAGATGTGGCAATCCCAAAAATTTCTTCTATCTCATACATGTTAATAGTTCCTGAAAAAAGCAGCATATCAGCACCACCTGTTAGACGATTTACACCAAAATGTAATTATCAACAACTTTGACAACTTCTAACTGAATCTGAAGTTTGATGAAAATCCGTGCATTAGTTTTTTAGAAATTGTAAAAAAATCTGCATAGCAGCGCCACCTGTTGGGCGATTTACACCAAAAACTAATTAGGACCAATTTATACCAAGAAGTAACTGAATCTGAAGCTTAATGAAAATTCATGCAATTAGTTCTTGAGGTATAGCTATTGCGGAAATCGTGAAAAATGCAGCACAGAAGCGCAGCCTGTTGGGCGATTTACACAAAAAATTAAACAACATTAATTTATATCAGGGACTAACTGAATCTGAAGTTCGATGAAAACTAGGGAATTTTTTCTTGAGTTAGAGCTATTGCGATAATCATGAATAATGCAGCACAGCAGCGCCACCTGTTGGGCGATTTTCACCAAATTGTAATCAGCACCTAAATATATCCTGGACTAAATGAATCTGAAGTTTTATGAAAATCCATGCAGTAGTTCCTGAGATATAGCTATTGCAGAAATCGTGAGAAATGCCGCATAGCAGCGCCACCTGTTGGGCGATTTTTACCAAAAATTAATCAGGACCAGTTTATATCAAGGTCTAACTGAATCTAAAGTTTGTGAAACTTTGTGCATTAGTTCTTGAGATAGAGCGCCCACAAAATTTTTGTCACATACAGACTCACAGAGTGACAGACAGACTCACAGACAGACATTTTCTAAAAACCATCAAATCGTGTTCAGGACATTCTAAAACGTATAAATCAGGCGAAAACCGGAAGTCGAAAATTTTCACGAATCCAATACTTTTTTCTTGTAAAGACAGAAGAAAGTAAAAATACATAACAATGAATAGTTTTTTTTCGGGGAATTTTATGGGAAATATGTTTCCCAATGGACTCTAAAGGTAACACAAATTATAGTTAGGTTTATTATGCAATGTCTTTTGTTTATTGGTTTATTATAACAAAATGTTAACTAAAATAATAGAAAATTATGAAATAAAATTACTATACAAAATCATGTGTTGATTATCACATTCTGCGAAGCAATCTCTTTTGTTGTAAAGCAAAGATGGACATTGCACATAGCACATATATTATGTGTACTATTTTTTTAGGGTTTCGTTCATCTGACGAAACCCTATTCGTCTCGCTCCTTTATCTGTCTCTCTACCTGCCCGTCACAGTGCCCGTTCTCAGAAACTATATATGTTGGAGACTTGAAATTTTGCATACTTATAGCTCAACACCTCACATTAAATGACAAATCATAAAATTTTGAAAAAGTCGTATATTTAAACCTCTGGGCTCTAACTTGTGCATTTTAAGCTTTTTTTTTACAAATGAGCCCCTAATTAAATTGAAGACTTGAAATTTTGCAAAATTATAGCTAAGCACTTGCGATCAAACGACAAATCATAAAATTTTGAAAAAGTCGTATATTTAAACCTCTGGGCTCTAACTTGTGCATTTTAAGCTTTTTTTTACAAATGAGCCCCTAATTAAATTGAAGACTTGAAATTTTGCAAAATTATAGCTAAGCACTTGCGATCAAACGACAAATCATAAAATTTTGAAAAAGTCGTATATTTAACCCTCTGAGCTCTAACTTATGTATTTTAAGCTTTTTTTTTAACTGAGCCCCTAATTAAGTTGAAGACTTGAAATTTTGCAAAATTATAGCTAAGCACTTGCGATCAAACGACAAATCATAAAATTTCGAAAATGTCATATATTTAACCCTCTGAGCTCTAACTTATGTATTTTAAGCTTTTTTTTTAACTGAGCCCCTAATTAAGTTGAAGACTTGAAATTTTGCAAAATTATAGCTAAGCACTTGCGATCAAACGACAAATCATAAAATTTCGAAAATGTCATATATTTAACCCTCTGAGCTCTAACTTATGTATTTTAAGCTTTTTTTTTAACTGAGCCCCTAATTAAGTTGAAGACTTGAAATTTTGCAAAATTATAGCTAAGCACTTGCGATCAAACGACAAATCATAAAATTTCGAAAATGTCATATATTTAACCCTCTGAGCTCTAACTTATGTATTTTAAGCTTTTTTTTTAACTGAGTCCCTAATTAAGTTGAAGACTTGAAATTTTGCAAAATTATAGCTAAGCACTTGCGATCAAACGACAAATCATAAAATTTCGAAAAAGTCTTATATTTAACACTCTGGGCTCTAACTTGTGTATTTTAAACTTTTTTTCTAACTCAGCCCCTAAGTAAGTTGAAGACTTGAAAATTTGCATAATTATAGCTAAACACTTGCGATCACACGACAAATCCTAAAAATCTCAAAAAGTCTTATATTTAACCTTCCGGTCTCTAACTTGTGTATTTTAAGCAATTTTTCTAACTCAGCCCCCTAATTAAGTTGGAGGTTTTAAATTTTGCATACTTATAGCAAAACACTTGCGATCACACGAAAAATCATAAAAATTTCAAAAAGTCTTATGTTAATTACCCTCCGGGCTCTAACTTGTGTATTTTAAGCAATTTTTTATCCTCCCCCCTTTTCAATCGGGGGCACTTTTCTAACTTTTGCCGACACCACTTTGACCACTCTTTCATATTAAGCACCATAATAGACTTACATATTTTAGTTCCGCTTTTTACTGCCAGGAGGCGTCTACCTATCTCGGTTGCTATGGGCCCGATTCCCTCAACTAATATATCTACGGATAGGTTGTAAAACAAAGTTTCGTTCGGATAGAGGTTTGTTTAGAATTAAGTGCGCTCCCTGGTTGCGAAATGTGGAACTAACAGATTTTGCAAAAAGATAAAGTGTTTTGAAAGGAATGTTAAACGAAACCCTCTGTGCGATCTGTGATCACACTTACCCACTTGTTTCACTTTCTTCTATCTTTACAAGAAGAAAGTATTGGATTCCTGAAAATTTTCGAATTCCAGTTTTGACGGATTTACACATTTTAAGGGTCAGAGATTGCAAAAAACATATTTTTACAAAATGTCTGTCTGTGAGTCTGTGACTCTCTGTGTCTGTATGTATGTGATACAAATTTTGTGGGCGCTCTATCTCAAGAACTAATGCACGGAATTTAATAAAAATTTATATTCAGTTAGTCCCTGATATAAATTGGTGCTGATTAGTTTTTGGTGTAAATCGCTCAACACGTGGCGCTGCTATGCACCATTTTTTGCGATTTCCGCAGTAGGTCAATCTCCAGAACTAATGCACGGATTCTCATCAAACTTCTGATTCAGTTTGTCCTTGACATGTATTGACGTTTTATACATTTTGGTGTCACTCAACAAGTGGCGCTGCTATGCTGCATTTTTTGCGATTTCCACAACAGCTTTATCTCATGAACTAATGCTTGGGTTTTCAACAAACTTCAGACTCAGGTATACCTGAATATGAATTAGTGCTGTTTAGTTTTTCGTGTAAATCGCTCAACAGGTGGCGCTACTATTTAGCATTTTTTCACGATTCCCACAATAGATCAATCTTCAGAACTAATGCACGGATTTTCCTCACACTTCAGATTCAGTTAGTCCTTGACATGAATTGACGTTTTATACATTTTGGTGTAAATCGCTCAACAGGTGGCGCTGCTATGCTACATTTTTGCGATATCCGCAATAGCTCTATCTCAATATCTAATGCTAGGATTTTCAACAAACTTCAGATTCGGGTATACCTTGATATGAAAAAGTGGTTTTTATGTTTTGGTGCAAATCGCTCAACAGGTGGCGCTGCTATGCTGCATTTTTCAGAATTTCCGCTATAGCTCTATCTCAAGAACTAATGCTTGGATTTTCAACAAACTTCAGATTCAGACGTATCTTGATATGAATTAGTGCTTTTTTTGTTTTGGTGAAACTCGCTCAATAGGTGGCGCTGCTATGTTACATTTTTCTGAATTTCTGCTATAGCTCTATCTCAAGAAAAAATTGAAAATCGCACGAATTTTCATCAAACTTCAAATTCAGATATATTTTGATATGAATTGGTACTAAATTGATGTAATTTCTTGTACTATTTAAATGATTTAATTGATCTGATTTACATAGAAGAAAATTTTGTGATGGCCACAGCGTATTAGTTTTTTTCTTTTTTTTTCTAAACGTTCCCGTTTACGTAATTGCGTTGAGCATTCGTTCCATTTTGTCATTCTGTATAAACTAGTCGGATGTGGTAATCCCAAAAATTTTTTCTATCTCATGCATGTTAATCTTTCCTGAAAAATTCAGCATATCAGCGCCACCGGTTAGGTGATGTGCAGCAAAATCTAATCATCAACAACTTATGTCAAATTCTAACTGAATCTGAAATTTGATGAAAATTCGTGCATTAGTTTTTGAGATAGAGCTATTGCAGAAATCGTAAAAAATTCTGCATAGCAGCGCCGCCTCTGAGGTGATTTACACCAAACACTAGTTAGGACCAATTTATATTAGGGACTAACTGAATCTGAAGTTTGGTGAAAATTCGTGCATTAGTTCTTGAGATACAGCTATTGTGGATATCATGAAAAATGAAGCATAGCGGCGATGTCACCTGTCGGGCGATTTACACCAAAAACTAAAAAGCAGTAATTTATATCAGAGACTAACTGAATTTGATGTTTGATGAAAATTCGTGCATTAGTTCTTGAGATACAGCTTTTGTGGAGATCATGAAAAATGAAGCGTAGCGATGCCACCTGTCGGGTGATTTACACCAAAAACTAAAAAGCAGTAATTTATATCAGAGTCTAACTGAATTTGATGTTTGATGAAAATTCGTGCATTAGTTCTTGAGATAGATCTATTGTAATAATCATGAATAATTCAGCATAGCAACCCCACCTATTGGGCGATTTACTCCGAAAAGTTATCAGCATCAAATTATATCAAGGGCTAACTGAATATGAAGTTTTCTGAAAATCCGTGCTTTGGTTCTTGAGATATAGCTATTATGGAAATCATGAATAATGCAGCATAGTATCTCCACCTGCTGGACGATTTACACCAAAAAGTAATCAACATCAATTTATATCAGAGCCTAACTGAATCTAAAGTTTTATTAAATTCCATTTATTAGTACTTCAGATAGAGCGTCCACAAAATTTGTGTCACACACAGACAGACAGACAGACTCACAGGAAGACATCTTATAAAACATGTTTTTCAGCATCTCTGATCCCTAAAATGTGTAAATCCGTCGAAAACCGAAATTCGAAAATTTTCACGAACTTCTTGTAAAAAAGATAGAAGAAAGTAAAAATTCAACAATAGAGAGCTGAAGAATTAATTGCTATTCCCATAAAATAAATCATTCTCATTCTTTCCATTACCATTTATGCAATTTAGTATTCTCAAACTTTCGTGTTACAGAACCTATTTCGCGATGTACACTTTGACTTGGTCGAAAACCTGGAACTGAGTGCCAGGAGACGTCTGCTTACCTCTAATACAGCAATGTAATGTGGAGCAATTAAATGTCATAGCCGAAGTCAGGCAAGTATAACACCAGAAACGCGGTCAGGGAAAAGCCGGTTATATAAAAAAAGGCCATACATTTTTATAATACATGAATACAGTTACAATAAACAGAATGTATGAATATTAGGTTATGACAAAGTTAATACGATGATAAAATTAAAGAAAAGAATATTTACAAGAATATATACAAAATTTGCAAAAGAATATAAGCGTTCAGAAAGGCAAAGCTCTATCAAAGAAATAAAACTAGGGAATTATCCTGGGTCAAAGTTTTCCGGGAAATGGAGTATTTAAATCATTACGAACGCACCTAAAAAAGAATTAAATATCGTATATACTCGTGTATAAGTCGAAGAATTTTAGACAAAAATTGGTTGTTGAAAATTTGGGGTCAACTTATACACGATGTAGTAAAAAAAAAAAAAAAAAAAAGAGCAGATAATGCCGAATAGGCAAATCTTTTGAGTAATCATATGACAGATAAAAGCGGACAATAGTCATTTTCCTGTGATTGACAAAAAAAAGCTCAACAATAATGTCCCTGTAATTGTTCTGCACTCATTTTCTCTTGGGGCAGAATTCCATAGGGGATTCCTTTTCACATTTTAATCCCTTTTTCAAAAAGAGTTCAACTTGAGAATTCTTCTAGATATCTCTCCTAAAAGTCCTACAATACTACTATATTTTAGTAGTCGAAGAAGTTGTTTACCCCTGCAAATACGGCTTGAATAGATTTTTGAAAGAATTTTTTTCGTTTTAAGTATCATTGAATTGATGTGAATAGGTTTCGAAATAGTTTAAGTTTCTTCGGTTTTACCTAATTATACAGTTTTAAAACGTTGAATTAAAAAAAAAAAAAAAAAGTCTGATTAGAAAAGTAAAAAAGTTTACTAATTTAATGAAAATTTATTATTTTTTTATCCTCGTATACAAATCATTTTTCAACATAGTACCAAAAATGTGGCTCGATGTAGACACCAAAATTCAATTTTAATCAAAATTTGGTTAAAAATTTGGAGGGGGACTTACACAGGAGTACATACGGTAGTTAAGTTGCAGAGGAAATATAAGCTAGATTTTTTGTGAGATAATGATCGATAAAAAGCATTGTCCCATTTATTAAGGATTTTGTTAATTTTTAGGGCTGTTTTCAAATCCAAAAGAGCAACTTTATGACATATGTTTTAATTTATTTTTATTTGGAAATGCACGAAACTAGCAGGTTTTGTTGTTCAGAAACTATTTCATCGAGCTGTTTTTCCCGTTTTTTTCTTTTGCAAACGCAATAGATCTTTCAGAAACAGTGTCAAAGTGGGCGTTTTGAACCGAATTTCCGCACGAAAGAAGAATAACCCCTCAAGAAAGGGCGAAAAACGTGTTTGTCACGTGATCAAAATCACTTATAACTCAATAGGTAATTTACTGATCAAAAAATGGAAAACATTGCTCGATTCCAAATCGCTTCCTGATCAGGCTTTCCAATTTTATATATTTCTGTTAAAAAACGAATTGGTAAATGTGTCAAAACGTTTTGCGCTTGTTGAGCAGAGCAGTTGAGAACAGCTTTAAGAGACAAGTTTTTCTGTTAAGGGATTTATTTGATTTTTAAAATAAGTAATTGTTTATTCTATTATAAATAATGCAAGAATAAGTTTATATATAATTTTTCATTTTTGAGACGTGAGTATGTGCATGATTCAGCAGATCTTTTTGTGTTTGAAAAGAGTTTCCAGTTTTATAAATAAATGAATAAATTGTTTTTCATGTATAGGGTGTTATATCTTTACTTTTGATATTACACCTCCTATTTATTGAGGGGAAGGAGGGGGGGGGGGGGATGTGTGATACTGGATAAAAAATGTCGTTGATTGTTGATATGGAAAAATTATGGATGCTAAAAAATAATGAAATGAATCTTAGGAGATTTTTTCTCTTTTGATTAGGAGTATGAATCCTAGAAGAAATAGGAAAGCATTTCTCATTTTTCTATAAAGCAAATGAGATTTTAGAAAATGTTCTCAAAGTTTGTATTTTGTACTAATTTTCGAGACATTGGAGGAAAGGTCACCTTTAGTTAAGAATGAATATTATAACGTTTCATCAGGATATATGATATTTATAGAGAAAACGCTGTTTTATTCCATAGCACTAGAAAAGGAATAGCTACAAATTTCAAATAAAAAAAAAGAAGCAATTTAACAAATTACAACGACCATTTGGAAAATAATTTTTTCGAAAACTAAAATTTAAGACATAAAAAATCGCACGGAATTGATCATATATTACGTACGCCATTGATTAAACATTAATAGTGTTATTGCACGTAAAAATTGCAAGCGACAAAAATCGCCTGCGACCCGTTAGATTTCTTAAAACTTTCATATTATCCACCTGAAACTTACGTATTATCCAAGCATTTCATTGGCTGTTCGGGAAAAGGCTTTTTCATCGTCAAATTTCCAATAAATCTGACAACCCATTTTAAATGAAATTTCATTAATAAACTTCTAAATATCCCACAATATTACTTTTTACACCGTCGTATGGAGAAAAAAATGTACTTTTAAATGCAACTTGTTTGAAAGCTGTATCTCAACTTGTTTCTGAGCTATTAATTTTTTCTTGTAGTTTTTATTACTTTTTTGTTATAGTGGCAACAGAAGTAATCCATCTCTGTTGAAAGTAAAGGGAATTACAGATTACTGTATAGACCACTGAGAAAACGAATAAAATGCGGGATTCAACTAATGAAAAGCTTCAGTTTTTGATTTTCCTACCCTGACCGAAGACAATAACCAATTTTTCAAATGGTTAATAATTTGTGAATGCGTTTAAAAAATTCGAGATTTTCCTTGCGAAGGAAAAAAAAAATGAGAATATCCTTATCCCTTATGCATTTTTTAAATTCATGAATCATTCGAATTTTATTTTTTTGACATGATTTTCATTATCTATTACTAATATGCTGCTATAACACAATATAAAGCTGTGTAAATAATAAAATTCAATTGCAATTTAAAAATATATATATCTACAGATTTTAGGGCCGCCAACTCAGGAGGCCCTTAGCCTTGCCTTAATCTGGTTCTATGTTTGAGGGATATTTAGAAAACTTATTTTCGAAATAAAAGTTATTTCTACTACCTGGGTAGTAGAAAAAGTTTGTGAATCTTTCTTTTTTTAAGAATAGCACAAATACCTTTCATAAATCCATTTTGGTGTCAAGAGAGGCAGAAGCTTATCTTAATATATTTGATTAAGATAACACTAAAATGTCAAACGAAGGGATTAAGGGTACTGAAATAGCAAACAATGTGAGGCAATACTGGAAAAGGAATATGGAAATCGCTGCACACAATAGACTTTCAAAAGAAGTGCTAATTTTTGTAACTTTTCAAGACACGTATTTGAAATTCTTATGGCAAGGTCAACTGGAAAGATAATCCACGCAGGTGAGAAGATTAAAGAACAATAAGAAGAGACAGACACTTCTTTCTTTTGTTGTGGTTCCAAAACCGATTTTTACAATTTTCAAGACATTTTTATTTAATTTATTTTAATAACACATACTGGACAATTGCACCATAAAATATAATAAATAAAGACACAATATTGCTTATTGGTATACAAAACACGAACTTTAATAAGCTAAAAATTAACTTCTACGTTTCGAGCTGTTTCTACAGCCGTATTCAGGAAAATAGAATAGTAAAAAGGCTCAAAAATCAGAGACGAAAGCTTCCTGTGCAAGAAATAATTAGTCGAAACTTGACCAATGATTTGAATACAAAACTGTAGTGTTGCCATCTAGTGAAAATAAATAATTATTAATGAAGGGAGATCAAATGAATCAAAAAGGTCGATTAAAGAACTCACGATCGGCCGTCATCTACACATGAGGGACAAAATCGACCTTTTTGATTCATTTGATCTCACTTCATTAATAATTATTTATTTTCACTAGATGGCAACACTACAGTTTTGTATTCAAATCATTGGTCAAGTTTCGACTAATTATTTCTTGCACAGGAAACTTTCGCCTCTGATTTTTGAGCCTTTTTACCATCCTATTTTCCTGAAGACGGCTGTAGAAACAGCTCGAAACGTAGAAGTTAATTTTTAGCTTATTAAAGTTCGTATTTTGTGTACCAATAAGCAATATTGTGTCTTTATTTATTAATTTATTTTAATTGTTTCTCTAGCTAGAATACATATATGAATGTAGAAATAAATATATGTAACATTAAATCTTATGTCATTATAAAATAATAAAATATTGATTATACCCAATACAAAGCCAAAACTTATTTTAAAAATTAGCTTCGAAAATTACATAACAATTTTGGATGACACCGGAATTAATGGGCCCAGTGCTTCTGTCCAGTTAGTGCATATATTGCATATTAATCACGGGCTAATCTATGAATAAGAATTTTTACTGATTACCCAGAAAAACAATCTTGGCTATTTTGTGCGCCAAACAGTATTGTAAACAGGATTTTGTTTCGGGATGGGGGGGGGGGAGGGTTGAAAACTAAGATCTTACGTGAATTTTTGAAATTGGGATAATTGCATACTTCGTCAAAAAAAAAAAAAAAAAAAAAAAAGGGAATTGATTTGAGTCATGTCAGTTCTAAGAATCATCATATCTAACATATTCAGTTCCATCTGTTTTCAATACACCCATGGCTAAAAGAAATGAAAAGAAATCTACAAACTATATTGAAAATAAATTAAGTTTTAATATCTTACTAAATGTTATAAAACGCTCAAAATGGTCATTATAATATGTAGAAATGTTTTAAAAATTAAAATAAATTTCCACAAAATACAATAGAACCCCTTTTATCCGAAACTCTTTTAACCGAAAGTCTCGGTTAATCGAAATCCATTTTTAAAGCTTTTTTTTTCTACTATCACATTCCTTGTGTGCAAATGCATTTTGAAAGGTTTTTTTTTTTTTTTTTTTTTTTTTTTTTTTTTTCTAATTCTCATGTTCTTTGCGTGCAAGCAGTCCTTTCCGAACTACTAGAACATATAAGTATTTTCTACCCCCTTTATTAGAGTTCCTTTGAGTTTAACGCTAGCTCCCGTAAGCTATGGGGAAAAACGAAGAAACAATTAGCAGTTCTGAAGCTTTAGAATGTTTTTCAAAAGGTTTGGCATGGCTGGAACAGCAAAAAGATTGGTGAACTAATAATATTAAAAAACTCCGTGATAGGGTTTCAAAGCAAAGACAATTGAAACTGCGACAAACAAAACGTTTTTTCAAATCTTTGTGATATATGTAAAAGGTACCTAATTTGGAAATTAAAATCCAGGTAATTTATCATTGTTCCTACTTTGTTATTGCTTTATTTTTATTAAGCACTTGTTACCATAATAACAAAAGTTGCATGAATTTCTCCTTAATCTTAAAATTGAAGCATTCTCTATTATCAGAAAATTTCGATTTTCCGAAAGAGGGTCGATCCTAATTACTTCGGATAATCCAGGTTCTACTGTAACTAAATTTTCGATCACATGACAGTGTTCTTGCCAATAAAAGTAGCATATTTTTGTCTTTTGAATAAATTCATATAAAGACTTTTATCTGCTTCCGTTTTTAACAATGCTACAAGAACATTTTTTTATAACAACATATTAAAATTATATTTCAAATTCGTTCTACAATCCCTACATTTATATTTTTTAAAAATCGCTAAAAAAAATTATTACATTGAAATTTTACATATATGCGGCAGACTTTATTAAATTGTTTATTATTTATTAATTTATTCATTATAATAAAATTATAATAATTAATATTATTATAATTTTAACTAGGGGAAGAGGGGATTATATTTCAAAATGCCGAATTATTTTGTTAAGAGAACATAACAAAATAATTCTGTACTATTTATTAATATAAATATGTTTTCCCCTAATTTTACTTTCGCATAAAATTATATATTATAGAGGAAAACTTATATATTATAGGGGGCAGGTCTAGGAATCGCCCCCTTAGCACACACATATACCTCTTTTCTTCTTTAGGCCACTGCGTGTAACCATAATTTTGTATTTGATAAAATAAAATAATAAAATTTCACAGGTAGCATGATATATAATTAAAATCTAGAAAGGCAATACAAATTCGGTAATTTTACTTTAGCCGTGCGCAAACATCCAGCAACCCCCCCCCCCCCCCCCATAGCCATTAGAAGCTTTACTTTTCTTAAATTAGAAACAAATCATTGGTGTTGAAAAAAAATGTCCTAGTTCATAGTAATATTTCTTATTATTTTCTTCCCTTTTTTCATTATTTCACATAAAATGAGTAATTAATTTTCCTATTGATAAATAATATATCTTGATAAAATAAAAAAATAAAAAATAAGTAAAATACATATACACTTCAAAATAGTCTAAATTACAAATCGCATTAAATTACTTGTCTCTCTCAGCTAAATTAATATTTACATTCAATGAAAAAAAAACAAATAACAATTCCTCTAAGGGGAAAAAAAAATGAATTATAAAGTTTTAAATTTATCTAAGAGATGGCAGCACTTGTTTGAATTTTTGCTTTGAAGAAGTTGGGGGCTGGTTGTTAAGTGGACACGTGCGTCTAATTCAGAGAAAAGTTAGTAAACAGTAGACGCTTTCGTGTGGAAGGCAGTGCTATTTCTTAGAGAGTTGTGCTATAGAGTTTGACGTATTTTGATTTATTTCGCAAGGTAAAAAGTGTATAAGTTCTTAAAAATGGCTGAAGGTGGATCCGTATATCAAGTTAGAGTAGTATGCAGATATTTTTTGTCTGGAACATGTTATGAGGGTGACTCATGCCCCTTTTCTCATGACCCAACGTGATGTGTACCTGATTCCATCTGTCGTTATTATTTAAGAGGTCATTGCTTTTTTGGTTTCAATTGCAATTATGATCATATTCTCTTGAATGATAGAGACTCACTAAGTCAGAATGAGAGACTCACTAAGTCAGAATGAGAGACTCGCTGACAAAGCTGTGAATACATCTCACATTGAAAAATGCAAAAAAGAAATGGAATTTTCAATCGCAATAGAGCGCAGTTTGGACAAAACTTGTGGGATATGTCTGGATGTTATTTTAGAAAAAGAACCTGAATCAGAGCGCAGGTTTGGACTTCTTGAGAAATGTAATCACGTTTATTGCTTCAATTGCATCAGACAATGGTGGAATTCCATGCCGTATCAAAGTGACGATACTTTAGATCCAGTAGTTACCCGGGCTTGCCCTCAGTGTCGCCTTGTATCTGACTTTGTAACTCCGAGTCTCTATTTTCTTGATGCAGGAGAAGAGAAACAGAAATTCATCAAACAATATAAAGAAGCTTTAAGCAGCATGCCTTGTAAATATTTTAAGCAAGGTGATAGTATGTGCCCTTTTGGAGGCGCCTGCTTTTACTTACATGCAAGGCGAGATGGTACTAAAGTTGAGCTTCCCCTTCCAATTGGAAGGAGTAGACAAAATCAAAATAGTGAGTTAGACCCCATCGAAAGAATCGCTTTAGAATATGGAGAAGAAATTCCTCGGCTAGACACAAATCTGATGTCAGAGACAGACGACGATTCGTCTAATATCAGTGAAAGTTCTTATTTTAGTGACTATTCTGAAACAACGCGAAATCAAAATGGTGGTGTAGATTCCATAGAAAGAATCTATTTGGAGTATAGACAAGTTTTTTTTGAGCTAGTTTCAAATTTGTTCTCCGATACAGACGACGACTCATCTGATACCAGTGGCAGCTCTTCTTTTAGTGTTTATTCTGAACCATAATACTTTAGAACTGTTGAATTGGGAGTTACATGTTATTCTGAAACTTTGGTGCCTAGAATGCTCATATATTATTATATTTATTAGTGTCGCACATATTGATGATAAAATTTAATCTCGATAAGCAGTTGGATGTTTTTAAATATGTAAAGTTTTTAAGCATCATTAATTTGTGACAAAAAACCAAGATAACAAGTCAACGAAAAAAATTCTAAAGGTTATATCTAAGACGGTGACAGAAAAATGTGGCCAATACACAATCTAAGTGTAAAAATGTTATGTGAAAAAAATGTTAAAAAATTGTCGAAGTAGAGGTAAGAATATCTAATTAACGTGAATAGGATTGTTTTCTTTCTCTTATTTTAAATTAAAAGTTCCATAAGTATTACTTATAATAGCTATTACTTTTGTTTCTGTATTTCATTACTAATATTATTTTATGCTAATATTATTTTTTACAGTTTTATTATAATATCACATATATGTAATATTACTACTAAAATATTTTCCTTCAATTATTCTTTTTCAGCAATTTTATTTTAAAAAATTACTGAAATCATAAAATATATAATGTGAACATTAAAAATTCCACAATCTTACTTAAAAGGCGACTAATGTAATGAAAATGATGTTACAAGTTTAAAATATACATTTTATTTAAAAACTTCTTAGTACTTTCAAACCTTCCAGGCTAATCATCAGAGAATATCTTGATAACTAAATGTTGTTTATTTATACAAATAAGTCACTTTGTTTTGAAAATGAGAGAGCCAAACGGAATTATTACAGAATTTTCAAAACAGAGTGACATATTTGTATAAATAAACAACATTTAGTTATCAAGATATTCTCTGATGATGAACCTGGAAGGTTTGAAAGTACTAAGAAGTTTTTAAATAAAATGTATATTTTAAACTTGAAACATCTTTTTCATTACATTTGTCGCCTTTTAAGTAAGATTGTGGAATTTTTAATGTTCACATTATATATTTTATGTTGAATAAAGGTGAAAAATTGCGTTTCGTCTTATTATTATTTACTGAAATCATAGAAAATATTCTGTCCTTAAAGATCTTAAGCGGTTAAATCTGTAAATAATATTGTTACTTAACAATTCATATTCTATTTATATTGTAACGTAATATAATGTGTGTTACAGGTTTGCCAGAGGTAAATTTTCCTTAATTTGTTCTCCACTATTTCTAAATAATCATCATAGTGGAAATTCTCTGCTGATATTCAAGGTAGATTATTATTGTTTGTTGATTGTGATTGATAAATTTACACAACAAAAAAAATGGTTTATCTGTGACAATCCTGAATTTCCTATAAAAGTGAAAAACGTTTTAATACATGTATCATGTCGTAAACTAAAGTGTAGTTTAAAGTTTCTTTCAACAAATGAAACTTTGATCCATCTTTTTATTTCACATGTTATATCACTTTTCTTAAGATTAAAAGAATTTTCTATGTTATTTGTAATTCATTTAAACGATTTGTATGCAAAATAATGCTAGTTGCAATGTGAAACCATTTTGTATGTTTTGAGTGAAAACATAATTATCCGTATATGTTTTCTCTTCATGCTTGTAAATGAATAAATTTCCAGAAAAAAAAAAAAAAAAATGGTGAATTTAATGAATGTTTGCTTATTTTTAGTACAGTATTTAGGTATAGTATATTTAGAAAAGAATGTATTAGAAGACAGTTTTTAATAGTTATTTTGTTACAAGCACATACTTGAGGAACTGGAAGCAAGTGTTTTAAAGAATTGCTAGAATCTTCTTCCATTTAAGGTGGGTTTCTCTAATCCAAACTGGCTTTCTTATAAATTTTTTTAAATTCATTTTTGTTCGTAAACGCATGCAATTGGCAAGTATTCTTATTCAGAAACTTTGTAATCAAACAGTTTTTTCAACTTTTCGGTAAAAGTAGAAGATCTTCCGAAAATGCTGTCAAGTTTGGTGTTTTGAACCGAATATCCTAATGCGACAGCACGGAAAAAAAAAATATGAACACGTGAGACAATAATAGCGTATAACTCAATATGTTATTCATTTATCGAAAAATGAAAAACTGGTCGTTTACAAATTACTTTAAGAATGATTTCTGAAATTGTCATGTTTTTACAATTAGAAATGAGTCAGAAGATGTTTTAGAAATTTTCGCTTTTTTTATTTCTGTGAACTTCATTAATGATAAAAAATAAGAAATGGATTTTCTTTTCTTTAATAATTTGCTACAGTTTTAAAATATAAAGTTGAAGTGTACCACTTACATTTTTGTGTCATATAATGTTATACAAATATAACAATGCTTTTAATTAACGACTTAATTATGTATGATTACTTAATAATTTCGCCAATCTTTTATACAAGTTACTCATTTTACAAAGGCTTTTCATTATGCACTAATACACTTAGAAAATATTATCTTTTAACTTTTTTATTTAGTGATATTAAATACCATACATAACTTTCTTGCTGAACTGTGGGATGGAATTTTCCACTTGCAAAAGATTTTCAAATTATTTTCTAATTCATTTACAAGAGACAATATAATAGATTTGTATCATTTTTTCAAACAGGAATAATTAATAGCTGGAGTATTCAAAATATCATTTTCCTTACTTCTAAAGCATTACAGGTGGGTACAACACACATTTCTTTGAGAGTGCGTGGGGGGGGGGGGGGGGGGAGGGAGGGCAGAGCATGAGAAAAGGCTGATAAAAAAGGCTAAATAGACTGAAAGTTTATGTTATTGATACATGATGTTCAATAATTAAAAAATAATTCATAGTTCCAGAATTAATATTCAGTTAGATTAATTCTCTAACTACTCAAAAAAAAAAAAAAAAATCTATACAAAAATTACCATTCGGGACTATTGTACTCATATTTAGATATACAAAGTTACAATAATACGAATGAACTATACTGATATATAACGAGTATATTTAATGATATAATATAATCCACACAAAACAGAAAGAAAAATTATATTGGATGGCAGTAAAATTCATTATGTTTAATTTTGTACATGACGTACAAATGAAGAAAGATTGGTTTTGGCTCCAATGGATCTGCCTTTGAAAAATGGGCACTATCATTGCCACCTAGAATTCAGCTACTCTAGGTGGCAAGTTTTTTATGAAACTTTAACTGTACTGTTAAAGAACAAGCATTTGGCCATAAATACTCGGAGTTTTGAGTTTGTAGTTTATGTTTATCGGAAGCCTAAAGTGACAGGAAAATTGTGCGCCAACCTAACCCGTCACGGCACAAGTTGCCTATACCTATGGTGTAACCCTCATAGCATGCATGGTCACGGTGACGTCACTGTAAGTCACTGAGGTCACGTCACATCTGTGACCAAAATGCCACCACTCATTGATGTCACATTGTGACTGAGATGTGAACTTCTTAGAAAACTTTAAAAAATTACGAAAATTCTTCAAAACATGTTATTTACTGTAACATTATGTTTTTCTGGCAATAAAAAAAAAAATTTGAGGTCACTGCTATGTAACGTACGTCACGTCACATATGTGACAAAAAACCACCATATTGTAAGTCACAGTGTGACAAAAATATGAACTTCAAAAATCTTTGAAAATGAAGAGAAATATTTTAAACAGTCACGAGTTACATGGCATAAGGAATAAAATATATTAGTGGATAGCAAATGGTAAATTCTGTCACTAAAGGTTGGGGGGGGGGGGCATAATAAATAAAGTGCACGATACAAGCATTAATAAACTAAATTTTCAGGCTATATTTTATCAATTTGATATCTAAGATAGTGAATGTATACTTTTTCATCATTTCAATTTTATCTAGCATTTGCATAATATATTTAGAATTAGGAATATTAAATTTATACACTTTACATATTTAGTTTGCTGGGAGGAAATTTATTTATTTATTTATTTTTTTACCGACCAGGATTATTCGAAACACTTTTGTGGTTTCAAAATAAAAAATTTCTATTACAGTTAAATCTGCACCTTTTAATGAGCACGTAGAAAGAGTCTTCAGAGTTTAGTCATCTATGCATTTCTTGCTTTAGAATATTTTTATAATTTGTATTCAAGTCATAAATTCTACTTCTTTCAGACTTTTTAAATAAAATTAGCATTTTCCGAAAATAAAAGACTATATAAAATTTGTGCAAAACAAACTTTACTTTAAAAAAAAAAGAAAGAAAAGGGGGGCTCGTTATTACCATTAAATTTATTTTTACACCTTTTGAAAATTTAAACAATGGTATATCTAATAAACTCTAATTATGAATATTATTATTATAATTATTTAGAAAAAAGGAACTTTACAATACAGTTTAACTTGAATTATTTGGTACGGATAAAAAGAAAAGGTTAACTACATTGGACATTTCTTCAAATACAAAATTTTATTTAACCATACTTTCAGAAAATTACTGCGCATTCAAGTTTCATATCTCTTGCATGCAAAAACAAATAATCTGTACCAGACCATCTGCTTGAAAATCGTCTGCCCACAAAAAAATAAACATGAGATGACGCGGGAAATAAATAGTTCACTGTTTTTAGAACATCACCTTCACCACGTCTACAACACTTTAAGATAAGGAAATGACCATTTTAGGGTACACGGATATTAATAGAACGTATATGTAAGTTTTATTTAATTTAAATATTTTATTCCTGATTTGTACATATGAGTTAAATAGTTTTATGTTATATTTGTAAGGGACTGATCTTTAACTGTCAGAAGCGATATTTTCAAATTCGATAACTGTAAAGAAAAATATCTTAATCTGCCATCGCTTGAAAAAAAAAAAAACTGCGCAGAGACTGTGCATGCCTACATTCATACTGGAATTAATATAAACATTAATTTACTCTTACTTGAGATTGAAAATGTATGGAACGACAATGATTTGGAATTATTTTATCGGCTTCTTACTATTTTTTGATTACTAACACTTATAGTTATTATTATTTTGCGGTTAAATATGATGTTCGATTATCATGAGATTACGAAACTGTTTCAGATTAGAAATTAACATTATACTGGGAAAATGTATTTTTACATATTACAGTAGTGAAACATTTGAAAGAATTTTCTTTTAGTGCTAATAATATTTTAAATTATATTTCAAAATCCTAAATCTTCAAACCAATGTTTTCAGATTTAACATTTGCCGAAATTATAAAATAATAGGAATTCCTTATACCATATGGAAATATTTTTGAGATATTGTTAAATCTAATAATGCATTTAATTTATCTATTGAGTTTGCTGTTGTTTAATAGTACAATTATAAATACTAATTATTATTTCTAGTGTTTTTCAAATTGGTATATATATTTTTTTAATCGTATGTAAGCATTTTTTCTGTTTGTGATTTTAATCAAACATTTAATTATAGACATTCTGAATCGGTTATTAAATTTTCTTCTATTGTAAATCACATTTTCTACGTTTATGATACGCGTAATTATTGGAACTAAAAAGTAAAATATGATATTTAAGCATTGAAACAAAGTGTTTTTCATGCCTGATGGGAAGTTATAGATTAAACTGCTTTAGTATATATTTTTTAAAAGTTCATATAATACAGGATACATAATATAGGACACAAGTTGAAAAGTGCTTATGACTTCGGTTTGTCTCTCCGTCTGTCCGTCTAGCAGTCTGTCCGCACTCTAACTCTCGAAAATATACTCGGATTACCCTGAAATTTTTGGATGTTATTGACGTTTACCATAGCACGGTACCTATTTGTAATGAAGTTTGTAGCATGCTTTGTTCATTTACAGGGACAGCCAAAAGTTTTCCGTTACATTACAGCCTATGGGAAAAAATCGTTTCAAATGAATTTTTATGATTTTACGCACGCTTTCAAACAGAATAAAATTTATATGCATTTATGAAGTGCACTAAAATATGCATTCTGTTGACTATGCGATGCAAAGAATAGTTATTGCTCATTTACAGGGCTAAAAAAGGAATTCAAATACATAATGATATAGGGGTGGAGGGAATTGTTTGCGGCATACTTTAATTATGTTAATCTATTTCATATATAATGAAATTGATATATGTCGCTGAGGTTTACATACTATAAATTATTTCATGTATAATACGAATAATACGTATATAGCATTTACAGGGACACACAAAATATTTCAGATACTATATTGTATCCGAAGTACTGTTCTGTTCATTAGCGATGATTGCTGGAAAAGTATTTTTAATTATGATATGCGCTTTTATGATTCACTATATTTATGCATAGTATATGGTGTATATAAATGCTATAATTCCTATACAAGGCTACACAAAAGTATTCGTAAGGATTACTGGGTATGGGCGCAAATTGCTTAAAGGTTGTTTTTAAATGAGTTATGCTTTTTTTTTTGCTGAACTGCATTTAATTTACCAAGAAATGTTTGTAGAATATAGATAAAATGATATACAGGGTGACGTAAAGAATTGGATACATGGCCGTCTATAAATTATAATTTCTGAAAATGTTATTTCAGCAGTTTTAAGAGTGTCTTAGTTTGAATTAAATTTTAACTAAATAGTGGCGTGTAATAAGGATTCTAGGTAAACTACAGGGTTGTACAAAAGTATTCAAGTATGTTTCCATACATTAGTATAAATTGTTGAAAAAGAATTTCAACCTGTTAGGCGTTTTCTTGCTAAACGAGATTTTCCCATTATATAGTATATATACACTTAAAAAAATGGGAAGTCAAAATTGAGTAAAAAGAACTCAATTTTAAATGCGTCATATACTCAAAATAGCTCCGATCCAAATGTACTCAAAGTTGAGAAACACATGTACTCATTTTTCATTCATTGGTTGTGATCAAATATGAATCGTTATGTACTGCCCCCCCCCCCCCAAAAAAAAAAAAGAAAAACCTAAAATTTAAAGTAAAAATGTACTGACATTTATTTCCCGTTCAAAGTTCTTAACAAGAAATGTTTAATTGATTATTTATTAAGAAAAATAGCAAAATTCTTAACAAGATACTCAAATCGAATATTTTTATGACAAGAGCATTATTTCCAAGCACTTTTAAATTATTTTTAAAATGCTGTGCATAATTTAATATTTACATTAATAAACATCATTTATGCCGCCATAAATGAAATGAACCATTACAGGGTACAAAACTATTCGTTTGTTTGGGTTTGGTAACATGTGATGTTTCAAAATAGAGAAAGCATGGGTTCATTTTTGATCCAAAAATATTCAATTCGATATGAGTACGTCGGTTTACTTATTTTTGAGTACTTCATTTTTCTCAGTGTGTCAACCTACAGATCAAATACAGGGCTGTTCAAAAGAATTGGAAAACATATTTGGCTATGGACGGTAACTGCTGAAATCAATTTTTCAAATGTTTTATGAATTTTCTAAAATGTTTACTTAGTTATCTTATTTACGTCATTTCCCTAAATTACGATGTCTTGTTAAAGCATTCAGAAAGTGTTGGAAAGTATTTTATAATCTATGATTAACGCATGATTTTTCTTACTCGATTTTTTTCTATTTCCCAGATCAGTCTTTTCCTATAAAACATACCAAATCTATTTAGCTCATATTCACAAAATACAATATACACGGGAATAAAAAATTTAAATAAATATCGCTTATCATGTGCTCTATAAATAATAGTTGTATTAATATCCGTTAGTCTCCATGTTCGTATTTAATAAAGCAATGACAAATCACAACAAATTAAAAAATTTACACATTCTAAATATCAAGCTTGAACTCAATATCAAGCATAGAACTTAATATCAAGCATAGAACTGAATAAAAAAATATGTCAGTTGATAAGCATTGTTTTTTAAGTGGAAAAATTTAAAAGGTTTTAGAAGAATAGGACTCCAAAATAGCGATATTTTGCTAAAAAGTACGGTAAAAAGATAAGATTTTATATTTACAGCAAAAGGTTATTTCAAAATTCATCGCTGTATTAATACTTAGAAATTTTTCCAGAGAGAATCCTTCGCCTTATATACAATATTTCAAATGAAAATCAAACATCAAATTAATTGCTTAAAAGGCGCAAAGGCCAACATAGTGAAAAAGATTCCATGCCGGGACTCGAACCCGGGCCATCAGTATAGCACACTGACATTCTACCGACTAAACCACATGGAACGACGCCCTGTCTGTAAAATTTCTCACTATTACAGGTTGGCAAGGCTACAAACGCAGCACAAGATGGAATATTTATCGTGAGCCACCGACATGGGGTAAACACGAAACTTAATGAAATCCAGCATCGATTGAAACTATATTAATAATTGGAAATTTTTCCAAGGAGAAACATTCGCCTTGCATACAACATTTCAAATTAAAATTGCCTTTTAAGCAATTAATTTGAAATTTGATTTTCACTTGAAATATTGTATGCAAGGCGAATGGTTCTCTCTGGAAAAATTTCCAAGTATTAATATAATTTCAATCGATGCTGGATTTAATTAAGTTTCGTGTTTGCATCATGTTGGTGGCTCACGCTAAATATTCCATCTTGTGCTGAGTTTGTAGCCTCGCCATCACGTAATAGTGAGAATTTTTCCAGCCTGGGTATCGTTCCATGTGATTTAGTCGGTAGAATGTCAGTGCGCTGTACTAATGGCCCGGGTTCGAGTCCCAGCATGGAATATTTTTCACTATTTGCGTCTTTTAAGCAATTAATTTGAAATTTGATTTTCATTTGAAATCACAGTGTTTATGACAAGTTCGTCACAAATGACACATATTTCACAAATTGGTCACAGTGTGACTTCAAAGTATTGTCGCTTTCGTCACAGGTTCGTCACAAAGTTAATGCCAAAATAGTCACAAATGACACACTTTTCACAAATTTGTCACACCGTGACTTCACAGAGTGGTCACAATGTGACGTCACAAACGACCTCTAAAACGGCCATAACGACCTCGCATTCTAGTCACTATGACGTCACATCGACGGTCACAAAATCACAGTGTGACTTCACAACGACGTCGCCGTGACGTCTCCATGCCTTACGGGAAGCTGGCACACGCTTTATAAAAATTTAAATGAAACTCAAATAAGACTCGCAGTTAAGAGAAATCAATTTCATTATTACCAGTAAGTTTAAATAAAGGCGTTATCGCCGTACAATGTAAATTTTAAATTATACAGACATAAAAATAATGAATAAAACAGTAACATTGAGTAACTTCTATCCTACTCGATATCATTTTCAGAGTTACAGTTGTCACAAATAAAAAATCGAGTGCCTCCGTTTGGGCAAGCCTCGTGTGCCCAAAATTTTGCATTCCAACCATTTTTCTCGGTGTTTGCTGTTTTTCAAGCTACCAGTACGCTACAAAACGCTAATGTAAAGCCTATGGGGGCGTTATTTTCAAATTTCTCGCTTTGATTTGAATATTTTTGAATGACTTTTTTTTTTTTTTTTTGCATAGGATAGCCGGGGACAATCTACAACCGGGCTAGTTTTTACTTTTTCGATTTTGGTTATAGTTTATATATATATATATATATTAGGATAGTTTCAATTTCAGAACCGGTTCCGAAAGTAAAAGTAATTTTTAAAAAAAAATCTGAAACCAAAATCAAAAAAGTAAAAACTAGCGCGGTTGTAGATTGTCCTCAACTATCCCATGAAAAAAAAAAAAAAATCATTCGAAAATATCAAAATTTAAGCGAGATATTTGAAAATAACTTTCCCATACGTTTAACATTATCATCCGGGTCTTTTTGATTCGGGCTGAAGGAATACCCTAGACAGGTTTTCGCCTAAGTAGACGTTGTATGGTACTTCTTTCAGCGAGACCATGAAAGTTGTGACTAACGAAAGACAGCCTATAACGAAATCCTGCTATAACGGAGGAATTGCATGATTCCAGTTAAAGGAAACCCTGCAACTACACCGGGTAAAACAGAAACCTGTCTATCATAAATACCATACATGTGTTTTTGTGTGTATCGAAAACGAAATGTTGATAATATTTTCCATATTTCGAAATAAGATAAAATTATTCTTAAAGAAAGAATAATCTATAATCACTTTCTTATACACATTTTATTTCTCATGCAGTAAATTGAATATATACTCATTCATATAAATACGTTTTTTTTTTTCATCTGAAACATGTTGCGCTCAAAAGTTTTGTGAAAAGCCCAACAACCTGACTTTCAAAATGTTAAATATGTCCCGCAAGAATGCTTCTAGTGTGAACCCGACCCGCAGAAAGAAAATTAGATTCATTCAAAGCCGAAAAACGAAATTCGGGACAAGCCGACCCGATATTATAACTCTATTCAACGATCCCGAGGTGTCCGCTATTCAGAGGTTTTCCTATATTTGAATATTAAAGAACACACATGTGTTCATTCTTCTATGTAAAACAAAAATTGTATTAGATGTACAATTTTAGATAATTTTTCTTAATGGTTTAAAAAAAATGATTTAAATCCTTTCGTTGCGGGTTTGGGTCAGATTGCAGTGTGTAGTAATGCGGGTTCGGATCGGGTGCGGGTTGAAATATGTCGTGTTGCGGGTTTCCGAAAATTATTTTTGCGGGTTCGTGTCGGGTTGCGGGTCGAGGATTTTTTTTTCTTTTTTGTCAGTTTCGGGTCAAGTTGCGGTTTGAATTCAAATGGAATGTTCGGGTCGGGTGCAGGACTCTATTCTGGTCGGGCCAGGACTTCAAAACTAAAGTAAACTTTCAAATGGGACTGGTCCAGAAAACAATTAAACGGGTCAGCCTGCCGACAAAAAAATTAAGCGGGTCGGATGGCCCGATATAATAATTTAATTGAAGCCGATAAAATATATATGAATTCATAAAATTTAAAATGACTCGACAAAATTCTGCTACGGTTCTATACATTAAATTTTAAACCATTCGCTTCGGTAGTTTTACGCTGTTGTATGCGGACAGAGGGACCGGCGGGCGGACCAGACGACGATTATAAGTGTTACGTATTTATATAATTACGTGTATAAATCAAAGAGTTTTAGACAAAATTTGATTTTTGAAAAGGGGTGGTCGACTTATTACCCGACTGAAAAGAAGGGTTATGTGTTTCACGCGTATCTGTGTATGTGGATTTCTTTATACACTCGAAACATCCCAACGGCTGGATGGATTTTAATGAATGAGGTCTCTATCGATTCGTCTTAACGGCCCGATGGTTATAGGCTAGGTTTTGTTTTTATAAATTCAAAATGGCCGCCGTAAAATACAAAATGGCGGTACGCACGAAAAAAAATTTTTACGCACCCTATTGAGTGGCGCATCATTGGGTAGGTCTTTCAAAATGAAGACGATGTTTCATTGACTATTTTACAGTCAGAAGCAGCGTTAAAATTTTATACAACCTGGAAGTTGTGTATTTATTGTGGATCTCTAGCTTTACTGCAACTCTAACCATCATAGACATTTATAGACCTTATCAAAACAGTGTTTATAGATAGGAACTAACAGTTAAACACAACTTAAAACTCATCAATACAAGTAAAGAAAAAAAATAGGTAAGTAATATAAAAAAAGTAATATAAAAAAAAACATTTTAAGTCAATTCCTACTTAGTAATATAAAAAAAGTAATATAAAACTAGTCGGATGTACCAATCCCAAAACTTTCTTCTATCTCATACATGTTAATACTTCAAAATTCGCTATCACACTGCCAAACTTAAATGGCAATCTATGCATCTCATGAGGATTCTAACGATATGAAATTCCGTGCATTAGTTCTTGAGATATGACTATCGCTGAAATCGTCTAAATTCAGCAAAATGCTGCCTAGCAGCGCCACCTATTGGGTGATTTATACCAAATCCTAATCAGCAACAATTTAAGTCAACGTCTGACTGAATCTGAAGTTTGGAGAAAATCCGTACATTAGTTTTTGAGATAGAGCAATAGCGAAAATCGTGAAAATTTCTGCATAGCAGCGCCACCTATTGGGTGATTAACACCAAAACCTAATTAACAACAACTTGTGTCAACATACAACTAAATCTGAAGTTAGATGAAAATTGGTCTATTAGTTCTATTGATAGAGCTATTGAGGCAATCGTGGGAAAAGCAGCAGAGAAGCGCCACCTGTTGGGCGATTTACACCAACACCTAATCAGTAGCAAGTCATATCAAGGACTAACTTAATCTGAAGCTTGATGAAAATCCGTGCGTTAGTTCTTAAGATAGAGCTATTGGGGAAATCGTGTAAATCATGCAAAATTCATCATAACAGCACCACCTGTTGGGCGATTTACACCAAAAAGTAATCATCATCAATTCATATCAAGGACTAACTAAATCTGAAGTTTGATCAAAATCCGTGCATTAGTTCTTGAGATAGAGCTATTGCGAAAATCGGGGAAAATGCAGCATAGCAGCGCCACCTATTGAGCGATTTACACCAAAAACTAATCAGCATCAATTTGTATTAGGCACTAACTGAATATCAAATTTTATTAAATTCCGTGCATTAGTTCTTGAGATAGAGCGCCCACAAAATTTGTGTCACATACACACAGACAGACAGACAGACAGACTCACAGAGTCACAGACAGACATTTTGTAAAAACATGTTTTTTGGAATCTCTGACCCCTAAAACGTGTAAATCCGTCGAAAACCGGAATTCGAAAATTTTCATGAATCCAATACTTTCTTCTTGTAAAGATAGAAGAAAGTAAAAAAACATTTTAAGTCAATTCCTACTTAGGTCAATAAGAGAATTTTTTTCTCTCATTCTTCTTTCCTTTTGAGTGGCGTTTACAATGCCTTGATCAAGAAGAGGGCTCTCTGGGTCTTAAAAAACCTTGATCAAGAAGGGGGCTCTCTCGATTATTGAAAATTAATTAAATTAAATTAATTAATTAATTAATATGTGAAAAAAAAATTGGATTAACATCAAGTGTCATCCACTACAAGTTTTAAAAAATTTTATTTGATCTTGATTGGATGAATAATAAGTATTTTATTAACGATTGAAAATTTGAATAAGATATATATAGCGAGAGTGTGAGCTAATAGTAGGAATTGAAAAAAAATGTTTCACATTGATGAGAAATTAATTAGTTCGCTTTTTACGCGGTCGGGTTTTTTGATTTTTTAAATTAAATTGTTTATACACGATGTAGTTAAAAAGTCGCAGATAATCGGCTAATGGGCAATTCTTTTAATTAATCACATGAGAGATGATCATTTTCGGACAATGGTCACTTCCCCACGATTGACAAAAAAAAGCTCAACAATAATGTCCATGCAATTGTTCTGCATCCATTTTCTCTTGGGACAGAATTCCTCTAATACAAGGACATTCCTTTCAACATTTTAAGAAGAGTTCAACATAGTAATGCTTCCAAATATCTCTCCTGAAAGTCCTACAATACTACTATATTTTAGCAGCTGAAGAAGTTGTTTACCCTTGTAAATAAGGCTTGAATAGATTTTTTTTCTTTTTAAGTATCAATGAACTGATCTGAACATGTTTCAAAATAGTTTAAGCTTCTTCTGTTTTACCTAATTATACAGTTTTAAAAGATTGAATTTTTTTTTTTTTTTAACCATTTGGAAAAATGGTTATTGTTCTCGTCAGGATGGGAAATGAAAAGCATATCTGAAGGTTTTCATTGGTTTAATCCGCAATTTATTCTTTTTCTGATATGTCTATACAGTAATCTGTATTTCCCTTTAATTTCAACAACGATGGATACTTTCTGTTGCCACTATGACAAAAAAGTAATAAAAACTACAAAAAAAATTAATAACTCAAAAACAAATTGAGATACAGCTTTCAAACAAATTGCATTTAAAAGTACAATTTTTTCTCTATCCGACGATGTAAAAAGTAATATTGTCGGATGTTTAGAAGTTTAAGAATAAAATTTCATTTAAAATTGGCCGTCAGATTTCTTTTAAATCTGACGATGGAAAAGCCTTTTCCCGAACAGCACATGAAATGCTTGGATATTTACGTAAGTTTCAGGTGGATAATACTTAAGTTTCATGAAATCTGACGGGTCGCAGGCGATATTTTTGGCTTGTAATTTTTACGTGTAATAACACTATTAATGTTTAATTCATGGCGTACGTAATGTATGATCAACTCCGTGCAATTCTTTATGTCTTAAATTTTAGTCTTAAAAAAAATCGTTTTCCAAATGGTCGTTGTGATTTGATAAATTGCTATTTTAAAGTTATTATTATTATTTTTTAAGGCCTGATTAGAAATGTAAAAAAAATTACCAATTTAATGAAAACTTATTTATTTATTTATTTTTAATCCTCGTTTACAAATCGGGGGGTGGTGGTCGATTTATACACGAGTATGTACGGTAGTTCAGCTGCACAGTTTGGAAATATGAGCTACATTTTTTGTAAGATAATCATCGATAAAACTGATGGTGCCATTTATTAAGGATTTCGTTAATTCTTAAGAGAAAAGTTCTTCTGTTAAAGGATTTGTTTGATTTTTAAAATAAGTGATTGTTTATTCTATTATAAATAATGCAAAAATAAATTTATAACATTTTTCATTTTTGAGACGTGTGTGCTCACATGATTCAGTAGATTTTTGGTCAATGTCAATACTTGTCTTTGAAGAAAATTTCCAGTTTTATAAATAAATGAAGATATTATTTTTCTTATAGGGTGTTGTAACTTTACTTTTCAGATTACTCCTCCTATTTATCGAGGAGAGGTGGGGAAGGGGGGGGGGGGGTGATGTGTGATACTGGTTTAAAAAATGTCGTTACTTGTTAATATGGAAAAAAAAATTAGGGATGTTAAAAAATAACGAAAGAAATCTTAGAAGACATTTTTCTTTTACTAGGAGTATGAACCCTAGAAAAAATAGGATTGCATTTCTCATTTTTCTATGCAGGAAATGAGATTTTAGAAAATGTTCTCAAAGTTTGCAATTTGTACTGATTTTCGAGACAGGGCAAGCAATGAAACGGCATCTTCGGTTAAGAATGGATATATAACATTTACAGAATATATCATATATATAAATAAAAAAGAAAAGTGTCCAGATAAACTGATGGCATTGAGCTCACAGGCTATTCGTATTAATTGTATATTATACTCTTATTTTAAAAATAATGGCCCTCAAAAAAAATAAGTGAAGGGGGGTTAACTCCCGTTTCCCCCCTTATACTTAACCAATGAACCTCCAAATGTAATCAGGGAAGCTCCTTAACATAATAAACCGGTATACCAAATTGGAGCAAAACGAATAATTCTGTATGAAAAACTCATTTATCTAAATTAAGGGTGTTGACTAGCCCCCCTTTATCCATAACCAATGAACCCCCAAAACTAATCAGGGAAGCTCCTTAACATAATAAACCGGTATACCAAATTTGGAGCAAATCGAATAATCCTGCATGAAAAACCCATTTATCTAAATTAAGGGGGGGTGGACTAGCCCCCCTTTATCCTTAACCAATGAACCCCCAAAACTAACCAGGGAAGTTTCTTGACATAATAAACCGGTATACAAAATTCGGAAATCGAATAATGCTGCATGAAAAACCCATTTATCTGAATTAAAGGGTGTGGACTAACCCCCCTTTTCCCCTTTTATCCTGAACCAATGAACCCTCAAAACTAATCAAGGAAGCTCCATAACATAATAAACCGGTATACCAAATTCGGAAATCGAATAATTCTGCATGAAAAACCCATTTATCTGAATTAAAGGGTGTGGACTAGCCCCCTTTTCCCCCTTTATCCTTAACCAATGAACCCCCAAAACTAATCAGGGAAGTTCCTTAACATTATAAACCAGTATACCAAATTCGGAGCAAATCGAATAATTCTGCATGAAAAACCCATAAGGGGGTGGACTAACCACACTTTTCCCTCTTTATCCTTAACCAATGAACCCCCCAAAACTAATCAGGTAAGTTCCTTAACATAATAAACCGGTATACCAACTTCGGAGCAAATCGAATAATTCTGCATGAAAAACCCATTTATCTGAATTAAGGGGGGTGGATTAACCCCCCTTTATCCTTAACCAATGAACCCCCAAAACTAATCAGGGAAGCGCCTTATCAGAACAAAACTAGAAAAAAAAATTGAAGCAAATAGGATGTTTCTATCAAGAGTTATCGCGTTACGTACGTACATGCAGAACCGGCGGGCACATAAGATCTCAGGCTTTGATAGCCTGTGAGCTAAAAAGCTGTTGGATTCCTTAGCACTTGAAAAGGAATAGCTACAAATTTCAAATAAAAATAATTTGTTAATGCGTCCAAAAAATTCGAGTTTTCCTTGCGAAGGAAAAAGATTAGAATGCCCTTACCTCGTATGCATTTTTTAAATTTATGAAACATTCAATTTTTTTTTTTTAGATATGATTTTTATTATCTGTTATTAACATGCTGCTATAACACAACATAATACTGTGTAAATAATAAAATTCAACTGCAATTTAAAAATATATATATCTACAGATTTCAGGGCCGCCAACTCAGCAGGCCTTTAGCCTTGTCTTAATCTAGTTCTGTGTTTGAGGGACATTTATAAAGCTTATTTTCTACATAAAAGTTATTTCTATTATCTAGGAAATGGAAGAAGTTTGTGAATCTCTCCTTTTTTAAGAATAGCACAAATACCTTTCAAAAATTCCTTTTGGTGGCAAGGGAGGAAGAAGCTTATCTTAATGTATTTGATTGAAATAACGCTACACTGTCAAACGAAGGGGTTAAGGGTACTGAAACTGCAAATAATCTGAGGCAACACTGGAAAAGGAATCTGGAAATCGCTGCACACAATGGACTTTCAAAAATAGTTCTAATTTTTCTAACTTTTCAATACACGTATTTGAAATTCTTATGGCAAGGTCAACTGGAAAGATAATCCACGCAGGTGAGAAGATTAAAGAACAATAAGAAGAGACAGACACCTCTTTCTTTTGTTTTGGTTCCAAAAACGATTTTTACAATTTTCAAGACATTTTTATTTAATTTATTTTAATTGTTTCTCTAGCTAGAATACTTATATGAATGTAGAAATAAATATATGTAATATTAAATCTTATGTCATTATAAAATAATAAAATATTGATTATACCCAATACAAAAAAAAATTAGCTTCGAAAATTACGTAACAATTTTGGATGACACCGGAATTAATGGGCCCAGTGCTTCTGTCCAGTTAGTGCATATATTGCATATTAATCACGCGCTAATCTATGAATAAGAATTTTTACTGATTACCCAGAAAAACAATCTTGGCTATTTTGTGCTCCAAACAGTATTGTAAACAGGATTTTGTTTCGGGATGGGGGGGGGGGGGGGCGCTCAAAACTAAGATCTCACGTGAATTTTTGAAATTGGGATAATTGTTTCCTTCGTCAAAAAGGAAAAAAAAAGGGTGGGGGAATTGATTTGAGTCATATCAGTTCTAAGTATCATCATATCTAACATATTCGGTCCCAACTGTTTTCGAAACATCCATGGCTAAAACAAATGAAAAGAAATCTACAAAATATATTGAAAATAAATTAAGTTTGAACATCTTACTAAGTGTTATAAAACGCACAAAATGGTCATTATAATATGTAGAAATGTTTTAAAAATTAAAATAAATTTCTACAAAATACAATAGAACCCCTTTTATCCGAAACTCTTTTAACCGAAACTCTCGATTAACCGAAATCCTTTTTTAAAGCTTTTATTTCTACTATCACATTCCTTGTGTGCAAATCCATTTTGAAAGCTTTTTTTCTACTATCACATTCCTTGTGAGCAAATCCATTTTAAAAAGGTTTATATATTTTTTTTTAACTCTCATGTTCCTTGTGTGCAAGCAGTCCTTTCCGAACTACGAGAACATATAAGTATTTTCGACCCCCTTTATTAGAGTTCCTTTGAATTTAACGCTAGCTACCGTAAGCTATGGGGAGAAACGAAGAAACAATTAGCAATTCTGAAGCTTTAGAATGTTTTTCAAAAGGTTTGGCATGGCTGGAGCAGCAAAAAGATTGGTGAACTAATAATATTAAAAAACTCCGTGATAATGTTTCAAAGCAAAGGCAATCGAAACTGCGACAAACAAAACATTTTTTCAAACCCTTGTGATGTATGTAAAAGGTACTTAATTTGAAAATTAAAATTCATGTAATTTATACTTGTTTCTACTTTGTTATTGGTTTATTTTTATTAAGCACTTATTACCATTTCTCAATTATCCGAAAATTTCGATTTTCCGAAAGATGGGCGATCCCAATTACTTCGGATAATCGAGTTTCTACTGTAACTAGATATTCGATCACATGATAATGTTCTTGCCAATAAAAGTAGTATATTTTTGTGTTTTTAATAAATTCATTTAAAGGCTTTTATCTGCTTCCGTTTTTAACAATGCTGTAAGAACATTTTTTATAACAACATATTAAAATTATATTTCAAATTCGTTCTGCAATCCCTACATTTAAATTTTTTTAAAAATCGCTAAAAAAATTATTACATTGAAATTTTACATATATGTGGCAGACTTTATTAAATTGTTTATTATTTATTAATTTATTCATTATTAATTAAATAATTATTATTATTATTATTTTAACTAGGGGAAGAGGGGATTATATTTCAAAATTCCGAATTATTTTGTTAAGAGAACATTACAAAATGATTTTGTACTATTTATTAGTATAAATATGTTTTCCCCTAATTTTACTTTCCCATAAAATTATATATTATAGAGGGGATCTTATATATTATAGAGAGCAAATCTAGGAATCGCCCCCTTAGCACACACATATACCCCTTTTCTTCTTTATGTCACTGCGTGTAACCTTAATTTTGTATTTGATAAAATAAAATAACAAAATTTCACAGGTAGCATGGTATATAATTAAAATCTAAAAAGGCTATACAAATTTGGTAATTTTACTTTAGCCGTGCGCAAACCTCCAGCACCCCCCCCCCCCCATAGCCATTAGAAGCTTTATTTTTCTTAAATTAGAAACAAATCATTGGTGTTGAAAAAAAAATGTCCTAGTTTATAGTAATATTTCTTATTATTTTCTTCCCTTTTTTCATCATCTCACATAAAATGAGTAATTATTTTTTTCTATTGATAAATAATATATCTTGATAAAATAAAAAAAATAAAAAAAAAAGTAAAATACATATAGGGGAGCTAGGGGATGGATGGGACATTCTCAATATTTCAGGCAATAAACATTTATTTTAAATTGCTTCCTAACCCCATATACCTCTACCACAGTGTGCTTCAGAACTAAAAGTAGGACCACATTGCTGTTTTCATTTTCCTTCAAAGTTGCATTTTCTGAAATCTCTGCTTAAAAGTAAGTTTTTTTTTTTTATATTTGAAGATGTGAAATATTTTATACAATATAAAAAATTAAGCTATGTTGTAGTTATTTATTTTAAGGTTCAATATCAATAATTAAAATGAATGAATAGTAACCATTGTGTCAAAATAATTTTTGAGGTAAAATGGCTGAGAAGGGATATTATGCATCATGGGGATGATTGGGACATTTCAAATGGGGAAGAATGGGACATTCTCACTCCTCCCTAGAGATGTTGAAAATTTTATTTATTAATTAAATAGTATTATATAGGATGATAAATCAATAATTTATGTCAATTAATAGTATTAAATAGTAATATATGAGTTGTTATTGTTTAAAATTTCTGAGTGTTACTTATTGTATTGTAATAATTATTAATGGATTATCAAAAAATTGGTACTAAAACTTAATCAAAATAGATAAAATTGATAAAAATAGCATATGTGTATTGATCAAATGGGTGAAATTATATTGAATTTTGAAATGTTGCACAAATAAATCCCCACCCCTAACATATTGGGTCAACGGAAAGTCAGGTCGTGTTGGGAAAATCTATTCGTACCGGAAAATTCAATCATTTAATTATTAGACATTGATTCCGATATCTAATGTCTAATAATTATCAGGCAGAATTTTCCGGTACGAATTGATTTTCCCAACACGACATGACTTTCCGATCGACACAATAATTTCCGTTCTGCATGTTTCTACGATACATTTAAAATTTAATTAATATTAATTAATAAGTTATGATAGAAAATCATTAGCTATGCTATATTTAAGAGACATTTTGCACTTTCATTTCAAATCTAAAATGCCTCATAAGTGGGAAAAAAAGAACAGATTGATAGCCGAAGTCCGCATTAAAATTTAAAACTGCAATAAAAAAAGTTATTGAAAAAAAAAAAAACCATATCGATTCGTGCTGTAAAATCATATATTACAAATATAATTTTCATATAAAGTTATAATTATAAATTTTAATTTGGGTAAAATTGAATACAGGGAGGAAAATCTTTGTGTCCCATCCATCCCTATTAGTGTCCCATTCATCCCTGCTGTGGGGATGATTGGGACAGTGAGGAACGTTTTTTTGATTTCATAATATTGTTATGAATACATCATAATCTAGAATAAATATTGTTCATATATGTTGGCAAATACCTAATGTATGAAATGTGATATATAATATTGATAGTAACTTAAATAAAAAAATATTTTTGTGAAAATGTCCCATTCATTCCCCACCTCCCCTACGCTTCAAAATAGCCTAAATTACAAATCGCATTAAATTACTTGTCTCTCTCAGCTAAATGGATGTTCACATTCAATGAAAAAAAAAAAAAAAAAAAAAAAAAAAAAAAAAAAAAAAAAAAAAATTCCTCTAAGGGGGGGGGGGGGGGAATGAATTATAAAGTTTTAAATCTAACTAAGAGATGGCAGCACTTCTTTGAATTTTTACTTTGAAGAAGTTGGGGGCTGGTTGTTAAGTGGACACGTGCGTCTAATTCAGAGAAAAGTTAGTAAACAGTAGACGCTCTCGTGTGGAATATAGTGCTATTTCTCATAGAGTTGTGCTATAGAGTTTGACGTATTTTGATTTATTTCGCAAGGTAAAAAGTGTATATGTTCTTAAAAATGGCTGAAGGTGGATCCATATATCAAGATAGAGTAGTATGCAGATATTTTTTGTCTGGAACATGTTATGAGGGTGACTCATGCCCCTTTTCTCATGACCCAACGCGCTGTGTACCTGATTCCGTCTGTCGTTATTATTTAAGAGGTCATTGCTTTTTTGGTTTCAGTTGCAAATACGATCATATTCTCTTGAATGACAGAGACTCAGTGAGTCAGAATGAGAGACTCACTGAGAAAGCTGTAAGTACATCTCACATTGAAAAATGCAAAAAAGAAATGGAATTTTCAATCGCAATAGAGCGCAGTTTGGACAAAACTTGTGGGATATGTATAAATGTTATTTTAGAGAAAGAACCTGAATCAGAGCGCAGATTTGGACTTCTTGAAAAATGTAATCACGTTTATTGCTTCAATTGCATCAGACAATGGTGGAATTCCGTGTCGTACCAAAGTGACGATAATTTAGATCCAGTAATTACCCGGGCTTGCCCTCAGTGTCGCCTTGTATCTGACTTTGTAACTCCAAGTCTCTATTTTCTTGATGCAGGGGAAGAGAAACAGAAATTCATCAAACAGTATAAAGAAGCTTTAAGCAACATGCCTTGTAAATATTTTAAGCAAGGTGATAGTATGTGCCCTTTTGGAGGTGCCTGCTTTTACTTACATGCAAGGCGAGATGGTACTAAAGTTGAGCTTCCCCTTCCTATTGGAAGGATTAGACAAAATCAAAATAATGAGTTAGATCCCATACAAAGAATCGCTTTAGAATATGGAGAAGAAATTCCTCAGCTAGACTCAGACCTGATATCAGAGACAGACGACGATTCCTCTGTTATCAGTGACAGTTCTTATTTTAGTGACTATTCTGAAACTACGCAAATTCAAAATGGTGATGTTGATTCCATAGAGAGAATCTATTCAGAGTACAGACAAAACCTTTCTGAGTTAGTTGTACATTTGATCTCCGATACAGACGACGACTCATCTGATACTACTGACAGTTCTTCTTTAAGTGATTACTTTGAACCATAATACTTTAGAACTATCGAATTTGAAGCTGCAGTATAAAAAATGTTATTCTGACACTTTGTCTCTAGAATGCTCAAAAAACATTGTATTAATTAGTACTGCACATGATGATGTTAAAATTTAATCTCTTAATATTCTGAATACGCAGTTGGATATTTTTAGATATGTAAATTTGTTAAATATTATTAATTTGTCGCTAAAACCAAGATAACAATTCCACGAGAAAAGTTCTAAAGATTATCTAAAACGGTGATAGAAAAATGTGGTCCATACACAATCTAAATATAAAAATGTTATCGGAAAGAAAATGTAAAAAGTTGTCGATCTAGGTAAGAATATCTAAGTAACTTGAATATGATTGTTTTCTTTCTCTTATTTTAACTTAAAAGTTGCATAAGTATTATTTATAATATAGCAGTTACTTTTGTTATTACATTTCGTTACTAATATTATTTTATTACATTTCATTTCAACGCTAATATCATTTTTACATTTTTACTGTAATATTATATACAATGTTACTATTAAAATATTTTCCTTCAATTATTTCTTTACTAATATTATTTTATTACATTTATTTCAACACTAATATCATTTTTTACATTTTTACTATAATATTACTTATATATAATGTTACTATTAAAATATTTTCCTTCATTTATTCTTTTTCAGCAATTTTATTTTTAAAAAATAATGAAATCATTGAAAATATTCTGTCCTTAAAGGGTGTTCTCAAATCCAAAAGGGCAACTTTCTGACATTTTAAATTTATTTTTGTTCGAAAATGCATGAAACTAGCTTATGTTATTGTTCAGAAACTATGTAATCGAGCTGTTTTTTCCTTTTTTTTCTTTTTTCTTTTTTTTTTTTCGCAAACGCATTAGATCTTTCAGAAAATTGCGTCAAAGTAGGCGTTTTAAATCGAATTTCCGCGCGAAGGGAGAAAGAGACTCAAGAGCGGGCGAAAAACGAGTTTGTCATGTGATCGAATTCACTGATAACTCAATAGGTAATTGATTTGTCAAAAAATGGAAAAAACAGTTCAATTCCAAATCGCTTCCATGGCCAGGCTTTCCAATGTTATATCTTTCCGTTAAAAAATGAAATTGTAAATATGTAAAAACGTTTTGCGCTTGTTGAGCAGAGCAGTTAAGAACAGTCTTAAACATCTTAAGTGGTTAAACATGTAAAATAATGTATTGCTTAACAAGTCATCTTCGATTTGTAATGTAGCGTATAATAAAATGAATGCTAATTTATTTATGTCTATTAACTACAGGCTGCCACAAGTTAATTTTCACTATTTTATCCTCCACTATTTCAAAACAATAATCATAGTGGAAAGTTTCTACTAATATCCAAAGTTGATTATTCATATTTTTTTATTATTATTGTAATTGATAAATTTACAAAAAAAACAATATCTATGGCAACCCTGAATTACTTATCGTGAAAAACTTATTAATACATTTATCATGTCGTAAACTTAAATGTAGTCCAAAGTTTCTTTCTACAGAGGAAACTTTTATTCATCTTCTTATTTCACTGGTTATATCACTTCTCTTAAGATTAAAAGAATTTTCTACGTAATTTGTAATTGATTTATACGATTTGTATGTAAAATATAATGTTAATTGCAATGTGAAACCATATTGTAACTTTTGCGTAAAAATAAAATTATCTGTATATGTTTTGCCTTGGTACTTATAAATGAATAAATTTCAAGAAAAACAAATATGTTAAATTTAATGAATGTTTGCTTATTTTTAGTACAGTGTTGAGATATAGTGTATTTCAAAAAGTCTGCATTAGAATACAGTTTTAATAGTGTGGAATGTCCACTGTTACTCTTGTGACCATTCGAGCAAATTTTCACAAATACTTCCATTTATTTTATTACAAAATATAATTAAGATAAAAATTGAGATAACCAGTTAAATACCATTGTGTTCCAATCCCGTAACATATATCTAATTTGTAGCACAAAGTATTTTACTTGGTTATATTATAAATGATTTTTTTTTTACTCTTGTGACCAATCTCAATTTTTATCTGAATAAAATAATTGGGTTACAAAATATAATTAAGATAAAAATTGAGATAACCAGTTAAATACCATTGTGTTCCAATCCCGTAAAATATATATAATTTGTAACAAAAAGTATTTTACTTGGTTATATTATAAATGAAAATTTTTTTACTACTGTGACCAATCTCAATTTTTATCTTAATAAAATAATTGGGTTACAAAATATAATTAAGATAAAAATTGAGATAACCAATTAAATACCATTGTGTTCCAATCCCGTAACATATATCTAATTTGTAACAAAAAGTATTTTATTTGGTTATATTATAAATGAAATTTTTTTTACTACTGTGACCAATCTCAATTTTTATCTTAATAAAATAATTTGATTTATTTATATTTATGAAAAATATTTCTAATTGCCACAAGAGTAACGAATGGACGTTCCCAGTTATTTTGCATTATCTCATATCTTTTGTTGCCAGCACATACTTGAGGAAGATGAAGCAAGCATTTTAAAGAATAGCTAGAATCTTCTTCCATTTAAGGCTGTTCTCAAATCCAAAAGGGCAACTTTGCGACATAAGTTTTAATTTATTTTTGTTCGGAAATGCATGAAACTAGAAGGTGTTGTTGTACAGAAACTACGTAATCGAGCTGTTTTTTCCTTTTTTTTTTTTTTTTTTTTTTTTTTTTTTTTGCAAACGCAATATTTCTTTCAGAAGATAGTGTAAAAGTGGGCGTTTTGGTCCGAATTTCCGCGCGACTGATGAATAACCGGTCAAGAACGTGTGATTTGTATCTTTTTTTTTTTAGACAAAAGCAATTAATAGCTTGAGTATTCAAAATATCATTTCCCTTGCTTCTAAAGCATTACAGTTGGGTACAACACACAATTTTGTGAGGGTATGGAGGGAGGGTGTGGGGGGGGGGGGGGTGCAGAGAATGAGAAAAGACTGCTAAAATAGATTCAATAGATTGAAAGTTTATATTATTGATGCATGAAGTTCAATAATTAAATAAAAAATAATTCATAGTTCTGGAATTAATATTCATTTAGAAAGGGCCTATTTCAGTCAGCTGGAAAGACTCGTTCGCTAATGCTAATTCTATGGAAGAGAATTTTTTATCTCATTTACATTTTAATATTTTGATTTTTATTTATTTATTTTTTATTTTTTTTTTATTTATTTTTATTTATTTATTTATTTATTTATTTATTTATTTTTTGCTTTTTAAAAAATTATTTATTTATTTATTTATTTATTTGGTATTGGATAGCTGAGATTGATCTCTGCATCTGCCTTTTTTACTTTTTCGATTTTGTTTGCAGATTTTTTTCAAGAGGATGCTTTCCCTTTCGAAACCGGTTCCAAAAATGAAAGTGACCTAATAAAAAATATCTGCAAACAAAACCGAAAAAGTAAAAAACGCCCTTTGTGCAGATCAATCTCAGCTAGCCAATGCAAAAAAAAAAAAAAAAAAAAAAAAATTAAATACTGAAATGCAAACAATATATCTTTAAAAATTTCTTCCATAGGATTAGCATTAGTGAGAGGGTCTTTTCAGATGACTGAAGTAGCCTGTTAAACAACACATATAACTTTCTTACTGAACTGGGAGATGGAATTTTCCACTAATTTTGCTAATTATTTTAATTTTCAGCTGAGAGAGAGAATATTGTATCTTTTTTTCAAAAACAGAAGTAATTAAAATTTGAGTTTTCAACATATAATTTTCCTTACTTGTAAAGCATTACAGATGGGTACAACTCACTTTTTTATGAGGGGTGCGGAGGGAGGGGGAGGGGGGCAGAGAATGAGAAAAGACTGGTAAAATAGACTAAATAGATTGAAAGTTTATTTTATGGATAAATGATGTTCAATAATTAAACAAAAAATAATTCATAGTTCTAGATTTAATATTCAGTTTTAAAATATTTTCCTTTAATCTTTTTATTTAGTGATATTAAACAACACATATAACTTTCTTGCTGAATTGGGAGATGAAATTTTCCACTAATTTTGCTAATTATTTTCTTTTTAGAGAGAGAGTATGTTATAGATTAGTATCTTTTTAAAACAGAAGTAATTAATAGCTTGAGTATTCAAAATATCGTCTTCCTTACTTCTAAAGCTTTACAGGTTGGTAAACCACAAATTTCTATCAGGGTGCTATGGGAGGGGGTCAGAGAATGAGAAAAGACTGCTAAAATAGACTAAATCAGTTGGAAGTTTATGTTATTGATGATTGATATTCCATAATTAAAAAGAAATGAATGCATAGTTCTAGAATTAATATTCAATTAGATTAACTCTCTAACTATTGGGGAAAAAAAAGCCCATACAAAAATTACTATTCGGGTCTATTGGACCCATATTTAGGTTGTACAAGGTTAGAAAAATGCGAATGACCTGCTGATTTATAATGTGTATACAATTATATGATACAATATAATCCATACAAAACAGAAAGAAAAAAATAATTGAATGGCACCGAAATTCCTTATCTTTAATTTTGTTTAAAGAAAAAAAAACAGCCCTCGTATTATTGTCTATAAAAATGGAAGGTAAAAAGAATTAGTAGGCCGCGAAGGAGAGAGGTATGATAGTTCATAGGGTAGAGCTTTGCACTAGAGTCCTGCATCGGGTCGGGTTACCCGCGGTTCGAGTCCGGTCGGTTTGGCTCTGGGTCAATCCATTTCAAGTGGTCCAGCAGTGGTTGTTTGACCATTTTAAAAAAATCTGAAATTTTTTGTACGGCAACCCTAACATGATGGAAGTTCAAAATGACTGTTATTTTAATTTTATTAATTTTTGTTTGTACATGGCGGCCATCTTTGTTTCATCGTCTGCAGCAATTTTCTCACATGAAGTGTTTACGGAATTGTAAATAATTCATCGTTTATTTCTCCAATTCAAGTGCGGATTAAAGGAATTTATGCAGAATACATTGGGCTAAAAATTTGGTAATAGAGTAGTTTCCGAAAATAAATCCTTATGGGTGAAATTTAAGCATAAAGTTTCAGTTTTTTTCCAAAATTTGTCCGTTTACAAGAGGAAATTTTTCTAATAAGGAAAACTGTCAACATGACTTTTTTTTTTTTTTTTTTTTTTTTACAAATAAGCCGAAAGTACTTGTACTCACACGCCAAGTTCCAGATCTGGGATTTGCTTTCTCTTCGTTAAAAAAATCCCAATTTTTTCAAAAATGTCAAAAATCGCACTTTTGAGGCTTTGATATCTCTGGTGGGGCACTAGATAAAAATCTGAAGTTCTAGTTTCTGACAGTATTGTATGGTAGTGTTATGCACAAGAAATTTCAGGATGGAGATTTGACTACAAGCTGAGATATGGCAAGGGCAACATGTCAAAAGATTACTACTATATTAACTACTAAACTATTGTTTTGTTTCCTTGCTACAAAAATTTGCTCTTGTAAACGGACAAATTTTGGAAGAAAACTTAAACTTTATGCTTAAATTTTACCAATAAGCATTTAGTTTCGGAAACTACTCTATTACCAGAATTTTAGCCTAATGTATTCTGTACAAATTGCTTTAATCCGCACTTGAATTGGAGAAATAAACGATGAGTTATTTACAATTCCATAAACCCTTCATGTGAGAAAATTGCTGCAAACGATGAAACAAAGATGGCCGCCATGCACAAACAAAAATTAATAAAATTAAAATAATAGTCATTTTGAACTTCCATCATGTTAGGGTTGTTGTACAAAAAATTTCAGATTTTTTAAAAATGGTCAAGCAACGAATAAAGTATTTTCTGGACCACTTGAAATGGATTGGCCCCTCTATATTTTTTTGTTGAGCGTCGGGTTGACTTCAACTTTTTTTTTTCTACGGGTAGGGACTTTCAATGGTTCAGGCAAAGCCTTCTCAAGACTATCAAGCCAGACACGATTTCATTCCCCCACATATGTGACGTCACGACCCGGGGCTGGCGCCAATGCGGAGCATTTGAAACTTGTGTCTGGTTGTTTAGAATTAAAATGTAACGTATGCACGTGCTGTTTACTTAAAAGAATAGAACATATTCTTTTGAAGGTAAGTTTTATTTTCAAATTAACTACTTATATTTTAATAGTACTAGTTCTATGTTTTGTGTTCAGAATATCTTTTATTTTTAACTACTTTAAAATAAATTAACTATTAAATACCAGTATCGTATTGTCAATAATTCCGTATGCTTGTCTCCAAAACAAAACGATATAATTGTACTTCTGTTTCATTTCAAAAACAGCAGTAATTTAAAGTGGCAAAAGTCACTAAATCGTATCGAGACTTATATCATTACCTGTCTCTCGTAATTTGCTAAAAATTGGTGCTTGAATGGTGTGAATCGGTGAATTATCTCAATCTGAGTTTTCATTGTTTAATTATATTCTTTATAAAAATATAAAAATAGCTTCATTTTAATATGTGCTAGAGCTAGACAGTTCTGTTGGGGCCAACACATTTCTCCTTATAATTTGGAAGCTATATGGCCAATTCAGTTTAAAATTTTAATGTCCTATGCGACTTATTTTTCTACCTCAACAAACATATAGTACTAGTTCTATGTTTTGTGTTCAGAATATCTTTTATTTTTAACTTCTTTAAAATAAATTAACTATTAAATACCAGTATCGTATTGTCAATAATTCCGTGTGCTGTGCTTGTCTCCAAAACAAAACGATATAATTGTACTTCTGTTTCATTTCAAAAACAGCAGTAATTTAAAGTGGCAAAAGTCACTAAATCGTATCGAGACTTATATCATTACCTGTCTCTCGTAATTTGCTAAAAATTGGTGCTTGAATGGTGTGAATCGGTGAATTATCTCAAAAGTTATTAATTAATAAAGTTTTCATTGTTTAATTATATTCTTTATAAATATATAAAAATAGCTTCATTTTAATATGTGCTAGAGCTAGACAGTTCTGTTGGGGCCAACACATTTCTCCTTATAATTTGGAAGCTATATGGCCAATTCAGTTTAAAATTTTAATGTCCTATGCGACTTATTTTTCTACCTCAACTATTATATTTTCAAGTGGAAAATTTAGTTAGGTCTTTTAATTTAAACAAATTCATTTTTAAAAAAAACTTTAAAATCATTATTACTCGGGAATTTATCACTGAAAACTGATGAAATTTTGTCTATAGTACAGTACAAATATTATTGTTTAAATTTTACATTTTGGTAATAGCTATTTGCAACATTACCTTTCTTGCTATTCAAAAATTTCGGTTAAAACTTCTGAATTTTATTTACTCGGAAATATTGGCACCAGACAGCTGAAACTTATGTCAGAGTGGGTTCTTTGGGTACTAATCATGCTCAAAAATGTTCAGCCAAAAGTCTTAGTTACAAGCCTAATTATTTAGTAATTTCTAACTTGTCACACCTTCCTCCCTTTTTAATATGTTCTGTTTTCTCTCATTAAAGTGACTTTTAATAAACGTCTATTTATTAGAAAACATTTGTCGTGTGAATAATAACTAATTATTTTGTATGCAGAATTGATTGGGATTTAATTTAATACAAAATTTATGTATTTTTCTTTGACATACAGTTTGACAACATTTGCAAGAGAAATATACTACATTTTTTTTCTTTTTTTCTTTATTTTTTTTTTAAATAGCGGTGCGAATAGAATGGGAAAATACTCGCCGGTGGCAGCCCTGTATATGTGCCAATTTATTGTTGTGTTTTAATCTTAAACTCTTAATATCTTGATAAAAATTCCTTTTATAATATTTGTTGCATAAACCATGCTTATACGTAAAAACTGGAGATATGGGAATAATGTGTTTGAATTTCTATTTTTGCAACCACTGTAAACAATTAATTCATAAGATTTGCAAGGCTTGTCAGCGCCCTTATGCAAAACAGATGTTGGCGAGCCCCCCCCCCCCCCCCCAACCTCTTCGAAAAAATTGTGTGTGTTTTTATATACATTTTAATGCTAATTAAAAATAACAATAAATAAAATAATTTTTCTATAATTATAAATTTACTTTTCGATCTAGTCATGGCCCTTTATACTTTTCATCTCATATATTGATTATTTTAAGCTTACAACATGTGAACAATCATTTAAACAACCCACACAACTTTATTTTTGGAAATGAAATATTTTCGAGGAAGGATTTGGGTTTCTCTATGTTTTTTAGCAGTTAAATCTCAAATATCCGAGGAAAATGACCATAAGTTAGGAAAATTGTAATTTGGATTGATGAAAGCGTTTTCTTTCTTCTTTTTTTTTTTTTTTTCCCTCTGTCATGTTTCAGTACACTTTAAAAAAATCTATTGCTTGTACCTTGCATAATATGTTAAACTAACACAAAATTAAAATAACAATAATAATTTTCCATTTCATGACCTTGTTTTGTTTTATTATTCTCAATTCTAATGGACTTTATGTGAAAATTACCCATTTCTGATAAGTAAAGTTTGCAGTAGGTACGAAAAATTTATCTGTTTGAATATTTAATTTCATATATGCTTTAATTTTACTATTTATTTATACTAAATTTGTTATGTGAAGGTTTCAAATCACTAAATATTTAATAGAATATTTCCTGTATAATTTCAGGCCACAATAAATAATAAAAATAGAACACAAGTTGAATTTGTTTTATTTGACATCCACTTTGCTTTCACTTTAACTTAATTTTAAATGTGGGTTTTGATTGCACACTTATTAGTATTTATTTATTTTTGAAAGTGAAATAATTGAAAGCAAAATAATTCAATTGATATGCGTTTAAACTGAAAATTTATATATGTATATGTATATTAATGTCTTGTTTTTGAATATCTAGAAAGTAGATAATTGATATTGTTTCTAAATTTCAAAGTAGAATAAATATAATAAAAACTGTTCACTAAAATAAATGTAATACTTGGTGGTTTTTTTCCTTATTAACGATACAATTTTCTTTTATGTACTCTTAACTTTAATACTGAGGCACATATTTATTGACACAGTGATATTATTTCATAAATATAGTATTTTTATTTTTACTGTTGACGAGTAATCGAAATTGACTGAAAAGCGCTTAATTAGCGTCTTTAAACTACAAGTACGTATATAATTTTTTACCGTATGCTGTGATAATTAAGTTGGAATGTAGAGGAAAGTATTGATATGTTTTAAATAAGTCTGTGCTCTTCTCTGCTGGCGTAAGCCCCGCGAAGTGACCGTCACGAAACCTTGTGTTTGGCTTGTAGTCTTTAGGCGGCTTTGGTTCAGGTTGGATTTTGACACTTGCGGTTTGGGTTCGGCTTGACCCAGATTTCAAAAGAATGTCCAAAATATTTTTTAAGGTTAAACATCTATATACAATAAGACATCCATAATGGCCTTTCTCCAGAAAAGTGCACACCTCTTTTTAACGAACACTTTTTGAATTACTAACATTTATATATTTGAACGCTTACACCTAATAGCGGGCACCTCTCAATCTACACAACCGTAGCATGTATATGTGTGCATAAACTATCACAAATACGGTACATGTGTTTTTGTGTGTATCGAAAACGAAATGCTAATAATATTTTTCATATTTTGGAGGAAGAAAAAATGATTCTTAAAGAAAGAATAATCTATGACTACATTTCTTATATGCATTTTATTTCTCATCTGCGTTACATTGAATATATACTCATTCATACACTGTAAAAAAAAATACTGCCAGTTTTCCATTAGGAATGGGAAAATTAGTTGCCCTTATCGTACCGGAATTATTTCCAACCCAGCTCGGAATAAAATCCGTAAAATACCATTTTACTGACTATTTCCTTATTTTTACGGATTTTATTCCGAGCTGGGTCGGAAATTATTCTGGTACGATAAGGGCAACTATTTTTCCGATTCCTACCGGAAAACTGGCAGTATTTTTTTTACAGTGTATAAATACGTATTTGTTTTCATCTGAAACATAGTTGTGCTTAAAGTTTTTGCAAAAATCCCAACAACCTGACTTGGATAAAGTTAAATATGTCCCGCAAGAATTCTTCTAGAGTGAAACCGACCCGCAGAAAGAAAATTAGATTCATTCGGAGTCGGAGCCGAAAAAGAAATACGAGACAACCCGATCCAATGTTTGACTCAATTCAACGATCCCGAGGTGTCCGCTATTCAGAGGTTTTGCTATATTTGAATATTAAAGAATACAGATTTGTTAATTCTTCTGATCTAAAAATGGTATTAAAGGTACAATTTTAGATTATTTTACATAATGGCACTAAAAAATGATATTTTTTCTTTCGCTTCGGGTCGGGTTGAGGGCTGAAATATAGCGGGCTCGGTTCCAGGGATGTAGTGGAGGATATACGGGGATATATACGCCGTGTACCTTCTGGATTTTTTTAAGAAGCTCCGTATACCCTCTGTTTTTCAATTAAAGCAATAGCGTATACCCTAACTATAAACGTTCATGACGCCAGCGTATACCCTCTGCCTATACCGTATACTCTGTGCCTTTTTTACGACTACAACACTGTTCGGTTCGGGTTGCGGGTCAAATAATTTTTTTTTTTGTCGGGTTGCCAGTAGATTTCAAATGGAATTTTTTGGTTCGGGTCGGGTATAACACGACCCGCGCAGGACTCTAGTCTGCACGGCCCAGGACATCAAAATTAATGTAAACTTTCAAACGAGCCAGACCTAAAAAAAATAATAATAAATAAACGGGCCACCCTGTCGACGAAAAAATTAAGCGGGCTGGATGGCCCGATGTAGGAATTTAACCGAAGCCGATAAAATATGAACCATTTTCAATGGAAATGACTTTCACGAGAATAATTATAAATGTGCTGTAGAAGCCGATGCTAGTTTGACAATATCAATACAGAAATATAACGTGTCCAGCGTAGAGATCGGCATCGGACGGTTGCATCGTGTCTGGGACCGGGCTTAATTTTTTCAGCAGACTCCAGCCGGGCCGGGATCAGGCTTACATTTCTTTTTTTTTCTGCATATCCGAGCCGGGTCGGAAATGGACTTAATTATTCCTAGGATGCGTCGCGCAGGCAATATGTTTTGTAAAAGTATTAATAGCGATAAAGAACTTCCGTTGGCGGAATCATTGGAGCTATATCTTAAGGTGGTTCTAAAATTCCCTGCTCAACAACACGAAATTTTCTGACTCATTTTTAAGTGTAAAGGCATGAAATTGACAGGCCTGCCTATTGAATCGATTTAAAATCGATTAGCATTTTCCTTTTTTATATAAAATTTTTATTATCAAGTTAAAAACGATTCTTGTCACGTGGCGACAGATTTTTCTCTCTTCCCGTGTTGTCGCTTCCGGAAAATCGACTCACAATGCCAATTTAGACAGTATCTTCCTAAAATATCTTATGGTTTTATCAAACTAGTCGGATGTGGCAATCCAAAACTTTCTTCTATCGCATACATGTTAATACTTCCTGAAAAATGCAACATAGCAGCGCCACCGATTAGATGATTTACAACAAAATCATATCAGAGCTTATGTCAACTTCTAGCTGAATCTGAAGTTTGATGATAATCCGTGCATTAGTTTCTGAGTTAGAGCTACTGCGAAAATCTTAAAAAATTCTGCATAACAGCGCCATCTATTGGGCGATGTACACCATAAACTAATCAGCACCAATTTTTATCACGGACTGACTCAATCTGAAGTTTGATGAAAATTCATGCATTAGTTCTTGAGATACAGCTATTGCGAAATCGTGAAAAAGGCAGCATAGCACCTCCATCTGTTGGGCTATTTACACCAAAATCTAAACAGCACCAAATTATATCAAGGACAAACTAAATCTGAAGTTTGATGAAAATTCGTGAATTAGGTCTTGAGATAGAGCTATTGTAGGAATCGTGAATAATGCAGCATAGCAGTGCCACCTGTTAGGCGATATACATAAAAAAATAATTAGCACCAATTTTTATCAAGGTCTAACTGAGCGTAAAGTTTTGTGAAATTCCGTGCATTAGTTCTTGAGATAGGTCGCCCACAAAATTTTTGTCACATACAGACTCACAGAAGACAAACATTTTTTAAAAACTATCGAATCATGTTCAGTACTTTCTAAAACGTATAAATCCATCGAAAACCGGAAGTAGAAAATTTTCTCGAATCCAATACTTTCTTCTTGTAAAGATAGAAGAAAGTAAAAATGGAAAACGCCATTCGATTACAAAGTTTCTGTATAAGAACACCTACCAATTTTATGCGTTTACGAACAAAAATTAATTAGAAAATGCATCAGTAAGTAGCTCCTTTGGATTTGAGAACAGCCTTATTTTCAGAAATGTACTTTTTATTATACAGCATCAAAAGTTTTGTTGTTTTTAATGCTCTTTTTTATACTTTTATTCTAAACTACATTATTTTATTTATTTTTTTTTTTGGGGGGGGGGTGGGGGGGGGTGGGGGGGATCTTTATTTGAATGTTGAAAAGTCTAAGTAATCGTTAATGTTGCTGTTTTGTATTTTCTGTCTTGAAAGCACATAGTAATTTAAAATATGCTGTAAAATTTTGCCATAAATAGGTATGCAAGAATCTTAATTGTATGTAAAGAAATATATATGTCTGTATGTATGTATGTATGTATGTATGTATATATATATATATATATATATGTATATATATATTGTAGAATTTGAGTCGGGCCGCACCTGACCTGATTTAGTAGATTTTTGAACGGGTCGGGTCAGTTTTCACAGATTTTTGTACAGCCCAGGCTGAGCTTTTAATTTTTTACCCGTCCGGACCCGAGCCAAGAGACCTTTTGTTCTTGGTCGAGCTGGCTCCGTCCTGCTGAAAATTCCGGCCCGTACAGAGCTCTAGACTTGGGTCTCGAGAAAATATTCTTGGGAAACGCTATTCTAGAGAATGAGAGGCAACATAAACAAACATAAACAAACAAACATTAGTAATTATTAGTGAGTTAATCAGAAACAGATTTCACGGACTTAGTTGTCTCGTTGGAGAGGTGGGGGGACGGTCAGTCAAATTTCTACATACATCCATGTAAACAAATGTTACAATGATTTCAGCCACTTGTCCTTATCTGACAGGCGTGTAGAGGCTACTCAAAGGCTTTGTAACTCTATTATTTGATAAATTGCAACAGAAAGGCTGAAGAGAAAAGAAAGGGAGGAAAAGGAAATAACACCGAGTCCTGTAAGCTTACATCAAAGAAAATCAATAGAATATTTCAAAAAACATTACAGTGGTATTGGAATGTTTTATCTATTCGGCTGTATTCAGTAGAATGCCCAGAAATTTGCCTCTCTTTTTTTTTGGGGGGGGGGGGGGGGCAGAGACTTTCTTACGGGGAGTTATGAAAATGAACTAAATTTTGGCTTATGATAAGGTAAAAACATTGATTTCTGGGGTAGCTAAAGTCCAATCACCCAAATGTTTTAAGAACAGTCAACATTTTGAAATATATTGAGCGTGTGCCAAATGTGAATGATTGATTATCACATAGTATTTCGAAATTATTCAGAATGTATTTAAGACAATACAAGCATGAGATTCGTTTTATTTATTTATTTATTTATTTATTGTAATTTTCCTCTTTTTCCGACTTTTTGTCTCTTTTCAAAAAGGGTAATTTCTTCCGAAAATTTAAAAAAAATCGATCATCAGTCTGAAAATTCAAATATCACTACAAAATAAAACATAAAAAAAATGGTCAAATTTCGACAAATGGTCGTCGAAAAAAATAATTCGTCAATCATTCGCAAAAAAATAGCTAATTTCGCATATTACCGCGGAAAAAATGCAAATTTCATCAAATGATCGCGAAAAACCGTAAATTTCGTCCTAGGATCGCGAAAAACGTAAATTTCGTCATAGGATCGCGAAAAAACTCAAATTTTGTCAATGGATCGCGAAAAAAAAAGTGAAATTTCGTTTATGGGTCGCGGAAAAAACGAGAATTTCGTCAAAAGGCTACGGCAAAATCACAAATTTCGTCAAAGGATCGCGAAAAAAAACGTGAATTTCGTCAGCTGATCGTGAAAAACGCGAATTTCGTCAAAGTATACCGAAAAAAGCTAGAATTTCGTTAAAGGGTCGAGGAAAAAACACGAATTTTGTCAAATGATCGTGGAAAAGCAAATTTTGTTAAAAGAATCAGGTAAAAGCGCGACTTTTGTCAAAGGATCTCGGAAAAAATACGAATTTCGTCAAAACATCGCGGTTAAAACGCGAATTTTTTTTAAAGATCGCGGAAAAAATGTGAATTTCGTCAAAGCATTGCGGAAAAAACACTGATCTTGCCAAATGATCGCGGAAAAACATGAATTTCATCAGAAGATAGCGAAAAAACGTGAATTTTATCAAAGAATCCCAGAAAAATTTGTTGCAACATTAATGTTTTCACCACATTTTTTTTAAAAGCTGAGTGGCAGGTTAAACATTAGCTAGCCATGTTGATTAACTGATGTTTTGAGTGAAAGCATGTTTAAAATGTGAATTGGACAACTAGCAAAGATTGCTGTGTAAAACATTGCATCAGAATTACGAACTTAAAATAGACACTTTCATTTCAGAATTACTTAAAGTATTTGCATAAATTATTAATTTGTTTCTCCCCCCCCCCCCCCCAAATAAAGCAGCATTTAAACATTGACAATTTTATAGCGAAGAAAATAATCTTCCCAATTGTTTTATACGTGCGCTATCTATATATGTTACGCTATCGTATGTGGCACAGAAATCGCGATTATTTGTTAATTGTTTTGGTTATTGAACAGTATTTAATGCATCTCCATACCTATGAGGGGGCACCATAGGGGGGGGGCTGTTCTGTCGCCAAATTTGTCGACCAAAATTAGTCGCCAAAAGCGAAGCCGAATTGGCGATATCTCTAATATTTCGTCAAATTCCCACATATTTATTTTCCACTGAAATTTGTTTTGATAGATATTTATTTAAATACATGCGAAGCAGAAATTATAAACAAAATTAAAAAATTTGTGCAGCAATTTCTTCTCAAAATATCCATTAAACAATCTATCTTATAATGCTAAACTGCAAAAGTTTTAAATTAAAACTGAACGATTTATAAAGCGCAATCTGCTATAATACAGCGTAAACTTTACAGGGGAAAAAATTACACGTTTGTGATTTATAATACTAACAATGGTAAAAAATGTATAACAAGCAGAATAGATTCACAAATTTGTTGCTTTAATGACATCCAAAGATATGCTTAAATGTTAAACTTTTAAGGATGTCCTCAAATCCAAACTACTTTTAAGCGCATTTTAACACTTTCCAACGCTGTTGAAAAGTGTTTATGAATTGGGTTTGTATGTCGCCTGTCAGTGCCCTAACTCGCGGAAATATACTCGGATTGACATACACTACACATTATTTAAGTTTATCTTCGCATGTTCGGTATTGAAAATGAAGTGTGTAGCATTTATACTTCATTTACACGGGCATTCAAAAGTATTCCGACGCATTATGGTCTATGGGGAAAATCTTTTGCTGTGTATTTTAATGATGTCAAGCTATTTTAAACATAATGAAATGTATGCACCTTATTGAGGTGCATTGGTAAATGGGTTCTATAGAATATGTGTTGTCTAATACTTATAGTACGTGTACAGGGGAACTCGAAAGTATCCCATAATATTATATGGTCTATGATGAAAATTCGTTTGCGGCGTATTTTAATTTTGTTTCTGTGTTACAAACATAATGAAATTGATATGAATTTATGTGGTGCACTAAAACATGCTTTCTGTAGGGGGTGCAAAGCATTTAGCATTCATTTTTACAGGGTCACATAAAAGAGTTCAGTTTTATTATGGTCTACGGGAAAAACTGCTTGAAGCATATTTTAATTATGTTGCATTATTTCTGACATGATGAAATTGATATACGCGTTACTGAAATTTACTACAAGATGATTACAGTAGAATATAATGTGCATCGCATTTAATTTCCTTTACAGGCATGCATAAATATTTCGGATACATTACTGCATATGAAATATTGTCTATTAGGGATGATTGCTGAAAGTGCCTTTTCAGCTAATGGTGCGTTCTCAAGTTTATCTAAATTTTTGCATACTACTTGGTATGTATAAATTCTGTAGACCAAATGCAGGGCTACGCACGAATTTGTAAGAATTTCTGAGAATAAGCGTAAATTGCTTAACAATTTTTTTTTTTTACTTATGCTTTTCAAGCTCAAGTATACCTACACTGCAAATAGAGGTGTCTTAAATTTAGACATATTTGCGACTGAAAAAGAATTTCAGACATTTAAGTGTCTTAATCTGAAAATTAAAACACCATATATGTCTTAATTAAAGACATATAAGTGTCTTACTTTGATCCTGATGCAAACGAACTGTGAATAGTATAGTATGTGAAATATCTGCAAACTTCTTATTTTAAGACACTTCGTTGCTCCAAACATGTCCTAATTTAAGACGCTCTGTTTCTCCCATTTTTCCTACGTAATAACCACCAGGGGCACTCTCAGGTGCGCATGCGTTTTAGGTGCCTTTCGTTCGAACTTGGTGTGCGATGTAATTCAAACTGACTGTTTGTCTTTATGTACGCGTATATTTCTCGGGGCGGTCATCCCTGTCATCCCTGTACGCGTATATTTTAATTCGTTTTTTGCAAAATCTGAAGTTCTGTGATTTTAATTCGTATTCACTTAGTTTATTTATATATTGAATACGTACATCTCACTTGTGTGCTTGACACCCAATGTCTCTTACAAGCTGTCGTCGATATAAAGGCGGGATAGACACAGAAGCAGACAACACTTGAAGATAAAATCCGGGAACTCTACAAAGTGTATGTGGAACGGACTTAGTGTTAATTTGTATCAATAATATTGTGTTATTCGTCTTCGTCTTGTCAAAGCTGGTACAAAAAAAAAAAAACTTTTGTCTGGCGGGTCGTTATGAGGATGAAGCATTTCATTCTCTAAATATGGCAAGCCGTATGTATTAAGGGATTTCCTTCTAAAACGATGCAAGTCTTTCTTCCTCGCTGTAATAGTTTTTAAAATTTCAAATCGAGGAATTTTTCTCACTTCTTGCAACAGGATTCAAGTAAGTGTCACAATTTTTCTTTTTAGTACTAAAATTAGTGTATTTTATGATTTTCTAAATAGCACTGATCAAAATCTTGCATAAAATGGTATTAGTTTTGAATCTGTTTGCGAGAAAAAAACACTAATTCTAGAAGTATATATTTTTAGACTTATGACGTTGTCTTGTATTACAAATTATATATTCTAGATTCTTATTTTTTTTCCCATATTTAAAATGATAATATCTCTTAACAGAAAGCATTATAAGTTAAATTTATTCTCTTGTTTTGCTGCTTCTTATCCGCCAGAACCGACCAGAAATATACATTTAAAAAAAAAAAAAAAAAAAAAAAAAAAAAAAAAAAAAAAAAAAAAAAGCTTTAAAAGATCTTCTAATATTTTCTTTCTTTCTAACTTCCTGAGTAATAATGCTTTCATGAACTATTCGTTAAGTTTTAATCAGCTATTTCTTCCTATCCCAAAACCGCAAAATAAAAATAAGATAACTAAAGTACATGAAATAATATGACGTAATTGTGAAACTGCCAGTAAAATATACTTATACCTATATTTGATTTAAAATCATCTCTAATATTGATTATTTTTTTTATCATTTTTAGTAATAAAAGTAATTTGAAATTTATAATGGGAAAAAGTAAAAAGCTATAAACTAGATTTTGCAATTAAAATTGTTGTTTTCATAACTTTATTTATATGCACTTATTTATATATATATTTATAATGATATAGATTTAAGACAAAAGAAGTTTCGGAAACTATAAGTAATTTTTTTCTTCATTTTATTAATATAGGAAATTTATTTATTTATTTTTAATGATAGATAAGTAGCTTTTGTGATTATCCTCTGATTTACATTGCCCATGTGGCAATAAAAAAATTTTAAAAATATAATTTTTAAATTATATGAATTTTCATTTTTTTTTCGGTGGGAGGGGGGATTTTATGTGCAATTTTCGTAAAGCTGATATTTTAAATCTTTTTCGACATTGCACGGATTATAATAAAAGTTTTGAATTTTTAGAATAGGACAAGATTACAAACACAAAATATATTTAATAAAATATCGAAAAATCTCTTAATAGCGGACACTTCGGGATTGCGATGATCGGAGGTCTCTGCTTTCGTGAGGTAAAAACAAACAAATGTGTATGTGTTTTGTATTAAAAAGGGTTTTTTGCTTAATAGAGTTATTGGGAATTAGGGAGAGTCTATTAACCTCTATACCGCCATTCCCGAATACCGGAAACCTCTATTTAGTGAACATAATGCAGGCTTGGACTTTTTGCAGAAAAAGGATTTGATTGAAGCATGGACAAACTGGGCAATGTCCCTTCCCCTTTCCCTACCACTTTAGGGTTCCCAAATTAGATATGCAACTTTTGTAAAGCTTGTATTTTAAATTTGCTTCGACATTATTTTGATTATAATCAATATTTTAAACTTCTTAAGTAGAATAAAGTCAAAAATTAAATAAATAAAAAAAGTCTAAATACAGCAAAACTTCTCAGTAACAAGCACTTCTAGAACGCTGAATTTGTTTGCTATTCGAAAAGCGAAGGTGTTCGCTTTTCTTGGTAAAAATATATGCTTATGTTGAAAAAGGTGAGCGTTCGCTAAATAAGATTGTCCATATGAAGATTTTACAGTAAAACCTCCATTGGACACTCCTAAATTGAGAACACCACTATTTAAGAAATACATTTTTCATTCACGACAAAATATTGATTATAATTGATTAGTGCTATGTTGAAAAAAATAAAGTATCAGGTTTACGAAAATTGCATACCAACTTTAGGAACCCCTAAAATGGAGGGCGTGGTGGGAGCAGAACCATGGCCAAATATTATTTCAGGGTTCAATGTGGTCAAACATGGCTACGTATAATGGTTACAAAAAAAATGGCTGCGATTTAGACGCATGAAGTGTCTGAAATTCAGACGCATAAAGTGTCTGAAAAAAATTAAGACATTTTAAAACGTCTGAAAATTGAACACTCTGCTTCAGCCACTTAAGTGTCTGAATTTCAGACATTTTAATTTCGAGTGTAGAAAGATACGTTTGTAAATTATAAATATAATAACTTACAAGTCTAGATGCAGAGATGCCTATGGATGATAATTTCTGGAAGTGTAATTTTAGTAGATTTAAGCGTGGTTTTGCCTCAGTTAAATTTCATCTTAACGTGTGGCGTGTATAAAAATTGGCTGCTAATATACAGGGCTGTACAAAAGAATTCGTTTACATTTCCGTTAATTGGTAGAAATTTCTGAAGGCGAATTTTCAACTGTATTGTGCATTTTCTTACTATACTAAATTTTAGCATACTATCGTATAGAATGTATATATATATATATATATTGAAACTTCTTTTAAAGGCCACTCCTATTCAAGGGCCGCCTCTATTAAGGGCCAATATTTTTAAGAACAAAAAATTTTCCCATAGACACAACGTTAAATTTACTCCCATTAGGGGCCGCACGTACCCCTCATAAAGGCCATTTTTTTTTTCACATGTGCCTTAAATCCTAAACAGGTGTATTGAATGCCTGAACCAAAAGATAAGAGTTCAGCAAAGAACTGCGCTTACAACAAAGAAGGCAGGGGCAGATGGGGAAGATTTAGTAACACAATAAAGCACCACAAATGAGACAAACGGTTATTCCTCACACTTTGTTTGACATTTAAACCTGCAGGGGTTGGGTTGCGGGGAAGCTTGATCCTTTGTTGTTGGCACACAATGGATATCAAGTTATCTAGAAAAACTGATTCCACATTTACTAAAACTGTGAATGAATATTGAAGCACAATTTTTATGCCTGTCAGGAAACGCTAACATAAATAAATAAACTAATATATCATTCTAAGGCATTAATAAATGATGCAAATTTAAGTAATTCGTTCCATAAAGTAAAAGAATCATTAGAAAACAAAATTGTCTGCGAAAAAATTATGAAAAGTAGACAAACTTCAATAGAAATTTTTTTCAATCTTGTATAGAGTTTGAAAATGTTAATAAACAGTTTCTTCACCTATATAGGTTTTGATTTCCTTATTTTAGATGTTTTTTTTTTTTAATTTATTTATTTATTTATTTATTTATTTTATTTTATTTTTTTTTTTTTTTGTCACCTTTATTTAAGGGCCAATTTTCAACGGAACGGCATGTGGCCCTTACAGAGAAGTTTCACTGTATATATTATATACGAATCTATAGATCACATATAGAGCTGCACAAACGAATAGGAGTACCCTTCCCGATATGGGCGGAAATTGTTGAAATATTGTTTTAAGGGGTCTCAGGACTCTTAAAGCTTTAAAATTTTCGAAATTTTAATTTTTTTAGATGTTGAACTCCTATATTTTCTGAACATTTTGATATAATTGTTTCCTTGAAATTCCTATTAGAACTGAAGTTACGGCTTTTACATTTATACGCATTCAATAGCTGAAGCGTCGTTTCGGAAACTTTGAAGCCATTTTTCTCCAAATGACGTTTTTGGGCATAACGCGCTCGATATCTCAAAAACTTATGAATATTTTTTCATGAAATTTTCAAACCATATGTTTCATGTTAGTCTGTATAAACTGAACCTAAAATTTCCTTTTTATTGTTCAAAATAATATTTTTTATGTGATTGTACTGTTGAAATTTTCTTTATTTTGCATTAGCT